>SRSE01000430.1:1255853-2511706 GCA_005024645.1 Planiliza haematocheilus
AATCACCTGCTCAGTGGGACAAAAAAAGACTGATAGCTTCAATCAAGTTTTTAGATTGAGCCGAAATCCTGAGCAGGAGCAGCAGCTGGCTGCTCACTCTCTGAGAGAGTAATTTGCTAAACATTTATTTTCACTTCCGTGAGCATGAAAAAAACTTCTCTGATTTAAATTACTATGAGCATGTGATGCTCAATATACGCTTTATTGTGGGAATACTAATTGGATTTTGTTTGCTAAGAATAAACTAATTAAAACAGGAAATACATAGATCAGCCACAACATTATGACCACTGAAAGGAGAAGTAAATAACATTGTCCATCTTGTGACAGTCCAGTGTTCTGCTGGGAAACTTTTAGACCTGGCATTCATTCCTGTGGATGTTCCTTAGACATGTAGCACCCACCTAGACCAGACCAGACACCCCCACCCCATAGCAATGACAATCCTTGATGGCAGTAGCCATCCCCAGCAGGATGCAGCAATAAACCCTACAGCTGCCATCACTGTAGCAATTAAAACTAGTTGACAAAGCATAATGCTAAAAGAATAGGGCATTGCGGCTGCGTGTCGGATGAGAATATGTTGTTTAATACGAAGCCAGCCACTCAAAAAAGCGAATGTTCCTAAAAATGTCAAATTATTATTCGTCCAGGGAAGTTTGAATGCAAGTTAAAGGATTAAATGGTTAAATATCACATTTTTCACTGATTCCAGGAGGTAACAGAGCAGACTGGGCTGACTGAGAGTCTGGTCTCCCCGATCAGGCTGTAGTGGACACCTGCAGTTCATGTTCTGTGAAAAAAACGGGCGCCATGCATACGACTCCATGCAGCTCTGACGAGATGAGTGCTGCTTCCCTGGAGTGAAACAAAAGTCAATAGATGGCCAGACACCATGTGTACCTACAGCACAAAGCCAGCAAAAACAGCAGGACTCAAGCAGACGCACACACCTTACGCTGCTCAGTGTGCTGATTATTCTCTAAGCCTCTCAGCGAAGGTCCAGAGTCTTGTACTTCATTTGCTAAATATGAACTAGTTCAACATCCAGTGACTTCAATAGGCATGAGTAATAAAATAATGTATTTTGATTACAAATGCCATGTAGACACTGAACACTGCAGAATGTTATCATTCTTACTTTGGAACTGGAGTGGTTCAGATTGCAGCCATGGTTTCTCTGGCATTGATTGATAACCGCATTTACTGGCGGCTGCCTCTTACCCACATACAGCCACAGACTACAAACCATATTTATAAAATATTAATATGTATGCCAGCCTTGTGCGTTATGAATGGATGCTTTCGTGGAATACTTAAACTGGAGGACCATCAGCATATGAATGTTCCACTGAGAACGATCCAATCTCTCTGCTCACTCAATCAATCGACAGCTGTCAGACACTCAGACACTGATCCTATAATATTGTAAAATAAAGCTATTTTTAGATATTAAGGACCAAAATGACGTCTTTGTGGAAAGTTAGGAAAGTACTATGTGAGATGCCAAATTTCGGAGACTCTGTAGAGTGGTCCCAGGACACCAGCAGAGCCCATCACCATGCAGGGCCTGGAGGTGGAAGTAGTAGACCAGTATAAATACTTGGGAGTCCATGTGAACAGCAGATTGGACTGGAGGGACAACAAGAAGGGCCTGTGTAGATTCTACTTCCTGGGGAACCTCAGGTCTTTTAATGTATGCAGCAAGTTGCTGCAGGACATAAGTAGGATTGACAAAAATCTGAAAGGTTGGTCATGTCAATGGCAGTGAGTTGGATTGTGTATGTATTATATTCTGCCGTCGCTATTTCTTGTACATTTGTCATTCCTGTTAAGGGTCACAGGGTCTGCTGGAGCCTATCCCAGCTGTCATCAGGCGAGAGGCAGGGGTACACCCTGGACAGGTCTCCAGTCTATCACAGGGCTAACACAGAGAGACAGACAACAATTCACACTCACACCTACGGCCAATTTAGAGTCACCAATGAACCTAACCAGCATGTCTTTGGATGGTGGGAGGAAGCTGGAGAACCTGGAGAGAACCCACACAGACACAGGGAGAACATGCAGACTACACACAGAAAGGCCCAGTCGATCCATGGATTCAAACCCGGGACTTTCTCACTGTGAGGCGTCAGCGCTAACCACCTCACCACTGTACTAATTGTATATGCTTATTTGCACATTTTTGCTTATACTAATTTTATTTTACTAGATTTGAATTTATGTAATTTAATCTTTCTTTTACTTGTGGATCTTAAGAGTGTTTTTATGTGTAGCTAAGCTACTGTGGTCAAGCAATTTCCCTAGTGGATCAATAAAGTTTACCTGAATCTAAACTAACCCGTATTCAGGTCTCTACTGTATGAGCCAGTCTTTTAGTCTGGAATTTTATGAGATTTCATAAAGTGACCCAAAATTCACAAGAGACTGAGATGTCTTTTAGATCTACCAATGTGCGTTAAATCAAGATAAAAGGTGGTTTTAGGGAATCACCATGTTTGTGTGTATTTTTGATGGGACAGTGGTGACAGAGTTCAGTGATTGCAGTTATTAAACATTATATTATAATTTCTAGTAGTTCCAATTCAACACAACATGTTTAAATCATTGTGTTTTTATGTCTTCTGCAAAACAGAACAGGATAATGTGTAATAATAGATGTTTCTCTCCTAAACTGAATGTTGTAAAACTTAGTGGTGTTACTGTCCTTTTTATGCACTATTTGTTTGCAAACCTTGCATGTTGTAATTTGCTGCTCTGCGTCAGACTTTTTAACCCCTTAATGCCTAGCGTCGCGAATTCACGGCGCAGCTGTTTCCATTCAGACTGCAGCCGAAATAACCATAATACTTCAATGTTGGTTTGTGCACATTCAAAAAATCCTAGGAACCTTTAGCAAGCACTAGTTTCTCGTAGGACCGACCAGAGTGGTAAGCAAAAATACAAATATTTAATTTCTTTATACAATTGAAAAGTCAATTCAGGTGTAAGGGGTTAAAATCTGCTCCACCTTCCACCATTGTCAGTTTGTCCACAGTGTTGGCCTGCGAGTGCATCGCGCACATATATACGACATCAACGGGAATTTATCGTTTTTATTGCGAGATGACATATTTTTACCGTGGGGAATGTTTTTGACGATATATCGTAAACGATGAAATACCGCACATCCCTACTGAAGGCATCAAACGTGATCAGTATGTAAGAGCTAAGCCACAGTGACTTTATGGGCGTTTGTTTCAACTTGGAAACTGCCCTGCAATTAAGATAATGGTGTAGAGAGCAAGGACTTAGATAAATGAATAAAGACAAAGGTCTTTTAGATGCCACGGTGACTGTTCAACCTTCCCATTTATCCCCCCTGGTTAAGTTGGATGGCAGTAATGAACTAAATAGCTCTGTGTTAAAAACTGTGCTGTAGTTAAAGGACAATGACTATAGCATGTGCAGCATTTAATACATCTCCATAATGTTGTGTCCGTACTACTGGTGATATTGATTCTTTTTCTTGTTTAAATCCATTTGATTAGCTACCATTGTTCTTCACTTTAGCGATTGTGCAGTGCTGTCCTATATTAATGAGGGTAAAAGCTACAAACAGAAGATGAAACCTCATTGTAAGAAGAGATTTATTTTCAATTTACATTTTCATTCTAAACCACAAACACAGCTCTGTTGTCTGTTCTTTTCTAATGCTGTCAGAAAATAAATGTTATGGATATTTATTCAGATTAAACTGCATAACCAATGCTGATTGCCTGAGAGGAGATGAATCCCTTTACACAGCCCAGAACCTGGTTCTGATGGCTGATGACCAAACAACATTTCAGATTTGATTGCCTGTGATTGGGTGATATAATCATACACTGACAGAAAAGATGGCTTCTTTATTTATAAATATGTACACTACCGTTCAAATGTTTTAGAACACAATTTTTCCAATTTTTTACTGAAAATGATTCAGCTTAGTGTCTCATTGCACTCTGAAATAGAACAAATAACAAATTTGAGTTGAATAAGAAATCATGGAATCAGTTTAGGGCGAGGTGGTTAGCACTGATGCCTCACAGCAAGAAGGTCACCGCTTCGAATCCATGGACCGGCTGGCCTTTCTGTGTGGAGTTTGCATGTTCTCCCTGTGTCTGCGTGGGTTCTCTCCGGGTACTCCTACTTCCTCCCACCATCATTAGGTTAATTGGTGACTGTGGTGTAGGTGATTGTCTTGCTGTAGGATGAACCTCTGACCAACTAATTGCATACCAGAGGGTATTGCATGGTGCTGCAGAAATGCTGTGGTAGTCGTTTTGGTTCAGGGTGCCTCTCACTCTGTACAAGTCACCGACCCTGGATCCAGCAAAACAGCTCCCCATGTTTGACAGTTGATGTCACACAGGGTGGAACCATCCTCTCGCCTACTCAACGGCGTACAAAGATCTTGCGTGATGAACCGAAGATTTGAAATTTTGATTCATCAGTCCA
Source organism: Planiliza haematocheilus (assembly GCA_005024645.1). Lineage (NCBI taxonomy): Eukaryota > Metazoa > Chordata > Actinopteri > Mugiliformes > Mugilidae > Planiliza > Planiliza haematocheilus. The sequence goes on from SRSE01000430.1 coordinate 1,260,336, forward strand.
TAATACCTTCTTCCAGCCTTCAGCAGTCCACTGACGGTGTTTCATGGCCCAGACGTGCCTCTTTGTCTTATTCTGACATCTTATCTATGGCTTTCTTGCTGTAACTCATCCTGTTAAACCTGCTGCTCCAAGTCTTCTCTTCACAGTTGAAACTGAGACTTGCTTACAACGACCACTATTAAGCTGTGCTTGAAGCTGTTGTCCTGTGAGCCGCCTATCATGCGAGCTGATAACTCTCAGAAACTCGTCCTCTGATTCAGTTGTGGCTTTGGGTCAGTTTCCGTGTAGGAAAGAGCTACATTTTTAAGTGTTATGATGGTCTGTCTCTCTTCCATTGTTAATTGCCTTTGTCTTGCCATTTTTGTAGCAACACACTACTTTCTGCAGCACAATACTGTTCACCTGATATCACAATGTGTGCCAACACTGCTTTTATGCAGACAAAGGGGGTTGTAAGTAACCAAGAAAGGCTGGAACATAGGAACTTATACCACCAGCTGTCAAGGCTGAGTCAAATTTCATTGCTGCAGAACAGCTTTCAATTGTGTGTATTATGTGTTCCCTGAAAGAAGCCTTTTTGTGTAATTCTCAAATGTACATTGCTTTTCAGTTTTGAGTAACCAAACCTTTTTTTCTTTATTTTTTTAACCTCTGTCTGTTCAGTACTTAGAACTCATGCATCAGCATCATGAGTCTGAACAGCTAAACCCTGACCACTCTGACTCATCACCCTGAATCACAGTCGTGCTCATCTTGACACACGTCGTCCACCTAGAAACGGTTTTCAATAACGAGAGAGAACATGTTTTTTAGCTGAGCGCTGCCTTTTACCTTGCATCAGATGTCTTTAACTTGACAGCTGGGATAGGCTCCATTAAGTGTCATAAACATGTGAAATCACTGCATCTCACTGAATAATGTGGTGAGTTGTAGCTTCTATTAATGGCTCTAAGAATTAACAGCATCCAGCTTTTACTAACTGTACGACCAAATGGAACTCTTTGAGCGTTCCTCTCCAAATCAAAAGTATCCCCAACCAGAAACCTCAATCAATCATGTAAATGTTTATATTTTAAGAATATAAGCCCAGACAGGTCAAGTTTTCATATAATCTGCTATTTAAACTTACCTTTGCTGCAACACATTCTCTTTCTTCCAGCTACAGTACTTACCTTTGTACCATTTCAAGCTATTCATTGGACTTGCACGACTTGAACTGGAAAAAATAACTGGAAAAATGAGGGTGTTCTATAACTTTTGATCAGCAGTGCATATACCAGATAGCTCTTTTAAATGATTAGCGTATCATCACCAGTTTCTGCTTCAGTTCTCCTGTTTATTCTTACATGAACTTCATGAGCTGTATACTCTCTCAGCTGGTCTATAATGAATAGTTTAAATGCTGCCTGTCCGTCCTTTTTATCCATTATCAATCTCCAATGTACCATGCAGCACGTATTAATCTGGTGTGCTCTTGTCTGTGTCATGTATAAAGAAGTGCAGGCCGTGTGTATATGCTTTTATCTAGATGCACGTATGCCTTCACCAGTTTGCCTCTCCCCGTCTCCTCCCTTCTGTTCTCCCTCTATTTTCTGCCTCTCTACTCGCACAGTCTCAGGCAGATGAGCTGGATCCTCCTCAAGGTTTCTTCTTGCCGCTATCACCCACGCACGTGTTCTGGGGGTTTCAGGCTCTGGGTTATAGACGCTGTAGACATAAAACTGAAGCAACTTAAAAGATTAGATAGATAGATAGATAGATAGATAGACAACTTTATTAATCCTTTTGGGAAGTTCCCGCAGGGAAATTGACATCTCCATCGCATACAGCACTGTCAGACATACATGTAGGAAAGCAGTACAGTAACCCAAATACCAAAACACCCAGTAAGAAAAAAGATAAATAATAAAAATAAATACTGTGACTGTACAAAGATGGTTGTTGCATAAATAGACAGATGCCGGGTACATTTATATTGCACATTACTATTGTAGATTAAGTTAAAAAAAAAAAAAAGTCATTCAGGCCCTTCCTTTTTTGTCCTCCTCCCCCCAAGTGAGTGGTGGTTGAACAGTTTTATGGCACGGGGAACAAAGGAGTTCCTCAGTCTGTTGGTCCTGCACCTTGGGAGGAGCATCCTCCCACTGAAGGTGCTTCTCTGGCTGCTGAAGATTGTGTGCAGAGGGTGGCTGGCATTGTCCAGGATACTAGTCAGTTTGTTTAGTGTCCTTCTCTCTGCAACAGCAGAGAGAAGAGAAGACTATCAGCTACTTCTCCCACGGCCTCATGGCCTCATATCACTGGATCTGTGTGTCACCACTGCATGCACACAACGCTTCCTGCTAGTACGTTGACGTGGTATTTCATCTCACTGCAGATCAGTGTGGTGTGCAACTTCAATCTGCTGCAGAAATACTTACTCAAGTTACTCTCAATATTCATGAGAGATTTGTATTGTTAACCTAGAAGCAAGGAAAATTATTAAGATAAATTTCAGAAAATCTGAGGAGACACGAACTGGTGTGACAAAAGTCCTAAATGGCTCATCGATGCACATCTTCTTAAAGCAGTTTGTGATTGTCTCTCTTGGCCTGACACCGTCCACTAAAAAAACAGCATCCAGTGCAAGGTTGCAACCACATAAAAATAGATCTACTGTTAAAAGGTTCATTGTGTTTTGGTTTGACCGATACAGGGCGATGCAATTTTATATTTAAGACACCAGAACGTGTAGTATTTATACAAAATGACTGTAAAATGCACTCAGGAGAACTGCTGAAATGGAAAGCACCCCACCAGGTGTTGCAAAGCTGTTACTACAAAATTAAAGAACCCCTTTTTTTCCATTTTGCAATTTCCTTTCTTTTTCATGCACAGCAGAAGGAATGGGAACTCGTTTGTACCTGACATATGAAAAGCTTCGCTCGGCACATAAATCAAGGATGCTTTCAGGCATCGAGGTGAGCCAGTACACCGAGACTGAGACTACACTGTGACATTTCAAGGAGTGTTCAGAGAAATAAATCTAACACCGTAAAATATGTGACATGCATTTTAAAACTTCTGTTGATACTTCCATCACAGCTGTGCATGTTTGCCTAAATGGTGGGTATTTAAAATGTCCTGCACAATGCAACTCTCATTATGCATCTCCTCTAAGGCCGTTATGAAAACTCTACTGTGAACTGATCTGTGCTACTAAGACCTTTGTCTGGACCACACGCATGAGTGGAGCTAGAACAATGCTAAACTATGTGCTTTCTCATGATACACTGTTCACATATAACACTAGACAATTACAATGAATACTCAATTACTACTTTATTAAAAAATAACATTTAATACGCAATGATACAACACTGTACAGTTATAGTGTGTGTGCAGGGGAGCAGTCGTCCCCGAGAAGACTGAGTGATGGGCTGCTGGTCAGCTGTGAGGACGTGCTGGAGTCGCCTCATGCTGCATTTGTCACGTGTAGAGGGATCGCTGAGGAGGGACTCGGCAACAACCGGCGCTCTGAAGGTATCACGCTGTCATCTTGTGTTTTTGTTTTCAGTTTAAATTCAAATACTCACAGACCCTGAGTTACTAACTTTTATGACAGCCGTTTCAAGCCAGGCATTAATGTTTCTGGTGTCCCCTCATGTTATGAATGCAGCATTTATCCTGAGAGGAGAAAGGTAACTGTGGGATCTGCTGTTAAGGGATCAGTCCAATAAGTGAAGAGATGATACTTTATTCTGTGATAAACTAAACATCACTCCTGAAGTTGACCCACAGCTGAGGCCTCTTTGAAAACCACCTCACACTGTGGTGAAAACACAGGTGGACATATATATCCTTACTGACGGAAACCCCTGAAAAACCACAGGTAGGTTGAGCTAATACTGTGCAGCCCCGTTAGAGACTGAATTTGTGCATCTAAAACAGATGCCATAGTGCATGTTGAGAGGAAAAAAGAACACCTAAATTTGTGGTAGGTGGGGACTAGTGGTTATTTTACAGAATATCACATTATATCACAAAGCAGTGGAGCAGTCTCACAACAGATCTGTCCTGTTTTTACAGGGCGACGTGAGATGGCAGTACGTAGCTCTGCAACAACGTAACAGCACTGACGGCAAGTACGGAGAAAAGAAACGTGTCAGACAGGAATCATCCTTCATCATCAGCTGCTCTTTGCTTGGAATTTATGCTTTTGTAATTGCTACATAAAGAACTGGCAGTGTTAAGAGTTGCCAAGCCATCAATTGACCATATAACTGAGGAAATGGAGCTTATTTCATGCGTACGCTGTAGGCCTTGTAATAATGATTATGATATGCACGTCGAGTCTGCAGTGTGGATGTAACGTGATGGTGGCTGATAATATGCCGTGACCGTGCTGAACATTCTTGCATTAGTGGATGCATCTCTGATTCAAGGCATGTGTGGAAGACTTCATCAGGCTAATTATATGACTAAGGAAAGGCTAGATACTTCAGAAAGGCTAGCTAATAACTCAAATTGTGTCTCAGAGATGTAATACTCAGTGACAAGTACAAAATTAAGTAAATGGCATACTAAAGTGGCTATTATAAATTCTATTGAGGGAATGAGAAGTAAGATAAAAAAAATGTTCTCTAAGACTTGCAGAATCCCTACAGTTTGGAAAGTAGGAAGAAAAAGCCTCATCTCAATGGCAGCGTTTTCAGCTTTTTATAAAAAAAGAAAAAGAAAAAGAGTTTCCCACAACAGCACACTTGCATCATTGCCCTGAGAAGTACGTTCCCTCGCGGCTGTGGGTCTGAAGATGCCTTTTGATTTTGTCAGAGCGGCTGAAGCACTTGCCACACACGGGGCAGCTGTACGGCTTCTCCCCCGTATGGATCCTCATGTGCACCTTCAGGTGAGCCATCTGCGTGAAGCCCTTCCCACAGATTTGGCAGCGGAACGGTTTCTCTCCTGTGTGGCTACGCTGGTGCTCCTGGAGCCTGCCGGAGGAGCTGCAGCATTTCCCACACACCCCGCAGCGGTACGGTTTTTCGCGAGTGTGCACTTGTACGTGCACGTGCAAGTGGCCAATGTGACTGAACGCCTCACCGCATACTTTGCAGCAGAAAGACGACATGTGGCCTTGGAGGGGGGATTTTTGATGGGGGCAGTCCACGGCATTTGCTCCTTGGTTGCGCATGTGAGAGGGCTGTCCTCTGTTAGCGCCAGTTGGAGTTCCCTTAGCACCAACCATCTGACCCCCATTCTCCACCCCAATAATGTCAATGTTGTTCTCGTTTGAGCAGTTCGGGTTGACTGGTGCTAGAGGCTGAGCGCCGCTGTTGGAAGAAGCTGAACTTCTGTGGCCGCCTCCGCTCTCTGCCTTCACGTGTCTCGATGAGCCTCGAGATCCGGGATCCCTTTCCCTGTTCTCTACGCCTTGACTCTGCGGGAGGTTGGACGTGTGAGGGCCGTCCTGGGGGTATTCATTTCCGACACGCGGAGGAGTGAACATATTCTCCGATGTGCTGCAGGAGCCGTGACCCCGGAGCTGATCATCTCCTGGATTGGCCCGCAGATCTCTCTTGTCCTTGATCTGAATAGGGATGCGCTCCTCGTGCCCCATGCTGGGACTCCACTCACGCCGCGGGTGCTCACCATCCTCCTCGTCCAGCAGCGCCATGGACGGACGATCTGAAAAGACAAGAGGAAGAAGGAGCTCAGCTGAAAATACTAACTTTGCAGTACATTAAGCACAGCGAGTTAAGTGTTTACTTCTTTCAAATGCATTTAAATACACATTTACCTACTATAAAGCTATGGCAGAGACAGCCAGACCATTTGGAAAAGTTAACAGTGTTGTCCTTGTGAAATTTACATTTACCAGATGGCTTCATGTGCTGCTGCACCCACAATGCAAGAAGGAGTGTTTGTTAGCACTGTAACTGAGCTTCCTCCACAACTAAAGGACACATACTTCCTCTGGACAATACATCTGTCTGTATCTCAGGAAATGTATTAATGTGTCACTAGATGATTTCACACACAAGTAAATGGTTTCTCAAGTGCAATACATATGTCTGTGGTATTTGTTGTACAAAATTTCGTTGCAAATTTGTCTTTAAGAGCAATACTATTACTGGAGTGTGTATGTTCACCTAACTCTTATTCAGCTTGGGCTGGTTTCTTGCCATACTATGGTTAGCTACTTAAGTGTGATACAGTCTAAATATATTCTGTACCCGTAATATATTTTCAAATTTACCCTTGGCCATACATAAAGTCTTATGTTGTAGTATCATACAAGAGAAAATGTTAAGCGAAACGTCTCAATTGTCGTGTTTCCGAAATGTCAAAACTTAAACTGAGGTGGTAGACACACAGTTAAGTGCAGTGCAGATGATGCCACTTTATAAGGGAAGGGCTGCAGCAGACTCTATTTCCTGAAAATCTTTTACCAGTCTGCTGTGGTCAGCACCATCTGACTGGTAGAGAAGCACTGCTGCCAGTAACACCAACACACAGAAAGGCTGCCTCTGTCATTGGCTACAGAAGGGCGGTGGAGAGGAGGACGCCGAACAAACGGTTACTGATCATGGTTAACCTGGCCACCCTCTCCACCAAATACTACACACACAACAGGGCACCTTCTCCAAAAAGCTCAGATAACCTTGTTGCCTCAAAGACCGCTACAGGGAAACTGTCCTGCCACAAGCCATCAGTCTGTACAACTTCTTATCTGTGTGTAACACACGACACTCTGGACTGATTGGTAGCGGCACATTTTGCACATGAATATTGCGTACATAGATTTCTCTACCATTATATTTTATGTATGGTATCCTGAGTGCCTGTACATTGCTGGTGCAACACTTCAATTTTCTTTAGATTAATAAAGTATCTATCTATGTGTTTTAATATTAATTTACAGTGAATGTAGTCTGAACTTTTGATTTTAAAAGTGTATGCAAAGACTAAAATGAATAATGTCTTAGCATTCGGAATAATTACTTGCACTTTGTCAACAGTTACAGCTAGGTGTCTGTGTGAGTAGGGACTGGAGTAAACAAACACTACTGACACAGCACCCCGGGTGTTTGCTCTGCAGGTGTTTACTTTTTTGAGTTTCTGACAAATAAAATCATGCACCAGCGCAATAAACGCGTCAGCGTGCACACAAGAGTCAAGCCAATGCTAACCGGTAGGGGGGTTCATGCTAGCTGGCTGGCTAACGAACAAAGGTTGCTAACACGTTAGCCGCTTCACAACAACAGCAGCTAATGCCAACTAGCTTGCAAAGGACCAAAGTTAACTTCCTTGGAAGTGGGGAAGCATTTTTCTGTGCACATGCATTGCGTTGTTATGTCTGTTTCCCAAGCCGTCGCCTCAATTTCACTACCCAATGACACCCAACAGACTCGGCTAACAGTGCAAGATGAAGGGTCGCCACTGCACCGTTAGCTTCCAGCGGAGCTAACCTGGCCATATTTCGATCCCAGCGTCTCGCAGCCTGCGTCTCAGATGGTCGTTCTCCCGCTCCCTGATCGCTATCTCCTCCTGGTACTCTAATATCGTGTCCTCGACAGACTTGTAAATCTCCTGCGCAGCAAGCATGAGACGCTCAGTTAAGAAGACGTTTAGAAACTGCAGTTTGGTCATTTTCTTGGATTACACAGAGCTCTTGCTATCATCCAAAATGGACCAAAAAAAGATGCTCGACCCAATCACGTGACCCGGACTTGTTTCTTCTTCTACATCTTCCTTATGGATGAGCCACAGGGATGAACTGAGGGGAAGCATGGAAGGCAGTGCAGGAGTACTTCTCACTTCCAGTTCCCACAGAGGTTTCTTGTGACCTCACAGGTCTGTTTTTCGTATTATACTACAGAATGAAGTGTAAATATATAAGCTACTATTTTATGCCAGAATCCTGTACTCCTTCTATAGGATATGTTTGTCATATAGCTATAAATGATGGTTTTGACATCAATGGAATAAGAAATCACTCACTATCAGTACCACCATTAAGAAACATGTTCCTTGAGTGTTTCCTGAAAACATATGCACAATTAAGACACAGCGCTTTTGCTGTCAGCGCTGGTGAAATCTCTAATGGTCCAGACATTTATACATTGACAAGAAGCCTTGTAATATGTGATAATTACATATCTAACTTCTAAATCAAACATAGAAATGTTAATAATGTGAAACACAACAGTTCAAGCCACAAACTACACGTGAGAAGTCATAATATAAGTTTGAATAGTCAGTGTCACAAGACATTGTTATACCATTTAACAGATGTACACATCAGTGACAGAATGAACCTATGATGACAGTAAACATTTGACGTTTGCAAAATATTAGTGAACTATTTTCACTTACTATGACTTCACTACATTTCACAGAGACATGATCATTCATTCATTCATTCATTCATACATCTTCTGTAATCACTTGTCCTGTGACTGTGGTCACAGAGACATCTTATGATTTCAATTTTAGTTTCTATTACGTTTGTATGAGATACTTACAAAAGGATGCAGCACTGATAAACTGACCAGTCCTACCCAAATCTGAAATTGCCTGTGCATTAGTAACACTATGAATAATACATAATATATCTGTAAAGGTTCTCAGTCATTGAAGTCATCCAGGTTAAGGTTCAAAAAAGACAACTGGACTTGTAGAGTTTTTTGAGAAGCCGTTTCACCACTCATCCCAGTAGCTTCGTCAGTTCATATACAGTATAATATATAGCATATCATATTCAGTCATTGTTTTCACAGTAAAAACGTTTATGTTTGATACTTAAAGTGCATTTTTAATTAGCAGTATGCAATATAACCCCCATAGCAAAAACACACAACCGACTTGCACTTGGCCTACATGTATGAATGAATTATAGTAATTCTACCTTAATTCTACCTCTTTCCTCTGTATGTTGTGAATACTTGTGCAATATTGTTCCTTTTACTTTAAATGCACCTCATTTTCTTAATATATATTTTGTATTACTTTTATTTAATTATATTTGCTCTGTTAACTAGCAACTGACACTTTATGAGAGCAACAGCAACAAAACAATTTCCTTGAAGGATTAATATTAAGTATTCTGATTCTAATTCTGATTATCTTTAGGACTATATATTATAGACATTGTCAGTGAAAGATAATAGTGAACTTGAACTGAAGAAGAGTCTTACTTTCATTTGAGTCAATTATGATTGAGAAAATAACAACTTTACTTAATATAATGTGACGCAGACCTGACGCAGACGTGATGTGCACATTACCACCGCCGGTCAGCAGGGGGCGCAATATGAACTACTCGCTGACAGAAGCGGAAGTGACCAAACAGCTAAGTTGCGCAGTCTTTTTCCACGTGTGTGAGAGCGTTTCAGTCACATTGGCAGGTTCCCCGCTCCACGATGAAGCGACCAAGTAAGTGAATATTTATGGGGATTTTTCTTTAACATATGAACCCGTGTTAAACCGACATTTAATCATTTATTGATCGATTAAACCAGGCAGCTAATGAACGGTCGGCTGTTGCTGCTTACAGCTTTGGTTTGTCGGTTTGCATTAGCTTGGCACTGAGCTAACTTTTCAACCAGTGTTTGACTCTTTTATTTTTATGATTTGTTTTTAGAGTTGAAGAAAGCAAGTAAGCGGGTCTCATGTTCCAAGCGTTACAAGATACAGAAGAAGGTGAGTGGCTCTACTCTGGTATTCTTGTTAGCTTAGCATCACGACTTCAGAGAAATGTTACAGTAATCGGCGAGGGCCATGTGAACGAGAGGAAAACGCTACTCTTAATTTCTGCCTTGTTTGGCTAATGTCAGTGTCCATAAGTGACTGAGTTACAGTTGTTGTGTTTCTGTTTAGGTCCGGGAGCATAACAGAAAGCTAAAAAAAGAGGCGAAGAAGAAAGGAGTGAGCAAAAGAGTGAAGAAGGATCTCGGAGTTCCCAGCAGTGCTCCCTTCAAAGAGGAGATCCTCCGAGAGGCAGAGGAGAGGAGGCTACAGGTCGGCAGCCATTCACTTTTTTTTTTTTTAACTGCAACATTTTCCAAAAATAAGGACTCTATGGAAATCTAGAAATCTATTAATATAATAAGAAAATCTCAGTTTAATATTTTAGAATCATCAAAGCCTTTAGATGCTTTTTTTAATGTATTAATTTTTTAACTAGTAGTTTGAATCTACTATGCACCGTACGTAACTGGGGAGTGATCTTTACAGTACAGTCCTTTGTGAAAATAAAATCCGGTCTGTTACTTATTTCTTTCCCACTTTGCAAGTAATTGTTCCAATTTATAGTTGACAGATGCTGTCATCTTTTCCATTTTGTATATGTTGATTGTAATGTCCATCCATGTATCCAGAGCGAGAGTCTCTTATCACAACCATTTCCTGGTTTCAGCCATCTGCAGTACCTTGAGAAGAGGTTTTACCACTCATCTGAGTAGCTTCTTCAGTTCATAAACAGTTCATATACAGTATAATATAATAATTCAACTCTCTTTGACCATTTATTATAAGATACCTGGTCTTAATTATAATTTCTTGGTTTAAAATTTCTCATAGGGCAGCTTGTATCCCTTTTCAGTTACATAATTGCTTTTTTTTGTTTTTTTTTTCTTTTGGTAAGAAAAAAATAGTACGATATATCGCAAGTTAACATGGTTTCCAAATGATGGTAATAAATAATAAACACATTTTAATCCCATAGATTGAAGCAGAAAAAGAAAAAAAACGGCTAGCCAAAAAGGAGGAGCGGGCCCAGAAGAGGAAGAATGAGAAGCAGCCTGCAAGTACAGAAACAGAGCCCAGCACCAAGAAGGCTCGAGAGGTAAAATGCAAACAACTGTTTGTTTAAGATTTTAATCACTCCACATTGGAGCTTAATTTTTCTGTCTTTTCTGCACAGGACAACAGTGGAAATAAACCAGAGAAGAGTGCACCAAACAAGAGCTCTAAACAGCACCTTTGTGCTGAATTAAACAAGGTAAGCACTACCCAATTCCAGTCAGTGTCTTATACTAGAGAGTAGTGGATTTACTCATGCAGTCTCCTCTCCCTCAGGTAATCGATGCGTCTGATGTAATAATAGAAGTCCTCGATGCTCGTGACCCCCTCGGATGCAGGTGTCCACAGCTGGAGGAGGCAGTGCTGCAGAGACCAGGCAACAAGAAGTTACTTTTGGTTCTAAACAAAATAGGTAACTGGACACGAGAGCTGCTCATATTCAAAGTTAGTGCTGCACATAGACGGAGTGTTTGTGATCAGTTATACTATTGTCTAAATTGTTTCTGGACGTTCTGTGTTGTAGATCTGGTACCAAAGGAAAATGTGGGCAGGTGGATAACGTATTTACAACAGGAGTTTCCAGTTGTGGCCTTCAAAGCACCAACATATATCCGGGACAAAACAGTGGTAGGAGGTGCATTCACACGTCGGTGATAAAAAAAAAAAAATAATAATAAAAAGAAAAGCAGTGTATAGTGGTTTGTGTGAACATGGTTGATCTCAGCAGATTTTAATTGTCAGCAACTTTCTGTTTCTAATTACATCAACCTTTGGTTATATTAAACTTTTGATTTTCTTAACCCTAGTTTGACTTATGCTTTAGCCCTACCTGACGGATAGTTGTAAATGAGTAAGGGATCAACAGTAACGCAAGGTTAAACGTGCACAGTTAGAGGAAAGGAAAGGAAATTAGAGTTCCTCCTTTAAATTTACAACCTCTGTCTGTAAATGGTAAAGATAACATCCTTTGTCAGAATTTATACTACACAGTAGAGATGTGCGATATTTCATCGTTTTCGATATACCGTCAAAAACTTTCCCCACGGTAAGAATATGTCATCCCATGATAAAACGATAAATTTCCATTGATGACGTGTATATGTGTGCGACACACTCGCAGCCCAACACGTGTAGAATATTGACAAATTGACAATGGTGGAAGGTGGAGCAGATACGCCGGGCAGTGAGGAGCTCGTTCCTAAACGAGGCTCCACCTCCATTATCTGGTTTGGTTTTAACCCCTTAACATCTGAATTGATTTTTCAATTATATAAAGAAATTCATATTGCCCATCGCTACTACACAGCACAAGCTGCATGTCATGGTTACAAAGAAATTATGTTCATGTAGCAGAGTCTCTTCATTGTTGTAATGTGGAGGACTGAGAAAGTTGAACAGCTTGTGTTGTGCTGTTATAACTGGTTATAACCTCCAAGAGTAATGAACAAACCACACTGTTGATTCACTCTGTGCTATGCAGAGCTGATATGTGTGTTTGTGAGTCACGTTTAAAAACCTCTACACTGTAGTGAGTTTATTTCAATGTACATGTTTTTGTGGATGGTCGTTGAAAGTAACACTGTTCTGGTTCTGTCTTCATCAGCAAGCTAAAAAGCGAAGAATAATTGCATCCAATGAGGTCCTGGACAAATCCAGAGGAGCAGCCTGCTTTGGAAACAGCTGTCTCACTGAGCTGCTGACAAGTTATGCTGCCAAAAGACAGAGTGAGGTGTCACTCAAAGTGGGCATAGTTGGTAAGCACCGCTATCCTACAAAGGCTCCATGTCCCTTAACAATAACTGTCTATCATTTTTACATTTTATTCATTTTAAAAACTGCCTATTGGCTTTAAGGCACTTATATGCTCGTCAGTCTGGCTCGCTCTGTAATAGCACCATAGCCTTTCCGATTCGTTATTCAACCAAAACAATCAATTCCAAGATTGCAGAGCTGGAGAAGCAGAAGCAGACGCAAATACTAAAGCGGAAACGCGCTGCTGCAGAACAGACCAAGCACATTTCAGTCTGTGCCACCGCAGATCGTAGTTACATTTCTGGGGAGGTGGACGTTAGCTACGGCGTTCTTTGGCATTGATGCATTATTTTGGGTTGTGTTAATAAACCAAAAAAAGTAAAAGCTAAACGGCGGCGAAATCAGAGTGCCTACCTAGATGCTTGCGGGATGACACTTGTTACCACGGCAGATAGCAATATGTCAGGGAGCTGAACAAAGAAGTGGTGGGGACATAATGACAGTTGTACCACCATCAGTTGGATCTTTCTCAGCTCAGCTGCCTGATCCAGTTGTAGACAGTTACTATTACTCCTATTACAGTAGTTCTCTTAAATACTTCATCTATTGGTTTAACATGTAGAACTGTGTGGATTTATGCCATCATTAATATTTCATAATATTTCCTTTACACCTGCAGGCTTTCCCAATGTAGGGAAAAGCAGCCTCATCAACAGTGTGAAGGGGGTCCTGGCATGCCATGTTGGTGTCAAGAGAGGCAACACCAGGTAGGTGTCAGACAATTCATTAGGGCTCGGTGATATGGCTGAAAAATGTGTCACGATATAAGTGTTTCATATCAGTCGATAGCATTATTATTGAATCATTTTTTTAACCCATTCTACCCAGACTTCTCAACTGTGTTAAGCTGCATCTGTTATTTCTTTATATCGCTTCGATGTTTTGTCGTATGGCACTGCTGCCGTGTACCTCAGGGTCATAAAAATCCTGTTATAACTTATTTTTACAGGTCAGTTAAATTTTTTAAATAGCATTTAATTTTCTTTCATTTTTAATTAATATTTAGTAGCGGTGGGGAAAAAAAAAGATTTGGTTCATATAACCGGTCATCAATGGCCATTTGATATAAACTGCACCACTACTAAGGCACTCACTCACTTACGCACAATACGCAGAGAAACGAAACTTAACTGACTATAACCGCTGCTCGTGGATCCCTGATTAACCGAGTCAGCAGCCACTCACTCGACCGGCAGATAAACGAAACTTAACCGACTCTAAGACTAATCAAGAGAGACAAGAGACAATTAATATGCTCACTCACCACCAAGTTTGCAGACAATATCAGTCTGACTCATGTCTGACTTAAAATAACCAAAATATTACCAAACTAGTAACTTGGTATTTCCTTTTTTTTAATCTACAATTTCCTCTCGCGCTGTCGCTCTCATGTTCTCTTTTCACTCCACACCGTTCACAAGAGGCAAACTTTTTGTTGTTGTAGTTGGCTTAGCTGGGCCGTGATGGGTCCAGAGGCTAAATACCTTCCTCTGCCTACATCCCCCAGAATGACTTGCAGTTGTGGCTCGGGGTTTTCTTCCTATTTTTCTCTCTGAGTTCAAGTGAAATTATCGAACATTCTATCAAACTTATTTTCTATTGATATCGACCACGTGTCTATCGCGATATATATATTATTGTTTTATCGCCCAGCCCTACAAATCATCCATCTTTCTTTTTATGAAGTTAATAATTAATGTGAATATTGGTGACCAACATATTTTGTGGACTTTCTTACTTGTAGACAATTACATGATTACGTTTGCTCTCTTTTTCTGCTGACCAGACATATGCAGGAGGTGCACATCTCCAAGAACGTCAAGGTAATGGACAGTCCAGGAATCGTGGCGTCGCCATCCAACCCACCGGCCTCTATGGCTCTGAGGAGCCTGCAAGTGGAGGAGGGCCAAGAGAGTGTGGCAGAGGCTGTCAGGACTCTGCTAAAGCAGTGTGACAAGACCCAGGTAGGAAGAGGTGCCATGAAAAGGAGAGATGTAGGATTTGGTTGGTCATATAAACTGCTTTTCTTAAATTAACATCTGGTCTTTGGTTTCTTTGTTCTAGATCATGCTTCAGTACAACGTCCCAGACTTCAGGAACTCTCTGGAGTTTTTGACATTGTTCGCCAAAAAACGAGGTTTCCTGCAGAAGGGTGGAGTCCCAAACACAGAGCAGGCAGCTGCCACTTTCCTCGATGACTGGACAGGGTGAGTGTTTTATCTTTTTCACAAGGCCTAAGACCACCGGGCAGCTGCAGTGTGTGCATTTGGAAATGAGGACAAAAATGTGAATCTGGATATAATCGTGAAGACTTCTAATCCAACTCTGATCCAAACACTGTGTCAGACTAGCTGCAAATATGCCGCGTGGCAGGAGCTACATTTTTGACTTGGATGCTTAAATCACAAAAGTCTCCATCTCTGTTTCTGTGTCTGCTCAGAGCCAAACTCGGCTACCACTGTAAGGCACCAGGAAACCACAGCCTGCCTGCCTACCTGTCTGACGCTGTGGTCTCTGAGATGCAGGAAGGCTGGGATCTAAAGATGCTGAAAGCAGGAAATGAGGAAACTCTGAAAGGTACTGGTGTTCAATTCAGTTTTATTACTAAATTGATCATGAAGTCAATAAATAAGTTTTGTCGATGTGTCATGTTTGTCTTAGATGAAAGGCTCGTCTCATCTAACATGTGTCTTTGTTGTCTTTTACAGCTGTTAAGTTCCCAAGCCTTGCCAGCAGTATAACCTTCATCTCTAAAGGCCCAACTGCTGGTCTGCTGAGTGTTGCTGACGTCTCTGAAGAAAAACCTCCTGCAGTGACGAAGGTTGCAGCCGCAGAAGAAGAAGCAGATCAGAATGATGAAAACGATGAGGTAACTGCAGACAGAGCTGCCAGACAATACAGCTGCTTGGAATAATGGAAATGAGGACAAAAACGCAAGTCTTGATTTGTTGATGAAGACTTCTAATCCAACTCTGATCCTGCCAACTGGACACTTTTTTTTTCCACTGAAAGCTTTGTCTGATTGTTGGACTTAAATATTTAAGACTTCTGCTCTTTTTTTTCAGCCTGAAGAAACTACAGAGGAAGCAAATACGGCAGAGGAAAAACCACAGAAGAAGTCACACAAAAGTACGTTTTGTTAAATTTTCCTACAGATTTTTTTTTTTTATATACAGATATCCACCTTTGCGTTTATTTTTTTATTGTTGGTTTTTAACATCTCGTTTTCTCTTTTTAACCAGGTCGTGTGCAGTTTCAGTCTGCTCCCATTGACATCAGCCTCTCTACAGCTGCAACAGCCGACGCCTATGACTTCAACACCGATTTTAAATGAGCTTTGACATCAAACTGAACTGAGTTCACATGAAATGGATATTAGGAGCTGGATAAATGAAAATGCTCACATAAGGGGACCTCTGACCTTCTGATTGTCCTTCTAGTGATTGATTTGAGAGCAGACTTGAGATCAATCATGAGCCAGTCTCTCTCTGCTTAAACCTGGAAGACAGCAGGATAGCTTGCAACACAGAGGTCACCATGCACACAAACTTGCCAAAATATAGGACACACTTGTAAAAACAAATGCATTCTGAAAACAGTCCTGCACAAAACCCTCCTTTGTTATTGTTATAATGTTCAGATCATATTGAACTTCTAAGAAAGGTGATTGAGCTGTATGATCTTTTTGTATAATGTAACTAGTGGATCTTGCCGAAGTGTCTGAGCAAGACACGGAACCACGAGTTGCTCCCAGTGCTTGGCATTGATGTGTTGCTGAGATACTGTGACTGCAGAGTGATTTTGAGTACCAGTAGGTAGAAAAGCACTTCATAAATAAAAGGTGTTGATACAATATAACATTACATTCATGGAGCTAACTTTTAGTGCAGGACTGCTACATCAGAATGCATTGGTTTTCAATAGTGTACCTAATGAACTGGCCAGTAAGTGTATTTTAGACTACATTTTTCATCTGATCAAATCCACAGGTTTTTGTCTAGAGCTCATTACTGCATGTGTGTATGTGTATGTATATATATCGACTGCCTGCTTTTCCCAGATGTTTGTGAAAGGTGTCATTTGTAATATTTTGTGTTAATGCAGAATACTGTATATAGACAACTTACTATAAATGTAATAAAACCATCTACAAAACGACAAGCTGCTCTTTGTCATTGTATTTTTCCAATTTGGACTTTTGAATCATCCATACAACCAATAATACTGTCACATTTGAAGAACGTTTCTTATTTCATTGTCGTCATGAGAAAAGGAATGAACAGGAGTATAACATGTAGGTTTTATTTCATGTATTGTACAAAAAAAGATGAATATTTACACCAATGATGCATGATGACTGCTTTTCAATGTGTATAAAAATCCTGAAGGTGGAGTTGGTTGGACATTGGCACAAACGGCCTCATGTTTTAGTCTTCGTGTAGTGGTCTGTGTACAGCCAGAAAAAACATACTGCAATAGCTCAACATGAAAGTCAGTATGATACCAAGCCCAGCAGTTCGAGTTAGTGTTCATCTGTAGCATAGCTATTTGGTCAAATTTAAAACAGTAGCGCATCATTAACTTGACTACACTTAATCTGAAAGGGGTTTGAGAGACTGCCACTGAGAATAGATTTCTAGAAGATAAGTATATCAAAACTAGACAACTTGACAAATGGTATGTGCAATTTAGTGAAATTATAGTTTTTTTCCACAGGAGGATTGAACTGAGGTAATGATGTTAGGGCATCTGCATGGATAAAACAAACGAATTCAGACTAAGGAATGTGCTTGGAGCAGTCTAAACTTAGGGCTGACTAGCAGCTATGACAGCTCCGCTACTGAACGCTTCAGTTAACTGCTCAATATACAGCTGCCTGTAAACATACCTACTTAGGCCATGATTACTTTGACACTGGTAGTTTAATTTGTGCATACATGTCTTGGCACACTGACATGGTATCTGACCACTGTTGGCAAAGAGTGTTGCATATATTCTGTTGAAATGACACTCTTTATGCAACACCTCTGATCATGATGATTTATACGTCAAATAATCTGATTTCAATAGTTTATAAAAACACTGGTGGTAGCAATTTCAAAGGGAGAGAACAAAAGGTGTAGTGTTAATGTAGTAATGCAGGTCCACAGAACTCAAATACACTGCCTGGCAAATGAGAAGGCCTTAGTTCCTGAGAGGTAACGGGGCATGTTTCTGCTGCGACAATGCTGGTCCAAAGATCCCCCCTAGACACGGTTTTTCAATCTAGCTGTCCCCTACGTGTCGTCGCACAGGATGAAATTTCCCTGTGGGGTCTGGGATGAACCACTTGTCCCACACATCAGTGAAGGAGGATGTTCTTCCCCAGGGCTTGTAGTGTCCGTTCCAATGGAGGAGTTTGGCAGCTTTCACAAACTGGAGGGAGTAGCGGTTTCCAGCACCGGTTGTACCTGAAAAGATGTTTGATTATTGCTTTTATTGTGCTTAGTATTCAAAAACCACACAATTTCTTTTTGCAATCATAAGACAAATAAGTCACCCAACAAGTTCATTTTTCTGGCAATGACAAACTTATGCAACCAGATAACTTGCATCTTTTCTAGTAAACAGTCTGCTTCTCAAGTCAGCTGCATTTAAACTGAACAACGGGATCATCACAAAGACTATTACAGGAATAATTTGGCATTTTTGCAAATTGGTTTTCTTGCTGAGAGCTGGACAAGACAATCAAAACCGCTCTAGCATGGTTCAGTTAAACATGTAGATATAGCCCCGAGAATTGCCTTAGCATGGCTCAATTTTCTCACTACAGTTAAGCGGAACTTACCAAGGTGTCTCACGTGCCACAGTGGGTCGATCGTGGAGTGGCGTTTATAAAAAACAATGAGAAGCGGAGGAGTGGTGATGCTTTCCGCAAGTGTTTTACTGTACAGATCCTCCCTGAGGAAAGAAAGAAAAGTAACTCCGTGCCAACGCCGCACTGGATTCAAGTTGTTTTTACAGTAGGACCCCATTTTTCCTCCAAGTTGTTTAAATTTAGCAGAAAAGACTTCTTTCCACCCACCATTTCAGCTGTATGAGTCACTTACTTGTTGTTGAGCTCCATCCAGTGCTCCAGCTGTTGGGTGATGTTTTGATTCTTCCATTCAGTCAGGTTGGCGACTATGATGCCCGGGTTGAAGGAGCAGGTGCTGGCCTTCATCGCCAGCTTCTTAATCGATTCCTTCTTGAAGTCCAGAAAACCTAAATAGTTATTCTGTTGAAAGGAAATGATTCTAATTTATTCACAGGTATATGGTGTTTTTTTTGGGTGTTTTTTTTGGGGGGGGGGGAATGCTCAGCTGTAGCAACAGATGCACACCTGATTTCCAGCCCCTCGAACGATCCCCTTGGAGGATGCCGTGTCACAGTCATCTGAGAAGGCAGCTGCATGTCCTGGTTTGAGGTTGGTCTCGTAAAGCTCCTGAATGTCCCCTGAGATCCAGCAGGAGACAAAATGCATTCCTTAAGTTTACTTCCAGAAAATCCTTTCTCTTTCAGCATTTTTGAGCATTCGTACTGTTAGATGTAGGTCACACTTTATTAAAGAGCCAGTGTGTAGGACATAGGGGGAGGTGTTGGCAGACATGGAATACAGTATTCATAATAGTGTTTGGATTATACTCTAGTCACTTGAAAATAAGAATCAATCTGTTGGTTTAGATTGAGCACCTACATATATAGTTAGGCAGCGGGTCCTCTTCCACAATGTGTCCCATGTTGCTACAGCAGCAGAAGAGACCAACTAAACACTGACTATAGAGAGGAACGTTTGGTCACCACTGTAGGTAAAATAAAGATTGAGCGATTTTAAAGCTCAATGTGGAGTGGCTCTGTGCGGCATGAACGTAGCAGTGCCTGGCTCCGCCCAGCTAACTCACAATCGGGCAAAGAGGTGGAGCGTGAGCGGAGCTGCGGAAGGTGGGCGATGCCAATGCGGACATCTAGTAACCTGAGACGGCACCTACCGTCACTCAAAGTAACCGCTCATTTAATGGTGCATACACCTGGATATCATTTAAACAGGCATTTGAGCATAGCGTCTGTAGGGACTGATTCTCTTTCAAAGCTAGCTTCAAGTGGTCATTACAAGGCCAGCAGTTTTTGGTACCATGGAGGTTGTCACTTATATGAAACTGAGGTGTGAGGAAAGGAAATTCCATTTATTTTTTTTTTTGCAATCTGCACCCTCATCATTAACTGCCACTAAATCATGCCCACTGTTCCTTAAAGTTTAGAAACTATGTAGCTCTCTTCCTCTATGATAGTGTCTTACCTTGCACAATTACATCATCATCCAAATAGATAGCTTTCTCTGCATCTGGTATGTATGCTGGCATGTAGAATCTTGCAAAGGTCAGCTGAAAAACAGACCGTTAAGACAAAGTTAACCACAGATAAGAAGCAGCATGTTGTTTTTTGTTTTTGTCTCTTTTTCTGAGAAGTCATGCCACATTCAGTGCCCTTACTGGTTTTGCAGCCTCAGGGGTTTGAGGATCTTTAGTAATCTTCCTGCTGAGGAGCTCAGGCTTGAAAATTACTATCTTGTGTTTGATATTGTTTAGTTTTGTCTTACTCATCCACACTCTGTTGGAAAAATAAGAGAAAAGAATCACGTTAGGCTACTTATATCACACATTACTTAGTATAAACTGTGTCGGGACGTGCAGTAAAACGTTCAAGTATAGCAAACAAAAAAGAAAGGTCTTACTTCAGGTGATCCACAGTGTCATTCAAGGTCACAATGGTGAAGACAACGTTGGCTTTAGTATTCTGGTAGACACTGTTCATGGCAGCAACCACGGCGCCGAGCCGGTCCTCGTCAGCAGTGATGACAACCGGGATCTCCTCACCATTCCTTTGCAAAAGTGGTCTGAGGTCTGGAGACAGCTCTGCCTCGAAGGGGAGAATTGCACCCGCATCTGAAAAAAAAAGACACATTTTACAAATTCATTTTTTGGATTCATTTAATGCACACAGATGTGCTTATAGATTATAATACATGCACAGCAATAATACACGAGCTATGAGGAGAGGAAAAATAATAATAAAAGACCAACACACCTGGGTTTTCTCTGTGTAAGAAGTCACTGAGGTTGAGGAGGTTTCGTTGAACTATGATGAGGAAGGCCACAGCCAGCAGAACAAGGATGATCACGTTTACTGAGAGAGACACAATGAAGATCTGATATTAGTATCAGCTGAGGTACAGGGCAGCAGCGTCAACGTGGGGGCTGGGAAAACCACACATTGAGGCAAAAGTGACATTATTTGTAAATGGAACCACAGCAGGCATTTCTTCTCAGTGTTTTCTATTTAAATGTAATTTTTTCAAACACAATGTTAACATGGAGACATACGGAATAGCATGAATGTTGCTTATGAAAATCAGCCACATTGACCCACCTCTCCTTAGTGTCATGACAACAGTCTCATCCGTTTCTCCAGCAGGTCCAATGGAAATCAGAAAAACATCAGATTATCTTAAACGAAGCCCTCACAGGTTATACTGGGTGTCAACTGAGGGCTGAGGTGAACCCGAAATGCTGCTGCACCGCTGCGTGGCGGTGACACACAATCACAAGTCCGTGCGCAAATTAGATGCCGTTGACTGTGTGCCAGTGTTCTCACATTTGCGATACGTGCAATGTTGGCGGAATTTTAGGAAGAGACCATGCCGGAGTCTAATCCACGCTGCAGCCAAACTGCCAACTCAACATCAACAAGTTTATTCCATCCGTTTATCACAAATGTACGTAGAAATAGATGTCTACTTTGTGCCTGATTGGGAGAAAAAAATCCGTTCTCTCGCTGTTTTCAGTACACAAAAATATAAGAAATATACTGTGGCATGTACACTTACTTCTATGTCTGAAAATAAAAGTAAAAAAACATATGAAGAAAATATGATATATTTTACTATGTCTTCAGTCAAAGAGCATGCTCTTTGCTTCAGTATAGCGGTGGTATATTTTGTCAGGCAATCTTCTAGACAGTCAGAACACTCCCCAAACAAAAAATAATGGTTTGACCGTTACGTTAAAAGGATTGGCCAATCCCATTGACTGTATGGCCAATCCCCATTATCTATAGATCTACGCACTTGCGCAGTAAACGCAGGTTTAGGCAGTCGGAAGTGGCTCAGTGGGTCCTTTTCCTTCACGACGTAGCTTTTCAAACCGGAAGAACTGTTTCGTTTAGGTTCGTTCAGTTTATGCTTGTCTATTTCAAGTGGAAACATGCTGTCTATATTCAAATCCATCCCCACGCACATGGTAAGAGATAATTTATTTATGTAATGGGAATTTGCAACGTTAAGCAATCCCATGCGTTTATTTTTTGCTATTCTATTAAGCTAAAGCTAACCCATCTAGTGTTAGCTGGTCGATGATGTTTCATGGCTAACAGCTGCTATCTAACGTTATGTTTTATCGTAGAAATTCATATTCTGTAAACAGATAGTTTAGCAAAACGAGTATTAAATGGGCAGTTTACCTGAGGTGTATATAGACACTCGATTTTGCTTTATATGTATGTGATCATCTGTGAAAGCGGATTACAAAGAGGGCTAATATCAAGAGCTTACTGTTGTAAAATGATTCAACTCAGTATATCCTCCTGTTAGTGTGCATTTAACCTGCTGAAAAGACAAGTGTATTGAAATGCAGATTTCAGGCAGCTCTGATGTTTCTTTAGCTAGTGATTGTACTCAAATGATGTAGTTTTACGTACCTCATATTGCACTGACTTCCTGTCATTAATGTTGCATCCTTTTTGACTTTTTCTTGTCTGATTGTGTTTCAGGATTATAAAGGCCAGAAGCTGGCTGAACAGATTTTCCAGGGAATAATACTCATCTCTGCGGTAAATAATAAAGACATATGCACAATAACAAAACATTTCACTACAATGGAAGTGATTTATTTATTTATTTTTTTAATTATAATTTGGCTTGATGATGAACTTTGTATTGTATCTTCAGGTGATTGGGTTCGTGTACGGACTGATCATTGAACAGTTTGGGTGGACGGTGTACATAGTCTTGGCTGGATTTGCTCTCTCTTGTGTGGTAAGCTTTATATTGCTTTGCATACAGATGGATATGAAGTAGATACATTGTGCACCCAAGAAAAAGTCACTATTTGCCCATCTGTTAACACAGGATATTACAGAGTAGGAGGCTTTTAGCCATTGCTAGTGCACTTCTGTTTGCACAACATGTCTTAACTTTTTAATTTTTAACCATATTTTTTGTTATTTCCTTTACTTTAGTTGACCCTGCCCCCATGGTCCATGTACAGACAGAATCCTCTATCCTGGCAGCCAGTTATACCAGAGAGCAGTGGGGAGAGCAGCCAGAAACCTCAGGAAAGCATCAAGAAGAAGAAGCACAAATAACTCCATCCCAGAAACCATCCCAGTCTGCCTATTAATACATCTTTTTACAATAGAAATGACCCTCACTTGCCAAAACATGAGGTACACTAGTGAAACCGAATATAATCTAATATAACAGTCCTGCAATAAATTTCCCCTCATGACTGTTCTAATGGTCCATTTATATTGAAACAGTATCAGAAAGGTGGTTCAACAGGATCGTCATCTTTTTGGAGGATGTAGTTTGTAGTGCTGTTAAACTGGATCAAATTAAAAGTGTTCGTTATTCAGCCTAGCCCACTGACTAAAATGGAGTTGTCAAAATAATAAAAACACTTGTTAGTACGACAAAAGACAATTCAACCGCACTACAAACCACAGCCTCCAAAATGAAAACGTAGTTAAATCAACTGCTCTGTTCTTTTAACAGATGCTGAGCATCATAATCTTCATAAAGCTAAAAAAAACAGTGAACGTCTGATATATTAAGAATGCATTTGTCTTCACTAGTGTACTTAATGAGCAGGGTGGTGAGTGTATATTGGAGTAAGTCTTACAAGTTACATTTCAAGCATTTAGGGGGAAAGTGTTTGTCAATAATAACATAATAAAGATCTCATACTGTCTATGTTTCATAAATGCAGTGTTTCATTTTTATTGAGAGTTTTGTTTTCAACATTTGTGATTCTCAACATTATGGAAAATAACTGTAAAAAAATACATTCGGGATTTATTATAAAATTCATGTTAATATCTACAATGAATCTAGTAACATTATTTTGTGTATAGGAAAATAACAGAGCAGCAGAAGTGAAACTTAGTGTCATCACAGATACAATGTAGATAAAACTACTACTGACTTTCAGCTTTATAACTACACATGCATATAAACTACAAGTACATGTAGAAAGACTTGAGTGCTTGAACGTGACCGAACTGTTTGCATAGGCATCCTGAATCCACTTCTTTGATTCCAAGATTGACTTCACATTCTCTGTTTATACTGAAATGGGGTTTAAGGAAACTTATTTACAGATGATTGCCTGTACAATTCCTACTGACAATTCCACAACAAAAACAAGTGGCAAATAAGGACTTGAATGCGGTCAGACTGAAAAATGTAGCAATGCCACACAATCAG
Organism: Planiliza haematocheilus; assembly: GCA_005024645.1. Classification (NCBI taxonomy): domain Eukaryota; kingdom Metazoa; phylum Chordata; class Actinopteri; order Mugiliformes; family Mugilidae; genus Planiliza; species Planiliza haematocheilus. The sequence continues at coordinate 1,284,490 of SRSE01000430.1, forward strand.
AGTTGTGTTTGGCAGGAATCAGTGTTCTTTAAACCTTAAAGTTGATGTCCTCGAAGAACTTCAGCTGCCTCACCATCACAGCATAGACTTGATACTGCTCATCTCCCATCTGGTCACGAAGACACAGCTGAAAAAAAAATGAGGCAACTCGGATCAGTTTGAAAGCAAAGGTAAATTGATTCAGATGGAGGTAATTCATCTGATTTGAAAGGAGCAATCAGTTTAACTTTGTATTTGTTAGATCTGATGTTTAATAAATGCTCCATGTTAAGACCAGTCTGAATTGTTATGGAGAAGATATTTAAGTGTCTAAAAAAAAAAAAATCAGAAAAATGTGTAAATATATACATTACTATAAATGTGAACATTTTGCATGAAAACAGTTGATGGTTTCAACAAACTGTACATAATATTTGCCAACAAGAGTTAGCAAGTATAATATTTGTGTTATTTGTTTGATTGGGCTCTCTTTGTCGACTGTCAGGATTTGAAATGTGAAACAAATCAGTGATGTTTTGATTTTTTTATGCAGAAACAGAACATTCAGAGGGGTTCAAATACTTATAAGCAGCATAGTAAATAGTGAGAATGCAAAACTCACAGAAAATCATACTTACACATGAAGGTCTGTACACTGGTGTGACCTTTATGACCAGTGTGTTTTACTTACTTCTCTTTCGGTTTCATCCTCCATCTCCATGATTTCCAGCACTCTGTCCAACAGCTTGACTCCCAGGCCCTTTACTACATCTGTTCTCAGCTGCTCTATGGCTCTCCTCATCTTGGCTGGACCAGATGTGGAGCCTTCTGGAGAAACAGACTTGTTAAACACAAGGAAGCTACAGAATGACTTGCTGACAGATTACAACAGAGTTTAAATAAACGTCTAACCTATTGGTATTTCACCAAGTGACAAGTTCTCTGCTTCCCCTCGGGCCTTCCCATGAAGCACCAGGGTGTCCCTGTACTTCCTGTTGAGCTTAAATTCTGGCAGTGCGGTGGAGCCAAATCTCCCTTTGTCCACCTCATTTCCACCGTCTCCAACATCCATTCTCAACGTTTGAGTCATCATATGGACTAAATCGTGCATGTCGCTGGATTCAGTCTTCCTGCAGAGAACCAGTAAATCACCACAGTTTTTACATCTAAAGATGTTCAAAGCAGTATGATGATTCAATTTAAAATGACAAAATAGACTCTGATTAGTTAAATCAAGTTTGTTCTCTTTTTCCTTTTGTTTAAACTCTCACCCTTCCCTGCAGTCTCCCTCTGAACGCTCTGTAGAACTTGTGGATGAGCTGCACTCATCTTCATCCGACCTTTGCTCCTTATCCTAATGTAACACAACACACTCGTTGTTGCGACAGGCTCTGACACAGACTTGTTTTAATGTCACCATAACATCATTTAAGCCATACAACATACACAAGACTCACCAGCTATGAAAAGTAAAGACAAGGCAGTTTGCTTTTCACAACAGTAAAAATGAAATACAGTTGAATGTCATATTGAAGAGTGTCTGTACCTTAAAGCTGGACTCGGTGACAGAATCAGAAACAGATCGAGTGAGAGGGGCATTGCAGTGCTCAGCCTTGGTGGAAGTGACATCATAAGATGCCCTTCGCGAAGAGCTGACACCTGGAGAAAACAGAAAAGGTGTTTAACTGATGAAATGCATAACTGCAGGTGGAGGAAAGTGTATTTTCTAGGAGTACTGATTCTCAGTTATTCTCAATTATCCAGGTTATGGAATACCTAAAAACAAAGCTAAAACCAAGGCACGTTTTAGTATTCTTGAAGCTGTTCTAAATAAATCCACCCAGTTACTTTTGTTTTGTTAGTTATCCAACAACTATCAACAACAGATTTTTACAGGTCCACCTTAAATGTTGTTTTTAGTCTAAAAGACTAAGTACCTGGTTGGCTGGCACTATCTTGAGACTGCCTCAGTCTTCGTCTCTCTCTGGCAGTCAAAGGACGATCCTGAAAATACAATTGACCAGTATTTTCTGTTAAATAATAATAATTAAAATAAACTACATCTGCTGATTTTTGAATAAGTAATTTTGAACCAGGTAATTTTGAAAAATAATTATGACAGAAGTATGAAGGATTATGACTACAATGTAGACACTGCCAACAATATATGTGTCCTAGACAGACCAAGCAACAAAGCTGTGGGCTCTCACCTGTGGTAGCACTAACAATCCATCTTTGCAGGAACTAACTGATGTGGAGGATGCAGTTACATCTGCTTTCTTGCTTTCTGTGCCCCTCCTACTCCTCTTCTTCCCTTCCACAGCTACAGTCTCAACAGGAGGTTGAGGCAAAGGTCTAGGAGCAGCTATCTTGGACTAAGAGAGGACAAAACAAGATGCAACAATATTTTGAATTAGCCCAACTTACTGCTATGCTGCTGGCTGATCAGTACTCCAGCAGAATGCATTTGTAATCTTAAAAAATACAATCAAACTTCAAAACGTCTGCTTTCCATTAGCTCCTGTCGATGTTTACCTTGTCCTGATCATGTGTCCGCCGTATGTGCTTCCCTCTGTGTTGTTGTGAGATAGATGGCTCTGAAGAGAAGTAGAGGGGAGTTCGGCATGGAACTGCTCGATCAGTTTTACCAACTAGCGAGGGAGATTCCTCCTGAACAGGCTCCTAAACGGACACAGTTCAACTTTTTAGCACAAATGAAATCCTCTTGTACTATTTGCCATTTTTATTAGCTGTGTTAGCTGTGGCTTATGGGCTTTATTCTAGTCCTTCCAGGCAAGAGAATTTTAATGCTCACCAGCGCTGGAGGCTCTAACAGCTTTTCAGTAGATTCTAGGTTGTCCTACAAAAACAGAATTTAACATGTAAGACATATAGAAGGAATGTCACGAGAAAACAATTTAAGAACAGCTCTGGACACTTACCTGGATGTCTGAGGTACACAAGTGTTGTGCTGGAGCTTGCTTGAAAGGGGTCAGTGTGTCATTGTTATCATCCACATTCACAACTTCGATGTTTTCCAGATTTGGGTTCTGTGCGTCAGCTTCTTTAAGTAACTCAATGGTATCATCCTTATCATCCACAGGAGACACCTGTTTCTCCCCAAAAACAGAAAATGTATCCCCACGGTTTGGTGTGGCCCGTGGCCGACCTTCTAACAATCCATTGGATGCCATCCTCTCTTCTCCCCCACTGCCAACATCTGATACAGACTTCAGTGGAGGCTTAACTGAGGAAGGAGGGGGAGAAGGATCTGGTTTCCCTCTTCCCTTGCTGTCTTTGTACACACTGTTAGTCACGAGTTCGTTAGCCAGCCGGGGGTTTGACACACCAGACTGAGGCTCCTGCACCTGTCTCTTCATCGCGTTGTCATCCTGCTGTAGTTGGATATCAATGTTACTGACAGTTGCCATGGATGCTTTGAAAGCATCAGGGGAGGAGGGTTTGGGTGACGGCGGTTTTTGGACTGGAGCACTCTCTTTCACACCATTCCGGCTTTTATGCTGTTGTGATTTGTCTTCTTTCTGAGGATGAAAATGAACACCTTCAACTCTGTTACAATCAGAATAATCCACTTGACTGCTAACAAAGATAAAGCTACACATATCTAATAAGAAATCCAACTTATTAAGAATTGACCATGGCAGGTTAGAAAACTTAAATGGAATGTCATACGTGACAAAGTGAAAGAAATATCAATTAAATTAACTCATGAGGTTTATGGAGCTTACAGGCACACTCACTCACCCGTTTGACCCTAGCAAGTGGCTCAGGTTGGGGACTTGGTGGCAGCCTCTCGGGTTTTGGCTGACATGACACCACAGATGATGCACTGTTGGTCCTACAATCTCCACTGCCAACCATGGCTTTGTTCCGCGACTTGGCAGTTTTTCTGGAGTAGTGAAAAGAAATGAAACATACACATCCAACAAAAGACTGATCACTCCATGTAATGTAGCAGCTCACTGTGGCATGAAGGCAGCAAAACAAGGGGACAGAAACTAATACATGATAGAAAATCACATTAAAAATGTAGACAGAAAGATAATATAGAAATGTACTTTTGTATAAAAATAAGTTTCAGTGACACATACTCTTTAGTGGCCTCAAGGAACATGGCTATTTGTCGTTTGATGTAGGGCTGCCGGAGGATAAGTTTGACATCAGGCCTGTCTTCAGGTCTCTTACTTAGCATGCTCTTGATCAGGTCTCCAAGCTGGGGATCATACCTACTGGGCATCTGTGGCAGCTGAAGAGGAAAACAGAAAAATGTTATACACAACAACTATATAATCAGAAAAGCAACACAGTTTCTTAACATGACAATTACTACTCAGACATGTATTACCTTAGGCAGGAACTAGTCTATGTTCAGATCTGTGTTTGGAAGTCAAATAATGTCCCTTAAGTTTCTTGACATTGTCACAATAAGACCAAAAACCTCCAGGCTCAGAAAACTGTCTATTTTACTTATGTAAAATAAAGAACTGTAGTAAGATGTATGTTTTAACTAATGCCATTTAATTAAAACAGACATGTGAAAATATGACACCCACCTTTCCCTCTACAATGCGATACACAAGTGAGTTCATGTCCTTGGCATTGAAGGCGTGCTTCAGCGTGGACAGCTCATACACACAGCAACCCAGGGCCCAGACGTCTGACTAGAGAGAGAATGAACTGAACTGTAAAGCAGTGTAAAGCATTACAAGTAATGTTACAAAGACCCTGAATGAAAAAATGAACCTATCAGTAGCTACATGTACCATGATACTCAGGCTATGAAGGTTTATTGTTAAATATGTGTTAAAGTACAGTATACCTCGTGCTTGTATGTGTTCTGTATCTGTGCGCACACTATGCCTACTCTTCTCTCATAAAGTTTAAAAGAAAACAGTAGAAACCAAAGTCTTGTTTGTAGAAACACTTCATTATGGTTCCCCGCCCTCTATCCTGCTTGGATAATTTCAAATGAAATCAGTCAGTCATGTGCACAGCCTTCCTTTAAATGCTAAGAACCAGATAAACGAAATACCTTGTGGTTATAGGGTTTATTAGAGAACAGCTCAGGACTCATGTAGTAAGGAGTACCAATGAGTGTGCTGGCCATATCATTCTGGTTCTCCAACACCCGTGCAATGCCCAGGTCCCCAACTTTGATGATGTTTGTCTTAGTCAGGAAGATATTCTGTGTTTTAAGGTCCCGATGCAGAATGTTCCTCTCGTGCAGGTACTGTAAAAAAAAAAAAAAATCACACCATGTCACATTCTCATGGAAAGACAAATGAATTGACATTTGCTTTCACTGTTACAGTATACTGTACCTGAAGTGCCATGGCTATCTGGACAAACCACTCCACAACCTGCCTTTCAGGTAACAGTTCCCCTTTTTGTTGCTTGAGCCTGTGATAGAGGTCACCGCCTTCACAGAAACCCATCACAATATAGAGCTGGCAGTCATCTCCTTCCCAAGACTCTCTGTAAGTCACAATGTTGGGATGTCGTAGTCGGGATAGAAGCTGCGCCTCCTGCTCCGCTGCACGGCGCTCCCGCTTGGAAGAGGTGGTTAGATTCAGCTTCTTTATAACATACTGGGGAAAATGCAAAGAGAAAGACACAAATGCTAATGCTGCAATCTTATGAATTGTGTCAATACATAATCAGAGGTTAGACACAAAAACATAAATAAGCAAAAAGGAAGGATCTATTTGAATCTAATAATTTGACTCAGTTGGGTATGTTTATATAATTATTATTTTCTATCAAGTATTAGGATTGACTGCTTTCAAGCAAGATTTCACAAATATTATTAATGTTACTTCCAGTGATGAGTAAAAATAAGAGGTGTTTTATGGAATAATATCAAACAAAATGACTTCAGATTGTGTATGCAGTGGAGGATGTCACTATTGCCATCATAATGGTCTGCAAGATATAGAGCTATGTGATAATAGGTTAGTGAACGTAACTGGCTAAATTAACCCTCAAATTCTCTCACGGTTTTTAAAAAGCATTCAGGGTCTACAGTTAAGAGATGATGATCATGTTATACTAACATCATGTATAACATGATCATTATATAACATGATGGATGCAACTACTGCATCCATCCACTCACGGGACATGTTAGCATTATTGAGGTTTAATCAAAGCTAACTTAAGCTAACTGTACGGTAACTGTACTTTATAACAGACTACACAAAGCATTTTAAACCTACGGTTACAAAGTTGCATATTTTATCAGTTGTGAGTCAGGTTTAATTCAAACAAAGTTCTCACCTGTTTTCGGTCTGTTTTGTGTTTCACCAAGTTTACCTCCCCATAGCTGCCTTTCCCAACGACCCTGATGAAAATATAATTATTAATCATTTTCTCAAAACGCTTCATAACGCGGCGTTGAACGCTGAAAAAGTATCGGCGCTATTTCGTTCCATATTCCGGCCGTAGAGACCAGGTAAACATCATGAAAGTATGTATTTGGAAAACTTGGCGCTAGCTCAGTAGCAGTGATGAGATTTTGAAAACGCAGGAAATCAGCAGCGGTCGATAGTTTTTCGTCACTAGGCAACTGGCAGCTCAGAGTCAACGTTGATGAGAGGCGGAACCAACAACAGCACTCCCTCTGTAGCACAGCGCCACCAAGCGTCCGGAGGCCGCAGCCCAAGATGACGCCATTACTTTTCTTCTCTGTTTAATAATAGCTTGGCTTTCTTGTGGTTGATTTAAGTGGTTGGTCACTAAAATATGCCATTCATCCTTCAGTCCTCCACATGTATATGCTGTATGACACCTTGAGACAGAAAAATAAAACTAGAAATCCATGCGTTTACTTTTTTCTTTCAAATTCCTGTTGTGAATATCATACACAAATTAGGACCTTTTTCATACTATGAGAGAATGTAATGTTTTATGTTTGGAGTAATCAATAGAGTAATATTTTCTTTTTAAGGAAACAACATAGGAATGAAAGATGTTAAACCCACAGCAGCTTTATTGATATACACATAAAATGATTTAAGTCATCCATGAACACAGACAGAGTTGTGTGCATGCTTGAACCCAGAGAGCAGTTTTAGGGGTTTGGTGCTTGCTCAAGGGCATGTTCAAACCCCACAGTCCCAACTTCATTTCCTTAATCTTCATTCCACAGCTCATTCTTCACTGAATTTTTCCACACAGACTGTACCGAGTCTGTGAACTATAATACACAAAAATTTTGATTTTCACCTCTATACTGATCCCACTACAAAAATGTTGTGAAAATTAGTCCTCTAAAGCTCTAAAGCTTTACATGCTCATATAGTTTCAGGAGTGGGGTGGCAGAATACTGCACTTGTCCTGTTTTGATGTGGAATGTAGTGTCAGTTCAAGCAGTCTTGAAACATGCAGTGTTAAATATAATGGAATATTCAGTCACAGCAAAGGACAATGCTCTGGTTCACCTTCATTATTAAACGAAAGAGCACTTGAATTGATGGCTTTACAGTTCCAGGTGGGAACTTGCCATGAACTTGACCTTGCATGTTTGGGGTCATGTAATCCACTAGATGGAGCACTAAACCGCCACATAAGCTGACACAGCACAAACCTCCTGAAACCACCTAGAGTGCTCTCAAGGCAGGGTGAAGTAACATCAGAAATAAATAAAATTTAGTTTCAATTTCTTTTAGATTGCACAGCTAGACTGACATACATATATTATTTATGAATAATCAAGTAGATATCCAGAAGCGACCTAACTGTATGTTAAGTAATTTATAAGAAATATTGAAATGATTACACATTGAGATATTTTATTAGACATATAATTGAATAATACATAGAATTCTGTAATGCCCTACTCTGGATAATGAGTACTTTTACTTTTTAATGCTTCCACTTTATACAAGTCCATTAACAACTGTGATTATAATATTGAAAGAGGGACTTTTACCTTTTATCAGGTATTTTCACTGTTCTACGAGTTTAGTTTAGATTAGTTTGATGTCTCTCACAAAAGAAGACAGTGAAAGTGAGTGACTGAATGAGCTTCAAAGTGTACTTGCTGATCAAATTTTAAAGTAAACTCACTTGTCAGTTCATTAGACAGACTGGTTAAAACATTGACCTAAATCTTAGCTTCATGTGCAATACCCATACTGAGGTCAGCTTTGATGCAATATTTGTTTTTCAAGAGCAGTGGAGTTTGTCACTATTCATCAGGACTACCATTATATACAGTATATTCAGCCTCCACCACTCCAACCTTTAACTCTTGTTAACTGTATGGTTATTAGTAGGAGTAAAAGTTAGTTTTATATTTAAACTTCACACAGTCTGTAGATATTTGCTTATCTTATCTGGCTTCATGAAAGTTATGGTGGTCACCACTTCTTTCAAATAACACAGAGAGAGAGCTGCTGATTCAACTGTGTTTTCATTTTGATGGCTGTGGTTTGTGGCATTGTTGTTGTACGGACACGTGTTTCTATTATTCTTATAACTGTTTTAGTCGGTGGGCTAGGTTAAATAACAGAAACACTGCAGTGTTTAATTTAATCCATTTTGACAGTATCACAAACCAGTTCCTCCAAAGTGACTGTACAGTCGAATCACCTTTTTTTCTTTTTTCTTTTTTTGTACAGTCTGAACATAAACTGAATCTTATAAAAGTAATGAGGGGAAATGTAGTCATGAAGTCATGAACTATTGTATTAGAATGAATTGGCAAGTGATTGTATATTACAATATTAGTTTAAGGCTACCTATCACTTCCAGTACAGACCCTTTCCTCTTAGCTGCCACTATTACAGTTTGTGGAGACTAGTCCAACAAGATCATCTCTCTGCTTTCACTAAACTAATGTATCTCTCCTCATCTGTATACACCTGCAAGTTCAGAACACCTTCACATGGTTGCTAATGCCTTTAGCTTTGTAGCTATACATGCTGCTGCTACAGTGTTTAATAGGCGCTGCACCAGTGCAAGTGTCTTTCAGCAGGGGTGATTTATTCCATTTATTATATTTATTACAGCCACCGACACCTACTCTCAGTGGCAGGAGCAGGGGGGTGACCGCTGGTGCAGCAGGAGCGTTTACCTGTGCGGCACAGCTCGGCCGCTGATTGGTCGGCTGGCCGCCTGCCCTGAGGTTACGTCAGGGGGGGCGCTGGTGGTGAGGATTCCAGATAGAGACTCAGAGAGAGGAGAGCGCTCCGAGCTGGAGACACAGGCGGACACTAGACCACCCTGACTGCAGATTTTCAGGTAGGAAGCGCCGCGGCCGCTTCTCTGTCATGACTCAAACTTTAATTGTGCGGCGTGGTGTCTTATCAGCTGTTTTCCGAAGAGCATATGTCAGCGCGTCTCAGTTTAGCTGTCGTCAGAAGTCGCTTTAGGCGCATTTACCCCGCGCTGTTTGGACTTTTCTTTTACAGGAACGCGTTGATAACTCTTTTAGGGAAGTGTCATGACTTTATAAATAACTTCCATTATAGATACCAGCATACGGGCTTATACTCCGCTCTTGTTCACATCGCGAGGACCTCCATGTAACAGAAGCTGCAGTTTGAAGATCAGAGACTGCCGTGGCACATGCAAGGAACTGGAGTGATGTGCAAACTAGACTCTGCTGTCTGAATTAAAGTCAAGTTTAAGCAGTGTGGTGGTGTGACCGGGAGCCCCGGTGGTGTTATTCATCTTTAAAACAGAAGCAGCGCGATGGTTTTCTCAGTAAACATGACAGGGTGTCATTATCCAGCTCCAGTGCTTTAAGTATTTTCACCCCTTCCCTCATTTTTCATTTCCATTTCTCTTGTCCGTCTGTGTGTGTGTGTGTGTGTTTCTCTCTCTCTCTCTCTCTCTCTCTCTCTCTCTCTCTCTCTCTCTCTCTCTCCCTCTCTCTATCCCTGTCTATGGGATCTTATCAATTAATAAGCTCACATTAAGGAGATTTGCTGTGCGTCATTGATACCAGCTGACCAATCAGAAGGCTGTTAGCACATCTCCGTGCTCTGCCAGTCAGCCATCCAGGTGTAGTGTCTATCCAAACCTGGACAGGCAGCACAATTTGCCTGCAGTTATCGTTTGGATCCCTTAAGTTTAACAACGGTTGACTGCAAGCAGGCTCCTTACTGCTCTGTCTGTGTGTATGCTTTTAAAACAAGCAGCAGCTCTTTGAACCTTTGTCAGTTCCACTGTCTGACCTAATTACACTTGTGCATATCTTTATGATCTCCATGAAGGTCTCCATAACAGTAGGTGTTGGGCAGGCAGCTGCATGAACTGATTTCATATTTTCTTCTGAACCGATTAAAAAACAAACAAACTGAGACTGAGGCTCTGACTCAACAAACCATTTCAAAAACCCTTTTGGTTTCCGGTGAATTGGCTTTTGCTGAAATGCTGGAAATACCTGTTGCTGCTCATGGCTTCTTGGCGTCAGAATTCTTCCTAGTTTGGAGGTTTGCACAGTTAGGTTGTCTGCTGAGATAATAGTAGTAAACGAGAACCAAAATCAATATGTGTCCTTGTCTAAAGACTAAGAAGAGTAAGCTTGTAAGTGTTTTGGAAAAGGTGAAGAATAACAGACTGATTTAATTAGACATGTGTTTTTTTCTTTTCTTTTTTTCATGTGTAACACTACTTTGTCTGTTTCTGTGCCCAACTATGTGTGTGTGCGCACGCAAGTGTTGCCAAAATGTTAACGCCACTGCAGTAGATTTCACGCTCAAACTTGTAACCTCATGTCATTTTGTCACATTTAACTGTGGTCGCGTGTGTGTGTGTGTTCTTCTTCTGTCCACGGCACATCACAGGAATGGGAAACCAGTGAGTACAGCAACTCGGTGAATGTTGCATGTCACCTTCTACTCAGGGAATGTGATTATGATATCGTATCATCTCCCTTTTCAACCCTGTTGCTTATTGGGGTTTGAGCAGCTCCACCCGCTGGCCAAACGTCATGCCATCAGTGGATATCGAGGGGTTGTGGGTGGGATTTTTTTTGCCCTCTATGTGCTCACATTATACCTGCATGTGTCTTTCCTATTCTCTTCCATATATTTAAGCTTTGGCCCTTTTCTGCCCTTGCGTGTCTGAAACATAAACATTATTCCTCCTGTTTGTAGCATTCGTCTGTTTAGAAGAACAGACCCCCTTGCTCATCACTGACAATGTTGTTAAAATGTATTGAAATGTGTTGTCTGAGGTGTGATATGAAGTTGCCCGTCTGGTCTGCCACCGAAAGCACATCCTGAAGAAGATTGAGGTGCATGTTGGTTTTTGCTGGATAAAATATCAGCCCTGCCCGAGACAGGGAAAGGCTAATGCACTCTTGGATTTTAAATGACTTTGATGTTCAATATCACTCATTCTCGGTGCATGAATTACCATGCATCTACATGTATCTCCATATGAGCAAGGTGAGATGCTACAAACAAGCAGAGTGTGAGAGGTGTTTTCACTGTTTTGTCTGGCCTCAGTTTATTCAACACGGTCATGCGCTGTTGCTGTTATTTTTAACAAAACCGCCTTTGTCAGAGCGACTATGATCTGCCTAAATCGCTTTTTTTTATTCATTATTTTATTATTATGATTTGAATTGTTTAATTAATCATTTAGTACATAAAAATCTTGGATCATCACATGGATCCAAGAGAAATTCTGCAGTTATTTAAAAGATACGATTATGGGTTATGTATCACTTCACATGATAAATCAGTGACTGTTAGCATATTTATAATAACATACACTGATCAGACATAACATTATGACCACCTTCCTAATATTGTGTAGGTCTCCCTTGTGCTTCCAAAACAGTTGTGACTCATCAGAGAATGGACATGGGCCTTCTGAGGGTGTCCTGTGGTGTCTGGCAACAGAGTGTTGTTAGTGGGGGCCTTTGGGTCCTATGGATTGAGGAGAGGGGCCTTACTTGATCAGGCTGAATCCTGCTGGGGATGGCTGCTGCCATCAAGGAGTGTCATTGCTATGGGGTGGGGGTGCCTGGTCTGGTCTAGGTGGGTGCTACATGTCTAAGTAACATCTACATGAATGCCAGGTCCAAGTTTCCCAGCAGAACATTGAACTGTCTCAAGTTCGTCAATGTTATTTACTTCTGTCAGCGGTTTTAATGTTGTGGCTGATAGTTGTAGTTCTCTACAGGTCAGCAGATCGCTTTGTTTCAGCGCCACATATTCAGTTAATTTTTTAATGCATTACAGACATAAAAATCACCCCCATTTTCCACAGAAAGAGGCGTAGGTTATACTGAAGATGGAAGTAGAGTTAAAGTCTGTTCTTTAGTGTTTGTTTATCCTCTACAGTAGCTATTAGGCTGTAGCAGCAAAGGCTGTAAAACGTCAGATTTACCACAAAAGCTTTTACACATATTTAACTGGACTTCCTTTTACTGCTTCCCTCAAGCACAATACTTTCCTGCTTTCAAATTACGCTCTAAATAGCATGCAAAGTGATGTGGTGTAGAATGAGTCAGATATGTATTTGAATATTAACTGTATTTGTTGTTCCTTTTACTTTTGCTACCAGTGTTCTTTAAACTGAGTGTACACCTGGTGCACTCAAAGTTGTAAAAATACAAAAAAGTAGTAAAACCTCCCTGTACCTCCTATTCTCTGAACAGGTTATCTAGATATCGTTTGACTAAAAATAACATACTGCAGCCAGTCATCGAATGATTTCCAGCTTAGCTGCCACCTGCCATTAGACACTAAAGCAATTTAGACTCTCAGATACCATAGCAGCTCCTTTGGGTTTCCATGGCGACACATATGAAGCTGACTTCTGGCATTAATGAAGATAGCAAGAGGGCTGCCATGTGAATGTTTGTATGTGCATGTTCAAGGCACTGGACACATGTGAAGAAGAATCCATGTATTAATACCAGTAAGTGCTTGTGTGTAGCAGCCATCAGCTAGAAGAGGCCACACCGAGCCCACTGTTAAGTCTTCCTCTGTTTATGGCTTAATGCCTCTCGTACACACAATGGGTTGATTCTGTGCTAATTAACTGGATGGTTAATTAGCACAGAATTAATCTTCATCATCTTCTGTGATGATGATAGTTAGTCATCATCAAGATAATTAACTATGCTATTACATAGGCTTTAGCCCTTGTACAATCCAGAACAATATGTTATGTCATCTCATGAAGACAGAAGTTGCCAGGCAGGCAGCAGGAACAGAGGAGTGGAGCATGCTGATATGTGGAGGGCTATTTTAGTCTTTGAGGTCTTGAGTTATAGGCACTTCTTTCTGGGCTTAGAGAGTGATAGCTGTGACAGCGTTGTCCTCTCTGATCGCTCCTACTCAAACATCTCAGTTGTAGATAGAGACGGTGATAAGGAAGCAAACAGAGAACTAACATTGGTTGTGACTTCATGAGCGTCACACCCAACTGAGTGTTAATTCTCATGATTTCACTCAAACTTTGCACAAGTTCAGTAGATTTATATGGCACACTTAAGTCTTTTGATTACTCACAACAGCTTGCTTCCTGAGAGGTACATCCTAAAGTCTGAGTCATTGTTAAGCCAATTTGAGGACCGTAAACCAGAGTTTTATGAAGTCCTGTCACTGTTGGCTGTGGTATACAAAGTTGAACTATCTATACAGCAAAGAACTAACTACAAGATAAACAGTATAGTTTACATATTAACTGGGCTTGGCTATTTGCTTTCTCGGCAATAAATTCTGCCCTTGTTGATCATAAAAGAGCTTGAACCTGACTGCACTGACACAGTTTTGTACAAAATGCCCCAGTTAAGAAAGTAACCACCACGGTGAGTAGCCGTAACAGACATTATAGGTTCACATAAAAAAAAAGTCAACTGGTATTTACCTGTGAGTGTTTCAGAATAATGAACAAAAGGGGCCCGTCATGTGAAAATAGTGTTGAAGAAGAAGCAGGATTTGCTGATTACTTCAGAAACTTGAGACACATGCGGTTGTTGATGTAACATATAACGTTGCAGTTGTCAGCTTGTCAATAGTTGTAAAAGATCTGGCTGTAATTTGGTAACCGGGTAAGTTTAGGAGGATTCCTCATCTGAATCTATGAAATAGATGTGATCTTCCCAATCATACATTCATTTCTTTTACATCATTTATGCATCATACTTTAATATAACTTAAAGCTTGCAGTCCAACAAACACATATACTTACCTAAGTCACATTTGGGGTACCATGAATTTTTGGAGACTTACCATAACCCTGAGCTTAAATTTAACATAACCCTAACCTTAACAACTAACCCATGTACCAGGGTTTTCCTAACTATGGACGCGGCTTTTGTTCCTAGTTGCGCCAGTAACCGGTCCCGAGATTAGTGTGTGTTCCTGAAATTAGCTTAAGTTAGACTCACACACACAAACCATATATTCAGCTCTTAAAATAAAATAGTTACAACATAATAATATTGTCACAGTAATAGAGCCTGCCTTTAACTAGTGATGGGACACAAATAAAAGTGACTTCGCCAACAAACATGTATAACGCTGCAAGAAATCTCATATTATCACTGTACTAAGTTATTGCAAGGTGGAGGCGAAGGCAGTGAGAACAGCAGATATTGAGATAATGAGTTTTCCCCCTTATTCTCTTTTCCCTCACTAGTATTGTCTCTGATCGTCACAACAAGAAGATGCCACTGGGCGAGGATTGCCATGCGTGGAAAAAAAAGACCACGGACGTGAAGGAGATGTATGACTTCAAAGAGATCCTGGGAACGTAAGTGCGCCATTGCTAGCTGCAAAACATTTTATGTCTCATCTTGGCATGATAGCTTTTTTACACCCAGGAAAACAATGCTGCAGTTTGAATAAAGCCTCTGTGGTTTCACATTTCTAATGATGCACTTTAATGCACAACTGTTACCTGTCTAAGAGGGACAAAAGACAGGAGCATTAGGGATTAGCCTGTTTCTGTACCTGATGCGATTTTGTTAATCGCCCTGTGAATATTTGGCCAGGTTATTACTTCTGCTGGAATAGAATAGAGATTCTTAAAGAACTCTGTTTGTGCAGATGATGAGACAACCTTCAACTAAAGACTGTTATTCATGCTTTGCAACCAGCCGTTTGATTACGTGTTACCTCTGCAATGCCAGCTGTCAGTTTCCTGAATGCCAATTTTTCAGACTTAGTGTGGTGCTTGCCAGGCTCCGCCTAACTCCTAGGAGCTGAATGACATGTGACAGCTTCTACCTGTCACTCAAGGCAGCCACACCTGTAATCATGGAGAAATAATTAAGTCTGTGAGTCACCCACTGTCAAGGCCAAAACTGTAAACATGTTACTTTTAAACACAGCAGTCAGGAGATAGGCCAGCCTCAAATGAAACAGCAGTTCTTGGCACTTTTCCATGTTGGTTCCATGTTTTTTTTCCCAGCTCTGTAGGTTTCTGCTTGGTTTACAGCCAGCGGTAACAGCATTGTCTTTTTAAGTGAGCCTTTTTTTTCTTTTTTTTCTTTTGCATTTGTGCCTGCTGGGTATTTTTAGTCTGTCAGTTTTGTCTGTGTTTATTCAGAACAGGTGTTGCAGTGCAATTTTGTGTTTGTTTTACGCCTTTGTCTTCACCCTCTTTCGCCAGCTTCTGCTCTCCTTTTAAAGCGCTAACTTAAAGGGATTGTAAAGCCGTCTCAGAAAATACAAATGGCATCTTTCGCACAAAAGCCAGAGCTTTGAAATTTGGAAACCATTCCAAATATGTTTAATTCTGAATCCAGGAGGTATCTGCGTCATTATGTATTTAAATAGGGTTTTCACACGTCAACAAGCTCGGCTATCAAGCAGTTGTATGCTTTTCATTCACTCTGCTTTAAATTCTCAGTAATACAGTAGCGCTCTAATAATATACTGATTATCTTTGTGTTTTGTTGACGCCGTGTCATCAAAATCCTGCTGATGTACGACTCTAACTCAGAGTAATGAAAAGCACTACAACTGAGAGGCTGATAATCCACACCGTGCATGTAAACGGCAAGATCAAATTAAAAATACCTCTTAAAAAATGCAGTGGAAAAACAGCAATACACAGCCTCCTGAACCACTGTGGATTTGAGTCAACACCTCTGGCACAGTGTCAGCGAAAACTGAACAACATTTGAGTTGAAAGATGCTGTTGAATTACACTATATTGTACTTTGTGTTGATTATACCAATTTACTGGATTAATTATTATGTTTATGCGAATTGAAAACAGTGCAAGTGTATGTGATATGAGTCTGGGAAACAGGTTATATGGAATTACACCATTCAGGCATAACATTATGACCATATGTCCTAGTATAGTGTAGGTCTCCATTGTGCCTCCAAAACAGTTTTGACTCATCAGAGAATGGACATGGACCTTCTGAGGGTATCCTGTGGTGTCCGGCAACACAATGTTGTTATTGTTCTTCATCGTTGTCATCAAGGAGTGTCATTGCTATGGGGTGGGGGTGCCTGGTCTGGTCTAGGTGGGTGTGACATGTCTAAGTAACATCCACAGGAATGAATGCCAGGTCCAAAAGTTTCCCAGCAGAACATTGAACTGTCACAAAATGGTCAGTGGTCGTGATGTTGAGATGATCGGTGTTGACTCCAGACTCAATAAATCAAGTATCCCCAGCCAGTATATCATTTTACAGAACAGAAATCAATAGATAAGATCAACTGCACCTACAATTCAATTCAATTCAATTCAGCTTTATTTATATAGCGTCAAAAACAATACAAATCGTCTCAAGACGCTTTACAAGACCCGGCCTAAAACCCCCAGAGCAAGCCCGCAGGCGACGGTGGCAAGGAAAAACTCCCTTTTAACAGGAAGAAACCTTGAGCAGAACCCAGCTCATATGGAGGGACCCTTCTGCCTAAGGCCAGCCAGGTACAGACAGAGAAGGAGAACAGCAAGATAAACATACATCTGTCATAGATACACACATCTGACTAAAGCATACAGGTGGGATGCTATGGTACAAACTAATGATGTTAATGACGGTTAGAAAATGTAAGGGGAATCATCAGCAGGTTGGAGAATCGTTCATTCTGGTAGGAGTGGATAACAGCAGGATTCCATGGAGACTGGGCAGAATGATGAGACCACGACAACAGATGTAGTATGGAGCTCCACAGGAAACTCTCAACTCCAGGCCAGAGATACTCGGAAAAAGGGAGAGCAGCAGTAAACATTCTACATAGTAATAGCACAGAATGTCATGACTAGTAACAGATAGGAATTTAGAGGGAGGAGCTCTGTGCCAGAGAAAAGAAAGTGGAGGACACGAGAGAGGAGAGAGAAGAAAGAAGGAGAACATGTGTTTGGTGCATTGTCCCCCAGCAGCCTAAGCCTATAGCAGCATAACTAAGGGATGGTTTAGTCCAGCCCTAACTATAAGCTTGATCAAAAAGGAAAGTCTTAAGCCTGACTTTAAAAATAGAGAGAGTGTCTGCTTCCCGAACCCAAACTGGGAGCTGGTTCCACAGGAGAGGAGCCTGATAGCTGAAAGCTCTACCTCCCATTCTACTTTTTAAAATTCTAGGAACCACAAGTAGGCCTGCACTTTCAGACCGAAGTGATCTGTTGGGATAATATGGTACAATGAGGTCTTTAAGATATGATGGAGCTAGGCCTTTAAGGGCCTTGTATGTAAGGAGGAGGATTTTAAATTCTATTCTAGACTTTAAGGGGAGCCAGTGAAGAGAAGCTAAAACTGGAGTAATATGATCTCTCTTGCTAATTCCTGTCAATGCTCTTGCTGCAGCATTTTGAATCAGTTGGAGGCTTTTTAAAGAGTTATTTGGACAGCCAGACAGTAATGAATTACAATAATCCAGTCTGGAAGACACAAATGCATGAACTAGTTTCTCAGCATCACTCTGAGACAGGATGTTCCTAATTTTGATGATATTACGTAGATGAAAGAAGGCAGTCCTGGTTACTTGCTTAATGTGACATTTAAAGGACATATCCTCGTCAAATATAACACCAAGGTTTTTCACAGTAGTACTGGAGGCCAAGGTAATGCCATCCAAAGAAACCATGTGAACAAAAGACATATAACAGTAATCTAATGACCTGATATTAGCTCTGTCTTTGTCTTTCTCTGTCTTTGCATGTTGGTGTAGCGACTGAGTGTGAGACACTGTTTTTATTTAGCAGTGGTGTTTTCAATGTACACATGTCAGCACTTTCAAAAATAGCTTAGGTGTAAGACCTACTTCTGTTTAAAGCAGGGCCACGTGTCTTAACTGTATGCTTATCTTCAGATATTTATGATTTCAAAAATGAATTGAATCTCATTTTAAAATGCCTATGTTTCAGGATTGGTCTTCAAAGTTAATGGTTGTCAATAGTTCAATCAACTACCGAGTGCACTTGTCTATGTTCTCTATGATCAGTAGTTTCTGATAAGAGCATGATGTTGTGGATATTATTGTTTCCGGAGTCCGGTTGTTTTTTTGTGCTGTGTCTCCTTATTTGCTGTTCTACTTTTCTTGCTGCCTCAGAATCTCTCTTAAACCGCTTAACTTTTGAGGACATTGTGTGCGCCTGTGTGTGCTTTATCCATTTGTCTCAAAATGGTCATGCTTGGTTTTTTGACTTCCAGAAGGCATGTCTATCCTTTGCCATTTGTAGAACTGGTGCTGTCATCCCCTAACCCTGCTTATATGGCAGTCAATGCTATAATTATGGAAGCGAGCTGAAACACCATTCTGGCACACTTGCCATATCCGAATGTAATTTGGCTCTCGCAACAATACAGCACAATACATCACCAACACAGAACCATTTCTGTCCTCCTGAGTTTCTCCTGGGGTTGACATGGTCCTCTTGTCTAAGTGCTCCTGCTGTCCATTGCACTGTGAAACGTTTGCCTTTTCCAAATTGGCGGAAGCAGCTTTGACCTCAGTTTCACCGCAGAGGTTGCATAGCAAATACAAATGTAACTTTTAATACCTGAAACCTTATGTCTTTAATCGTGTATGTTTGTGAATGTCATGAACCGGGATGTTTATCCAAGGTGTCTTGTGTTTCGGTTGAAGCACCTTTCATATAGACACACACGTCCTTGCTAATCCAGGATTATGTTTAACACTGCCTGAGTCCAAGATAAAAACCGAAACTGGTTTTGTGAGTTTCTAAAACCTTCCCTAGCTCCTGCCATTTCACCAGTGGAAAGAAAGAAAATGGTCAAGGCCCTGTGTATACTGTACTGTACAAAGAAGAAGCTTTGAAGGACAACATAAGCACTGATCAGAAAATTTGGACTCCAAATTTTTGGGCCCTTAAACCTGTCACAATCTCAGTATAATGGACTTCAGTTAAGCAGCTTTTGTGCAGCCTTTGTCACTGTTTCTGTGTCTCTTATTTGGTTGCTTTGAACTTAAAACCTGAGTCCTGTCCTTTTGCTGGCATCCTATTTAATGGGGTAAATTTCATCAGCTGAGCCTCTCTGATGGGTTCATGCATGAAAATGCTGTCCCTTCCTTTCAACCCTCTCATTGTCATCCCTTCAGTTCTCCACCTGCCCCCGGTTCGGGGCTGAGCTTGTTTATGGAGAGATCACCAGCTCACCGCATCTCTCAGCTGTGTGCCTCATTCATTTGCCATTGCTGGATTGTTGTCTTGGTAACAACAGGAGACACTTTCCATAATGGACTCAAACAGTCACTATGGAAACAAAGTTTTTGATTTGCTATTAATAATCCACCACCGGGTGCATATGTGTGCATTGTGCCGGAGATAAACTCGCTTTCTGTGTTATAGGAAAACGCAGGAAAATTCACACCTTTTCTATCATTGCAGCCATGTTTTTTTTTTTCATCAGAGCTTCCCTTATATAGCCAGTGATGCATCACCTCGTCACCAAACAGCATCAATGCACATCTTCTGAAATAACACAAAAAGTTTACTTCATTTTTATTATAAGTGGCAAATGAAGTGCATTATTGCTTTTACTATAACCAGCACTATCATCAATGCAAATAGAAAAAAATGCCTCAAGTACTAACAGTTCTCACTGTTTTGCCTTGTCTTTCATGCCACAAACATCAGTGACTCTAAACCAGTTTCATGTTTTGGTTTGCACTGATAATCCCCAGCTGTAGCCACATGTTTCTCCTAATCAAAACAGATGGGGATTAATAATGCACAAACAGGCTATGGCACTTTCACTGCAATCAACTCAAATCCTCTCTCGCCTCCCTTTTTCATTTCTGTTACTTAATCAACCCCCACTCCACCCAACCCCACTCTTATCTGTTTGGGTCCGACCCTCCTCTAAACCACAACCCTGTCAAAAATCCAGCTTCATCTTGGCTCCACCATCCCTGTCACCTGCTCTGTGTTTCCTGGTTTCCTACAGTGTTCGCTGTTGAAAGGGGACCCCGCTGTATCCTGCTGCCCTTTGATTTTCAGCGGAAATTAAAACGTTCATTATACAGAGATGTGGACACACAACTGAGCATCAGGCCACGCCATAGATACTCTTCTGGGTTGTTGTCAGTAAGACGTAACATAAAAATGTATTATCTACTTCTGTTCTTTTTTTTTTGTATGTTATGTCACATTGGAAAGTTTGGATTTCCTCTGTGTCGCCAGTGTTTCGCTTGGCTTCATTTTGAATGGCTCGCGCTGTAAGATAATATAACTAGCTAGTCCTGTTAGGTTACAAAATTCAAGTCTCCCACTGCTCTCTCTACATTGTTGTTTAGATTTCAGTCTTTTTCCTCCAGTGCCTGCAAATAGCTCTTTTTTTTTTTAAAGCATTCCCACACTCATCAGCAGGCTTTAAGATTTCTCCACTGATGACAGACACAAATGGACCACGATGACTTTTCTGACATTTAAATGGCTGCACATGTTTTCATGCCGCAAGCAGTGACGGGAAATTCTTGGCATTTTTTTTTTTTTTTTTTTTTTTTTTTAGCCCAAATACATTGTGAAAACACAGAGGAGACAGAGCAACAAGGGACGGGGCATGGGAGGAAATGGAGGGTAAAAAAACTAGGGGAGCATAGTGTAATTATCTAAAATCGTTAAGGCTGATGGATCGGCCCCCGCCTGCCTCTGTCTCTCATGTCGAACAGTGACCCAGTGGCCCCTGCCCTCGTTGTTCGTACAAGCTGCTATTTGCCACAATTGATTTGGAAAGAGTGTGTAAATGTATCTTTAGGGAGAGACAGAGAGAGTGGTTTCCTCTCTCTGTTGTATTTATAGTGTGTTCATGAGCAAAAGCAGTTTGTTAAGTGCTGTTTCTGCCACAAGAAGAACTACAAACTGTTTCCATTGCTGTGACAATGCCCAACCAAAATACTTCCTCAGGTGGTAGTACTGTTAAAATTACAGGATATTTGCAAGCATGTAGTTCTATGAAATAAGTTCCTAGTAGTAAAAGTACTTTGGATTGAAACATGGCTTTGTTTCTGTCCTATCTGTGTCTCATCTCTTGTTCCCCCTCTGAATGTCCAAAGAGCAGGCACTCATCACACATCTTCTCCACAGCAAGGAGCACTCTATGGCTCACACACACAATAGTTACAAATATGTAGTTAATAAAAGAGTGCATAATCACAGTTTTAGGTTTTGATAATATACATAGTATTCTGTATGTGAATCTTTGGTGGCGTGAGCCCACCAACTCAGGTGTTTGTTGTTTTGAACAGAAACAGAAATGGTAGTCAGGGCTGAGACTGTTCAAAAGAAGAAACTTTCGCTCCACTTGTTCCCTCGCGCTCGTGCCTCTCGGCCATAACACACATGCTTTAGCGGCGATTTGACACTCTGTCAGAAGGCTCCCTGCCCCGGAGTGAAACTGTTCAACAACATTACTCTAAACGGCGCGCACATGCAAATGTTTACAGGTTATATTGTATCCAGGATATACACCTTAACTCCACTGAGGGTAAAAGGACACTGTAGAGTTATAGTATAAGTGAAGCCTACCCATTCAGAACTTTGTTAATGAAATAAAATCATTTATGACTCTGCTATTAACAAACATGTCACCCAAGAAATAAACACTATGTTGATCATTATTTTTGAAAGAGGCCTCATCTTATTACATTGAGGTGTTGCAATTATAGACTGACAACATTAACATTTACAGGATTACATTAGATAATGTATCCTAGTCTGTATCATGGCGCTTGACCTGCTTGCTTCCCATATCCGAGGTGTTGAGGTGTAGAGAGAGCCCACATTGAAACGAAATTCAGCCCAGACTGGCTTTTTTATTTATTTAATTTTTTTGGGTGCGTGACTATTTTTGTCGCTGCTTCCATTTGTACGGTGATAACCTGAATTCAAAACGGTGATTAACAAAGTAGTTCAGACAAAAAGAAACAGCCACCTTTATGTAGCAGATGAGTCTCCCAGCATGAGAGCTGCCCCACTTCATCTATTTTTCATCTCTGTCTCTCTCTCTCTGTGCTTCTTTTTTTTTTCTGTCCCTGTCCTAACTCTCCCCTCTCTCTGTCTTTTGCCACCACATTTATCCCATCGTATTACTGTGACCGCTATTACAACATTAGTTGTTTTTATCTGTCCACAATCCCCTAATGTCTGTGTTTCTTTGCAAGGATGTCCCACATATACACCACCAGCCTTTCTAGTTTAAATAGAGTGGATCATCTTTTCCTCTCTTTGCTTTATTTAGATTTTCTTTTGTCACGTGGCTTTATTGGGTCTAAGCTGTAGGATGAGATGAGCTAAGACCTTCCTTCATTATACGGGAGGAGGTACGTACAGTGCCCTGCTCCTGTACTGGACCTCAAAGCACGGGACAACATGTTACTGTGTCTGCCCTTGTTATTCTGTCTCAGCTACTGATAAGAGATTACAGGAGTTATAAGTAAGGCTTGTGGTACGCTACTCTTGTCTCCTTTTCTTCATTGCCTTTTTATCCTAACAGTCTTAGCAGTATTTGTATATACTCTGTGTGTGGACACCCTGCTGGTCACCTTTAAACTAATAACAAGAGACAATCCAGGACTAAAAATCAGTGGCGTGGTGGGCTGCATTCATTATTACACTAAATATGCGTTCAGACTCACATTTGGTGCAATAATCCAATTTGGCCATTCCTTTGAACAAGGACAACTTGGAAAGGTTTCCAACTCCAACCCAAGCCTGAAAATCCATCCCTGCTTACGGCACCCTCAGCCCTTCAGCTCTGCCCTGACCTAATTCGAACAGAAGTCTGCGTCTCAGCATGGCACAGCTCAGCATGGCATAGCCTGCAGTTCCTGGAATACACACACATACACACACACACACAAAGATATATGCACACTGTCTGGCCCACTTCTGCATCTCCATCTGCTCACAGCAATAGATCCCCCCTCACAATTAAGTACTCTCGCACGCTTGTCATGTTCATCTTCCCACAGTCTTTCTCCATTGTTATAATCCCATATTCTGCACATTTCAAGCTGTCTTCATATCAGCAAATGGACATGAAAAGACTTTCTATGTGCTTATTGTCTGCTGTCCTGGAAAACCTAAGGGAAGCATGTTATTTGCTTTCCAGCTTAATTGCAGTCCGTATTACGATTTGGTTGGAGATTTAGTTGGTTTTTTCTTCTGTTTGCTTTTCAAAGCATTTCCTGTCAGTAAGTGGACTGATGTGGAAAGTTGGATCGTGTCCTCCTAAGTAGAGAATAGAGTACTTGCATTAATTGAGCTTAGCCTCTAGATCTCTAATGTGCTAGCAGTCAGAGCAAAGTTAAAGCCAGCAGACAAACTTAAATCAGTTATTAAATCTCCTTTTTAGTTCATATTGCTCAAATTAGTTGGTTGTGTTAGATGTGGCTAAAAGCCTCTGTAGAGCTGCAGAGTGGGAAGATAATGCTCCGAGCAGGACTTTAAGGACTCTTTCTATTGGAAGAAATCCCCATCCAGTGTAGCTAGGACACAAAAACAACCAATATTTTTTAGATTACGTCACACACTTCTGGTCTTATGAACAGCAAGTGTGTGACATAATCCAGAAAATAGTGGTTGTCTTGACAAAACAACCACAGCGGTTAAAGACAGAGGGAGCATCTATGGCAGGGGTGCTCATTACGTCGATCGATCGACCGGTAGATCTTGAAGGTAGTGCGGGTAGGTCGCGTGCAATTGAAATTTTAGTCTAAAACATTCATCCATTGCAGCTCCAAAACAAACACCAAGACAAACATTCATCTTTATTTATTATTACTTTATATTTGCAACATACCCTCAGTTCAGCGGCATGAAGCCACAGCCACGCACAACTTCAACAACAATCAACAATCAAGACTACCGTCTTTCTTCAAGAGACAGCGCTATTTTTCTAAAGGCGCAGTGCACCAATTTTTCTTGATTCAAAATAAAAGCAAAGATGGATAGTTCTTTTAACGCTGTAGCAACAATTAATATGACAATTAATGTGAAAGTACAGGTTTTATGCTGACTGGCAGAAAACATTCCCATGGCTCCTTTACGATAATGAATTTAAGTACTGTAAAGCGCAGAAGCAAGCAGCTGGAAAGTCACAGGCACCGCAAACTTCAAACGAGATAATTTAGTGAAACGCATAGACATTGTGAACCCTGCCTGTTGTATGAATGTTCTATGTTATAACACAGGCCAAATAAGCTTAAGTCTGTTGTCAGTACAGTTACAGTATTATTCTCTGCACTTTTTGGAGAATTTTACTTGCTGTTTTAATACTGTCTCAGTTGCACTGTGCACATTTTCACCTATAAGTAACTGACAATACATGAGTTGTTACAGTATTATTCTCTCTGCACTCTTTAGAGAATATAACTAAAACTTAAAAAGCTATGAGTTTTGCTTATAAATGCCTCCTTGTTGACCTCATATCACTTTATTAAAGAAAAACACCTTAGGTTACACATTTGGTAACTTTTTATCATGCCCCTAAAATTATTTGTGTGCTACTAGATTTTTCAACTTAGTAGCACACGTGCTACTTGGGAAATGCTAAGTGTCAAGCCCTGTCAGAGCTTTTGTACTTTTAGAGCTGTTTTAGGTGTTAAGTTTAAAAAGTAAGTCTAAAAGTAGCCAGTTGTTGATGCTTTGCTGTATCAGATGCACAGACCAGACCACCAAATGTAAATTGTTAGTCCTTCTCACGTAAGATTTACAGATGTGCAGAAATGATAAATGAATAAATACTGATGATCATAGAACACAAGCATATAAAAGTATTCTTTTAATTATATCCCCATTGACACCCCATAATTGCTTATGTCTCAGTATTGCTCATGTGGCTTCAAATAGATGTTCAGGTTCTTATTTTTTTTTTTAGTGTGGAGTGCACTGAGTTCTTAGCAAAAGGACACAAGTCAAGTCAAATACACCAGCGCCATGGCTAAAGTAATATTAAGAGATTATTAGAGTGAAAGTGAACAGCATGCAGTGTTACCTGGGATTCTATTTGTCAGCAATTAAAAATAAACTCATTACAATGGTGATATTTGGAATTACTTTGCAGTCGAAACAGTAATCATCTCTGTAGGAAGGCTTGTGACTGCAGATATGTGAGAATGTGGGATTCAAGTGTAACTGGTAGTGTTTCTGAACCAGCATGTTGTTCCTTAAATCTTCTCTTTTTTTTAGTTCCAACTGTGCAAACAGATTTTAGATTGGCTTCATGTTTACATGGGAACTATGCCCAACATATCGCTGTTTATTTAAAGGAAAGAAAAGAACACAGACCCATGACCCCATGGTGTTAGATGTTAAGAATTACATGAAATAGTAATAATAAATACAATATTTAGAGAAAGTTACATTTCTTTAAAGGCACATTATCACATTTTTGACCACATTAGGGCAGCACAACATGCTGTAAGAACAATATTGACATACACTGAGAGTTGTTAAACTGTGTCCACAGTAAGTTTTAAACTTTCTTTTTTTTGCGAAAAACAGCTGTCTGCTGGCCCTTGAAAACAGACAAGTGAGACTAAAATGTGCAAATCAGGCAGCTGGTAGTGTTTTATGTATTTCCACAAATGACAGCGTCACATCTTTATTTGTGTGCATTGTGGATTTAAAAATTGTAATTATAGAATTCATATCATTGTCATACAGTGCATTCTGTATACGGAGAGTGATGTAGTTTTGTTGTGCATATACTCAGAGAGCAAAGATGGTCTTTTTAGGTTTCCGGCCCAGTATCACAGTTGGATGATCGGACCAGATGGTCATTCCCTATGTCTCTCTGACCTTTCCACAGTTACCATTTTGTCATCTGTTTACATATCTTTTTGACCAACTTCTCAGCAGGACAGATGGCATACTGGGTTGGAGTCTAACAAATTAGAGATGTGTGAGGATAAAGGGTGGATGGCAGATACTCATCGAAGGTTGGTATTCTTAAAACACCACACCAAATGACCGCTACTTGCTTGTTGATATTTACAATATCGACTTCAGTTGTTGTTAGTGGGGGCCTTTGGGTCCTATCTGAAGAGTGGATCATCCCACAGATACTAGATCAGTTTGGGATCTAGTGAATTTGGAGGCCAGGTCAACACCTTGTGCTGTTCTTCATGTTATTTTTTTAGTTGTTCCTAAAGTGTTTGTGTCTGTGTCAGGCTTCATCCTGCTGGGGATGGCTGCTGCCATCAAGGAGTGTCATTGCTATGGGGCGGGGGTGCCTGGTCTGGTCTAGGTGGGTGCTACATGCCTGAGTAACATGAATGAGTGCCAGGTCCAAATGTTTACCAGCAGAACATTGAATTGTCACAAGATGGTCAATGTTATTTACTTCTCTTGTCAGTGGTTTTTATGCTGTGGCTGATCGAGGTTAACCCTTGTTTATTTCAAGAACAAAACGTTTGTTAGAAGACTTAACAGAAATAACAGAAGAATGAGGCTACTGCAAAACAGCAGATACATTTGTGTATGTGTGGCAGTAATAGCTAACTGTACTTTCCTGTTGTTTGTGTGAACTACTGTTGTACCGCTGGTCATGTGTGCATTGCATGCATGTGACCACAGTGTCTTTTAATGCTGGAGCGTGTTTATATTTATGACATGTTTGTTGTACGGGTGTGAACGCAAACTGTCTGCATAGCGGCACGGGAGCTCTTATTGAAGAATGAACAAAGCACAGAGTGAGGCAGGATGCGCCCATGGAAAGGCTGCTTGTAGTGACACAAAATGAAGCAATGTCAAGTTTGTGTCAGAAGCCAGCAACTTCCTCAGAGCGAGAAACTGATGTAATGAAGTGAGTGAGGTAACTCAGCTAGTGTAAGAACTCAAGATTGTTTTATGTCCACTGTTTGGCGAGAGTATAAAGTGTTTGGATACAGAATTTGTGCAAATATTTGAGCAGTTTGAGGCTGCACACGGGGACATTTTATTGTCTGTATTTCAACTCTTGTGTAAAGTATTTGCACAGGGAATTTCAGAGAATACGCCCTATTGTTTGGATAGAGCCTAGCGTGAGGACTTAGCAGCTAATAGCTGTCCACTGGTACACTGACTATGTTTGTGTCTATGTGTGTTTCTGTATAACCTCCCTCTGGACACAGGTCCCATGGTGGTGATAAGAATGTCCTGTTTGGAGCAGGAACAGCTCAGTAAACACAGTTGTTTACCTTATAATCCAGCTGAAACCTTTGCTAGGATTAAGTTTTCAGCAGACTCTCAACAGAACTCCACGCCCCATCAAATATTCATCGTGTTTATGCTCTTCTCATTTTCTGAGTCTGCACTTTGCGGTCTCGTTTTCACTCTGGTTGAATGTTGTATGTAGAATAACATTTGTTAAAAATCTACTGAACAGCTTGAAGCAATAACAAGCAGTAACATCTGTCACTGCTACGTACAGCTTTATACTTTAATACCTTTTCTTTCAGTAAGTGTGTACTGTGCGGTCTATTGGAAAAGCTTTAACTGTGTCGGGGGATGTAATGAGTCGTCGTTGTCAGTGACGATACATTGATTTGCTTAAAATACGTCAACGCATTGTTGAGCCACATATTCTTTAAGACGGTTGTTTTCCTCCGAGCCACCAGGGGGCAGTGAAATGTCCTGCGTAGCTGAATGTCATGCGACCGAAGGTGGCTACAGGTGTTTTACGTTTGGCTTAATATATGTTTTTTGTTTGTTTTTGTTTTTTTGCTGAAGTGGAGGAGACCAACAGTTTTCAACTGTGCTCGAGTTTAATTTTTCAACCATTTTGTTTTCATTATAACCAAAGCAACCATCACTAGAAATAAAAAGGACATTCTAAGCAAACAACGGATAACGGACTATTGGTTAATTATTTTCTTTTAAACTGAGTACACAGCTTCTAACCACTACAGAGCTGTTGTTGTGTCCTTATCAGTTGTTTTTGAGAAAAGAACTCCACAGGGACTCAAGATCTGATGGTAATCGCTAGCATGGTATGCAGCTTTCCAGTGCGTTCACAAGTTGTACACAGTTCACTTTTTCACAGTTAGACCTGTAACGCAGGTCGGAACGTATATTTATTAAAACTACTCACTAAGTGGGTGGAATCAACCTTTAGCAGAGGTTAGCACCACAGCATGAGTGTTATGGGGTGGTACCTGCCGGATAGCTGGTGTCTTTAGGTGTGAATCATGACCCTCTACAAGCTAATACAGCTACATTTGCATTTACAATCCGCACAAGTACATTGAGGCTACATCATATTCAACACTATGTATGCTAATAAATTACAGAGTATTGAAAATGACTCTTTACTAATTGCAGTGAGTAAATGAACATCTGGTAAAAGTTTGAAGTGGGTTCTGAAATGTCATGTTAAAATATGTCAAGATTAAAAGTTTATTGGGGTCAGTTAATTAGCAGTTAACCAGTTAAATAGAAAATACTTTCATTTAAAAAATAACGAATAGATTAATCACTTGAATAAATAAGTGTATGTTGCAGCCCTGGTTGCATGCTGTGGAAGCATAACCATCTTGATTATTCTTTCCTAAGTCAAGTGTCAATATGCTGATATTAATCATGGTCCATTTGTTGTACTTTTTCTGTTTGTTTGTTTTTACTGCTGTTTGCACCTCACAGCCTCTTTCCTGATGGTCATGTATGTGCATAGTACACGAACCAACAAACCATCAGTTCTCAAGGCTGGTGTATAGATGCACGTCCAAAAGAAAAGCCCACATACTAAGTAAGAGTGTAGGCTGCTCTCCAGGGACAAAGCGCTGCACCCACCATCACTATTTGCCTTTTTTGTGCAATTGCACGAGAAAGCTGAAGGAATGATAGAGGGACATACTGCACGTCAATGAGGATAATTAGCCAGATATACTTTTTTTTTTTTTTGGAATATTGTCTTTATTTAGAATAATTAAAACAGAGATATTTTGTGGAATTTGCGGATTAGTCCTCCCACTATCTTTTTATCGCCTTAAATTTATCGCTCGGATAATACCACAGTCTGGCATTATTGTTAACAAATGTTATTGTCCACAGGCGAGGTGACCACTGCCATTGACATTATTATTATTATACCACTATATTGTCCTGTTGTCATTGGCCCAAGGCTTTGTTTGTATTTGTGCATGTCTACTTTGTTTTGCACAGTGCAAAATTTATTTAACTGAATTTTTAGTTTTCATTTTTTTAATGTGAGACTTTGTAGGTTCTTGTGTAGCTCACATCACTGAGACACATCTTTCTCTTAACTGTGTTACTTTTTCACTACATTTTAGTATTTATCTCTATCACGTAATTCCCAAGACAGCTGTGTAGAGGTGACATGGTGGTGCAGTGGCACAGCACCAAGGTTTCTGGTGATTCAGAGCTGTGTGCATGTGAGTGTGAATGGCTGCTGTTAGACCTGAGATGTATCGACGGCCGTTCAAGGGTGTACTTTCAATGAGCCTTTGTAGATGATGGATAGATAACTGTGAACAAATATATCAGTCAGTTTAAAGTTGTTGCGTTAGAGGACTTCGGCCAGCGTGGTGAAACAATACAGTTTCCTGACATTTAAAAACGAGGAAGTATGTTGGGGAACTACATGAAAACAATGTCTAGTACTGTTTGGCAGGAAGTCAGATGCTGTCTGGTGTCCAGCTGAACAAGACGTGTTTGCAAGAATCACTTGGCCAATTTAATCACAGCACGCTCCGTTTAATCTGTGAGGCAGACTCGTCTGATCTTATGCTGGTTATGATACAGTATGTGCATAGCTGTAACACTTAAGGTGAGGAAATTTTGCCTCAGAATATCACTGTCTCACTTGACAGTGTGCTGTGACACTGGTAGTAGTTAGCTTGCAAAATAATGAAAAGATAAGCTGCGTGTCTATGGTCAGAGACACATTAGAGTTCTCAGATTTTCCCAGTGTTTGTGTGAACCACTGTTTGACACTTCCCCAGAGCCCCCTGGCCTGTCAGTGGATGCATGGAGAATGTCATCTAAATCCTCCAGACGCTACAGAGGAATTTGCAGCCCTGTCAACCTCCTCCACACAGCTGGATTCCTGCCATAGTTAATGGCCTTTCTGTGGCAGTTTTACTCTCTTGTTGAGATCTGACCGGGAGGCTTCGCTCCCAGGATAATTGGTACTTTGATCAGGTAATGGGTTCAGTGTTCTGTTAGTTTGGAAGTTAATAACACCAGAGATTTGTATCTAGGTCAGTCTGGATAAACTATGTTATGAAAGCACAGATTAATGCCGTGCTTCATTCCATACTGTTAAAACTATAAAAAGACTGTATATTAGATGCTATAGGTTAGAGATAACATTCAAGATTAACTAGTGTCAATGCTTTGCACAGTATAAAGTAAAGAATACAATTCATGTGGAAATATACTGAATTTTCCCAAAACACGTGTGAAATAACCATATATGGTATAGTTGTTTGATCAAAAGTAAATGAAATACACAAGGTCTCAAGTTCACAAAGAATCGCAGTGCAGTACCCACAAAGATATCCTTCTCTGCATGTCTGGACGTGCATTAAAAACCACTTAGATAGTATCACATTTGTTGAAAATTTAACTACGAGTTGGTCGGGGATCAGAAACAGGCACAATAATAACTCTGACTTCTTGCAGATATGTTAAATAGATTTTTGGCAGCTTTCTACTGTATATATATTTTAGCTAGCACACAGAGATGCAAAGACACATAAAGTAAGCAGCTATAGTAATACTGCTTTGGGTGAATGCCAGGATAAGCTAGTTATGCTAGTATCTAAAACATCCATGCGCATATGGGTAACCATATTCTCCACATTTTGGTCATTAGATATGTTTTAAATATTACAGGAAGCATGAAGGTGAGCTACTTTATATTACACTATGTAGTCAAAGCAGTTTGCCTGCTCTAGGATATTCTGTTCTGAGTTTAAACTATATAAGACACCTATTAGGTTGGCTTATGAGAAAAACAATTTCGGCCTTTGAAATTTGAAAGTTTGTAGATTCAGCTTGCAGGGTTTTTTTCGGTGCAGCACTTCCGTAAAACAGAAGAGTTGTCATTGTTCATAAAGGATATGCAGTTTCTTTTTCTGGTGGCATCTTCCTTGTTTGTAAATGATAATGTATCTGTAGATATCCTGACTGGGGGGTTGTGGTTTTCTTCTGCCCACACGTACAGCTATCTGTGGCCACAGAGATAGTGACGTAAGAGACGTGCACGACTTTATTTTTGAGTAGGGCTCTCATTGCTGCTTTAACCCTTCCTCCAGCCTTGGTGCCCCAGCTTTTAAGAAGATATAGACTTGTTTGAACACAGGAATACTGCCAACTTTTACTGGCTGCCTGCCAGCATGGCTTGATATTAAGAAAATAAGTGCTTGGCAGCAAGACGTTAGAGGAAGTATGAATAAAATCTGATATGCAAACTTCCCTGTAAGCGTACAAACGCACTCATCCTGAAATGGTATTCAGTTTAACAAAAGGCTTTTGTCGTTAGTATAAAACAGAGACAAAAAGTCTTTACCTCCTAACGTAAAGTCGATACATACCAGTGTAAAAAATTGTGTTCCATCCATGTTTTAAATCCATTAACCTGAACACACGGCGTGATGCTGTTTTCATGTCATATTCGGATTGGGATTTTTCTTAAATCGCAAATTTATTCGTCTTGTGACCTGATAATATAGAAACTCTTGAACTTCATGTGGCCCGGCATGCAGTCAAACTATACACTCTGTGGTTATACTGTGACATGAAACTTTTCCACTCTAGCGTTCTTTCTGTATCGCATAAAAATATTTCAGTAGCATAAGGTCTTGTGTAAGGGATAGACAGATGTTGTTCTGGTTAATTACCACAATGCCTTTACATAGAGCAATGGTTATTCAGTTTCCATCTGCCCAGTTTGCCTCAAGAAGATCTAGTGCATGCAAAACTGTATGTGCTTTAATAAAAAAGAGACCAAAACAGTTTTTAAACCAGACTGTAAATGCGTTTCTGCTGTAAAGTTGGCTGTCTTTTAGAGCAAACCTCCAGTGGTCATTTGAGGAACTGTAGCATTTTTTTGTGGCTCGATTTCAACACACATACGCACTACGTTGCCTAATCTTCCAGGAAGCCACTGTAGAACTTTTATATTGTTCTTTTTTACAATGAACATTAGACAGTAACAGGGCTACCGTAGCATGCCTGCAAACATCTAACACGGGGGTAATGAAGCCTTTTTTTCTGTGCATATAACTCAACATCCTCTCCGTACGATGTCTCATCTCTGTCAGAATTCTTCAGGCTGTGGGCTTAAAATGTCACAGGTCACATGAAATGTTTGCCTCCACTGTTAAATGGGTCATGGGAAAATTATTTTGCTGTAAGTTCTCTCGCTTTATTTGTTTAGATTTTAATATGTAGCAGAGCACACACAGAGAAAATGAGAAAACACAGTCTAATGTCTACTATGGAAGCTATCAGGAAAGATAGCTGTGCATAGATCATGTCACAACTTGGCACGCCACTGCACAATGGTGTCAGTCTGTTCACACATGACTGAATATAATCGTGCATGGAGTTCCACACGCAAGCCACAGATACTCTTTAGAGAGACACGTTACAGTGCAGTACCAGAATAATAATGTACAGCGTATCCATCCAGTTGACTGATGGGCATCACATGAGTCAGGCTTAAAATGTTTGGCCAGTATCAACATTCGTCACCAAGATGAATCTCAGCATTTGATGGCGGCTCTTCCAAAGCATCCCACCATGTTGTGTGCTTTCCAAAATATGACTCAGCAACCCAAAGTCTTCAGGAGGAGGTTGATGTTAAAAATAAACACAGTCTGGCATCAGAAGGCTAAAGTTTCTTTAAGTACTTAGATGTTAGTTATCACAAGAGTTAGGTCAGGCTAACATCAAAGCCAGGGTTTCCTTTTTGTCTCCCTGATGATAAATGCTCTGAGGTCTCCCAGGCTGACCTGTGTGTTTGTGTTTCAGGGGAGCTTTCTCTGAGGTGGTCTTGGCTGAGGAGAAGAGGACCCAGAAACTGGTGGCTATCAAGTGTATCCCCAAGAAGGCCTTAGAGGGAAAAGAAAACAGCATTGAGAATGAGATAGCAGTCCTGCACAAGTAAGTCTAAATTAGCACTAACACACTATCTGACCCCGTATGAGTTGTAAATGCGAACCTTTAGCCTACATCTGAAATACTAGCTACGAGGTTCAAGATGGTAAATTTTTCATCACTGCATCTCCATTACTGCACCATGTAAGTTGTATCACATTACCCGATATCATATACTGTAGATCATATATGATATATACAGTTGTCATATGATATGTGACACCCATGTGATTTATGCATAGTTTCACTTGGATTCATAAATCCAGCCAGTTTACAAGAAAATACCCCTTTGTCCAGTACGAAGGGGTATTTTCTGTTCATCCACGCAGTTTTGGTTCTGTTTGCCCAATCAGAGTATGGGAAAGAAGAACAATGTTTCATACAGTACTTTTTGAAACTTCAACAGCAGTTTCTGTTTCCACAAATAGTGTTGCGGTTATACCGGAGAAACTGTGAAGACTTTTTACTAGAACTACGTTCTACTGAGAAAACAGACCCTTAAACTCTGTTGACACACTGTGTATGAACCTGATTAGCAGCTTTCTGAAGGGAAGGTGCTAATCAGGAACATTATACTTACTGAAACACAAAAGAAATTACTGACTGAGAGTTGTGGTAATTCGAATGAACTCACATAAAGTGGTTATTTAATTGTAATGTGAACAAATAGACACCACACGTTATCAGCTTATACATTCAGCTTATATTAGCTCTAGGGATTTATATAACGTGTTGGGACGGGGAAGGAAATCAATACGGCATGGCACTGTATCGATTGAAATGTCAATGTTTTATTACATCAGTTGCAAATATGATATATAACTTTACTTTCTAGTGCCAGATTATTAAAACGAAATGCTTTTTAGCTTCAGGGGATGGTTAGTGTAAAACCAACAATGTGGCACTGGAAAAAGAAATCCTGAAAGTGTCAAAAAGTCAAATGTGTGGAATAATTTTAGATTTTATTTTATTATTTTCTCTTTTAGCAAGGTGGGAATAAAGGTGGATATGAGGCAGGAGATTTGCAAGGAGTGACAGATATTAATAAAACAGAATAAATGTTATCGCAATAAACAGCCATTTGCCAAGGTGCATTCACCTAAACTCCTGTACGTGATTTCTCTTCGCCATTTTCCTACTAAGATTATATTCAGAGGGAAGACGTGGCAGTAACATTGTGGTTCAAACCTACCTTTCTTTAGCAGCGGGGAATTACAGGCCACAGTGAAAATGGCTGATCTACATTGGGTCCCAAGTTATTTTTAGAGCTCTTGTTGCCTGGGTTACAGGAGACACACAACTCTAGCCAATATACAGCTATGATCCCCCTCGAGGTGAGAACAGTGGAATGACAGTGGCAGGGGCTCACGAGTAGTTTGGTTACAGTTTTTGACAAACTGAGTAAACCGCGGTACAACTTGGCTCGGGAGTCGTGGCTAGCTCTGTGTCAAGTTTGTGTATGAAACAAAGCTTCTATTACTCATTTCAACACGTCGTCCCATCAGTACGCAGAGCAGGGGACAGAGTCAGAGTGGGAGGATTTAAAGGTGTAACGCTTTTTCTTGAAGCTGTTCTAATCTGCATGATCACTTTAGATTGCTTCAGATCTTTGTTTAGCTCAGCTACAAACAACCGACAAACAACTTGATGGTGATCATAGTGGAGCTTTAACACATCAACTCTGACACAGAGCTGAAAGTATTTTAATTACCCCCAAACCTCCTCCAACTCTAATACAGCCAAATGCCAAATGCTTTGGTTGCCTAATGACAGCTGCATATAAAGAGAGGACCACCCTAACAAACGTATCAGATATGTCAACGTTGGTTGTCAGGTTGTCCTGCTCTTCCAGTGGCCATAGACTTAAGTGGTTAAGTACATTAGTTCTGCTAAAAAGTAATTTCTTACACACGATAATATAATTTTCTTTACTAGTCTGTTAGTGATGAAGACACAAAAACTAAAGTATTGATACCACAATGCCGATCATGTATGTAAACAGGGAGAATCATATCCACTGTCACTGTCTGTCTTCTGTCTCTTCCCCAGAGATGGGAAGTAACGAAGTACAAATACTTTGTTACTCTACTTAAGTAGATTTTTCAGGTAACTGTACTTTTCTTGAGTATTTCTTTTTACTTTTACTCCCTACATTTGTACACAAATATCTGTACTTTCTACTCCTTACATTGGAAAAACAGGCTCGTTACTTTTTTAACCTCCACGGATGACAAGACTTAAAAGACGTGACACGATCGGACCCGACATGACTAGATATTATGTATATCTATGACTAGAGTATCGGACTAGAGCGGGAAAGCCTGTGTTCTTCTTCTACTGTCTTGAACAGGCAGC
This sequence comes from Planiliza haematocheilus, assembly GCA_005024645.1. Taxonomy (NCBI): domain Eukaryota; kingdom Metazoa; phylum Chordata; class Actinopteri; order Mugiliformes; family Mugilidae; genus Planiliza; species Planiliza haematocheilus. The sequence continues at coordinate 1,320,349 of SRSE01000430.1, forward strand.
CTGTTGATCAGTTTGAGCTCTGTTGCCACCTAGTGACTGGAGGCTTGTTTATCATTCAAGCATCAATAGAAACATTAATACTGAAAGTCCACCTGACCCCACTATTTGAGAACTACTGGTCTAATGTGAAAAAAACAAATTGAGGTATGGTGTGGTTTCTGTTGCTATCATTAGCTTTTTGAGGATTTTCTGGAAGATAATTTACAACGTTAACAATGCTATGGGAACACACCATTTTGATAGTTTATAGCTAACGCTAGCTAGCAGTTTAAAAACAACAACCCAGTAACCCTCAGTTTATTATTAAATATTATCCTGATGCTTATGCAGGACATCTGGTCAGTTAAGTCTAGATTATTCTGCTAGAACCTTTTAATTTAGCAAAATTATCAACGGATGAATTGTTTCATTCATTCATTCATTCATTCGTTCATCTTTTATACCCACCTTTTCCTGTTAAGGGTGACAGCGTCTGCTGGAGCTTATCCCAGCTGTCATCGGGCACCCTGGACAGATCGCCAGTCTTTCACGGGGCTGACTTGTTTCATTAATGGCAAAATGATTTTTACTTTTTACATAAGTACATTTCAGAGCCTGTAGTTTCTTACTTTTACTTGAGTAAAGGAGTTGAATCAGTACTTTAACCGTAGTCTTTTATATTCCATACTTTTGTCCATACTTTCACTTACGTACAGAATGTGAATACTTTTGCCACCTCTGCTCTTCCCTGATAAATAATTTAACTGTACAGAGGCACGACACTCAAGATTCACAGTGAAGTAAACATCGTCTCTGACCACAGGACACAGTTGTCACGCAGACATGTTATCCTTTAATAAACATTTTGACACGACGTCAAGTGGGCCTCTCTGTCTCTGCTTCCACTTCCTGTGAGGCCTGAGCCAAACCTGTCAGCCTCACTTCTCTTTATCCAGTCTTGCTTGGCCTCTTACTGTAAATCTATTGGTTTATTTCATGCCCTCGACCTGAGTAATGCACTTGTAATGATGTTTTGGATTCGAAAGGACTAAAAAGTGTGTAATGGCCAAGCTGGTATTCATAGACAGATGATCCTGCTGCTACACAGTCAGTCAGCTATTTCCTGTTTGGCTATTCTCTATGTCCAGTCACTGTTTGTGTGATGACTACCCTGTACAGTGGTAGTTTAATGCATCCATATGATATCATCACACTGGTTAGCTGGCCGTTCATCCTCTTCCCATTTTATCTAGACCAAACATTTACTCAGTTGCAGACATTCGCAAATACAGTGACTAATTTCTCCCTCCAAGTCATCTGTAGTTGTGCCAATCAGAGGAATCTTGCTCCGAAAAGACTCAATACAGTGGCGGACCACCTGAAACTTGTTAAGTGGATGCATATTGCTGGTCTCCTGATAATGTGTGCATGTGACACCTTTGCTACCAAGTGCATGTGTGAGATGACGCACACAGCCAATCACGTGGTAGTCAACTCTGCTCTTTATCGAAGAGGGACTTTCTTGTCCCGAGTTGCTTCTTATGAAAACAAGTTGAGGAACGCACAATATTAATAACTCATTATTCTAAAAGTGCTAGCCCATTATTTGTTTATAAAATATTTGCAGTCCAGCTTAGTGAAATATTATGTAAGCAATTACTAATGCCGGTAGAAACGCCCTTCAGAAACACAGAGCCACACACAGCAACTGTAAGATCCTACAGATATCGTAAGACGCCTTTATTCATCTGTTGTTGAGATTTAAAACAGCTGTGGCATTTTGGAGAACCTGAGACAGTTTTTACTCATAAACCTGACATGCTCACCCGAAATGTTTCATAAAATCAATGAATCAGATGTGTCAGAAACAGACTGTGGACTTAAAAATCTGCTAGTTTCATCCACATGTAGTCTGTACCTGCTGCAGAGTAAAAGAGTCTGTTCTCTCTGCTGAGTCCTGTGACTGGGGTCAGCGTTTGGCCAGCCCTGATCACACATTACAGCTCCCTGACAACCACCAAGACCAGCAGCGTCCACTATTGACTCACCTGCACAGAAACTCTGTAGCTCACTGTAACTTCTGTTGGTGAAAGCGCTTATGTTCACTCTAGTTTTAATCCGTGACTCATCCTTCCCTGGCTCCACTTCTCCTTCCACGCCGAGCTAAGCAGATGAATGAAGGTGTCCGTACATCGTTACAGCCTGGATAAGAGTCATCGCAGTAATCCGGCATGAGCTCCGGTTGACACATATATATACAGACACATAAATACAGATATACCTCCAGTACAGCTCAGCCTCATGGCTTTGTGTTGACTTTTTCTTCCTACCTTCAACAACACACACACACACACACGCTCAGACCAGCACTGGTTTAAATAACATACACAGACACACCAGTGTGGAGGTCATGATGGTGCGAAGAGACAAAATTAGAAGTAGGAAAGCTGGAGGTTAATGTTCCCAGAGGGGGTTTTTGACCCCTGCTATTGCCGTGGAGCAATGTTTTTATAACGGGGTCCCAATTTATTTGTGGCATGTATCCACTAAGTTCACATCCTCGCAACGGCAACTTGCCAACACCGACAAAGGCAGGCAGGCAAAACTACAGACAATTGAATATAAACGTAACTCTAGTTTGTTTACAACAAAACCTCACAGGGTACTAAGTGCAAGTGTCAAAGTTAGCACAGCTTATGAATGAGATAATCACACATACATACTACGCTGTATTTTGTATAATAGTACTAAGCCTTGTGTTATATATAAAACGCTTAAATATCATGTCTCTCTGTATTATTGTGAATATACAGTCTGGGACCCTGTTTTATGTACATGAGTATAGCACGTGCGTGAGTGTAAACAGCTGTTTGACACAAGGCAGGTATAGTAAAAGTAAGTTCTGGTTTAACAGAGGAGCACAATAAAAAGTCTCGATCTGGTGAGTCATTTTCTCACCCCTGTCACTGCACCCACGGGTCTCAAAGGGCAGCAGAACACAGCCAGTTCAGCCAATTAGGGAGCTGCATGCCACCACACAGCAGAGCTTCCTCTTCCTTTCTGCTCCAGTAACATACACTGTGCCCTGGCCTTACTTTTAAGCTGAGATTTCAAACCCCAATTAAGCAATTCTCCATTACTTCGTGACATAAAAGCTTATTATTTCAGCTTCATACAAACAGATATCTCAAACATTATGTATTATGTATTAGTATTATAAGAACAAACTTAACTTCTTGCTTTCTTCCCCTTTTCTCCCTCTTCACAGGATTAAACATACCAACATTGTTTCCCTGGAAGAGATTTTCGAGAGTAAATCACACCTCTACCTTGTCATGCAACTGTGAGTATTCACGTGTGTGTGGGACTGTGTGATTCCTCTTTGTGTGTGTGTGTGTTTTCAGGCTTCCAACTTGTGCTCCCACACACTACTGGTCACATGCCGTTAATCGCGCTCTGTAACGCAAGAAAATTCACAATTCCTGTGAGCAACAGTGGGGAGTTTTCCCCCACACTAGCAGCTTGTCAGCGTTCCCACCCACCTCAACTGAAATGTCAAAAGAGAACCAGAGAAAGGACAGACCGGGAACAGGAGCGCCGTTCACCAAGAGAGTCCAGATAACATAAATCATTTACGAGCTCATCACAGTCAGATGAGACAAATGAAACACAGCAGTGGAGAAGGGATGGGTACATCTATCAAGGGAAGGACTAGTGGAGACAGTCCATTTGTGTTTCCTCATGATAGTTTTGTGTGACCTTGGAATCCAGCTTGCGTTTCAGCAGGTTCACGGCAGCTCACTCTTTCTCCAGTAATGTTCTGTTTATGCTGAACAGAGATTGCTGCAAGGAGAGCTAGCACTCTCTGCACGAGAATAGAAATCCATAATAAGGAACTGAGAACATGTGGGCAAGGTGGTGCAGGGGACATGTTGCGTTTTGAGTTATTACCAACTCAGTTTTCAACACACTGAACACATGAAAACCCCAAACCACACTCCCAGACTATTGTCCTTTAATTCCCATCCTTTTTTTTAGCTTGTTTTTCTTTGTAATCAAGATGTATTAAAAACATCATGGGTGTGTGATTAATGCTGGAGCCTTGTTAGCTGTTAGCACATGTTGTGGAGGTTGAGTAAAGTCTCCATCTAGTGGCCAGCTAGAGTGTGTGGTCTACCCTGGAGCCTTTCACACTATAAAAACATAGGGTTAGGGTTAGGGTAAATGTAATTTAATGGCATATACCATTGAGTTAGAGTTTCTTTATTCAATTTAGTAAGGATTATGGTCTGTTAGTCCTTACTTTGTATTTCTATGTCCTGCATGTCCCTGTGTTCAACCACATTCAACGTTTTATTTGAATATTTGAATATTTTTGACAGGTTTCACTTGACTTTGAATCTCTTTATCCAGGGTGTCTGGCGGGGAACTGTTCGATCGCATCATAGAGAAAGGCTTCTACACGGAGAAAGACGCCAGTAAGCTCATTCAGCAGATCCTGGATGCTGTCAAATACCTCCATGACATGGGCATTGTGCACCGTGACCTCAAGGTCAGTCAGGCATCAGAGATGTGTGTGAAAACTCTGCCTATATATGACATGAGTTTGCGTTAAGCGTTATGTCACTGTCTTTTATCAGATCATAGTTTGTGCTGATTTATTCTCTGTGATTTGATTCATGTGTAGTTTACTTGTCTTTACGCATCAGCTAAGTGAATCTTTGAGGCTCTTGAGCAATGTGAACCCAAAATCACGGTAGAACTTATAAATAGCTACTTTGTTTGATGTGTTTGCTGTTGGTTAATAAAAGTAGGCTTTGGTGTTTTAGGTTACAGCCACATACAGTAATTATCCTTTGATGGAGATGAGTATTTATGCATGCATGAGGTTATGGTGGAGTTTTGTTTGCAGATGTGTGTTCAGTGCATCTTGAGTGATGACACTTTATTTTTCATCCCTGTTTCCCTTTGTCCCTCCAATTTACAGCCGGAGAACCTGCTGTACTACAGCATGGACGAAGACTCCAAAATCATGATCAGTGATTTTGGCTTGTCTAAAATCGAAGGCTCTGGCAGCGTGATGTCGACAGCCTGTGGAACACCTGGATATGTTGGTAAAGAACTGATTTCCTCATTTAGTGACAATATAAGACCAACAACACCACGTTCCCCTCAGCTGTATACCAAAACTCAATTACTGTTAAATTACTGTGAAAACATCATGAAGGGTTAGCTCATTTAAAAGTTTTATGTTTGTCTTTTCTTTTCAAGCCCCTGAAGTTTTGGCTCAGAAACCGTATAGTAAAGCTGTGGACTGCTGGTCTATTGGTGTCATAGCCTACATTCTGTAAGTACGCTTTTTAAGATGTGGAAATACCCTTACACAATACAAATGCATTTCTGCAAATTCTCTGTCCTTTGTGTTACAGGTTGTGCGGTTACCCTCCCTTCTATGACGAGAACGATGCCAAACTGTTTGAACAGATCCTGAAAGCAGAATATGAGTTTGACTCTCCTTACTGGGATGATATCTCTGATTCAGGTACAGCCAGAGGTGTATAAAAGTAAAAGTACAAATACCATGACTGAAAATGACTTTGGTAAAAGTTAAAGTCACTCATAAGAAAATCACTTGAGTAAAAGTCTTAAAGTAGCTCTCATTAAATGTACTATCAAAATATACTCAAGTATCATAAGTACAAGTAAAGTACATAGTATTTTTATAGTACGCATAAAAAGTTCTCTTTATTTTACTTTCAGGTGAATGAAATAGATGTGGTATGATAAAATAAAAACAAAAAAAAACACTAGAGTGGAGAGTGAGTGGATCAAGTGTCTGCCTGAAAACAAAATAAAGCGCCTCCTATCTCCTAGTCAAGGCTGTCAGTGTGGTAACGTCTTCCGCGTCTTCCTCATCAGCGTTAACTACAGAGGGAGTCATGTTGATGTCCGTGGCCCCACGCCTCCCACCCTTAACCTCTGAACCTCATGAGAATACCGTACCCCTGTTCCAGATAATCCTTGGATGATTAATTGTATTTCTGTTTTAATTTGTAACGAGTAACGAGGTGGAAAATGTCACAGTAACACCGTAAAAGTATATTTTTTAACTTTTAAATGTAGTAAAATAAAAGTGAAAGTCCTCTTCGAAAAAAAACTCAAGTAAGTACCGATCCTCAAAAACTACTATAATCTGCTTCGTTACTATACACCGCTGGGTACAGCACATATCAAACCTCCTTTCCTTTGGTAAGGGTTTGACATCCACTTTTCACAGGTGCAACTGTAAATTGTCAAGCTACATAATTAAGTCATATTCACAGCGGAGCTCTGCTCTAAGTTACTCTAGGTCTAGTTGAGCTTTGGCTGCAACTTCCTAAATTACGTTTACTATTCATGTTATCCCACAGAAAGAGGTCAGTCACTAACACTGTAGGTTTCATTGTTATTCCTCAGCATTGTCATTGATTTAGTTACAAGCCTCAGGTCATGATCATATGTTGAGGCCAGGTGTTGTAGGCTCAAGTGGGCAGGAGGAATCTTAAATACCAGAGACTCTTCCAGTCATGAAAACATTTTTGAAAATAATACAGAAATGGATGGAAAGCGTTCTATTTATCTTCCTAAACCGTTCCATGGTATCTTCTCTACTATTTGACACTTCTAACCTTGACCAGCTCATGCGTACAAGACAGAGACCATCTGTTTTCTGTCTGGAGAGAGTTTCAGTAGATGATTTATCAGAACCTTGAGATTCAGTGTGGAAACCAAGGCAGCGATGTTGATTCATGACTCTTGCCTTGTTGTCCTTCAATGTCCCTTCAACTTTCAGAATCGAAGCAATTTTTTGGGTGTTGAGCTTTTTGTAACTGATATCCTCTCTTTTTTTATTTTTGCAGCCAAAGACTTTATAGTGCATCTGATGGAGAAAGACCATAACGTCCGTTACACCTGTGAGCAGGCTCTGCAGCACCCCTGGTACGTCTCTTAGAATCCTCCGGCATGGCTGATAAGAACAGTTCTTTTGTAAAACCTAAATACTACACTTTGAGAGATTACTTTATTTGTTCAGATTAAAAATACTCTATATTCTATAGCCTGCCCTGCAGTATGACAGTTTCTCTGTGGCTGACTGTGACGACTGGACTGTTTTTTGTCAGGATTGCTGGGGACACGGCTCTGGATAAGAACATTCATGAGTCTGTCAGTGCTCAGATCAAGAAGAATTTTGCCAAGAGCAAGTGGAAGGTAAGTCAGTCTCCTAGTTTAGGCATGCATAATATATGCTGCATTGTTCATGGCCCTTTTAGTATTATTATTATATAGTATTTAGTAGTATGTAGCATTTCCCTTTTAGAGGGACACTTTAGCTCAGTTAGAAGTCTATTCTTCGTCCGAAATCTCAGTAATCACTCATTTACGACTTCAATATTTTCTTATTTTTAACTTCCAGGATGTTTGATCTATTAAAAACATTAAATATATCTTCATCGAGTGTGCTATAGTCAGGTACATGAGATTTTACTGTTTTTGAATGACCCATTTGGCCTCTCTCGTTTCAGCAAGCCTTCAATGCCACAGCAGTGGTTCGTCACATGAGGCGTCTCCAGCTGGGCACGAGTCATGAAGGACCCAGCCCCAACCTGCCCAGTCATCTGCTGATGCCGGACGAAGAAGCAGGTGCCAAGTCTGTTGCTGTTACTTCCCTCTGAGTTAATCCTTTACCTCACTCGCCTCGTTACGAGGTCACATTATTTTGCTAGTAACAATTAGACAAACAGAGTACTGATAGTCTTTCTGTCTCTCTCTCAGAGGCCTGCTGTGAGGGAGGCTGCTCCCAGAACGTCGACAACGGAGCAGACCCTCTGTCCAGCTGTACTTACCGCTGCCACCCAGCCAGCAGGGTGTGATCCTTACCTGCTCCAGTTACCTGTCTAATCAATCCCAAGTCACTTTCCAATTTTAACCCCCGCACTGGAACCAGAGGCTCTGTCTCCCCCCTTATCTGGTTAGGAATACAGCGTCATTCCAACCTCTCGCCTGCAGGGGGAGCAAGCCTGTCCAGCCAGAGACGAAGACATAAAATGAGTTGAAAAGAAGGAGGAGAATGAGGAGGAGGAGGAGGAGGAGGAGACTTAATGGTAGTGATGATGATGATGGTGAGCATCAGAGTGGATCATTTTTGGAACGGGGGAGAGGATACTGAAGGAAGGAGGGCAACGACCACCTCCTCCACTGGCGCGTCTGGGGGATTGTTTTTGCAGAAGCAGGACAGAGCTTGTTGGACACTGTTTTTATGAATGATTATTATTATTTTTTTTTTTAATCTACCTGTCTCTTTGTCGCGTTTCATTGTTTTGTAAATTTTTGTGTTGTCTTTTAAACCTCCTTCTGTTAGACTTCGGAGTGTAAATCCAGAAACGATGCATGACCAGGAGAGAATTTCCCAAAGCATGTTTTATTATCGTCTTTAAAATATACCCTACTGCAGAAATGCAGCGTCGCAGTGGGATGCAAGTGATGGAGCGTATTGGCGTGTGGCAGTATCTGAGTCAAAAACTTGAGTCAAATCTGTTACAGATCTGCATCCTATGTCTTTAAGTCATGCTTCTAGACGATCAGCGACAGAATAGTTTATGCAATGAATACTCCATTTATCAACTATGTAGCCTTTATTGTGGTGATACAGTATTTCCATGCAGTGGTTAGGCTATTTGTTTTTAGAGGAAAGGCATCTCTTATTTTTTTTTTCAACCCTAAATCTCTTTCACCACTGGAGCACAGGGATCTATCTGTCTAATGTGCCTTTAGGATATACAGTGACGGGTTTGTTGGTGATGGGTAGCTTCTGAACTGTGTAGTCTCTTCATGCAGTTATTGCGGCATAGCAGCTTTCTGTCACTTCAGATTTTATACCTGCCACAGTTGCAGCTTTGAAATTCAATTTTAGTGTTTATTTTGCATCCAAATGAATTAGTGAGATCTCAGACTGGAGCCTTCATTGTGGCTTGACTAAGTAAGAATACAGAGATTGAATGGATGCAAAAAGAAAAAAGAATATGCATCCGTCACCATGTACAGTTCTTGTACTGTCTGTCATTAAAACCCTTTTTACACACATATTTCCTTCACATGCAGCCTGATTACTAAGAAGATGGATTAAAGAATGGGAGCATGCATTAGACTTACTCACCTCATCTTCACTTTACACCCATCAGTAATTCATTTTTCACATTTGCTTTATTCTCTTTGAAAACATGCATAAGCAGTCACACACAGCGTGTGTACAAAGTTGCATAGTGGCCCTTTTATTTTATTATTATTGGCTTTTATAAAGAACCTTATTGTGTAAATTTTGGGGTAATCCATTTATAGCGTGTTCATTGAGTGTAGATTTCTGCTTACCGCTCTGTGTGTATCAGATGTAGAGGAGTTTTATACGGATTTCTCTGAATAATCTCTGCTTCATGATGTGGGTCTGGTGACTGGATCGTCACTATCCGTCCTATCTCTTTGCTCTGTCCACCAAACAGTCACACTTCCTGTTTAAGCTATTCCTTCTCTTTCCGATATAGCAGCATAGACATTTGGCTACTGATGTGATTTGGTACTGATTACGTATGTTTGCATGACGTGGCTTGAAAATCCTGAGTATTTTTTAAATAGTGATCATGTTAAGAGCTGCCATGAGATGAGTGATGGGGTTGCCAGAGCTATACTCTTGTAATAATTTGAAGTAAAGAGCTACCGAAAAAAAAAAAAAAAAAAAAAAGAAAAAAAAAAGCCTGTTTGAACACAGTAAAGGAATTTCAATGTGTTGCTTCATGAAGTTATTTGGGGCTTTATTCTGCAGCTTTCTTGGGTAGGTGTTGTACTGTATTTGGAAGGTAATGCAAATGGTGATTACAATATGTAAAGCGTTATCAGTATGGTATGTTGTAAATTGGTGTGACAGGGAAACATCCAGAGAAGCAGAGGAAAGCTGGCACACGGCGGCAGTTGTTATCCACAGTCTCAACAGTGTCGGACCATTCAGTGTTCCATTTGATCTCCTGCTAATAAAGCAGCTCTGCTATTGGATTGATTCATGCCGATCATTTGTCTCATGGGCTCTGACTTGGCCCCTGTACGTCGTCTCCTCACGATGATTCATCTTACAGTAGAAAGTTAACTGACTGCACCGTCAGCCACAGGACGCATTGGACGCACTTCTGAGCATCAAAAGTAGTTCATTTAAAATGTTTTGTATTATTATTGAGTCAAGAAATACCCATTACTTTACCACGCAGGTACACTGGTGGAAAACAGATGATATTAGAAACATTTAGGGAGAAGACACTGACTAGGGGATGCTTTCCTAAACTGTAACAGTTTTAGCATTTAAAATGACAGTTTATATGACACATATGTTACAGTCACATATTTTACACTGCATCAGGAAAGGAAAGGGATTGTGAATGCTTCATTGGTTGCTCATTAAGCACTTGTAGAGAATTACCAGTGTGTGGTCAGATTGGATGTACAATGAAGTATTTGTACCATGATTATGATGCCTTTTAATAAATGACGTTTCAGGCTAAAGTACCTTCTGTAGACACAGATGCAATGCATCACAGGTTATTGAAAAGTGACTATTGCTTAGTGTGGAAGCCAGTGGCTTGTGCTTGGAACACATTTGTAAGTGAAAAATCGGTAAATTCCCTGTCTATGCATCATAAAACTGTCTGACTTGACTTGGTCATGGTGTACGCTGAAAAGTGTTGTTTCTCTTATTCCTGGAAAATAAAAGGACATATAAGATACATAATGTTTTAATGTCTGTATGTCCTGATATCTTATTCGATCTTTGTTTTGCACAACAAAAAACACACAAAAACAAATGCGAAGATGGCTCTGACTACATTTCATTAGACTGTTTCTTCTATATGACTATATGATGAACTTATACTTTAATGTATTTAATAGGTAATTCTGAAACTCTTAAACATGGTACTAGACTAGTTCTTGTCACCAGTTTTTATTCACTGTTGCTGGATTTGATTGCTGTTTTTTTTACACTGACAGCTAAGTAACCAAGCTCACAAAAAAATGATATATTTCAATGAAAAGAAAAGTATTCAGCTCTTATACAAAAACAATTAAAAAAAAATTGCTCCTGTAAAGGCTAGTTGTGACTATTTCTTTAACTAGTTCATGGTAATTTTCTGTGTTGTGTTATCATGTTTGGGATAGTATCTGTGGTACACATTTTCCAAAAGGAGGACCAGAGGGTCTTCTTTAACTATCAGGGCATCACACTGTTTGACGTCCCCGGTAAACTTTACTAACGGATACTGGAAAGGAGAGTCCAACCAAGGAGGAGCAATGCGGATTCCATCCTGGTTGTGCGACAGTAGATCAGCTCTTTACCATCGCTTAGTTGCTTAGGGCCTCATGGGAGTTTGATAATCCAGTCTACATGTGTTTAGTGGATTTATAAGGTCTATGGCCATGTTCCCCGGAGAATTTTATGGGGGCGCAGTTCTTGCGAGCCATCCAGTCCTTGCATAAAGTGAGAGCTGTGTCGATATCTTTGGCACTGAGTCAAGCACATTTCCGGTGGTCTTGGACAGTCCCTGGTCACCAGCCAGGGTGAGGTATGGAAACCTCAGAATCGTGTCCCTGCTGTTGCCAGATGATGTGGTTCTGTTGGCTTTATCTGACTGTGACCTTCAGCACGCTCTTGGAAGGTTTGCAGCCAAGCGTGGAGCAGCTGGGATGAAGGCCGGCACCACCAAGACCGAGGCCATGGTGCTCGGAAACTGCTGGACTTCAAGTATCTCGGGGAAGTGTTCATAATTGGATGTACAATGGAGTGAGAGATGGACAGACGGACAGACAGTTTGGTGTTGGACTGTCCTTCAAATTGAAAGGGGCCAGCTGGAGTAGTTCAGGCATCTTGTGAGGATGTTTTAGGTGCCTCCCTTTGGAGCTTTACTAGGCATGACCAGCCAGGAGTAGACCCCCAGGATAGACCCAGAACTCACTAGAGGGATTATACTATACATTATATCTAGCCTGGGAACGCCTTGGGATCCTTCAGGAAAAGCGGGAATGTGCTATTGGGGAAGAGGACATCTGGGATTCCTTACTTAGCCTGTTGCCACCACTACCTGACCTTGGTTAAGCAGAAGAAAAAGGATGGATGGATTGCTGTCGTGGCTCTGTGGTCTCGCCACAATTCCTGGTGTGCCAGGGCGTGGCTATCCAATCATTTTCAGCTCTGCAATCAGCCTGCACATCTGAGGACTAACCATCTACCAAGCCCTGCAGTATCTCATCTACTCCTCTCGAGTTCCTCTTGTCTTCCTGTGTGGTAACTAGCTGAACCCAGATGCCTAGGTTTAGATTTTGTTGTCTCGTCCACACTTTTTGTTACGGATCCCTCTCTGTGTCCCCTCTCACAGCCAACCACCACTAACCATCTCTCTCAGCCTCATCTTAACCAGCCAGTATTAAAATAAATATGAACTTTCACCACAAACTCAGCATCCGTTCAGCAAACAAATTATAAAAGTTGCTCTAATTTTTTGTCAGAAAACGTATCTGTAATGTTACAATTAATACTTTTTTTAGTGGTGAAATTTAGTACCAGTTCCTCTCGTGAAATAGTTTTGTGGCTCGAGAGGTTTTGTCATGAATGTTAATTTCATAGCCTGCTACACGAGGCCTCTCTCGTCGTTTCTGAGGAATGCTGGGTAATTGAGGCTTGTGGTTTGGCTGCCCGGAGCCCCGTGCTGGCAGGGACAAGAAGAGCAGAGGCAGAGAAAGGGTCTGGTGGTTGACCTCATTCAGGAGACAGTAGACAGAGTAAAAATGATGTGGTCAAACCAGGAACAAGGGACTGATTCAAAATAATGGGAGAGAAATTGCTTGAATTACAAGGTTGAAAGTGCTGAAAGTCGCTGGTGGTGTTTAGATGTGGAAGAGTGGAAAAAGTGAAACATGGCCAAGAGAGAAACTTGAAGCAAGGATGACACCAGAGGACAGCAGACCAAACCACCTGAGGTTAATTTATCCACAAAACAATAGCAGCAGCGTGCTGATAAAGATTTTGCTCACAATCCCAACCTCCTCCTCCCAGCACATTGCCCATGCTTGCATGGAATGTGAAACAGAGACTTGATACAGGGATGAGCCAAAAGTGAAGAACCCTGGTATGACAGAGTCATCACTTGCTGCTTGATTTATCAGAGTGGTGGCAGTAAGTCAGACCTTTGACAAACAACAACATCAAGTTGCTGATGTGATGGTTTGCACTGATTTATGTTGCCGTGGGTGTCATGTGAACAAGGAATTAAAACACTAACACTTGCAGTGAATTTAAAGAGTCATAGAAATTTGAGCAGTTTAAAGAACTGCTTTCTTGTCAAATGAAGGTTTAGATTTTTTATGCCTTTTGCATCCATAATAGTGACAGAAATTGGAAGGTTATCATGGTTTTATGGCTGTCTGTCTCTAGGGATCTCTGTGTTAAGCTGGGTTCATCTACTGATGAATTTTCCTAAAAAAACATTCATATCAATTCATTCAATAGTTCAAAGATTTGGGTCTGATGGACTAACTGACAAAATACCTTTGTCTATGGTGAATAGGGATGTGCGATATTTCATCGTTAACGATATATCGTCAAAAACATTCTCCACAGTAAGAATATGTCATCCCATGATAAAAACGTGAAATTCCCATTGATGATGTACATATGTGTGAGACGCACTCGCCCAACTAACCCAACACGTATGGAATATTGACAAATTGACAATTGACAGCGAGGAGCTCCTTCTTAAAATAAGGCTCCACTTCCATTATCTGGAATGGGTTTTTAACCCCTTAACACTTGAACTGAATTTTTGCTTAGTACAAAGCCGGTCCTACGAGAAGGTAGTGCTTGCAAAAGGTTCCTAGGATTTTTTGAATGTGCACAAACCGACATTGGAGTATTACATGCGTTATTTTGGCTGCAGTCTGAACGGAAACGGTGCGTCGCTAATTAGCGACACTAGGCATGAAGGAGTTAAAATTACAAATTACTACATGCAAGGTTTGCAAACAAATAGTGCATAAAAAGGACAGTAACACCACTAATTTGTTCCACCACCTCAAACACAAGAACAAACCAGAATATAAAGAAAGCCAGAAAATGCACAAGGATGCAGGAGCAGCGTCGACTTCATCCAAAGAAGATAAAACTTGCAGGTGCATTATAGCCAAAAAGATTAGGCTGAATTGGTGTTTATTTGTCGTCATCGTTACCGGGATAAATACATGAAAAAATAATTTTTTAGTGCATATCACCCATCCCTAGTGGTGATATTAACAAATTACTGTTGTATTTAGGCAGTTCCGGACCACTGCTACAACCCACAGGTCCACAAATGTTTCTTATTCTCCCATCCAAGGTGACCCACTGTCTCTGGCGCAGAGTTAGACTCCACTAATTAAAAGATAACTGATAAGATACTGCAGGTCACTGCAAATGACAGGCACTCTGTGAGTTCATGCGACTGCTTTACGTAAAAGTACTTCACAAATCAAATACCTCTCTTTAAACCTTTAAGGTGACCTCTCTTGTAAGAAATAAGCTGAGCTGTGTGGACAGTGAAAGAAAAAAAAACTTGAGAGCACACCGACTGCCCTCATGTCTGTCAGCAGGAAGCTATTGTGCTAATATCTGTCAGCGTTCTCAGGAAGTTTATATGCCCATTTTGTCCGTGCTGTCCTTCAACATGTGTGCTGTCGTAGGTATGGATAGTTTTTACTAGTCGAGCTTTTCACTCCTTTCCATTCTTTTCAATAAAAAAATAAATAAAAATACGCATTCAAATAAAAAGCCAAAGGGGGAAAAAAATATATCAAGAGCATGGAAAACCGACCATTAAAATGTTGGAGATCACCTAAACTTTAGTTTAAAGAGGATTTAATGAAACGCATTGAGACATATAAATCATCATTACATTCTGAAAAGCTAATTATGTTGTTTTAGAGGGACATGTAGTCACCACTGTCTACATAATGTGCGCAGACAATATTTTGGCTACATTTTGCTCTTGCCCTTTTGTGAACATGATTGCAAATAGTAATTTGCACCTTTTTTGTCCAACTTCATCCCATACTCCACTCCTACTGACACTATCTGTGTTTATGTTGTTAATTAGTTACATTTTTTGTTACTCCTTTCATGGGTTTTCACCATATTTTACAGTTCCTCTCAGCCCACGGGTGAAATCAATAACAAACTGAAATAAAATCTGAGTAAAAAGAGGCAAAAGGTCAAATGAAAATAGAATCAATTTAGTGGAAGCAAAGACATACTACTGCATAGGCCGTCAGAGTTTACTGCACACAGATCGAAAATGACCAGTACAAGGCAAAACTCGACACATTACATGTCATGGGGTCTTATCATACCCCAGGCATTCTGTTTTCGAGTGACAATGTTCGTGACTTGCAGTATCCATATATACTTTCCTTCGTTCTACTCCAGAGAGTCACTGAAAGCGTACATTGAAGAATTTTCTGAGGATGTTCATGACAATAACACAACTACAATAACACGTAACGGTTTAATCCCAAATTCCTTTCTCATTGTGAGTAGTCTGTAAGCTACACAAGCTAAATCCAGGATCCCACCACTCCGTTTTCTAGTACCTGCTTTCTGCGCGTTGTATTGCAGTAATCCACATCTGCTGTCTTGCGGGATCTTTCGGAATCCAATAACCCCCCCCCACCTTGTCCACGACTATTCTTGCATCCTGGGGCACAACAGCTGTTGACCATTTTTGGAACTGGTATGAGGACAAGTTAGTTAGTTGCTAACTGCTGGGTGATGTCAGCCACCGGAGCTCTACCCACACAGGTAGGCTGTTTATTTTTGTATGACAAACATTCAAAATCTAATCTAATCAAGATGTAACTGCACAAGCAGTTCACAGTGAGTTTACATTAGATGAGGACTCAAGTATATTTTTTTTATCATCAGTACTAAACCTTTTCTCCATCCCTCTCCCACACATACACACTCAAATCCACAGTGCCGTGGCTTAACATGTGTCCTGTGCATGTGTGGATAGCTTTGGAGAAGCTTTGTGGTCCAAATACCAGATGAACACAGAAACAGACAAACTCACATTGCCGTCTTTAGCTTTTCACTGTCATCTTTTCCTTGCATTTCAGCTGCACATTTGTTTAAGATGCAGCATCAGATAACCCAGAGCATCTTAAACAAATATGTTATTTGGACCAAAACGTGGAAAAACCTTCCAAAATCATTAGAGAGTTTCCATTTCTGCTCAGTCCTGTGGCCTTCCATTGTTTTAGGAGTGAAACCAGGTTGTTTGAGTTTGAAGAAGCTGGGGTCCCTGAGGTGCTGTAGCACGGCGGAAGGCTGGAGACTAAACTACACGGTGAGATCACCCTCTTTGTGCCCTGGAGATGAGTGACGTGCAGTTTGTGAACAATTCCCTCACTGTGAGTGAGTCACTTTAGCAGAGCTGAGTGGGAAAAGATGATGTGAAAGTGCTTCTCTACAAAGCTTCATAATAATAGTGGTAACCAGGAAAGCTCAGTTCCAAAACTATACTGATGAGTGATGATGTCTCCGAAAAATATGGACCGACCAAGTCTTCTCGGAACATTTAAACAGAGCACTGTAGGACGTGAAGCCAAAGGAGAGGAGTTTATGAAAATCTGCAGAACCTCAAAGTCCTGCATGACTGTGCAAAACCACAGTTGGTAATAATAAACAGGATGGACTAGGATGAAAAACGAGACATGGAGGGTATCTGGCAGAACGAGGAGAGCCACTAATTTTCCACTTTTGGGGAAATTCAGCCTGCAATTAGGGGCAAGCATTGCCAGAAACTTGACATTCATGTTACTTGCATTAGTGATATATATGATACTGGCCCTAGATCTGGCTGAGAAAACAGCAGATGAAAAGGAAATGCACTGTCAGGAAGAAATTATGAGAAGAGTAGGATGGATAGAAAAGAAAATCATGAAAGAGTGTTTTTCCACACCTTTGCACATCTAGAATGTGATTTGCAGGGACAATGGATCAAAGTGGACATCAAACATAACACAAAACAGAAGTCTGGGTCATTTGGGGTCAACATTGCTGAGTATGCCAACAGAAAAAATATGTTAACTGTGTGTCCATAAGAAGGAATTCCTGACAATCCAATTTCATTCACTCACTCACCCTGTTTCTGTTTCTGCCCAGAGTTTTGTAGATTTTTTATTCAGACTCACTGTTTATTCAAACTTTAAATGTCTGCAACAAGACTTACAGTAACACATAATCTGGTTCACAGTACTCCTTATGCACAACAAGACCAACTTGAGCAAACATACTCTACTCCAGTACTTGACATGGAAACATGCATACTCTGTGTATAATGTACACCTTGGAAACCCATTTTATGTTCAGATGTTATGCTCACAGGTTTATTCCAAGGTCTCTGTAGTGCTGTTGATTACAAACCCTGCAAATGAAATCTGCTCTAACATGCCCGGTGACTCATATTAAACAGAACTCCTAAAAGAAAGATTTTCATAACACTGTGCTGTTGTGCAGAAGTTGACCGACTGCACTGTCGACTCACTGCAATCCCAGGGCTTTTCCGTGCAGAGTTTGCAAGTTCTCACTGTCAAAAGGCATTTGTGTAAGTTTAATTAGTGGTTCTAAACTGTCTGTAGGTGTGAGGGACGGTTGTCCGTGTTGCTGTTACGGCTCTGTGATGAACTGGTGATCTGTTCAGAGTGTACCCTGCCACTCGCACAATGTCGTCAGGGATAGGTTCAAGGTTAGAGCTACCTGGATGGTGATTTGTGCCTAGAATACACTCAAAATAATGTAAGCAGAGATTCTACCAGCAGAGCTGCAAGTACCTAGGATCTCCATTCTATGGGAGATCTGTAAAGATTGAAATCAAATTTGGTGCAAAATAATGCACTGAACAAATTGAATCCATGTAAATCTCTTTCTTCTGCAACACCTTTCCCATCTGCAAGAATTCAAGTTGTTCTGAAGATTTTTCATCCTGACATCTGTTGTGGAAGTTTTTCCTCTGCTGCTGGTGAAGAATGAAACAGAGATTTCTGCCGGCGGACAAGGTTTTATTTTCTTTGCAAAGATAAGGTCAATCAATATGCGTCATTTCAACACGAAACATTCATACCTGAGGAACACCCCCTTTGCATCCATTTGTCTGCTGCAGTCATCTGTCCCTCCAGGAAGTGTTGTCACACCCTTTTGTCTATTGCAGGTATCAGCACTGACCCTCCATTGGTGTGTTTTTACACCTGAGGTATCCTGCAGGATCTTGCGTTTAGGTGCAAGGCCGAGTCCAGACATTGCAATCCACAAAGACAAAAAAGCCCACTATGTATCTCACATTAGGAAGAGGGGAGTTGGGCATCTCTAGTGGCTGAGACAAAGAAATTGAATTTACCATTACACATCTCATTGTCATACTGCTTTATCCACCCACTCCTCCACTGTCACATGGACTTCCACTCTTTTTATCCCATACTTAAAAACCTCTGGTCTCAAAGCAGCTCCACCTCCAAACCTCATCATCCTTCAAAATGATAGCTCAGTTCTGCAGATGATCTGAACCACTGATTCCAGAAAGCTGTACCCAGCCTACAAATGCTGTCCGCAACAATCAAAATACTAGCAACCACCACCAGTTCACAAAGAACAACAGTCAGTCCACAGCATAAGACTCTTCTCTCAAAGCTATGCAAAAACCACAAAAGTAGCCCAGACTGAAAAACCAACTCATGAACAATTACTCCAATGCGCTGTAAACATCCGGGCTGGAAAGTATGGCAACATAAACCTAACTTCCCCAAGTCTAACCATTAGATGTAAAAGCAGTGTGGCAGCGCTAACAAC
Source organism: Planiliza haematocheilus (assembly GCA_005024645.1). Lineage (NCBI taxonomy): Eukaryota > Metazoa > Chordata > Actinopteri > Mugiliformes > Mugilidae > Planiliza > Planiliza haematocheilus. The sequence goes on from SRSE01000430.1 coordinate 1,339,268, forward strand.
TAACACATGAATATAAATTCCTCCTGTTTCCTTATGGACCTTGTCAGCAACCCAGACAAAGACAGGAATAATTGCAAGTGAAAAATGGAGGGAAAATAAGGTTGGTATGAGAAGGACAAGGGAAGGAAAGAAATCTGTTTTCAAACCAGCAATCTACCTTCAGCCAAATGTGAAAAAAAAAAGATTAAAAGAAGAAAGAGGAACAAGACTTGTTTGTACCCCTGAAGCAGTTTCCAGTCTTTAGTCAGTGAATGCAAACTGGGAAAATATTTCCCGGAGTGGGAAAACAACGGTAAAAACCAAGTCCTCAGTTGTGAAGTATGGCGTTTTCATGGGCTATTACTGGGCCAATGAATTTAATCTGGTGCTAAAGTCATTATTGTAGTCTTAGAGTAAAATAGTGAGCTCACTGTTTTTGGCTTGCCAAGAAACTTGTGCTGCATTTCTTCTCCTCTCTGGGGTGTCTCGATTGAGCCGAGAGATGGGAGCTGAGGTTAAATGCATGGTATTGGGATTTCAGTTAGACTGGAACAGCAGCGGTCTCTGAGGGCAAACACACACATCAGTCATCCTTATTGAAACAGACGTGGACAGGCAACAATGAAAAATCACCTCCACTTCGCCAGAGTACAGCTAGTCAAAGTGATGATGATAAAAGATTTCCACTCCAATCAAGGAAGCAGACTTTCTTTTTGTAAAACTAGACCAAAAGAAAATGTTGTAAGTAAGCTGTAACATTGAGAATATTTGGTTGATATTTGTTTGATGTGATTTCTCTTTCCTCTTTTAGCCATTCCAGCAGTATGGCTTGGTTGGTTGACATGCCATTGTTTCAGACTGAACTATATATTTGAAGGATTGCCTTAAAAGCTGCACAGACGTGCAAAGTGCCCTGTGTTATGTCTAGAGAGTCATGGGCTGCAATATATTTTAAACACGTAGCTCTGTAACATTATGACCGCTTCCTGTAACCCCTCCTGAGAAACCTTAGCAACAGTACATAAATGCATGTGCATTAAAGTGCACCCTAACTATCTTGGTAAACTGCCAGTTATCAATGTTGACATGTGGCTTGATCTTCCTTGTGACAGACCACGCTGTGGGACTGAAAGTCCATAGATTATGCTGAAAGTCAAAAGTCGAGTACTTTTCCATCTGTGGGCTTTGGCTGCACCACTGGGAGGTCTAAACCTACAACCAGGACGTCCCTCAGCTGGCAGGCCACTGAACAGGCGGAAAGTTGACATTGGTACAGACTAAGAGGAGTTTGTGGTCCCTTTGCTCTTGGCGGACCTGCACCCAGCCGAGTACTGTGAAACAGACCGGGTCATAGCACATCCGGCAAACACATGTTGGGTGTATCACGTGACATAACCCATGAGAAGTGTGAAAGGTGGTATATAACAGTGGTTCCCAAAGTTTTCCATGCCAAGGCCCCCCCAGACAGCATTAGCTCCTGGCCATGGACCCCATTTGTAAACCCACAGTCAATATATGTAAAGAAACATCACCTTTGATAATGTTTTGGTCTCTTTCTTGTCAAAAACCTGTCCATTTTGTGCTAGTTATGTTAGCTACATGCTAGCTTGAGGAGCAAAGCAGCTTGATAAATGGTGCAAACCGCCAGGTCTACACAGATCATGAGGTCATGAACGATGTTTTAACTGGCAGGGATCAAAATAATGAGCATGACAAATAACATTTAGATATGATATATTATTAATATTATGTTTTGTGATAATGATTTAATGATGGGAATGTGAGGATGATTTAAAATTAGAAAAAAAATAGATCATATTTAATAAAATGGTTAAAAATAAATCGATTATATTTTTTCATTTTCCTATTTATTTATTTATTTATTTCTGATCTTCCCTCCAATTGTCCCCCAGCGCCCCTGGTGGCCTGGCCCTCACTTTGAAAACCACTGTCATATAACACACCACCACAGGTTTTCATCAAGGTAAGTAGGATAGCTGGGTTGGTTTTGGTTTGCTAGTTTTGATTAGCCTTTTGACTGACTGTTAGCATCTAGCTGGACAGTTGTATAAAAGTCTGTGGCTAACTCCTAAGAGGAATATCGAAACAGTAATAGAAAACATGGCATATAGTACTGAAATACTTGACTTGAATAAAATAATAACTTAAAAGTGTTAAATTGTAGTAATGGCATCAGCATGCTAGCGTTAGCATTTAGCTCGAAGCACCATTCTGCAGCCTTACAGAATTACCACAGCTGTAGACATGTTTTGATAGTTTTGATATAATAAGAGATACTAATTCAAAACACAAAGAGCTGGGCTTCTTTGCTTTTAAGGAAAAAAAAATGGCTTTCCAAATGCACAGCCAAGCAATTACCTACAGAAAGTATAAAGCCAATGTCAGGTTACAAAACTCAGAGCCAGAAACTTTTAATTTTACCTCTCTACGTGAAGCAGTGAGAAAGACAGCAAATGGCCAATTTAACTGCTTGGGAAAATACAAACTAAAATGAATAAAATAAAATAAAATAAAATATGTATTAACCAATCAGACATCTTGGATTTATCAGTACAGAAAAGAAACCAGAGCAATCAGAGAAAGTAACATTTGATAAGATAAAACAAAGCCAGGCAAACGAACCGATAGCCAGGTCCTCTAGAAGGGACCACCACTGTGCTGCTGCGTTGCCTGACATCTGTTTTGCAGCTTGGGTGTGCACGGTGGTTTATGTTGAAAAAGCAGTGTGTGTATATCATCTTTGGCTCAGGTCCATGGGATCTTGACAGTTGGCTGCAGGCAAGGTTGTCTGATGCAAAGGTTTCACGGGGAGAAGAAAGTGCCAGCGAAAAACATGAAGAGTCGCGAGTTGTTCTCTGCAACACTTTCTTTCTTTACTCAAGAGATCAAATGATGCGCGAGAGGGCAAGCTTGTAAATGTTCCCTTCGTAGCCAGTTTTACTGCAGAACAATTGTGCAAGAGAGTTCCTGACATAAAACATGTTTGAAATGTGTCTTTTTCTTTTCTTTTTTTTTGTTTCTCCTCTAGTCATGCAAACCCGGTCCCACATTCCCTCAGTTTTATGCGACAGCTCCATATGGAAGAAATTTGGTTTAGCTCTCTTGGAAGTTATGTTGAATGATTTTGCATCTGTAATGACCCTTTGTTCATTTTTGTTCCACTTCTAAACTGGACAAAGGAGAATGAGGTCAACATAGGGCCAATTTCTTTTAAGGATTTATGATGCTTTAGAATTTCTACCAGTTCTTTAAAATCACACTGGTACAAACACTTGATTTATTAGCAGCGAATCACACTATGCAGCTTGTGCATGCCAGAGAGCATTCATCATTTCTGACCTGGATACATGGAAAGCAGGAAACATTACATCTAAAGTTTGAAGCTTAAATTCATCAGCCTTCCTACATCACAACCGTTCCAGTGGTCGTTTTGTTCTGCTGTTTGGCTAGACACATACTGTATATGGACACATTTTTTAAAACATCATCATATGTTAGACTTGGACTCAGACTTTATTTGTTATTTAGATTTCCATCAAAATGAAATTTCAGTGCAATGGCTCAGATTAGAGCAGGAATAGTTAATAGAAATGATATATACAATTTACAGGAATGGTAAATACAAAATAGAATAAATATGCATATAAAATTATCTCTAAAAATAGAGATAAATTTTATTGCACATTTTAATTGCAGGATAATAGGAGTGGGTGGGTGTGGAGGGGGGAACTATTTATAATGCATTAAGCAGTCTTATGGCATACGGGCTGTAACTGTTTTTGAACCTGGCTGTTCTGCTCTGTAGGCTGCGAAACCTCCTTCCAGAGGCCAGCAGTGAGAACAGACCATAGCAGTTGGAGGTGAAAACAATTTTGGTACATAAATTATAACGAACTGTTGAGTGCACCGATGTCAGGAAACAAGCTGAGAGAACCACAGCTGGTGCAGATAATTACATGAAATCCTTTTCTGTTGCTGAATAGACAAGTCTGGAAAGTTTAGTGAGACATAAGAATGTGATCTTAAAAACAGAAGTCTGTGCACATCCAGAATACAAATTCTTATAAACAGTTTTGTGAACTGTATCTTTGGAAATTGTGTTTCTTATTGATTGATATGTATTTGTATGCATCCCTTTGCTGACTGTAGATGGGATGTGATTGCACAGGAACTGCTATGATCTGTGGTTATATGTTATGCTGAGACTGAATTCTTAAAGCACAATACAATTAGAATATGTACTTCATGAAAAACAGTCTCTCCACTTTAAAATTTTGAATTTATTTATTTTTGAAAAAGATACAGTCACAGTTACAAAGATTATTTATCCTATCTGCAATGCAAGATATAACAAAAAGTGAATACAGAATGCATAAAAAGGCAACCTTTCATTTCTGACACAGAAAAAGCCAATCTCGTACCACACCAGGCTCACTGGCTGGACTTAATGGGTGCTCAGCACCTTGTTTCAATTACAAAAAGGACACTTTGGTTCAGCAAAATTCATGTGAATACAGGAGAGCTCAGGCAAAATTCACTGAATTTAAAGAATCTCTACAGAGGTTAAGAAGACTGATGTAATATGACGTGACGAGACATCAGTGACGTCTTTAGGCTTTGATACAGCCCCTGCTTGTCTATAATGAAACACTAATATCCAAAATTGACATACTTTTCTTAAGTCTTCAACAAATCATGTACTTAATTTCATAACCTACATTTGTGTCCCATTAACTTAGTAAAAAAGCAGAAGTTTAATCGGAACCATTGTGATAAGAAATGTAACATTTATACGATGAATGACGTGTCCAGCACAGAAAAAAAAGAGATATTACATTTTTGATGTTTGAACATGATCTGTTTCCTGTCCTGTCTAAATGTTTGTGTTACCACTAAATTAAACAGAATAAAGTTGAGATCAGGACAGTAAATAGCTACAAATCATCACTTAACAAACAGTTTCTATGTTTTGTCGTCTCAGTGGCACAGGTCAACTGAACCACAATCAATGCAATGTGTTTTGTTAGCTCAGCAACGTTTGATAGTGCAGCTGCCACAGACAACTTTCAAGGGATGAATTATGTTTCTTTGGAAATAAGATGGAGAATATAATAAAGTTTGCTGTTACCTCGCTAATGTTTAAACTCACACAGACCGGTTTCCCCTGAACAAAACAGAAATATAAAAACCCTAGTTTTTGAGCTTCTTGGAGAGGATCTTTTTAAGCGGTTGGGTCTTTTGGTCCTGGGTAGTGTCCTGATCCGGGTGACCTTGGGGCGTCTTTGACTCGTAGAGCTGTTTGAAGCTGAGGGTCTGCTGCTCCTTTGTTGTTTCTCGTTGTGCCAGACGTAGGAGACGTTTCATGGTCTTCACCTTTTCCTTCAGGTGGCCATTAGCTTTCTCCAAGGTACGCACTTTCTGGGAGAGTGTCCTCACCCGCTCTTCCTCTTCAAACAGAGCCTTCTGCACTGTGGAGCACAACAACTGACAAGGGAAAAAGACATGTTTATTACAGCTATTACAGTTAGCACATTTTAATATCTGGAAAGGCAGTGCACACCTGGCTAACATGTGAATGACTGTGAAACTCATTTAGACATTGAACTTAGGTTCAACATAGGTCAAATGACTGAAAGCTTCAGTCATGCAGTGCCAGAAGCTTGTGAGTGTTAACACTGTTTGTGGACAAATCATTCAAAGAGGAACATTTTTTGGTGCTTAAACAGAAAGAAATGGAATAAATGAATCATTTAGTATTATTTTAAGTTACGTATCAGTCCATGTGCTGTTTCAGTATTATAAAAAGGTTATAATAAGCCAATATCAACACATCAGTGTAGCTTTAAGTAGTGACAAAGATCTAGCTGATATAAGGAAAATGGTTACACGACACACTCTCCCTGTTTTACTAAGATGAAACCCAACATGCCTGTGAACCTGTAAGAGACAAGCCAAGGACCTGGACCTTTTTTACGTGAAAACAGATGGCTCCAGATGCGTCTAACGGCATGCCTGAGTGCCTGAGTGTGGATTTCCTCAGCAGATCCTAATGCTTCCACATGGGTCGGCGTGAAACACCGATGTAAATTCACTGTCATCAGATAACAACCACCGAGGGCTTTGAGGGAAATGTTAAAAATGTGCTGCCGGCTGCCGGCCCACATCACTGGTTAGTACATTACTTGTTGTAATATTACCCGTGGATGTTTCCCATGTGCTCTTACTTTAGCTCCAGAGGGCTTTCTGTGCAAGTATGAAACTTTATAATACAAAGGATGAAGTTTAAAAGAGAAACAAAATCACACGTGTGCAGCCACGGTATGACTTTCACACACTCAGGTATAGGCCGGCCAACAAATGGCAATTAGGCTTGTTGCACTGAGGCAGGCATCTAAAACTGACTGGAGGATAGCAGCTGGTTTTAACATTAAATTAATCAGCATATTTCTTACACAATAAAGCCACATTTGCATATTCTGCAGGCATGTTGGGACACACAGTACTGTCCAGATGTTTTAGGAAGGCGTGGAACAATTAAAAATGCTTTCAGAAATAGAAATGTTAGTTAATAGTTTATTTTCATCAATTAACAAAATGCAGCGAATGAACAGAGTAGAAATCTAAATTTAATCAAATATTTCATGCAACCACCCCTTTGCCTTTAAAAACAGCATCGATTCTTCTAGGTACACTTGCACACAGTTTTTGAAGGAACTCAGCTGGTAGGTTGTTGGAAAACTACCCACATATCTTCCACAAGTCCTCCTGACTCTTCAAGTAATCCCAGACAAACTCAATGATACTGTATTTCTGAGCACTGAGGACACCATTAATCCTGATCCAAATCTACAGCTCCATTTTCAGAAATGCAGCCCCAAACTTGCAATGAAACTCCACCATGTTTCATTGCTGTCTGCAGACACTCATTACTGTACCGCCCTCCAGCCCTTTGGCTTTTAACTCATCAGTCCAGAGCACCTGCAGCCATTTTTCTGCACCCAGTTCCTATGTTTCAATGCATAGTTGAGTCGCTTGGCCCTGTTTCCATTGTTTTGGCTGCAACTATTCCATGAAGACCCCATCTGGTCTGACTTGTCCAGAGAGTAGATGGGCGTACCACTGGTTTCTGACAGCTCTTAACTGATGGCACTGCTGGACACCTTCCGACTTTGGAGGGAAATAAGCTTGATGTGTTTTTCATCTGCTGCACTACTTTCCTTGGCCAACCACAGCATCTACAGTGCTACAAAATCGCTGAATTTGTGCAAGTGTAATTATAAGAATTTATGCTGGTTTGAAGGCAAGGGGTAGTAACACTAAATATGGATTTGATTTAGTTTGTCTATTTTCACTCACTTTGTATTTTGTAAATTGATAAAAAAAATAAATTATTATTTATATTTTTGAAAGCCAGAATGTATTTCACACCTGCCTAAATCTTTTGCACAGTACTGAGCAGTACATGAAGATGGTAACAAAAGTGTGGGTTGGAGAAAAAAGAAAATAACTAAACATAGACAGCACTAAAGATCAATGAAAGCTATTTGGGAGCCACAGAGAGGAGCAGGGGGGCTGGGCTGCAGGATTATCGTTCACATACAATAGAACTCAAATGTCAGAAAAGTGTGGTCATGAATTTTCAGTCATATATGATATTGTAAAACATTCAAACACTGTTATTAATGCATTGAATAGTCTAATCTTGGTGTAAGCAGTAGTTCAGCTAGAAATAGAAATATAACTTATGGTAATGTCACAAGTGACCAACATGGTTTTCTATTTGATACTTAAATGTGAGTTTGCCATCATGTGAAAGGCTGATATGATGAAGATTTAAATTCTGCAACACTGTCAATATGTATAATGTAAACAGAGATACTCAAGTTATTGTCAAATTCTGAAATGGAGCACAGGCATTTCTCTGTATATCTGTCTGGACATATTAAGAAAATAAGCATACTGACAAGTAGCAATGCTAGAGAAGCTGCAGAAACTATCATTTCCCACAGTGCCACACTTCTACAGAGAGCCTTCCTGCCTAGTAAATAATTCAAATTCAAACATATTGCAAATATATTTTTTTAGTGGCCCCAAAACGCATCCATGTGGCACACCCTCAATACCTAGAAGGACTTCTAATGTTGCCAACTTTAAGAGTCAGATTCATCTGCTATTTCAGAGGGTAAAGTATCTAGTAGTATGTTTGTGTTATGTTTAGTTTTGCTTTAGTCCAACAGGTCAGAACAAGTCAAACTAATATTAATGCATCAGAGACTTGAAACTGAGAAAAAAAATAAAATAATAAAAAAATGCTACAATAATGTTTTTATTACCGGTACAGCCTGTGTTAAATCTTAAGATGACTTCATCCCCTGTGATTTACTTTGGTTGAAACTGGATCTTATGAGGTGCATTGCATGATCGGATATGATGTGAATCTAGGTCAGTTGTCTAAACAATGGTTGCTCAGTACCATTAAAAACAGTGTCTGTTTTTATTTTGCTTTAAAGGAAATCTAATCACGACAATGATGTAAGAAAGCTGCACTGATAACTGCACGTCATTCTGTAATTGTAATCACAGGCCTGACCCAGAAGTTTGCTGTTAATGGAAATATAAAACCATGTTTTCATTCTCACGGAGAGATTTTTGCTTTCATGAGTAGACAACCAATTATTGGAAACAGACAGAAGAGGACTGATATAAATCAGCAGGATTAAGCCAAAGGTTTAATTTATTAAAGATAGAGCAGCGCTGAGTGACTGGAAATCATTTATATATTACTGAAACATGGACTGTAAGACAAACTGCAGGGACAAGCATTTGCCAAATGAGCTTTCATCAGATAAAGAGTGACAGCAGGTTGTGAAGAGGAGATCAGAGATTGAACCTTTTGATTAAGGTCATCTTTCCTTATGAGGGTGAGCTTCAGATTCCCTGGCACCATTAAGTTACAAATCTTCACAGACGCCTCTCTGTGTAATCCAGGAACCATTTAGTGATTAACATCTGTAATATACTTTTATGGTGTTTCAGCGTCCCTTGGTTTAACTTTAGTGATTGTGTTTTTTTATTTTTTTATTTTTTTGTTTAAACATAGTGAGTTCGTTGTGTGGCCAAACCTTTGGAAATGTGTTTCTAGTTTCCCTTGCAATAAGAACATATTATTGCTTTCCAGTGTCTTCACTGTTACAAAAAAAACAAGATGTAATACTGATTCCTTTTTAGGTGAACCACAATATACTTGGCTCTCTGTGTTTTTTCCACTGTAATACCCAAGTAACTGCGAAGCCACTACAGACCTTTAACAACCGAATGAAATTAGATGTTTCTCACCTGAGATAGACAACTTTAAAAGATTCAAACATTTTATCAACACTGGTTCAAGTCTATGTTGGTGGTTCTGTGTGTGGCTACATACCCGGCTGTCCTCCTGAGCCTCCCACTCCGGAGTAAAGGTGTGGACTTGAGTTCCAGGTGTGCAGTTTGAAAACTGGAAGAGGCTAGCGAACATGCGGTGGTTGTCTATGGTGTCAGGGAAGATGGCGTCCTGGAAGTTTACCCCGTGGGGAACAATGTTGTAGTTCTCATCCATCCTGCATGGCCGAAAGGGAAAATATTCTGTTGATCCAGTGTCTGAAGATTCTCAGTCATCATGGTATATTGAAAAGCAAAGCTCAAACAAAGGCAACTGGATTCTTTTGGTTTTCGTCAAGATGTTTCACTACAGATCCAGATGGCTTCTTCAGTTCTATGTGGCTGGGTTTATAAACTGGGGGAGTTTAGGTTTTTATTAGGGAACATCTGAAACTCACATGACTAGGGCCATTTTAACTGTTTCTTTGTTTGTATGTTTGTTTTTTTCTCCAGTGAGTGGTACTTTAACGCCCCATTACAAGTGTAAATTTAAGGGAAACTTTTTGACAGATGTTGAGACTATGCTGAAAGTGGCTGATAAATAATGTCTCAGTCCACTTCCCCCCATTTGTCTGATCCAGGGGTAAATAAACAAACATTAGGGACCTGGGGTAAAGAATAAGTAACACAGTTGCAGATGCACATTCAAAGAAAGATGTAATGCCTACAGCTATAGCATGCATATAAATGAGCATCCAGTAGATTCCAAATTTCCACACTGCAGCTTTAGTTGTCATCAGGCCTGTGACATTACTAAACACTTTGGGGGAAACAAAAAGCAGAATTGCTAACATATCTCAGTCTATTTTTATGCAAATAAAAGCCTTACGTGGATGACTCGAACCAGCAGATTACAAGCCAAAGGGATTTATGTTGCATGTTTCATATCTTTAGGAAGTCTTAAAGCAGTGAGTTTTCATACATCTGGATTCCATCTTGTATCCCTCGAGGGGTACCAAAAGTTTGGCTGTTCCTATCAGCGACTGTGTGTCTGTGTTGTGTATGTGGGTATGTGAGCTGTAAGAGGAATAAGAAAGTTGAAGTTTTGTATCAACAGAAAAAGTCAAAGGTTAGTTGAAGGACCGTCGAGCCAGGGAACCTTGTCTGGTCTCCACAATTCCAGGAAAAATAACTTAAAAGAACAAATAACTCAAGTGAACTCAGTAAACCTTTCTTACAGAGCGTTCGTCGTACTAAACCAGCGCAAGCACGAGTGCTTTCGAAACAGAAAATGTTAATATACGTGTTTCATCACCTTTATATTCCAGTATCTGGTTTCTTTCCATTGACAGGGAAGTTAAAAATCTTAAAGGAGTGACACGTGGGCTGAAAGCAAACATGTGGGTGAAGTAGAACACTCAATCTGTCTTATTTAGACATCCTGAGGGAAATCCTCTATCACATTTTTCTCTATGATAGGCTCTCATTTGTCCTGTTCTGGAAGTCTATACCCATGACAGACTGGAAAGACTATTTTGGTCTCAGATTATGTTTTTGGGGGCTTTTATAACAGGAAACAAATGTCCACTGGAGACTGTTGAAAAGTTCTCGGCTTTTGCTTGCTAACACAGTTTCAGCACAGACTTGCAGAGTAGCCACAACAACCCTTCTTTGAAATGTATACCCATCTGTTTGGGGTTCACATTGAGCAGTCTCAAGCCGGTAAGAATTCAATGAAGTAGAGAATGCGAACACAATCTGTTAGACCATATCTAATTTCTTTAAATCAGCTTAGGTATGAGTATTTGGGTGATGTAGTTCCCAATGCCACATCAGATAAAAGCAAGCAGTACTTGGGAAAGTTATAAAACACTTAAAAGCAATAAAGATCTTTAGAAAACCATTGTAACACACCATTATGAGGTTGTCTCATTTGAAGGAGTAAGTGGAAAATACACCTACTTGCTCTATTTTTGACGGAAAATAAGCTTCGCTTAGCATGAAGACTGGAATCATGCTTACTTGGCTTTGTTTGAAGATGACAAAATCCTCCTGCTACCTCCTCTGCAGCCTTCTTAAACAACACTAACACTTTACATCTTGATTAGCTGACGTCTTGGCAAGCGTAAGTACATTTCTACGACTTCAGGAATTATTGCTCCAAGCCCAGAAATAGTCTGGCTCATTACCTACTGCTGAATTTGCCAATTTTGTTCTTTTTATGGATAAAACAATCGTTTGATTATCTTTGCCCAGAGTCAAGATAGCTACCTGCCTCTTTTTCCAGTGTTTATGCTAAGATAAGCTAACTAACTAACTCTGTTGCCATCACTTTAGAGTCAAATACAAATGAAATCATCTGCTATCAACTCATAATGCTATCAAATTCAATTACCAGACTATCCTCTAATAAAAAAATAAAATAAAAAAAACCCCCAGCTTATTATGGCCCATAGTTAAATTCCACTGTGATACTGTAGTAGTTGTTGTCAGACATTGTTAATAGAGACAAACTCCAAACTGGGAGGAGGTTGGGGTGAAAGGAAGGGACAACAAACCAGTGGATATCAACATGGGATGTATATATGAGATGAAACTCGTCATATAGTTCTGTAAAAACCGAGGGAAGCATGATACGCTCTGGCATTAAAATTTAAAATACGTATTCTTAAGCATGCAATACTGCAATGATATCTGTGGTGTAGGTAGTAGGTGTACAAACAGAGGGGTGGGGCGTGGGAGGGGTCCCTTCCATTATGTCCTTGGTAAACACTGAGAAAGACCAGTAATGGTTTACTGTAGTAATCACTGCTTCTTAATTGTCTTCAGGTCTGCGTTTAAAATGCGCTTTCCTTCGACCAGGCTCATGAAGTTTCCGAGCGGTTGTCTGCTTGATTACAGGCTGAAGTTCCCCCATCACAACAGGGGACAGCAAAGTTATCCCTGCAGGCACGATTAGCTCAGACTGGTGAAATCATAATTAAAGCCTTTCAGCCGGCATCCCGCACAGCAATACACGGTCACACATGTGTGACTCTGCATATATGATGTGTAACGTAAGTACTGTTGTTGTTGGCACTGCTGCAGACCCATGTGTGGGACGGCCAAACATCAAGCTTTTCATTGCCCCCCTGAATATCTAGGTCCTCATCAGTTTGGGAGCAGAATGTGTATGGAAATGTCGGCACAGCCTGTCAGCACACGTTCCCTTCATCGTATGGCATACTGGTGCATTTAAGCAGGACCAGAGGTGGTCCAGCTAGCTGCTGGTGTGCTGATAACTCTCCTGAGTGAAAACTCTTTGTAGGTTCACCTTCAAGCTGTTGGGAAATGTCTGGCTCTGTAATTACACTGGCTGGAATGCAACTGACATTTCCTGAGCAACAGTGTTGTTTCAGTCCAACACATGTTTAAGAATTAACCTGATACATACTGGAGAATAATGGAGAAATTTGAGTGGAACGTTTGGCTGGTTATTAAATGCATTAATAACCTGAAATCAGGTTACCACAAAGACAGCTTCTGGCTGAAAGAGAATATACCTGTTTAAATCTATATCTGTGTCAGGGTGGACAGATACTTGAGCCAACACAGCGACATTTAAAACCAGACTTTTGCAGGAGACCTTTACATTGAATTCTCATATAAATGCATGTTAAAATGTCTTTATTTTACTAGTGCATGACCATTTGACTATTTGTGTCCCTAGCCAGATGTTTAAAAAGATCTGTAAATTACATTTCTGGATCAAAAAGCTTTGCTGAGTTGAACTACTTTGAAGTCATATTTGTGCCATGTGTGTTGAGTCATCTCAGGACAGTCACAGAGACTGTTTGAAACACTAAGAATGAGAATTTAAGAATTTATGATAATTTATGATATATATTTACAAGTATGCTGAATATAATTGTTTGTATCTTAGTTGTTAGCTGCAACGATGGATTCATGTCTGGGCATGGGAACCAGAAAAATATCATGCACCTGTGGCAAATATATATAATATACAGCCCTTCACCTTAGAAAGAAGTAGTAGTTGTTGTCTTTGGTGACGCTGTAGGAGAAGCAGGGGAAGTAGCCCAGGCCGGTGACATTAAACCTGGAGCCGGTGGGGACTTCCAGCATGCTGCCCCACGCCTGGTCGCACAGCAGCTCAATCTCAGCGGAGTAGAGCAGGTCGGTGTCGTGCTGCCACGGCAGATAGTTATAGACGCTGTACGACTCCTTGTGCAGGGCCAAAACCTTGGCAAAGACGATGATCTCCGCCAGCTCGGCGCGGCACGCTTCTGTCTGCGGTCTCCAGTCGTGGGGCAGCTGACATCCCCAGCTCCCATCAGGACCAGCAGCTGCCAGGATTAACAACAAAATAATCCACATGATGTGACGCATGGGACGGGGTCCGTGGGTCAGAGAGGCGCTCCGAGGCGCACAATGCTGGTGATGGATGCAATCAAAAAACTACCGAAAAGACTTTTACCACATGAGCATATTCCACCTATAGTGGCCGATTGATTCTTGAGGCTTAAAAAAGGTTTTATCTTATAAAATATATATTTATATATATATATCCACGGATAGTTTCTTCCCTGCCGTCCTGCTGCCTCATCCAGCAACAATCCCTGCAAGTGGACCAGCCCATTCACACCAGCATCCTCTGAAAAGACGCTGCCTCTCACCACTGAGATGAGAACAGGAGGAGCAAAAGAAACCCTCTGCTGCGTGCACAGACCTGCACACAAGTGGAATTCTCCAGATATCTTCGTTTTTAAATCTTACGGGTTGATTAATTGTTTTGGATGCTATTTGGTGCAACAAAACCGTGTGAAGTTACCACAGCAAACAATAAGGTTAGACATTACGGTTTTGTTAGATCAGTGGCGCCCCCTAAAGGCAAGCAGGGGCAATTGTAGAAATGCAAAGGGCCACTGTCATTCCATCACACCTGCCGATCAATCCTGTGAGAGGCAGTCCCACTGCAACACCAGTCTCTCTATGGCACTGTGCAACACCATCTGTATGATGAAGGACACCAATCAGATGCTGCCCAGCTACAAAGAATTGCACCTTTTGTTAATTTTTAACATGGTATTTACAGGGGAACTGCTGTTTTTTACAGCCTGGGCCGTATTTCTACCGTAACACACGATCGTTTACTCACATTCAAATAAGTTTATGGGACCTAACTTAATTTTTGTCAACTTGTTGTCTACACTTTCTAAGAGGAAAATTAAATAATGCACTTAAAACAAAGAGCATTTGGATCAAGATACAGAAAATCCACTTAGATTATCTGAGTATAATTACAAACTTAAAGTGAATCAAGAGTACACCTGATGAAACATTTATTACGTGTCCATAGTCAGCCTCAGTCAAGGCTGTGAAGACACAAGGGGTCTCTGAGAAGATGGGAGCTGCTCCAATGTTGTCCACTAGCTGCTGCAGGGGTTGTGCTATGCTCTCTCTTACAGCAACTCAACAACAACTGAGGAAAAACAAAGACAGAGGAATAAGAAACACTAGTGATGATGGTTCACTACACTTCACTTCAATGTTTCCACTGATGCAGACTCTCCTCTATTCAACAGTGCCCACACTATCCAACCGTGGCTGCAATGCTGCACCATGGCATCAAGAGCCACATTGGTCTGTGCGTGAATAAAGGCGCTTGTTGTTTGTGCCAATTTAAGCAGCAGGGCTTGTCCTGTTCCCCGCCTCCTCTGGGTCCCTAGCCTTTTGGATGTGAACATCCAGCTCTGCTGAAGGAGTTCAGAGCTGCAGAGCGTAGGTTTTCCACCTGGACAGAAACAATGAACACCATCAGTCAGTGTAAACACTCACAGACACATGGAGACACATAGAAACTGCAAGAAACTACAGGGGACTCCAGCTCCAGTCCCGTGACAGAGGCAGCTTTCCTGATAAGCTTGTTGAGTCTGTTGGCATCAGCTGTCTTTACCTTGCTGCCCCAGCAGGAACAAGCGGTTACAGAAGATGAATGAATGAATGAATATTTAGTCGTACTTTCCACGCAACTTGTACTTTGTTTAGCTCTCTGCCTCCATCTTCTGGATGTCTGTTTTTGTCTGTCTGCATCACTCCGATGGTTTCAGTGTTAAATGGTAAATGGTAAATGGCCTTGCTTTTATATATCTCTTTTCTACCTATTGGTACTCAAAGCGCTTTTACAGTCAGAGACACATCTACCCATTCACTCACACAAGCACGCACACATTCACACACCAGTGCCACGCACTGGGAGCAACTGGGGGTTCAGTGTCTTGCTCAAGGACACTTCGACATGTGGCACATTCCGGGGATCGAACCGCTAACCCTCTGGTTCGTGGACAACCCGCTCTACCTACTGAGCCACAGTCGCCCCAAATTGAAGTGTCTTTACAACCACTGGTCATTTTCTTTTGTCTCAGAAGCTGCGGGGTGGTTCTGTTTGCTCCTTTAGGTTTTAACCCGACGTGTTTCATTTCAAGATTCAAGAGTTCTTTATTGTCAATTTCTCAGTTTGTTCATGACAGTCAGTCAGTCATTTTCTAAACCCGTTTCTGGTCCTGTTAGGGGTCACGGGGGTCTGCTGGAGCCTATCTCAGCTGTCATCGGGCGAGAGGCTGTGGTCGCCAGTCCATCGCAGGGCCAACATTCACGCTCACATTCACACCTACGGGCAATTTAGAATCACCAATGAACCTAATGAGCATGTCTTTGGATGGTGGGAGGAAGCCGGAGTACCCGGAGAGAACCCACGCAATTTAGAATCACCAATGAACCTAATGAGCATGTCTTTGGATGGTGGGAGGAAGCCGGAGTACCCGGAGAGAACCCACGCAGACACAGGGAGAACATGCAAACTCCACACAGAAAGGCCAGCCGGCCCATGGATTCGAACCGGTGACCTTCTCGCTGTGAGGCATCAGTGCTAACCACCTCGCCACTGTGCCGCCCTTTGTTCATGACATACAGAAAAATTGAAATAACAATAGACGAAATGTAAAGGAATTTAGCAGTGAAACAGTTACAAAGTAAACATCTGGATATATATAAATAAATAAATATATTTGAAGCAAACTGAGTGTACAGTCCTGAGGCGTTGACTGTTTTTGTGGAAATTGTCAGTCAGTCAGATAGTCACACTCCAAGAAACTCAACTTCTGAGAGCAAACACAAAGAGTTTCCCTTTAGTTTAAACCTTCAAAATGTTTTTTGACAATTCTAAGGACAGCACCGTTCTCATGGTTATGATGTGTTCCCTCCCTGCTGCTCAGTACAGATCCATCTGATGTCTTTAATTCCTGTGGGAATGCTGCAAAGGACTTTGGTGGGCGTGGAGGATTTCTCAGGTGACAAACGCAAAGTACCAGGAGCTGAAAGGGGGGCACATTATTCAAGTCCGATGAAAAGCCTGCAGGAGGACATGGCTGCAAAACTGCTGACTGTAATGCTCATGGTTTGCTACGCCTGTGAAGGAGGTGAGATGTATTTATTTATTTATTTATTTTTGATATATCAAGATGATGTGCAGCCAGTTATTTTGACTAAATGAATGCACTCGTATCACCCTTTTATCTGGTAGCACTTCTCAGGAAATCCGACGCTGCAGATTTCCTGCAAAAAATAAGAGAGAAGCGCGCATCAGAGTGTTTTCCCGGAGGCTGCAGCACAGAAGTCAGCGAGGCAGGAGAGCTGATAGAAGTGAACGTGGGATATGTAAGTACACCACAAATGCTCCTAAAAATGTACATGTTTGTCTTGTCTCCTACATAAAAATGTGTCTCTTTACACATCATGCAAAGCTCTTCACTTTTATGTACAAGACCATGTTTTGCTGCAATAAATCAATAAATTAGTCTTGCTTGACTTGTGTTTAGGTTTTTGACACAGTTTGTACTATATGTAATTTTGTATTGAATTTTTTTGGTATTATTTTTTATATCGTTTACTGTTGACACTGCAAATACAGAAATTGACTCTCACAAGCTTGAATAGGTTAGAATGTATTTAAACTAAAATATCGTCACACTAAATTTCTCTCTGCAGTCTCTTAAAATCAAGTGTAAATGTCAGTAAGTACAGGCAACAACAGGTAGGTCTCATTTAAAAGTAGGCCATGTCCCTCATTCTGTACAGGGTGAGATTCTATCCACATGAAACTTAAAATCATGAACAAAGACAGCATCCAGAAAGTGGAATAAGAGTTGAGAAGCACTCCTCTGTTTAACAGGGACAAGGTGTAACTTAGTCAAGCAAGTCAGTGAGGCGTTTACCATTACCGTGTTCCTACATACCAGACCTGCAATCTGAAGACACAGTGAAGCCCATTAACATTGACTTTGTTATTTAGAGCACCTGCTGTACATATCGGATAACCAGCATGAAAGCCACCAGAGAGGTGGAATGTGAACATGCAGGGGTTCTGTCTTGTTGCACTCTTAGGTATATATTTTGTTGTTCTGCATAAGGGTATGCCATAAGGAACTGTTTATTTTAACAGACAAGAGTATTAAAGATGCCTGTTGCATTGTATGACAAGCTGAGTGTGGTTAATAATATGACAACGCCTTATTTACAGGAGGAGAGCCCCGTCCTGCTGTATAAGGGAGGTGCTGCTCCAAATGAAAAAAACTATGTAAGCTGAATAGTTCGGTTTTGAATACTAAATAACTTTACATTACACAAGCTATTCATGAGCAAAGCCCAAAACTCTGCTTACTTTTGTCTTGTAGCAGAACCCTGGAAGAGAAGCTGTGGAGGATGAAGGATCTGGGATGTAGCCAGGAGGGAGAGCACAAGATGACAGTGTTGTCACAGGGTAATAGGATGCTTGGGTTCCCCAAAAGCACCTTGGTACCATGGTCGTCTTTGTTAGATTGCATCTCAATGGAGAAACAACAAAGTTACAATTACACACATGCGTTATTATAAATATAAGATTAACTTCTTGTGTTACCACCACACCAGTTGTTCATTCATCACTTAGCTGGAAAGGTCTGTTTAAAGTCCTGCATATAAGAAAATAGACCATTGTCTCCTTGCTTCTGTATTTACAGTACACTGAGCTACACATAAAGATGCAGATTCTCTGTAAAACTCTAAAACTCTAGATTTTCTTTGTATATTTCAGTTTGACCTTTCATGTGCATGTTAAGTACAAACTAACAGATGCTAGCAGCTAATTTTACATGAATATTTTATTAAAGGTAACTTTGCTAACCTTGTCAATTTTTTTTGTATGCTAGTTGGAGATATAATATGCATATTTATCCACTCAGTGATCTATAAACTGACATTTAAGAGGATCGTTTCAGTTATTGAGGGGGACATGCATGCAGTTTAATATTGTTTGCGATTTACCAGTGCTCCAAAACACACAACCCAATCAGTTGGTGTGTACAAAATGTGTAATTTGGAGGAACACATATTTTGAAATTTCAGCCTCCAAAAAAAACAAAAACAAAACAAAACAATTAAAAAAACAATCTAATAAATATAAATTTGGCGCTATTATAATATTCAGTTCATGCCGACGCAGCGTGAGAGATGTGGTACATCAACTGTATGATAATTTTTGGAGGATTTATTTGTTAAAGTATTGAATTAAACACTACAGTGTTGATGTTATTTGGCCTAGCCCACTGACTAACATGTGTCAGTACAACACAATGCAAATCAATGATCCTACAAACCACACACACCAAACTGAAAACACAGTTGAATCCACAGCTCTCTCAGTTATTTGAAACAAACACTGAATACCACAACCTTTGTGACAGTAAGATTTAGAGTGTGTTCATTTCTGTTTAGTAGTGTACCTAATGAACTGACAAGTGACTGTATTTGTTTTGTGGATTGTTACTGTGTTTCTTTAACATAAATACTGCAATCTGTTCATCTGGTCAAAACTACCTAAAGCATTAGCAGTTGCCTATTTGACCCACTGATTAACCGCTTTATTAGGAAACAACTCATTGCAACAACTCATTGCCACAGCTCATGTGTTTAACTGGCATGTGTAAACTCTCCATGTCCTTTATCTGCTTTATGCCCTTTTAAATTGCTCATTTGGGATGAATAAAGTGATTTTGTTTCTGACTAGGACAATGGACTGACAAAGTGTTTCTAGTGTTTTTGTTTGGTTTGCTCTAAATAATTCGACTAAATTGACTAAGATTAAAAAGATGTTTACATGTTAAACATTTTAAAATAAGAACGTCCTGTCTAACTCGTTCAGTTGTGGAAGTGAAATAGGTGTGGTGAGACTTAAATAAATGGATCAGTTCAGTTTTGTTCTCATGTCACATGTTGATCACGGGCTTTGTTTGCTCTCTCTGTAATTATACAGCTTTCTACTATATGTACTGTTGAACAATTAAAATAAATAAAGGGTGGATATACACATATACAATAACTACTTCAATTAAAGCTGCAAGCAGCATTGTCGTGGCCAAGCAGACAGTTCGGCCGTCCAGACTTGTCACGCAACTAAACGCAGTCGCGTAAGCCCGACGGACCCGGTGCCGGGTCCAGAATACCGTTAAAGTGTTTACGGCGTATCAAAAGTTATTTACATGCTGCGGTCGGTTTTTATTCTAAATGTTTCCAAAAGACGAGGCTTCAAAGCTACCAAAACAACAGTCTAAGTGTATTTTTCTCAAAGACAGTTTGCTCGGCAATAATTCAAACATTTAACTAAAAAAAAAAACAACAGCTGGGTGAATATACGGGACAGCCGAAACTAAATGCAGCGGTATTCTATATCCCCTCGATCGATTGCATCATGTTAAGACAAAACAAACCAGAGGAGTTGATCCTTCCGCTCATACAAAGCAAAACATAGTCCGACACTAAACCAGCAAACGTAAGCCCCGTAGCAACGACGGTGCAAAAGTTCGCATTTTGTTGTTGACACGTGTGTGTTTATGTCTCAATATTCCATCAAATAACAAAGCAGATTTCCCTACCCTTTCGTGGCCATTTTGAGTCTGCCCGGTGAACGCTCCGCTCAAAACAAACAGCACGGGAGCCGGCATTGTGTCGTCACTGCTCGATTTCATACACGGTCCTTTGCTTCCATCTGCTGGTTGTGTGTTGGTACTGCAGCGTAAATTACACTGCAGCTGAGATGACAAGCTTTCGATTGAGTAACCTCTGGTTACCTCGACTTTTTTCGATGCGTTTTTTTTTGTTCTAAATGCCTGCCACGACAGCAGGTCAGATACAGTTGTAATCATTATGTAGGTCTACTCATAAATGAGAGTGGTTAAGTGTCATTTATGAGTAGACCTGACAGAACACACATTAAGCACTTTAATGTGTGTTCTGTACAAGTTCAAGAACCATTCTTATGCATTTTCTGAGTCATTCACCTTTGTTTTAGGCACTAAAAAATTTTAGCTGGTAAAAATCTACTGTGGCCAAAAAAGTTAACTTCAGGCCCTGGTTATCCTCTTACAAACAGGCGAAAAATTAGGCGAGGATAGACATTTCACATTTCTCCTTTCATTTCATACACAATTTCATACACGATTAAATCAAGTATAGTAACAGATACAACATTTCTGACACTGGGAATAGATTCCCAGAGGTCTCTAGATGTCCCCAGACACCAAGGACATGCATATGAACTTAAATGAGACTTAACCAGTCTCATTTATGAGTAGACCTGACAGAACACACATTAAGCACTTTAATGTGTGTTCTGTACAAGTTCAAGAACCATGCTTATGCATTTTCTGAGTCATTCACCTTTGTTTTAGGCACAAAAAAGTTTTGGCTGGTAAAAAACTACTGTGGCCAAAAAAGTTAACTTCAGGCCCTGGTTATCCTCTTACAAATAGGGGAAAAATTAGGCGAGGATAGACATTTCACATTTCTCCTTTCATTTCATACACAATTTCATACACGATTAAATCAAGTATAGTAACAGATACAACATTTCTGACACTGGGAATAGATTCCCAGAGGTCTCTAGATGTCCCCAGACACCAAGGACATGCATATGAACTTAAATGAGACTTAACCAGTCTCATTTATGAGTAGACCTGACAGAACACACATTAAGCACTTTAATGTGTGTTCTGTACAAGTTCAAGAACCATGCTTATGCATTTTCTGAGTCATTCACCTTTGTTTTAGGCACAAAAAAGTTTTGGCTGGTAAAAAACTACTGTGGCCAAAAAAGTTAACTTCAGGCCCTGGTTATCCTCTTACAAATAGGGGAAAAATTAGGCGAGGATAGACATTTCACATTTCTCCTTTCATTTCATACAATTAAATCAAGTATAGTAGCAGATACAACATTTCTGACACTGGGAATAGATTCCCCGAGGTCTGTAGATGTCCCCAGACACCAAGGACATGCATATGAACCATGCAATTGTGTAACAATTCTTCATTTACTTTGGGAATGTATTTTTAGGCGTGTTTCTTAAAATATGCTTAGGGGTTAACAGGTTAAGCTGTCACAGCAGGTTTCAAGTCAAACAACACAGGATCGGTCGAGATACGAGGTCAACTCCAGTTGGGCGGCTCTGCCGCCGATTTCGACGGCCTGTCGCGGGCGAAAGCTGTTGCCAGTCGCTCCAGAAAGCAAGGCATTGATGAGGCGTGGTCCGAAGGCGGCCTGTGCCAGATTTGGTGAAGATCAGATGAAATTTGTGACCCGTGAAAACTTTTTGATGTTTTTGATGAAATCCAATATGGCGGCCGAATCGATGACGATGACGTCACAAGTCGACCTGCACTATCACCAGACACCATTAGTACATTTTAATTCCAAACACATCGAGAGCTACAGGCCAAAATGCATGTTTTGCTAATTGCAGCGCCACCTAGAGGTCAAAGGTCACCAATTTCTTTGAGCGTCGTCCTGATGCGTTCCTGAGTAGCTGCAGCAAGTTTGTCTTTGATACCTGCAAGGGTTGCTGAGATATCAGCTTGAAACCGCTTTGCCGCCTTCGCCGCCGATTTCGATTGGCTGTAGCGGCCAAACGGTTTGGAACCCGAAGACGGCTGATACTATCGTTTGTGCGCGTTGGTCAGAAGACGGTCTGTGCCGATTTTCGTGAGAATCAGATAAAATTTGCGACCTGTGAAACCTCTGAAGTGTTTTTGATTCAATCCAAAATGGCGGAACATCCGACGGGGCGACATGAACATCGTGGGTATCGTTGACCTCGGCACGATCCAAGGAGTCCAACGGTACCAGGGTTTTGAATGTCAGGCCTACGGGTCAAAGGTTATAAGCAAAAACGCAATTTTGCTAATAACGTCGCCCCCTAGCGGCCGAATGACACCAAATTTTTATTGGGCACTCCTAGGCGAGGGTCGAAGCGCGTGACCGAGTTTGGTCTTCGGAAGTCGAAGCGTCTCCGAGATATAAGAAAACTTCCTGTTTTGCGGCGTCGCTGCCGACTGCGATCGGCTAACGCGAAAAGTTACCATCGACTGTCACCGGGGCAACCCACGGTATGTGCGGATGTCACAATTTCATTTCAAATCAAAACGCATCGAGAGATATGAGCAAAAACAATGTTTTCTCAATTATAGCGCCCCCCAGTGGCCACGAGACACCAGATTTTGTCCGTGCGCTTGGGACCGAGTCTGGAGGCGTGCTACCAAATTTGGTGTCATTGCTCCGAAGCGTTGCCGAGATATGAGCTCAAACGGAAAACGGCGCCGTCGCCGCCGATTTCGATTGGCTGTTACGGGCGAACGCTCATATTTCCCAAGACGGCTGATACTATCGTTTGTGCGCGTCGGTCAGAAGACGGTCTGTGTCGATTTTCGTGAGAATCGGACAAAATTTGCGACCCGTGAAACTTTTGGCGTGTTTTTGACATAATCCAAAATGGCGGAAAATCCATCATGGCGGAAATTGACGCCATAGGGTGCGTTGAAGTCGGCTTGGTCCAAGGATTCCAGCGATACCTTGTTTTCAATTATCGGACACGCGGTTCAAAAGTTACACGCGCAAATGTACTTCAAAGTTTGACCCGTTGGTGGCGCTAGACCGTGCTTGGTGAGTGCATGAAACTCAGTCAAAATAATGTTGAGACTGTCCTTAAGCTGTGTGCAAAATTTCAAAACTTTTTACCGCACGGTTCTAGGGGCTGCCATAGACTCCCATGGCGGAATAATAATAATAATAATAATAATAGGGAAGAAAACGTACAAACACAATAGTGTCCTACGCAGCTTCGCTGCTTGGCCACTAATTAATCGGCTACAATATCCTACTTCATTTTTGTGAGCATGTGGCCTTCAACGTTAGGTCTAATGTAATGCGTTAATAATTGTTGGTATGCACTGACTTCGTCTATGATGTTGCGTTCAAGTGCTCACCGTAAGGTCAAATGTTTACTTTTTAAACAATAAACACTCTTTTGTGATCAAATACAAACGCGTCAGATAATATCCACCCGTGTGAAATTTTAAGTGTAGGATCAAATGAATTACATTGTGCCATACTACATAATTAATATGACTTAAGTAACAGAAAGAAAATTGTTTTAGAATTGTATTCCAAGTAATGGTTGTACAGAAGGTTATTCTGCAGACTGCGCAATATTAATATGAATTATCGCATCAATTTGGATTGTGGGGTGAAAACGAAAATAGAAACGTTCTTGACTTTAGTAAGTACTTTACTTATCTTCTGACGTTTGACTTTTGTGTACGTGTTGCCATTCCCATTTCCGATAGCACCAAAAGGCAGCAAAACAACCGACGGCACTGACTGTTACAGCTTGTCACTTTGCGTACAGGCAAGAAACATCGGCGGTGTCGTTAAAAAATAACATTTCATAATGTAAGTATCATGTTTGTAACTAGTCGTATATATGAAATGCTACATACTTGTCTAACTTTTGAATATTGAACTAAGACGCGGAAAAAAACAACGCCCCGAACTTCAACAAGTGCTATATATTAGCATGAGACCTAAGCTAGCTAAACTTAGCTAAGCTAACTGTTGCAACGACTCTCTAACTTCGCTAAACTCTAATTTTATCAACGTTAACTTGGTAGTTAAGTAGACAATCAAGGCAATGCGTCAGTTATATGCATGTATGAGGGCCACATTTTGGTTTAAGTACTGATGTTATACATTAAGTTGAATGCTAACTTTGAGGTCTGCGGCTAGAAGCTACCATTTCCGGTCAGAGTTTCGTTCGTTTAGCTACAGGCTAGCTACTTATACGTGTTAATTTGCAAACAGTCCTGAAACGTTTTGTAGTTGAGTGGGAATCATTGCTACGTGCAAAATACGAAACTAAACTCAAGTAGTGGTAACGTAGACTTAAAATAGGAAGTGTGGTGTTGGTTTACTTAGTAGGACCACAACTGTACAGATACTTGATTAACTGAAGTCTGATTATCTGACTGTTATACTTAAAAAATCAGATCAAGACTAATCCTCTTTTTTTTTCAATAACTTTCCTCGTTCATTTGTCGTTTTTCACTTATGTTTTGAATGTAAGAGGGATTGAATATATTGACTCGCCTTGATCGTTTTCCTTTTATAACAAAAGAAAATTCTTTAAAAGAGCATAAAATAAAGGTGTATAACAAATAGAAGTTATACAAAGTGATAACAGGTCAGGTTTAAGCAATTTCGCAGCTGCAAATGCGTGAAACAGAGGAAACATGCATGATTTCCTTATGCAGATCATTCAGTCAGTGTCTTGACTCCAAAGGATTTCTTTATAGATTAACATTTCTTATACAGACGAACTGAGGAGCTACAATATTATACATGTTTTATGGTTTCTTTGTAATGGGGGATAGTGCAGTGTTCATACTGAATACTTTTTGAACCACAAATCAATCACCCACACGCATGTTTGTAATTTCTTTATTTAACACTATTTCCATTATATCTTTTTTGGTCGTTGATACAATTGCAAATTGTACTGATATACAGGCTTAAGTTTTACATTTGTATTTGTTATGGAAGAATAAAGAAAAGCACATTGTGGTCTGACATACAACAATCTGTGTGAAAGACACAAAAGACTGCTACATGATTGGGTGAAGCTTTGTTCTGCAGGATGTGCTCTGGTGCATATCTGTGGCTATGTTTACCACATACGTGATTGTACACCATATACCTTCATATACAAACCTCCGATACTTGTGGAATATACAGTGGTTCCAATGGAGAGGCGGTGTATACAGCCTTTTCTTATTGGCTGTAGTCAAGTCTTGTGACCCAGTTTTAGTGTTTTTCCAGCACGCGAGTTGTGATGTGGCTTGATTCAACTGTTTATGTGATGTTCTAATTGTACAGTACAGGCTACATTACACTTGATGTTATGGGGTTTTCATTTTTTTTTTCCAGTAGCAAAGCAACAAGTATAACAAAGTGAAATGTCATGATATGTTCTCTGTTAAATAAGAAAGTGTTTTTCTACCACTTGTACTACGACCGCTCCTTTGTAGTTTGTTTACAATAGCTGACTGTTTGTTTAAAGTTCTTTTTACCTTCTGTGTTTTCTCATTTTCTTTGAGTACTCTACAGTGGATATCAAATACTCAAAAGCAGAAATATACATTCTGTGCTATAAACTTGTATCTCCAAAATAGCGGAGAATACTCATTTTGATTTAACCCACGTATTCTTCCTTTAGTCTTCCTTAGTCTTCCTTTTCAAAGGATTTAGTCATGGATTGTTTTTCTTTGGGAAATAGAGTACCTTAGGCTTCCTGGCAGAGACTGATGCCATTTCTAAGTTGACTGTCCACAGACAACTTGAATCTAAAGGAACAGCTGGATGTCACTACTAGCCTTCTGCTGTATTTTTGAGGCAGATGCAACCACCTCTGAAACACAGACATGCTATTTTACACACTTTGTTGCTGTCATGTTTGTAATTGTTCTTAGTAACTACCAGGCTGCAAGAACAACCAGCTCTTGGATAAATATTTTTTTCTTGACTTTGTGTTATTGTAGTATACATCAGAATTCCCCATAAAATGCAAAGCACCTAAAGAAGGACCCCTCAGTTATATATTTATTCCAGTTTCTTGCTTCTTGAAGTCTTTACTAGTCAGTGTAATTAAGTAAATTTATTTCAGTTTTTAAATATGAAAGAGTTGACTTGAGTACGGGGAAATGCATCTATTTTGACTCACTGACTCACTGCTTTCTTATTCATAGGTGACTTTTCAGAAAGCATACAAATGGCTAATCTATTTTTATTTATTTAGGGAATTCTTGAAACTAAAAAGTTGCTTTTATCTGTTCTCCCCTGCGAATTAATAGAGGCTGTGAAGGTTTGGGTCCTTAAGCACTTTTCTGGTCAGTGTAGCTGAGTCCCCTTTGTACTGCTTAACATCAGGTTCTGATAATTTAATTTGATATTGAGCAAATGTTTTTTTTTTTTAAAAAAAGCTAAAGCAAGTCAATTAATAGCTTCACCTGTTGAAAGGGATGACGAATGATGTTTTAAAAATGTTAACCATGCCTTGTGTTATGTTTGTGTTTTGGTATTCATTGTTGCGCATGCATACTGCACACGTCAAATAATGTCTGAATCTGAGCTGCGTATGAGAGTGTGCTGTAAATTGGGACACTTTCAGAGCAATGCTGGCTCAGATCAGAGGGTGGCAGTAGATAACACCTGTTAAGGCTATGAATGCATCTCAAAATTATATGTACTCATTACTAATTAAACACCAACCCAGAAAAAATGGTTGCTGTGCCTATGGTTTAAATATGTACCCTTATTTAGTTTCCCAGAGTTATTAACAAAAATAATAATGTTCCATTTTGTTCATTTATATAAAGAATTTACATAAAGCATCAATTCTACACCACATAAGCACTTGTTTTTTACAGGAGTATGTTTCAGTTATCTGCATATAATATATATATCACTATATCAGTGAGAGATTTAAAAACAAATGGAGCAATACAACCAAATCAAGAGTTTAGGCTAGCCGTGTGAACGTACCGGACCTCTAGCAATGAGCCTAACCGTGTCTGGAAAGCCTCAAGATGCTTTCAACATCTTTCCTATAGTGACTGGTACATTTATAAACTAACTGCAGAATCAGTCATATACAGTATATATACACAAGGCAGGTCTGCTCACAGAATACACAGAATAATACCCTATGATATGTAGATAAACACTGGCAGTTTATTCACTGTTGTTTTTACCCTGCTATGTATTTGGGGCCACGGCCCTGGCCATTTTCAGAACCCTGCCTTTCAATTGACTTCTAGTTTCTATCTCAGGAAATGCAGTAGTGTGACATAATCAGTGTTTTTTTATTAAACAATGTAATGGGAATAAATGTGGATGCTGTATTTTGAAACATTTTATTCTGTGCTGACAACAAATACCACTGTCTCTGCTTCTGTGGCCAACAAAGTGAAAGTGATGAATGCTTGTACATATGTAAGAAACATTTTTATCATTTCATCAGGTCAGCCACGGGTCCAGAAGGTTCTGGAGCAGCGTCAGGCAACAGGCGTTTGCAGCAGACTCAGGCTCAAGTGGATGAGGTATGATGCATGTGATTGCTGGCTCTTGTCATCTAATCAAAGCCCTTTTCACACAGGTTAATGTTGACAGTGGTCTCACGTAGTGCATGCATTACCATAAGGAATGCAGTCTTTGAGTTTAAAACAAAATACCTCAAAACCTAATGCAACCCCATGTCAAAGTCAATAATGTGATTGTTTAAATAGTCTACCTTTTCCATTGTACATCATCCCGTAACACTCTCACAAATGGTGACTCCCTCTGTTCCCTGTTGTCAGTCTTGCACAGAAACTTGCATAACCATTGGCAGCAGTGTCATGATTCACCACAATGTGGAACCAGTTGCTGTCTAATGCTCTACCTTCACATGTCAGTTCACATGCCAAAGGATATTCACTGAAAGCTGTTCCTTTTCCAGTTTTGAGGAATGATATTCAGAACCGTGTCAGTGAGGCCATCGGGGAAATAGGCTGCCAAATCTCACTCTTAATCCCCTTTGCTCCTTCCTCTTTCTCTCTCTCTCTGTTGTGTTGTTGAGATTAGCCCCTCCTACACAGAACTTTAACCTTAGTGTGTCACACAAAGTATCAAATTGGCTTCCAGAAGTTTATATAATCACAGTCTCCATGGTTATGTAAGACCTGCATGGGCCTACACGCTTCTCTCCGCCCTGATACTCCGTCTGAGGGGAGGGGCAGTAGTGAGGTTTCTGGATCAGTGGAACATATGGGTTACATGTCTTTTGTGATACTATGTGTACGGACATGCATGTTTGTCTGATTCTAGATGCGCTCTATCAACTCACAATCCACATATTATTTATTTAATTTTGTAAAATGTGTTCTCTGTTGACTTATTACGTAACATTGTCCAAGGCTACTTGTAAACACTGTAAACAGCATGTACAGTATACTGAATGAGCATTTCCTGTCCATGTCTCTGATCTCTAATAATTACGAAAGAAAAACAAATTAAGTCAACTTGATTTTTGTGAGATGTTATCCAGCATTCCATCTATGTGCTTCAGGAAACTATGTTTTTGTGTTTTTTTTTTTTTTTTTTTTTTGGATGACTAGGTGGTGGATATTATGCGCGTCAATGTGGACAAAGTACTGGAACGTGATTCCAAGTTGTCTGAACTGGATGACAGAGCAGATGCGCTGCAGGCTGGAGCCTCCCAGTTTGAGACCAGTGCTGCCAAGCTGAAAAGAAAGTACTGGTGGAAGAACTGCAAGGTGCCTAAAAACGCTTTGATCTAAAAATCACACAGTTACCTACTGTGGAAAAAACGTACTGATCTCAACTGGATTTCATATTTCAAGTCTGGTTAGAAGTTTACTGGTCTTGATATAGTAAATAATACTAATTAATAGTTTCAGGAGCATCAAATAAGCGATTTGACTACACATCATACTGTGTAGTATGTAGTGAAGTTCAGAAAACATTAAAAGACTTAAGTTTAAAAGAATATGAATTTTAATAATCTTTTCATACATAAATAATTGATTTTGGCATTGAATTTCCAGATGTGGGCCATCCTGATAGCTGTCATAGTTATCATGATCATCATCATTGTCGGTGAGTATCAAGCTAGTGATGAGAGAAACTTGTTATCACCAGTGTTAATAGTTGTGTTATCTTAGATTTTCAGTGAGTTAACGCTCACAGCTGTTATATATGTAATCTTCAACAAGTAATAATCTGAACTGTTGGTGTTGATAAATAACACTGTGCAAGATTAGGGCACTTCACATTTTTAGGCTCTCTAACACTAAATACCATCGGGAACATGTCCCAGATCCACTCAGCATGGCAACAACCTCAGACATAAAGCCAGATTTATTAGAATTCATCACTATCTAAGACTTGCTGATGTAATGACATGAACAAAACATTTTTCACTGTGCCATGTATGCAGTGCTCTGTAGTTATTACATTTAGACATTCCCCGGTGAAACTAATTGGTCTTTTCTTCATTTACAGTTTGGAATTACTCCTCATCATCATAAGGAGGAGGAGGAGTGAAACAATGAAGAAGAAAAGTGGAGCAATGTGCATTATTTCATTTCTCAGAGGATGAATTTACATGATTACTGGCTACTGAGCTCCACATATCCCCTCTGCAGGGTTCTTCATTGCTTGTTCTGGATTAGAACTGTGTGTGTGCGTTTGTGTGTTTGCATATGTGCATGAGTAAAGCATGGTCACAATACTGCAGTTTTACCCTGTATTAATACAACATCCCAACATCCCCAATATTGAATTAGAATACCATGCACATACCAAAGAAAACATTTATACAAAAGTGTTGATAACCAGAGTAAAATTAAGTAAATAAATCATCCTTGACTCAAAGTGCACACACACGCACATGCGCAGACATTCCAGCCTCAAGAATAGAAGTGAAGAATATTGTTGTAAACGCTCCTCATATATTTACATTTGTATGTTTTTATTAATATCCACTGATTTTTTTGTGCCAGGCTAAGAAAGGTGCCTTTTAGGATATACTGTTCTGCATTAGTTTAAGTTGTACAGTAATCCTGCACAGCATAGAAGAGATGCCTCTTTCCCACACACGGGCATTTCTGTGTATGGAAAAGAGTGTAAGAGTGTAACACCAGTATTTAGATGTTTCTTTTTCTTTTTAAAAAAGGTCTGTTTTGCAAATTGTTTCAGCTGACTAGTGAATGGTGGGATCCAATGCTTTATTTTATTCATTCACATGGTTAAGTGCTAATCGAGCTCTCTGTGTAAAACATTAAATTTAGGATTGAATAAAGAGGAATTTCACTGGTCGCCTGATGATACAAAGCTAACAACACTGTTGAACCCCTCGCCCATAGTCATCTAGATCTGGTATGAGCTTGTGTTTAGAGAAGTGCCTCAATGATCAGACCAGCAGCCTGACAATGGCTACAGAAACTGCCACAGAATTAAAAGGAAAGAACAAAAGTTTCATTTAGGTGCTCACAAGGATGTGCCACAAATATTGCCTTCATGAAATGTTCAAGCACAACAATGTAGTTTTAGACGGATGTGTTGATAGGTTTCTCTAATGGAGAACAGCCACAAATACATCCGTACCTTAATGACCATATGTGAAAGAGTAGTGCCTTCTGAATGTTCTGACTGTCCAAACAAATACTGTGCTGCTTGCATCAATCAACTGATTGCAAATCTTTAATAAAGTTCTGTTTAGTCACACAGATGTTTATCTGCATTTTAATGCAACATACTTCCCATGTAATATTTTAATTTTATTATACAGTCACTTTTATTTGCAGTCTGTTCAGTTTAGAGCTGATCCTAGGGAGACCACAGTATTTTCGTTCTGCTCTGCTCAATGCTGCTTTGCATTATGGGTGATTGAGGGTGCTAAAATTTGAATCTGGCAATTTAATTGTAATATTTGCTGCACCAACACTGGATTTGGGATTACTTTATGTATTCATTTCACTCTGTCTGCGGTTGCATTACTGCAGATAGAACTCTTTCCTTTTTTCAGTTGTTATTTTAAGTCCTCTAACAATCATTTATGTGGCCTTCATAGTGCATGCTTGATACTGATACAGAAATTAACACTAACACACGTAGATGTAGAAATAGTGTAGTGATGAAGGAATTTATCTAATGCAGGCCTGTTCACAGATGTATGGAGCTGTCTTTGTCTGTTTAGCTTAAATTGGAGACACAATAACTTCCAAGCCTTGCTTATGACTACCTACCAGGAGTGTATGTGGAAATAAGTGCAATTCTATTCTGTGGCCTAAAATGACTTTTGCTTGAATAAAATTGATTTAAGTTAAGTCAAAGACTCTGTCTTTTTTCAGCTGCCAAAACTGTCAAAGTAAGCAAAATTATTATATATTGAGTTCTCTATTGAAGTTAAAGCAGTGTCTTCTAATAAATGAGACAAACTGATAGACGCAGATCAGACAGGCTGATTGACAGTAATATTTTAATAGTATGCTATTACGGTCCCTTAATAACAAATGTGGTTTCTTTCTGTTGTGTTTGGCACTATTATAGAGGTTCATTTGAAGGTGTGTTTTAGCAGTGAGTTTATAGTCCGTGATGGTTTTGTATTTGATTCATGGTTGTTTCTGATATTCTGTCCTGGGTCTGCTGTCTGCGCTATCCCGGTAGTGATCTTGCCCCAACTGCACTGTGTCAAGGAAATAATTTACTGTATCAGAAACAGCTGATTTAAGTTTTTATTTAAAATGAATTGTAATTAAAAAATGACAGGTGCAACTAATGAACTTAATTGTTTTGCAAAACAAAACAGTTAATTAGGTTACTACAAGAATTTAAGAATAAAATCAAAGTCAAATTCCCCTGAATATGTAAGCTCAGCATCAGTCGGTCCATGCACACCGTGTTCATTCATCCAGTAGTAGAGGCGTGGATCCGAGGTGGACTCGCGCAGAATGCTCGGGGATTGTTGTCTTTTTAGTGTTGTGTAACATGGAGATCCACGTGAATCGCCAGCAAGCCCCAGACAGCCCGCCACGATAGACACGCCCACTACCAGACATACTAGCCAATCACACGATAGACACGAAATTTCTCTGTCCAATCATCGTGGAGCAAATCGGGTCATGATGTTCCCGGCTCACGTTGCATGAATGTGTCAAGCGCTCCGGAATGGATGACGATTTAGCTACGTGACCTGGGCACAGCTAACGAAAATACTTCTGATACGATCCAGCGATCAGTTTAAAAGACTGCTATATTTGGGATTTTGGAGTTAAGACATACGCGGAGTGGAAAAGGTAAATATTTCCTCAGAGGAACGAACATTAGTGATGTCGTTAGCGAGTTGGCTAACTAGGCAGGCTAGCTAACCACCTAACGGACGGCACCAGCTCGAAAGAACAGTGGATGTAAACAAATGAATTACAATCGCTGTCGTGTATCGTTGTGTGCTAATATACTGTGCATTGTGCACTTTGGCAAGATACTTTACATCTCCAATATGACCTGTCCGTGAGCGATGGTCACTTGTGTGCATTGCTATTATGTTAGCAAGGCAACATGTCTGCCATAAGTATGAAGCTAGCGAGCTGGGCTGTGTTGGCGAGTCAGTAATATCTAATGTTGCTCTGACACCCTTACTGTGCAATAGTCCTACTAAGTATAGCTATCATATTTGCTAATACTGTAACCAGCAAGCTATCCGTTCACGTTACACTGTGATATTTGTAATTTAAGCTCATTTACCATTGTTTAATTCTAATACCAGGATTTATTAATGGTCGCCTTTTATATTCATGTTACACTGAAGTCTCAAATTTGTAGCAGGGCAGTTGTGTTGCCCATAATTAATAATAGATGGCGGTTGTGTTTCCGTTGTCGGAGTAGTAGTAGTACATGTTTTTTTCCTTCTAGCCATAAGCTGGTGACTGAGGTTATTGAGGTTGCTGGGTTCATTTGGGGAAGGGGTGTTGAATAGTCAAATGAGTGTCAGGTTTGTTTTGAGTAGAAACCCAAGTGGAAAGTGGTTGTAGAAGGTGTGAAGTATGTTTTTCTCTCGTGGATCTTTGAAAGCTTTCCGTACAGGTGTTTAAATGAGCCTCTGTATCAGTGTTGCTTGTGCATCTTTGTTTAATCTTAGCTTTTCAGGTGACCATATACTTATACTGTAGAAAATACCTATTCATATGAGTGCTATTAATAATACATTCACCAACAACCTCATTATACTATTATCTGATTGTACCTCAACCGCTTAATTGTTTTAACTTGTTAGAAGTTAGTAAGACCCTTTTATTTGGAATCTTCTTGAGTATTTTCCTTCATGAAGTTATTATTAGTCTAACAGTGTATCTAGAGGCACATGTACACGTTGACAGTCCACGAATGTGTTATTATATAATATTGAGGTTTCATAACCAAAATGTCATGATTCTGATGATGTGCTTCCTGCCAGAGTTTCACTTCAGCATCTGCAGGAATTTTGTTTATATCATCATGTGTAAACGTATGGCTCAGATTTCCTACCTCTATGAGGCAGAAAATCCTGAGGTTGGAGTGTGTCTGGGATGAAAGTCTTTGGCCCCACTTCAGCCAAGTTGTTGCGTCCGACTATAGATGACCGATATAGATGACAGTATCAAAGAGGAAATATTTAGTAAGAAATTGGAGGCAGATGACATTCAGGAGATATTTTGTAGGTGTCCTGCTTGGCTTTGACTCCATCCTCAGTGGATCTGTCGTTTTGTCTATTTACCTTTAAACCACCTGGTATTGTAATAGGGTTGTTTCCCTTCATAAAGTTTTCTGCTCAGATAAAAAAGTGTTTGCATTGCAATGCAGCGTATGGGAGTTTGGTGTTCTTGTTTTATTCTGATAAAATGTATACAGTATTCTAACAATGGCTGCTGTAGATTTCTGTTTGGTGCCAAATGTTTGTACCGCAAGCCAAGTAGGGTTTTATGATGGTGTAATATTTTTCACTGACTTTCAGAGTAATTATGCTGTGACAGTTGTATCATTATTGCTAAATGTCAAAATAATTAATTACGAGGAACACAAACAACACTAGTGCAAGTTCCAACTTATATGATGGGCTTGGTTTCATTTAATATCATGCATAACAATGGAGGGTGTTCTTGCTTCAAAACAGTGATAGTACACTCAGTTTATCAGTCAGTTTATTAGATGCACATGTCCAAATTTATAATAGAATTGTTGTTTTGTTTGCCCTTGATTCGATCCCAGTCATTTAATGCTGAGTACTGGCTTATATCAGATCACTGTCAGTGCACTGTGTACTCTGTATTAAGTATAATAAAGTTCAAAATCAATCTAATGTCTGTTTAGCAACAGTACACGCTTGACACTTGACTGTAGTGACTGCAATGCAAAAAAAAAAACCAGCTTCCAAGCTATTCCTTTCTTTAACCACATCAAACAGTCAAAAAAATAAAGTTTATTGTCTCATATTATATTAAATAACCAACTAACAAACGTGTCTTTATAAACAGCTCTATGGTGTGTTGCTGAACTTCAACATCCACACTGTCACAAACTAACTAGCACAAACCAAATAACCGTTCTGATAAGACCAGCGCTGTAAAACCATCCACCAGGAGTACCTTACAGTTCTGTGAAGTAGTTCCTGAAAGCAGAAAAAATCCGTTCTTTATCGCTTTGTTTTGGTTTATGGCAAACATAAATCAAATTCAAAAGATCTGGCTTAGCTACAACCTCAATCTGATCATTTTAAAAATGTCTAGATCAGACCTTTATGAGAGTGTTGGTATTTATTTTGTCTTGAAACAGTTTTGGAGACATCCAGATGTATGGCCATAGGAGGAGGATGCAGTTTGCTCTGTTGTCACATTACACTTGCAGGTGTTTCTGTTATCTTGACCACACATAAAGGGCTAAATAATATAAGTGCTTTTTTGTTTCATGCAGTACAGGCAGCTCAAACACAAACTGCAGCATCCCGAATTAATATAAACTGGAGCCAACATATCTTTAAAACAGTTTTTCACATTTGAAACTTAGTTGATGCTCTGCTGGTTGCAGATTGGTAGGATTTGAATTGGCATCTTTCCAAGCCTTTTTCAACGAAAACCTTCATAAAGGTTTTTATTTATTCGCGAATAGTAGTAGAGTGTGTTATTTGCAGCTAGTTGTGAACTGCCAAGACTTACAAGTTTTGGCAGCTCAGCGCAACGACTGATTAAGGCGGGGCCAGAACATCATACATCCATCACTGTCATGTCTTTGTGGATTGTATGCATCATAGTACGTCATATTATGTCTCAAGTAATAGCAGGATCGTAAACGCTCAGATTGGGTGAACTGGTTATGTAACCTTGCAGTGGCCAGTTGATGAGCAATGCGTCTTGTTTTTGCCTCTCGGTCTTTGTATTGTGTCACTGTCATGTGTGTGGTGACAGCTGCAATGTGTTTTTGATAATTGAGTACATGCTCTTAGAGCTACTGTGATTTTCAGTCAGTCGTGAAGCCCATTGGTAGGTTTTGCAGAAATGTAAACACGCAACTCACTTCTACAGTAAGTGCGCCTGACTTACAGCTATTATGCAACAGTGTATCACATAGGCATTACTGTGTTACTGATGGTGCAACAGCCGTCAGGGTTGTACCGTATTGTCCGGACTATAAGTCGCCCTTTTTTTCATGGTTTGGCTGGTCCTGCGACTTATACTCAGGTGCGACTTATATATTAAAATATATAATTTCATATATTCGTTATTTTCACACTGACAGACGCGACCATCAAACAACCGTTTGATGGTCAGACAGTCTAGTGATATTAGATATCCAGGCAGATTGTTTGAACAGAACATTTTACTTTATTTCAGTCTGACGATAATGGCTCCCGGTGTCAAAAGAAATCACGTTTAAGCATTTTTATCTTTAGCTTTTGGAGCTTTTTTTCCCTCCTACACATGGCTTATGTTGAGAGGCGTTTGATTAAAATCTTCACTGAGAACAGACTGTGTCTGTATTGCAGATATATTGATCTGTCACAATTGAAAATAACGACAGTGTGCCAACTAAATGACATATGCCTTTCCAAATTCTATTTATTTTAGATAAAAGCTGAAGACACTGTGCTTGTAGTGTTGCTACAATGTTTTCTACACGCATTCGCCAAATAGAGTAGGTCAGAGTTGAAATAAGTGGTCCGTCTGCAAACCGTGGTGAATATTTCAGTATTTTGACATACTTGGGGTTGTAACTTTACCATTCATCATACTTTTCTCTTCTTGGTCTCAGGGTTTGTTTGTGGCCTATGTGAAATGTTATGCATGTGTGTTGCACCTCATTAAAATAATTTATTTTTTTAGCAGTGTTGGAATGTTTGCAATTAAGATTGTTTGCGACAGTGGAAAAGTTTCAAGACAGAGCTATCAAAGTTGAACACTTTAACACTTTTGTCAGAGCATTGAGAGTAGAGTTCCTGATCTAACCAGGCTTTATTTTCCTGCTGTGACATGATGACTGAGCATCAGCAGGAGCAGTAGGTTAAACATACTTAAACAGTCTTGACTGTACAATATTTATACATTTCCTAGCACAGTGAATGTTGTACAAAACTCTCATGTCTTGGTAGCACAGTAAGTTTACATTCACAGGTTAATCCGTTGTGCATGACCAAACCTGACTTATTGCACAAGTTAGAAGAAGTAATACTTCACTGTCTCATTACGTTTGCTGAGTTGTGAGCAGGTTTCTGATCCAATATGCTGACTGGATGATTACCTCCGAGGTGTTAAGGTTTCTGGTTTCTAGTTCCTCACTCTGGCTGCTATGGCTTAAACACAAAAACTGGCCTGTTGTTAAACAGATGGAAGATGTGCTAATACCGTGTGACCTATGTCACAACAAAGCATGTTTTATGCTTCATGCTTTATCTGTTTATGGTTTATTTAACCATCCATCAGATAGATTCATATTTACAGGCACAGTAGTCACACAGCTGAGACGTCTTGTAAGTTTTCTGCTGATTCTTTCACGTTGCAAACTTTATCCTTAAACTTTTCTTATCTCTTATTGTTTCCCTCCTTTGTTGCAGTGCTCAACACAGACCATCACACCCAGCGCACTTCTATTGTTGCCACATGGAACCCATTCCCTCTGTTGAGCATATGAAGACCCTTACTGACCCCTGTAACTGGATGAAATACTGTTGATGTGTGACCAAAGTGTGGCGATGCCAGGAGGCGGCAGCTGTCCAGATGGGGAGGAGCCTGCATTGCCGTCGGCTACAGCAGCGGGGGGAGGGGAAGGGAGGCCGTCGTCGTCAGGACAGGCGGACGGGCCGATGCAGGCCGAGCGCCTCAGGGCAGAGGAGAGCGGAGGTTTGGGTGGAGATGTGGGGCAGGAAGACGAGGAGATGACGAGCGGTTCACACGACCTCTCATCCTCAGCCAATCACAGCCCTGGAAGCGCCACTGGATCCATCCTAGCTTCAACCAAGAGGTATTTGTTTGATTGTGTGTGCTCTTGACTTTTTTGGCACTTATTCATGTGAGCCATGCTGGTGTCACGGCTCTTAATTTAGCTCAAAGAAACTTTTTAAAACTCACCACAGCCTTACATGGCGCTAGCTCTGCGTATGAATATCAGCTTTCATTTTAAAGGAAAAAGTGTTTACCACAACAGTGGACCAAAGTAACACATGAGATCCAACAGAGCAGGACTCAAGAGTCCTATTTATTTTGGAGATAAACATGGAAGCCACTGTGTGTGTAATGTTGCCACGGTGTTTTCCACAAGCCTACACCAAATAGGGGAGTAGGTCAAAGTTGAAACGACTTGTTGGTTTGAAAACTGTGAATACCCTGCCCATGTTATTTCATAAGTCTGGAATTTGTCTGCAACCTTTTGACCTGATGCATTTTACCCCATTATTTTTTAGTATTGTTACAGTGTCTGCTACTTTTTAAGATTTTTTGGCAAGAAAAATGGCATAGAGAAAAGCCAGGTCAGAGCCACCAAAGTAAAGTTCACGCTGTAACTAAATGCTTTTCCTTAATCGTTATGAGATAATGTGGCAGTGGCTTTCCAGTCAGTGCATCAACGCCAAATGTAATCGTTTGAGTCTTTGAGTCTTCCTGCATAAAAAGTTGTAAAAACAGTCACTTACGGGCTACCATGCAGGGATTAGTTATTGATTAAAAAGTATGACTCTTAGTGTAAATCTGTTTATAACATTACTGACAACATCTCTTTCACATGAGCACCAAGTCCCAGTGAAGTGATTTTCATACTATACTCACATGCAGTGTTCCCTCTAAGCTGCGCGCTTGCAGAATTGCGCACTGCTCGCACGTTCTCCACGCACAAGAAAATCTTTACAGCGCTTAAAAATAAAATCCAAAGTGAACTGTAAATAAATTTAAAAAACAACAGTTTATTCTGTACCATTTCACAGTGTAACTCAGTGATTGACAGGTGTCCAGCCAATGATCAGAGGTGGCAAAAGTACTCGCATTCTGTACTTAACTACGAGTATGGATACTTGTGTAAAGAAATACTCTGGTAAAAGTAAAAGTACTGATTGAACTCCTTTAATCAAGTAAAAGTAAGAAAGTACAGGCTCTGAAATGTACTGTAATGTTAAGTAAAAAGTAAAAATAATTTTTTCATTAATGAAACAATTCATACGTTGATAATTTTGCAAAATGAAAACGTTCTCGGAAAATAATGTAGACTAAATGACCAGATGAGCATGAGCATCAGGATCATTTTCAATAATACATTGAGGGTTACTGGGTTGTTGTTTTTAAACTGCTAGCTAGTGTTAGCTATAAACGCAAAACGGTGTGTTCCCGTAGCATTGCTAATGTTGTAAACTAGCTTCCAAAAAATCCTCAAAAAGCTAATGATAGCAACAGAAACCACACCATACATGAATTTGTTTTTTTGCTTTTACCAGTAGTTCTCAAATAGTGGAGTCAGGTGGACCTTCAGTATTAATGTCTCTATTGATGCTTGAACGATAAACAAGCCTCCAGTCACTAGGTGGCAGCAGAGCTCAAACTGATCAACAGTCCGCCTGTTCAAAACCACAGAAGAAGAACACAGGCAGAGCATCATTGACTTTGTTCCTCTAGTCCGATGCTCTAGTCAAAAAGAAATACTCAAGTTGTTGCTCACAGTGGTCCGCAGTGTACTCAGGGAGTTTTTGTGTATGCCCTGACTCATGAAAAATTAGAGGGAGCATTGCTCACATGCAACAAAAGCTCAGGCCCCTCCCTCTCAGACTATTCCACACTCACTGTGTCTCTGTCATCTGTATGTGTCATCTAAGTATCTTCGTTTTTATTTGTTGCATTTCTGTAGCGGTGAGCATGCAAACGGCGGCAAGGTGCAGGCCCACAGAGAGTTAATGATCACAGTGGCTGAGATGAAAAAGAGGCTTCCATCGGACAAACGCAGCCGCAGCAAAGCCAGCACTGTGGAGGCCTTACATTACGCACTCAACTGTGTCAAGCAAGTTCAAGGTGACATGGCAAGAAAAGTCTTTTGAAAAATCTTCAGTGGAAAAAATGATATTTGGTCTTATTTCAAAGCTGCTTGTGTATTGTAGCCAACAGCGAATACTACAAGCTGCTGATGAGAAATGGGCCGGATGAGAGGACGGATGCCACTGTTTGCACCCTGGAAGAGTTGGAGAGAGTCACCTCTGAACACACCCTTAAAAACACGGTATATACACACACATGCACTCAGGCACACAACTCAAGAAAGGATGTTGTAAATGTTGTTACTTTATTGAGTTATATCCATAGTAAGAATCCTAAAGAACACGCATGCACACATGCATACATACATATGTACATGCACATTTATTTTTGCCTCACGCCTGAGCGGGTGTGTGAGTTTATGGGTGTTCACTGCTTTTGTGAGTGTCTGTGACTTGGCTTGCTTGTGTGCGCGTCTCTACATGTGTGTGCGTTGGTCTCCCTGTGCTCATGTGTAGGATTCCTTCGTGGTGGTGTTCTCCCTGTCGAGCAGCCGCGTGCTGTATGCTTCGGAGCAGGCTCCCAGCATCCTCTGCTGCAAGAGGAAGTTTCTGGAGTCGGCCAAGTTTGTGGAGCTGCTCTTCCACCAAGATGTTAATGTCTTCTATTCGCACACGGCACAGCCGCATTTGCCACCGTGGAGCAACTCACACACAGGTGTGTTTCGAATCGGTTTCATTTTGTATTAGTATTTTACTTTGCGTTCAATTTTAACATCAATATTCTTAGCATTTTATTTATATCGATTAATACAATATTATTTGTATTATTTTAATGCCTGCTTTCTTGCAGTCCATTTTACCATATGAAACATTTTCTGTCTGAATTAGAGTCAGTTCTTTATCAGTATCTTGTTAAAACAAATGTCCCTGTTCTTTGTCTCTGCAGCAGGGGTTCTGTTTGACTGTGCTCAGGTCAAGTCCTTCTTCTGCAGAATCAGGTCAGTATTTTACACTTTGTATACTGTTTTCAGTTAGCAACCTGTACCAACAGATGGCAGTGCAGCACAACAGAAAATCACTTTTTAACAGTTCTCATGTGGTACATCCTTGCCAGGATTGTTTTGTGTAAATTACTCTTTAGTTAGATAAGTTTTAGAAAGATAATAACAATCAAACAGAAAACCCTTTCACCTGTGATTTCAACCTTAATTGGAATATGACAATTTGTTTCAGGGGCGGAAAGGATCGTGAGGGTGAGATGCGTTATAACCCATTTCGGATAACGCCCTACCTGCTGAAGGTGCAGGGAAGAGGGAGCAGTGTGGCGGCGGAGGCGGAGGAGGAGGAGGAGCCGTGCTGCCTGGCACTGGCTGAACGCATCATCTCTGGATATGAAGGTATGGCTATTATCACCATCCACTTGTTTACTGATGCATTTATCTACTGACTCCCAAGAGACTTGGACAAGTATATGACGCTTGTATTATTTGCTCATGCAGCACCACGAATCCCCATGGACAAGCGCATCTTCACCACAACACACTCTCCAAACTGTGTGTTCCTGGAAGTAGATGAAAGGTCAGTACACAAACAAAGACCCAGTTGCAGTGTAAATTGTGCAGTGTGTTGGGAAACTTTAATTTGATTTTGATTTTCCACAGAGCCGTGCCTTTGCTAGGATACCTTCCTCAGGATCTGATCGGCACATCTTTGTTGACTTGCATTCACCCGGAGGACCGTCCCCTCATGCTGTCTATGCACCGGAAAGGTGAGTGCTCAAAGAGGATTGGATCAGCAAGTCTTTGATCAGAAAGGAAGTCAAATACTAGATTAGAATAGGAAATCGTTGTTATGTGTTACGTTTTAGACCTGGTGTTGCTTCCAATGACGGACCAGTGTTAATAAGTTAATCTTTTTCTTTCTTGCCAGTGTTGAAGTACGCAGGACAGTCTCCTTTTGAGCACTCTCCAGTGCGTCTACGCTGCCAGAATGGAGACTACATCACCTTAGACACCAGCTGGTCCAGCTTCATCAACCCATGGAGCCGCAAGGTGGCGTTCATCATCGGACGGCACAAAGTCAGGACGTAAGTGGCGAGAGCAAGCTCACGAACTGGTGTACGACGTTATTCCCGAATGAGCCGATAATAAAGATGAACTCACTGTCTGTAGGAGTCCCCTGAATGAGGACGTGTTTGCTGCTCAGACGAAGGTCGTTCCTGTCACTCATGAGGAAATCAAAGATCTCCAAGCAAAGATCTATAAGCTTTTCCTGCAGGTGAGTATTCCATTGCACAAAGTAGGACAGCACAACATGTAATTGTTAATGCAGCGGAGCATAGCTGATTGATTTACTGACTGATTCCTTGTTTTATTTTCTTGACCTCTTATCTAAGGAAGAGTTTGTGAGACTAAACGTCATACTCTAATCAGTGCATGAAAGGGTTATAATGTGCAATCCTAGAGCCCATACATGTCCGCAGGTGTATCCCCTTTCTAATACACGGTACACTTTGAAAAGAACACTCTCTCCAAGTCACTGTTGCTAAATGCCTCCCATTAGAATGTAATTAAAACACACTCTCATATAGGGATCTTTATTGCGATGGTTTAATTTTCTGTGTGTTTGTGTGTATCAGAGTCCCCCAGTACGTTAACGTCTTTGTGTCTCTTCTCCACAGCCGGTCCACAACAATGGTTCCAGTGGTTACGGCAGTTTGGGAAGTAACGGCTCTCATGAGCACTACATCAGCGTAGCCTCTTCAAGTGACAGCAATGGCAACCTGTGGGAAGACTCACACCGGGAACCGGTGAGATGCCACAGTGGAATTACCGTCTTTTGTCGTCTGGCTGTCTGCCTCCCTCATGCTCATACGCTGTGTGCGTTTTTGCAGATGACTTTGCAGCAGATCTGTGCTGATGTGAACAGAGTGAAGAGTTGGGGCCAGCAGCCGTGTCTGGATTCCAGCCACAAAATCGCTCTGCTTGGCAAACCTGCTGCAGGTAACGCGGCCCCACACGTAACTAATAACCAAACATGAGTAAACACTGTTTAATGTTGAGAGATATTTTAATACAACGACCCCTTGTGTCCCCAGCACCTCTCCCTCCGACACCCTCCAACTGTGAGGTTAGGGAGCACGAAGAAAGCAGGAAGCAAACACACATTCCCTCCTATCAGCAAATCAACTGTGTGGACAACATCATTAGGTGTGCAGTGTTAATTAACATCGCCACAACACCTGACACATGCATTTAAATGCTGCAGCACACAATAAGTCTCATGTTATTTACTGTGTTTCTTTGTGTGGCCGTTTGTGTGCATATGTTTGGGGCCTTTTTGCGCTACAGGTATTTGGAGAGCTGTACAGGTCCAGCCCTTAAGCGGAAGAGTGACTCTCGTTCCCTGGCCACCTCTTCTTCCTCATCCTCTACCTCAGAAGACGACAAGCCGGCCGAACCCAGTGACGCGGCTCAGGCCAGTTCAGATGGTACGCAGCAGCACATGACTGACGTGATGAAAGTCTGTCATCTTAAAATGAACTTAACCTGCTCTTAACTTTGTTTTTCTTCACCTTCCAGTGGTGGTGCTGGACAGTGAGGTGTCTGTAGGCCCCACGGCTGCAGCTGTAGTTGGGGCACCTCTGACGGACCTCACCATGTCCACAAAGGCCATGAGTGTTGTCTCCAGCCAGTGTTCGTACAGCAGCACTATTGTCCATGTGCCACAGCCTGAGTCAGGTACGTGAACGTACCCTTAAACTGTTGTCTCAGATGATGGTCTTCAGATGCTCTCACATTTGATCAGAGTCTGACACACTGATTTTCTTGTTTTCTCACAGAGGCCACAGCGCTGGAGGATGCGCCGATGGGCAGTGAGCCGGCTGATTCTGTTCCGACCCCTATCCGTCCAGCCCCTAGCCCTGCTACGGAGGAACGAAGATTCGTTGGTCTCACTAAGGAGGTCCTGTCAGCTCACACCCAGAAAGAGGAGCAAGAGTATGTGGATCGATTCCGCCATCGCATCCTTCAGAGCCCCTACAGCTCCTATCTGCAGCTAGACAACAGCTCTGTGGCTCACTCCCACCACCCAGGTATGAGCATAGTTGATTTAGTGAAAGCTGAAATCAGTCCTTGATTGAACACCTTTAATCAGACTCATTTTGTGGACTGTGTCAATTCACCACAGGAGACTACCTGCGTCCACTGAGCGCTGGAGGTTGGAATCGTTCTCGTAGAGAAAAGCAGAGATACAAGCGAGTCAAACCCCAGGGTTCCTCAGATAGCTATGCCTCCCCACCTGGCCCCCTTCGCCGCGTCCCTAACTCATCCTGGCCGTCCTCCGAGTCCTCGCAGCTTCAGATGGGTACGCCCTACAATCAAACATCCCCACTCCAGGTGCCATTCTTCCCTGTCATGGAGAAGCCTGGCACAGAGCAACAGCCCAGACCACAACAACAGCTTGGATCAACCCCTGTGGTGCTGCAGCCCCCTGACCAGCTCAGCTATAACTTCAACGTCATGCAATCTACTCAGAACCTGCAAGGCATGCAACCAATCCAGACTGAACCAATTCAGAATCTACAGAATATGCAGAACTTTAACAACTTTCAGGCCATGCCTCCAACCCAGAGCTTCAACCCTTACATGACTCCAGTCATGGCTGTCATCCTGCCCAACTATCCAACCTTCACTCCAGGCTTCCCCTCCATTTACCCACCGTCCGTTCCCTCTTTATTACCCCAGGTACCCATCAATATGACAGGCTATGTTCCTGGCAGTACCCCCTACCCTCAGCCTCAGTTCCAAGTTCAGCCTGGCCCCCAAACTCAAACACCCCCAG
Source organism: Planiliza haematocheilus (assembly GCA_005024645.1). Classification (NCBI taxonomy): domain Eukaryota; kingdom Metazoa; phylum Chordata; class Actinopteri; order Mugiliformes; family Mugilidae; genus Planiliza; species Planiliza haematocheilus. The sequence continues at coordinate 1,383,919 of SRSE01000430.1, forward strand.
GCTTTCTGCTTTGCTCACCCAGAGCCAGCTCTTCTGTCGGGGAAGAGGAGGAGGCGGCTGGGCCTCGGGCTTTGTTCTCCAGCTCTCGATCGAGTTCTCCCCTGCAGCTCAACTTGTTGCAGGAGGAGCTGCCCAAGTTAAGCGAAGGGCAGAGCAGCACTGGGCACAACCACGCTGAGAGCCTCCATGAACAACATGCCAATGAGGTCAGTCTGATATCTCAGGTGATTTAGTGCTGCTGTTATTTTTCCAGCCTAAATGTCTTATTTGGTTCTGACTTGTAAATGTTTGCTTTGGTCAGGGTGATGTCCCCATTGACTCTGGCAACCACGATGCCCAGTCCACATCCAGTGAGCTACTTGACCTGCTGCTGCAGGAGGATGCCAGGTCTGGGACTGGTTCCAATGCGTCCGGGTCTGGATCAGGGGAGTCTGGAGGCTCATTGGGATCTGGATCCGGATCCAATGGAACCTCCACCTCACACACTGGTAAGAAAGAAAGAAAACACACACGCAAAGACTCTTCCTTCTTGACAATATTGGAAAAACACACGTATACTTGAATTTGTCTGCATAATATTGTTTTGTCTTACATCCCGTCTCTTATAGCCAGTCATATTTCTAATTTCTCAAGAAGAACAACATAGAGTTTCCCTTAATAGTAGAAAGAAAAGCAGTGACTGAGGCAGGGCTCTCACTGGTTACAGGCAGCAGCAACAGCAGCAAGTACTTCGCCAGCAACGATTCATCAGACACATCACGCAAAGCTCGTAAGAGCCAGGAGGCGCCGGCAGAGCACCAACGCGACTTTGAGACTCGGGTGGAGAACTCGCTGTGGAGCATGATCCAGCACACACCTGAGCATGTCATGATGACGTACCAGATCCATACCAGGTACGAACGCAAAGAGCAAATCCATGGTAACAGCTGTAAAAGAAAAATCAGAAAACCGTGTGACCAGAAAACCAACGTGCTTGTCTTACCTCACCCACAGGGACCAGAATGAGGTGTTGGCTGAAGACAGGGACAAGCTCCGCGTGCTTCAGCCCCTCCAGCCCTGGTTCAGCCAGGAGCAGCGAGAGGAGCTGGCTGAGGTGCACCCCTGGATCCAACAGCACACCATCCCACAGGAAATAGACACACCGGTATAATGGGGATCTTAAAATACTCCCTCAGTGTGAATGCGTTCCTCTTTCTGTTCACACGTGTAACTTATCTCTGTGTCCCTCAGGGTTGCGTGAGCTGCAGCACAGGTGCAGGTATAGCCCACTCCCCTCACCCACCTGCTCCAGACAGTTCATCACTTCCGGAGAGCCCTCAGCATGACTCCATCGAGCCTGCGCATGACTCTTAAGGAGCGCTGCCAGAACTCAAAACATCAACCTCACAGCAATCCTGCCCTGTCAGAAATCCTCAGCACCTCCCACCATGCATCTCTTATGAGCTGTGGAGCTGGTCCCTGTGCTGGAAGTTTAACGTGTTTTGTAAAAGCAACAGAAGCTGGACCAGGCCCCAAGGAACATAGTTGGCAGGAGACGGGCATTTTACTGGCATTTCTCTCAGTCAGCTTAACGTGACTGTCTTTATCAGACCATGAATATTATACCTCTCTACTTTTTGTGTTAATAGCTCCCCTGGATGGGGCGTAGTTTGTATTTAAGACTGTCCAAACCCTTTGGCACCATGAGTTACCAAACAGGAAGAGGGTTGTTTGGTTGCTGCCCCTAAACGTGAGCACTGTGTACACACGTGATCTGCAGAAGATGGTGTGACAGCGTGAGAAGACCAAGACAGCACTGACACAGTTTGAGTATCAGAACACACGCCAGCCTCTTCTCCTGCACCAAGACGTCCAGGTTGTACAGTATGTGTACCACATCATCTCCCTCTGTGATGTAGTAACGTAACATGACTTACTCGTGGTAGATGTTTGTTTTCTGACAGACACTAAGACAAAGACACATTTGCTGCTCTCTGTTTATAATGTTCAGATCTTGTAAGTTGTTCTTGGAGTGTACTTTTATTCCGTAGGTCGTTTTCCTGTCGTCCAGAGCCTCTGTTTATTTGTCATTTCCATTCAGAAGCAGCACATATTTTTCTTTCAAGCTGAAATGTGTGCTACAAAACGGTTTCAGTCTATTGCTCAAAGTCTCCACGCAGCATCCTGCCTGGTCATCATCCTACACTACCTGTAGCTTACCTCTAATTGTAAACGGACACAACGTGGCCCCAAATTTTCTGCGTTTACGGGATGAGTTCTCTCTATGACTCTGTAGCTGTCCGTTGAAATTGCCGTGTATCTGTTTGCGTGAAAGAGAGAGAGACTGTTGGGAGTAAGCCGTTGTAGATGTGTGAATGTCGTCGCTCTCCTTCTTGTACCGTATTCAGCTGCCGGGTGAGATTGCGAATGTGAATGAGTGTGTTGACTGATTGCGAGCTGCTTCCTTCGATACAGATGTCCAACAGTGTAAGACAGACCAGGGTTTTCTACCATTTTTAGATTCAAAGTATATTAAAGTACCATGTATTTTATAGAAAATGTACAAAAAACAATCTTCACAAAGTGTATACAAAGCCATTTGTCTTGAATTCAGGGACTGTTTGTTTGTGACACAAAGGAATGAATAAATGAGCTATGACCTAATGTGTATATTGTGCAGCTTCTATAGCCCTCTTTGCTACCAACAGGTGCAGGCTCAACATTAAATACAGTGGTGAAAATAAGTGTTTCATACACCACCAATTTTGCAAGTGTCCCCACTTACAAAGAATGGAGAGGTCTGTAATTTCCATCATAGGTACACTTCAACTGTGAGACAGAATCTAAAACAAAAAATCCAGAAAATCACACTGAATGATTTTTAACAGACCTGTTAGTTTGTCTCTAAGAAGCCCTCCTGTCCTCCACTCGTTACCTGGATTAATTGCACCAGTTTGAACTTGTTATCTGTATAAACGACACCTGTCCACACTCACAATCAATCACACTCCACTCGCTGTGTTTGGAGGAAAAAGAAGGATAAGTACAATCCCATGAACACCATCCCAACTGTGAAGCGTGGGGGTAGAAACAGTGCTTTGGGGGTACTTTTCTGCAAAGGGGACAGGACGACTGCACCGTATTGAGGAGAGGATGGATGGGGCCATGTATTGTGAGATTTTGGGCAACAACTTCCTTCCCTCAGTCAGAGCATTGGAGATGGGTGGTGGCTGGGTCTTCCAGCATGACAATGATCTGAGACACACAGCCAGGACAACTAAGGAGTGGTGTAAGAAGCATTCCAAGGTCCTGGAGTGGCCTCCTAGAAAATCTTTGGAGGGAGATGAAAATCTGTGTGTGTTGCCCAGCTACAGCCTCGAGATCTGGAGGAGATCTGCATGGAGGAGTGGGGAAAAGTGTGTGCAAACCTGGTCAAGAACTACAGGAAACGTTTGATCTCTGTAATTGGTTTCTGAAACCAGATGTTAAGTTCTGTTTTTCTAGTGTATCAAACACTTATTTCATGCAATATAATGAAAAATTAATTACTTAAAAATCACACAATGTGATTTTCTGGATTTTTGTTTTACATTCTGTGTCTCACAGTTGAAGTGTACCTGTTATGAAATTTACAGACCTATCCATTCTTTGTGAGGGGGGAAACTTGCAAAATTGGTGTATCAAACACTTATTTTCCCCACTGTAAGCATGTCAAGGACATCATGAATTTGCTGTTGACGTTTCTTGAAAGGCAGGATGACACGGTGAGTTTTTTAAGGATGAATTTTGTAAACACACATTTTTTTTCTTCATTTTTTTTATGGATTATCAGTAGAGTACAGTACAGCACTACATTAGGCAGTTAAATCAGTGTGAAGCATGAATGAGCACGACAACTAAAATATAAATGGCAAGTTAGGTAAGTTTTACTATTAGGTTGTTGCATGGTTCACATACACAGCACTGAAAGTGAAAAAAAGGAGATGAATAAGGTTTTATCAACAAAGTATTTCTGTATAAAACGATTCAAAATATCAGTGGATTTTTACAGAAGTCCAGAAGTAGATAAAGGAAACCCAGTCAGTGAAATCTAACAGAATTATTCTTTGATATTTGTTTATTCAGGGAAAATGAGTTGATATTGCATATCTGGGAGGTGAAAAAGTAAGTGGGTTCCAGGTTAGTTGAAAAAAAAACAGATAACGGGTTGTTTTCTCATATTCTGGATCTCCACCTAAATGAAAAATCAATGCCATAACTCACATGTTTTCATGTGAGTTATGGTAATAGCTAGATGGTAGGACAACTGGCTTTGAAGCTATGTATCAGCTTGAAGGAGTTATTGTCCCCGAGAAACAAGCTTGTTCTCTCGTCCTTGATTGGGTTTTTAAATTATGTCTTCAATAATTCTGATAACTTTCGGTCATTTGAGCTGTCAAGTCATCAGTGGTAAACTAGGTCGCCCAGCTAACCACCAATAATGACTAATGGCTAAAACGGATAAACTGCCCTTCCAGAGAGATCTCAGCTGCTATCAAGAGTCAACCCATAGGTGAAAATGCACATGGCTGGAGGTCAAATCTCTGAAGGGGTATGGGCTGGGAAAAGTTTTGGAACAACTGGTTCAGATGTTTTCACACATCCACAGACTTATTGTGAACAAATGGATGAGGTTACCCTCCGCAGGAGTGGTCGACCAACAAAAATCAAAGAAAAGAACAAAGAACAAGAAGGATATATGATAGTCTGAGAGGTCACAAAGGAACCCAGGGTGACTTCTAAGCAGCTAATGAATCCATATTCAGGAGAACGTGATGGTAAAGTGGCAAGAACAAAGACACTGATCACCAAAAAAAAAAACATATTGACCCGTCTGCAGTCTTCAAAACATCACGTGGACAAGCCAAAAGACTATACCGAAAATGCTTTGGGGACAGACAGTAGAACTGTTTGGTTTCAATGAGAGACTCCTGTCTGGGGTCAAAACAACACTGCTTTCCAGCATCAGAATATGTCAAAATACCACGCTGGGGTGGTAATTGGCCTGTTTTGTTGCATCTGAGCCAGGACTGCTTGCCATCACTGATGGGCCAATTAATTCTTAATTATAAAGATTATTATAAAAGTTCTGACCTTAAACCAATAGAAATGAGACCTGAAGTGTTCATGTGAGGAGTGGCGATTCCTCCCAGCTGCTGTAGGCAACTGAGCAGGAGTTACATGAAATGTTTAGTTGCTGCACAAGGGGGTCACACCAGATCCTGAAAACAAGGGGTCACTCCTGCACCTCACAGATATGTACAAATGATTAATTATAAACAAATACAAAAGCAGAATATTTCTGTTTCATTTGTTTGATTGGGTTGTCATTGGCTACTGTCAGGACTTCTGTAAAAAAAATAATAATAATTGAATCATTTTTATGCAGAAAAGTAGAAGAGGGGGGGAAATACTTTCAAGCAACACAGCAGTTTCAAAGCTAGAGGGTGCTTGTGTCCTGGGAAAAAAAATACGAACCTAAACCAGCAAACAAACAAGACACGGTCAAACACAAAGAGTGGCTAATAGAGACTGAATAATTATAGCAAAGTCAATTTATATTTACTCAGAAACCAAAATGAAAAAGGACAGGATGAGCAGCTCACTGTTTCTGATTTCCTGGCATACGTGACCCTGGATGACCCCAGATGAAGGCCATGAGCCGTAATGTGTTGGCCTATAGAAAGAGTTGTTCCATTGACTACAAGTGCTGCTAGAGTCTTGACCTTTTCCTCTTACATGCTACCAAGGTGCATGTAGGAGGAAATAAAACAGTTTTTACTGACATACATGAACAGAATCATCCAAGTCAGAGTGTCGGATGTTAAAAAAAAAAAAAAAAAAGCCTGCTACCAAACATTTATCCTGTCTACATTCAGTTCACAAATAATTACAGTTACTGTGTAATATTCAACAAGTCATTAAAAGAGTTAAAATTACAGACCAAAATATATTCCACTTGAATAGTCAGTTAGCATAGGGTTAATCAAAGCCTACAAGAAGCAGTGTGCACTGATAACACTTCAGCAATGCTTCAGTCCAGTCAGTAAAGCCAAGACAGAAGAGGAAGGGCAAAATAAAACATATGCATCATCTTTTAACTACAGGGATAGGAATACAATGTGTAACTACTGATGACTCCCATCTGAGCCACTGTATTCAACTTAGCAAAGGTGCATATTTCTCTTTCATATAGCAGTCAAGGCTTTGAGTCACAGTCCAAACCTGTCCAGTCTTTTTAGTTTGATCAAGTACAATAAAACCAAATCTTTTCTTTGGATGTATCTAATACTGAAAGTTTGACGACACCAGACTCAGTGTGAACTGTTTTGTTTTCCCACCACAAAGCATTTTCTCTGTCTCTCTGACGTCTCTTCTGCCAGAACGGAAGGCAGTGTGGAGGGGTTTAGTTTGGAGCGCAGCCTCTGGACCAGCCAGTGACTCCTGTTGCACTTCCCTCTCACTTGGAAAACTTCTGCATTTCTGCAAGGAGCACAGACAAACTGGAGGTTGAAAATGTGCGATCATTCGTGATGGCTGTCTTGCGCATGCGTGTGTGTACCTTTGTCAAGATCGATGACTTTAGGCTGAGTGTTGACGCTGACCTTTTCTCTCAGGAGGTTGTTCTTGTAGTCTAAACACAGGAAAGAGTGAAGACAGTCACTGGCCAGAGACTCAAACCACTGTGTGTTTATGTTCCGCTCTCTCTTCTGACTCACCAAATCTTTTCTCCTCCCGACTGCTGACGTTCACCTCCGTAACGTCCATCTCAAACTCATCCAAGCTGCTTTGACTCCTGCTGGACCTATCGCAGTGAGGGACACACATCTGAGTGTGTTTTAGGATACGATCTGACTGTGTGTTGTCAGCACTCACCTCACTGATGCCCGAGGGTCAAATTCTGCAAACGACACAAGAAAAACTGATGAGATCGAGAGATAAATTGCGCCACCTGTGATCAGACCCAAGAACTGCAGTTCACACCTTTGGTTCTGTTCCGTCTGGTGACGAGGAGGATGATGAGGATGATGAATGCCAGGAGCAGGAAGGAGGTAAGGACGTAGCCCAGTGGCAGGAGAAAGTGGTGTTTTTGATCAGGCAGGATGACGTTGATGACTCGCGGTGACTCGACCTTAGTGGTGTCTGTGTAACATAAAGTTGCTAAAGTCAGCGGTTCATGTCCTCAACCCAACATCTTTTCTCACTCATACCTGGTATCATGTGGTTTACATTTGTATTAAATAATCCCAAGTGGGCATTACTCATCTCATGAGTAACCCCTCATTGGCTCTGCAGAGTTTGATGAATATTTTGCACTAAAAAACATTTTATTTCTGCTAAAGTTCTTTTTTGCAGAGAATTTGTGTTCAATGTGAGTGTTCGCTCCCCACTGCTCTTCTCCCTTTACACCACTGACTGCACCTCAAGGGACCCTTCTGTGAAAGTTTGCAGAGGACACCACCGTCACTGGATTCATCCGGGACGGCGACGAGTCTGCATACAGACGGGAAGTGGAACAGCTGGTCCTCTGGTGCAGTCAGAACCACCTGGAGCTAAACCCGCTCAAAACTGATGACAGCTGACTTTAGGAAGAGACCCCCATCACCCCCTCCTCTCACAATACTCAATAGGACAGTCCCAACAGTTGACTCATTCAGGTTCCGAGGGTCCACAATTTCACGGGACCTGAAGTGGACCTCCCACATAGACTCAGTGAGGAAGAAGGCCCAGCAGAGGCTGTGCTTTCTGCATCAGCTCAGTAAGTTCAACCTGCCTCAGGAGCTGCTGATCATCTTCTACACCGCAATAATCCAGTCTGTCCTGACCACATCCATCACTGTCTGGTTTGGATCCACCACCAGGCAAGACAGGGACAGACTGCAGAGAACAGTCAGGGCTGCAGAGAGGATCACTGGCACTGATCTGCCCTCCATCCAGGACCTGTACTGGGCTTGGGTCAGGAAGTGGGCCAGGAAAATCTCCACAGACCCCTCACACTGGTGTATATATTATCCTATATTTTTTTATGTGTACAGATTGAGAGTTATTTTATTCTATTCTATTTTTATTCACTTATTTAAGTTGTTTCTGTTCTAGAGAGAAAAGTTGCCAGAGTCAAATTCCTTGTATGTGTACATACTTGGCCTTTAAAGCTGATTCTGATTCTGATTCTGAGTGTGCCTCAATAGTGATGAGCCAGTTCCCGTCAGGGAGAGCCGAAGCTTCAGCTGAGAATTCACACAGGCCGGTATGTTAGGACTTAGCCTGTATTCATCTAATTAATTTGTTTACTGTGGTACAGTTGCTGATTTAAAGCTTTGATTAAAATGTTGCGCAATAGTAACTGTATTTTTGTAATGACTTCTGTGAAAACAGCAAATGGAAAATTGCTTACCAACATGCAACCATTTAGAAGTGCTAAATTAGCATAAAATAGAAGGCTCCGAGTGAAATTAAATGAGCCATTTGGAAGCCATAAGAGCCGGCTCTTCTCAGAGAACTGACCCGATTCTATGAAAAGAGACTTCCTATCAATACTCCTCAAACCCTACTGTGATTATTGTATCTGTGCATGTGTATTTTGTGCAGTGCATGCATGTCATGCCACAGAAACATGTAACACTTTGCACATTTTTCTCACTTTATCTACATGTAGCCACATTTCCTGGCTGTATATAAAAAAAAAATCCATAAAGCCTTAGGGAAGTGAGAAATAATTAGGACGTGTGCGGTTCTGCTGAGCGTTGGGAATCAGAGGACGAAGGAATGTCTGGTTTCATTTAGCTTCGTTTAAAAAAAAAAAAGAAAAAAGAAAGAAAATTGCAAGGCAAGAAGCAGCTGTGGAGCTCAGACTGCAACACATCTGAGCCAAAATAGGATCCAGACTGAGTGTCATGCTGTGATTTACTTTTCCTGGCAGTAAAACACAGAAAAGCAGCGAGAGCGAGAGGAGTGAAGGAAGCACAGCGCGAGGTGGAAGGAGAGGAGGAGGAGGAGAGCCGAGGGAGAGGAAGAGGATGGAGAGATGTTTCTCCATAGGCCTGCCTCGCAAAATGAGGACAGGAAAGATGTTGTCCGGACATCCAAACACAGCCTTTCAGCACAAACACAAAAACATCATCTACTGATGCTTCCGCTGAGAAAGTGTAAGGGAGGGAAGGGTTGACCTACATCTTTCCTCTGTCATCAACAAACTCCTTACTCTCCCTCACTTATTTGGTGGACAAAAACTCAGTATCTCTTTCTGTCTAGTTTCCAGCTTGTCCCTTTGTTTCGCCAGCTGTTGTACAGATGAAGCACGCTTCCTTTTCTTGTCTCTAAACAGTAAAAACACTTCTCTTTCTTCACATAGAAAGGGGGAAAGTCTAGAGTGAAAACGCCACTGTGAAAATAGACAAACCTGAATATGGTGGATCATCAAAGGAGGAGGAGAAGGAGGGGGGCGGGACGGACAGAATGTGGGGGTAAAGAAATAATGAAACATCTGCAGCGCGTCCAGAGGGAGCCAAAGCCAACAAGCAGCAGACATTCAGAGAGGGCACAACAAAGCTGATAGGTTCTATTACTTCGCTGAGCTCCTGTAATGTCAGAGAGCATGGAGGAAGTAACTTTCCAAACTCCTGCGCACAATTCCCGTGGCGCAATCCTACTGTATCATTACAGCTCGGGGAGCAAAGGATTAATTGTGTGGGCAGAGCTGGCCTTCAGTCCAACGACTGTATCCGAGAGATTCCACTGAAATGAGATCGGCCTTTTTGGCACCTTCTTCTCTGCTCACACACACACACACACACACAGATGGACTCGGCCACAGGCTTTTCTCATTTCTAAACCTCTCTCGATGATTTTCCCACATTGATACCTCGACCATTATCAGCTTTGTTTCGGTTACCTACTGGAAAACAGTCCTGCACCAGAAACTCTCTCATGATGAAAGAATTTGAGGCAGGCAGCCGGCAAGCCCAAATGCCAATTGAGTGCACCCGCCCCGGCTCTCTTCTTTCTTTTCTCTGCTGTTTTTTTCCTAAGATGAACTCAGTGGAAGGAGTTTTGAGGCAGGGCAGAGAGCTGAGAAATGTGAACTCCGTAGATGAAGACAAAAACGACCCTCAAATATTCAACTAGACACGTAATAAGTTAAGAAGCAACAAAAAAACAACAACTTAAGTGTGTTGTGTACTACAAGTACTATGATAGCAGGGTCGAGTAGAAGGTGAAGAGCGATGAGGCTTATAGGGCTTTGGGTATGTGTGTGTGGTTGCAGGGGTCTGGCGTCAGACATGCTGACGGTGCAAGAAAAAAGTCTTATGAAACAGAAAACTTGAGAAAGAGGGGGATTTCTCCACCCACTCCTCTCGTTTCTCCTTCTTCTGTTGCTGTTCTGAGACCCTGAGAGGAGAAACGATGGACAAAACAGGACGGCACGGAGGGGAACGGTGACGGAAATAACAGATGTGCATGTTTTTCCTCCTAATTGTATGTATGATACTTCAAATCCACTAAGTCAGAAAACATCTTCTCTGCTGAGTCTGACCTATGTGTGAAGCAGGAGGAGAGACCTGGTGTGTGTTGATGAATTTGTGCGTGATACCTTTGTCTTCGCTGGGCAGAGCTTCGGCCGCCACGGTGGTCTGGATCAGAGGTGGCTCCACTGTGACCTGGAACTCTCTTCTCTCATGTAGACCACAGTAATGATGGTGGAGGTGGCAGGAATACATCCCCTGGTCTGTTGGCTGTCAAAACACTTGTGGATGAAACATAAAAACACTCCACTGGATGGGCACATTAACACAAACCAATAGAACCAAGTTATTCTGCTAAAATATTATACGGCAAGTTTTAAAGCTTTGGGAGCTGTGAGTGAAAACTGTGATGAACTACATCATTGCTCGGCCAAAACGCTGTCATGCATTGTTTCTGGAAGATGTTTACAACAGTGCGTTCCTTAATTAGATGAATAACTGCAGTGCTTACAGCTCTGTGAGGCTGCTTTGACCTAAATGCTTCTGACAGCACACTAACATTCTCACATGTTAACCATACTAGCTTAGCCTGTTAGCACGCTAACATTATCATTTGCTAATCAACACCAGACAAGAACATCTGAGGGTAATGGAAATGTCTTCTTTTTTGTGGACATCTGGGCACGGACTAAACTGTGCTGATCAAAACTAGGACATGACTGTGATGGTGACACTAGATGGAAACAAGCCCATCCATGCTTGTCAAGTCACTACAAAAGATAAAAGTCTAAACTGAAAATTCTTCAGGTCTGTGTCTTGTACTTTTGTCTGTCCTTTACTGTATCTATAATTTGCACAAAGTAAAAGCTGACATGGCAGTGTAATACTGATATTCCTTTTCCCAAAGTTTTCTTTGACTTTTCGATTAATTCTGTGTTAATTAATGTGTTATATTAAAGCTCAAAAGTACTACTACTGAACCAAAACTAATAACTAATCCAGTAGTCAGCTGATTGTTGTCTGTAGCTCAACAGAAAACTGAGCCCATGTCAAAGAGTGTTTGCTAAGGCCCAACACTCCAAAGTCTGGCTTTGTCCTAGATTTTTTGATTTCTGAGCTGAGGGACCGCTGGGCCCCCTCGAGTTTCCCTAAAATGTAGCCATAAATATTTCTCTGTCTGCTGTTGTGACAAATAAGAGTTGTTGTTTCTTTTAACAAAGTGGTTTCTCAGTCTATAGTGGTTGGCAAAACTATTTCCCCAGAGGAAAAGTTAAGCCTGACTTTACAAGAATTACATTACTAATGAAAGCTCCATATGTTGTAGAAACACTGTACACACGCACTGTAAACACTGTTATCCAAAGTAGAAAGACACACACACATACAGTAAATGGCCTTCGTGGGAAGTGTGTCCCCCATACTAAACACGCTGCTGTTTTAGAACATAAACTGCCTCTCAGACCATATCCATGCTATGCTAATGCCTGCCTATAGACCAGTGGTTCCCAAACTGGGAGGCGCACTCCCAACGGGGGTCGCAGAGCCATCGCAGGGGGGGCGCAGGGCGTGGATTGAATTAGAGGGTGACAATTTTTCGGGACTCCCGCAGGTCACAGTATTCCTGCAGTGTCATCATTTTCACAGTTGGTAAAGTGATACGGACGGGATAGGGCAAATAATCAACGGAGCGGGACAGAGGACGGAGCCGGACATTAAATTAAAAAAATGGCGCTGCAATGCGGTGACAACAACATAAGGAGTGAGACTTAGTGGGATTTAGGAGTCTTTCTCTCGGGATTTTGCGGGACAGGATTTCTTTGGGGGTGGGTGGGTGGTTGTGTTGCGAGGGGGGCAGTTACGTGATCAGGATATGGGGGCTCGGGATGGGATGAGAGCAATGAGATGGACAAGTTTTTGACGGGCTCCCACGCAAACACAAAGCTGTTACACTAACACAATTACACAGTAAAGTTTACTTTATGTGAAGATTTTCTCATGTACCAAAGGGGGTCCCAGCAGAGAAAGTTTGGAAACCACTGCTATAGACCAACGGTAAGGACAATCAAACTGGTTCCAGAGCAGATCAGAGTATGACTTTGAGGGTGCAACCCCAGCACTACAAGACTCCTTAAACACCACTGATGGGAACATTTTCAGGGAGGCAGCCACCCACAGCAACCAGAGTTCCACGCCGCCTGTCCATCACAGGCTACAAACCACCACCACAAGTTTGTCAAAGTGAGTGACTTCTATGCACGGTTTGAAGCGATGCTCTCAAAACCTCCCCGCAACCCAGCGGCCCTGTCCTCCGTCTTTCCTCAGGTGATGTGAAGAACTCCGTATCCAGGATCAAAGCTACTGGATCAAACACCATTCTCCTGGGAGAGTGTGGAAAGACTGTGAAAGACAACGGTTAGATTTGGTACCAAGGTGCCACTGTTTGACCTCCACCATCAACCCAATGCCAAATAAGTCTACTGCAGTGTGCTTAAATACCTGCTGCCCTGTAGCACTGACCCTGATTGTGATGAAGTGCTCATCCACCCACCAATGTTGGACCCCTTTCAGGTTGCGTACCATTCTAATAGCTATACAGATGATTCAGCATTCCTGACTCTGCATCTGGCCCTGACACATCTAGAAAACATGGACAGGTGTGTTAAAAAGCTGTTCATAGACTTCTGCTCAGCATTCAGCGCGATCATCTCACAACAGATGATGGGGAAGCTCAGCAACCTGGGCCCCAACTCCTCCTTCTGCAACTTTGTCCTGGGCTTCTTTACCAAAAAAAAAGACCACAGTCAGTCTGGATTGGCAGCAGATACTCAGCCACCACCTCCATGTGCACTGGAGACACCCAGGGCTGTGTACTCGGCCCAATGCTGTTCACCCTGCTGACCCCTGACTATACTAGTAGTTCCATCTAACAACCACATCATAAAGTTTGCTGGGGACACAACAGTGGTTGGCCAAATCGGTAACAACAGTGAGACACTGTATAGAAAAGATGTGCAAGTCCAACTGTCGCAGGGAAACTTAGAAGCCTGTTATTGACTTTAGAGGAAATGTCACCCCCCAAATGATGCCTTTTTATTGGAGAGGGTCAACAGCACCAAGTTCCTGTGGATGCATGTCATAGAGCAACGCCTCTATTTCCTGCGGACGCTAAGGAGAGCAAGTGCCCTCCCACCCATCGTGACCTGTGGTTTGGAAATGCTACAGTTTCTTGTTGAAATACCCTACAGAAAGTGGTGCGCACAGCAGACGGGATCATGGTTTGTCACACAGAACCATCTGAGAAGTCGTGCTTGGAAGCTTTTTACAAAAGAGAGCACATTCCTTCAATAGTAGGAACACAGCCCTGAGAAGAAAGTACATAAAAGACACACAACACAACCCTCCCATGGCTCACGGTAATTGGTCCACACCTCAGTGGATTAAGTGCATAGCTTGGACACTGTCAAGAGGGACCAGGCTTCCTCTCGAACTGTGGTATTTACCGTTCATCTGTTAAGTTACCAGTTGTTCACATGCTGATACACACCTGTAGATTGGATATGGTAAGTGAGAAGTCTCCCTCTGAAAAGGCTTGATTGCTGATGTTCATCTTCCTCTGGAGGAACAGGGGCCCATAGCTGCGCTGCTCCCCAGAGGCGTACAGGTCCACCAGCCGGTCAGCACTGTCATGGCGGACCCCTGGGGGCTGGCGGTCCCAGTGGACCACCTGGAAGCCGCCACAGAAGGAAAGGAGATGCATCTTTCAGTCAATATAATGCACTCCACCTAAATTACACCTAAGCTCGGTTTGATCTGTCTGAGAGAGTACACACACCTGCTGGTCCCCCTCCTCGTTGCTCCAGTCTGTCCACACACTCCGTCGGTTGATGCACGGCAGGACCACGGTGCTCCCAAGCAGCACCACGTACACTGCCTTCTGTCCATCCCAAAAGCGCTGTTCTTTGCGACCTTTGCGTTACAGAGGCGATCCTTGTCAGTTATGTGGCAGCTTGGGGAGGAACTAACCCTGACAATTGGACTGATGGAGTGTGATACATACGTGATTTGGTGACGTTGAGTTGCACTCTGATGGTCTCGTACAGATGACAGTAGAGGTGGTGGAGGTTACAAGAGTACAGACCTCTGTCATTCATTGTCACGTCTGCCGCCACATGCAGGAACACAAAAACCTGTTATATACCCATGGTCTCTTGGAAACTACCACTTGATATGATGTAGATTGTCTGTTATATACCATATGTATTAGTGTAAACATTTTGTTAACCCTTTGTGGGGCAAGGAACCATATTTGGTAAGTTTGGCTTTAGTTTACAAACAATATGTGATTCTTTCAGATGTCTAACACCAACCACACCAACAACGTAATGATGCAGCCATCATAAGCAACCAAGTCTCAGCCACACACATGACTATGACATAAAGTGACAGCAACCTTTGATGACCAGGGAGAAGTTTCCATCCTTGAAGGCTCTGGGGCTGAGGTTGACCCTGCCCAGGTTGTACGAGTTGTAAATCCTCTGGTCTCCTGCAGAGAACATGTCCACCACTCTCTCCATAGCGTAGTTGGGATGTTCCCGGTACATGTCCCAGTGGACCACCCTCTGTCTGTCCCTCACGCTGTCCCTGGTCCACACCATGCGGCCGCTCATGCACTGCAGCACCACCCTTGACCCGGCGGGGGCGGTCACGTTATAACCTGCCACCACCACACTGCTGCTGCTGTCAGACTGACATGACACTTGGGGACAGAGATGTGTGGAGTGTTCAGTACAAATTAAAAAATGAAAGAGGAACGATGTGAATTGAAAAATGTGCACATACAGAGAGGAACACACCTGCAGTGAAGAAGCAGAACACAGGGACTGAAATAGAAACAGAAAATGAAAATGGACATGATCAGAGAGCCAGTGACAACACACAGTGATGCTGTGTGTTATAATTAAAACATGTATCTTCATATGTTGTCTTTACAGGTTTATATGTTGCTTAAATTCGTATTTGGGCCCAGTTTAGCAAATGATGCAAAGAACAGAATTTACTGTAGCTGTAAAAATTAAACAAATTCTATACCTTCATATTTTAATTGATACTGGTAACGTCCAGTCTGGCTGCCTTACACTGCCCTGGCGTATCAGACTCAGTGATACTCATCTGAAAAGAATGTGCCTAGCTTGGGTGAACTGGAGGACTGCACTGAGACCTGGTTTTAACATCAGCTGAGAGATGATCAAGTTAACCATTTCTGCTCAAAAACATGGAGACAGCGGTAAAATACTTTGAGACCGTTTAGACTAATACTGCTAATCGTCTGAAATATTCACACAATCTGAGAAAAAAAGAGAAAAAAGTTGTTCTTTAAGTAAACACCACTCATTTTGACTCAATGCAAGAGCAGAATCAGTGTCGTACTGTTAAATTAGGATATTATGCATGCTCTATAGGCCACACACAAAAATATGTTTAACTTAAGCCTACTTACTGTGGATCAAGAGGAGAACCTGAAAAATGATGTCCCTCCTCTCGCTTCCCATATTGACAATGTTATGTGGAGAGATACTACACCAGGCAGACTGCCATAAGAAAATTTGTCCAGCAGAGTGACTTGCTTTGGTCAGATCTCAGAGTTTGAAGAGATGCATCACCCAGCGACACGTTGAGGCTCTGACTCTGAACCAAAACAAGACTAAACGGAGCACTTCCCAGCCGGGAAATGTAACCTGACACTCCCCAACACCCCTCCTCTTTTCTTGCTGTCTAGTTAAATTCTGTTGCTTTTCCTCTCTTATGAATTAACCATCAAAGCTTTTAAGTTCTCTTTTAAGTTCTTTGCAGGATTTCTCAAGTCTTATCGGGAGATGAGATCAGTTGAGTTGAGTTTGTTTTCATGTGTCACGGATGTCAAAGATGCACTGAACACTATTTCCTCACACGAGTTGTTCGCGTGTGTTTTTGTGTAACGGGCAAAGGGACACACATACTTTACAGTGAAATACACAGACACAAAGATGCAAAGTGCTCCACAGAAACGGGAACAGCAGCGCCCCCTGCAGTTAGAGTGAAAAAGCTTACAGCACAGACAGAGGAGGACAGCCGGACTCACTGCGTCACAGACTAAATGAACTTGGCCACCAAGACAGTATGGTGCTACGACCATCCATCTGCTGCCCAGCCATGTCCTTTCTGTTTGCCAACTCCCTCCTTCCCCACAGCACCAATGACATACAGGACACCCTTCACACCTCCTTACTCCATACACCTCTTCATGTCCCACCCTCTCAGCCTCTGCAGAACAAAGTCTCTTCTGACAAAAGAATGAGAAGTGTGCAAGACAAAGAAGGCTACAGATCCACATAGCATCTACTCAGGACTGTTCAGGGACCGCACAGACCTGCTCTATCGGGCAGTCAAGTACATGTTTAACCTGAGCTTCTGTGGTTGTGTGTGGAAGCACAGTGTAGTTCCAGTACCAAAGACAACACACCCCAGAGAGCTCAACAACTTCAGACCCGTGACTTTAACTTCTCACCTGAAGACCATGGAAAAGCTGATACTGAACCACCTCTGACCCCTGGTGAGACCGAAGCTGAATCCATTGTAGTCTGCATATTAACTGACCTTTGTGGTGGAGGACGCCATCATCTACCTGGTACACAGATCCCTTCTGCACCTTGAAGAGCCAAAAGCCCATGTCATGTTTTTAGACTTCTCCTTTAAAGGAGCCTTTAAAAATAAAATGGCCCTGCTCAAGGGGAAGCTAGAGGAAGCTGACAAAAGTGCATCTGACTCCAGACTCATATTTTTGTTCGTATAAGAACTGAATCTGTCAATTCAAGGCTACAGAAACAAAAAGCAGAAAAGCAGGAGATGTTCCACATTAAACCGAGATGTAGCTATACAAGGCAAACAACATGACACAGTAGCATCGGTGAAAGGCCTTCAAATGAAGGTGGCTGCATCTTGCAGCAATACCACTTTAAAAAAGTCCAATTTGACCTGATCTGATCGGAAGGTAAGCAGAGTCAGAGTCAGGGAGTCTGGAAAGGAGAATACCAGGTGATGTAAACCTTTTCACTTGGCCAACTGCAGGGAGCGCTGCTGCCCCTGTCTTTGTATGACTGTGCTGCACGTGGCTAGTAAATGATGTTTTAGGCCACTCCACTTCATTCGTCAATTTCAGCCTACTCATAACTCCAAAAGTGTGACTTTTAAAAGCCAGTTGTGATATATTTTAGCGCCCCCTGCTGTTGGAGAATTGAAAAAGCTTACAACGCCTGCGGTCTACAATCCAGGCCCGACCCTACTTCATTTGGGAGATGAGACGAGATGTGGTATGGCCGTAAGCATAGGTGTGCTTATTACTTTCCACAATCATAGTTCACATACCAATGAGCAACCAAGAGATCCCGCAGAAGGTGCTAAAAGTTTGCCAAGAATCAGCTCGAATGTAGTCCTATTCACAATGAAGTTGTGTGATACAGTTTGATAGACTTATAGATACACTTTATTGATCCACAAGGGAAATTGCTTGGTCACAGTAGCTTATTTGTACATAAAAAACACTCATAAGAATCTCAGATAAAAAGAAAAGATTAAATTAAATTAAATAGAAATACAGATAAGCAGAATAAAAGTAAGGTAAAATAAAAGTAGTATAAGCAAAAATGTATACATTAGCATATTAGCAAATGACAAATTTACAAGAAATAGAGAAGGATATTGATATGATGTAGTCTTAGTTTAACATGTTAAGGAAAACTGTGTTTTGATGGGAATTATAGAAACGGAATGAAATAAATTCATATAAAATCTTAATTTAAATATTTCGACATACGCCACTAGACTGTGTGCGCGAAAGCTATGTTACTCAGTCTATATCATAAAAATAGCAAAAAACAGACATCCACACAGATATCTTCGCTGTCCTGATCGAGGCATAAAGTTCATAGATTAATCAATAAAAACTCATATGTGGTTAAGACCGAAATTAAGCGTTCCTTCCTACGGTCCTTTCTGCTTCTAGTCGGTGTTTCCCACCGGACCTATTTATAAAGCGACACAGCCACTATGGACGCTGAGTCGCAGCGTGTTTTGGACTATTTGACAGAAGTGGAGGAGGCAGCAGAGGATGTTCTCACCACCAAACAGCAGGTAACTAAATACTAAACTGGCACCATTCATTTATTAGTAATGGCTAAGCAAGCAGAGCCGACATGTCGCCTGTAGCTGTCTGCTAACTGAAAACTGCAGCTAACCGTCAACGTTAGCGGTCAATCTTACTAGCTTAGTTGCGAGCTTTGGACTAACATCTTAGTATACTAAATGTGAGATAAACTGGCTACGGGAGATGGTATGAATATTCAGGAGAAACAGAGGTTGAAAACAGTCTGTTGTTATGTCTCCAATGTTGTTGTGCGCGATTCAGTGTTTTGCCTCTTTTATTTTATCGATACATTCTGTGAATTATAAAAAATAGAAAACAAAAACTAAATTGCAACGAGCATGGATAGTGTCATTTCACTTTTTTCACGGGGGGAAGTCTTTTATACTTTTGTTAGAGCAAATGCCAACGGAAATGTTTCCCGGGGACCGCAAAAAGCGATGAACCCAGTGTCTGCTTCATGTTCAAAGCTTTGTAAATTTTGGTGGTGTTGGAATAAGTTTTGTCTGTTTGTTTTTGTTTTCTTATGTTAACATCCCTGTTGCATGATTCCTTAATCCATAATCATTTTTATTAGCTTGTTAAATTCAGATAATCTGAGTCTACAGAGTTACAGTTTACAGTAAAAATATGCCAATATCAATTATAGTCATTGATGCATACATTATGATTTCAGAAATACATTATTCTAAAATATCAGTCATATCTATGATGGTAGAAAACATGATGTTGGTTTAGAAGTGGTATGTAACCATACGACTGTATATGCCGCTAGATTAGCACTATAAGGAGTATATGCCACTGGATCACTTGTAGTTACTGGTTTAATACTACACGTCACAGAATTTGAGGGGCCGTAAAACGTTGTTTTAAGACATAAGTCATCCAGTTCTTCGTACTGTGAGCAATTTTGTGATATTTATGCTGCACACACAATGTGAATAAAAGGGTACAGTGAGTGGAGCGGTTTGCTTCACTGAAGAGTTGGAGGTGTGCAGCCATCTTCTGCAGCTCTTAATTAGACAGCTCCCTTGGGCTGTTCCATTCTTTCTACTGTCTGCGGCGTTTCAACGTCATCCGCTGTCAGAAAATGATAGACATGACACTTGGTCTTTTGTAGAGGCGTTTTTGGTTTGCACTAGCACCAGTCACTGAACCAGTCACCTATCATCTAGTAAAATGAGAAATGAATGCAAAATAAAAGTGCCTTGGTATCTTCTGGTCTCAGGCATTTTGACCTCACATTGTGTGTGTGTAATATTGCTCATTTGTTTTCTGTGCTACATTTGCCTGTAGGCAGTTTAAAGCCAAATGCACATTACGTTTTACTATTAACTTTTTAATATCCTCAAATAATAATAAATATGAATAATCTGATGTTGTAGCATCAGCTGCTGTGTGTATTGCTGAACATTAAGGCTTTCTGTTATTATTTCAGATTGTTGACTTGGATGTAAAGAGAAACCGGAACAGGGAGGCTCTGAACGCACTGAAACATGAACTGTCAGATTCAGGTGAGTGACCATTTTCACCCCGACAATGCCAGAACATAATGTTTCCTGCAGTTGTTAGTGGACACGCATAGCTTAGGTGATAAAAACCGTGACTGAAGAAATGTCACAATTCAAAGAGTTGTTTAAATTGTGACTTTTCTTCTGTCACTCATAGTATTGTTGTAAAATTGCCCATTGAAATGACGTTCAACACTTCTGACATTTGCAGAGAAAGTGAAGGTTTGCTTTGGGAACATGTTCATCAAATTTCCCAAATCCAAGACAAAAGAAATGATTGAGAAAGGTAAATATTTCCAGATCATAAAATATAAGTATGTTATAAGTATGCATAAGAATCTGACATAATCCTGTGTTTGTTTTTCTTATCTGTAGATCAGGAACAGCTGGAAAATGAGATAAATGACCTCCGTAAAGGTCTGAAAGCAAAAGTAAATCGTCTCAATGAGATGCAAGGTAGGAAGAGCGTTCTGCTTTTAGTACTGTTCACTAGACCACTTGCTTTGTGTTCATTTGAAGGGATAATTTGTTAACTGAGGAATTAATTGATCAGTTAAGCTTCGAGCCTCCTTCTGTTTGTGCCAAAAAAAGAAAAGACTCGAGTCTTGGAAGACTTGATGCTTCCAAGACTCAAACATAGTAAGAACAGTGACATCTGGTGGCTTGTGAAACTTGTAGCAGTGCTTGGGGTGGAAATACTGCAGCACCTTTTTGACTAGAACAGTTTTAGGCTCATATTTTTCATTACTTGTAGAGGAATTCAGCAAAACTGATTACAGTATTTAAAAATGCTAAATTCAAAAGTACAAAATCTTCTTGCAAACACATAATTCAGTATTTTACTGGTGCACTTTAAGCCAAATGCCACTGAGCAATTATGTTTTTTCACATCATAGTTGATATTTAAGTAGCATTTTATATCATAGACTGTATACAATAAGATATGATTTGAAGAATGATTTTCATTGCATTTTTCAGTTACAGTGGCCTCTTGTTATATGCATATGAATATAGCATGTTTGGCTGCAAAGTAAATGACAAAATTCTGAAAACACGACATCATATGGAGCAATGTTAAAGAGCATCCTGAGTGAAACATTTTAAGCAGCTCAAAGACAGACATCCAGATCTGTATACAAAATTCAAGGTGAGGCTTGATAGATAGATAGATAGATAGATAGATAGATAGATAGATAGATAGATAGATAGATAGATAGATAGATAGATAGACAACTTTATTAATCCTTTTGGGAGGTTCCCGCAGGGAAATTGACATAAATGCATATGAACAACATGTTTTCTCAGCTGTGCTGTAATGTTTGTGAAATGTTGTTACTCCACATATGACGCCCTAATGCAGCGCTAGCTCCTAATATGAGCTGAATGCTGCTTATAACATTAACAGACTACTCTTTACTGTTCAGTCTGTCGAAACACATCTTGTGTATATGTTAAATAAGCATATATACATTAATATATATTTATGTGATGAATTATTTTTAAAGTGTGTTATCTAGAAACTTGAAATTACAGTTGCATTGATGCCATCTACCAAGTTTTTTGTATAATAAACCAGCACAAACATAAGCTATGATTGTGCAACAACCAAAAGTCCTGCACACTAAAATTCACAACGGCCTTGGGACCATAGCAGTGTAAATAAAGCCAGCATGAGTGTTTAAGGGTGTTCAGGAGGTTTCTGGCACTTCCACGACTGTGAAGCCCCAAATGAATGATAGAGAAGAATTAGATTTGATTTCATCCAAGTTGACTAATGGTGGGAAACAATCTTTGAGCCCTGAGGGTATTTGTGGAAAGCCAGTGGTCATTCTGATGTTTAGAGGTGGTGCTGTGCCAAGTGGCAATTCACCTCCATGATACTGGTGGTGCAGACATTTTGAGAAATGCTCATAAAGCATTTAATAGGCATGTCTCTGATGAAGAACACTTACAGGCTTGCAGTGGAGTCCTTTCTGTAACTTGGACTGTCTGTAGTCTTCTTTTATGGTTGACCTTTCGTCTTTGCATCCAAGAAAGCTCAGAGGAAACACGGTGATCGCATTGGGAAATGTTCCTGCAGTCTTCATTAGAGGATGATTCTACTCGTCTCCGATAACTTGTGCTCGTACAGAAACTAAGCTGTTTTCTCATGGATCTCTGATTGCTGCCGTCACTCTCTGAATAACTCCCAGTGGTTCTGTTGTTGGACGCGGGAGTGGAAACTCAGTCCTGGCAGCATTCAGTCTGATAGCTCTATAATAGAGCAATAATTAGGGAGGGGTCACAAAAAAACAAGTAAATAAATAAAAATCCAAGATACAATAACAGACAGTTTGACATTTCATTTCAGTTACTCCTGTTTAGTTATTACTGTCTGCTTAGTACTTCATGATGGAGTATCATGACCATCATTTCTGTTCCTTTTCAGGAAAACCTGAGCTGAGAGGATACAGTCTTTCTCCACTGTCCGCTGATGAAATCAAAGCCATTAGCAGCCTTTTGAAGAGATGACACGGAATCCACGATCTCCATAGTTCTGAGTACATAAGGACACATGTTCACTTGAGGCACCAGTGGTGAACTGTGCTTACCTCTGGAGGATGTGATGATACAGTGAATTGGCATCCAAATGAGTGTCGTTTTTGTTGTGTTGACATATTTATAACTGGATTTTTTACAATTTTTCAAACATCTTTTCAATCCTCAAAGAAACTAATAATATCTCAGTTTAAGTGATTATGTACAACTGTGTTAATGTATGTTTTTGTTAAGTCTTTCTTCAAACAGCAGTCATGTTTTGGAATCCATCCCGCTGAACAGACTGGAAATTAAGCTTCCTTTACTGTGCACTGTAAGTGATGAGGGACACAGTCAAAATGAGGCTACAGCTGAGTGGAGTTCTTTTCTTTTTGGAATAAAATTTCCTTTTTTTGGTTTCCACGGCATGGAGACAGCGGGAATTTAACGCGATCATTTTGGGAGATACTCACTTTATTTGGTTAGTTGAGACAGCTGAAGCCTCATATTTGCCTCTAAATAAATTACTGTGCAGATGGCTGGCTGTGTAATTTGTCTCCTATTTCTTACATTAAAAGCCCACAAGAAAGCGTCTCTTCATAGCTGTATGAATGGAAGTAATGATTGTAGCAAGCAAGACCACCTTCTATGGGGTTTAAAAGCTCAGAAACATGTGAATTGCCTCTGGTGTTAATTTTACAACACTGTCTAACACATCTGTCTAACACACCCTGAAATGTTAAAAGATCGTTCATGCTCATCAGCCACATCAGTAGACTAAATCATAGCTGTGGTAACCTGCATCTGTAAAAGCTGAGCTGAAAACATCAAACTGTTCTGATCTGATGTTGGAGTCTTTTGGTTTTGGGATCTTTAACAATAGCTGTTTTTGTTTAGATAGTGCTTAGTAGATGCTGGCCTCACATTTAGACAGGCTATGTTTCTAAATCAATCACATTTCAGACTATGTTATAACTTCTAAAGGGGAAAAACTACAGATTATTTGACTATTTTCAAAATGACAGCCATGGTTTCTATCAGATAAACTAACGTTCTTCCAAATAAGGTAATCTGGGAATGCAGTGGCAGTCACATCAAAGGGAACCGAAAGTTAAAAACCAAGCAAGAAGTTAGAATTTCTGTTTGACAGTTTGGATTGTGACTTTCCTGGTTACCATTGTTTTCCTCTCCCATATTTGGGCCTAAGGTTCAGACTCTCAGCTTCAATTTGAGGGTGTTCATATCCAAACTGAATGTGATTGCAATAACAAAGCCAATCCATCGGGGAGAGTGTTGGAACATCAGCAGTGGTCACATCACCAGTTAAGTACATCCTGAGAAAGAAGAGAATGCACTGATGAGGCCTGGATGACCACAGTGGTACATCGCTGCAGGATCCTTCCCATGGTAAAGACAAAACAGTGAAGAACACACTCCAGGAGGTCAAGGATCGGTGACGACTGTCTAAACCTACAAAACAGAGAGGAGCAAATAAAAAGGATTTACTGCAAAGCATTCATAAACAGTGTTTTTTGGAGAGACGATACGGACCAGAATGATAGAAAGAAAAGAATGGATAAGGCTTGGACAATGTTGTATGCAAATCCGAGTGGAGCAGTGTGATGACATGAGCATGCTTTGCACATAGTCACTAGATTATGTGCATTAATCTGACAGATGAGAGCTGGATAAATTGGGAAATGTATAGGGATATACCGGCTGCTCTGACTCAACCAAATGAAACAAAGTTGATAGCACAGCAGTTTGTATGGACAATGACTCAAAGTATCCTTTGAAAGCAAGTTTTGGAGGTAAAGTAACTGAATATTCTGTAGTGGTCAAGCCAGTCACCTGAATTCAACCTGACAGAGCTGCATGTCAGTCGCTGAAGACAGAACTAAAAGCAAAAACACACATAACTCAAGGCAGTTGCAGTAAAGGCAGTAAAGTAATAAATGTTGGTGATGTCCAACATGACTTCAGACAGTCACTGACTGAGAAGGATTCTGGATTCTGATTATGTTAAACTACCCAGTCGAGCCACTGAAAAGAGGTACCTGTTGCTCCTTATTGAACAGAATGACTAAATGGTGGTATAGTCAGAAGATGGCAGTGCAGTGCAGGTGTACTGCAGAGAGACAAAGCCTGTAGTCACTGTGTGCTTCAGAAGAATTTCAACTTGTACTAACATGACCCGGTATTATTGATTTAAAATAATGCACATATGACTAAGAACTGTTGTCTGGAAATTCAGTAAAATGAGAGATATTTAAATCTCCGGTGTTTAAGATATTTATGTTCTCAGTTAAACACTGCTCAGTCAGCTGGGATAGGCTCCTGCAGACCCCCGTGACCCCTAACAGGACTAAACGGGTTTAGAAAATGACTGACTGACTGACTAAACACTGCCCAGAAAAATAAAGGAACACCTTTGAATCAGAGTATAGCACTTCAAGGCAGTTAAACTTGGTTGTTGGTAATCAGTTTCAGTAGATTTGGTGTTAATGAAATGAGATGACCCCCAAACCAGGAATGGTTTTACGGGTGGAGGCCACTGACATTTTCAGCTCCTTATCTTCTCTGACATTTTTTCACTAATTTTGCATTTGGCTAGGGTCAGTGCCACTACTGGCAGCATGAGGTGATACCTGGACCCTACAGACGACCATCCAGGATGGCACATCAATAAGTGACATTGACGGAAGTTTTGCTGTGTCCCCTCGCACAGTCTGAAGAGCATGAGGAGATTTCAGGAGACAGTTACTCTAGCAGAGGGGCTCCCAAACTTTTCCGCGCCAAGGCCCCTTAAACCGCATTAGCTTCTGGCTGGGGACCCCCTTTGCAAACCCACAGACAACGCTACAAAATATGTAAAGAAACATCATCTTTTATAATGTTTCTCACTTTTATTCACTATTCAATAACTATAACATTTGTTTAGCATAAGTGCTGCCTCATATTTTCTGATTTTCTGATTTCAATAAAAAAAAATTCATTTTTCTAATTTTTTTTCTTATCTTCCCTCCAATTGTCTGAGGCCCCCTAGCGGGCTGCGGACCCCACTTTGAAAACCACTGCTCTAGGAAACTGGACAGGGCCGCAGCAGGGCGTCAACCCATCAGCAGGACAGGCATCTGCTCCTTTGTGCAAAGAGGAACAGGGTGAACACTACCAGAGCCCTAAAGATGACCCTGTGTTTTTACAGACAACAGCAGGATTATCCTCAGCACATGTGAGAGACATGAAAGGGTTTGGAGAAGCCGTGGAGAATCATTCAGGATGACAGGTTTGGTGGTGGGTCAGTGATGTTCTGGGGATGCATTTGCATGGAGGGACATACCAGCCTCTAGAAGCTAGACAACGGCAACATGTTGGTTGGCACACTTGTGTTGTTGTTGTCTTCAGTTGAGACATACCAAACACCCCTAGTCACACTCTGAGTGATAATTAGCTAAGTACTGTCTTGAGGGGGAGTGAACTGCAGTTTAATTCTGTTGACATACCACTGAGCACAAGAAGACATGAACAGCCTGAGGCAACAAGAAAACAGGGAGGAGCCACAACAGTCACAGGCTAGGTGTGAATGTGTGGAGCTGGTTTCGGTTCACTCTCTCCTCTGACTTTGGTTGCGTGCCACCACTCTCAGACGTGAAACTAGCTCCGAGTGATGAATTTATGAGTCAAAGGATGGGAACCTATTGCTCGTCTCACGTAGATAATTATACCAAACAAGACACGCACCTATTCTGGGCAAAGAACGTGACAAGCTGATGTTCTGATCTGATCATTGGCTGTTCTGTCCAACCAATGCGTTTGCGCCCCAGAAGAATGAAAATAAATCCCTGAAGTATGGGTAATTATAGTGGGGTTGACAGTTTTGTGTGGAAATGCACTGATGGACAGATCTATGGTTTTAATTGTGTCTTAGCTGTGCTGACATTAGTCATACATAGATTGCTGATCAGACAGCTGTATCTATGCCAGATATACACTCACCGGCCACTTTATTAGGTACACCATGCTAGTAACGGGTTGGACCCCCTTTTGCCTTCAGAACTGCCTAAATTCTTCGTGGCATAGATTCAACAAGGTGCTGGAAGCATTCCTCAGAGAGTTGGGTCCATATTGACATGATGGCATCACACAGTTGGCGCAGATTTGTCGGCTGCACATCCATGATGCGAATCTCCCGTTCCACCACATCCCAAAGATGCTCTATTGGATTGAGATCTGGTGACTGTGGAGGCCATTTGAGTACAGTGAACTCATTGTCATGTTCAAGAAACCAGTTTGAGATGATTCCAGCTTTATGACATGGCGCATTATCCTGCTGAAAGTAGCCATCAGAAGTTGGGTACATTGTGGTCATAAAGGGATGGACATGGTCAGCAACAATACTCAGGTAGGCTGTGGCGTTGCAACGATGCTCAATTGGTACCAAGGGGCCCAAAGAGTGCCAAGAAAATATTCCCCACACCATTACACCACCACCACCAGCCTGAACCGTTGATACAAGGCAGGATGGATCCATGCTTTCATGTTGTTGACGCCAAATTCTGACCCTACCATCCGAATGTCGCAGCAGAAATCGAGACTCATCAGACCAGGCAACGTTTTTCCAATCTTCTATTGTCCAATTTCGATGAGCTTGTGCAAATTGTAGCCTCAGTTTCCTGTTCTTAGCTGAAAGGAGTGGCACCCGGCGTGGTCTTCTGCTGCTGTAGCCCATCTGCCTCAAAGTTCGACGTACTGTGCGTTCAGAGATGCTCTTCTGCCTACCTTGGTTGTAATGGGTGGTTATTTGAGTCACTGTTGCCTTTCTATCAGCTCGAACCAGTCTGGCCATTCTCCTCTGACCTCTGGCATCAATAAGGCATTTCCGCCCACAAAACTGCCGCTCACTGGATATTTTTTCTTTTTCGGACCATTCTCTGTAAACCCTAGAGATGGTTGTGCGTGATAATCCCAGTAGATCAGCAGTTTCTGAAATACTCAGACCAGCCCTTCTGGCACCAACAACCATGCCACGTTCAAAGTCACTCAAATCACCTTTCTTCCCCATACTGATGCTCGGTTTGAACTGCAGGAGATTGTCTTGACCATGTCTACATGCCTAAATGCACTGAGTTGCCGCCATGTGATTGGCTGATTAGAAATTAAGTGTTAACGAGCAGTTGGACAGGTGTACCTAATAAAGTGGCCGGTGAGTGTATGAAACACTGGTAGCTCTTTGGAATCTACACTGCCTGACCAAAAAAAAAAAAAAGTCACCACCAAGAAAAAGGTAATTGGAACACTTTTAGCTTTGATTATGGCACACATTCACTGTGACATTGTTTTGATAAGCTTCTGCAATGTCAGCCGATTTATTTCCATCCAGTGTTTCATTCATTTTTCACTAAGATCTTGTATTGATGATGGGAGAGTCTGACCACTGCTGAGGCCCACTGCTCAACGCCTTCTCCAGCACATCCCAAAGATTCTCAATGGGGTTAAGGTCTGGACTCTGTGGTGGACAATCCATGTGTGAAAATGATGTCTCATGCTCCCTGAACCACTCTTTCACAATCCGAGCCCCATGAATCCTGACATTGTCATCTTGGAATATGATCCATTGATGGAATAACCTGCTCATTCAGTATATTCAGGTAGTCAGCTGACCTCATTCTTTGGACACATAATGTTGCTGAACCTAGACCTGAGCAACTGCAGCAACCCCAGATCATAGCACTGCCCCCACAGGCTTATACAGTAGACACTATAGGCATGATGGGTGCATTACTTCATCTGCCTCTCTTCTTACCCTGATGCCCCCATCACTCTGGAACAGGGTCAGTCTGGACTCATCAGACCACATGACCTTCTTCCATTGCTCCAGAGTCCAATCTTTATGCTCCCTAGGAAACTGAAGCCTTTTTTCCAGTTATCCTCACTGATTAGTGGTTTTCTTAAGGCTACACAGCTGTTCAGTCCCAATCCCTTGAGTTCTCTTCACATTGTACATGTGTATATGTTCTTACTTCCACTATTAAACGTAGCCCTGAGTTCTACTGTTGTTTTTCTTTGGTTAGATTTCACCAAAGTGTTGGCCGATCATGATAAATCTAAATTTTTTTTCTGACATTTCTTCCTGGAAGACGATGGTTCTCCATTATCCTTCCAGGTTTTAATAATGCGTCGGACTGTTCCTAACTCAATTTTAGTAGTTTCCACAATCTCGTTAGATGCTTTCTCTACTTGATGCATGCCAATGATTTGACCCTTCTCAAACAGACTAACATGTGTCTTTAAACATGGTTGTTTGAGAAGCTGCTCATTGTGTCAGATGGGGTTAAATAACTTGTTGTCAGCTGAAAGATAATCACTTATGCAGACTCGTACCTCTTTGGTTAGTTAAATTCAGGTGGTGGCTTTTTTAGTGTCTATGCCTTTCATAATTACACAAGACATACTGGTATTGCAATATGTGGTAATTTAACTCCTATTGGAGTTTGTTGTTGTTTTTATTTATGATATTCATGAATGTTAACACACACACGCACACATGCGCGCGCACACACACACACACACACACACACACACACACACACACACACACACACACACACCTACACACACACACACACACACACACACTCACACACACGCACACACCCACACCTACACACACACACACACATATATATTTAACATCCTTAACACTTTAACTCCTCAATCCAAATTGGCTGTTTCAACTCAGACTAAACACTGTAAATCCCTCTGATGCAATATGTAACTGGATTCAAGCAAGGTACTTTGTGCTCTGAAAAACTGCTTTTCGTTAGCACAAAATGTTAAATTGTGATGATGTAGAAGAGTGTCAGTGCAAAACAGGGGGAGTGAGGGGAAGGAGCGATCACAATTTGGCATGGTGCAAGATCACCCTGCTACTACTCTTTGTTTTTGTGGCTAGCTCAACACGACTGAATCACCAGGAAGTTGCTGATCTGTGGGCAACACTGGGAGTTTGACAATTAAAAAGCAAGGCAGAGGTTTGGATCATTTGATCTGAACTGACTCAAACAGTGTTAAGGAGTGATCATTTATTACCAGTGTTTTCTGAATCACTATTACATTATGTGTGTAATGTTTTGGTTTCCACAAGTCCGAACAATTTCCCTTTCAAGTAAGTCGGAAATATCTCCTTTTTTAGATAAGTTGGGGCTTTATTGTTCCAATATGGAAAATTCAAAGGGTTTGAATTAACTGACTATCTGAACTAACACTCTATATAAAAAGCCAAGTTCTCAAAGTGTGATTATTTGCTTAGGAGGTCAGGACCCACAGTTATTACTTCCTGAGCAGTTAAGAATATCTGGTTTGACCTCCTCCCACAGGTTTGTTTCATCAGGCAACCTGAAGCTCAGTGCGAGGCAAATACTCGCAAATCTCTGTAAAGCTGTCGAATTCGGTTCCAACTGCAGAGATTGAACTCAAGCTCACATCGTCTTTTCTCTACATTTGAAAACTGGATTTGAAAAGCTTTACCTTAGACAGGCAACTGTCTTTGCAGGTGTGACAGATGATAAAATAGACCACCTACAATATGAAGACAAGATGAGCAGATGACAAGTTGGACACCTCCAGTGAATCTGTTAGATATTGCCAACACACCAGATGAATGAAGACATTAAATTATAGATAAGTATTGCCAATAACTAGTGCCAAAATTACATGATTTTTACTCCAGAATAAACAAACAGTTTATTTTCCAGACTTCTAACTCTCTCTTTCTGGCCTGCTTCCTCTCCTATCTGTTAGGTGGGAAGTGTTTCCACCCAGCAAGCTGCACCTTCGGCTTCCTTTCAGAACGAAGAAGAAAAAAGACAGTCTTGGCCTTGGTGCTCTTCTCTGGCGTTGATCACTAGACACGGTAAACAAGGTGGGACATCTGCAATCACTTTCCACTGTGAAAATACCACTGTAAATGGTTTAAAGTGTCTAGGTGCAGCTCCTCTGTGAGCTATGCCTGTGAGGATGATCCCTCTTTTATTGATGAGTAGTTTGTGCAGTCTGTATGTTACAACTGTGTGACATACTCCTGATTTAAGAATAGCCATTTATTATGAATCATTTATTACTTTTTTGGTTGTCATCACAGACTAAGTTTAAGTGGATGGTAGATTTTGTCTTCCTTTCCATTTTTGGATATAGGTCAACATGTCGTCTTTGTAGTTTTCTACCTTTGGATAATTGTGAAGATGCATTCTTCTTCTTTGGTTTCCATCTCAGTCCATTGAATGCTGGGGTAGAGCGCCTTCAGGTTTTTTAAGGTCGACTCGACGTCGACTAGTCGATGAAATCCATACTCTTGACCTGAATGCATATTGTAAAGAGATGCTACATATGCTTTTCTGCTGTTGCTCATCCCAACACCAAACACAGTCAGTCTGACACTTCTAATAAGCGGCTCTCGCTCTTTAAATAAAAAAGTTCTACAACCATAACAATTTCAACAGAGCAGAACATAAACACATGAGCTTATCAATACTGTGCACTTTGTTAGGATCTTCTGTGCCAAAATGACAGACATGTTTGCCACGGCTGGGCCTTCATCAGCTCCCATGGCTGATGACAGTGATGGTGGTGGTGGCGATGGCGGTTCTGGCAGTGGTACTCAAAGTGAACAGGAAGATGTAGCAGAACCTGCAGTAAGCTGGACTGCTTTCAGAACGTAATGAGAATGGTTCCCAAACTTTTCCCCTTCCGTACCCCTTCAGACATTTGATCTCCAGCCATGTACCCCCTATTCTCACACACTTGTAGCAGCTAGAAAAAGATATGTCTGTGAGCCTGCCGCCACCCCCCACATTTAGCATGCATAACATACAAATAAAATCTATGTGTTATTTCACACAAAATAGACTTATTAACCAGCATTTTCAGTGAGGAATAGCAGCTCACTTTTGAAAAAAGAAATCTGCCAAACATGTTTTCATTTGTGGGCTGACTGGTGGTAGCAGTTGAGGTCTCTCGGGCAATCGATCCGTTTTAGCCATAGGCTGATGACTTGACATCCCAAATAACAGAAAGTTATTAAAATTGTTGACGACATAATTTATTTTTCAATCAAGGATAAATTGGTGCACTGCACCTTTAGAAAAATAGCGCTGTCTCTTTAAGAAAGATGTAGTCTTGAGTTGTTGTCGAAGTTGTGCGTGGCTGTAGTGTGCCGCTGAATTGACAGTCAGTCAGTCAGTCATTTTCTATACCCGTTTAGTCCTGTTAGGGGTCACGGGGGTCTGCTGGAGCCTATCCCAGCTGTCATCGGGCGAGAGGCAGGGGTACACCCTGGACAGGTCGCCAGTCCATCGCAGGGCCAACATTCACACTCACAAGCACACCTACGGACAATTTAGAATCACCAATTAACCTAATGAGCATGTCTTTGGATGGTGGGAGGAAGCTGGAGTACCTGGAGAGAACCCACGCAGACACAGGGAGAACATGCAAACTCCACACAGAAAGGCCCAGCTGGCCCATAGATTCGAACCGGTGACCTTGAATTGAGGGTATGTTGGGCAAATATAAAGTAAAACTAAATAAAGATGAACGATTGTCTTGCTGTTTGATTTGGAAGTGCAACAGATACATGTTTTAGACTAATATCTAAACATCTACCCGCACTACCTTCGTGATCTACCGGTCTGTCGCAATGGGCAACCCTGATCTAGCTAACATTGACTCACATGAAAAAAAGTCTTTTGATTTTTCATTTAGGTGGAGAATCAGAAAACGAGAGAGAGAGAAAAAAAAGTTATCCGTTATTTCAATTTCAAAATGTAATCAGAATCAACTCTTTCATGCAACCCCTACGTCACTTTGCATAATCCCAAGGGTATGCGTGCCCCAGATTGGGAATCACTGCAAAGCAACCCAAGCCCTTGGTAAATCTGATAAAATTATTAAACGTCATTAAAACTATTTTGGCTAATGTTCTATGGCCAAATTAGTTGGTATTGTAAACGCAGGTGAAATAGCTAATGTCCTGCCACTAGCTGGTATTTCTAAAACATTGTGTACACTGATGAGAAAGTAAGCCTAGGTTAGTACTTTTATGTCATCCATCCTGAACTAAATAGTCTTGAATATGAGAATACTTTTCAAAACCACCATTCACCAACAATAACAGTAAGTCAGCGAGCAGCATTATTGTTTGCCGAGTGAGTAGTAGGCTAGCCCAAGGCTAAGCTACCTTTTGGCCCTGGAAAAATGTTACACAGTTCACACTTTTAACAATGATATCATTTTGTCTGTGTTTTCCTATGTTATGCCAGTGCAGCTGTGCACCTCTTAACAAGTGAATCCAATAATTCTAGGCTCCTCTACTACTACTCCACTCACATGAAAAGTAAGTCAGCAGGCATGCATTCTGATTTCGTTATCAGGCTATTAATTGTTCAACTAGTAGGCTAATCTGCTTTTTAGGCCTAGAAAAATTAGTTTGGGGAAGTTTTTATGTGGCCTAGGTGGCTAACAACAATGTGGGCTACAATGAAAGAAAACCATTTTTATCGTAAATGACATCATTTTGTTAATTGCCAGTGTTATGCCAAGGCAGCTGTGTCTGTTTATCAGAGAATCCAAAAATTCTGGACCTGAGTGCATCCTTATGTAAAAAAAAAATAAATAAATAAAAAATTCACCCTTCCTCCCCAGAAGAGGAATGTGTCAATGAGGGAGAGGAGCAGAGAGCAGGAAGACATAGATTCATTTGCCCGTCCTGATTCTTCTATGTTACAGAGCTTTTTGGATCACCACCCACACAAAGTGCCAAAAATCCAATAGTGCAAAGGGAACCAACAGGAGGTTGCTCACATACTGTGAGAGACGTCACGCATTGTTTTGTTTTGTGTGTAGGGGAACTTTTTGGAACACATCCTTTTATTAGGAAAATATGACATCTGCCTAAAATAGCACCTTGATAATTGTATTGAAAAGAGCAAAGATTTACAGTGGGACAAGAAGTTGAGGGTCTCTTATCACCCGTCTGTCCAAAACTACAGTTTTACAGTAATTGATACAATTGGGCACCACACCTCATTCAAGACTGCATTTCAAGTGATGTACAGAAGACTTGAATGTTTTCGAATTCACCTGGACACAACACAGAACATAACCTCTCAAGACGAGTGATCAATAATTTTAAGATATGTTACTGACACCGTGCACAAGAGGCTTGCTGCCTTAGTGAGGTGTGAGTCATCCACTGGGCAATACTTTGTGAACTTGGTCTCAGATGTCTTGGACCATCTGAAGATAGACAAAGACATGTGCATAGGAAATGCCACAAATGGGGCATCAAATATACAAGTGCATTACAAAGGATTTTCAGCACTGATGGCTGCTCAGTCACCCATTCATGTCCATGTCCGGTGCTGTGCACATGCATTTAATCTTTTGCTGTCTGACACAAAGCAAACTATCTACTGAACGACATTGCTGTCTTCATCAAGGACTCCTATCAAGGGGTCAATCTGTGGGAGAACCAATAACAAGATAAAAGCCACAGATGCCTCTCTCCAGTTGGGGAGACAAGTGATGGTCCAAACATGATGCTCTCAAAAAAGTATTTGGTCATTTTGGGACACCACAGAATAGTTTGTTCACAGATGCAGTCCTGACACTAGCAGCCATAGAAGTCAAAGATCATGAAAAAGTAGCTGTACGTGCCAAAGCATGTGGTTTTAAAGAGGGCCTCTTGGAATATGAGACCATAGTAACATCTCAGATATTCCTGAGAGCATTTGAGCAAACAACACCCTGTCTGGACACTGCTCTTGAGGCCCTTTATAGGTTTGTGACAGATGGCACTATTTTTGCTGATTTAGCATGGCTGGACCCCAGGAGTTTGAACCGATCCAGACCACTACTCTTCCCAGCAATGCTCTCAGGAAGTCTTGAGCAGATGTCTGATGAAATTCAACACTAGTGTAACAGTGGAAATCTCCAATCAGAGCTGAAATGTTTAGCAGGACTGTGCAAAAGACTGAAAGCATCCTGTCTTGAGGATTACATGACCAGAACAGTGGAGGATGGATCTGAAGGATGGAGCTGGATAAAACCTGTGCCTCCTGTAAATATTGTCCACTGTGCTGCTACCAGATTCTTCAGCGGCTCATTGTGCTCTCGGATATCATCCCCTTGGGCTTGCTGACCCTTTCTCTGACCCAGCTGTCATCGGATGAGAGGCGGGGTATACCCTGGACAGGTCTCCAGTCTATCTCAGGGCTAACACAGAGAGACAGAAGCTGGAGTACCCGGAACATGCAAACTCCACACAGAAAAGCCCAGTCGCTGTGAGGCATCAGTGCTAACCACCCCGCCACTGTGCCGCCCTCAAAGCAGTCCAGTGATACCTTAACCTGGAAGACTGAATAGATCTGTATTTAATGTGTCCACTCTCACTGATTCCTGTTAATTCATTGCATGGGCTCAAGGTACATGGTTTTAAAGAGTTACACAGTTGCTATACACATGCAAGAGGCCAAAAAGACAAAAAAAGGTGTGAGTATCGAATGCGGTGGGCTTGAACTATACCTCAGTGCAAGTTACAGCTCAACTCACACAAAATGGCTCTTTTCAAAAGTTTATTTTCTCTTGTCTTTCTTACACACTGATCAGCTTGTTGGACTGATCTGCCCTCACTATGTTTCCATCAACAAACCTAAGAACAGTGGTCACTGTTTGGCCGTCTGCTTTACTTGCCATCACATACCATGCAATACATTTCTCCTGTCTAAACTGCATGCTCTCCACCCAGTCCTATTTATTTAAATCTATCCCCCTCCAAAGTCAATATGCTGCTCTTTAATTGAGCTTGTTTTAAGCTATGACATAGCTTTCTTTTCAATTCAATTCAATTCAGTTTTATTTATATAGCGTCAATAACAATACAAATCGTCTCAAGACGCTTTACAAGACCCGGCCTGAAACCCCCAGAGCAAGCCTGAAGGCGACGGTGGCAAGGAAAAACTCCCTTTTAACAGGAAGAAACCTTGAGCAGAACCCAGCTCATATGGAGGGACCCATCTGCCTAAGGCCAGCCTGGGTACAGACAGAGAAAGAGAACAGCAAGATAAACATACTAGAGGTCGACCGATAGTGGATTTTTGAATGCCGATATTATACCGAATAGTTTGGAGCAGGAAAAAACCGATAACCGATTAATTGGCCGATCTCTCTCTCTCCCATGCTCTCTCTCTCTCGCTGTGTGTGAAGAGCAGCCCCGCCCCTCAGTGATCAGAGCGACAGAGCGGAGTTTTTTTTTTTCAGAGGAAAAAAAATGACAGCTATCGGCGCCAAATTCGGCCGATGCCGATAGTTTTTAAAACGTCCTATCGGCGCCGATTAATCGGCCAAACCGATTGGCCGCAAACCGATTTATCGGTCGACCTCTAAAACATACATCTGTCATAAATACACATATCTGACTAAAGCATACAAGTTAGATGCTATGATTCAAACTAATGATGTTACATGACAGTTTGAAAATGTAAGAGGAATCATAGGCAGGTTGGAGAATTGTTCATTCAGGTAGGAGTGGATAACAGCAGGATTCCATGGAGACTGGGCAGGCTGATGTGGTCACTTCTACTCATAGGAACCAATAGTCACTATACTGATTTTTTTTTTCAAAACATTTATATATCTTTTAACCTTAAACAATGTGCTGAAATTTGAACTATGACACACACAGGTGTGACAATACCTTGGACAGTGTTTTTACCCTGGGTGTGTGAATCCCCACTGTGGAATCAGTATTCACATCTTTTGCCCTAATGTTTTTAATAGATACATTTCAAAGGTTCTGTACACATTTTAATTATGTTTTAATTAATTTACAGCACCATTCTGTCTGGATACAAACACACCAACAAACCGACTGACTGTTTGAACTGTGCCTGTGTGTCCATATTGTATGATATGGCTCCAATTAAACATGTCAAGCCTGCACAAGGAGAGCAGTCTTGAATAAATCATACTATTCATAGTTGTAAGCTGGAATGTAGGACAGTGAAACAGAGATGGAATAAATCAGAATTCCTGCTCCATTACAATGAAGGCAAAGAATGCAAGAGCACAGTTCTTCTCTGAACTTATCCCTGCCCTTCAGCATAAGCCCAGGTTTTTATTTAAGATTATTAATCAGCCCCAGACGAATGATGATACAAATTCCATTCTTGGTGATGATGGCCTGCAGTGTCACTCTCTGCCCTGGCACCGCACCGATCATCATGCACAACTATCATTCATCAGCTCGTCACTCACAGTGTGACTGTGACTGCAGGTACATAAAGTCTCATTAAACACAACAGATACACAACTATAGAAAGTCTGGGTAAAATCTTTGTAATCTTTGTCATTTATTACATCCTTCCCATCTGAAAAGAAGAACTTCAAATTACAAAATTATATCCAGTATTCTTAAAGTTGTGTTTTAAGACTATTTTGAGGAGGTGACCATAGTGGTGGAGTCCTGTGTCACCCTGCCGATTTTATTCACATGCAATTATAAATAAGCATGCTTTTAACTCCTCCACAGTATAACTGCAGCATACACAGAATGTACGTAAAGATCTCTGAGAGCCTAAGAAGGTGAAACATTTAAAAACCCCAACTTCCTCAAAACAATGCAGCTTTGCCAAACAGAGTTTCTGCTTCTTGAACAATGACAGCTGGGATAGGCTCCAGCCTCCAGCGACCCTATGTGATTAGCGCTTTTAGCTCACTGCAGTACATGGATGGATGGGACTTGGTGGTTTTGTAGTTTTCTAACAGTTTGGGTACCGGTTGGGGTTCAGGTTTGACTCAATGAGTGCACTATATTGCCAAAAGTATTCGCCGTTACATGCATATGAACTTAAGTGACATCCCATTCTTAATCCTCAGGGTTTAATATGACGTTGGCCCACCCTTTGCAGCTATAACAGCTTCTGGGAGTACGTTTCTGGGAATTTTTGACCGTTCTTCTAGAAGTGCATTTGTGAGGTCAGACACTGATGTTGGACGACAAGGCCTGGCTCACAGTTTTTGCTCTTATTCATCCCAAAGGTGTTCTGTCAGGTTGAGGTCAGGACCCTGTACAGGCCAGTCAAGTTCTTCCACTCTAAACTTTCTCACCCATGTCTTTATGGACCTTGGTTTGTGCAGTCACAAACTGTTCCCACAAAGTTAGGAGCATGGCATTGTCCACAATCTCTTGGTATCCTGAAGCATTCAGAGTTCCTTTCACTGGAAGTAAGGGGCCAAACCCATCTCCTGAAAAACAACCCTGCACCATAACCCCCCCTCCACCAAACTTCACATTTGGCACAATGCAGTCAGACAAGTACCATTCTCCTGGCAACCATCAAACCCAGACTGGTCCTGGGTTTGATGGAGAAGATTCATCACTCCAAAGAACACGTCACCACTGCTCTAGAGTCCAGTGGTGGCATGCTATACACCATTGCATCCGACGCTTTGCATTGCATCTGGTGATGTATGACTTGGATGCTGCTGCTCGGCCATGGAAACCTATTCCATGAAGCTCTCTACACACTGTTCTGGAGCTAGTCTAAAGGCCACATGAAGTTTGGAGGTAGCAATTGACTAGAAAGTTGTCAATCATTGACCCCACTCTGTCATTTTACGTGACCTTCCACTATGTGGCTCAGTTGCTGTCGTTCCCAGTCACTACCACTTTGTTATAATACCACTGACAGTTGACTGTGGAATATTTAGAAGCGAGGAAATTTCATGACTTGATGGACCTGAGAGCGTCCCATTCTTTCACAAATGTTTGTGGAAGCAGTCTGCATGCCTAGGTGCTTGATGTTATACACCTGTGGCCATGGAAGTGATCGGAACACCTGAATTCAATTATATTGAGTCTTGGCCAGGACTCCCTGGGAGAAGAGTTACTGTAACTCAATGGGACTTTTCCTGGTTAAATAAAGGTTAAATAAAATTAAAACAAATATGGATTAGTGAGCAAATACTTTTGGCAATATAGTGTAGCTTGATCAGTGTTAAGAGAACAGTGTTACTGCTAGCACTTGCTATTTGTAGAGGAGGACTGCTATCTACATAGTGGCAGGGTGTAAGATGCTAGCTGGGTCAGCATTCATGGAGCGGTTCAACCAAGTGGCTGGGATAGTGTACAGGTACATCTGCACCCAATATGGAATACAAGTATCCAAATCCCAATGGGCCGCACCACAGAAGGTGGCTGAGAACAACAGGGCCATGGTGCTGTGGGAGCTTCCAGACTGACAAACAGCTCCAAAGAGCAGAAGAAGGCGGTGGTGATAGATGTGGCAATACCAGCTGACACCAACATCAGAAAGAAGGAATAATAAAATATTGAAAAGTACCAAGGGTTGAAAGAACAGCTGGAACAGATGTAGAAGGTCGAGGCGAGCATGGTCCCGGTGGCAGTAGGAGCACTTGGGGCAGGGAACCCCCAAACTGGGGGAGCGGCTCTAACAGATCCCAGGAACAACATCAGAAGCCTCAGTTCAGAAGAGCGCAGTCCTAGGAACAGCTAAGATACTGCGCAGAACCCTCAAACTCCCAGGCTTCTGGTAGAGGACCCGAGCTTGAGGATGACACAGATACCACCCCAAGAGGTTATAGCGCTAATGTTCTCAAAGTCTTAGTTTTAGTTTGTTTACCTTCTCAAACATTTTCCACTCTATGGAATACATGCATACTATGCTTTAACTTTTGGGTGCTGACCTATAGCTGACCCACCCATATCGAAAAAGTCTCTGCACATAAATACATCAACATCCAGAGTGAACCAAAAACACATTCTTACCGCTTTGCCCATGAGACTGGGGCTTGCTGCTGCCTGCCCTGTACATCATTGTTTTTGACAGATTGATGAGTTATTTTGCAGGCCCGGAACATTCATTTGTCAAAATAAAAAAAGACACAGCAGTCCAGTCTGGTCTCAGTGCACTTGGCTGCTTCAAACACAGAGGCCCCTCCCCTCAACACGTAGGACCCAAAGGCCCCCACTAACAACATTCTGTTCCCAGACACCACAGGACACCCTCAGAAGGCCCATGTCCATTCTCTGACAAGCCGCAACTGTTTTGGAGGCACAAAGGAGACCTACACAATATTAGGAAGGTGGTCATATGCCTGATCGGTGTAGACATATAAGCCAACAGGGCATCTGCAAAACGGGCTTGGTCATGTGGCATCAGGCCAACCAATCACATACCTCCACATACATCTATCCCAACTACGGAACACGTAAATGTTTGGGCTAGGCGTACAGTGTGGGTTTGGTATATTATCATGTAGTTTCCTGAAACAGGCAGTCAACAGAGTGAATTCCCAGCAGACAACACAGTAAAAACAATAAAAAACAATATCACAGTTTAAATCACACATTTCATTTGTGGGCCCATTTAATCAAACTTGCAATCTGAGCTCATCCTCCCTCGTGTTAATATTGACACGTTCAGGTCCACAAGACTGTGAAAACTGTTTCTGCTATGGTCTGTGGAAAGCATAGCAACATCTATATCCAAACACCAACTCCCAAAGGGTCTTCCTCCATCACAGCCACATGTTGAGATGATGACTGTGGATGATACCAGTTTATACGATTGTGAAAGCAGTCTCAATGAAGTCACCAAGTGCACATGAATGTATGTGGCATTAAGTTTTGCTTAGCCACTGTCCCACCACCAGTATTAGGCTTGTGTTGTACAGGGGTCAGCTTTCCAATTCATTGGAAAATTGTGCGCAGAGATAACTCCTGTGAGTTCCTCACCTCACAGGCAGCTCCACGACCGTGCAAAGCAAAAAATAATACGACATGGAAAGAGGAAGATTGTGTCACAGACTCTGGTTTCAATCCTTCTCATATTATAAACTTTCAACTGAGATCAGCTGCAGCAATTTGTGCCACTTTAATTCAGCACAGAAAGGCTGGGTCCAGGTGGAATGAATAATAAATGGATGGAGTATCTCCTGGCAGAATAAGAACTGCATGGCCATTCTGTGAGAATGTAAAACAAGCAAAGGGTTATGAAATTTAACCAGCAGTGTCTTTCAAACACAGACACTTCACTGAAACTGACCTGCTCTGCTAGACTTTGTTTTCAAAAATGCATGCCAAAAGAACCAGATAATAACCACAACAAATTAGAAAGAAATACACAGATAGCATGAGGTCTATCAAAAAACCAAACCAATTCAGTATGTTTGGGTGACTGCTCATAGTTGATTGGATCCGGTAGTGAGTCTCTTAGACTCACAGGATACAGACTAAATGAAATTAGCTGACACCCATGTCAAATAACTACGACAATAAACTTAAGCTTTCCTGCAAATTAACAGCCAAAAACCATTTTACAAAAAAATAAATCTTGGTTTAATCTTTGTTAACCTCTTCACTTTTGCTGTATTGACAGCTTTATATATATATGTTGTACTGTGTGTGCTGCACATTGTGTATGAACTACTTTAGGCTAAGGAAAGTCTCTAATCCCCAACACAATACTTTATACCCGTTTAGTCCTGTTAGGGGTCACAGGGGTCTGCTGGAGCCTATCCCAGCTGTCATCGGGTGAGAGGCGGGGTACACCCTGGACAGGTCACCAGTCCATCACGGGGCTAACACAGAGACAGACAACCATTCACACACACACCTACGGCCAATTTAGAATCACCAATGAACCCAACCAGCATGTCTTTGCATGGTGGGAGGAAGCTGGAGAACCTGGAGAGAACCCACGCAGACACAGGGAGAACATGCAAACTCCACACAGAAAGGCCCAGCTGGCCCATGGATTCGAACTGGTAGTGCTGTGAGGCATCAGTGCTAACCACCTCAAATTCTTTACTTTAAAGAATTGTAATACTTTTAAAATGTTTTTATTTGCAAAGCTGCAGCCATGCTTACAAGTAAGTTAGTGTTCTTTGTGTATTTATCAGCTGGACTTCCCTAGGGATGAAGGTCATGTTTCTTCTTTGTGTCCTGCAGTCTGGACAGTGAAGTCCGCATCCTGAGGGGAGCCACTAAAACTCAGGAAACAGAATACGGGAGGGGTCCTGTAAAATCCTATCATATTCACTCTTTTCACCAATAATTATATCTGTCAGAAACACTGACAGCACTGAAGAACTTGTCCATATCCCTATAAGAAATAAGACAGAAGGAAAAAAGAAATTTAAAACACATTATCTTCACTGCGGTGTTTGCACATATTTAAATGGCCATTCCACATTCATAAACAGCTCTCCCATCTAAAGCAAATCTCACTGATGTTGGGTGAATGTGATCAGATGATCAGAATGTAATTGACCAGCTAGCAGATATGGGTGTCTTGAAAGTGCAAGAGAATTATTGAGATAATATTTGTGAAGGACCTATGGTTCGCCTCTGCTCTTCAAGCCTCTCTCTCTCTTCCCTACATATAGGAATGTTAAAAGCACACGTAAGAAAAACAGTGGCATTATAACAGTGGGAAGGTTGCCATGAGTTCTTAACCTTTCTTGCCATGGGTATCCACGCTGAGGGTGCTAAGAGCATTCCTGTGGGCACAGCTTGTTGTTTTTTTCTTTTTTTTTAAAGCAGTGTTCCTGTGACTGATGTAAATAAATATTTTATTCACCATGTTTTTTAATGCCAAAACCTCCTGCTTATTCTCAAGGGGCCTTTCACTGACGATTTTACTGACGGCAGGCAGGGCTAGCACTGAGTTATTCTGCTGCGGCCATCATGGAGAAGCTTGTAGCCACCAGAACAACTCAGGCTACGTCTTTACACAAAGGCAGCAAGACCTCATATTTAACTTATGGGGCCCATGTAGATTTATTCTTGGTTCCATGTCTGCTTCCGTTTCCTTTTGGCCCCACGGGTAAACACATTGTATGAACATGTCAAATGACTGTTATTGGTTCACACCCTCCTATATATTTCTAACAGATGGAAACATACAACCACAAGGCCTGTCTTACCCCATTGGTTGACACTTTAAGGACATAATGACAACCCAGAAAAACTCTCCTGTGAACATAATGGACTAAAATGCCAAAAAGGTTTAAAAAAATCTCCTAATTTATAACAAAACAACAAGGGGCCGTACTCCAATTGTTCAATCATTTCTAACACTGACTGCAATTTACATTAAAAATGTATCACATTATCCTAACCTGTGTGTGTCTTTAGGGCATTTACATCAGCTGATCATGGATTGAAGTGTTTGGAGGAACACAAATTTGTGAATATGATTTCGGTTTAAGCGCATATGTTAAGGGATTTATGATGTAGTCAAAATAGATTAACACATTGCCCTTCACTTCTTTTGTAGCTATGCCTCTAATAACCTCACATATAGAGACATCTCAATTATTTAGATATCTCATATTGGACAGTGACTTGTGTGGGGCCATTATGCATGTTTTCCTTTCAATTCAGTGTTTTTTATATAGCGTGAATAACAATACAAATTATCTTAAGACGCTTTAGGGAACCAACACAGACACAGAGAGAACATGCAAATTCCACACAGAAAGGCCCATGGATTTGAACCGGTGACCTTCTTGCTGTGAAGGTCGCCCATTGTGCAATCAATGCGTTTAAAATATTGCACTCAGCACTATCCTAACAAAATTGATCCTTTTTATACAAGGTCTACTGTATGTCAAAGAAAGCAGAGCTTATAGTGAGTCGGTCTTCTGTCGGTGTCTACACAGGATGTATTCACACACATCAGCAGTCTTGGCAGCAGCTCACAAAATCACTCTTGCGTGAAGAAGTAGACAGTAAAATCTAACAGTAAGTTTCAGGTTGTGGCTGTAAACCAAGTCTGCCAGGTTTTCATTCATTCATCTTCTGCAACTCCTTATTCCTGTTAAGGATTGTGGGGTCTGCTGGAGCCTTTCCCAGCTGTCAATAGGCGAGAGGCGGGGTACAGGGCACCAGTCTATTGCAGGGCTAACACAGAGAGACAGACAACCATTCACACTCACACCTACGGCCGATTTAGAATCACCAATGAACCTAACCAGCATGTCTTTGGATGGTGGGAGGAAGCTGGAGAACCTGGAGAAACCCCAGGCAGACACAGGGAGAACATGCGAACTCCACACAGAAAGGAACCAGTCGAACCCGGGACCTCCTCGCTATGAGGCATTAGTGCTAACCACTTCTCCACTGTGCCGCCCTCTGCTGGGTTTGTCCATATGAAAACGTATCCTTTACAGTTGTCAAGTGCTGAGAGAAAAGTCATGTATAGTAGAACTTAATCTCAGACGTACTCCCCACCTTTCATGCCATCCTTTAATCACTAGATGTCCTCGAATGTTGCTTCTTGAAAAGAGTAGGAACTTGGACAAGGTTTGGCTGAATTCTCCAGTGCTATGCTTTATTTCTAGCTGCAACAGTGGACTCCTACTATACATCTCCAACTGTATTCCTTTTCATAGCAATAA
Source organism: Planiliza haematocheilus (assembly GCA_005024645.1). Classification (NCBI taxonomy): domain Eukaryota; kingdom Metazoa; phylum Chordata; class Actinopteri; order Mugiliformes; family Mugilidae; genus Planiliza; species Planiliza haematocheilus. Next base: position 1,428,084 of record SRSE01000430.1, read on the forward strand.
ATGAAGCTTTGCAGGCATTCATGTCTATGCCAAACAACATGATAATTATAATGACTGACCATAGCATAAACATAGAACTGTTAATGTATCTTGAAGACTGCGGCTGTGGCTCAGTAGGTAGAGTGGGTTGTCCACGAACCAGAGGGTTAGCGGTTCAATCCCTGGATGTGCCACATGTCGAAGTGTCCTTGAGCAAGACACTGAACCCCCAGTTGGCACTTGTGTGAGCGAATGGGTAGATGTGTCTCTGACTGTAAAGCGATTTGAGTACCAATACTGTAGGTAGGAAAAGCGCTATATAAAAGCAAGGCCATTTACCATTTACTGCAGTGGACAGATATCAGGACAAAAAAAGAAATTCCTCCTTCTTCAGCTTAAACATCTGCTGATCTACAACACCTGGTGATCTACAGAGGGCAGTTGCCTCTGGTTGAGTTAGACGAGTGCTGGAGGCAGGAATTTTGACAGCTGCTGTAGAGGGCAAGATAAATTTCCTGTCTTCGGTCAAAAGGTCAGACATTATTGTTCCTAAAGGCATCTGAAGGCATTTCATGTCTGTGAAGATGACTGGTCATCCAGTTCATGGTACCTAAAAACAGAATAGCTAAAGGCTTGTACATTGAGCAGGTGTAGGCTGTCCCCTTACACCTGGAGGGACACTATTTGAACAACACTACTTTAGCCAGAGAAGACAGCTGGGTTGAACGAAGAGTAAGGGAAGCAATTTACTGGGTCATTATAGAGCCACTAGTCATGAAAGTCACTGGATCTGGTTAAAAGCCTGGCAGCTGAATTTTGGAGCATATGAAATTGTGAGGTTGCTTAGTGCTCAGAAAGGTGAAAAGGTTGTTGCAATAAACCACACATGATGAAATTAAAGCATGTAAAAAAAAAGAAAGAAAGAAAAGCCCGTCTTTAAAATGTTCTAAAAGAAATGTTCTTCAGATCAGATGGTAAAAACAAAACTCAAATCAAACCAGACTATGAATAATTACATGAACCAAAAAAACTAGACCACACCATACTGTAGTTTATAAGAAAAGACCAGACTCTAACTGCTAAAGCCACTGAGGTCCTTCAGAGTGCAGGGAGGACTGCTAGGACTACTTTTTATGACTCTGTGGTTCCATCAGCTATATACTATGGACTGCTGGTAAGCAGCCAACTGCTTAACCCACGCTCTGTGAAGGAGCGTTACCGCAGGACCCTCCTTCCTGCTGCTGTGAGGCTGTACAACCAAGCCTGCTCCCAGTAGACCACTTACATATAACTACTACTATATTGCCCACATAGCAGAGACATGTGGGCTAGATCTGGTTTGAAGCCGGCACACGTGGCGTTCACTCGGCACTGGCATACGGCATGTGAACCGAAGTGAGCTAGATGCGGCAAATGCGGCACTGTCTTGACTCCGGCAGACAGAGTGGGTCACATATGTGAGGCCGGACTCATGCCACCCTTTAAGTTATTTTTGAGTGAGTTGTTGTATAACATCACAGATTTAATAAAAATAAACAAATAAAATATTCTTATGATATATTATCGATGTCAATCAAAATCAACTATCAATTCAATTCAATTCAAAGTGGGCTTTATTGGCATGAAAGTTTCTTAACAAAACAATATTGCCAAAGCGAATCGAAATACAATACAATGCTATCACCCATAACAATATCGTTCTTGTCGAAACAGGACAGATATCACAGTTGATCTGAAATTTTAAAGTTAAATCTTGCAACAGCGGACTTTCAGCGGTCAGCCAGCTATCCGCTTTTTAAAGTCATCAGCCAATCAACGGAAGTAACGTCACCGTCCAGGTGACTGACGCGACTGACGTCACTGTGGCCAGAGCTGATGGCTGCTCATGCGCTCCGGTGAGATCGACAACAAAGACGTGGTGAGTGAAATGCGTCAGTTTTATGTTTACGATAACGTTTGTTTTTGAGACAATGCGTTAGCAGTTGGTATACAAAGACAATGTCTGTCTAGAGTCTAACCTGAATGTTAACAAGGGGTGCTAACGTTTAGCTGTGAGGCTAACGGCTAGCTAGTGGCTAACGCGTGGTTAGCGTTAGCTAACGATTACCGTTAGCCTAAAATGCGGCTCAGGAAAGGATGGACTGCACTGTTTTGCTGTTAAACTTCCTTATTCGTTTTCAATAAATAATATAGACGAACTTAACGCAGCGGATATTTTGCCGAAGGGGTTGTTTTCTTTTTTCACGTTTTTTTCCGACTAGTTACACATTAGTGCTACTGCCATAGCTTCCGCTAGCTGACCGTTGGCGTGTTTTTTCTGCTGGCCTGGCAATTGCAGATATATCGTACTTCAATCCAAAAATAGCGTTTAAAAAGCCAACTGTGGACTCGTAGAGTTTTATTTATGTATGTGTTATGTGTTTTTATTTTATTTATTTGAGAAGACGCTTCACAACTCATCCGAGTAGCTTCTTCAGTTCTAGCGGACTGTTGTGAAGACTGAGATTCAGGAACTTATACGGACACTATTGTTTGTAAACAACCATAAAACGGGTCGGTTTGAATGTTGTGTTTACAAACCTACAGACTCTATTTTCAAGAATCTTAGAGTTATTTTTATTGATTACATACTGATACTGACTACTAAATTTGTGTAACGCTAAGTCCTTGATTTGTACATTAGTTAAACCAAGCAGTTGTATGAACATTTATCTGTCACCAGAATATTCTCATCAGGATCAGTTTTTATGTAGCCATATTACCTAATGATATAAAATGTTAATTTCCAATCATTTGTGTGTATGTTTCAGCTGCTGTTGGTGTAACAGACTAACATCTGGGGCCACAGACCAGGAAATAGACTGGACCATCAAAATATGTTTCCATCTGGTGGCAGACTGAAGAGGATGAAGAGAAAGCAGGAAAAGGACAGCACCATATCTAAAACTCATGCTGAGAGTGGGGAGAATCCAGTTGCCTGTCTACTGCCATCAGGTCGGTGTTTCCGATGCCTGAGGACAAAGACTGAAAGGCTGAAGAACTCTGAGCATTAACCAGACTTATACCACTGCACTTCACTCACATAGTTGCTCAATACCGTAAATGTCTGTGTATATATATATATATAAACTACCCCCTCTAAGTTTACACTTGAGTTTTACATCTATATTTTATTCTATATTTATCGGGGTACATTTACACTTGTATTGTTTACCTTGTGTGTTAAGGAATTTGCAATTATTACTGTTTTACTGTTGTACTCTTTTTTTTCTTTTACTACTGGCTGCAGGTACAAGAATACATTTCACTGTGCATTGTACTATATATAACTGTGTATGTGACAAATACAATCTTAAACCTTATGGACATGTCTAGAATCATAAATGTACAGTTTTAAAATTTGTTAAATGTGCAGGTGTGTACTGTGTTGACATGACTAAAAAAAAATAAACATTTGCTTATAATACTGTACTTGTTTTGTTATATGTGTATTTTATATATATAAATAAATGGCACATAAATATAGTGGTTGAGTTAAGGCTGACATTCTGAAAATGGGTCTGGCCCATCTTAGGGCCACATTAGGGCCAGCTCTGGTTGCAGTGTGGCTGAGGTGTGGGCTTTAAGTGGCACACATGTTGGATGCCGTATGTGGGTCACATAAGAGCCGGAATTCTTTCAGGCATGTCGGCCGAGTGCAAGTGGGAGGTGTGACCCAGAGGTGGGCCACACCAGCTTTGCTATGTGGGTGTAATGTTATCTTATTTTACACAGATGTTATAAGTACAGCAGCTCATTTCTCAAAAGTAATAATAAACCACAACAAAAAAAACTAAAAAAGTAACTAATAAATGAACAAATGAAACTAGCTTGTACAAAAAGTATGGTACCCCTAGAAAAGATAACAATTAATAATTTGACTATATGTTTAACTAAGGTGTTTCCTGTAAGGATCACAGATGTCTTCAAACTTGTAATCAGCCAGTCTGTCTATTTAAATGGTGAAAACTAGTCACCGTGCTCTTTGGTATGGTGTGTACCACTCTGAACATGGACCACAGAAAACTAAGGAGAGCGGTGTCTCAGGATATTAGAAAGAAAATAATAGACGAGTGTGTATGTGTATGTGGTAAAGGCTACAGTTGACTACAGACTACAGACTACAGACTACAGTTAAACATATTATTCAGAAGTTTAAGGTCCAGGCTATTGTAGCCAACCCCACTGGATGAGAAAAAAGAGAAAAAATGATGACAAGTTGAAGAAGATAATCCGAATGCTAACCAAAGAGCCCAGAACAACTTCCAAAGAGATTAGAGGTGAACTTCAAGGTTGCTGTTTGAGCCAAAATGGACTTAAAGGAAATGGAATTTGCCTAAATGCATATTGACAAGCCACAAAGCTTCTGGGAGAATGTCCTTTGGGCAGATCAGAAACAAATTGGAGCTTTTTGGCAAGTCACATCAGCTATGTTCACAGATGCAAAAATGAAGCATCCAAAGAAAAGAACACTGTACCTACTGTGAAACATGGAGGAGGCTCAGTTTTGTTATGGGGCTGCTTTGCTGCATCTGGCACAGGAGGTTTTGAATCTGTGCAGTAGGGTTGGGTGGTATAATCAAAATCTTATATCACGGTATGAGTAATTTCCTCCGTTTCCTCGTGACGTTCACTCTCCGCCTCCACCATGATTGTTATCGCTCAGGTAAAACTGTTTCTTCTTCGTTGTGCTCATGCAACCTCACCAAGCTGCAATGCCTGCAGTGCTCCGTGTGTCGAGGCAGTGTAATTCCAGGTCTATAGGCGGCGCTGTTTCAGTTTCAGAAATTCACCAAAAACGGAGAGGAAGCGCATGAAGCTTGAGCGCAGTTTACAAATCGGCTTTCGAAGAAACCAAACTCAAGGAAAAATTAGATTTTGCCCTAGTAACCATAATAGGCTCAATATCTTTTCCAGTAGTAACGCAAGCATGTAGTCCGCCATTGTTGTTGATGTTGTTATGAGACGTCTCGCGGGATATGAGAGGCTGCGGTCCGATCTTCTTGCAGTCAAACACGGAGCAACTTACTGCTCTTAAACTGATTCCGTGCACGGTCAGGTGTTTCATTAAATTAGTCGTATTGCCAGCCTTAGCAATTATGATATTTTTTTTTTTTGCATATATTGCATCGCGCAGTATTGGCATCAATCTTGCTAAAAATGGAGCCACACTTTTGACTTCGGTGGCGTTTTTTAAGCGTTTCAACGACGCACAACTCCTGTTCACAATCACAACACAGATACACGTGAACCCTGTCTGTGGGCATAACCACAAAACGTCTCTGTCTGGTACCACGTATTTTTCCTGCAAGCCGCAAAATATAACGTTACAGCCAATCACTGGCAGCATTATCAGGTCTTGATCACCTCCGGGTATCGAAACTTGGCGCCGAAAGACAAGGCATGTTTTGATACTCGGTACTACCGAAGCATTTCGGTCGGTGCCCAGCCCTACACACGGTATAATACTGCCATATCGCCCAACCCTACTGTGCAGGATACAACTACAACTACCCTACAACTTGTGGGTGCTATCCTAAGTTACCTTAATAGGTAACTGTAGCTGTTGGCCAGGAGCAGACATCGTCAGGTGGCCCTCAACCACAATGCTCTCCAGTTGGTGCGCCAACTCACTGCCCTCCTGCTCCCGGCCTCCAGCTTTCCTCTTCTCTCTTACTCCAAATCCAACACGAGCTGCTTGTTTTTTGCTCCACTCGTCCAGGCCCAGAGTTGACATCAAACGCCATGCTGACTTGGCTGGGAAGCCCCTGCAATCGATCTCTACAGGGAACAGCCATGCTTGCCAGCCCTTATCCCTGCACTCTTGGACCAAGGGCTGGTACTTTGAGGCCCTTCTCTCGTAGGTCTCTACGAGTAACAACATTTAACAATATTGAACAAGAAGCCACAAGCCCTGCTTTTATGTTTATTTTACCATCTACTCTCAAAGTCCTCTTCAAATGGGAAAACATTCCTAATTTGTTCTGAGGAGGATCTGTATTAATGTCACAGCAATCTGTATTATCATTAGCATTCACACAGACATAACACTGTTCGGCCCTCTTTTAGTATCCCTCCATAAACATTCAGTAGGGTAGAGGTCAGGTGACTGTGAGGAGAGTTCATGATAGCCAGCACTCCTTGGTCTTCTTTTGTCTCCAGGTTCTTCAGTGGTTTGTCATGTATTTGGATTTATTGTCCTGCCCAAACATGCAAACACAGACTGAAGAATGTCTCTGGAAGATGGAGTGCTACTTCTTCTTTTTTTTAATTATTTTTATTGAGTTTTTTGTTTTCCCATTCACATACAGCAATACAGTGGCAATTGGTTATTTTGACTTAAGATTGAGTTAGACCATATGCAAATTTTTATCCCTTCTCACCCACAGCTACAGAAATAAATGAAATCAAATAATAAATAAATAAATAAATAAATAAAATACATTAGGAAATAAGTAAATTAGGGGGGTTGGCATTTAGACAGTTTCTGGGTGAATCGTGGTTCTGTCTAAATATTCTAAGAAGGGCTGCCAGGTTTCGTTAAACGTGTTACCAGTTTAGAATGAATTATGACCCCCCTGTTATGTGACGGGGGGAGAGCATGTTTCCGTCTAGCTAGTAGGGTGGTAAAGGCCAATATTCTGCGCTTTGTCGCGGAGAGATTAAGTTAGGTGGTTAGGTGGTTTGGACAAAATGCCTGGCTTGGAGAAAACGAAAGTGGTGTGAATGAGGTAGTTGAAGCCTGGTTGCCAACTCTGTAAAGTCAATAAAAATGTTTTCCTTGTCCTTGATATGCAACAGGCCTTTGTTTCGCCAGATATTAAAAGTAGGGTCTGACAGAGAGGGTGGAAATAAATGGTTTCTAACAATTGGGGCTAGAGTTGAAGGTTCATTCAAGCCAAAATGTTTACGGAATTGCATCCAGATTTTCAGGGAGTTGGTAACAACAGGGCTCTGTGAGACGTTGTGGATTTTGAGCGGAAGTCACGCAGTAAGGAGGGACTGTAACGAAAACTTTGAAGAACGAACTTCTGAGCCCACGTGGGACTTATGTCAGCTCCGCTGTCAAGCCAGTGAATAAGTTTATCAATGTTACATGCCCAGTAGTATTGAATGAAATTAGGTAGCGCAAGACCACCCAGCTTTTTGGGGAGCTGTAAAACAGCTTTTCTAATACGAGGTGGCTTGTTTAGCCACAGAAACGCCGATATTGTCCAGTCTAGTTGCTGAAAAAAGGAGCTTTTCATAAAAACTGGAACGTGTTGGAACAAATGAAGAAATTTAGGGAGAATCACCATCTTTACCAAATTAACTCTGCCACCATGTTTTGGTATGGATTTGAGACATCTTGGTCTTTTTGTCTCTTTTGTCCATCTCCCTATATCAAATACATCCTTCTGTTGCTGCCGCTGCCACAATCTCAAACTTAGCTTCATCAGTATATAGGCCTTTTTTCAATCATCTACTGTTAAACTCCGGTAGGGGTTAGCCCACCCAAGTGCTTTGTTTCACCTCAAGGAGTGGTTTAGAGAGGCTATATCTAAAACAAAGCTAAATCAAAGACATCTGGACGTTTGAGTTTTCTTCACCTTGACCTTTCACCTTGTGTCCAAGGGACGTCTGAACTGAAGAAGCCGCTTGGATGAAACACGTTTACTGTTTTAGCTATATGATGACTGAGAATCTTAACTGCCATTTACATTCACTACTTGTCATCAGAGATCGCTGTTAGGAAGGAAGGATTTTTTGACCGGTGTCTCAACAATCTTGTATGAATCTTCTGACTTTTCACTCACTTTTCTTTCCCATTATCCCAGACAGGTGTTAACATGCCTTTAGAGTGATTCGATTGAAAATGACCAGAAAGAATAAAGTACACATGTGAATTCACCCAAGATACACTGAGGATGCATTTGAGATTTCATCACTCAGATCACAGATTGAGATGGTCTGGGCCACTTGTGACCACATGTGAACACAGCTGCACCCTGGCCAATCTGATGGACCACATACTTAACTTGGGTAAGTGTAGTTTTCACTCATTCATTCAGACAGAACACTGCTGATATTTTGAATGATTGAAAAGAAAAAAAAGACTGCTTAATCTGTTCCTCCCCAAACATCATTTAATCGTGTCACTTGTGACTGGATAAATCAGGACCTAACCTTGTATTAAAATTACTCCTGGTTTATATTCTGCTGGAAACTGGAGGCAGGGCCATATTTATAGTATATTTATAGTATAGTCATTAGAAATATGGCCCTGCCTCCAGTTTCCAGCAGAACATAAACCAAGACACATTTATAGTATATTTACAATTGACCAAAAGCCTACAAGATGAGGGTGGCAGGGTGGCGAGGTGGTTAGTACTGATGCCTCACAGCAAGAAGGTCACCGGTTCATGGGCCGGCTGGCCTTTCTGTGTGGAGTTTGCATGTTCTCCCTGTGTCTGTGTGGGTTCTCTCTGGGCTTCCTCCCACCATCCAAAGACATGCTCGTTAGGTTAATTGGTGATTATAAATTGGCCGTAGGTGTGCATGTGAGTGTGAATGTTGGCCCTGTGATGGACTGGCGACCTGTCCAGGGTGTACCCCTGCCTCTCGCCCGATGACAGCTGGGATAGGCTCCAGCAGACCCCCGTGACCCCTAACAGGACTAAACGGGTATAGAAAATTAATTACCTACAAGATGATTTACATAGGCCGACTGGTTCTTTTCTGTGTGGTTCTCTAGCCTACAGAAAGGAACTGGGATCACATCAATTATACCTATTGGTACTCAAAGCGCTTTTACAGTCAGAGACACATCTACCTATTCGCTCACACAAGCACACACACATTCACACACCAGTGCCACGCACTGCGAGCAACTGGGGGTTCAGTGTCTTACTCAAGGACACTTCGACATTTGGCACATTCCAGGGATCAAACCGCTAACCCTCTGGTTTGGACAACCCGCTATACCTACTGAGCCACAGCCGCCCCGTAAATACAGAAAATACATATTTATAAATTATTGTGACACTGGACCTAACTGTACAAGAACAGATCTAGTAACTACTCCAGTGAGGTGTGAATTTGAAGACATGCTGGTTAGGTTTCTAAACTGGCCGTAGATGTGCATGTGACTGTGAATGGTTGTCTGTCTCACTGTGTTAGCCCCACAATGGACTGGCAACCCGTCCAGGGTGTACACCCGCAACCCTTTACAGAACAACAGAAGATGAATGAATGAATGAATGAACGAATCCTCTGATGATTTGACCAAATTCACTTGAATATTGTCTGAATGCTGCTGCAACAGAAAGATACAACTAATCTACTCTGGTTACAGCTTTGTTTCCCCATATTTGAGAGTGTTTGCAGGAGGTGAACCATTTTTTATGACAGTGTCCTCCTAAGAAGGAGAATGCGTGAACTTTCTGAGGCTGGTACATGAACAAATTCATTGTGGAAGTTGATGAATATAAACCAAGTGCATGAATTCTAACACGTCTGAAGGCAACATGTGGTCCAGCAATGGCTACTTTCCATCTGTACTCTTGAAAAAAGAAATCTAGAGGTATAACACCCTCACCTAGAGACAGCCTTCTTATCCTGGAGCTCTGACATCAGTGCCAAGCCTCAAATGATAGGACCGGCAAACTGAAACGTTTAACTCTGTATGATTGATGCTGACAACCCTGCATTCAGAGTTTTGCCATGCTGAGCAAGGCTCTGAAAGCAGATGTGCACACATCTATGGAGTGTTTGCTGACATGGCTACCTGCCAGTTTAATACTCTCTCTGCCACAAGAGTGTATGGGGAACATCGATGAGAATGGATCCATCTGCCAAATACTCAACAGGAACGAAAACAGACTAATTGGACCCTGGAAAGAGCTGTGTTGTCTTTGTTCGTTGGAAACATATTAACACTGGCTCAGTTGAGAGCTTTGCAGCCAGGTTGGGCTAAAGTGCTGTCACTGGGTCAGCGGTGGGGAAGGAGACGAAGAAGCCACTGGAAACTGTAGGATGTTCCTTTTCCTCGACATAGATAAAGGGCTTTCTGGCTTTCTAGAATGATCCAAATAATACACAGAAATGTAAATCAGCCCTGTTGACATACATTTATTTTGTTGTCTGCATTTAACCCATCCATTTGTACATGCGGAGAGCAGGGGTATCTGGGGTCAGGTGCCTTGCTCAAGGACGTTTTAACCATGTATGTAGAGCAGATGTGAACCAGTGATCCCACAGTCCCTAATTCACTTCTCTGGTGAGTAATCCAAAACTCCCTTCTGCATTCCAGACATATCCATCAGCTCCCACCTGGATAGTGGGGGAAGCAGAGATGTAGAGATGCTATGCCACGTGCTATGCTCGGAATCCCTCATTATCAAGGGCGAGGACGAGACCTGAAGAGAACCTGTGATGGTCAGAAGTGAGTTGGCAGACTCAGGCTGATGGTCACCATCAGGGTCCTTCTCTGGGTTGTCACGAAGATTGGAGGATGAAAGGATGTGTCAGAGTTCCTCTATCGACTCCCTCTCTCCTCCACTCTCCCCTGGTTGATTGAACTCACCTTCGCATCTACTCATCAAGCCTCCACAAAGACCTCCGAGTGCAGCCTCGCCAGTTTGTTCACTAGTGATTATGCAATAGTGCCTTTGAGCCTTGTCTTTTAGCCTTGTTTTTCTAGTTCTTGCCTGCTATTATTTTGACCCTTGTTTCTTCTTCATCCACAGTCTCAAGATGGTTTACCAAACCCAGAGCCTGAAATGCTTCCTGATCAGCAATGACATTTCTGACTTTTCCCATTTTCACACAAAATCCAAAAGAATCTCAAAAAGTGCACTTAAAAGTGAAAAACTTAGTGTAGGATTATTAATTGGATGAAATGAGCTTTACCCCTAAAGCATGGCAGCTTAAAGACAAAACCAGCTGTGACAACAAATGGAGTCTGAAATAATAAAAATGGATCATGTCCAGACTTAAACGTTTAGGCTGGGACATAGGTAGGTTTTTTTTTCTTCCTGCAGTAAAATTTCCACAGTGCTTCTTCTGAATCTCCAGGATAAGCTTATATGTTCCTTATTTAGATGAAATAGTGTATGTGAATGTTGTCACATCTGCGGCATGCTTCCCAGCTTCCCTCTTTCCCAGAGCCCATTCCAGACCATATCCCACTCACCTGCTAATTGACATCATCAAGTTCAGGTGGAGGTCACATGGAAACTTCTAAGATTTGTGGGGATTTGTGCGGGATTTCTTTGGGTGATTTTCAGGTGAAATTCACTATACACAGATCACTATAAAATAGATCTATAGACAAACAGCTGGAGTCTGACTCTCAAAGAATGAAAGCTATAATATTATAGGCACCTGCAAAAATGAATAACAGTATAGTGGAACTGTGCAAAATGAACTTTTAAAAAAAGGTCAAACATGTCTCAGAAATCTAGTCAGTTTCATGTGTATGACAACTAATTGTTGTAAAGATAAAAGCCGTTCCTAAAGAACCTTAGCTCTTAAGAGTGCTCCTAAGGTGAGATCTGTTAAGAACGGGGAGGAGGACTTTTAGGAGCCTTGGGGATTTCTTAAGCAGAGGAGAAAATTGCTGAAAGAAGAGGCAGGAGAGATATTCTCCACTGAATGACAATCAAGCTTGGAAAAATGCAAAAATGCAGCAATAATGACTTGGGGCAAAATCTACGTCTCAAAACACTTTTATTTTCATTGACCAGAAGCAAACACTGTTCCTCTGTCCAGTTGGGTTTCCTCCTTCATTTTTCCTTTTGGAAGATTTGAACACCAACCAACACCAATCACAGAAACTGATGAAAGCTGAGCCACTTTACCCTCATTAATAGCAGATGGGTGAAGTGCAAAATGTTACCAGCATGGTAAATGAATGAAAGCAAATAAATAGAACTATCAGCATGTGAATACTGTGCAAGTGGGCCTGGGTTTAATCACACATTTTATAGGATCATTTTTAAAGTATAGCTTACTGTTTATTTATTTTTATGTAAAGTATTTATAATTCCACAGGCTTCATAGAGATTAGATTCTGTTATTAAGTCTATTAATTTGAGTCCATTCTAGGCCAATTATCACCAAAACTGCATTTTTTATCTAGTTTTAGGATCAGCCAATCACACCTCTTGAAATGATGACTCATACCTAGCAACGGGGTCAACCACACCTAATCACTAAGATAAGAGTTTCTGTCCATTCTTGCTAAGACTTCTCTGAGAATTTTCTGGAATCACTTCTAGCTAGGAATTTTTAGGCTAAGATAGGAGCTCTCTGAGAGGATTCTTAGAAACTTTATGATTACGGGCCCAGATCTATTATACAAGTACAAGTTTAGCAAAGCGGTGAGGAAAGCTAAACGACAGTACTCAGAAAAGCTGCAGAGCCAGTTTGCAGCCAACGACTTGAGCTCTGTCTGGAGGGGCTTCAAGAACATCACCAACAACAAGCCCAAACCCCCCCACTCTGTGAACGACTCACGACAGTACCACGACCACCACCCCCCACGGTGACACCTCTCCCACCAGCAGTGGTGTCTGTGAAACCTCACAGGCCCCCACACCAGTGCCCCCCTCCTCCCCGACAACAACAATGGTCAAGGCTCCTTCACAGCCGGTGGTCTCAGAGCCTCCCTCCTCCATCTCACCTCTCATCATCCTGGAGAAGGACGTGAAGAGGCTGTTCACGAGGCAGAACCCCCGCAAGGCTGCTGGACCAGACGCTGTGTCTCCATCCACCTTGAAGCACTGCGCTGATCAACTGTCTTCAGTGTTCACGGATATATTCAACATCTCACTGAAGTCATGTCATGTGCCAGCTTGCTTTAAGGCCTCCACCATCATCCCAGTCCCCAAAAAGCCAAGGACTACTGGACTCCATGACTACCGTCCTGTTGCCCTGACATCGGTTGTGATGAAGCCTTTTGAGCGCCTTGTGCTTTCTCACCTCAAGGACTTAACAGACCCTACAGCGCCTACAGACTGGAGATTGACCGCTTGGTGACTTGGTATAGCCGCCACAATCTGGAGCTGAACACCTCCAAAACAGTGGAGATCATTGTGGATTACAGGAAGAACACAGCCCCACTCCTCCCCATCATCCTGTGTGACTCTACAGTCAACACTGTGGACTCCTTCCGTTTCCTGGGCACCATCATCTCCCAGGACCTCAAATGGGAGCTGAACATCAGCGCCCTGATCAAAAAAGCACAGCAGAGGATGTACTTCCTGCGGCAGCTGAAGAAATTCAACCTGCCAGAGTCAATGATGGTTCACTTCTACACTGCCATCATTGAGTCCATCCTCACCAGCTCCATCACCACCTGGTATGCTGCAGCCTCTGCTAAGGACAAGAGCAGACTGCAGCGTGTCATTCGCTGTGCAGAGAAGGTGATTGGCTGCAGTCTGAAGTCTCTCAACGAGCTGTACGCTTCCAGGACTCTGAAGCGTGCAGCTAAGATTGTGGCTGATCCCTCTCACCCTGGACACAAACTATTTAACAGACTCCCCTCTGGCAGACGGCTGCGATCCATCGAGTCTAGGACCACTCGCATGACAGTTTTCTCCCATCCGCAGTCCGTCTGCTGAACAATACCAAGCCCCCCCCCCCCCCCCCCTGAGCACATCAATCTCACCATCACCCCACAGTTCTGGTGGAATATATATATATACTGTGTATATATTTTGTAGTTTTTGTATTTTAAATATAGTTTCTATATTTATTTTATTTTATTCTATTTTATTTTGTTTTATGCGTACCAACACCAAGGCAAATTCCTTGTATGCACAAACATGCTTTGCAATAAAGTCCTTTCTGATTCTGATTCTGATTCTGATATGCATGTAAAAAGCCAGGTTGATGCCTAGTAAAATATTATGTTAGGTATATCTGCATGCAGCAAATTTTCTCCTTGGCACTCCCTCCCATTATGCCAGCATGAAGCCACGGACTGCATTTTGCATATTAAGGTGGTGTTTCCTTAACCTTTTGTTGACTGTATTATCCTTATTTTTAGGGAGGAAACAAACCACATACAATGCAAATTCTGTACGTTTACGGGAAACTGGGATAACCTCACACTATGAATTGCAAAACCTCATCATTGGCCTTGTGTCCATTCCACCTGTGTCAAAGGCAAAGGTCCATGCTTTCCAAACAGTGCAATGTAAGTTTCTACTGTAGTCAAATATTTGACATAAAATCTAATTTTAATTTCTGCTCTGGTTTTACAGGAGTCGATCCTGAAAATGGGGCAGGGATGGTGTTGCACCAACTTCATCAGCAATGGTGCCGAATATTGCTGTGATTTTGGAGGAGGCCATTGTCCTGGAGGAAGTGCCACATCTTCCATCCGCACTTGTATACCATCTCAGTATTTCCTATCCAAAGACTCTCAAGTACACTTTTGACACATAACACCTCTTCATGGAAATTGGCTCTGAGTGCATGCAGCGTGTACCATCATTGCAGATCAAATTCCTTCTCTTAACCAATGCTGTACACTTGTTTATGTTCTCTGAAATGGAAATGTTTAAATGTTCAGCTGTTTACACTAGCACATGATGAAATGTCAGTTGACAGCAAACAAAAATCAAAAACCTTATTGCAAAAGGTTGCCTTGAAATTGTAAGTATTCTCCATTATTCTTTTTTCTACGGTGTGTCATTGTTACACCCAAATGTTCAGCAAAAACACCCATGAGGCCATTACTCATTAGCTATAAGTCAGGGACATATGGAGATTGTTCATGTTTGGTCACATACTGAATCCAGGACAATCTGCTGGCTGAAGACGTGTGAGAAGGAACTTCTTTATGGTCTATCTAAGCAAAAACAGCTGGACTTGCTTGTGGATGTGTTGTCGCCTCTGAGGCCTTCTTCAGTTACAGCAGACTGGTGGGAGTGTGAAGTCACTGTCACGGCCGCCCATTTTTGGCAATAAGCTTTTTTCTTTATTATTATATGGGAACACATGTAGACATCATCACACAGAGACACTAACACAGATGCTTACAACAGAACAAGAACGACAGTGATATAAAGGTTATGGTAGAAATCAGCATTAACAGAAGCCATGGAAAGTCTCCAGTACAAATACTGCATGCTGTATATACACTACAACTTCCCTGGCTGGCGCATGGCTATGCACGGGTTACATTTATCTGCATTTATCTTTGCATAGTTTAGAAGCAGAAATACAGCATTTTTGAAATATGCCCAAATATAGCTCATTCATGTTAAAGTCCATATCTTTGTATGCTAATTACTAAAGAGTCGCGTGATATTATGAGGTATGAATGACTGTACAATGCAATGTAATAATCATCTGTGGTATTTGAACACATATAGTATAGGCTGCAGATTGACTAAAGACTAACTAAATGGGATTAATCAGATTGGTATTAAAACATTTCATTCTTATATTAATTGTACAACAAATTAATTTAAACATGCTTAAAGGCAGATATTATTCTAAATATTCTAAATTATTCTAAATATTTCTGTCTGTCGGTTCTTATACCTCAGACCTGCACATTTCCATATTTGTATTTATAAAAATCTGGAATTGTGCCGGTCCCCTGTGCTTCTTTTGGGGGGAAAACAAATGAGAGTTTAATGTCAAATAGCAGGACTAAACCAACCAATAGAAAACCTAAATCAAATTAGAGAACAGGGGACCCAAACGTATACTTCATTATATGCCAATTGATATATTTATAATTAGGTGAATATATTTTTGGACACTGACTCGTAGTCTCAGATTTAATTTGAAGTTATTCACATCCAATCTGGAGGAATTTTGTCGCAGCAACGTTTTTTTGTGCACAATCCCCCATTTTCACCAGCTCAAGTGTAATAAAATCTTAACTGTCGGAAGTCTGGAACTCACTGACATCGCCTAAGAATGTGTATCTGCCCCGGTGATGCGTTGCTGGGCCTTTACTGCGGCTGCCTTCAGTTGTTGTTTGCTGGCTCTGTATGGCTTTAGTTCTGCATTCACCAAATTAACTGCATTCTTGCACGGTTTCAGAGCAGGTCATTTTCCACTTCTTTACCTCTAGAAACTCTTTCCACAGAATGGTCTCCCCGTCTGCACATTCTTCACCACATCATGAAGTACCATCCACCCATCTTTGGCTCGTTTAGCTGAATCTGAGCAGACAGTGTATCCCTGCAGACATTCATCTGTCACTAGCCAGGTCACCCCTGTAAATGCACTCTCCTCTGCCTTCTTCTCAATAATTCCATCCCAACTGTGCCCAGTGACAAAGACTCCTATGAGTTTATTCATTCATTCATTCATCTTCGGTACCTGCTTATTCCTGTTAAGGCTATCCCAGCTGTCATCGGGTGAGAGGCGGGGGTACACCCTGGATAGGTTGCCAGTCTCCTAGGAGATCAGTGTCTTTGAATTTATTGTTGGTGCAACAAACAACACAACCACTATTTGGCTAAAAGTTCATATTACAGGTTTATTTAAAGGGTTAACAATGTAGTCACCCATGGCCATGGTGACCAGAGCCTCTCCAGATGACTTATTGCCTACATTGTCATGGAACTGTAAGTAGGCTTTACAGTTACTAAACTGTGTCGATTGTCAAAAGGAAACTAATGCACACAATGTGCCCACTTTAAACTTGAAATTAAGTTCTTTGCCTGCAGGCGGCAGAGCAGAATTATGCAGAACCAGAATGACAATTGTCAGACTCTGGTCTCTGTTACTGTTCTTTATTTGTTTTGTCTTTTTAGGTAGCTACACATGGGAGCATACAGTATAGTCCCATGGAATCACTGCCATCAAACAAAGCTGTGTGAAATAACCTTCTGGTGCAGATGCTCAGCTGACTGAAGAATTACTTGATGGCCTGATCATTTAAAACAAACACACACACACAAAACCCAAAAACAAAGAAAATTATGTGAACCATAAATTTACTGCATGCAGGTATTATTTTCCTGACTAGGTTCTGTACCACAGGACTGTTGATTAGCATGATTACATAAAACATTTTATGTACAACATCTTATACATATGCATTGTATGAAAATATAATTTATAGCCTATATGATACACATTTCATATACACACAATTCTTTTGGATTGAGCTTATAAGGCAATATATAAGTAGTTGCTGATTTTTCTGGATGTGTTTGATCTGAGCTTTGAACAGTTAGGGGAAATAACACCCTGGATGACTCTGTCACTGTAACAAATTGTGAATTTAAAAAACAACATACATATTGTGGCGTGCTAACGTCGACAGGCAAAGTAAATGTGGAGACAACATGCTCGTGTTTTCACGGCTTGTGGTGAAAGGGTCAGACGGCAGCAGCTCTTGAAGTGGCCTCCGCATCACATGGTGAGGACACGTGCAACAGAAACTTTACCAAAAGTCTTTCAAGATCCACACAAAACGGCCATGTGAACCACTCTCAGCTGTGACACGTAATGAAAAACATCATTGACACCTGCTGAACAGACACAGGCATCAAGCGCCGAGTATGCTGTGTGAATGCGTGTGTGTGTGTTTGTGTGCATGCAGTCTGTCAGCCTCCCTGCTGGAACCCTCACTTTCAATTCTTCTGAAGGTTGGCAGTTATTCTTCAATCGGTCTGACGATCAGAAACCACAAAACACATGTCCATCTACAGAAATGCAGATACGCAGTACATGCAACTTTTCCAAATATGAGGATGTCTTATGTATGTCCTCCTTTCTGATTACAGGCATGTCCCTAGTTGTTCATTTCATAACAGGCCCACTGAGAAAACTTGCTGTCCTCTTGTCTATTTTAGGCCTCGCTGGGGGTGGTCTTCTCTGTCTCCTGGGGGGGAATACACAGATGCTTTAGGCCAAATTTTATCAAGTGTTGCTTATTTTGTTAAAATTCACAAAAAAAAAAAAAAAATGATTTCCTAAATAGGAACAGTACCAAAGTGAAGTTTCAAAAACTTTAATTTACTTACCTGTTCACGCAAAAGTTGCTGCAGTCAGAATCACGCTGCAGCGAACACACACAGCGTTGGGCCTCCAACCCCCTCCTGCGCTGCTCAGTCTCAGTAGAGCGCCGCATGCGCAGGGAACCCTGGTAATTGGACATACCATACGGGACAGTGTGCCTAAAAAAAGACACACGTACATTAACAGGTTATCAGTTGCAGCCGTAATGTATAAATTAACCTCGGTGATGTTTAGAAGAATGTGTCTCATGACTCAGGTACAGGGTTGCATCATGCATGGGGGTTGTTTCTCACGTTTAAGTTTTCACCATTCAAATACAAGGGCGGAAAATACTGTGTGAAATAGCTATAATAATAATAATAATAATAATAATATAAAATAAATAATACATTTTATTTATCGGTGCCTTTCACAACACTCAAGGTCACCGTACAAAATTGTTTAAAATAGAACACAATTCAAATACACAAAATAGTTCAAATAAAACGCAATTAAAGTGCACACAAGCATAATATAGAACATATAGTTACAAATGAATGACAGATAGAATGGGAGATAAAAGTGAGACTATATGGAATGGAGTAGGCCTGTCTGAATAAATAAGTTTTGAGCTGAGACTTGAAAGTGGTGACTGAGTCTGAATTTTTTAAGTTTTCCAGGAGAACGTTCCAGAGGCAGGAGACTGAATGGGAGAAGGCTCTAAAGATGACCTAAGAGTGCGGGCAGGAATGTTTATTTGGAGCAGGTTAGTGAGGTGCTGAGGGGCGAGGTTGTTTAATGCCTTGAAGCTGAGAAGTAGGATTTTGTAGATGATACGGAATTTGACAGGAAGCCAGTGGAGTTGTTGCAGGACTGGTGTTATGTGACTTATGGATGGGGTTGTAATGATGATATGTGCGGTGTAGTTTTGAACAAGTTGTAGCTTTTGGATGGATTTGTCGGGTATATCAAAGTGTTGCAATAGTCCAGATGGGACGTGACCAGGCTATGGACAAGGGTGGCAGTATTTTCAGGTGAGAGGGATGGACGGAGACGGGAGATGTTGCGTAGGTGAAAATAGGCTAAACGGGTTATGTTGTTAATAGGGGTGTGACGAGATCTCGTGTGACGAGATCTCGCCAAATGAAATTTGGCGAGATTGCTCGTCGCATTAAAATTCTGTCTCGCGAGATTTGTTATCCAACAAGCAACCGGAAAACACAGGCATTACTATTTACTACGCACCCGCCACGTTCAAATCGTGATCCAAGAAGCAGCAAAATGACGGACAATACAGATATTGAAATTGAAGATGCCCCCACCACGTTCAAATCTTTTGTTTGGCAGCATTTTGGGTTCCCGACAGAAATGATTAACGGCAAGAGAGTAAGTGATAAGACACGGACAATATGCAGACACTGCAAGCAAACAATGCCGTACAGCGCGGCTTATACGAGCACAATGCAAAGACATTTACAGCACCACCACACCTCAGTGCTCAAATCATATAGAAATCATATTTCTGAAATATATAATTGTATTTTTTATTTATTTTTTAAATATTATTTTAACTTTTATAACATTTTAGTTTCAATTTGTAGAGGAAGAAGTTCATTAAGAAGTTTATTAAAAAGAAGAAGACCATTGAATGTTAAGGCTTGTGCAACTAAGTTAAATAAAAGTCTGTTTCTAGTTTTCTTAAAATCTCGTCTCGTCTCGATCTCGTGAACCCAATCTCGTGTCTCGTCTCGTCTCGTGAGCTGAGTGTCTCGTCACACCCCTAGTTGTTAATATGAGAATGGAAAGATAATCAGGCATTTTTTAAAACTTTCCTGTGGAAAACTGAAAAAAAAAAACCCAAACCTAAATCAGTAGCAGCTCCATAATTCTATGGTCAAAATGAACGAAGATAGGAAACATGTTCTGAAATGCAATAAATCACCCTGCCTCCTTCACCACGTGAGAAACACGTCAGAAATATACTGACCTGTTTATTTCTGTTTCAATAAAACTGTTAGGGAGTGAGTAACATTCACAGTATCATGTACAGAATACCACTTAAAACTTGACCTAAAACCTAAGTGTGGAAGGCTCTATTTGTGTATTCAATGCTCACCTTAGGGTAAGCGTAAGAGTGTCATTGCTCTGACTGTACCACCTCCCCCTGTGCTGTTTGTGTCAGCATGTCTCTTTCCCTGCCAGCACATCCACTTGTGATTCAGCACATCATCTGCCTTCAATCTATGGCAGTGGTTTCTCCCAACTTCTCTCCACTAGATCCTTCTGCCTGCTCAAGTGGCAGTCACGCTATACTTTCTTCTATACTTTGCTAGTGTCTCTTTGCTTCATGTGTATGTTTGCCTTGAACTGATTGTGTTTTCCCAAGCTCAGATCTGCTCCGTTGTCTCCTGCATGCCCAGCTCAGCAGCACTAAGATCTCGTTGTCCCCCCCTGCTGGCTCTGATCTTGGCTGCTTTCCACGAATCCACCATTTACTCCAGCCTTAAGTGTTTTCTACTGAAACCATTCTGAACTGTTTTCAACCTGTGTTGTATGTGCACTGACCACAGCATGAAGGGGATGCAGTTTCTAAAAAAACAAGCATGAAAGCTTCAGTGAGAAAAACGAGATTTAAGAGATAGTCAGGTCAAAACCTTTGTCTATCATCACCACCATAAAAGACAACTCACCCGTAGTATACTGCCATCTGTGCTGTGCAGAATGTGAAAATACTAGAACCATGGGTGTGTTTCAAGGTCAGAAACAACAACAAGGAGCCTGCTCTTAGAACAATTGTGCTGATAATTGTGCAATTGTATTAACTGTGGGCAGCATGGTGGCGAGGTGGTTAGCACTGATGGCTCACAGCGAGAAGATCCCGGGTTTGAATCCATGGGCCTACAGGGCCTTTCTGTGTGGAGTTTGCATGTTCTCCTTGTGTCTGCGTGGGTTCTCTCCAGGTTCTCCAGCTTCCTCCCACTATCCAAAGACATGCTGGTTAGGTTCATTGGTGATTCTAATTTGGCCGTAGGTGTGTGTCCAGGGTGTACCTCCACCTCTCACCCAATGACAGCTGGGATAGGCTCCAGCAGACCCCCACAACCCTTAACAGCAATCAGCGGGTACAGAAGATGTATTAACCGTCAACTGTAAAATAAACTGGTTTAACGTCTCAGATATTGAGAATGTTTTGAATGGTTCCTTGATGGCATCTTAGCAGGATGAAAACTAGTTTAAGCTAATAAAACAGGTTAAAGGGTCATTCCAGTTTATCTGGGATCTAGTCAACTTGGCGTAGTAACACATTATTTCTTTCTCGTGGCCAAAACAGAATACAGAAAAAATACCTCTGCACATGACTGGATAATTCTTCAACCAATCAGAGCCATTTTGCTCTAATCAAAGCCAACTGCTCGGCAGTCAGGTGAAGTGCATGATCACATCACTGTTATTCTTCTATCCAAGCTAACCAAAATGGAAAACATAGGAGAACTTCACAGAGAACACAGTGTGTTCTTTTGAACAACATGGTGATGGAGGATAATCCAGCTGGCTGTACTGTGAGCACCATGCTTTGTAACATCATCTCCTCCACTAGAACACGCAGACACGACACAGGTCTCCAAGCTCAAGGGTGCCCGCAAAGGACAGGTCAGTTTGTATTATATTTACACGCACATTGGTTCTGGTTTAATCATATTCCAGAAAGAGCATAACACTTGAGTCTAACATTGTCTAGGTTCTTCTCTTAGAATTCGATCAGTAGTTAGATCATATTTGCTAGGATTTCAAATGAAAACAACATCAGTGTGAAATATTAAACTTAATGAATACCGACATTTTCATCAAACAGCAGCACTGCAGAGGTATGTTCACATGCTATGTATGTTAGGAAGAGACACAGGGCAACTGCTTGCTAGCTCCCTGTCCACTGGTGCTTCTAACTGTTAGCATAAGGCTAACTGTTTTATTCAAGCCTTTTGGAGCAGCGCAGGTCACTAGTTCAGAAAGTCTTCAACATTGTGATGGAGCGCAGTGGGGTTCTTCCGACAGCTGTGACTCCAGAAGCAAACATCTGGACTCTGATATGCTTGGATTTGCTGGCTCGCAGCATCAGTTACATGACTTAAATTACAGGGTGTAAATCCTTGTTTCATTGTAACCTTACTTGTGATACACTGAACTGCAACATGCAGTATAACCCATGTCCTGATTAGGATTGATTACAAGGTATTAAATGTGATTCTCACATGAAATTAACGACAGGGTGAGTGTGAGATGCACAATTTGCATTTATGATATTTGGGAATTTAAATGACAATTCTAGTTTAGTTCCAGCCAGCGTATATCCCGTTAACATGCCCAGGGGGTTTGCTAACTTTATTCTCTCCATCTCTTTCTAGAGTTTCAGGGAATTCACACAAAACAATTGTTTTGTTTTGGGTCATTCTAGCCAAATGGACCTCACACTAATTGTCCTCTTATGTGTTGTTTTGTGCATCTCCTTGTTTCGCTGGATCTGTATCATTAGGGTGGATGGTGTGATAATGGTGTCACATTAGCATCCACCACAGAGCGTTTTGCAACCTACCAGCCAGACAGACCCTTTACAAAGCTTTGCAGGAACCATTTGTGTATTTCCAGAAGCTACTTTTCTTGCACAGAACTATGGTCAGTCCCTTTTTCATTGGTTCCCAGTGAAAAAGACAGCCATTTAAGTAAAAGACATTGAAGTCAGGGGCGGCACAGTGGCGAGGTGGTTAGCACTGATGCCTCACAGCAAGAAGGTCACCGGTTCGAATCCATGGGCCGGCTGGCCTTTCTGTGTGGAGTTTGCATGTTCTCCCTGTGTCTGCGTGGGTTCTCTCCAGGTTCTCCAGCTTCCTCCCACCATCCAAAGACATGCTCGTTAGGTTAACTGGTGATTATAAATTGGCCATAGGTGTGAATGTGAGTGTGAATGTTGGCCCTGTCCAGGGTGTACCCCTGCTTCTCGCCCGATGACAGCTGGGATAGGCTCCAGCAGACCCCCGTGACCCCTAACAGGACTAAACGGGTTTAGAAAATGACTGACTGAAGTCAGTATATGCTGAGACATCTGGAGTGTCAAACTGAAATCACTCGCCCTTTACTGTTATCAATTTAGGTGAGCTGCAACATGTGCTTTTTATTCACCCTCCAACCGCAGCCAAGGATTGCTCTGCAGCTGCAAAAGCTGCACCTCTTAAATTATGTCTGCACCTGAAGAATACTGACGTTTCTTTCATGTTGTGATGGAGGTTACCGCTGTATCTTTTTAAAATTATTATTATTATTTATTTCTGTATTCAAATTGTATTGCTTTTGGGACTGTCCATTTAGAAGCATAAAACATTGTGATTCATTAATTTTAGTCATACCAAATATTTCAACTTTTTCACACAACTGTCAACATAGCTACAACTGTTCTTCCAAAACCAATGATATGTCTGAAAATAAAGCCTGGATCCTGAGGCCTTGTGGTTCAAAGAAACAGTTTAAATCAGGGACTTATATGTCACTGTGGGGTGCACCACACTGCTCAGAGCACCCATCTGTGCTAACAGTTGGAGTTTTGAATAAGTGAAGACAAAAAATATTTATTTGATTTCATTATTTAAGTCTTAGCAGGAGTTCTCAAACTCTATCGTCTCCCGTTTCCATATAATGCATCTGCAGAGAAAACGCCTCCTGGCTGCATCTAAAACTAACCTACATCTGCAGCTTCATCTGTAAGGTGTTGTTATAGAAAGAAAGAACCTATTAGGGTCTTTGATTCCACTGTAGCTGTTTGCTGCTGATCAAATAAAAGTCTTCTAAATCACAACTTCAACTTAACTTCTGCATGTGCTTGCAGGAGCGCAAAAGAGACAGCTCTGCTGCACTGGTGGCGCCTCAGTCAGAAGCTGTGTAATCAAAGCACCAATATGAGACGGGTAATCCCAAGTCATCCCCCTCCTCGTTGTCATATCACTCCCAGCTTTTCACACACATCTTTCTAAACTGATACAGGCTGAAAGTGTGTTTACACACTCTTTGAGGGCCAAATTAAACCAGAGCTGCCTCAAGGCTCGTTGTTTGGAGTCAACAAAAGCCAGATAAATCTGGCCACTAATCTGTGGACAGGCATTGTCTGTGTCTTCCAGCACAGGTGATTAGTTAGTGTTTTTGTCTCTTAAATGCCAGAGATAAAAACATATACAAAGGACTAGTTTCAGTTCTGCCAAGTCAAGTGCACTATTTCGAGGCTTTGATTTAGATTGTGAAGCTGATATGAAGTAGCACAAGAATGTTGAATGAGCAAATAACAAAAGAAGGAAAACACTTGTCTTGGCGAGTTAAACCCATGTGAGGGTGGAGGTTCTGGTATAACAGTATAACCGTATGACAAACTTATGCCAGTAGCTGACTTCTGGTGTAAATCAAATATTGGCACCAGAAAAAAACAGCAACAAAGTATTTCAGTTTTCTTTTATGCAATTTTCCAAGGCTTCTTAGTAACAACCAAAACATCTGAGATGGCCAAAGGGTGGGTCCGTCCCCCTCCTGCTGCCTGTCAGAAATCCTCAGCAGGATTAAAATACCTGAGAGCTCAAGGTCTAGACCTCTTCGAAGTCCATGCAAAGTTTAGTGTTCGCATAGTCACAAGTGATACTGATATATGAGGGTAAAGCCCGGTTCATTTAGCAGCATAGCCTCCCTCAGATCCTGTGTTCATTTGACACTGGCCTCAGGACTATCTTATTCTGCACAGGGGAGCATACCACAACAGAAAAACAAACTGACTGCTAACCTAACCTGATGTAAGTACATGATTAATGCAGCAATGCCATGAACAGCTCTGAACAGCATGGACAAATCCCCCCAGTGAAGGTATAGTGCTGCAGCTATGCATGCTGCTGTAGGGAGACTCTTACTCTGGTGTGTTGATCCAGATGATGTCCAGGTGGCAGTAATACACACACTCCTTGTCTTTGTAAGAGTAACACGTGCACCTCTTAGCTCGCCTCCGGGTCCCCGACGGGCTGCAGCCAAAGCAGGGGTGCTCCTCTCCACGGGAAGCGACAGCAGCGAGGCGGTCCAACCCGCCGGGCAGGAGCGCGCTCAGTTTGCCCGCTTCCACCGACGACCTCTGGCTCACATCTTTGCTGGATGAGGAACCTGCGAGAACACAGGAATGCTGTAGCCTTTTCTCATATTCTTGGATTTAAATAGCACAGCATTCCTCCCGAAAAATTCCTTAAGAGACAGGAGGCATGTGTGTCTGTTTACGCATATGAGTTCGTGTGACCGCACCATGCGCTATTCCTGTAATAACACCTGTGCGTTATATTACTGAATGGAAGACTTGCAGAATCCCAGCGTTTTGAAAAGTGTCAGAGAACTTGCTTTCAAGACCTCGGCCTGAAATAGCATTAGCCTAGTAAATGTAAGCTCGTGGGGATGTATAGTGTATCTGGGAAGTTATTGGGTTCACATGGCATGGGCAGGAAAGAAGACCCAGGTGGTGGAGAGGAACAGAGATCCAGTCAATGAGACATTTATTAGCATGATTTATGTTTGCATTTATTTAGTTATTTATTGCTGAAATGTAGACGTTAATGGAGAAAATTCCACGAGCTGTTGCCAGTTTAAATGATCTATTGGTTTAAGTCACTTAAATAAAATGGATACTGGAAATTTACAGGCACAGTTTGATGAGTTTCCTCATCTCTGGAAGATATTAAGTGCGAGCTTTAATTGACAATATTCTAGGCTTAGTTGGCTAATTACTTGAATTAAAAAAATATGTATCTTGAGATAATGATTAATGCGTGATCATTTCCAGCAGCAACCCTAACATGTAACAGATATTCACTTTTACTGTTATGCTTGATTAATTTTTGTTCTGCACAGACGTGAATTATAATCTTACAGCCAAAACTTGCACAGCATCCTTCTGAAATGCAGAAACAGATGTTTACTGCACACAGTCAGTAAACACAGTCATCTGTTCTGGCTTACAGTTCTCTGCACACATTGCGTCCAAGGCATCCTTATATGTATTAAAACCACATAATAATAATAATAATAATAATAATAATACATTGAAAAACAGCCACTACTCACCGTTGGCCAGAGATGCTGTTACCACAATGAGAAATAATACTCCCACATCAACGGATGATGCATTAGCCATCACACTTGAAACATTAGCAATTGATATAAAACATGTAAAAAAAAAAAAAAAAAAAATAAAAAAATGTTGAAATGTGACAACAGGAAGATTAAAACGTTCAAAAGTCCAGAGCGTCTCCTGTTTCGTCCTGACCAAACGCCAGATATCTCGTACAAGTAGCTGCTGGCACCCTGCTGCGCTGCTGCCCCTGTGCGTTTGCCTCTAGCAGCCAAACTCCCGTTTATTATGAGTTGACAGCTTATAGGCAAGCTGGGCGTAATATGACGCTCACTTCCTGATGAGATTTTCAAAATAAAAGACATCACGTTTCATACAGCCGAGACACCTGGGAGCAGATGTCCTGGGTGAATCAGGGTTTGTGAAAAAGTTGTTCAACTAATCAAATAATTGGGTCAATGTAAGTTACAGAATTTGCAGATTCTAGTTTACAAGGAAAGCCCACATCAGCCATGGTAATCACGTCAGTCATATCCAGGGGGAAAACTGTCTAGTCACACCTATGGTCATATCCAAAGACATACATCTCCTAGATGGAATTACTTTCAAATAAATTATTTTAGCTTACATGATATCAAAACAATTTGTGGAAAAATTAAAATTATTATCAAAAACATTCAATGTGAAATAACTGTGGATTCAGTGCTGTTCAGACATATTGTAAAGTGTTCATGTTTTACTGTCACTGGGTCACTCAAAGCGACTACCACACAGACATCCAGGGGCTAGTCAATGGTTTCTTCAAGGATGTTACATAATAAGATGTTGTAAGCTATTTTTAGATGCTAATAGGACAGCAACAGTAGCACATGCAACAAAATGAGAATTTTCCAAGCTTTTAGACTTTTTGTAATAGTGGAGGTGAATGATTTGAGGATATTTCAGGATTTTTTCTTTCTTTCAAAAATACTTCTAATGCTGCTAAATTCTTTACTACCACAGTGGTAAACTATTCAACCTCCCTATTCAGCTATTCAGTCACGGTGTGACCAGCCTCAAACACATGGCAAGCCCATTGCTTTGAGTTGTGAAGGTTCATCAACAGGAGGTGTTTTTCATTTCATGACTTAAAGCAGGAAATTGAAGCAATTTACTTTTAATTAATATTTATTTATATATGGAAAATTTTAAGTGAACATAATACAAATGGGCACAAGATTATGTAGTGAGTTTGAATGTTAAGCGATCTGTATTGTTAAAAAATAAGTGTAATTTTGCATAATGTATTCTTACTACTGTCTGTAAAGGTTCTCAGTCATCCAGGTCATGGTATATCCAAAAAGGTTAAAAAAGGCAACTTGCAGAGTTTTAGAGAAGAGTAGCTTTAAACAGAGTTAAACCGTTATCGTTCCCTGCAGTCATTTGGAGTTCAGTGCCTTGCTGCAACACAGCTACAATGGGTGTCATTACTATGATTATTAAAGTGCAACTAAAACTAAACCAAACTCCAGTCGTATTGTAACCTGCCTCATGTTGCACAGTCAGTCCTAATCAAAGTCTTTGAATGTGGAGCAACACACTTACAAATTTTCTATTCAAGGATGGTAAAGTGAAACCCTTGAATCCACCGCTCACAGTCTGATGTGTCATAATCGGGTCATATACAGCAGTAAGAGGTTTTGTGCAAGCTCTGTGTTTTCTTCCTGAGTCAGATCCTGTCAGCTCAGGATGTGATGAATAACATGAATTAACATGAGAGATATTTTCACCGTTTGAACTTGGCTGAACAGTAGTCGCTGTTTAGTCACCGTGAGGAATGAAGCATTTGCAGCAATGTCGACAGTAATCAAAGGCAATTCAGCAGCTGTTTCACGTTAGTGTTGCATGGAGGTTTTCTAGTTTAATAGTTCATCTGAGATTAGCGTGATCTGAGTTAATGGACTTCCTGCATCAGCACAGTGAATAACTTAATCACTGCTTTTCAGTCTTTTTGATCATTTATATGTCTTCCGTGGTGTCTTTTGTTGCAGATGCGAAACACTTTCTTATGAAGAGTCCCTGAAGCAAAGTTGTCCCTTTCAGTGTTGCATCATACTAAGCTTTTTATTCAACATTACTTCAGGATGACCTAACCTGGTAATTATTAGACAGAGGGGTGTGGAGGCACTGAAAGGGAGTGCAAATATTTTTGATTTAAATAGCACAGCAAATTTTTTTGATTGGAGGCGCGAAAACACTTGATCGAGTTCATATATTTTGTCACAATCGAGGACAAAAGTAAAGTTATCTTGACATAGTACTAATACTTTATATTGCTGGTACACCGACAAAACATGCATATAATAACCACCCTCTGTTGTTGGTCTTGGCTTTGCACAGAAGCCTCTTTCCCAGCAGACATTTTGACTTGTTACAGCAGGTAAAGCTCAGGTGTAATTGCTAGCACCGGCAATGGCAAGGGTGTCCCGGGATGTCTTGCCTGTGAACTAAAAGCATGAGCAGCAATCAAGGCACACATAACAACATTTTTTTCTTTTCTTTTTTTTTTTTGATGGGAACCAATAGCAACATGTGCCAAGATCAATTAGGACTGACATTAACAGCACAGCGTGTGTTAAAGGCTTCTGTTTCATGATTAAAATTAAATGGAATGGAATGCAGATGCTGACTCCTGCTTAACGTGGGTCATACCTTGTCCCCTTATACATTTTAGAGATTTTAGAGCCAAGCCATCCAAGTTAGTCGACTTAACATTTCAGAGAACGTAGGCGTCTGCTGGGGTATGTGATGTTTGTTTTGTCTTACAGGCAGTGGGGCCCATACGCTTTTTATTTGACATTTATGCTGTGCTAAATGTAAGCCATACAGTACTTATGTTGCTGTAAGTGTACATTGGAAAATTGGAAACACAATGTGTAATCTACAAATGGTCTGCACTGAATTAACATTTTAGATCTCAAAGCTGTGAATGCACACATACAGCTGAATTTACGGTGTTTATCTAGTAAATCATCTATCCATAACTGACTTGTTTATCCTGTTCAGGGTCTAAGAAGGCTGGAGCCAATCCCATCATGCATTGAGCAAGAAACAGCTCTCACCAGGGACAGGCTGTCTGTCACATCCACAAGAAACTACACACTCACACCTTCTGGCAATGTGGAGCTTCCATTTCAAATAACGTAGATGTCTTTAAACTGTGGGAGGAAACCAGAGTACCCACACATAGATCCAGTCCCAGACAGACCCGGCGGTGAGGCAACAGTGCTGAACTCTATGCCAATGCGCCACCCACTCACAAATCAGACGGCACAAGCCACACACAGCAGCAATCTCTAATTTAGTTTTTAAAGTCATTGCTTTATGTTTTGTTCAGCATGAACACAAGCTACTTCACTGAAGTAAATGGAACTAAAGTCATGTAAGATAAGAGATTAGTTTTCCATGAGTCATTTTGCTCACGTGTTGCTCAAATGTGTAGACCTAAAAATCACTTTTTTTTAGGAGCAAATAAATAAAGAAACTTTAAAATCTGCCCCTCTGTGAACTGTAAATAGCTCATACATCCAGACCACGTGAAGCAGCAGATCAGCACTTGCACTGATCTGGCCAGGTCAACACCTTGTGCTGTTCTTCATGTTCTTTGACTTGTTTGTAAAGTGTTCTTGCGTGAGTTTCTGTGTCAAGCTGTGTCAACCCTGGATCAAGGAGTGTCATTGCTATGGGGTGGGGGTGCCTGGTCTGGTCTAGGTGGGTGCTACATGTCTAGGTAACATCCAAGCCCCCTCCACAATATTATTGTGGAGGGGGCTTGGTGCATCAGCCGCAGGAGAGAGGTGTGGAGAGGGCTCATGAGAGCAGCACCAGGTGAGAGTGATTGACACACCTGCATCCTGTTAGTCTAATCACTCTCTCCTTTTAAACACGGTAGCGTGCTGGACCTGGGGTCGGATGAGATGAGACACAGCAGAAAGTAAGACGCTCTTGGTGTCGGCAGGGGAGACTATGCCTGCGAGGACTCTGGCAGATGTGTGTCGTGGTTTCAAAAATAAAGAACTAAAAAATCACTGCAGTCTAAATCTCTGCTGAAAGAACCTACAGTGGCATCAGGTAACGCCACAATTATTTACATCACATGTCGCCAGAGGTGGCATAAGTATTCACATTCTGTAAGTAAAAGTACTGATTAAACCCCTTTACTCAAGTAAAAGTACGAAAGTACAGGCTCTGAAATGTACTTAAGTAAAAAGTAAAAATGAAACAATTTATCTGTTGATCATTTTGCAAAATGAAAACGTTCTTGCAAAATAATCTATTTTTTAATAATAAATTGAGGGTTATTGTGTTGTTGGTTTTAAGCTGCTAGCTAGCGTTAGCTATAAACTATCAAAATGGTGTGTTCCCATAACATTGTTAACTAGCTTCCAAAAAATCCTCAGAAAGCTAACGATAGCAACAGAAATAAATATAAATTGGGTCATGTCAGAGTTCATTAGAGCTCCCAATAATAGGGGACTGTGTATAAAAATGGTTGTAATTCTTGTGCTTAAATCCAATTGGGATATGAATACCTATTAATTTTATACTCTTTACTTTAACCTTGCATTAACATCTAACCACAGCAGTATAATTGCAAGAGACCACATTTTACAGCCTGTGTTTATGTCAGAAATACAGCTGGTGTACTCATATTTAGTGCTTTATTCATTCATTCATTCATCTTCTGGAACTGCTGGTTCCTGTTAAGGGCTTCGGGGTCTGCTGGAGCCTATCCCAGCTGTCATCGGGCAAGAGGCGGGGGTACACCCTGGACAGGTCTCCAGTCTATCACAGGGCTAACACAACCATTCACACTCACTTAGAATCACCAATCAACCTAAAGAGCATGTCTTTAGACGGTGGGAGGAAGCTGGAGTACCCAGAGAGAACCAGTACTTTAATTTGTTCAGTTTTATTTGGATTTATTTATTTTTTAATAAGCTAACAGCCACAAGGATATCATTAAAAAGTCTCTCATTACTAATGAACAGGCATCATTAACAGCACTTTTTTTTTTCTTTCCAGGCGATCATTCAACAGCTGTTGTGTGGTATTTTTCAAAATGAATGAGGCAAAACTCTGCTGACGGATGAGCACCCCTGAAGAGCAGGAGGCCTTAAATGTGGATGCACTGTCAGATTAAGAGCGGTAACCAGAATGGAGAAATATGTGTCGAGAAAAGTCAGTGCCACATGTGCCGCATGCCTTTTTTCTTTCATACATTGGCATTTGTTTTCAGTTATGTTATATGCTTTGCACAATTCACAGAAAACTGTGGTTAGGGCCTGTATGTAACCAAACCAGAATCACGGAGCACTTCAAAACTTCCTTATGGAGCTCTAAAAGTCAACTACTTATCAATGACATCTGGGGCTTATCAATTAGTCAAATGACTGTCGACAGGGCCACTGTGACTTATGATAGCACAGAGAAGGTTTACTGAACTCTGCAGCTCTACTAAGTGTTGGTTGTTTATTCTCTTGGTTCAGTCCCACAAATAGTGAAATAAGTTGAACATCCAGCAACGAAGAAGACATTTCTTGATGTTTTTCTTGGGAGTTAGAGGACACAGGAACAACACTAAAAGGATAAAAGGAGTTTTTCAAAGTGAAGATGTTTTGGGCTCCAGTTCTAGAAGTCAAATTTGTTATTTTCTGCAATAAAACTTCCCTAGGTAAATCATCTGAACAGGACTTCAAGGAAGAAGTTAAATACGACTCCCAAGGTGCATTTTTTGAAAACGGAAACTAGCGCACAATGATCAGCTGTTTCCAGTCCGCCTTAGTTTGTCCAACATAACTCAGAACGGTGATTTTTAATGCCACAGCTGTGAGAGAGAGAGAGAAGTTCAAGAGAGCTAACTGATTTGAAGGTTAGCATGAAGGTTAACATTAGAAAAGAAGTGCATGCAGTGCATGGTTTACGGTTTTGTCAAGTCAGATGTAACACATTTGTCACCATTACTCCCGCCCTGCGCTATCACCAGAAGCTGCTGCTCATGGTGGAACTTCAGTTGCAATTAGTCTCACTCTTCCTGAAGCATAACCCTGTAGTCTAAAATGAACACACAAGGCCGTTACAGCTATGGCAGTGAAGTTCCATCTATTCATGCCCATGAAATGTGACCAATCACAAAAACTAGCTCAGTGTGTGGACGATGTGTCTGACAGGCTGGACAGCCAAAGACAACACTGCTCAAAATGTCATGTCCACATTTATTCCCCATAAAACATGTAAAATAGTGCAATAACTTCAAAAAAGAGTTGTTTTAAAAAAAAAATATTAGTGTAGATTTAATTTAAGACCAGCACAATCTGACCAGGAAAATGATTGGGGCTCAAATACTTCAGCTGAAATGAAAATTGAAAACAGAAACAATGTTTGGAGATGACTTTATTTGTTCTGGCTGTTGCGCTTACTTCTGCAAACTGTAAAAGTAGAAAATGAAAACAAAAAGCAAATGCTGCTATTTGTAACACAACATTAAATTGGATTGCAACGTGACCAAGCAAACCTTTTGCACCCGTGCCCGTCCTCTGTGTCAAAGAGCACTATCAAGTCACCCAACATGGCAAACCAAACAGATGCACAGGAAGTCAAGCTCAGTCAGCACTTCATTTTACCTGTCAGGTGCAAAACGTTTAATGACTATTAATAGGCCGAGGAGTGACAAGCAAGCCAGCGTGAGTTATAGCTGTGAATGTATCTACAGAAATGTTACATGTACACTCACTTCCGGTTCCTGGTGTCTTATCATAGCTGCTGACTCATCACAAAACCCAGACTGGGAAAAGGGTCATGGCCCTCTGGGCAACACCTGCTTCCCCCCAGGGTTATTTAATTGGCAGCAGAGATCAAATTAATGGATGTTTGGCAGCATTTGAACATGATTCACACAAACAGGTGTTGTCTGGGAAGAGTACAATTTATGAGAGAGAGAGAGAAAGAGAGTCGGGCTGGGAATGTAAGCTCACATCATGGCAGCTTATGTGTGTAACTGTGTGTGAGCAGAACACAAGTCACAAAACATTTCTTAGGGGCAGAAGTAATCTCACAGGTTGGGTTAAAATACTAGAGGGAGCCACACGTTTCCTGTTTACACTCATGAAGACGATCTAAAGTAGAGGTGAAACAGGAGAGACAGTGATAAGAAGCTAGCACACCCATCTCCCTTTTATGTCTGTCCACTGCAGTGACATTTATTTGAAACTTTTCTTATGCGTTAACAGATAATAACTACAAACCAGAGGCCTGTGTGATATGAGGACCGTCATTGTTTTCGAGCATGCATGCACGTTTGCCAGCTCTCACGCATCTGACGTGACTCACACGTCTCGGTCGGAGTTTTGCGCTCTCATGCTGCCCAAACAAATCACATGCTAAAGGAGGAAGCCTGAAGGGATCACCTGCACCGAAAGAACCGTCTCTCCGCCCAGCAGAAAGT
The DNA here is from genome assembly GCA_005024645.1 of Planiliza haematocheilus. Taxonomy (NCBI): domain Eukaryota; kingdom Metazoa; phylum Chordata; class Actinopteri; order Mugiliformes; family Mugilidae; genus Planiliza; species Planiliza haematocheilus. The sequence continues at coordinate 1,461,677 of SRSE01000430.1, forward strand.
CTGAACATCAGGCCTTTTCCAGCATTGTTTCATAAGCATCACATGTGACCTGAAAAAGTTACCCAGTTTATGGAATATTTGTTGGGAAGGAGGCTGTTTTAAAAAGAGCAACCCCTCTGTGCTCTACAACGTCACATATAATACAGACTTTACTGTTTTGAAAAACAAACTTTGCCTTGATAAAGACAAAGCTGAGTGAGAGAACAGATGGAGTTTAAAAACCTCCTTCATCGGCCCGCACCAAGAATCCATGTGAGCGGTAACTTCATTAACTGTCCTACTTATATTTGTAAATTATACCTTACATGGAGATCAGGATCTAATGGTGTAGCTTACTTTTGTAACTTCATTTTTGACTGGTGAGCTGTCACACACTGAGTCACGATAACAAGTTGAGTAACGGTCAGGTTCCCTGAGCTCCACCGTGGCCGTAAGGAAATTTTTATCTGATCCGCTTAAGTCAAAATTATTATTGTTAGTATATTTCCCCTGTCACGTCAAATGTTGTAATACAGTTTCCCAGCCTGACTGCATGATGTTTGCAGTATGGAGTTGTTGTGTGCATAGATTTCGCCCACTCAGCTCATAGATCAAGAGCCTTCTAATGATTCAAGTCACTTCCAACAAAAACACATTTGATTTGATTTTGCCATAAGTTGCTGTTTTTAGATTTAAATCATCATTTCACATGAAAGGTCAGTTGTCAGGGAATCACAAATGAGGTAATAAAAAGATTTTGTCAGCAGACTTGGATGAATAGCACTCATTTAATTAATGCGATAAACTTTGTCTGTCTTAATCTTGGAGATGAACCGTTTGTCCTGCTTGTAATACACTCTGTTATTGATCTTTTAAAATATTACTTTCACTCATGGGCGAGGAAGTGGGGGCAAAAGGGGGGGAGAGGGCCCATGAAAATCCTGATTTTTTGAACTGGCATGGACAAGACAATGACTGGCAATGACATTAAAGAGTATACAGGGCCCAGAATTTGGTGCTACGCCCCTGCTTTTACTTACTTTCTTGAGTGATACTAGCCTATAAACATGTGGCTCCACCCACTGATTTAACTCAGCCATTGATATTACAGTGCCTCAGCCTCCTGAGCAGTCGAACCCCTTATAAACAGTATACGTATAGAAATATCTACAGCAAATAAATTGTTAATGACGTTTGTGGGTATGTCTGCTCCACATGTTCACCTCTCCCTTAAAGCTCGATGATTAGTTTTCCTTCGTCATCACTGCTGCTGTTGTCTTCCATGTAGTCCTGGCAGCTTTGCACAGGCCTCACTCCAGCGGTCATACACTCAACGGGATGGTAGCCATGAACCTGACCAGTCAAGAAAATAGGCTGGTACTTGTTAATGTCTCTATCCATAGTGTTGTGGTTTTCAACAGTGTCTGGGTATATGCAAGGCTTTGACGGTGGCCCAGTGTTCTGGTTGTTCTTCAACGTCTGCAGGTTTCCCGTCAACGCAACAGTAGCTTGGGAAACTTTGCTCGAGTGTGTAGGAGATAATGCTCTGTCATCAGGTGAGAGACTTGGGTTTGTGTGACTTCCTAATGTTACCTTACTGCGACAGCTTACTGCTGCATTGTTGTTACCTGTAGCAGTGTTTCCTTGCAGAATGGAGATAGATGTGCTAGTTGGCTTTTGGTCTTGTTGTGAGAATGTTTTAGTTTGTTGAAGACCAGGCTTGCTTCTTGAGATGGCATTGTGCGTTTCTGATAACTGAGCCTGTGATTTTATATGCTGACTTGAATTGAACTCACATAAGAACTGTGTAGGCTGGTTAGGGGTGATGCTGCTTTCCCAGTTCTGTTGTGTGATATATAAGTGGTTGAGCTCCAGAGGGGGCTGCGGCGGGCTAGTCTGAATGCTGCTGTCAGGTGAATTAAGGTTATTAGACATGCTGGGAGCTTGCCGAGAGCTCGGTGGAGGATATTCCGACATTCCTGAGTGCATCTGGGAAAGATGCGGTAGATGCTGCTCGGATAGCCAGGAGTTTTGAAAGGAATCTGCCCTGACCTTGCTGTCTTCTCCCTGTTAATAAAAAAAGAATATGCAGAGGAATGTTAACCCTCATACCATCAGGATAAAACGGCCATTGTCTTCCGTCCACTGAACCTTCTCATTAGCTTCATGCATTGCTCAAATACCGCAATGCTTATTGTCCACACAGTTATGAACTGCGATAAAATCATGGAGGAGCTGCTCTTTAACTAGTGATTGTACTTGAAAGTTTGAAATTCTGCCCTAAAAACAAACTCTGCCAGCGCAATTGCCTTCAGATGCCTAGTTGTGGTATTGTTGATGCTTTAAAAATTGTCAAAATGCTCATAAATGCTCAGAATGTACTTACCGCCATGTGTGGCTCTGTAATATGCATTTTTTGTTTGGATATGTTTGTCATGTTGTGTAAATCTATTTTCTTACCCTTCACTGTTTTGACACATGTCGTGGGGTTATATATTTATTGTTCTGCAAATATTTCGTGAGAAAGAAGGAACGCAAAGTCTGGTTTGGGTGTATCGCTTTTCTTGGTAAATGCGCTTAAAAATGAAAAACAATCCTGTGATGTAACAACCCATTATGCCTGAAACCTGCTTCCACATGATCCCCAGATAAGGGCTGTCTGAATACAGTATGTGAGGGATTTGTGTAAAACTGTGCAGTTAAAAATAATTAAAACAGTGAAAAGTATTCTGAAAGAATGATGGATTGGAAAGAATGTTATTGTTTTGCGCATCAGTATGGGTGAGGTTTTTGGACCTGGTGGTCTCATTTTGGTTGCTCAGCCAACTTAGCTGTAAATTCAAGATAATTTATTGCTATGCAAGCGAATGTGAAATTCAAGCAAAGCTAGCTACCGTGTTTTGATTCCAGTAGACTGGAGGCACATTGACAAAAAGCGCACATGCAGCGTTACCATAAAATCTTATAATGTTTTAAAAGATTAGCTTAGTTATCACGCTATTGTGTGCCACTCTACCATCACACACAGAATAAGAGAATATTGAAGAATGTGATGCGCTTGTGCAACAGTCAGATGCAGCTTCTAAGTGAAACTGGAAGCTGTCATGATACCATGAAAAGGTTGGGTAAAAAAAGATGTACCAGTAAAAGTATCAGATGTACTCTGTTCCATAGCATGCGAAGTGCATTCCCAGCCAACACGCTGTCAGTCAGAAATCCACAAAGAGCAAGTGATAACAGTCGTAAAAGCTGCTGTGTGTAATCGTATTGTGTATCAGTAGATACAGTAGAGTGGCTTGCCCAGAAACTGGATGGTTAGCACAGTCCGTGACAAACCAAGTGTCTCAAGATCTGTTGCGATATGGCTTCTTAGCTGATCTGAGTCAGCCACTTTAACCATCCGTTATCAATGGATGGCTTACCATGAATGAAACTGAACTAGTACAGCTGTCAGATAGATGCAGTTGATTCAAAAGTAGAGTTAATATGACATAACACAAAATGAAGACGTTCCAGTTAAGTACAGAACATGTTTTATGAGGAAATGTGCTTTCCACCACTGTGTGAAAGTGTGTTCATATACTGTATGCTGCACTGGAGGTAAGGGGCAGATTGATCAGGTGTCATCATTGAAACAGCTTTAACTGCATTGTGACTGGTGAAAATGTCTTGAATTGGAAACCCAACATAACATCACTGGCACTGCTACAGCATTCTTTCATTCATTCACATGCACAACTATGGCCAGTTTAGTGTAACCAATCACCAATGAACCTAACCAGCATGTCTTTGGATGGTGGGAGAAAGCTGGAGAACCTGGAGAGAACCCACGCAGACACAGGAAGAACATGCAAACTCCACACAGAAAGGAACCAGTAGGCCCATGGATTCAAACCCATGACCTTCCCTCGAAAGTGTCATGATAACTAGTCATAATTCCAATGAAGTAAGTCCAGTTTGGACTAGTAAGTGAGGTGTCCACTGAGCTGATTAAATCATGTTCAAATTATCCATAATTTCATGTATCTTCATTTCAATTTAAGCTATGTTGGAAAAATCTATAATTCAATAAGTTTAAAATATTTACTATATTTATAACACATCTCAGTTTTTATGCAAACTATGCAAAGTATAACAACATGTCTATTGAAAACACAAAAGTAACTAATAATTAAAAACACCTCAGATGAGGATTGATTTCATTAGTATTATTATTATTATTCTCACCTCTGGCTTTGTCATATTTGGCAACACTGTGGCTCTGCAGTCAGACTCCACTTTGCCACTCGACCCTGGAAATTTGTCTGTCTTGATTCCTCCGATCTTATCCTCTCCCGTCACCCCACCACCAGTCTGCTCCTCCGTGCATTGGTGGTTGGCTTCTCGAGACTCTTGGGTCTGCTTTGGCTTGCAAGCTGTGCTGTGTGTCTGCCCAGGAGTCTCTGCGTGTGCCCATGTCTGCGGACCCCTCTGGGCTGGGCATCCCTCCAGGGAGGTTCCCTCAGTAGGCTCTTGAGGAAGAGAAACAAATGAAAGGTTACAGTGCTTATCAGCCTTAAATGTTTGCACTTTTTTCTAACTTTCTTTGTTGAACAGGGTTTTTTTGTTGTTGTTTTTTTATACAGACAAGCAGTGGTAGCAAGTGGTATCAAAGTAATTGTGCATCCATACAATTTTACAGCTACAAGTTGATAACCCTCTTGTCCCTTCCCGCAACCTTTTCTCACATTTCCCAAGTTTTAAGTTGAAGAGAACTTCCTCGATCCAACGAGCATGTGTTGGGAGGCGGACGAGTCTTCAGTCAAAGAAGATTGTTGCCGTGGGTGAGTTACGTTCAGGAGGAGTACTAAAAATGGCCAACAATGGATTTGGAGAAATTATGTGACTGTAAGCTCTGGCCAAAGTGACAAAAATCCTCTCCCAAAATGTCACCCATTTAGGGCAAGACTAAAACATATGAGTGTGATTGGCAGAGGACTGTCCACACCTTTTGCAAGCATCACTAACAGAAGTATAGATTCTGGATATTAGCAGTGGTACAGCAGTGGTACAGTGAATTTTGCTCATGTTGTGCAGATCTAGACGAAGAGTGAACTAAGTTTAAGTCAGTATCCCATTGCTGGTCTGTTAGCTTCATATTGATGTATATTCTTTGACTAGGGCCTAGTTTGGGGAGGACAATTCAGGAAGTGAAGGAATAGTCTTTTAACAACATCCCTGATTTGGAAAAAAGGTGAGTTTATTTAGTTATATTTACGTGACAATTCCGCAAAAGAGAGAAAAAAAATGCCATTACCATGCTGTTACTGGTGATACCTTTATTGTGCCAAATTCTGAACACCAGGTGTAGGTTTGAGGGTTTAAAAGCATGATTTCTAAACACACTTGGGTCAGAACAGAGGTCCCTTGTGGTCCAAAGTTCCTCTGAGACTGGATCCAAATTATTAAAATGGTAAAAACAATCCGATTCCTAGAGAGGAAGGGGGAGTTGGGACCATAAAATGGCCAACCTACTTTTTCTAGGTGAACCGGGGCAGGTGAAAACACATTCTCATCTCAACACCAGTGGTTTGCACTTTTTCAAACTGCCTGAAAACAATCAAAGCTGAATGATAAATCCTTATATGGTTCCATTTATTCATACTGCTAATTAAAAAAACATTTTTTGATGTGTTTTTTTTTTGTTTTTTACAAGCAATGGGGGACAAAATACACAGTCTGTAGGAATGTATTCTGAAGCTGAAGTGGCGCAAACCAATATTTTATTTAGTCTCTCTTTGGGATTTGTTAGTGTTTCATTGCTGACCTGCTGGAAAGTTGCTAAGTAAACAATGCCTGATTTGTCAAACTCAGATTACAACACAACAGCTGAAGAATAATTACATTTGCACTGAAGAATTATCATGTGTCTGAGCTCAGGGTAGTACAACTAGAAACCACTTTAGCCAAGAGGCTGTGGATGGAGGTCAGTGGCAGCCTCTGCTCTGCAGGAAGGTCTTTTAACACTCAATGTACACAATCATCTACAACCGTAACTTAAGAGTGGGAAAGTAAGAGATCTGTGCTATCATCACCACCAAGACATTTTTAAGTGACGCAAGATTAAAGTAGACTTCTGTGTAAAAGCCTGGAAGCAGCTAGGACGTCACAGTAGTATGGATAATGACAGAATGAAATTGAAACATCTACGTGGACTTTAAGACGGGCTAGTTTATCCTACCACTGAGAGAATTTGAGCAAAATAACATTTGATTATTTCTGTTAGTTATAAAAAGTCCTGACAGAGACGTAAATATTGTTGATTCTACAGTACTTAAAGGCTCAGATGAGGCGCTGTTCTGCAGACCTCTGATCATTTGCTGCCACCTTGTGTTAAAAAGTAGTCCCTGTCTTTAGAGTCTAAGCTAAAATGAAGAAGTGGCCTAAGAGCAATAATTGTTGCATTGTCTGGACACCAGGTTTAAATTAAAAGGAATTTAAGTGATTACTTTTTAATTTGTACAAATTACTCTTCTGTGCTCCAGTTCTCTCCAACTTTCCAAAGATATACATGTCAGGTTAAATGGAGATTTTATGGTTGTTGTCTTTTTGTGTTAAAGACTAGCAACCTGTCCAGTGTATACTGTGCTCCTCACCCAATGACAGCTGGGACAGGCTCCTGCCCTTCTTGTGACCTTGCAAGCAATTACACATAATGAATTAATTAATTAAATTACGTTTGCAATCAGTGACTGTCTTCAGAGCCTTCAGATCACAAATATCTGCAGATACTCACTCAACATGGTCAGAATTAATCATTGGAATTATGCTGATTTCTCCACCCTCTATCTCTGAACACAGGCTACACTGATCAGCCACAACGTTAAAACTACTAACAGGAGAAGAAAATAACATTGGACATCTTCTGACAATTCAATGTTCTCATGGTCTCATCAGCCTGTCCAGTCTTCACAGCCTCCTGCTGTTATCCACTCCTACCTGAATGAACAATTTTCCAACCTGCCTATGATTCCTCTTACATTGTCAAACTGTCCTGTAATGTACACTTTAGTCAGATATGTGTATCTATGACAGATGTATGTCTATCTTGCTGTTCTCTTTCTCTGTCTGTACCCGGCTGGCCTTAGGCAGATAGGTCCCTCCATATGAGCTGGGTTCTGCTCAAGGTTTCTTCCTGTTAAAAGGGAGTTTTTCCTTCCCACCACCGCCTTCAGGCTTGCTCTGGGGGTTTCAGGCTGGGTTTTGTAAAGCATCTTGAGACAATTTCTATTGTTATTGACGCTATATAAATAAAATAAAATTGAACTGAACTGAATGTTCTGCTGGAAAACTTTTGGACTTGGCATTCATTTATGTCGATGTTACTTAGACATGTAGCACCCACCTAGACCAGACCAGGCACCCCCCTCCACCCCATAGCAATGACACTCCTTGATGGCAGCAGCCATCCCCAGCAGGATGCAGCCTGACACAGACACACACACACACACAAAAACACTTTAGGAACAACTAAAAAAAAAACAGCACAAGGTGTTGACCTGGCCTCCAAATTCATTAGATCCCAAACTGATCAAGTATCTGTATCAAGTACCTCCCCTCAACCCATAGAAACAACATTCTGTTACCAGACACCACAGGACACCCTCAGAAGGTCTATGTCCATTCTCTGATAAGTCACAACTGTTTAGGGGACACAAGGGAGACCAACTTTGGCTTTCAAAGTTGGTCTCCTGATCTGTAAGAAGTCGGGAATAATCAAGAACATTTCTCTAACTCCTCTAAAAGTCTTGATTGTCATGTTTATATACTGTATGTTTGGGTTCACTGCTCCTTGTACATTGTCATAAAATTGGAGTTGAAGATGTTACCTTTTATCTATCACAGTATGGATGTGAGCACCCTTAAAGAGCTTCTGTATTAACCATCAGAGTCAGAATATCATTTTAAATCCAAACTTCACTCTACATTAAGGTTGCATATGACATATGAGTACACAACGGGATTAATATGATTATATATACCTGCGGCTGGGCTCTGAATTGTTGACTGCACAGCTGAAATGTCTTCGGGTCTTTCCGTCTGGACTTTTGAAGACACTGAGTGGCCTGAGCTGATTGCATCCTGTGACTGACACGGAGTCATTTCCAATGAACGTGTGGATTTGTCTGAAGGTCTCTCAGCGTCACATCCCATAATTAAATGTTTGGGTGAATTCAGATTTTCAGATAATGTAGGTTCCATGAGGTTACTGCTGTAGATGGATGCTTGTGTGTTCAACTGTCTTGGAGCTTTGCATCTGTTGGTGGAAATCGAAGAGACTGTCCCAGAGAGTTTGTCAGCACATGTAGAACCAAGCGCCTGACTGAGACATTCTTCAGTCTCAGTTCTGTTGTTTTTGTATCCCAAGGCTTCACCTTTGGCTTTTATTGTTCCTTCATTACCTAAGGAGTCTTGATTTGTAAGTTTGTGTTGGCTTCCTTTGTCCATTTGTTCACTTTTCATGCTGTTCTGATTTGCTCTGGGAGAAAGACAGCTCACACTGAGTTGGTGCTGGCCAGACAGCGTTTGTGAGATCAGCCCACCCTGGCTGACCCTCCTGTCCAGCAAAAGTTGCTGCTCAGCACAACGCTTCACAATAAGGTCCTTTTCCTCCTCTGATGTTTGGCTTCTTCCTGACTTTACACCGCTGAGTGAAGCAGCAGTTGACACAACATCAGTCACAGAGCTCTTAGTCTGTATCGTCATGTTTACATGACCATATTTCTGTGGGTGTAACATCAGAGCTGGAATTTCAGGAGGAACAGATTCAGCTGATGCTGCTGCCAGAGAGGGATGACTGTATTTAACCTGGTGGAGACCTAGATCTACTTGCCCCAGAGGTACAGACAGTAGAGATGCCATTCTATCTGTGTTACTTGGAGGCATAGATTCACTTTTGGCTATCTCCTTTTGCTGTTCTGGCTGCTCATGGTCTCTTCCCTCGCTGCTACCTGCCATGGTGACAAAGCTGTGAGCTTTATTCTGGACACCTGGGGCCCCTGCTTCCACGGGATCTCTGTGTGAAAGGCTGATTCCTGTTGGATGCTCAATCTGGGGCTCAATGAGGGCCAACTGCTCATCAGAAATAATTTGGAGGCAGATCTGGAGGTCTGCTGTCTGTACGTGGAACACATTCTGAGCAGCTGGCTGCACCTGGTCAAACGGTATTATGTGTCGCGCTCCGTTTTCAGGGTTTGACAAGCGTGACATGGATAGCTGTGTGTGTGACAACAGAGGATTAGAGCTGGGGTAGGACTGATCCTGTGAGAAAGTCAAAACAGCAGCAGATGATGTCTGATTGCTTGCTGTGGTTACGGTAAGTGGAGTAGTGCAGTTTGCAGCCGTAGGTGCAACAGGTCTAGTTAACTGCACAGACACTGAGCCTGTTGCAGATTTTGAAGATTCAATCAAAGAGCTGCATAATCCTGTCTGATAACCTTGAAGGCAACTTGTGGTTATTGTGGTTGCTGCAAATTGTCTATGCACTACAGCTGGGCTAGATGCCGAATCTAGACAACTGGGTGTAACAGTACAGGGCAAAGTATGGCATTCATCTGTGGAGCTCAAGGCATTCATCTCCATGAGATCACAATTTGGAATAGAGCACGGCGTGATTGGCTCCCTACAGTTCTTTTCACAAGGTGTGACTGAGGTTATGGTTTGCTCAGTGTGAGGAGATGAAAGAGTAGAGGTGACACTGCAACCGTCAGCTCCTGTCAGTTTATCCACAACTTGCGGTGAAGGATTTGAATCAGTTCCAGCAGCATTAGGTAACTTGAGCTGATACTTGGGCAGGAAGCTGTTCTTGGCTGCAGCAGAGATGGAAGTGGCTTGCGAGGTGCTAACAGACAGCGCATTTGCATTGATTAAGCATGATGGGAAGAGAGCTCCTTTAAGTTGAGTTTGTTTTTGATTTTTTTGAAGGTTGATGTAAGTAAGATTTGTATCCTGCTGAAGCACACTGCCAGTAATAGAGCGAGGGGGGTGACGCAGTGTGCTTCGGTCAGTCTCCGTCTCTAGAGGGCAAATTATTTTCTCATCAGTCTTCTGCTTTTTCCTGTCAGAGGGAATATGAGTTCCACAGACATGTGAGGTAAAGTCACAGTGTTTTTCTGCAGTGATCAACCTCCCAGCCTCTGTTTTGTTCACACAGTCGGATTTTGGACTAACCAGTGACCCAATAGACGGTAGTACTGACAGAGACAGATTTCTCCGAAGTGGAGCCTTAAGAGGGTTGCATGATGAATTCATCTGGCTGGTTTGTGAATGGAAATCCACAGCACCGGCAAGGGACAGACTACCTGAAGGGCAAACTGGATGGCCCACTGTAGCAGTGCTGTTTGTCAAGTTTGCTGTTGAGCCTGTTGTTGTTATTGTCTCTTTGTAGACCACTGACAACCTTTTCTGTAGACTCTGAACAACCTCATGCTCTGGGTTTGTAGAACATTTCCTGCCTTTGGTAACGCTGTTATCGTCACTTTTCTCGGCATTGTAGAGCTTTTTAAATGTTCCACCCCCGTACATGTACCACTTGTTGTACGCAAACTTCTGTGCTTTCTTCCTCTTGAACTTTCTGTTGCTTGGCTCCCCACAAATGTCACTGCCATCCCCATCACAGCTGAGACTGCCGGTGCACGCCTCCTCCACAGATGAATTCATGAAGAGACCGTCTGTTGCGTGGTTGCAGTCTACGGCTGTCTGCCGGACCAGTGGGCGGTGGGCGGATGAGTGCTGGTTCACAGGCTTGATCGCAAAACCTGTTGGGTTGATCTGGCCAGAGCTTCCCCTGCGAACAAGTGTTACATAATCATTCTGATAGAAGGAGGTTGGGCTGTTTCTCTCAGGCTGCAAGAGGGTAACACTGAATGGGAGGGAATTGCTGCGAGTTAAAGGGGCATGTTCCATGGTGGAGGACTGCTGTGTTGGCACAGACGTGTAAAATCCTGCCTTCCTGCCTCTGTGTAAGCCGAAATTCTGATTCTGACTGTGCTTCATGTCAAAGTGGAAGGAGTCCTTGTAGGTGTACGGCACGGGGAGGTCGATGCTACCCTGTTTTGACAGAACCGTCTTCCGTGGCCTTACGTTCTCCAGCTGTTTGTCCTCCACAACAGCTGTATTCTCTGAAATCAGCTTTGATATGCGTTCCTCCAGTGTTTTCTTCTCCTGCTGTCTCGCCGTACCTTTGGGCTCCTGACCACCATGGTCTGTCTCTGAAGGTGCATTTGTGCTGGTGGCTCCTTCAACATGCTCCTTGGTGGATTCAGAGAGCGAATCCATACTGTGATCCGGTAAAACGCTGCCAGGGCTTGGATAGTGATCACTGCTCTCACTGAAGCCAGAGTCTGTGCTCTCATGACTCTGCTTCGAGAACAGAGTGGCCTCTTGTCTTTGGAGGGGGAGATGTCGACTAACGGTTAGATTTGGTCTTTCCTCTTCTTTCGTTACCTTTTCACTTTCATTTGATTCTGAGAGTGTCAGCTCATGCTGTTCACAGACAGAACTTTGTGGCATTGCAGAGGAGACCTTTGGACTGGTGTTCTCAGCAGCATGCACTGGTGTATCCTTCTCCTTGCTGCCCGACTCTTCACTGCGCTCATCCAGAGACAAACTGGAGGTGCAAGTCTCTCTTGAGCTGGACAAGCTGTCTAAGCTACCCATGCTGCTTTGCTCTGATTCAGACGAGAGGCGGGCGTGAGCCTGAGTGCGTCTGTGTTTGTAGAGATTGCTCTGAGTCTTAAAAGAAACTCCACAAGTGGTGCAGGGGTAAGGCCGCTCCCCCGTGTGGCAGCGGAGATGCTTTTCCAGCACACTGGGCTTCAAACAGTCCCGACCGCAGTGAGGACACACGTGCTTTCCTGCAGACTTGGGTCTCGCTACAGGAGCAGCAGCTGCCAGACTCAATCCCGACTGAGACTGCAGCCCACCAGCAATATGGAGCGTAAGAAAAGGAAGCATCTCCTTGGAGTAGAGCGGCGGCATGGCCAGATGGAGTGTGGCTGGCTCCTGGGCAGCTGCAGGAGGCTGAGGGTAAGGCTGCACTGGTAGAGCAGGCACTGTGTGGATGTAAACAGCCGTTAGCGGGGCCTGGATGTCCATCCTTTTCTCTGGCTGCGTTGTAACGGAGCCGATGTGCACTGGAGCACTCGCCAATCCCGGCTTGCCAGTCTCCATGGTAACACCGCTGCTGTCGTGATGTACCAGCGCCAGGTCTCTAATTACCTGGAAGATAAGAACAGTTTGTATTAGACCTCTGCTTTGCCTCAGATCAAAGGGGCAGATCCGTATATTTGAGTATGGATGTTTCTAGGTCTCTCTCAAAGAGGAAAATGTGCTGACTTCTGGATAACATTTTAGTATTGCACGGGAGGGATCAGAGAAAATGAGCAAAGCAATGTACTAAAGCAGTTAATGATGACAGATATGCAGCACCCTTCAGGGCAGATGGCTAATAAAGCAATTAAGCCAGTCTGGATTTTGCATGGTGATAAAATCCAGGGAATTGTATTTTGCAATCATGTCCACGATCCTGCAGCACCAAAATAAAAGCTTATCGACATCCGAGGGATATCATTGTTGTGATGACTAATAACACCCGTGGCCACAGAGCAAAAAGCAAAGGCATCTGAATCTCTGTTTAATTTCAAGGGAAGATGGCGCAGGAACCCAACTCGGTCTATATGCAGGTGGTGGGAAAGTGAAACAAAAACATGGAGCAGAACAGAGAGAAGCAGGGGATGATAAAGGAGAGTGACTCACATCAGGGGAAGGATGAGGGAGTGAGATCAGATACTCATACAGTACATCAGACGCTTTTGTCTCCCCAAATGAAATGTGTCTGCTGACTTTAACTGTTGCCTCTGTCACCAGCCTTCACCAATTACATAGCATATTATTGATGTTCACTGTAGCATGTGGCGGCTTTGTCCCCTGACAGACTGTCATATTTGTTGAGTAATATAATCAAACTGCAAAGCCTCCTACATGAGAAGACAAACAGCTGCGTATTAGGGCATGTCAATTTCATTTCCTGTTGCAGTGATGCTTCATTTACATGTATGGATATTTTACATAATTCACCCACAGGAGTACAGCTGGCATGGTGTTACAGCACAAGCATGCCCACGTTGGACACTTCCTGTGGAGCTGTAAACTGAAGAAAGTTTATCTCTGAATGTTTTCACACAGGCCCTCAGTGAACGAGGAGTAAGTGCATTTTTATTTTTACATCATTATTTGCGCAGATCAGCCATCACTGCAATGTGCTTTCACTTCCTTACGTATGTAAATGTGTAATTTTCTTAAGTGTGCTGAAATTTAATGCATAAATATAACAGTGGGGACGTTTTATACTACAGGAACTAGTTAGTCGGTTTACAAATGTGTCTCCTGGATGGAATTTGTTTAAAAAAGGTCACTTTGCATTGAACAAACCAATTCTGGAAATCAGGAAAATGAAGAGCAACAAAAATGTAAATAAAAAGCAAGGCTTTCTAAATGCTTTTGGACATTAGAAATTCTTATTCCACCTTATCTTCTCTGTTAATCTCATTTCCAGCTGTAGTTCCGACTTTATGAAAGGAAGCTTTGAAAAGAGGAAATATCTGGCAGTGTTGTCATCACGCAGGGTAGGTAAGAATAACACCACATGAACCCAGAACATGGGTAACAGGGACAAAGCATGGGCAAAACAGTAAGAGAAAAAAATGCAGAAAACAATCGAGAGGAACTTACTTACCGTGTTGCTTTACTCTCCAGTCAGTGGCACACATCCAGACTAGAAAGCCTTCTACAATGAACAAGCCCTTCTCCAGTGTACCTGCTCTTTTCAAACTGTTCTGTCATCCAGCCTGTGCTCCTCTACAACGTGATCTTCTCCCACAGCTCTTTGACATGAAATGTTTCTTGTCACAAGGAAGCGGAAGAAATGCAAATGAGAGAGAAGATGCACTCTGAAAGTGGCGAGGCAGAGAGGAGGAGAGTGAGGGGAGGAGAAGGGCTCGCTGGGTGGCGGGTGGGTGTGTGGCTGTCAAACAAAGACTTCCGGAGAAACAGTTGAAAACAGATTACACAGAGAGATCAGCGGGACTCAAAGAGCAGCAAGGCCCTGAGCACAGATGGAAGGATTTATGGCCGCTGCAAAGTGTGGCACACTAAAGTGAAAGCAACTGCCCTGCGGAGGAAGTGCAACGACAAAGACAGGCTTACCTTCAACAGCGGGATGACTGACTTTACCATCAACAGTTTGATGCAGTACCTGACTTCTGCCTTACTCATATACTCGCTCCCCCCTCCTACCTACTTCCTCCCACACGCTGTATTTCATACACCCACGTATGCAAGGGTGCAGCAAAGCTAATGTTGATATGGCTGCTTGGCTGCACATGTGCTGCTCTCACACTCTCAGCCAGAGAACAAATGAATGACCTGTGAGTGGCTGGAGACCACCTCCCACCTCCAACAATATCCCCCATGATTCAGTATCTCACATTTTTGCTCGTGTAGATACTTTTTTTGAAAAACGAAATCTCTCATTCAAACTCCTATTGTTTTGCTGCACTTACTGTTGTACAGTTTGGTGAACAAGACTGTGGGTTTTGAAATTAGAATAAAAATGTGAAACATTTCTCTCAATTAAGTGTTTTATAAAGTGCTATATAATTCTTTTTATTATTATTATTATTGTAAAGTCACATGAAATTTCTTTCATTGCTCCTCAAGCAGCACATATATGAGAAATTTGGCCCTAGCGCCTTAGCAGTGTGAACAACATATCACGGCATGACTGAAAAGACGATATTAGCACAAGATGACACATTTTATATTGCCTATTTTATTCTAAATGGAAGTATACCTTACAAAATGGACATCATTCTGCAGAAAATTTGACGTTAGAGGCCATTAACTCATCACGATAATATTTACTGAGATACTAAATCAAGTAGAAGTGGGGTCTTTTTCTCTCATAACAAAGCAATCAAACTTCCTTTTTAAACAAATGAGTCACCCACATTAGCAGAGCTAGCTGCTAATGTGTCTGTTACAGTGCATTTTCGGTTTTCGGCCTTTTAGCGCCAAAACAACACCTGCAGTCTGCAGTGTGGATGAATAATATAATATATTCTAAATATCATATAAGGACCCACTGATAGCGATATCACCTGAAATCCAAATATTATATTACAATATATAATCCAATTCATTTTCGATTTCGGCCAAGAATTTTCATTTCGGTGCATCCCTAGTAATTATACATTCAGTGTGTACCAAGTACATTTATTTTAAGTAGTGTGTATAAAGCCATATTACATTATGCCATATAAAGCTAGTTCAGCATCAGTTCAGTGTTTACTTACCCTGTTTTGGTCACCACTGACTTCTTAGAAAGATATCCATCTCTTTAGCTTTGTTTTTCTGCTTTTTGGTGCAAGTCAAGTAACCTAGTGTTTGGGGAAATGCCAACTGCTGACCCTACGACTCAGTGCTGTTAACCTCAGCCTCCACCACATACTACTGAACATACACCCAACACTTCTGTCAGAGCTTTATCCACAGGCTGTTCACGGCTTAACTTTCAGTACCATTCGCTCAGAGTGGCTACAGTAGTACCTACCTGCAAGTGGATTACACACGTTTTTAACAGAAAGCAGTAAGTGGAGCTCCACCTCTACCAAAACTGATGAAAAACAGATGAAATCATGGTCGTGGGAGTAATGGGGAACAATGGTGACCTGGTCTACAGGGAAACCGCGTTATACCTGGCAGAAAGGAGTACAAAAACAACCTGGGGCCTAGTGTCAACAAGAAGGTGGACATGTTGATGGACTTCTGTAAAATCTGTCCATCAAGAAATACACTACTCGTCAATAATGAAGCTGGAAAGGCTAGAAACACTGCAGTAGTGAGTGATAAGTCTTTGATCTCTATGAACACATTTTTCATAGTAGCAATATGATTCATGGTTAGTATGTAGATCAATCTATTGCCAAAGGTTATCAGATTATATATTTATATTCTGAAATCCTCTGATGTAAGTAGTGTGCTCAGAGCTTTGTTTCTATGAATATGGCACTGTGTGGGATCCAGAGTTCAGTTATCAGATGACATCTGTTAAAAGAAAACAAATAGTTTTCATATAATTTTCCTGCTACAGACTCTTGCTGGTCTCCAAGGCAACTGCAAGCTGGTCCACAGAGAGCATGCTTTGTGTTGACATGGCAACAAGACACCTCCTACGATGCATGTTTTCTGCCGTCTGCCGTCCTGCAGGGTGGAAACATACTTTCAGGCATGTGTACATGATTTAAAAGAATAAGCCACATGAAGTGTGGTTCAAATTACTGTTACTTGGGTTGTCTCATATGGATCCATGCTGAAATCCTCTCTAGAAACAATCAGTGGGAGTCTGATGTTGTTCATGGATAATATTTTGGTTGGTAAGGTTACTAGGATACAAGGTTGAGTCAAGTTTAACAGCTGATGATCTGCAGTTTTCCTGCGACTCCTCCTGTCCTCCCGGTTTACGAAACGCTTCATAGTTAAGGAGAATTAGTGGTGTTGTGGCATTTATTCAGCCTTTTATAAATAAGATAATCCTTTAATTCATCCCACAGTGGGAACCACCATTCTTGTGGTTTTAGCAATATGGTGGGAAGACATGGTGAATCATGCCAATGATGTTGACATATTCCCTGGAGTCACAAATATTTGTTAAGTCCGAGCTCAAAACGTTAAGTCATCACACAGCTCAAACACATCTTCAGACACTTTAAAACATTAAATAGTTCCTCACCCTTCACTCTTAAATTGTATGTACTTTCATGAGGACTTTGGAGTTGTCTGTGCCGCACTATATATATGGAAACTGGCAACCTACTTCACCACGATTTAATTGAGGGCCTCACTGCCGAGTTTCACAAGAAGTGACAAAGAATAGGTCATTTGAATATGCTGTACTGCCTAACATGCTAAGCTATCATCTATCTGCAAATGTTTTTCTGCAGGAAGTGGCAATGAGAGAGAGAGAGAGATGGAGAGAGAGAGCATGTGCATCTGTGCGTGGGTGGATGGTGGACTGCCAGAGGCTTATATCCATTTATATGGTGACCTATGCCTTCTCAGCATCAAAAGAACAGTAGTCTTATACACTTTTTTCTTCAGCCCAATCAGCAGCCAGTGCAACCTCCTGTCATTTTAACCATCATTATTTTCTCAGTTTTCCTCTATAACAAAGTGTTAACTGCTGACTTCATCATGTAGCCCAGCAGAATTTGTTTTTAAGGGACGAAGGCCTGGAATCACAGCAAAGAGCTGGGAACGGGTTTTCTTTCTTCATACCTTTGATATGCTGCACTTTTGCACCCTCTTCTGGTTATTGAGTGTGTGCAAAATGCTTTTACACACACACACACGCACACACACACACACACACACTATGCAAAACATTTGCATTAAAAGTTGGAGAATGTGCTTAATGAAACTGTCTAAAATCTCAGACTAGACTTATCCCTCCAATACTGATTATAGTAACTGAACTGTGGCTATTTGACATAAATTATGTCATGCTAATGTGAATCATTTTTTGCCTGCACTGCACAACATGGCATTTAAGTTCCTTAGGTTCTAAAACTTAGGATCATAAACTGAATATTGCTGAAATAAATATTTTACAATTGCTTTTACTTTCATTACTGAACAAAATAAGATTAAAACTGCTATAGAGAAAAATACAGGAAAACAATTAAGTGGACTAGAGATTTAAGTACATTTAAGTACACCTTGTTTTCATGTTAAATGTCTCATTTTTCATCTTGGGGTTTTGGAGCACACATCAACATCCTAGATCTGTTGTTGACATGGGTAATTCAATTCTTTGTTAATTATTTATTATTAACCGTGTGGTGACGTAAATTCTGTTTACCGTGAATGCAGCTGAGTTGTGTTCAGTCAACGGTCAGTCAACGTAGTGACGTAGGACGCAAATTGCGTATAACGTACCGCACGTTTAGCTCCAGAAGCGCCATTGGAACTTTGAAGAGGGTCAGATATTTTTGTTTTATTACCTAAAACTAACGGCAACATTTAAGCGCCCGTCGTTAAGTAGCACATAATGCTTTTGCTGGAGTGCACACGCGCTCAGCCAGTTCAGGGTTATATCTGCAGTTAACCTGACGTTATTGTGCTAACTTTAGCGGCGAGGCTAACGGTGTTAGCAGCACAGCAAAACACTCATTCATATTCATTGTAACTGCTAATAGTGTTAGCATAGTTACAGCCAAACAGCGTGGAACTTATATTACAGCTGACAATACGTTTTATCGTTTTGTAAAACAAGGTTAACGGCTTAACGGCGGCTAGCATAGTCAGACGATAAGTTGTAGACATTGCATATTTGCTACAACCTGCTAAGTTGTCGATATTCATAGCCCGGTTCAAGTTACAGTGAACCAACATGTTCCGCCCCAAACCCACACTGAAGGACCGACAGCACCTGTACAGGCTCATCATAAGCCAGCTGCTCTATGATGGATACACGAACATTGCCAACAGTCTCATCAATGAGGTTAAACCACCGAGCGTGGTGTCGCCGTCTGAGCAGCTCATGCAGCTGGCAAAGATAGGTAAGAGCTATTTTCTTCATGTGTAATATGTGTGTCCAAAATGCCCCTGTTGTACAATGTTTACTTCATTACAGGGATGGAGAATGACGACAGTGCCGTTCAGTATGCTATTGGACGCTCAGATACAGTGGCACCTGGTGTTGGCATTGATCTGGAGTTTGATGCTGATGTCCAGACTATGTCTCCAGAGGCATCAGAGTACGAGACTTGCTATGTCACGTCTCATAAGGGTCCTTGCCGTGTTGCCACGTACAGCCGGGATGGGCAGCTGATTGCCACGGGTTCGGCTGATGCCTCCATCAAGATACTGGATACTGAACGCATGCTGGCAAAAAGTGCCATGCCCATTGAGGTGAGGGGATTTGTAAAATACATATGCGCTTCATGTTTTTTAGCCAGCATGCTCATGCTTTCTGTTTCTCTGTATGGCAGGTGATGATGAATGAGACAGCGCAGCAAAACATGGAGAATCACCCCGTGATTCGGACACTGTATGATCACGTCGATGAAGTCACCTGCCTCGCCTTCCATCCCACTGAACAGATTCTTGCATCTGGCTCGAGAGATTATACCCTCAAACTGTTTGACTACTCAAAGCCCTCTGCAAAAAGAGCATTTAAATATATACAGGTCAGCTTTTGATGGCACAGTTTTCCAGCTTTTTCATTACAGGTGCTCTGGTCAGCATTTTTGCAGTCAGTCATCAGTGCCCGACACAAAAAATAGATTCCAGTATGATGCTGTAAAAAGACCAAAAAGAGAGAGTCTGAATCAATTTACTCCTTAAGGAATTTGACTAGGCTAATAGAAGAAACCATCTCCTTGTGCACTTTTTACAGCAGTAGACTAGCGCTTTGGTCTGAGTGGGCAGGGGCAACTGGCATAAATGAGATAGGTCATGGTACGTCAGGAAATCAAAATACAGACAACAAATCTGGGGCGTGACTCCGCTTTGGATGTGGGCTGGGTGATTGTGTCATCTAATTGGCTTTCCTATCAGTTATAGAAGCAGCACATCAAGCTATGCAGGTGGAATATTAGTGATCAGTGGCTGATTGATCGGAGCATGCTTATTTATCATAGGATTGGTAAAATTAAAATTTGCTCACTTGTCACTGATAAAGCTGGCTTTAAACATTCCTGACAGTCACTGTAATTGTTTTGTAATCCAGTCCTGTCACCATCTATTTTCCTGTAGGAAGCAGAAATGCTGCGTTCAATCTCCTTCCACCCATCAGGTGACTTCCTGCTGGTGGGAACGCAGCATCCCACCCTGCGGCTCTACGATGTCAACACCTTTCAGTGCTTTGTGTCCTGCAACCCGCTGGACCAGCACACAGACACCATCAGTGGCGTCAGCTATAACCCCACCGCCAACAGCTACGTCTCCTGCAGTAAGGATGGCAGCATCAAACTGTGGGATGGTGTCTCCAATCGCTGTGTGACCACCTTTGAGAAGGCCCACGATGGAGCCGAAGTCTGCTCTGCCATCTTCTCCAAGAACTCCAAGTACATCTTGTCCAGCGGGAAAGACTCTGTGGTGAAACTGTGGGAGATCTCTACTGGCCGGACACTGGTGAAGTACACAGGTAAGGAGGATATTGTCATAATCACAGTGCAGTAGAGGGGAGTCAAAGAGGAGTGTTATATGTTCACTTGAACACATAATGTTTTATGTTTAACTTGTCAAAGCAAGTTGTAGAAGGTCACTTATATGTTTTAGGGTGCAGTTTCTCTTTTTTATATTAGCTGGCATGTCAATCAATTTTATGTTAATTATACTATAGTAACAATCAAAATGTTCTAAAGGTGCTTAAATTAAACAGAAACACCTAGAGTAAGTGTTAAGGCGAAAAAGACTTATTGCAGAAACCAGCTCATTAGCAGCTGAGGTTAAGAGACAGAAAATAGGCAGGCTGAAGAGACAGAAGGAGAGAAGAACAAGATAAATTCATACAAGCACAAAAGTATTTTAGCATTTATGGGCCATATATGTGTGATGACTGCCCTAGAGTCTTTCTGCCGGTCTCTGTTCAGTACGATCCTCTGCTGCAGTGACACCTACTGAAGACATGCATTAATCAGTTTAATATCTCAATCATGGACTTCCCCTTGACCGACTGTTTATTAGACGTGGACTTCCCCTCACAACCTTTTAAGGTTGTTGACAAATTTTCAACTCTCATGCCATGAGAAACAGTGGCTCGTCATGAGCTAATGTCCATCAGTCCGATATGAAAAGTCACAATGAAAGAATCTGATGTGTGTGTACATACAAGTCAGATTCTCCAGATTCTCTGACAGAAAAAAAGTCTCAGAATTAGTGTTCAGTTAATAAAGATCTGGTTCAGCCGTAGACCGTAGAATACTTTTTTGATGCAGTTCTGAAACAATTAAATAGACCATCCCAACAGAGGGAAGTTGTCACAGCATTAAAAAGAAGTACACAAATAAGAGGCATAGCACAGATAAGTGAGCATCTCTTATATATATATATATATATATATAGAGAGAGAGAGAGAAACTGCTTAATACAAGTCACATGTCCTGGTTTATTGATTATAATGATACAATGCTGCTTAAAAGTTATTGTGCCCTTAAGATAAATGCACAAATATAATATACTTAAAAGTTTATATGCCAAGAATATGAAATGTCACAAATGAAAGATTAACTAAGGGGGTTTTACTCTTGAAACTGGCATATGATCCTCTAGAGGGCAGATGCTTTGGTTCTTCTTTACTATCACTGTGCACAGCGCAGGCACAGAGCCAATTTAATACAATTAACATCTAATGCTATGTTACCTTTGACTGTGGTGCTTGCAAACAATGTTTGGCTCTGTACAGATACCAGTTACAGAGAGCATTTTCACCAAACACCTTCAGGACATGTCTGTGAACAATTATGCACTATGAGTAAGGCTAAATATAATGCAGGTGGAGAAAAAAATTAGATTTTGTTTAGCATCTCACAGGAAGAGACTCATTTTGTGGTAGCTTTTCTAGGTTCAAGGCTGCTAACCGTTACTACCTTCAAAAGATTGCACACGGGACTAGTTTTACCTATAGGCTCTAGATAAATATGGACAAATGCATTGCACTGGCCAAACTGACGCTATTTTCCTGGGGATAAGCTGTCGGTAACTGACCCACACTTCTGTCAGACTCACTTGTAAAGAAATATTGGAATATAGCGTCAAATAACTAATTACAACGAAACTTATTAGAAATATTGACACTTGAAATGGATCAGCGTTATGTTAACTACCTAAAATGAGAAAAACCATCCTTGAAAAATATATATATTTGATGCGTACTTTAATTTGGGCCATTTGAGCATTAATGTTTTCAAGATGAGGCTGATTTAAATGAGGTAGCTTTTAGATTCCCTGGGTTCAATACATTCTCATCAGATCCTGTTTTATTTTTAAAATATATATATTTGTTTTATCAATGATCCAAATTCACAAAGTAACCAAAGCTGTTGAAAAGTGTAAAGGTATAAAAGCCCTCTGACATGTAGTGGAATGAAGTGGAAAGTAACAGAGATATAAGCATGGCTATTGAATTTGAGTAAAACACAGAGTTAGCTTATTGAGTGTAAATGTGGCACACAAAACAAAGACGTAGAAGTGTACTTTTTAAATCACTTGATGCCCACAGGTGAAACTATTTTTTTGCAATTAGGGCTACAGTATTAAAACTGAACATTTTATTTATCACATTTGAGACCCTGAACAGATTGGAGTGGTTGTTGTTTCTAAATCCGTGTGAATTCATTAGTGTTCTTCAGCTGCTATCCTAATAAACCTTACCACGTCGAGGGAATGATTACACCATCTTCTAAACGGTTTGCAGTGACTGCTTGCAGTGACATTTCCTCCTTGTTTCGTGTGACTCACCACAGTGTCTGTTTTTTAAGTAAATGTCCTTTAGGTAGGAAAGCGCTAATGTCATAATTCTGTCTCCAATGATGCTTTTCTTAGATTCATCATTACTAGAGAAGCAGCTGGACCATATGTTTTTCTTATTCCAGAGTTGGGCAACTGTTAACGTGTTACGCTCAGGAGGAATTTTTCATGAGTTGCAGTTTCTTTCGAATTACTATAGTATCCAGACTTTGTCATGGTGGGTTAGACAATCAGGAGCCCACAATAGCGCAATTAACACGGAACAATAACAATTACCGACTCTTAGTTTTGATTTGAACATGCTCGCCTGAAATTACAGAACCTGGAGCCCTTTTTGATACACATGACCAAATTTGTAGGGTTCAGTCAGAAGCTTAATCTTTATTTTTGGAAGCAATCTTTTTTGTTCAACACATTGTGGAGAGCAGCTACCTTTTGAGGGCTTTCTTCTCTCAGTGTGTTCTTTCAGCAAGTGAAACACGTCATCAGCGAGGAAGCCCTACGTTAGCACATCTTATTAATGCTAAACAATGGTTCATTTAAGGCAAAGTGCTGAAGAGAAGAGCAGGAAAATGACAAGGATCTCTGTCTTAATATACAGTGACTCTGGACTGTGGGATCAGTCATTGCTTGCAAAAATTTTCCTATTCAAATCGATCTACATTCAAAAGATCTAGTATCCATTCAGCAAATCCTTGAGTCGATTTTTAAAATACACAGTTCCTGCATCCTCTCATTGAGAAAACTTGTTGCGTTCTCGTGAGATCATATATGAGGGACAATCTATGCTACAGCCCCTTCTGGAAAAAAAGCATAAAGACAGAGAAGAGCTACAATAAAGCAAGGCCAACTGAACCTGGACATCGTGATTTTGAGTCAAATCAATAGAGGTAATCATTAGTGGTAGCCAGCCCTCCTATGCACAATAACTTTAAATCCAACGCCCTCCTGCAAACACAAAAATGCTAAAGCAGAGAACAACTAACTTTACATAGAGTAGTGAGGTATAGCTCACAAATTCATATATTTCTGCTACTTACTTATTTACAAGCAGAACTCAAGCAAATAATTCAATGACACTAAATGAATTTGGAGCCATTTTAAAGGAAAAATACAGAACTTCCTCTTGTTCTAGTTTGTAAGTTCAATATTCTGCTTTTGGGTCCGGGATTGTGATAAGACAGAAACAGGTGATGCCAAAAAGCTTTCACTACAGATGTGTGAGTCTGATCCCAGACTATATGACTTGAAAGAAACAACATTTTATGAAGCATCTTGCCTTTTTAGCTCCCACTGAAGACTTTATTTCAGTTGAGACGTTTTACACGGTGTACCACAGGATGAAAGCACGTCCACACTGATGAGCTTTTTGAAGATAACCTGTGAAACAAAAAACCCACAGGAACTGAAACAAATAATAAAATGAGTTGACACGTTTAGTTTAGTGAAAATTTAAGCTGTAGCTGTTGAAAAACTGTTGCACACAGTTCTTCCTCTACACAGTGACCCTCTATACCTCTTTGTGTGGAACAGTAAGTATTTAATAACCATTTTCAACGGAAACGTCAAACCAAATGGTCTGCTTCGCATTTCCTAAGCTCTAAGGTTTCTGTTGTGGTGTTCTAACGATGGTGTTCTGTTGGTAATTGCTCTTGAAGCTACTGTTGTCTGCCTGGATTAACATGTAGTTTCACTTTCTCTGTGTTCTATATATTGAAGCCAAAGTGATGCAGTGACAATAAACATGGCATTTTTTGTGTCTCTCTTATGATCACTTCCTCATTGCCACTAACACCCCCAGCTGATATTTCTATGACCCTTTAGTCACTTTCACGAAATGAGTTGGACAGGCTTAAGAAACCCTGCCACGGCCAGGTAAAACCATAAACTGTATCAATATGGACTATGTCTCACCACTTCCTTGCATTTGCCAAACACCAATTTCTGGGGGATACGGGCAGCAACATCTTGCAACTTCAGAGCCAGAATCTGCACAGTACGGTCCAAGAGTGGAGCCATGCAGAGCAGCGTCATAAATGACCCGCCCGTATTTCCGCTGGACTCACTCGTGTTTACGTTTAATTAATACCGCGCTCTGCTCTGCCTCCAGTAACATACGTACATAGCAGTGTTAAAAAAAGCCAAAACACAGGAGCTCAGCTAGACATGTTAGAGCCATAGATGGTATAAAAAAAATAGACGCAATGACAGCTTCTCAAAAGTGACGACAAAGCATGTAAAGCTCAGTATAGGTCATCACCTTCACCCCCTCTATATTAGTGTTTCTTTTCTTTTAGTATGTTTTGTGACGCTATAGAAACAGGAAATGATATCATGATTATTAACGGTTACATTATTACAGCCGCTCAGTGAAGTGGTCCTGTAGGACCTTGGGAGTAGGAAAAAAATAAATAAATGTAGTTTGTAATTGAACATTTCGTTGTAACTGCTGGAGGTAGAGCAGACTGCAGTATTAATTAAAAAAATGTGAGTGAGTCTAGAGGAAGTCTGGGTGGGTCATCAATAATGTGGCTCCACTTTCAAACAGCACTGCCACCTGTATTCTGGGATTCTAGTGTCAGTTTGACCTCTGACACAATCTGGATATTGCATGTCTCCTTTAAAGACTAACCCTGTGAGCACTGAGCACGGTGTAGCTCAGTGATTCCCAAGTGCACCAACAGACAGAAAACTTCTGATAGTAGTTGTCAAATTACTGTGACTGTCCAATGGTAAATCTGCAATGTCATTGTAAATGGGGGCAAAAACTGCACTTCAAGATGAATGCAAATCATGACACGACTGGTAAAAGAACTTGAGGTGTACGCAGTTTTATAGGTCAGATTTCAGCTGGGATGTGAACGCTGTGGTCCTCCCATTGACTTGCTCCGTGTGCTTGTCACAGGTGCGGGGCTGAGCGGCCGTCAGATGCATCGTACTCAGGGCGTCTTCAACCACACGGAGGACTACGTGCTGCTACCCGACGAGCGCACCATCAGCCTCTGCTGCTGGGACTCTCGCACGGCCGAGAGGAAGAACCTTCTTTCACTGGGACACAACAACATCGTCCGCTGCATCGTCCACTCGCCCACCAACCCCGGCTTCATGACCTGCAGCGACGACTTCAGGGCCCGCTTCTGGTACCGCCGCACCACCACTGACTGAGCCACAGAATTCGCCACCGTCTTCAGAACTCTGGCATATTTCATTTTCAGTTAGTGTGAATCCAGATAGGGGAATCTTGTGGTTCAGTAATTAAGAACTGAAAGAGTATTCACTGGAAGATCTTAAGAATAAACTGTGAATGCTCTGTTTTGTCTTCTCTTTGTGGACAATACGTGGAACTTTTGTTTCATTGAACTGAAAGTCTGACCTACAAAACCCCTTTCATTATTTGGAAACTATCGTGTCGTAATTTGCTACAGAATACCTTTGTCTTTTCCACTTTTATATTTTGTCGGTGTCCTTTTGTTGTAATTGAGATTTTTATTAAACTGTTTAACGAAAGAATGGTGTTGAATTAATGTGCTGGTGAAAAATCCCCCTCAGAACCACAGCTATGGTAATAGCCTGTAGATATTTTAAGACCACAGTTGTTGCTGCAAAAAGAAAAAAAGTGAGCAGCAACCTGCAGGGAGCACACATGGGCAGTGATACTCCTAGTCATTGTTCAACTTGTTTCTGTCGCAAAGGAGTCGTAGTAGTGAAAACTATCCTGTTTTGTTTTGTGACCAAATCTGAATAGGATGAAAGAAAAAAACGTTTCAGGTTCAGAAAACTTTATTTTAAAGGAACAAAAAAAATAGAACAATACACAGTTTGTACAAAAAAAGTGCTACAGCTTTGCCCAGCACCCTTGTTGATGGCAAGGTTCAGGTTGCCCCATCGTCCCTTCACAGTGCCAACCCCCACCCCACGCTCCCAGACGCTGCTGTCTGCGTTGTCCAGACAACAAGAAGAAATCCCCAAAAGAATTTATGCTACGACCAACCTCCTTTCCTTCCTCCTTACCCTTACAAATAAGTCTCACACAAAGAACAATGTGACAAACCTATATAAAAAAAGAGGAAGCACAACAAAAATAAATAAATGAAAAAAAATCTTCACAGTTATTTGGAAAAGTAAAGTAGTGGTAATTGATGCACTTCTGCTTTACCAGAAAAGAGCGTAGAGCAGCATGTAGAGAGAAAAAAAGTCAGTGGTGTGGTAGGGCAGCTGCAGAAGTGAGCGTGTGTGTGGGTTTGTCTCTGGCCAATGGCTCTACAGGAAAGCAGCTCTCTCCTTGACACACAGCTCAGTTTCCCCGCCCAGGATTTAAAACAGCCTGGCTGTCAGTGACAGCTCAGATAATATGCCTGTGAGACACCAAGTAGGAGTGAACCCCAAAGATTTCACACACACACTCCTGGCTGAGATGGCTCGCTGAACAGTGACCCTCTACGGACTTACTCACTTCCTCTGGACTACTTGCTAACAATCATGGTGAGTGTCTTCTTTTTGAAATGGCGCTGACTGAATGTGCAGTCTTCTGTTTACCGCTGCTCGTCCAGAGGAATGTCCCTGTGGACCACCTGCTTGGATCTGACTTCAGCTTTGCGGTGTCAGCTACCACCTATTTCTACACTCGCACTCAAACACCCCTCTGACCTGCTCTGCTGTAGGCTGCAACCTGAGAATCCTGACACAGAGCTGAGAGTGAAACTTCATGAAGCTCATTAACACGAAAACCTTTGATGGGGAGATTATCAATTCACAGCCCAGGAACTGATAATTGGAGATGTCCAGTGGCAGTTTTAACATCTTACACTTGTTAATATATATTTTGTGCTGGTTTTAAAACGATTAAACCAACAAACATGCTGCCACTGTATCAAGCTCTCAGTATTCAAACTCGGGCGATCAAACTGCCGTCACGTGTGAATTTGTTCACTTAAAACCTTTTTGCACATTTGGTGTTTTTTTTTTGTTTTTTTTTGCACCTTCATGTTGTATAACTACAGCACCCTGAGTGAACTGGATGTTGCAAGAAGTGCTACTGATGACACTGATGCACAGGTTTCTTAATTAATTTGCATCCTGACCGTAAGAAAATATCACTTTACTGCTACTGTGTTTCTTTCTACAGATCAGTACTTGTTAAAAAAAGTAAGAATGAAAACCTGGAGTAACTAAGTGGGGCAGCAAAGCCGACAACAGCACATGGGGAAAGCATTAAAGTTAGTACAAATGGAGAATTCTGCTGCAGTTCCTGTGTTAAGTCTATTAGACGGGGGCCTGCCAGGCCAGTCAGTGTTTGGTTTGGGGGTAGAAAATGTTTAAAAAGCCCTGACATGATTGATTTAATAGAACAGCCAAATCTTTCCAGGTCCTATCTCTAGCTCTCAGTAGTGAGAAAGGATATGCATCACTCTGACAATTCCCCATACGAAGCATCATCTCATTCATCCCGTCTTTAAAAATACTTACTGATGGTTGATGACTAACTCGGTTTAAGCAATCTCACTTCCTTCCCACACAGTTACTTTGTTTTGGGGTTAGAAAATGTTTAACATCTCTTTCAGGCTGAAGGGTGCTATTTTTGGGATATCGCGTGTGCTCCTGTCGTTTCGGCATTTATCAGCTGAGAGCAGGAGTCGGTAGATGTCATGAGGGCTTACATGGCATGAACAAGTGGCACCATCAGCTTCTCGTGAGGCGCAAAGAAGATCAAATGGGTTTTGTTTTTTTGCTGTTTTTTTTTCTTTCTTCTTCTTTTTCTGTGAATTATCAGTTGCGTAAGTAGGTCAGCTCTGAGGGGGGTTTTAGTGTCATTCCGTGACTTTATCTTTAACTTCTTTCCCATGAGTGTTATTTCCTGCAGTAGTGGCCACTGACGTCTGGGTTATAGCATCACCGCAGAAGCACACTGTAGGCAGACAATGTGAGCGACTAGCTAATGAGCATAAATGAGCATTTAGCAGCTAAAGAGCCAGGTGTAAGGGGTTGGTTGTGGTCCAGAGTCATTCCTTGTTCAAGACACCGTCTTCCATGTGAACCACTGGCGCACATAAATAGAAACCATGGCAACCTTTGAGGATGTTACAATGCTGCAGGTGCCGAGATCTTGGCACAAAGACAATAGCGGCAGAAACATCAAAAGTGGCTTCTCAGTCATACAAGTTCCAGCGATTTTCGTGGTTCTCCCAAAAACGGCTGCCGAAACCTACTTTGTGCCCCCAGTGGCCACGTGATGAATTGTATCTCACAGATGCATAGAATAAGTTCTGGGTGATGTGCAGAACCGATGTTCTGCACAAGTACACTCCAACATGTAGTTTGAAGTTGGTAAATGGGCTAAATAAGAGGTGGTATATTTTGAATCGCCTGTTGCATTTGTGCCTGTAAGCAATCAATCAGTTTAAAGGCACATTATGGAGATTTTTTGTACGTTACCTTCCGCTCTATACCATAGTATTTATGAGTTCATTCCTGGGGCGTTCTAGCTTCTGCCTGGAAGCTCGAATTGCATCTTACGATCCTTGTTTCTTCCGTAGTTGTCACTCACTGTCTCGCCTCAAAACATACACAAGCAGGGGTCAAGAGACACCACAGGCGACAAATCTGAGACAGGCCGATGGTGTGCAGTTTCTCCAGTCTTATTGCAGTTCGTAAGACAAAATATCTCAAAAAGCCCCCCTTCAGATGTGTCATGTTGCATCAGTTATATTGGTGCATTCTTATGAAAATGTAAAAACTCGGAGATACGCAGTCTCCACGGAACATGCTCTATGCCACTTCCAAGGAAAGCAGCGCACGGACTCAATGTTCACCACAGCACAAGGCACAAGATGAGTATAAGGAAGTGTGAATATAAATAAAACCAAAGTGCAAACAGTGAGATAAGTTCCTGTCAGGGAGCTGAGTGCAGCGTGCCTGTTTATCTGCAATACTGCTCCTTAGTCTTCACACATCTGGCAAATGGTCATGAAGATGATTAATGACTTTTTTTGGTGTTTTCTTTACGTGTTTTATATATATATACTGTATATATATATATTTCTGTTCTGGGCTTTAGTTAATTTTCTGTTCAAAACATTCCTTATTTATGACACTGAGGCCTTTTATGAGTCTCCCTAACTTTAATTCCTATCTCTTTAAGCTCCCCTCTTCCAATGAGCTCTGGTCTATCTGGCCAGCAGACTTTGCTGGCTCTGGCGGCTACAAAGAATAGCGCTCAGTTTTTAAATTCTCTTTTTTAGTTCTTTACTCAAAATCCCATCTTCTCGGAAATCTCTCAAATTGGATGTGCTGTGTACTAACCCGAACAACCACAGGACACACCGTTGCCTGTTGGCATGTGTAAACGATCTAACCGCAGTTGGAACAGGGCAGGTTTTTCAGATAAACCCACGTATGATAAAGACTTTATAACAGACATAATTTAGGGAAACAAGTGGTAATTAAACCTCTGGGAGGATCATAGAACTCATTAAATTCTTAATATTATATAAATATCTATCTCTTTAGTGTTAAATATAGTGTAAAGTAGTCTTCACACAAGTCTTTGTTGCAAACAAAGCCACAAAAAGCAACTGATTGCGTGAGAACAAATGGCGCTGTGGCAGAAAAATGTCACTGAGGATAGACTTATCTAATGGTAAAGGTTATGGCCTCCTCTTAAGGATCACTTCTTTCATGAAAAGTGAACTGATATAAACGACGATTTCTCACACTCATATACCAGTTTCCCTTTACAGCCCACCTCTTCACCTCCTTTACACATAAATAATTCATAACAACTGACGGTTTCAACACAAACACTTTATAAGGTCGGTCAAGGTTAGATGTTGGACTGATAATGGTAATCAGGAGCATCTTTAACAGGTTTAGTGTGCTCAGTTCTCATTTCTTATCTTGTTGCACTCACATTACGTCTCTGTGAGTAATGTTGGTTGTCCACTCTAAGCTCCTCATGAGTTTTCATACGTTGCATTCGTGTATGAGATTTTGACATAGTTCTCACCAGTTCCCATACAGGAAATACCAGGGCAGCAGCAGTGAGTCAGTGTCACTGCCACGAAGTCTGAATTAGTCTCCACAGCCTCCTCTTGGATGTGTTTGGGTTGGATGGAAGGTTGACAAAGGTGATTTTCCACGATGCACATCTGAAAATCATTTGAGATACAAAAAAAAAAAAAAAAAAAAAAAAAAAGATTGACTGGGAACAAATTCCCAACATGTCAAGAGATAATTCAGCAGGATACCAAATTTGTGTTTTCTCCCCATCTGTTTGTCTGTCTGTCTCCGTCTTCCACTCCCCACCCCCAGCTAGGTCTGTGATTCTGTGGGAAAGTCTAATATGTCATATTTACAGGCTGACTTCCTCTCCAAATTTGAGAGAGGAGTTGATCTCAGCTATGCGCTTGGTCTCATCTTGAACCCTGCTCTCGCCACTCCGTCTGGGAAACATTTTTTTTTTCCCCAGTTTTGGTCAACTTCTGGTCGTGTGTGACAGATTTGTTCATTAACACCGTGGGTGTTGTGGAGTGGCCTGGCATGTGTCTGAAGGTATAATGGATGAGGCGCTGACCTGACCTGGGGGCCGTGCCCTGGCTGTCAAGGGGCAGAAGGTCGGCGTGAACCAAGAATGTCTCGTTCCCACACTGGGAACTGCTTTCAGGTCTGGTTCTTGTTCCATTGGATCTCTGTGACTGGACACTGGATCTCTGCTGGGGCCCCATAGTGCTCTCTGACTGTATAGTTGAGCTCACTGCACTTGTCTAACAGTCTCATCCTTTCAGAAACACACCTTAAGTTGAATTCATAAGCAAATGAAATGCTGCTTCTATAGTGTTATAGTCTGTAACTGTTAACTGATGTTAGACAAATCTGACTTTGGATCATGTAGCCAGCAAAAATGCAGAATATTCTCTAATTGCAGTTTTGAAAAGGTGCTTCTCCAGTTGAATACCTTGGTGATTTGGAGTATCACTTAGATATAACCAATCACATAACTCTGGGTTGCTTTCCTTTGCGTGCAACATGCACATTGTCAGTTTTAATAAAAGGTTGCAGGATGTTACACATTCACTTCATGGCTGGGTAATACTATTAATAAAACAGTTGCATCAGATTTTGTGGTTGGAACATCAGCGTTTAAAGACACAAACATTGTTCTTTTTTTATACAAACCCAAGAGTCAAAGGAAACATTCTACATGCATTGTGTGTCATTTCATAGCACACATTATTGCTTGAACAGAATTGCCAGTCGTTGTCTTTTAGAGGCTCTTGTTTCATTGCATCCAATGGTCAATGTTAATTTGTGCACGGGACGTCGTGCAGAGAGATGGGAACTGATGAGAGAGAGGCAGAGGCAGCTGTGGCGCTGAGGCGCTGTGAAGGCCAGCTGTCCGAGGGGCTGATCTGCACAAGCAGCCGTGTGCAGGAATCCAAAAGAGTCACAGCTGAATGTGACTTTATTACTGTACTCAATGATCAGCGCAGACAAAGAATCAGGGGCACGATGAAACACTGCAAGAGGTGAGGCGAGGGCCCGTGTTTAGGACGAGTGACCTGAATTCTTCTGAATGTATCACATTTAATCTGCCCAAATTAGTTCACACAATAAGTTATGTTAAAACGTCATTTACGAAAGTTGGCCGCCTCCATATGAGCCGCTCAAAGTATCTTTCTGTTTAAAGGGAGTTTTTCTTTGCCACCTTCACCTTAGTGCTTGCTCTGGGGGCTCTGGACTCTGTAAAGCGCCTCGGAGCAGTTTGAATTGCTATTCTGCGCTATATAAATAATATTAAATTGGACTGAACTGAATCTGATTGTAACCTAATGAATCAAAAACAACATGTGTGTATGATCATAAAAACCATCACCTTCGGATAAAGTACATATGTGACTGTAAGGAGAAAGTACAAAGCAAATCTCTGTGGCACGGTGGCTGACTGTCATCCGACCCTACGTATTTCACTTGCACGTCTGCAGCATGACCCAGGGGATTAGGCCGGGAGTTTGCTGAGGCTTGGTGTGTGTGTGTGAGGGGGTGACGGGTGTCTGCTGCGGTCAGAGCAGTCCACAGGCCCGCATCCCAACAGGTGCTAAGCGTGTTGGTCTCTGATGGTGAATGGACCTCTTTGTTGCAGAGGATTCACCCTGAAAGAGGGCAGATCCAGCAGAGCACCTCACCCCCCACAACACACACTTCTCGGCTGTACGACTGTGTGCATTGGTATTCTGATTATTAGCAGGTCCAACAATTGTGAACAAGTTGCCGTTCTTCTTTATCCCAAATGAGTTCTAAATAGGTTGATGCTGGGGCCCCGTGCAGGGTTATGTATGTGTTATTAATAACATTATTATTAACAATATCATACTGGAGGATTAGGATGTTCCATCAGTGCAACTAGGATAAGTAAAAGTAAGACAAACGGCACAATAAAAAAAGCCCACTTCTGTTTTTAAATGACACTTACTGGATACAAAAGAAATTCGAGGTGAAAACTTCTGTAACGCTGCCAGCTCATTAATGGTCCACCTCGCTGTTTTGCGGTCGTGTATTCAACATAAACAAGACTGTCACATGAACCGAAAAGATCTGCTCAGTGCATGCACCCACGGCACGTCAGACCACGAGCTGCCGGCCCCTCTGTCTGTGGTTTTGGTTTAGAGGTGTATGTCATATTGCATGGCTTTGTTCTCATAATAACGCTGAATGTGACTCTGAAAATGCAAGAAACCATCACACATTCACACCCAGTCGCTTTAGATTTGTCACACACGGCACATTTGGAGGTGGCTGGGCGTTCGCTGTGATACGTGCATAAAAAGCAGTGCTCAGTTCTCTGTTGCCGGGTACGAACGGGATTTGAACACGTTGAGCAAAATGAGGTTCCCTTTGCACAATGTGATGTATTTTTGGAGCGATGAGATAGGATGCTTGCAAGCCTACAAGAGGAAGCTCTGAAGAAGCTTGTTTTCCATTTATCTCTCAGTAGGAAGCCCATACAGGAAGTGAAAATACAGAGCAAAAAAAAAGAAGAAAAATGTCATTCAAAACAAAAATACATCTACTTGGTTTTGTTTTTGTTGCTTTCAAAAGCACTCCAACAGCTCTCATCTTTCTGACTAGTTGCATTCATTCTTTGCAAAGCACATGTGCAACATGCAGTCGTATTTTGCAAGAGGATATGTCTTTAGGTATTGTACATGACCATGGGTTGTTCATGTGGGAAGTCATGTTTGTCATGTAGCAGTATCACACGCTGCCTTTGTCTCCCGCCATAATCCTTATTTCAATTTTCTGTGTTTCAATTTCAGAACAAACTAGCTAAAGCTCTGTATGACAACACAGCGGAGTGTGCAGATGAGCTCGCCTTCAGAAAGGGGGACATTGTCACGGTGATGAATCAAAATGTGGCCGGCACCAGCGGGTGGTGGATGTGCTCTCTGTACGGACGCCACGGCCTGGCCCCTGCAAATAGACTGAGGCTCTTAACGCAGACTGGAAACACTGAGGACTACGCAGGCAGTGTTGCAGAAAACCCCATGTCAGCCCATGCTAAAACGGATGACTGTGTGCAAAGTATCTACCAGATCCCGAGTATACCACGGCCCACCACCACCAGCCCTGCTTACGAACGCATGGACCTCATCTACAAGGTCCCATCAGCTCCTGTAGCAGCCTCAAGTAATCCCATCCCATCAGCATTTATGCACAGCACAGAAGGTTCTGAGGGACAAAAGGTACAGTTCTCTCCCTACAAGTTCAATTTTGTGTTTAGAAAGTTGCTGATTGCAGGTATTTGTCAGTTTCTTGCTCTGAGGTCAGAGATGATCCGCCTTCTTGGGAAGTGTTAACTCTCATGATTAGAGAGGTGGACTACTGGAGAAATGCAGTGCTGTGAAACTCCTGCTGGCAAAAGAGTTTACAGATGGGGACCAGGGGCCTCTCCATGGGGACAGGCATGCAGCTTTGGGGTCTTTATGGGCCTGTAAAAGACAAACAGACACAGACTTCAGACACTTTTAACTGCAAACAGCAGCCCATGCCGACAGGGACCCCAGAAAGACAGAAGTGTCTGTACGGGGTGCCTGTGCAGCAGAAGGCGGGAAGAAATATACCCACATGTTCACCATTTCCTCTGCTGCTCTAGGGGAGTCCTGTTGGTTTCTGCAGTAGCTGCCTAATCTTCACTGAGCAGCATGGTTTCTATTATAAAGCTGGGGTAATTGGCAAAGCATTATGCAAGATAGCGTTCACCGGCGATCTCAACAGGCTTCAGAGCAAACACTGTCCTCATAAAAAAAAAAACATTAACGCAGAGGTCAATGAGTTAGATGCAGCTTTGATCAAAGCTTTGCAAAGCCTAATATTAAACTCTGTCTGTCATGTCTGCAGCCTCCATTCTTCAACATGGCATCCAGTCCAAAAAGGGAGGTTTATGATATCCCGAGCCAAGCAAGACTTTTCAATGTGAGGACACACAATGCATGAAAGGTTGAGACGATTTGTGTATATTTACTGCCACTCGAGATATATTAGTCTGACTGTTTTTTTGACGTTCTGTTTTGCAGGAATCAACTGCTCCTAGACAAATGCCACGAAAACACTCTCTGTTTTCAGTTTCACAGCTGGAGAAGAAATTTGACTCTTCAGAGAATTTGAGGTGTAGCAGTCCAGGAGACGCTTATGTAAGTTTCAGATGTTTTGAGTGATTAATGAAGCAAGGAATCTATGATGCACTAACTTTGAAATTCAGTCTTGCATTCGGTATTTTTCACTTCTGTTTAGGGTTCACCATGCTTAAAGGGAACTGATTAATACAGTGTGATGTCAGACTGCTTTAATGGCAAAACTGTTTACACCTGCCCTAAGCTGCCACATTTGCAGCTGAGATGAAAAGCCTGCCGTTATAGCCTTTTGACTGCATCAGAATTCCTACCTGATCTCTCTCCAAGAACGTGTTCTCTCAGTGCTATGAATCACACAAATGGGGAAAACTATGCAAACTTTCGGACAGTCTCTTCTTGAAACATTTGAATTGGAGGCAGGTAAAAGTGACAGAAGTACATGTAATGGACGCACAGTTGTTTTTAAAAATTGAATGATGGTCTGTATAATTTGGCATTTTTGGCAAGAGTTTACAAATGCCACGAAAACACTCTCTGTGAATGTTAGAGTGAATGTTAGATCCAACAAGCACGTATTGTGAAGCACACTGGCACACTCTCGACCCAACAAATGCATTTCTTGCTGCAGGACTCTGATGTTAATAACTTTGCTCTTGTTCACAGGTATATGCCGTCCCACCACCTCTGTCTCAGGACCCAAACTATGACATCCCTGTCCCCTCTGCCGTAGAATCCCAAAAGACAATGGTCAGCGGATACTGCACCCTTCCCAGCCCTAGCAAGCCTCAGTGGATCTATGATGTGCCAGTGAGTGCTGAGAAACAAAGTTGCCCTCAAGGTTCCTACGATACTTTGCCCTCCAAAGCCAATTGCACAAACCTCTATGACACTCTTCCGGTACATACTTCGCCAGTTAAGGGAGATAGTCCAACTTCCTCACTTTATGATATACCAAAACCAAGTTGTCCTGATATCCAGAGTCCACCTAAAGTGTTACCAAGGCTCCCTCTTCGCAACAAACAGCCATCTGAGAGCCTTACAGAGGAGTTAGTATATGCTGTTCCACCTAAGGAAGGACCAGTCACCCATGTTGTCAGAGATGCTCCCAGTGATCCAAAACCCTCTGAATGCAGGGGCGACTCAAGAAATATGTATGAACTAAAAAGGGTGCGCTTGCAGCGGATGAGGAACTTTCTTGCCTGTACGTCTTTCCCTGATCTTCCAATAAGTGGGGAGTCGCTGGTGCAGGAAGAGCGAGGCAGAACCCCGTGTCTCTCTGCAGCAGATAGTCAAAGAATCAGCACAGCTTCCAGCTCCTCCAGCAGCTCCTGTGACTCCCTGGGCCTGAGCTCATCTTCTCCTGAGCCTCTGCGGGAAGTGACTCTCACTCATGAAGAAGTCTGCCCTAGACTCTTGGAACTGCAGGAGTGTGTTTGCAAGGCCGTGCCCCGACTCATGGACTTTGTTAGCAGTCACTGGAGGTGCAAAGAACATCTGGAGAAACACCTCCCAGAAATCAAACAAGCAGCAGAGGGGATTGCATGTTCTGTCACAAGCTTCTTAAACTTTGCCCTGGACATTAAGGGTAACGCCGGCCGTTTGACTGATGCCAACCTGCAGGCCAGACTCTGTAAACAGCTTTCCATTGTAGAGGACTCTGGTGTGATTCTACAACAAACAGTGAGTGCTCTGAATTTGGCTGGCTGGCCCCTCAACACTCTCTGTCAGGAGCCGGGCCAGAGCTTGACACCGGACCAACTGGAACGCTTTGTTATGGTAGCACGTACTATTCCAGAGGACGTCAAGCGCCTGGTGTCTATCATCAATGCCAATGGCAAGCTTCTGTTCAGGGTTCCTCAGAAAGATCCAGATTCTGTAAACACCACAGGATCCTCAGAGACAAAGAAAAGTCCTGATGGAACTGAACAAGGTTGCGACACAGTGGAGGATGACAATGACTATGTAGAGTTGCAGGTAAATGCTTGTAATCTTCTCATAATAAAAGGCTACTAGAGTCACTGATTGATTATTAAAGTAGTGATTTTTCTTTTGACTTTTCCTTAGACAAAAGATCAGGAATGCAAGCAGAAGAATGTGCAAAAGGATGTCCAGAAGAATCTGCAGAAGGAACCAAAAGCAAGTGTCGCATCAGTCTCTAACACAGCACAAGTGAGTATGACTTGCCACAGGAGATGTCTTCTTACTTCTTGCTAAGGATCAACAAAACACCACCTTAATGTCTTAGAAAACATTATTTTATCCATACATGTACTCAAAAGCAGAGAGAAAGCTCTGGAGACATGGCTCATGGTTCATCTTCTTTATTCTGTTCTGCTCAGGCTGGTAACAAGCGCCACTCCTTTGACTCCGGCAGTGGAACAGAAGAACAACGATCAACTTCCCTCTCAGAGCACTGCCGGCTTTATTTTGGTGCTCTGCAAAAGGCCATTGGAGGATTTGTGGGCAGCCTTGAGGATGGCCAGCCACCTGAGAAATTCATCTCACAAAGTAAGCTAGTGATCATGGTGGGCCAGAGACTGGTGGACACCTTGTGCAGGGAGGCCCAACGTAGAGGGTCCTGTCAAAACCTCCTGTGTAAGAGCAACCACCTGTGTGCTCTCCTGAAGCAGCTGGCTGTGGCCACCAAGAAGGCAGCACTGCACTTTCCAGATAAGCAAGCTCTGAAAGAGGCTCAGGAGTTTGCAAAGGAACTGGCCCAAAGAGCGCAGCACTTTCGGGTATCTCTTGACTTGTGACAGTGCACAAACTGTATAAAGCATGCTTATTTGCTTGTACAGAAGAACTCATCAGTCGTTGAGCTATTTTCTTGTTTATTAATTTCTATGCATTTCAAGCTTCACTTGGCAGGCGCTTTTTGCTGAATGTTGGTATCACAATAAATATAAGTGCTGATGATAAAAAAAACACCGCTGGGACGGGTAGTTGAATTCAAAAAGGAGTTACATTTGTACAGACGGGGGGGTCCAAAAATAAATTGCACATTTAGCATACTCTATTCAAGCCAATTAAAATGTCTGAAAAAAAGTATAAATAGAAAAAAAAAGTATCGGGTATACTATATAATTTAGGGCAATTTTATGTTCCTTGAGTTTTATTTCTTATGTGGCTGTTTCTTTAAACGTATACTCTCCAGGGTAGCAGTTTGATATAATCTACTTTTTATATTATGTTATGCATTCCTACACGTTACTTGACAGAGGACAAGGGTACGACACATGTTGGATTTTTGTTCATATTAAAATTCAAAACTGAAAACGTCACGTTGTATTTGTATTGTGTGTCTTGTGTGCAACAGAAATCAAGAAAGCACAAACCATCACCGTCACAAATAGGCTAAATGCCTGAGATTTGAGATAAAAGATTAGTATAAGATCAGTGTATTTTATTATCTGTTGCCCGGCTAGCATAAGGCAGGTGGGTCCATCCATAGGAGCTGGATTCTGATCAAGGAGTTTTTCTTTGCCACCATCATCTTCAGATTTGCTCTGGGGGTTTCAGACCAGGTTTCAGACCGGAAGGGTCTTGAGACAATTTGTATTGTTATTGAAGCTATATAAATATAAATAAAATGCAATTGAAGTGAATTAAAGGGCTAGATGGTGCTAGAGGATAATTTAGGACACCCACCACAACACCCAAAAACAGCAACTATATATGCATATGCTACTATTGATATATAGATAGATTTACACAGTATGAACACTTAGTATACCAATGCATTCACATGTACATGAATACACTCATGTTAGGGGTCGTACCGATTAGTGTGTGGAAATACTTCACTTAAGATGAAGCCCAGAATATGTACGTCAGTTCTGAAATACAACAAAAGTACTACTGCAACACACTAACCTGAAAAGGCATCCACTAGCAGAGGAACGGTTGAAATCCTTTCTCAGACAGTCAATGAACAACTTCACCAAAGATCCTGCACTAACAGAGAGAAGTTTAATGTTGAATTCTTTTGTCTAGATCTGAGCCCGTATTTAAGCTCGTTATCTTGCAGGAAAGTCTTCTTTTTCGTGAAACACTGCAATATGTATTCATTTCAAGAAAATAGATGTCACTGTTGCAAAGCATTACTTTCTAGTTTGACTTAGGCCTCGTCCGCACGTACGAAAACAATCTTTTCCCCCTTCGTTTTCCCTGGCATCGTTTCAAGAATATCTGCGTCCACACGGATCCGTCTCAACACGACTCAAAACGCTACTTCATATTCCAGGCCTATAGGTGGCGCTGTTTCAGTTTCAGAAATTCACCAAAAACGGAGAGGAAGAGGCGGAGCATGCGCATAAAGCTTGAGCGCTGTTTACAAATCGGCTTTAGAAGAAACCAAACTCAAGGAGAAATTATATTTAGCCCTAGTAACCATAATAGGCTCAATATCTTCTCCAGCAGGAACACGAACATGTAGTTCACCATTGTTGTTGTGAGCAGCTCGCGGGATATAAGAGGTCGAAGGCTGCTCGAGGGGTGTGGTGATGACATCATCGCATGCGTTTCTCTCCGTTTTCCTCTATCCACACCAAAAACCCAAGAGCTGCGTTGTCGAATCTTTTCACCTTGGGACCAGGTTTCAGAAAAGTGCGTTTTAGGGCTATGCATTTACAGGATTCTTGCATTCCAGATTGGCCAAAACGATGCAAAACATCTGCGTTTACACCAAAAACGTTTCTGTGTGGATGGCCCCTTAACTTTCATTAGTTAACTTTATAAAATATGAAGTCATTCACAGAGGCAATTGCTGGCTGTGCTTGTCCTATACTCCTGGCAACATGGGGGCATCGAAACAACTCTCCACTGACCAAGAAACTAAGATAATTCATTATCATGAATTAGGAGAAGGGTAGAAAGAATTTATCAAGAAGGTTTGGGATGTCTATTTCCACAGTCAGAAATGTGGTGCAGAAATGGAAGGCCAGAAGAACAGTCATTGTGAAGGAAAGATGTGGTAGGCCAAAAAAATAACTGGAAAGACACAGACGAAGGATGGTTAGAATGGTCACAGACAAGCCACAGACCACCTCCAGAGAACTACAAGAACATCTGGCTACTGATGGTGGAGTTGTTCATCGTTCCACAATCCAGCACACTTTGCACCAGGAAAAGCTCTTTGGAAGGCTGATGCTCAAAAAGCCTTTCCTGAGTGTTCGCCACAAGAAGAGTCGCATGAGGTATGCAAAAGCACATCTGGACAAGCCAGACGCATTTTGGAAAAAAATACTGTGGTCAGATGAGA
This sequence comes from Planiliza haematocheilus, assembly GCA_005024645.1. Taxonomy (NCBI): domain Eukaryota; kingdom Metazoa; phylum Chordata; class Actinopteri; order Mugiliformes; family Mugilidae; genus Planiliza; species Planiliza haematocheilus. The sequence goes on from SRSE01000430.1 coordinate 1,502,108, forward strand.
CTAAGATGGAGTTATTTGGTCAGAACAAGAGGAGGTATGCATGGCGAAAGAAACACACTGAATTCCATGAGAAGAACTTATTGCCTACTGTGTAATATGGTGGAGGGTCCATCATGTTATGGGGCTGTGTGGCTAGCACAGGGACTGGAAACCTTGTTAAAGTTGAGGGCCATATGAATTCCTCTCAGTATCAGCAGATCCTTGACAAGAATGTTCAAGAATCTGTCACAAAGTTGAAGCTACGCCGGGGTTGGATTTTTCAGCAGGACAATGATCCCAAGCACTGTTCAAAATCCACCAAGGAATTCATGCAGAAGCACAAGTACAATGTTCTGGAATGGCCATCCCAGTCCCCAGACCTTAACATCATTGAAAATGTATGGATTGATTTGAAGCAGGCTGTTTACGCACGGAAGCCAAGAAACCTGACTGAACTAGAGGCGATTTGTTTGGAGGAATGGGCCAAAGTACCACCTGCCAGACTTCAGGGACTTGTCAGTGGCTATAGGAGGCGTCTACAGGCTGTTCTTGCAGCAAAAGGAGGGTCTATTAAATATTAATGGAATTATTTCTTTGGGGTACCCAAATTTATGCCTATTTTTGTTTAAATATTCATAAAATGTTTCTGTTGGACCAATGAAAATGATTTCACTACTGAGATGTTTCTGTTTCCATAAGGTATAACATTTGTTAAAATAAAGTTGCTGCTTCAAAAGCTCAGCAAGTGACAAACTGGTGCAATGATTTTCCTAAGGGGTGCCCAAACTTTTGCATACCACTGTAAGTGGTCGGTATCACTTGATAAATATATATATTTAAGGGAGTATAGTCCTATGTATTGATTAGTAAGTATTGACAGATTGTTAGCTACAATGCCATCACATGATGTTAATGTGATATACACATGATAAAAATCACTGAAATGCTTTCTAAAACTGTTGGATGCCTGCACCATCACATTCATTATCAAATTGGAAATAAATTCAGTTTTGGATTCTCAGTGGAATATGAAATGAATCATATATGATACACGTTAAGTGTATGTAAATATCCAGTAACTGTAAAATTCCTGTTTGCTTTTCAAATATTGGTTGTCTGTTTGGCTATGCAACAACTCTTTGACCCCTGACCCTGACTCTTTTGTGTAAGCAGTCCCCCTTCACCTCTTAAATAATGCAAGATGAACCTTGAATGTACACTTTAGTAATGTTCCAATAGAAACCAGGTAGAATTTTCGCCGTCAGTTTTAGTCATTTGCTTTTGAGAGTTTCCTAACTTAAAAAGTGCAATGGTAAATTGCAGGAGTTCCTATTTCATGGTTTCATGGTTGTGTTATTGCTCATCACAGAAGTACCCCCTCTAGAGGTATGTCAGAGGTCAGCGTCATTACAGAAGAGGAACCCTGGGGATGATGGAGCGTCAGTGTCTAGTTTAGCCGTCAGCTTTGCACAACATCATTTACAGTCACCCTTTTGAAATGAAAGTCCAGTTCTGCATTTTGTAATGAGCTTGTCCTATAATTCTGGTAGGTATTCAACATCTAAATGTGTAGGTATATGTGAATAAGACATAATGTATGTTAGTACAACGTAAGAACACACATTTGTCTCCTACTATGGGAATCAAAGATCTTTTTCTGGTAATGCAAGGATTCAAGGCTGGATTACCAGGGGAATAAAGGGGCCCCTGAAGTCCTCATGTTCACTCTGGAGATGCAGTTTATGGATTATTGTAAATAGATTGTGTTTCTATATCGACTGTGATGAAAGTTTTTGCATGAGAAGGAGACAGGAAAAGCTTGGTGCCTGCGTAATGGCTAGTGTAAGGTTGAACACTGGTCACCTGGTTTTGAGTGGATGTCCTTGAATAAGTCAGTCCTTGCCGGCTACAATGTTGAGGAAACAAAGTTTGGAAAGCCTAGACAGGAGACAGGAGACAGGAGAGCAACTCTTGCCACTGTAGATACTGACTGGATGCTGCCCTCTATCAGGGCTGCAGGGGAACGACACTCGCAGGGTTTTTGCTCTCATTATCACTGACCTACTGGTTGTTTAATGAACAGTTTAATGTGTACAGTTTAATTTAGTGGCCATTTTGCTCTGCACAAATGGACTGAACATCGACCCTGAGTCCCCTTTAACCTCCCAACAAGTCACGAAGTGTGTGACGTGTTAAAGGACTTTTAAAAAAAACAAAAAAACTTAACACGTAAAGGCCCCAGTCGGCTTAGATTCAAACCCGGAACCTTCTTGCTGTGAGACGCTAAACCACAGCAAGTAGGCGCTAACCACCATGCCAACTAAATTACTTTCACATTCAAAGATCATACTTCTAAATAGGTTCTCCAGACCATTTGAATTAAATTATCCAGTGGATCCAGCATCAGTGACACAGACGAGAAGAGTCTTTTGGGGTCTCCTTTGGGTCTTAAAGAAGGATCCCAAGGAACAAGCAGAAAAGCCAGAGAGCACCGTGGACCCTGACCCAGTGATTCAGTCCTCTCTGCAAGTTGAGAATAACAATCAATATGTTGTTTATGTTTCATGTCTATGGTCATAAATACGGGTTAGGGCTCATTATCTGACAACAAAGTCAGTTTTCCCTTGTGAGACTATAAGCATGTCAGCCTGAAAAGGCTTTTAGAAGAAAAAAAAAACAACTTCTGATCTGTTATGTGCTTGTTGACACAGAGCTTGTACAAACTGAGTTATGAGTTACTCATTAAGTTAAGTACTTGTTATTTTTAGCAGAGCTTTTCCTACTCATATGATTTTGAAGTAGTTTTATTTGTTCTTATAATCAGTGAAGTTTTTTGCTACTCTTAAAAACTACCCTAAGAGTTTATTATGCAGGTTGAAACTAACAGAAGCAGTCTGTTTTTGAAAATACCATAAAAACGCTGTTAAATTCATTTGAATCAAAGCATAAATGTGCACATAGTTGACATGGACATTAACCCCTGCTGTCAATTTAATTTTCACCGTAGTTCATTGTGATCTGTAATGAGACAGAATGAATGTAATGGACACGTAAAAGGTTTCACAACGAGCTGTGTGAAAACAAATCGACTACTTCTTTATGTTTGTGAATATAAGTAATAGCGGTATTTGTGATTGGTTGGTGTCTGAGAATTAAGGTAAAAAAAAAAAGATATATGAAATATAAATGAAGAGTAAAATAAAAAGTATTCATGATCCGTGTAGCCCTTGGGAAGAATCTCCTTCTCAGCCTCTCAGTCCTGTTAATATTGGAACAGAGCTGCTTCCCAAACCCGTCCGTGGTTTGGATGGTGAATGTCTTTGATAATCTCCTGGGCCCTGGTCCTCCATCGCCTCGTGCATATGTCCTGCAGTGGATAACCCTCTGAGTGCATTCCTGACCTGGAAGCTGCAGTTTCCAGACAAAAACCACACCAAAAAAGTCAATGAACAACAAAAAAAGCAAATTTTTTAATCTTTCAGCATCCCTTCATCCCTGTATAAAATTATGCACTGCACACACTCATCACTGTCTTGTTCAAAGATAAAGGTTGAGCTGGGGCTGTTAACTCATAACAGCTTTCAATTCCGTTTTTGCAGTCGCAGGCAGCTGTTTATACTAAAATGAGAGAACTCATTGAGGGAAAAATTATCTGACGGAGGGGTGGAGATATGACCAATGCTTCATTAAGCCACCAGGTGGAGCTCGACGCGGTTTGGCTTCACTTTTGGAGCTCCGTCGTCCATCTTTACGTGCCTTCCAACCCAAAGAGTCGAACTTGTCAAGATAGTTCATCTCCAGTCTTTAGATCACCGGACTACCCCGGGTTTCATTTGTTTCTGAACCCAAATATGATCTCCAGGTTTACACTCTCTAAGATAGGAAGCCATAACTAACTGAAACCGTTGGAATTTTATGAAAGTGAAGCAATGATCGTGTTGTAAAAACAATGCAGATCTCATACAGCATTACCATTACAAGTTTAGTATTTTTACTATAGCATTTCTTAATATCCATGAATACTTTTTAGGAGCAATCTGTAGTTATGCAGGTGAAACATAAATACAACAGCATCCTCTGCCCCAAGCCTTCATTTTTAGATGTCAGTAGTAAAGTTCTTCATACACAAAATAAAATCACACAAATCGGCATGTAACAATTTATCTGTTATAATAGACAAACCACCTGCCATGTCTTGAGACATGTAAATATGGGCTATGTAAACCAAAGAGATATATGATATATTTTTATTTAAAATTGAGGCGTAACTGTGCTAATCAAGATTATGTTTTTCAGATTTTTTTGTTGTTTATTTTATATGGGGGAACCCATCTGCTTGAAGCCGGACGGGTAGAGAGACAGAAAAAAAGTGAAGAGAGAAGAAACAAATGAATTCATACATGCTTATGATACAAACACAAAAGTAGAAGACATTGATGACATGAATGTACTCACCTCCATCTGGTTGTCTCCTTCATAGTCTCCTTAGTGTAGTGCAAAGGAGTTAAGTATTGCTAATCACCTGCTTTAAAACGCGTGGGTTAAACCATTCTTACGGGTGATATAAATATTATTAAGAATAATGATGATGCCTATCTACTTCTGTACTGCCCAGGCAGCATATTGGGGATAGATGCTCGCTCAAGACCCCTAGGCCATGGACAAGGGGAACCTGTGACCCTTCGGAATGGAATATACTTGAGTGTCATGTATTTTCTTAAAAAATACCTAAAACTTTAGAGACTTAACCGTTTGTGACAGTAAATGTATTACAAGTGAGGCAGCTGCTGCAGTGATTTAATTAAGACGTATCACATGAGGAGTGGATCACTGCAGGAGGCCATGATGACTGATCACGCTGATCATACCAGGACCACAGGTGAGTAGTACACAGCTCTGCAGGTCAGATACACACAACTCCAGTCATCTCTGTAAGACAATTTGACTTGTTAAGATGATATATGAATAGAACTGGATTTTAATTGTTTTCTGTAGTGTGTTTGTATACGTTATATGGTTGTCCGGTGTTAGGTAAGACATAATTAAAATTTTCTTTGCCTGCGGTTGCATAAAGTCAAACATCTCTGCCTAGAGAACCGGACCTCTGTCTGTAGCGTTCCAATGAACGTCAGGACAGAGGGCGGTGAACGCTCTTGCTCCTCTCGTGCTCCTCTGCGTCACGTCGTCACGTCGTCACGTGACCACCTCTCGCTCCCTCTCACTCCGGACAGACTCCCGACTGCAGACATGGCTCCGTGAAGCTGACACATGGCAGCTACAAGCCATGACAAAAAAAAAAAATATCCCACTCAAATCTGACCATGTCTAAGTAGCAGCTTTACTTTTTTTTTTTCAAAATTACTCCAACTCCGGCAAGACGCACAGCTTCTAACCGGTTGTCAGTCACTGTCAGGGGGAGAGGTGCACTGCAACCCTCCGGTTTACTCTCATCTGATATTTGGCTTTTTCCCCCCACAGTCATTTTTAAGTTTGCATCTTCTCTAACAGGACCTCAACATGGGCGTTCAAGGCTTCCAAGAGTACGTTGAAAAGCACTGCCCCAGCGCTGTGGTGCCGGTGGAGCTCCAGCGGTTGGCCCGGGGCAGTTTGGTTGGAGGTGGCCGGCAAAGACCCCCTCAGAGTCCCCTGAGGCTGCTGGTAGACGCCGAGAACTGCCTCCACCGGCTCTACGGAGGCTTCTACACCGACTGGGTGAGCGGTGGCCAGTGGAACCACATGCTGGGCTACCTGGCAGCCCTCTCCAAGGCCTGCTTCAACGGCAACATTGAACTCCTGGTGTGTTTCAATGGCGCCCTGGAGAAAGGCCGTCTTCACGAGTGGGTCAAGCGGCAGGTGAACGAGAGGCAGACCGCTCAGCAGATCGTAAGCCACGTCCAGAACAAGGGCACCCCGCCGCCCAAAGTCTGGTTCCTGCCCCCGGTGTGCATGGCCCACTGCATCCGACTGGCTCTCCTCAGGTTTCGTGTCGGGGTGAGTGCAAACTCGGCCTGGTAGTGCCTGTTGAGCGGAGCCGCTGTGGTCATTAGCTGGCTCTGTTAGCCTGCTAGCTGCCCACCATTTCATCACAGCCAACTTTAGCCTTGATGTTCCCACTCTCAGACAAGTTAATCAGTGCCTCTGAGTGGGATCAGTGTCCTGCTTCCTCATATTGAACTCAGAGTATGAATGATAGTGATCAGCACTGTGCATGGGTCTGATCATTAGGAAGGGGCCAGGTTGGAGAGGACCCTGCAGAGCAAAACAGCTCAATCCCTGATGTAATAATAAATCAAATAAAATCCCCTCTGGATAAAGAAACACTATAACTAGAAAATGAAATGTTGAAAAGTTTGGATTATTCTTTATTTTTATTATTTACCATGGCAGATTCTTTTTTCTTGCACCCCCTTGGCAATCTCTCAATCAGCGTTGTGTGGATAGTAACCTGACTGGTTTTCCAACGGTCTTGAAAGAGTTCCCAGCGGTGTTGCCTTTTGCTTTGCCTTCACCCTGTGGTCCAAACCATTGCCAAGTGCTAGCAGAGTCCAGTTCATCTGAAGCAGCTCTCCATCACTCTCCTTTAGTTCAAACAGTCCTTATATACGTAAATACACAGCCTGGAGGTATTTGGGGTCGTTATCCTGCTGAAAACAAATGATGGTCCCACTAATCTAACACCAGATGGGTTGGAGTGTAGCTGCAAAATCCTGCGGTAGAAACGCTGGTCCAGTGTGCCTTGAATTTTGAATAAATCGCCACCAGTGACACTAGCAGAGCTCTCCCCGTTCACATTCCTTCATGCTTCACTGTGGGAGCCGCACATAGCGGGTCAGATCAAAAATATCATCAGGCTCAAGCACACATTTCCACTGCTATGGTCCAGGAGTGGCTTCTTTGCAGCAATTCCACCACGAAGGCCTGATTCATGCAGTCTCCTCTGAAGCTGATGTTGAGATGTGTCTGTCACCTGCTGTAATCTGAGGTTTTTTGTGGTTTCTGAGGCTGGCAGCAAAGATAAGATATCGTCTGCAGCAGGGGATAACTTTAGGTTATTGTTCACTCATGAGAGCCACTTTCTTCAGTTCAGTTTTACAGTTAAAGGTCTTGAAATTTTCTGGATTGACTAACCTTCATGTCTCAAACTAAGGATGGACACTCTGTTTCTGTTTACATAGTGGCTCATACCATAATGTGGATTAGACAGCAGCTAAACAGGGCCATTCACTGTAGAGGACCATGTACACACAGCTGATGGTGTCCAGGAAATAAGAAGGCATCGAACTTCCCCAATTTCACTCTTGACCAAGCTTATCTGTTACCTGATGGGTGGAAATGAAGCGGGGGAGGGGGAGCACAGCAAAGTGCAGGAAATCATTCACCAGCAGAATATGGATTTAAAATTTGGGATCCCAGTTGGTACTGAGGAGCAGGAGACGGAGCACTGCATCTCAAGTAAAAATGTGATCATGATCTGTCATTTAGTTCAGTCTGGATAGCTTTTTAAAATATCCACTGTGTCTGTGTAAGGGGTTTACTCTGAAGCGTTAACATCCTAAAGCCTAATTCTGGTCTTTGTCACTCCTCAGGTCGTCCAGAGCATCGAGGACCACCACCTGGAAGTGATAGCCTTGTGCAGGGAGAGCGGCTTCCACGGCCTGGTGGCCTACGACTCGGACTACGCTCTGAGCAACATCCCGTACTACTTCAGCTCCCACGCCCTCAAACTCAGCCGCAACGGCAAAAGCCTCACCACCAGCCAGTACTTGATGCACGAAGTATCGCGGCAGCTCGATCTCAGCCCGAACCGTTTTGTCATTTTTGCGTCACTTTTAGGTCGGTGTCAGAGTTACTGCACGCAACATGTGTGATGGCTCAGTTGGGGCTGACTAACACATGCTGTTTTTCACAGGGAATCACATACTGCCTGATGAAGACTTGGCTGCCTTTTACTGGAGCTTACTCGGCCCAGAGCATCCATTAGCATCTTTAAAGGTAAAGATTTAAAGATGATTTCTCTAAGATCACTGTCCTGGTGATGCTCAGTAATGAATCCAACCTGACAATGAATGATGCTCAGATTTTGTGCATGAATGATTGTGTCGCAGCGTGCGTCCTAGATTAATTAAAATGTGTCTAAACGCCACAGATTGTCCTAAAGGTCAGTCACTACCCAGTCTGTGAAACGGTAAAATGTCTCCTGTGGTGCTGAAGCAGAAAATAACATTTTATGACACGGTCGAGTTGCACTATTGCAAGTATAAACTCCTTATGTGTTTAAATTAGGATTATCAATAGACTATTCTTTCATTTTTAATTATTTAAATCTTTCAAAAAATAGTTTCAAATATACCTGGATATTTTTAAAAGTTTTTATTACTCTTATCTACAACAGCTGCTCATTTTTTATAAGGAGAAATTTCTGTCAGGGCTCTGAAGTTGAACTTCAGCTTGCTTTTTACTTTTGGACTTTTATTTTTTTTGTAGTTTACTCCGCAGGGTAAAATTATTACGACCACACTTGACATACCTCTTTCTTTCCATAGTATTTTCTACTTGTTTGACTGCTTCTTGATCTCTAAAACTACAGGGCAGGCCACGACCATAATAACTGAATTGCATGTATTAACTGCGTGTATAAAAAGACTAACGTTAAAACGTGTTATTAATTTGTTAATTTCAGGCTTTTTAAGAAGCTTCATCAGGACTTTCCGCTGCTAAATTCTGATTGGTGCATTGACTTATGTCACATCACAATGTAACGACTAACAGCTAAAGTGACCACAGAGTGGTTCATGATCATGTTCAGTGAGGTGTAGCAATGAAAAGGGAATCCACCTTTTGGTGATGTGTGTACCAGGCTGAATGAATCTCAGCTTTGAGGGCATGTGAATGAGACAACAACCAAAAGAGGAGCGTCTGATGCAGTTGATTGAGATGTGTGGACTCGTAGAGGTTTTAGAGAAGACGTTTCACCACTCATCCGAGTAGCTTCTTCAGTTGTAGGGGAAGTCTGAGGTTTAAATAGAAACTCCTACTGAAATTTGCTTGTTATGTTAACAACCAGGAACTGGTGCAGCTAATTTCTATTAACAGTGGTTTTGAGAGATGTGTAACATTGACAGTGTTCCCCCACCGAACATTTACTACACAGTTACACCATCCATGACTTTGTCCTACCACCAGTTTATTTGCAGTACCTGGGTATGCCAGTGGCAGTAATGTGGAGAATCTATAATAATATGGGGTGGCACGGTAGTACGGTGGTTAGCACTGATGCATCACAGCGAGAAGGTCCCAGGTTCGAATGGCCTTTCTGTGTGGAGTCTGCATGTTCTCCCTGTGTCTGCGTGGGTTCTCTCCAGGTTCTCCAGCGTCTTCCCTCCGTCCATGCTGGTTAGGTTCATTGGTTCATTCGAAGACCCCGCCTCTTGCCCGATGACAGCTGGTGTAGGCTCCAGCAGAACCCCGTGACCCTTAACAGGAATAAGCGGGTTTAGAAGATGAATGAACAAGAAACATTGCTATTACAGTGAATAAGCTTTCTGGAACAGGTGTGTTTTGAGTCTGGACTTGAAGAAAGGGAAATAGCCAATGTTACAGATGTCCTGTGGGAGTGAGGTCTGAGGGATTTGGATAGAGGAGGAGGACCTGAGGGAGCAGGTAGGGGGTGACAATATGGAGGCGATCTGACAGATAAGGAGGGGCGAGGTTATGGATGGCCCTGAAGGTGTGCAGAAGGATTTTTAAGTCAACCCTGAATTTGACCGGGAGCCAGTGGGATGTAGTAATGTGGTGAAATGTTTTGGTGATGATGTGAGCAGCTGAATTCTGGACCGCTTGAAGCTTATGGAGGGATTTGTGAGGGAGGCCAAAACGGAGAGAGTTACAGTAACTGATGCGGGAAACCAGCACTACAATAACAATATGTAATGCTGATGTCCTACTATAAGCCAGACTGGATTCATTTCCAGTAGCCACGGAGAGATAAATTTAAGTAAATGCTTTCAGGTGTGTTGGATTAACATCTTTTGTTTGCAAACCTCTCATACCTGCCTACAGAACACAGTCAACAGGATACTGATTTTACATACAGGAATGTGCAGAACTGGATTTCTCTGTGTTCCATGTAAACGTAATTTCATGGGATACCCCTAATATTTGATTTGCATGAATTTATGAGAACAGCCACAGGTGCAACAAATTTTCAGAAATGTCTTTAATGAATCACCTAATCAGAAAAGTCGTCATTATAAGAAGGTGACTGACAAAATAGATTTTATGGTATGAAAATAAAATGGGTGTTTGTGCTAAGCTTGCACACTGACTGCAGAGACTAAAGTTAAACTTGCTTGTACGCTACTGTGTTTTGGTGAGGAGAATGTTGATAGTCATGCTGCACACAGCTTCCACATGCTTTAATGTTAGGCTAGGCATGTCAAAGTTTGATAATTGGTAGCTAAATACAGCAAGCCCTGTGTTTTTTTCTTTTTTTTTTCATATACGTAAACGCAGAGACCAACCAGAGCCGACGCACCAACTGCTAGAGTCTAGTTGCCAGAACGACGCAGCACAACAGAAATTCACGCGCCATTGAATCGAGGAGTGCGACAGTTGCACGGCAACAGTGGCAGACAGTTTTAGGGCACAGTGTGTAAAAGCCTCAGCTGTTTTCAAACGACTAGCTGTGATTAAACGTAAAGCCATCTGGTTCACATGTGCCACGGAGACTCGGCTACCCACACACTCGTGCTTTCTGCTTCCAAATGACGTGCTGGTTTCTGCTGGTGCTGATGTTTTTCTTCGCCTCCATTAATGTTCAGCTCTATCTTCACGATATTTTTGTAGGGGAAAAGTTGTTCTAGAGCAGTGGTTCCCAAACTTTCTCTGCTGGCATTGTGAACAAATAAAATGAACTTTACTGTGTAATTATGTTCAGTGTAACAGGTTTGCGTGGGAGCCCGTCAGAAACTTGTCCATCTCATCGCTAGCAGTGTCCTTTATTGATTCATTCATTCCATCTAGAGGGCGACACGGGAATTAACTGTTGCTGCCACCCCATCCCGAGCCCACAAAAATACTCCCTTCATATCCTGATCACATGACTGCCCACCCGTCCTGCAAAATCCCGACAGAAAGACTCCCATATCCCGTCCCACTCCCTATGTTGTTATCTAAAGCTGGGCGCACTCACTATTTTTTAATTTAATCTCCAGCTCCGTCCCGTTCCTGTTGATTGTTTGCTCTATCCCGTCCCTATTACGTTACAGTGAAATTGACTTCCGTACCGCGGGACTCCTGCAGGAATACCGTGACCCGCGGGAGTCCCAAAAAACTGTCACCCTCTCATTCCATCTGCGTCCTGTGAACCCCCTACAATGGCTCTGCACCCCCATAGGGGTCGCGCCCCCCACTTTGGGAACCAATGTTCTAGAGGTCGCTCCACTGGGAACTGATTGTGCCCTGGCGGAGATCTGCTGGGCTAATCAAATTGTTAGGGTTAGATTTGCAGCCATGGACAGAAGAGTTACGGTGACGTACTCATACACGTCATCTGGCTGCTGTGGTGGTGTGAACTTAGGACTTGACAAGTTTGATTCAGAAGTACAGACTAGCTCAGTCATTCTGTATTTGGAACAGCAGCGCTTAATGACACAAGTGAAGTGCTGTTGGTACTCCAGCATCAGCTTCCTCAACGGGACCTGAGTAGAGACTAGAAATGTCTCTACAATTTAGCCTAATCCTTTTGACTGTAGTGTGTTGAAAATTGCTGCTGATAAAATATCGCACATCCCTAGTAGAGACAATAATTAAACATTCTAAAAAAAAATGAGTCGTCATGAATCCTCTGTTCATAAGATGGCAATATACAGTCTTTGGATATGATTTGACACAGTGTCACATTCATGCTTCCTCTTTTCTGAGACTGTTTGTATTGTTAATGACGCCATATAACTAAAATTCAGTTGAATTAATGATTTGTCACACACAAACCTAAGCGTCAGCCTTCCTTCCTTTAGCAGTGAAGACTCAGTTTTGTGTGCATTCATCACATCTAATCCCTCTCAGGTTCGTGCACACCAGCTCGTGCTTCCTCCCTGCGACGTTGTAATCAAGGCTGTGGCCGACTATGTCCGCACCATCCCAGACATCACCGACCTGGAGACCATTGCTAAGGACATCTTCAAGCAGTCGCAGGTATGAAAACCTCAGTAGTTTCTGCTATTTTCTCAAACAAACCTTGCTTAAAACCAAAAGCTGATTGGTATCGGGCTTCAACCAAGGCCGATCATTTGTAGTTCTTTATTTTAGGGCTGCTAAAACCCAAAACAATGTAATTATCGTATCAAAAAGTCTTATTTCTCTTCTGTTTTAAGGCCTTTAGCTGGCGTCAAAGCTGCCAAACAAAATCGAAGAAGAAGAAGAGCAGTTGATTTGCAAACAAAAAAAAGTACAGACTCCACCCAAACAAACACTTAGTTTAAAAGAAGAAAAAAAGTTTCCTTGAGATAACGTCGAGGAGAATAGTCCAGAGTCAGTCATAGAGTTTATGGCATTGGATGACCAGCTCATATTTTTAGTAGAGAAACAGGTTTTCACTGTCTGGGACATCCCTACTCTGTAGAGCAGCTGCTGACTTCCTATCTGCCTCTTCACTGTGTACCCCTTCTACATTTCTCTTTCAGTCTTGCACTGATGACAAAGTCATCCGCTTCAAGAAGGCAGTGAAGTACTACTCAGCAGCCAGCAAACCGCCCCACTACCCTCCACAGTTAGGTGCGTTTCTTCTAACCTTACAAAGTTAAATATTAGAGATTTATCAGGAGCACTGTGTCTTGGAATCAGACTGGAAGGTCTCTCACAACATCTGCACAAAAGAGTCTAAATTGGAAGAACATCTGCACTTACATGAAGTTACGAAGCTTGAGTTTTTGTGTTTCAGTGAGGCCAGAGTTTGGGTCTGTGTGGCTATGGGCACAAGACTTTAGACTTCACTGAATGCAAAGATTTTATATTAAATATTACATATAATATGAAATGATTAAATACTTTTCAACCCTTAAACTAAGTGTTAAAAGGGCTACATCTCCCACGTAGGTTGAGCTGAGACTTGGCACTGATAGGAAGTAGACATTTTATTTCAGACTGAAATTAATGACGCACAAAGCCCAAAGAACAAAACTGTGCAAATAGTAATTTGTGCCTGTTTCACAGTCAGACCAAAATACATGGGAGTGCCTGCTGCAGTGCCATCTCCAAACCTGCCTGACATTCCACAAGTTCCACTGCCTTTAAAACCTGGGGTAAGACTGGAGTACAGTGAATACTACAGTGAAACAGCGCAGGTGTTTCAGCTTTCTGCACAACAACGTGCTTGTGCTTCCTACACCGTCTCCAGGTCCAGCACTCGCACCCAGAGAATCTGGTAGAGAGCAGTTTGCCTGTGGACTCTGTGGAGCAAAACAGCTTCAGCAACATTCCTCGCGAGGGGAGGCACACACCACTGTATGAGAGGTCCTCTCCCATCAACCCGGGCCGGGCCAGCAGCCCCAACCACACAGAGGCCGCTTTCTTCAATGCCTCCTCCACATCCTCCTCCTCGGAGAATGACGAGAGCTTAGGCACAACAGCCAAGTGAGTTCTGCACAACACTTTCTCTCTGTTACTGGGCCCATTCATTGAGAGGCTTTGGGTTGTTCTCGCACTGTTTGAGATCATCAGGGTGTCGTGATCAGTGTACCACAGCTGGCAGCTTCTGCAAGACACAAAAAACTACTGAGGACTCTTCTATTAACTTGCTTTAGTTCATGTAACCTGCTTCAAAGCAGCATCCTAGCAGTAATCACTAGTTAGAGTAAACATGTAGTTTATCAGCAGATGGGTGTGCATTGTACATACTTGCTCCTTAGTTTTGTTTTGTCATTTCCTGTTCCTTTTAAATTACCTCGGGAGGGCTGGGCAATAAAACGATAACAATATCCCGATAGACACGTGGTCGATATCAATAGAAAATACGATCGATAGAATGTTCCATAATTTCACTTGAACTCCGTTACAGAAAAATTTGGCAATATTTTAGTTATTTTAAGTCAGACATGAGTTAGACCGATGTTGTCTGCAAACTTGGTGGCGAGTGAGCATATTAATTGGCTCTTGTCTCTCTTGATTAGTCTTAGAGTCGGTTAAGTTTCGCTTCTCTGCGTATTGTTTGCTGGTCAAGTCGGGTAGTACGTTTTGTTTCTCTGCAGATTGAGATGTAAGATGTTTGAATGGTGCTGTTTACTGATTATCAATCAAACATGGTAGGACTCAACTGAGCCGGTTAAATAGACTCTAGATTCACGATTCTTGATTGGTCTTTGATGACCGGTTGTATCAACTGAATCTTTTTTTTCACCACTACTGAATTAATTAAAAATCAATGAAAATTAAATGCAATTGAATATGTCATTGTTATCATTTTAAATTATTTAGATTCCTTATTAAAGTGACGGGTAAAAATGGGTTATGACGGGAATTTTATGACCCTGTCAGTCAAAATGACCGACCTCTGACGTACACGGCAGCAGTGCCACACGTCAAAACATCAAAGTGATATAAAGAAATAACGGATGCAGCTTAGCACAGTTGAGAAGTCTGGGTAGAATAGGTTAAAAAAAAAAAAACCAATAATTATATATCACGATATTGACTGATATGAGACACTTATATCGTGATACATCTTTCAGCCATATTGCCCAGCCCTAGCTGGAACTAACAGCCGAAGTTTCCACCAGTCAGTAACTCAGAGTTTGCAGACCTGGTATTAACATGTGTTTTGTGATCACAGATGGCTAGATTAAAGTACAGCTGTGATCACACCGATCACACATTAAGGCTGTGTTTGAGGTCTGATCATATTTGTAGGTTGTCTGTCTCCACTCTCTGTCAGTACTGTGAACACATATACATCCTGGCCACATGCTTAACTGACGTCCTCTTGCCTAAGCAACATTTTTACTCATTCATTAAGAAAAAAAATCGCAACTGCTTTTATAAATAATCGTCTGAAAAGGCAGAAGCTAGGAAAGTGATGTGTCTTCATTAGTGGTGAGAGCCTTTTAAGATATTTTGTCCGTATTGCTGTTAACTAAACTAATAGTCAGTCATTTGTTCTTGTTTACATCGATTATGTGAAGGCAGTGTGTAATTCCCTCATATGAAAAACAACCAATCAGCGTGTGGTTAAAGTGATGTGATCATGCTGATGCTCAAAGTAGTGCAAACAGCACAACAGTGACTGTGCACATGGAAGCCTTCAAGTTCTAATCTGAGCTTTGTGCGCTTCTAAAGTAACTAACATCATGGCAGGAATACATACATAAATACTAAATTAATATCTGTCCTTTTGTTGAGCAAGACATACCCAATAGCTCATTACCTCCCACTGTTTACACAATAATCTACGGCGCATACAGAACATGAAAGTGCAGGCTCACGTGGTAGCTTGAGATGCACGTGGCACATTTTAACGCAAGGTGTGAACGCGCACACTTAAAGCTGTGTAGTTGCAGGTCGCTCACCTCACGTGTCGATAATGGGTTTGAGCAAGACCTAACAAGTTGCTCAGCAGACGTCTGAACACAGAGTTGATGATGGGCGTGAAAGACGGAAAACACATCAAGAATCGCAAGAACGAAATTATGAAAACATTAACTACCAACTGAAGTGGACAAGTGTGCCCTGTAAAGAAAAACAGAGAAAAACCAGTCGGTGAGCAATACTCATAGATACACGTCTTAAAAGTTTAAAGTGCTGTTTAGAATTGTGGCATTTATGCGTAAAAATAATACAAAAATACTTCTGGCTTGTCTAAAACAGCAGTTGGTCAAAAATATTGTTTTTGGAGATCAGTGTCTTTGTCCTTGCCACTCTGCCATCACACCATCGATGTTCTCCCGATGATTGATTTATTGAACAATGAACATCAAAATGTGAGTCCTGTTTGTTTTCACTTCCACAGTACGTTAATGAAAATGTACTGAGGTGTGAAGTACTTTCTCCTAGTTCCACTAGACGTCTAGAACTGCAGCTACTGCTGCACTACTCTACAATGTATGATGACACTGCGTTAGCCAATGTGAAAGAGGCCTTCAGTTGTTTAGAAGTTTTTGCGCCCTTCAGAATGTTCTACATTGCTGCATAAAAATGACTCAAAACAAACCACTCCTGAAAGTAGACAGTCTGGGTATTGAGTGTCCGATGTTCAGTGACCGTGACAGTCTGATCTTCACAGCACGTTTGTAGAAGCGTATGATGGAACAGACAAAGGATCTAAAAAATAATTGTTGTTGCCTGGCAAACGTTACGAAACCATCTCTAAATAGTTTGCAATCCACAACTCCAGTCAGACAAATCTGAACCAACGGAGGAGACTTAAGATGACTGTCATCCTCCACAGGAGTGGCTAACCAGCAAAGAGCACTTCATAAGCACATTATAGTCTGAGAGGTTAATCCAGGAAAAATGTTGTGTTAGGACCTGAAGCAAGTAATTCATGTGAGGAAATCCATCTCAGAACTGAATGGGTTCTGTACTGAGGAATGAGCTAAGATTCCCTCAAGCTGCTGTAGTCAGCTGATCAGCAGTTAATGGAAACATTTAGTTGCTGTTATTGCACCAGATACTGAAAACGCACAGACACATCATTACAGTTTCTATAAAATGAAAGGGTTTACCAGCCATATAATCTAACCACATTTTCAACTGCAACAGATATACATGTGTTGGACGGGGCATAACAACAACAGATCATATATTAAAATGAAGAAATTATGGCTTTTGAACTATAAATGCTAATTTTAATTTGGATTTGTTTCCTTATTAGTCATGTTAATGACCATAAGGAAGCATGGGAGAAAAATGGGCACTCTGACAACACGCCAGAGGGAGATCTGGAGGACCAATCAAAAGTGAGTTAAGCATGAGGAGTACAACACATTGTTTCTCAGGATTTAAATACTGTCTTTGTGCTAAAGTGAAACTATACATTCTTTCCTTAGCCTGAGCTCTGTGGTATCTCCGCTACAAGCCCAGGGCCACAGGCTGGAGGTGTCCACAGCTTGAACGCACAGATCCCCTCCTTGCTGTCCATGACCACAAGGAACCACATGGACATCACCATCCCGCCTCTCCCTGCTGTGGCCCCAGAGGTCCTGCGGGTGGCCGAGCACAGGCACAAGAAGGGCCTTATGTACCCCTACATCTACCATGTTCTTACCAAGGTTGTCTGGACCCATTATGTTTGTGCTGACACTGCCTGTAACTTTGATCATGGACAACTCAAGCATTCACATTAATGATGTTAGGCTTACACAGACACCAAACTGGCAGATGCAGTGTTGGGTGGCTTTGGTTTGTTTAGTGTCACTGTGAAACACTGAGGTGACAATGTGTCTTTGCAGGGAGAGATTAAGCTCTCAGTCACCATTGAAGATGAAGCCAACAAAGACCTGCCTTCAGCAGTGCAGCTGTTTCGACCTATCCGTCAGTATGTTTACGGAGTTCTCTTCAGCCTGGCAGAAGCCAGGAAGAAGGCTGAGAGATTCTCAATGAGGAAGAACTGCCTCCCTGAATGTGAGTCCAATTACAATGTGAACGCTAATTTATGTCACAGTATCACACGCTGTGCTGAAGTGTCTCATGTTTAGGAAATTAATTCTATCACTGTTGGTCTAAACATGATATATTCTTTTAGGAATATATATGTCCATAGGAGCGTCCCTGCAGCAGCCAACAATGTCTGCAGTGTAAATATGTTTTTAAATCCTATTGCGAACAAATTAGAAACCTATACACAGTTTTGTAATGTAAAGACCAAAATAATACGTTAATAAAGCTTCAACACAAATGTTTTTAATGCCTTAATGTCTTTTAACATGCCGTTAATGTACTCAGATTATGTATGACGCAAGATGTATATCGCAAGAAATCAGAAAGTGGTCAAAGCAGCAGTTACGCTGTGGAAAGCAAGCAGAATCTGAAGTGTGGTCAGAGGAAATCATTTTACCCTGCAGAGGGCAGTAATGTACGGAAGCCCTTTTGTTTTCTCGAGATCTCGAATTAATTATACAGTTGTCCCTCACTATAACACGGTTCACTTTTCGCGGCCTCGCAGTTTCATGGATTTTTTAGTGCAATTTTGCATGTTTTTTTTAATATTGCATTGTTTTCCGCATCCTGATTGGCTAAGGGAGAGCCCCGTGTCATCTTCTGCGTCCTGATTGGCTAAGGGACTGTAGACCATTGTCAATCAATCCCCTCCGTATGGTGTCACTTGTACAGTACAGAATGCGATCAGCTTGCCAAATTTACATATACAGTATGTCTGTAAGTTATTGAGAAAAGTGTATAAAGTGTGTAGTGAGGGGTTTTGCAACCTTAAAACATTTACAGTCATTGTAAAAAATAAAGCTGACTACTTTGCGGAAATGAGCAGAAATGTGTCTCTGTGTCAGTGGAATAGGGTCGTAGGTCCTAACCAAATCAAAGCCTTTGCAGGTAGTTAACAGACGGTTTACTGTAGCTTTTGTCATTACCAAAATAAAACGACTTGATGTCCCAAGTACCCATTTCAACATATGCATTTATTCAACTACAAGAATGCAAAATAATTTGGTTATTTTCAAATGACTACACTGAGGTCAGGGGACTACCAAGAGGGACTGAGACATCAGCAAAATTGTATTTTGTTTTATCATGAGCTGAAATAAGGAAGTGAATGGTAGTTAGCTCTTAATATGAGCTGCTGGTGGGAAGCTGCTATGATCTTTCACTGGTTACACCCATGTTATGCATCATGATATACATACGGATCTTTGCATGCTGTAGATCAGCATTGTCAAATATATAGCCCGCTGGCCAAAACTATCCTGCAAGAGGGTCCAGTCTGACCCATGGGGTGACTTTTCAAAGTGCAAAGATCACATAGACGATATTAACTGCAACTTTTTCATTAAACTTGGCATTTATTCCTAAATTGTCCACTAAGAGTTGTGGACATAATGCAGCTTAGAGCTTGAGAACTAAACTAAAGTAAGATGACGGATACTGCACATATTTTTCTTTAAAGATTTCAGATTGTTCATGACATGTTCTGTAAAGGGTTAGTTCATTAAATGTAAACATTTTCATTAACTACTAGGAAGAAATCTTGACTTATCGTTAGTTTTAGGTTACTGTGCCATTATGTTTGTGGTCCGGCCTGCTTGAGATGAAATGAAGCTACGTGTGGCCCCTAAACTAAAATGAGTTTGACACCCTTGCTGGAAATAGTCCCAGAGGTAGCTAACTGGACCAGACATTTTATCAACAGGGTCTGCATGTGCACTCAAATATGTTCATTTGAATAATTTTTTTTTCTCCCACAGACACACACGTCATGGTCAAAGAGTGGGCAGCCTACAAAGGCAAGTCTCCTCACACACCAGAGCTGGTGGAGGCTCTGCCCTTCAGGGAGTGGACTTGTCCTAATCTGAAGAAGCTGTGGCTGGGGAAGGCTGTGGAGGACAAGAACCGCAGGATGAGAGCGTTCCTTGCCTGCATGCGCTCCGACACTCCGGCCATGCTCAACCCTGCCAGCGTCCCCACGCCGCTCTTGGTGCTGTGTTGTGTGCTCCGGTGAGCAGAATCCTGCATCCCACCGTGTTGAGATTTAACTGTCGAGACGTGAGTGAGGATTCATGAAGACGGTGTTGATCAGTTCCTCATTTTTGTAACACTGTCAACCTTCTGTGTTTTGCTTCAGGTTTATGTTACATTGGCCAGGAGTAAGAATTTTGCGTCGTAATGAACTTGACGCTTTCCTAGCCCAAGCTCTTTCTCCTAAACTTTATGAGCCTGACCAGCTGCAGGAACTGAAGGTGATTTTGTAGTGTTTAATATATGAGGAGTGTCTGGGAAATGTGCAGATCAAAAAAGGACTTACTTGCTTTGCACATAATGAATTCCTTTGACCTCTCCTGTTTCTCTGGGCACTCCTCATATTTTGCAGTATAAACAACTTGCTCAACAAAACACTGTTTTGTTCCGGCATGTTGTTACTAAAGCTGTAGCTTTGCTCTAAGACATGTATTTGTAGAGCTTTGAGGGGTTCTCCTGTCACGTGTGGATGGTTTATCAGCCCGACCCCTCATGCTCGCCGTAATTCTCATTTGACCCTTAATGTAAACCATCCACACAAGTCGTACGCTTTGCTCCTTGTGGTCTTTGTGTGTAGCTCTGTCGCTCTGTGTCAGAACATCTAGATTGTGTCTGCTAGCTCTCTAGCTTGGCTGGATTAGATTGTCCACCACTGTTTTAGCAGGTGGGAGTGAATGGACTGCTTATGCTTGCTCTGTGCTTGCCTTGGACTTCATTGACTGAATACTAAGTGGGACTATTCAGGGCTTCTTTTAGATTTTTTGTTTTTGTTTCAACGTTTTTTTAAGTCTGGATATTTCTTTTCTACAGATAGACAACCTGGACCCACGTGGAGTCCAGCTGGCTGCTCTGTTCATGAGCGGAGTGGACATGGCTCTGTTTGCCAATGATGCATGTGGACAGCCTATTCCCTGGGAGCACTGCTGTCCGTGGATGTACTTTGACGGCAAGCTGCTTCAGAGTAAACTCATCAGGGCCAACAGGGAGAAGGCCCAGCTCATCGACCTCTGTGACGGTCAGGTAGCTTCACCCACTCCACCCACATGTCAGCAAAACACCAAGGGCTGGGTAATGGTCGCTCAGAACTAGCTCGTCAAGGATAAATCCTTTTATGGGAACGTGGAGTATTTCTGCGTAATGCTGACTTTGCATTCTCCACGTCTGCTGTAGATGTTTGGTGAAATGAGCAGTTGCACCAAATGCCATAAATCAAGATGCATACATGAATCATTTAGTCAATCAATCAATCAATCAATTCTGACTGGAAGTGAACATACGTTAGCTTACTGGAATGGTTATTTTTCTAACTGCATTTGGGATTTCCATCAGGATGAACTCTGTAGCTACAAAAAAAAAAGAAATGGAGCATATCTCCCAGTTACGTTGCTGATGAAATAAAGTGTAGCCATAACACAGTTGTTAACATATGCCTTTCATAGGAATAGTGAACAGTAATTGTGTAAATAACCAAATGAGTTTCCACAAAAAAAAGGACAAATAAACATAAGTTTGGTCTTTTAAATTATTAAATTAAAATATAGTCTAAAACAACTTAAAGTGCCTTATGCATTTTAAGTTGATTTTATAATATCTTCTTTTTAACATAATTAATGAAAAACAACTTAAAGTGCAAAATAAAAAGGCATATCTCGTTTTCACTCCTGTCAGTGAAACACCGGGGTGATGTCGCTTCAAATGCGTGGCCATGCTTGACGTGTTTCCACTGTCATATGGCTTTCTTTTTCCGCAGTGCCTACACACCGTCACGGTTTTATCCACTAACCTCTTTCCTTCATCATTATATTTGACAGGGAAGCCAAAATGCTCCCATACAGAGGATTTAAACGACGCGGAGGGTTCAAACTCCTCTGTTCCTTCGCTTGTTATGACCATACTGTGTGTCGACTGAACATGCGTACAACTTTTTTTTTTTTTTTTTTAAATATATGTATAAATCAATCCACGGATCGCGTGTGTGCCGAACCGAAGATATTGATCCGAACAGATCACGGATCAATAATGATCCGTTGCACCACTACTGACTTGTCTATTCCACAAGAAGACGAGGCCACTTTTTCTAAATTCTGGAAGAAAAATATTTTCTTGTGTTTGTGCCAGGATGGCACATTAAGAGTCTGTTTAAAACCTTGACACATACGTCTTTACTGCTGTCACAGTAGTGTTCAAACAGGTAGTTTATTACCGTAATTTCCGGACTACAAGGCGCACCTGAATATAAGCCGCACCAGCTAAATTTTGGGGGAAAATACAGATTGATCCATATATAAGCCGCACCCGACTATAAGCCGCTGGTGTTTTAATGCCTAATTACCGTAAGGGTTTCTTCGAGGGGGGATTGACGGGACAGAAATGACTTTTTGGAAACGCAAAGCGTCCCATTTATTTACATTTGAGAAACACAATAAATATTTCAGTCAGTCAAACAATCAATCAATCAATCAAACAATTAAAACAATCAATCAAACAATCGGTGCTCTCCTAGTGCACTTCCTGCAGTCATAGTACCGTAGTAGTACAGTATAACAAAAACAAAGCTTACAACGCTTGACAAGGCAACAACGTTAAATGGCTAAATTTAATTCGTTTTTAAAAGTACTTGCCTGTAACACGGCAGCAAAAGTGCAGTAACCCGACTGCTCAACAAAATAACCAGCATCTTTTTTGAAAACAGCCAACACGGCAGTAAAGGTGCAGTTACACGGACGTTTACTGTATCAAAGTAACCAGCCTACTATACCAGAAAAGTCAGCCAAATCGATCTCCATTGACTTAAAAGCAGCTCTCGTACTGTATTTGGGCTCACTTGGTTTCTTTTTCTCTCGTTACCTGGCTCGACCTGACCTGTCTCGCTCTTGCGCCCCCTGGTGACCGTTAGCTGTAAAAATCCATAAATAAGCCGCACCGCTGTATAAGCCGCAGGGTCCAAAGCAAGTGACAAAAGTAGCGGCTTATAGTCCAGAAATTACGGTAATCTACTGGTTGATCCGAAGAATAATCATTAACAAACAAACTAGATTGTTGGTCCGATTTTATGATTGACCACTATCTTCCACTTATGTACTTTTATGTACATATTTTTTATGTAATTTTATGTACATACTAGAGTATCCCGATAATTTCTGCTATTTATCACGGTAATGATAAAAATGACGATAAACACCATTTTAGCCTAATCCTTTTGACTGTAGTGCATTGGCAAGTTTCGTCTGAGATTTTTATTTATTTTTTTACCGGAGGCTTTTGATGAAGTCGACCCTGCTTCTTGCGCATTTTCTTCATATTCTGTTTTTTGCTGTGTTTTAGTGGTGTTACTGTCCTTTGTATGCACTATTTGTTTGCAAACCTTGCATGTTGTAAATTGCTGCTCCGCATCAGACTTTTGAAACCAAACCAGTTGAAAATAATGTAGGTGGAGCCTCGTCTAGGAACGGCGTATCTGCTCTGCCTTCCGCCGTTGTCAGTTTGTCAATATGACATATTCTTACGGTGTTGTTGACAATATATCATAAACGATAAAATATCGCACATCCCTAATACATACTTATTTTTTATGTACTTTTATGTACTTGCATACTGCTGATCTGTATCCGCAGCCTCTGTTTCATTCAACCTGACTATGAATTGGAATGCAGTCGTCTGACCATTAAACTGCACATGCATCCAGCTGAGATCCTCCAGATGCGGTCTGGATCATCCAACATTAGAACATTCTCTGTATATTTTCTCCTGTGTTAGTATGCTTTTCCCTCTGGTCCATCTAGGTATTCACGTATACTAAGGTTAATATAAGGTGGACACAGGGTATTTATCATAGTAGTGGAGCTACTGCAGGTTTCCGTCTTCTCTGGTCTGTCCAATCATTAGCTAATCTCCTGTAGTCTCAGAGCTCATGGATCCCCTTTAGAGTAGTAGTTGGATTTTAACAGAAATCAGCTAAGTAAATAAAGGGTTCAATCTCTTATTTAACCAAACAACTTTGTTAGTGTGTTTGAATGTTTTCTTGTCCATCATGGGCACAGTGGAGCCCAGCAGCTGAGCTGTTAGAGCAGTCCGTTATAGGATGACACTTAAACACTGGCTGCTCATAACTGCACTGACTTAACTGAAAAGACCTTTAATGTTGGGACAACACTGACAAAGTAATATACACACATTTGTAGGTGTTCAAATATTCCTGTCAGTCATGCTGTGATTGCTTTGTTCAGGCTGAGCTGGCAACCAAGGTGGAGAAGATGCGTCAGAGTATCCTGGAAGGTCTCAGCTTCACCCGACCACCTCACCCTTCTATGTTTCCACCACTGCCACCGCCGCCTCCTCACGGGGTGCCTTTCTACTCCCCTAATTGTTCTTTCTACCCTCCACCACCAATGATGCATCCCACAGGAAGAGGCAGGGGGGTACCTGGTGAGTGCAGCTTTGAAAACGGACCACCCAGTTTTCTATTTGGTCTTACAGCTGTTGACGGTTTCTGACACCTCCTCTTAAACCAAAGCACTACATGAATGCTACTGTACCTTGTGAAACACGACACTTCCATTCATTATCAAATATTCTGTGTGCTTTCTCGCCCTTTCTGTAAGGACTTCAAGGAATGTCAACACCAGGAGGGAAGCTTGAGATTGCTGGTACCGTGGTGGGTCAGTGGGCTGGTACGCGACACATCCGAGGAAGAGGAGGCTTCCCTGTCCAGGTGGTGTCTGTCGGTGGACCAAACAGAGGGTAAGAATCAAGCAATAGGATCTCATTTGTATCGGTTACAATTGTAAATATGGATTGGGTTGAGTGTATCGTAAAATTTAATTCTGATAAAATCTTATCACACTTTCCTGTAGTTCCTATACCTGCTATGCAGGATCTGAGATTGATCATAGTGCATTTAAAGATTAATAATGTAAACACTGGAAAAACATTTGCCATCCAAACAAGAGCATATTGACAGCCTTGAAAGAGAAGAAAAAGGTGATCAAAGGTGAAGTGTTGGGTTTTATAAAGCCTGTACATGATGTTGTTGTTTGTCACTATTAGGCCTCGTCCACACGTACCAAAACGATCTTTTCCCCCTCCGTTTTCCCGTGCATCGTTTCAAGAATATCTGCGTCCACACGGATCCGTCTCAACACGACTCAAACGCTACTTCATATTCCAGGCCTATAGGTGGCGCTGTGTCAGTTTCAGAAATTCACCAAAAACGGAGAGGAAGAGGTGGAGCATGGCATAAAGCTTGGGCGCTGTTTACAAATTGGCTTTAGAAGAAACCAAACTCAAGGAGAAATTATATTTAGCCCTAGTAACCATAATAGGCTCAATATCTTCTCCAGCAGGAACACGAGCATGTAGCCATTGTTGTTGATGTTGTTATGAGACGTCTCGAAGGATATAAGAGGTGGAAGGCCGCTCGAGGGGTGTGGCGATGACATCATTGAAACGCACTTCTCGATTTTCCCCGTCCACGCAAAAACTCAAGAGCTACGTTGTCGAATTTTTCCACCCTTTCAGAAAAGTGCGTTTTAGGGCTATGCGTTTACAGGATTTGTGTGGACGATCAGCCAAAACGATGCGAAACATCTGTGTTTAAAACAAAAAGCGTCTCCGTGTGGACGGGGCCTTACATCCCTTCAGCAATCCAACCAATGCAAAGAGAAAATAAGCAAACAGTAAATAGAATAGAATAGAGAAAAAAGAAAGTAGGTGCATTAATACTGGCATTATGTTACATATGATGTTTTGGGGCCTGAATACAAAAGTGTCACCCCCATCTCCTGGAAATACACTAAGATATGTTCACCTAGTGCTTTTTAGATATAAATTAAAACTGCACATACAACTGAAATGCACCTAAAGTGGAGTTGTCTCCTTTTTTCTGCAGTCGTCCAAGAGGTGTGATTTCTACTCCCGTTATTAGGACGTTTGGTCGAGGGGGACGGTACAACTGCCGAGTCTTCAAGAGCCAGACGGCGTACCTTGTAAGGCGATGATGATTCATTATTAACATGGAAGTGCAGTACAGTGGAGACAATCAGTACATGTTACAGTTGACTACACACACAGTGGGATGGTACATTTTCAGTGCTTGTTCAAATAGCCACCGGTGTGTGACTCATTATGAAGGTACACAGGCAAAAAAACAAGAAGAATGTATATGTTTGCCTTAAATTTAAGGACCACTTCTTAATCAGAGCATAGTATCAAGTCAGTTAAATGGCTGGGATATTAATCTGGTCACTGGTTAATCAGTTCAGCAGCTTTGGTGTTAATGAAATTAACAACAGGTGAACTAGAGGGGCTACAGTGAGGTGACCCCCAAACCAGGAATAGTTTTACTGATGGAGGCCACTGACATTTTTCCCTTCCTCATCTTTTCTGATGGTTTTTCACTAATTTGGTTAGGGTCAGTGTCTGTACTGGTAGCATGAGGCGATGTCTGAACACTTTAGAGGTTACATCCTTCCGTTCCTAACGTGTTACTTCGTCCATATCAGTATAAATATCCAGCATGTTTTTTTCCCCATTGAGATCTGATACATTTTCCAAGTGTTCCTTTAATTAGTTTGAGCAGTGTATATACAATGGTAGTTTTTGCGACGTAAGGTATGTGTTTTTTTGTTTGTTTTATCCACCAAAAAAATAAATAAAAAAATCATTACTAGGCAGAGATATTGTCCTTAGTTGTCACCTTTACACAGTGTTTTGTAGCTTGGTAGATTAGGCTGTGTGCCTGTCCTATGTCCTGAATTAAGCTATTTCAAGCTCCTTTCATAAATGAATGTCATAAGATTAGCATGGCCCTGTGATGGACTGCAGACCTGTCCAGGGTGTACCCTGCATCTCGCCTGGTAACGGCTGGGATAGGCTCCAGCAGACCCCGCAACCCTTAACAGGAATAAGCGGGTAGAGAAGATGAATGAATGAATGAATGAATGAACATTAGTCATCTACTAATCAAAGAAAATCTGTTTAATAAGGCACACAGCACTCACTTTGAAATCGTTCTCATGTCAGGTCAGTGTATTAAAACTTTCTTATTCAGCAACATGTATTACTAACTCACTCAAGTTGGCAATTAAGACTTTAAAAGTAGAGTTTTTAGAGAGGAACAAAATTTGTACATACATTGTACGAAGTTTGTAAATTATCCTCTGGGATCAATACAGTCTCATCGCGTCATGATTTAGTTTTTAAAATAGATTTTTTGATGATTAAACGAAATCTGTAAAGTAACTAAAGCTGTTAAAAAGCGTAGAGCTATAGAAGTTAGAATACTAAGTGGCGTGGAAGCGGAAAGTAGAGGGATAGCTAGTAAATTGTGTGAAACGCGGAGTTTACTTATCCTGTGCTAATCCGTCACACAAAACGCAGACATTGTCATCTCTAAATCACATGAAGTTAAACTAATCCCATACGAATAGGGCTTAAATGTGCCTTTATCACCAGAGATGGTTGTAGACAGTGCAGCTTTTGAGTTAGAGTTGTCAGAGTTATAATCTGAGCTTTGTCTCTAAAACAATGTGATGTATGTGCATGCTTTCCATGAGTGAGTCAGACTTCACAGCTTGTTCCAAAATTTGACTCGCATCCACAAACCTTCATGTCATGAGGCAAACATAACAAACATGGCAAATGGCAATAATTTGGATTGACTCTCGATGTTCAAAACATGCACAGTCAGCCCTTTTTTAGGAACGATCATCTCGGTTGCTGTATACACTGGAATGTGCTTCACAAACATCAAAATACAGCTGATGCTCTTTTCTCTGTTTAATTACAGCGCAACAACAGATCACACAACCACTGTTTGAGCTTTCAGCATGGGATGAGTGGGAGTCTCTCAGTAGATCTCTGTGCTCTTTAAAACCCTATTGTTTTACTAACTCCTGTCAGGAGTTAGTAAAACAATAGGGTGATAATTAACTCCTAACCAAGATAAGATAAATAAAGGTAAAGATAAATCTTTATTGTTATTGTGCAGTCACCTATACACTGAACTAGTGATGGCTACAGCTGAAGGTTTACTGCACTATAAAACAAGGATAAAACACTTCACTAAATGAGAAAGTAATACAGATAAAAAGGAAACATGTAAGTCATACAGAGCAGACTAAGACGAGTAATCAGTATGAGATATTAAGGTAAATACACAAATAGGTAGGAGCCTCCTGTTAGATAATTACTGCATGGGTGATTATGTTTCAGCTGACTACAAGTTATTTAACTCCAACTGATGCAATGAGCAGCTTCTCATTTCTGAAACAACCATGTCGTAAGGCTTCAGTTTCCTAGGGAGCATAAAGATTGGACTCTGGAGCAATGGAAGGAGGTCATGTGGTCTGATGAGTCCAGATTTACCCTGTTCCAGAGTGATGGGGGCATCAGGGTAAGAAGAGAGGCAGATGAAGTGATGCACCCATCATGCCTAGTGTCTACTGTACAAGCCTGTGGGGGCAGTGCTATGATCTGGGATTGCTGCAGTTGCTCAGGTCTAGGTTCAGCAACATTATGAGGTCAGCTGACTACCTGAATATACTGAATGAGCAGGTTATTCCATCAATGGATTTTCTTCTTCCCTGATGTTCACTGGCTTATTGCAGAAGCTTATTGAAACAATTCCACAGTGAATGTGTGCTGTGCTCAAAGCTAAAGGCGGTCCAATGAAATATTATTGTGACAGGCTGCGTATATTGCGCATATCGGCTATTGCACATGTGGATTGGAAGCAAGGGGGCATGTCCTGATTTTTTTTTCTGTTTGTTCTGATGATGAAGCTTCTGTATCTCCTTCTGGAGGACAGCAGGCTGAGCAGGTGGTGACCGGGATGGAGGTGGTCACTGATGATTTTCCTGGTCCTGCAAAGGCAACAAAAGATGGCAATGTCATCCAGGGAGGGTAAAGGGCATCCAGTAGTTTCTGTCAGTGTTGTTCAGCCAGCATACCACCGTCTCGATAGAGGAATGGTAGAAGGTGAAGAAGGGCAGGGTCAGCTTTTTGACCACCACCTCATTATTTTGTGTGTGTTTCATGAAGGGATGTGTGATATTTTATCGATTACGATAAAAACATTCCCCACGGTAAGAATATGTCATCCCACGATGACGTATATATGTGCGCCACACGCTCGCAGCCCAACACGTGTGGAATATTGACAAACTGACAATGGAGGAAGGCGGAGCAGATGCTTAAATGCTTAAAGAATGCTTGCAGTCACAGCTTATAAATAATTTTTATTTTTTCTTTCTTTTTTTACCAGAACAAGCCTGCACATAAGCCGGCTCAGACATGTGGACACGAAGCAGTGAAAGACAGAAAGAAGTCCAAACCAGAGGAGAAGAAATCTTCCCCAGCTCCGTGTGACGGCTCAACCACAGAGAACGGTGTGGCGGACAAAGAGCCAGAGCAGCTGAACGGCGATAACGAGGAACACAGGGCTAGCATCCAGCCTGAAAGTGCCTTTAGCAGTGAAACCAAGATGTGCAATACTAATCCTCACTTAAATGCACTAAATGTAGACAGCGGCTGTTGTACAGATGAAGGTCTGGAGGCCACTGTCTTACAAAAAGAAGAGTAAGCCTATTTTTCTAGAGAGGGTGAAGGATGAAAGATGGAACAGTGTTAGGAATATCTGGAAGTTTGGAAAGCCTACAGTTAATGTACATTTTCATCAAGACGTAAATGAGATCCCTCTCAGTAATCAGAAGAAACATGACACTGCTAGTTAAAGGAGCTCTTCAGTCCCTTGTCACCAAGACTTCTACATGTCTGAGAATGATACTTTACCTTTTCATT
Organism: Planiliza haematocheilus; assembly: GCA_005024645.1. Classification (NCBI taxonomy): domain Eukaryota; kingdom Metazoa; phylum Chordata; class Actinopteri; order Mugiliformes; family Mugilidae; genus Planiliza; species Planiliza haematocheilus. The sequence continues at coordinate 1,531,562 of SRSE01000430.1, forward strand.
AGAATATGTAAGCTTTAAGAAGCTTGATCTGGAACTATTTTACTTCTCATAGGTTGATATTCTTCCTGTACTTGGTGCCGAGTACTCTCATATATGATTATGAATTTGTGTTGTCACAGTAAGTGCTGGATGAAAACCAAAAGAGAGAAAGGAAATCTTCGGTTTTGGTCAACACTTTGAGTTCGGCTCAGCTCAGCTCAGGTGAGCTCCATGCAGATTCAGTCATTTAGCTGTAAGTTTTCAAGAAACTGCTCTAAAGTGAGAAAAAACAAACAAAAGAACACCTTTTTCTCAGACTGTTTCTTGAATCGAGCGTAGAGCTGCACCGGTACCGCTACAACAGAAATCTTCTGCATGGTTCACAGTTTACATGCTGTGTAGTTATTATGCATGCTGTCCTTTTACTTCCAGCCTTCCTAGTACCATGCCTATTTGCAAATTAAAGAAATGGCTAATACCAGTGAAAGCCCATAAAAGGTGTTAACTGTTAATAACAGATTTGTTCTGACCTTGATTTATTTCTTTTTGTGGTATTGACCTCTGTTGAATATAATTAAAAGCAAGGAATTATCTAGCCACTTTGAAATAGTGTATTCATACAATATTGTTCTCTGTTGCTGTTCTGCTAAGTTGAATATCTGAAAATATGCGAAATAGCTTTGATGAAACCCCCCTCCACCCCACCCCTCCTGTAACTGAAAAGCCCCATGTACTTCCTTCCAATTAAGACCTCCACCAGTCATCAGTTCAGAGATTCCCTTTAGTGTTGTTTTTACACTCTTACTACCAGAATCTCCTCCAGAATCAGCATTTAACATTTCCACTTCATTATGCTGAAGCTTTTCATCTTTCATCAGTGATCAGAGAAATGGGGTATCCCCCGCCCCCTCCTCGCAAGAGCTAAATAGGTTACCTTCTATGTGAGCTGATTAGAGTTTCCTCCTAATTCATCATAAAAGGATGAACTGCTGTTGGGTTTGATTGAATGTTGATGGATTGTGATGTGGTGTATTTGAAGGCAACTTAGCTACAGTGCTTAATAAAACTATATTCTTTTAGTACACGCTGTTGGTGGTTTATTGATTTGTGATCGTACTGCAGCGGCATGTAGCCATTCATATTTCACTTTTTCTGCACACTTGCTGACTTTCTGAGTGTTTAAATGCCTGAGATCATTATTTAAACTCAAGCAGAGTGAGCAGAATGATGAAATACAGATTTAAAGGGTTTGTCTCGAGGAAACGGAGAGTTTTTGCTGAGCCTGTCATTTTAAAGACTACTAAGAGGAGATGAATTTGAAAACCATACTTGGTTTTTAAGCAGAACAATCCAAAAAAGTTTTTCATTGCATCACATGGTCTTCTTGGATCTGCTGATTGTATGTAAAATATTTTAGATTCTTTTATTCTGGAAAAATGAATGAACCTCTGTACGGTAGTAAGTTTAATATGATGGGGACAAACTTTAAATATACAATACAATAAATATATATGGATAGATTGATAGTTGCATGTGCTATCTCCCTGCAGAATTATTTATCCTAACATATTAACAATCATTACACAAATAATTCAATAAAAATGACCGTACAAACCAAAAGGTACATTTGACTAATGTAACTACTAAATGGTTTGTGTAACATGCTAATTTCCTAATCTACCAAATTCATACTGTCACATTTATTTTTATGTTCTAGTAGCACACTATTGTAAAAGCTACAGAACTGTTTCTAATCTAATGGTGGCTCTAAGAAACTGATATTTAAACTTCTATTCTTCAACATTAATAAGCAGATTCAACTCAGTTTTATAGTGTCAAAGCATAACCTAAACCAGACCAGCTGTTTTCCACAACCCCTTGGATTAAGAGGGGAGATGAGCCAGTATGATTGAACTATGGTTTTATCAAAGTGACACCTTTCTTTAAGCAATAGTGTGTTTTTTCAGAACAACTCCAAGAGTGTTTGAGAGTGAAATCCTGACAGCTGCTGAGTGTGCCTTTCAACATGTGGATGGAGCTGGATGGAGCAAACTGCATTCTGTTTTGTTGCATGTGTAAGGTCAAACATAAACTTTCATACTATTCAGGGCTATGCAACTAAAATAAATGAAATCACATTTGATAAAAGGACAAATTACTCTCCTAAACACTAATGTTGATTAAATCGTCAAAATCTCACCACATATAATCTATTAATAATAAAATACTTTTATTTGAAACATGTGTATGAGAACATTTTGGACTAAAGCACTATTATTGTTCCTCAACAGACAAATATATAAAATACTGTGGAATACTAAACACTAAAGTTACCTAAAGTTTAATACTGAAACACTTGTGAGAAGACTTAATGAGCTGAGAAAGCAAAATCTGTCATTCTTTCAGTTGTAATAATGTGCAAATGAATTCATTCACTGAAAAATCTAATTATCGGTGACACTGTGATACCTTCCTACCAAGAGAGAGAGACGGAGACAGATTTGTCAATGTAGTACATTGATATTATACTAATCAAAATAAAATAATAAATAAACTTAATAATACACTGTACTTATATTAGCTTACACTGGATACAATACATAATATACCTAATTATAATACAAATATATACAGTATTATAGTTGTATTATAATTATGCATATTATGTGTTATATACAGTACAAAAAGTTAAGCTAAATTATGTACTTCTATTAATTTATTTACATAATATACATAATTGTAATACAACTGCATACCGTAAAAACATACAGTCGTATTATGTATATTCTATGTTATAATTAATGACACACAATAGGAATAAAACAATAAAAGAAGACATTAAGCTAAATGTGACGAATAAATTATAACTGTGTATATTATATATTATATACACTGTCAAATAGAAATACAAAATCATTTAGCTAAATGTAAAAAATGTATATCATTTGTTATATATAGTATCAAATAATAGAAATGAAATAATAAAAGTAGACATTAAGCTAAACGTAATTAATATATTAGAACTGTGTACATTATGTGTTTCATCCGGTGTCAATAGAAATAAAATAATTATATCGTTAAGCTAAATGTAAGTTTTATATTATAACTGCGTATATTGTGTGTTATATGCAGCGTCAAATAGTAGAAATAAAATAATAAAAGGCCACCGTTAAGCTTAAGTGCAACGCTGACATAATATAATGACAAGCAGTACTCCGGTGGTTCATCTGTTTCATCGTATCAGGGAGCAGCTAAGTCTCGCTGATATCTGCATCGTTGATGGACCCGGACACTATTTCATCTGATTATAAACCTGCTCCCTGACGTAATTTTCCCTCCTCATTTATTTATTTATTTATTTACTTATTTCGCGACGACGTCGATGCTACATTTTCTGCTGGCTCCTAACATGACCGCGTCGGTGCCGTGCAGTCACCAGGGGGCATGCACATAGTAATAATAATAATAATGCATTTCAGGAAAGCCTGCTACGACCAGCCTCCATCGTTTCTACCGCCTCGTACGAACGCGAACGCGGCCGCGGCGTGATGGAGCTGTGCGCTTAGGTTCATGTGTCCGGCGGGACTGCCCCTGGCTTTTTTTTCTGGGGAAGATCATATTGGATCATATTGTTTGCAGGACGTTGTTCCTCCTGCAGCCCCCCCAGTCTATCCCGACGTAGTTGTGAATTGAACATGGCGACTGTACCAGTATATTGCATCTGCAGATTACCTTACGACGTGACCCAGTTTATGATCGAGTGCGATGCCTGCAAGGACTGGTTCCACGGCAGGTAAGGCCACATTGTTCACTGTGCTGTTTTTTTGTGTGACGGTTTTGCGTTTGTGGGGAAACAAACAAAAATGGCGAGGTCTCGGTTACGTTTGACAGCTTTGTGGCTCTCAGTCGCCCGTCTACATCTGAAGAGAGGCCGCTTGGAGAAGAAGAAAAAGGCGGAGTTAAATATAGCCGACCGGGGTTGTGACATTTTTTTCGTGAATAACACTAAACAGATTCCCCTTTATTAGCTAATACTAATGTTTTGAAGAGGGATTTGGGTTTGGGTTTCGTGTATTTACTGCACTTATAGGCTATTTAACGTCCCCGCATAGCCCCAAACTGAACCCTGTCTTCCCGTTGTCAGGAGCGGACGGCAGCGGGGGGAAGCCTCGGCAGACTTGCCGCTATGCTCCTCACATTCCACGTCTTTCCCGGAGGTTTTCAGAACACATTTCGCCTATATTTGACGCCCATTTACACACATTTAAGCCGTTCTTTTGTAGCCTTTACCGGCTGTTTCCTTACAGAGAAAATCACGAGCCGAGCCCGAGCTCAGCCTCGTAAGAGCTTTTCCTGCCAAGGCAGCAGCTATGGCTGACAATAGCCTGTGTTGGATGTCCTCAAGCTTTCAGCGAGGGAAGGAATAATACTGTCAACATTTATGTAGCTGGCTTGTCACTGCATCGGTTCTATGACTAATAGCTGTTTTGCTGCTCTGTGGTGAAACGGGAGACGTTTCGCCCGCCGCCGCTCATCACTTTCCCCGCCGTACGTAAGCTGTAATGATCTCGGCCAAATCCCTGTTATCATCATGTAATATTTCCCTCCTGTTGTTGCAGTTGTTCTTACACAAGTCTGTGTCTGTGCTCGACTTTGCCGCGGAGGGGTTTCGCACTGTTCGGCTGCACTCCGGGTGTCTTTTTGTCAACTGATCATTTGTTAATCGCGTTTCATCCGAAACTACAGACCGACCAACAGCATTTACGCGCCTGAACGTTAACCCTTTAATGCTCCCCCCTGGCTGCCAGGGCTGTCTGTAGCTTGATCACATTATGTCGCTGGGCTGCTGAATTAAATGCCGGGGATAAGCCGTGACCCTCAGCCATGCATAAGCATAAGCCAAACATCACCAGTACCACCATCGTTTGTATCATTTAAATCAGGAGAATCATTGTATTTTGTGTCGTCATATTTGGATCAGCAACAATGTAGAGAACTTCCATAAATGCACTGGAAGTTTTAAATGTTTATGCACCCTGATTAAAAGAAAAGAAAGAGGCTGTCTCTTTGCTGCTTGCAAACAAATTCTTTGCCCGTACTTTACATCCCAGCTTATAGCAAAAGCTAATGACTCAGGCTTCTGACCTGCATGATGGAATAAACGTTTTTTTTTTCTTCAAATCATTATGTTTCTCAAAACCCTAATTTGAATAAATTGCAAGGCTGAGTTATTAAGTGAATAATAGTATGTCAAAATCAGCATTATAGAATAATATTGTCCTTAATGTTGGACATGTCATTACTGTAGAGCAGAGTCCCCCAATTAATTTTACTCAAGGGCCCAAGGTCCATTTTTTTCCCCACTGCTACAATAACAGTACTTTTATTTGGAGATGCTGTTTTTGCTGTTACTACTATCATTATTAGTTGTAGTAGTGATATACAGTGCTTGTAATTTGTGGTAACAGTATTAGTAGTATTACTATAATAATATTGCAGGTCTGAGGTTTACGAAGACTGTTTTGAGCATTAAACCAGGAAAAAATGCACAATTGAAACAAAGAAAAACACTGTTTTAAATGTAAATGCCACTGTGTAGAGCACGTTCGGGACCAGTGACAAACAGCCGTATATCTAGTGGCACACAGCAGGAAAGGAGTATGGCCTGACAGACCTCTGTGTACCACCCGTAACATCAATAACAACAATTGCCAATTGTTAAAGCAGTGTACCCATCAGCAACATGTTTTAAGAGACAGCTATCCCAAAGAGACAGCTATCGGCAGCGACTCTACAACCACAACAACCATAACAACAACCACATTCACCTCTGGAAGAGCCAAAGACACAGACAAAAACACAAACAGAGATAGACAGAAAGAAATCCTCAGTTTGTCACTTTTGAAATATGAGGTTAAATACCTCGATACCACATTACAACACATTACATTTTTGTGGCAAACAGTATAACTTGCTTTTGTTTTGTCTCTGTGTGTTATTGAAAGTTTAGTACTGCCTTTTCCTCTGTGTCTGTTCTCTCTTTGTACCTGTTTGTTCTTTTACATTACCATTTGAAGTATAAAATGTGGCATATACAAATTAAATTATTAGTAGTGTTGTCAGTGTAACTACCATTATACCACACTGCTACAGTCTGCATACATATCAATCAAGTCGTCTCAGCACTGGCGTAGTCCAGTAAAATGAAACAAACGAATCAGTCCAGTCAGATATGAACGTTTTGGTTTTCCTGGTCGACTTTGCTTTTTTTTGTGCAAGCCACAAAGCCTTACAGATATTGTAGTGGAGCCACATCTGTCAGACATTTGGCAGATGTGAGCCACTGGCCGTAACGGAGAAGTACATAACATTGAGCATCTTGTGACAATACATTGCCCTGCTGGGAAAGTTTTGGACCTGGCATTGATTTGTGCGGATGTTACATAGACATGTAGCACCCACCTAGACCAGACCAGGCACCCCCACACCATAGCAGTGACACTCCTTGATGGCAGCAGCCATCCCCAGCAGGATGCAGCCTGACACAGAAAATCATGAAAAACACCACCAAATTCACTAAATCCCAACCTGATCAAGTATCTTTGAGATGATCCACAGCCATCTGCACCATCTACATAATTATGATACACAAGGTCACTAAATGATGTGGCATAGAGCTAAATAGCCTTGTGTTTATATAGTGCTTTTCTTCCTATTGGTACTCTGAGTGCTTTACAGTCACAGTGACACAGCTACCCATTCGTTCACACAAATGTGCACACATTCATACACTAGTGCCAAGCATTGAGAGCAACCTGGGTTTCACTTCTTGCTTGAGGACACTTCAGCGTGTAGCACATGTACCGGGGATCAAACCACTAACCCTCTGGCTCAATAAATAGCCCTACCTACGGATCCACAGCTGCCCCAGACATGTTGTTTGTTGTTTAGTGGAAACTTGAACAAAATGAGAAGCAGGAACACTAATGGAACCCTGGAATAGTCTCACATACAGTCTGTGTGCAAAGGTGTATGTTTGTGTGTCCTTTTTTTCTGACAAACAGGAGATCCGGTATATTTACCCTGGAGCAGGCAGATGATAGCGCTTTATTATGCAATGTTATCTGAGATGTAGTACACATTCACACGGCAAGAGGAAGTAATTAGCTGTAATTATAATACGAAGCCATAAAAAAAGAGTACACATAGTGTACGCTATGTTATTTTAGTGCCGGGATAAGGTAAAATACTCACAGCAGGGGAAAATGTCAGCTTAGCTCAATTATAACTGAAAGAAAAACATTCCAAATTCCTATAACATTTAAGATATCTTGTTTACATCTGAGAGTCATTTTGGTTGAGTAAAGTGTTCAAGACATGGTTTTAGAGATGCTGCTTACAGTCAGTGCAGCCAGCTGTTGTTGATCAGGAAATAGTTCAAACGCTAACTGCTCCTAAAACCACAGCGTCTTGTTTTCACCGTACAGTGCTGTTTAACTCAATGAAGGCCCAGTTATAGTCGCATTCTATAAGTCAGCTTCAGAGTGGTTGTGTAGTATTATCATATTAACATTGTGTTATGTGTTACGAGATAAGTCTCTTCTCTGTCTTCGTTTGCCCCTTTTCAGCCCATTTTTTATATTTATGGGTTCACCACAGGGTTCAGCATTCCTACCAACCCTTTTGGGAGACGTAGAATGTTGTTTTCAGCACGCAAGCCAAAGTTAGCGACAAAGCTAGCTGTTGATGACCATCAAATATTTAGGAGCCAAATTCCTAATATTTTTCTCCCCAGTTGGTGGAGACCAGCTAAAGAGCTTAACACATTATGGACATTATGAGAGACCAACTGCAAAGTAAATAGCCAGATAGCTAAATATTTTTGGCTAACATTAGCTTATGAGATCAGTGTGAACATTTACTGTGTGTGCCTTTAGAAACATCACTGTAACTGTATCAGTTGGACTCAGCTTATTGCATGTTTGTGTGTTGGCCAGACACTTGGTAACCATAACATGCTAATGTAGTTGTTGAATGTGTGAAACAACATATTCAACACTTACTAGTTTACCACGAAATCTGCCTTTATCTTATGTCGATCGTGTCTACAGTCGTACTGCAAAGCAGAAGTTTTTATCAATCTTTGCCAAAGAAGAAGTTCTCATTTTGTGTATACCACCAACAGTGCAGTAAAATCATAGTCACTCAACATTTACATGTTTTTATGTATTACATTTTGTTCAAGTTACACTTCGGCGAACAGTTGTCAAGTATGATGACATTGTTTTAAGAAATGTAGCTGCAAAATTGAGCTGTCCAAAGGCGTGATTAATCTTGAGTCAAAAATGTGGAAAAAAATTTGTTCCCACATGAGAAAAATGGTATTATTTGATCACAGGGTGGCTTGTTTTGGGTTTGTCCTACGGTGGCCATAAAACCAACTGATGGAGCCAGATTTTATCTGCTTTGAGTACTGAGCTAAAAATCCCTTGAAACACTTCAAAGATCGTGTCTCTGGATAAAAGCATTTGCTGTGTTGTAAAGCAACATCAAGTAAGTTTTGATTCAAGGTGGGAAGCTTACCTAATGGATATTGGCAAAATCAGTCTGTCAGTCATCATCCTTAAAACAATTCCTTTTGTAAAACTGAGGTAAAATTGAGGAAAGGTTTCCAATTCATTCATCATCTTCTATAACCGCTTATTCCTGTGAAGGGTTTCAGGTCTTTCACAGGGTTAAAACTACATCTTTGGTTATTGCTAATTGAACCGCAGTTGCACTGTGTGTTTTTCGCCACACCAGCTACAGGTGAAAATCCATTCTAACAGGGATGTACAGGGAAGTTGTCTGGTCATGAAAGTTGAGCTAACTAGCATAAGGTAGGCCTAAGTCAATGCTTTCTGCAATTCCCAATTAAAAGTTTCTAAAGTAATGTGACTTATATTCTGCTCTGATAGCACACAATTTAAGAGCAGATGTTTAGCCAGTGATTCTGAGAACAGGACATTGTGAGTTAAACTTCAAACCAACATCAGCTTCATAGTTTCAAATAGTTGCAAATAAGTTTCATAGGAGCTACTGAATAACAGTACCATTCAATCAGTCCACCGTAATGTCAACACAGCTCATTTGGTCAGATATTGTCTCAGTTTGGTCTTGTTTTTGTCCTCTTAACAGCCTATTTTCTCAGCCTAACCTATTTTCTTTTTTAGTTTTTGTGATTTCTGTCTTTCAAAACTTAAAACAGCTTTCTCATTTAAATTTAAAGCAACATCGTGGCGGAAATATCATGATATTTTAATATAGGCAGATTGGTTCAACACAAATGTCCAACTAAATCTGATGTCCCTTAATGTTTTGTCCTTTTTTTTTTTTTGCTATTAGAACAAATGCTGACTTGATTAGGTTGGTTTTCCAATGATTTTTTATTAAATGAACCAAAAACAACAATTCGGTGATCCTTTAAAATAAACTGAAAGTATTGTGTGGTTATAACACAATGACAAAACGTAATCATTATATCATCTGTTACGATTTAGACTCAGCATATAGTCCTGAGTCTGACAATTAAAAACACATTTTTACCTCAGTCATATGTACTAGCTTTGATTGCAAAGGAAAGCCATATGGCTCAGACACTTTCTACCACATAGCAGTGTATGTGTCATGAAGAACTGTTAGTAGAAATATGGCCCCCTATAAATGCTGATTTCTAACAGGATCTTGACATTTTGGGACTGCTAGTCAATAGAGACAAACATGAGATGAATGTTAATTTGATCTCATCTGTTATATACTGATCATATCAAAGATTGTTGTCGCCCAAATTTGACGCATGGGCCCCCTGTCCCAAACGTACCCTGCTTTCTGCAGAAATTAATTCAATATTGTAATATACTTACTCTATATCCCCTACAGCCATGACCTTGTTCATACCTGGTGCTCCTGGGTGATCTGATCACATGAAGTGGGCTGCTTTGGTCTTGGGACTGACTTCCTACCCAGCTGAGCAACTCTTCATAAATGGAGATTGGCCAAATTGATTTTTTGCTACAGTTTCACATTTTGCTTTGAAAGTATGCCAGTTCTTCAACTCATCACAAAACCAAAAGGTGATTGTACCCTGTGCCAGGACTGAAGAGAAAACACAGATACTATTATGATGGATCGCCAAAAAAGGCACGAGTCTATTTATTAGTGATGACAGCCTTTTAATTGTCCCTGTAGCTATAAACAAATAAAACTGATAAATCTTAGAAAGATGAGTTTTAATCAGAACTTTGTGAGACTCTAAAATAACCAAAGTTGGAATTGAACCTAAATGTATAAATAATAACCTAAGGGTGTCTTTTTGGTGAACAACACACCAAAAGCACACAGGCCCACTGTTTTGCCATACAAAGTATCTCAAAGTGTTTAGCTTGGAAAGAGACTGTGAACCATGTCCGACTCATATTTCTACTTTAAAACATTGTGCTGTTTAGTTTCGTATTTTCAGTTGTGTCTAAGTCGGACATGTTCACATAGTGCTGCAATCGCATCCCTTAAGTAAGCGTGCTTTTGAGACAGGCCCAAGAGCTATAGTCTCTCAAAATCCTCTAACACTGAAATTAGACCTGCCCCACCTACTGAGACTTTCTGGTTTAAACGCAGATGTTTTGCATCGTTTTGGCCGATCCTCCACACGAATTGCCCTAAAACGCACTTTTCTGAAACCTGGTCCCAGGGTGAAAAAAATTAGTAAACGCAGCTCCTGTATTTTTGTGTGGCGGCGAAAACGGAGAGAAACGCATATGAGCGTTTCGATGATGTCATCGCCACTATCGCCACACCCCTCGACCAGCCTTCCACCTCTTATATCCTTCGAGACGTCTCATAACAACATCAACAACAATGGCGGACTACATGCTCGCGTTCCTGCTGGAGAAAATAGTGAGCCTGTTATGGTTACTAGGGCAAAATAATCATTTCTCCTTTAGTTTGGTTTCTTCTAAAGCCGATTTGTAAACAGTGCTCAAGCTTTATGCGCATGCTCCGCCTCTTCCTCTCCGTTTTTGCTGAATTCCTGAAACGGAAACAGCGCCACCTATAGGCCCGTGTGGACGCAGATATTCTTGAAATAACGCCAGGGAAAACTGAGGGGGAAAAGATCATTTTCGTACGTGTGGACAAGGCCTCAGTCACAGCCACCACTGGTGATCAGATCGCCTGAGAACATAGTCTAAGAGTCACCTTTGTAGACTGTCCTGGCAGATTATAATTTACTTATACATGTACAGTTATGGCTGCAATCGCTCGTTAACGTTAACGCCATTGACCCGATAGAAAACAAACTGGAATGTCAAAAGCTTTTGTAAGTGTCCCACTGGATGCAAACATAAATGCAACATGGCTTTTCAAATGTAAAAACTGTCTGTGCAAAATAAGTTACCAAGTGCCAAAAAAGTGCCATTCATTTATTTTTTGTGTGTTTTTAGAGATATAATTTTGCCTCAAACAACACTACAGACAATATCAAAACAAGGAAGACAAATGTAGCATATAACTCTGCATGATTCTTCTTGAGGTGGGTGATCAAATTTGATGTATTAAAGGAAGACGCCTTGTTTCCTCCTCTCATAACCACCTTTGCTTTGCAGTCATTGCAGATCGCAAATTTACTGTTGGTAGGTGACACTTCCAAACCATGGACATCTCATACACCGGGCGAGCTAGCTTGTTAGTCACGGTTAGCAACCTACGAGACTAGCGTGTTGTTGTTGTTATACGTCATCAAGCACACGCCTGTTAACATCCCATGCTGCATTCATGCGGACTCGCAAATGCTGATGCCTACAGAACAAATATCGGTTATAAAAACCAATACCGATAATTCCCGATATTACATTTTTAACTCAATGTCGCCCGATAATATCGGAAGGCCGATATTATCGGACATCCCTAATTAGTACCTGTAGATCTGACTGGGAAAATTGCTGTTTGCTATGCAGTAGATTTACACAACTTTATACAACTTACAGCCAACCTACAGCTTAACCGTAGACATATAGGTCTACATCCACATAAAAAAACTACTTTCAAAATGCTGGCTTGCTGTACTACTCATCAGTCTAGGGAGTCTTCAGTGAGTTCTTTTGTGAACCACAACAGATCAGAATACATCAACTCCTAGGCACTGGCAAGCATGCAATCAGACAAAACTCACTGTAATAGCCCAAACTTAAGCTTATGTCATATCATTCTGATAGCCCCAGGATTATTTCTTCTTAGATGCTCGCAGGCCACTTCAGTTTTATAAACTTCTACAGCACCATTTTATCATGTTTCGATTTAAATGATCCTGCGTTTTCGAGGTGATTGAGGTCTGTGTGTTTTGGGACACTGTGTCAGTAGATGCATCCATCTACTGTGCATTTTAGTGGGCATGGTAATGATGAAATTTCAAAGGAATCTATAAATATTTAGAAATCTTACGACTTTGTAGAAAAGTTGGTGAACGGTTTAAAACAAAATGTGACAAGTGGAAAAAGAGCACATGTGTACATGAAGCACAAAAGCGTAATCACACAAGGAATGTTTCTACTTTGACAGTTTACTGTGCTGTGGTTTCGGGAGCTACAGTTTTTTTTTACCAGGGTTGAGAATATTGCTCTTTCCAATTTTATTTTTTTTGTCAGTATTCCACATTTTTTATCTTAAGATGGAAATAAGGAGTTGTCTTTCTGAGCTATGGTCCGACAGGTCGCTTTACAGAGCAGTTGGCATGGAAACTGAACTGGTAGTCATCATGAGGTCTCATCCTGTTTGTACAGCATTAACCAATAAATTAAAATTAAACTTATAAGGAAAAGTGACACTTGAACAAGCATCAGCATTTTATTAACAGTTATATCCTCGAAAAAAAGAAGACTTTTTTAATTTCAGCGATTTAGTTTGGTCGCAGTATATAAAGTCAATGGTCGCAGTCCCATCCACTAACATGGAGGGGGTGGAGCTTATGATGTATACAGTGGTCCCTTGTTTATCGGAGTTACGTTCTAAAAATAACCTGCCATAGGCGAAATCCGCGAAGTCAGCAATGATTAGAAATGTTTTGAGGTTGCAAAACCCCTCACTACACACTTTATACACTTTTCTCAATAACTTGCAAACATACCGGACTTCAGTCACACTGCCAGCGATCAAAGATACTGTATATGTAAATTTGGCAAGCTGAACGTATTCTGTACTGTACAAGAGACACCGTACGAGGAGATTGATTGAGAATGGTCTACAGGCCCTTAGCCAATCAGGACGCAGAAGATGACAAGTAGGCTCTCCCTTAGCCAGTCAGGACGCAGAAAACATTGCGCTGTAAAAAAAAAAGAAAAGAAAAAAGAAATGCATGCAAAATTGCAATAAAAAAATCCGCAAAACTGCGAGGTGAGCCGCGTTATAGCGAGGGACTACTGTACTGCAGCCAGACACTAGAGGGAGCTCTGCTTGCTTTGTCCTCACGTTTGAGGAGATGTTCCACAGTCAGTCTTTATTTACAGTTATATCCTGAGCACATTTGAAAAAAACGTTAACAGACACCCCATTAGAATCGGGATGGGACTTCCTCGATTAAGTACGATCCAAATAGTCACAGTCAGAAGTCGGTTTATGCCGACATGCGCGAATTCATAGACCAAAAATTCAAGTTCTGACATGTTTTTAACGTTAACACGTACACCCACTCGCCGTGTACACTTGACAGTCCCAGTAAGGTTTATTCAAAAAAAGATGGTTTTATCCTCAGTGTGGAAAAAAGAGAGGAAATTCAGTGTTATTCTGTGCAGCTGAGACTGACCTTTAACTGGCTTTAGTGGTTAATGCTGCATTGGTGTTAATCAACAGAGCCAGCAGCGGCTCAGAAACTTTTCTTGTTGTTAAGATGCACCACAGGCATGGCTGTGGCTGTCAGTAGGTGGAGCGGGTTGTCCATGAACCAGAGGGCTAGCGGTACATGAACCACACGCTGACATGCCTTTTGAGACACTGAACCCCAAGTTGCTCCCAGCAGCTGGCACTGGTGTGTAAATGTGTGTGTGTGCTTTTGCTAACAAGTGGGTAGATGTGTTACTGCAACTGTGAAGCGTTTTGTAAACCATTCGAGTAGCGTTATCTGTTGCATTGAGAGTGATTTACATACCAGACCATGAATTTGTGTAGTCACCGTAAAAAGTGGAGATACAGAATCCACACAGTAAAGTAACAGACTTACTAAAAGTCACTTTCAGGCTGCTCAACGGTGACACTGCACTGCATCTCATAAAGTGATATAAGAGCTCAGAAGTGGTGTAGACTTGGCCCAGGTTTAAAAATATATCTTGTACTGAATGAATCCTAAGTCAGTGAAAACATGTCTCAGCCAAGGACATGTAATGCTACTTTATATGATACTACTAAACAAGTTCTTTCACTTGAGTTGCTGCTTCTTAGTCAGTCAACTTAGGCGACCCCACTGCTGCACTCATCAAATACTTCATGAATTCCTTGCTACAGCAAGAATTAGATGAAATGTATGCACATTTCATGTTTAGCGTAATTTTAAGGCGTTCTCCACTAAGCCCCAGTTAAGGATGTCATGAACAGGCATTTCCACTATATCCACACACACGCCCACTCTTGTAGTTTTCTTCAGTGAAAGCCAACCGGCCATGTAGTAAAGCTGAGGAGTTCCCAGGGGGGGAAAAAAGAGAAAACACTGCGGGGAAACTCCCTGCTCATTGAGTTTGAGAGCAGCGGCTCCAAACGGGAGGAATTCGCTTGTGCAAGGGACAGCTGCAGTCTGAGGGAGAAGGGAAGAGCTGACAAAGGCACTGATGTAATGTCACTTACATGTATTTTCCATCACAGCTGAGAACTTTGCGTCTTGTTGTAAACGTGTCACCTGAAGAACAACATTTGTGTTGCACTGAGGTTATAAATGAAGAGTTTCTCTTCCCTGTAGGGGCTAGAGCAGCCAGGCTACAAACCACAGGGCAAAGTATAGACTGCTTTTGTATATATGTACAGTATGTAGATGGGTATTTATAGGATACTGACTGTACGTGCACTCTACTGTCCTCTACT
Organism: Planiliza haematocheilus; assembly: GCA_005024645.1. Lineage (NCBI taxonomy): Eukaryota > Metazoa > Chordata > Actinopteri > Mugiliformes > Mugilidae > Planiliza > Planiliza haematocheilus. The sequence goes on from SRSE01000430.1 coordinate 1,546,637, forward strand.
GTCCTGTTCTTTTGTCCTCCGCTGCACTGCAGTCCATATAAACTCCCAATGCCCTTCTGCTGAGAGCGCAGACCATGAATCACTTAAAGGGAGTATTCCCATGTTTTTTTTTTTATTTGCATGTTTTAGGCCATTATTAAAATGTATCTTCCTCAAGAAAATGTTTTATATCATTCCAGCTGTGCATTCAAGTAAAAATGGTCAGCAATAGTGTCTTCATTGGCAGTGGGTGTTATGGGGTCAGCTCATGAATCGAGAAAATGGATGTCACAGCAGGGCACACAAAACACACAAAAAGGAGCACTGATGTTACAGTGAATGATCAAGAGAGTCAGACAGGTTTCGTATCTCTTTGATGCGCGCTGGACTGTTACACTCTAGCCAACCATCGATTCAAAATTGCTTTGTTCAGGGTCACGATCCCCGACATTAAAAAGCGGTCCTGTTCTCGTTTCAGTTGCGTTGGGGTGGATGAGGACGACGCTCCAGACATTGACATTTATCACTGTCCAAACTGCGAGAAGACTCACGGCAAATCCACACGTGAGTAAACTGTACTGGCTGTTAGACGGGGTTATGTCTGAACAAGTGAAGTGAAATATCTGAAGCTCTGATGTGATAAAGCCACTTTTCGGCAGCTTTCACTTCCTGCTCCCTTATTTTGTGAATGTTAAAATGTGTTGAAAAACAACTAAACACGTCTGTTCTGAGAATTCTTCTCTGCGGTTCTGACTGCTGCTTTTATTTTTGTGCCCTCTTCAGTGAAAAAGAAAAAGAACTGGAGCAAACATGACACGGGGCAAAGCACAGATATAAAAGCTGTTCAGAACGGCAGTCAGGTTTTCATCAAGGAGCTTCGCAGCAGAACATTTCCAAGGTAAAGAAACCTCACCTCTTTGGAGTCCAGTCTACGTTTATTATACACTTGTAATATATGTACAGTGGCATCTCTGTCAATACAGCATATCATGTAGAGGGAACCAGTTGAAAGTGGGTTTGTGCTAAAAAAAAAGAAAAAAGGATGCTATGCACAGAAGCAGCCAGTGCGGTTGGACACACCTACTTATTTAAGAGTTGTTCTTCTACAGTGTAGACTCTCAAGATATGGATATGTGTTGTAAAGAATATGTTTCTTTATTTAGATCATTTAGTCTCTTTGCCTTGAAGAAAGCTTTGCACACTATCGGCAATATCTTCACCAGCTTCATGGAGTCTTCACCTGGAATAGTTTTCCCTCAACAGGTGGAATGTCTTGCATCCTTAATGACTGGTATCACACAGACCTGGTGCAGAGGCAGTGTTGGTACACACCACATAGTTCTTTTCAATGGCTGTAGTAGTCTATAGCAGGGGTTCTCAAACTTTTCCATGCTGTCAGATTCCGGACGAGGACCCCCTTTGCAAACCTACAGACAATGCTACAAAATATGTAAACTTTTATTCACTAATCAATAACACTTACATTTTTTTAGCATAAGTGCTGCCTCATATTTTCCAAATTTTAGTAGGCCTTAGGTTTCGTAGTTTTTTTTTGCAGCAGTGTCCTCCACAGCAGGGCTGTTGGTCTGTTCCTTTGGTCTCTTTCTTGTCAAAAACCTGTCCATTTTGTGCTAGCTACATGCTAGCTACATGCTAGCTTGAGGAGCAAAGCAGCTTGATAAATGACACAAGCCGATGAGCAAATAACATTTTAACATATTGAGATTATATCTTCATCTCATCTGCTATACCCGATTATTCCTGTCGCGGGGTGATATTATTAAAATTTTATTATATTATTTTATATTTTATTATATTATGAAAATTATTAAAAAATAATTCGATTTTGTTTTACAGTAATGGTTAAATAACGAAATAATTTTTTTTATTTGTGCAATTTTTTTCATCATTTTCCCTCTAATTATCTGAGACCCCCTGCGCCCCCTGGTGGCCCCCCACTTTGAAAACCTCTGGTCTATAGCAGTGGTTTTCAAAGTGTGGGTTGCCCACAAACCATTCTACAAATAGAAAAATGAATATATAATCGAATTATTTGTAACCATTACTATAAATATAATCTAATGATTTTATGAATCATTATTATAAAATATAATCTAATTGTTATTTAAATCATTATCATAAACATAGTTATTAATAATATATCATATCTAAATGTTATTTGCCATGCTCATCTGATTCCCTGTCAGTTAAAACATCGTTCATGACCTCATAATCTGTGTAGACCTGGTGTTTTGCACCATTTATCAAGCTGCTCTACTCCTCAAGCTAGCATGTAGCTAGCGTGTAGCTAGCACAAAATGGACAGGTTTTTGACAAGAAAGAGACCAAAGGAACAGACCAACAGCCCTGTCATGGAGGACACTGCTGCAAAAAAACCTAAGAACTACTGGCCAACTAAAATCAGAAAATATGAGGCAGAACTTATGCTAAACAAATGTAATAGTTATTGAATAGTATATAAAAGTAAGAACATTATAAAAGATGACGTTTCTTTACATATTTTGTAGCATTGTCTGTAGGTTTCCAAACTGGGTCCCCGGCCAGAAGCTAATGCTGTTTGGGAAGCCTTGGTTTAAAGTATAGCAAGAGCTTCTCAGATAGAGAAATAACAGTCTTTCATTACTATGGATTACTCATGTGAAGATGCAATGATCAGTCAGTGCAGAAAATGTTAAGACCTTGAACCGTCACAGTCACAAATCTGGCAAAAAGCTGTGACGAGGGGTTAAACCATCTTTTGTGACAATCGCCCCTGAGGAAAAATGTCCCTCTGCGGCTAACCTAAGTTCATTAGAGTCACCACTGTCAGACACTGCAAATTAACCACACCGAAGATTAAAGCCCACATAAATGCTTGACAGCGTTCAACTGGCAGACACATGTCAACATCAGCTGGTCAGAGGAGACCGTGTGAATCAGGCCTCTGGGATAAACTGAACCAACTAGTGGTCAGCAGATGTGGGAACTCCTTCAAGACTGAGGGAAAAGCCTCAGATGACGACCTCATAAAGCTGCTGGAAAGATTGTGCAGAGTTTTTATCAAAGATTGGGCTCATACTAAAAATAGAATATTTATTTTTGCTTCTTTAAATCTTCAGTTTTCTTTTTAAATTCATACACCTGAATGAGTAAGTGTGTCCAAACGTGTGAATGAATTCATTCACTTCACAAGCGTCTCGCTCTATTACGACACATTTTAAAACGTCCACCAGGGGGCACTGTCTGGTAACGTTTCAAGATCTGCCTTTAGATAGTTCCACTTGTCACTGACATAATAATAAGACAGCATTTCTTCATGTCTTTAGTTCATGACACCGTAAACTCTTTCCCTCTCCCTGCTAGTGCGGATGATGTAGTGGTGAAGCTCAGTGGCAGTCAGCTGTCCATGGACTACCTGGAGGAGAACGGCTTCAACGAACCCATCCTGGTTCAGAAGAAAGACGGTCTGGGCTTGTCCATGCCCCCCTCCACCTTCTACATCAGTGATGTGGAGAACTATGTTGGTAAGGAGCTCAGTGACTGTACATCACTATCGTTACCTCAATTACTAATGCTGCTGGTACTGCTGCAGTTACTATACTACGACTACTGCAGCTGGGACCTCAATACTTCTCTTTCTGTTCCTTATATAATAATAATAATAATAATAACTACAGTTTTTAAAAATACAACTTTTAATAAAATGATGCTTTGACTACTGCAGTTACTGAATCTGATCCTATAACTATGACCTCTGATTTTCCTGTGATAAAATCTTGCTACTACTACTATGCTGATACTACTGCTGCTGTTGGTGCGCTACTGCAACGGTTGCTTCTGCTTCTGCTTCTCTTATCATATTACCATTACTCAGTACTAATATTTCTAGTACTTCTTCTGACCTAAACAACACACGTTCATTTTATCTATTGATTATTAAAAACATGTTTTTCAGTCATGTATGGAGGGCTGTAAGTGCCATAAAAATAAAGACATTTACATTTCATTAAAGGCAGGGAAATTCAAAATATATAGCATTACTTAATTATCAAATGTGACATAAAGGGATTTCTGTTTTCATTTTCTCCTACCCCACCACCTTCCATTTCCCTAAACTTTCACTTTTACTGACACTCAAAGTGTGTCATTGGGTCAACATTTCACCTACCTGCGTTTTACGAATGTGTAGCAGTACAGCCCTTTCGTCAATAGGGGGCACATGCGTTCTTTCTGTCTGAGCAGTGCTGCTCGGCGATGAGATCACCTGTTACACATCAACACTATAGACAAGTTTTGCTAAACAGCTGTCTAGAAAATGTTGAAAGCTCGTAGGAAGTTAGTTTTTCTTCAGCTGGTTTCATCTTGTCTGTGTCCTCTGTCCTTGGCCCAGGTCCTGATGTTGGCGTAGATGTCATTGACGTCACCAAACAGACCGACAGCAAGATGAAGCTCAAAGAGTTTGTCGATTATTACTACAGCACTAACAGGAAGAAAGTGTTAAACGTCATCAACCTGGAGTTCTCCGACACCAGGTACCAGCTCTTCATCTGGCGCAGCAAATAAGATCTGTGATAGTCAAACTCACACAACTAATACTTTATTCTGTTTGTCTGGGACAGGATGAACAGTATAGTAGAAAGTCCACAGATTGTGCGGCGGTTGTCTTGGGTAGAAAACTACTGGCCGGATGACGCACTGCTTGGGAAGCCAAAAGTCACCAAATACTGTCTCATCTGCGTCAAAGACAGCTACACAGACTTCCATATTGAGTGTGGTGGCGCCTCCGTGTGGTACCACGTCCTGAAGGTCTGTCACATATCCAGTCAGAGCAGCATGCAGTTATGTCAAGAAATCAGTATATTCTGGTCTAGATTAAGCTTCTTCTCATATATAATGATGACGTAAATCTAACTGCATTTGTAGGGGGAAAAGATCTTCTTCCTCATCAAGCCCACCTCTGCAAACCTTTCTCTGTACGAGCGCTGGAGATCATCGTCCAACCACAGCGAAATGTTCTTTGCCGACCAGGTGGACAAGTGTTACAAATGCACCCTGAAACAAGGCCAGACCCTGTTCATCCCATCAGGTCAGAGCTGCACTGCTGCTCATTCTGTTGCATTAGCTGAGCTAACATTGTGTGAAATGGCACCATTTTTACACGACCCGAGGAAGACATATATGGAAATCATTGCTCTCTTGCTGTGACTGATGTAGTTAACATTTAGACATGTAAAAAAAAAAAAATGAATTTCAAGAAATTATCCTAAATAACAAGTTGTTTAGTTGATTAATTGATTGGTAGACAGTGCATCCCAAATTTGATTGATTTTAATTATTTATTTATCACAATTTTTCATCCTCAAATGTTAAACTTAATTAGTTATAGCCATTTAAAGCTCAAGATTTGCTATTATTATTGTTTTTTCACCGCCTTAAACTAATTAAAGGCTTCACCTTTGGCTTTACACTGTATTCTGACATCTTTAAAGACTGAATACGGTTCATGTGAATGGATGAAATACATGCTAAAGCTAATGGTAAAGCTAAATACAAAGGTACTGAATAAACAGTTATCACTGCATTAGCAGCTGTAATAGTTAAAGGTAATGATTTGATTAGACGCTAAAAGTAGTTAAAAGTAAGTACAAACACTCAAAACTACTGACTCAATAATGAGATAATGTCGAAAAAGTGTTAACATAACATCCAGTTTAGTATGACTTGGCGTTCTTGGTGAAGGGGTACTTGGGTTCATCAGACAACAAGAAGGAGTGGGAAGCCCTGATCTTTGTCATTTGCTAATAAGACCTAAATAACGCTTAGTTTTCTGAGAGCTTGCATGACGTCAAAGCATCTGCTTCTCGTGAGGAGACATTAATAATCAAGCCTAGCCATCCATCATTAGACAATCGTCAGAGCAGATGTGTGATAAAAGGGAGCTCAGGATGGAGGGATAATGTATATTTTAGCATGGTAAATAGATATTTTTCCATATCGTACCATCTTTACTGCACATTATGCTTTATTGTGCAACTATCTGTCTTATTAGCCTATTAAAGACAGAATCAGTCAGTCAGTTAATCCACCAACCACAACGTAAGAGAAAAGTGGGACCTTGTGATAACTGTATTTTTCTCTTGGTTGACGTGGTTTCCTTAGGTTGGATCAATGCAATACTGACTCCAGTCGACTGCCTGGCGTTCTCTGGACACTTCGTCCACAACCTGAGTGTGGAGATGCAGATGAGGTTTGGACGCCTGCCTCACTACGTACACATTCATCCATTATGTTGCTGACTTATCATTCTAATCTTTTGTTTTGTTTGTTTTGATTGATTTGGTTGATTGCCTCATGCTGATTGCCATGTCCTAATTCATTGTTACTTGAAGGCCTTGGCTGACATTCTTCAGGAGTTTCCACCGGGGTCTCATCTAGCTCTTGTTTTGAGCTCCAAATTCCCCCCAAATCTGTTTATGAATCCTGCTCGCTTGGAAATGCCCCGCGAATTGTCTGTTGCAACGAACCCGTTGGTAATGCCTGACAGTGTTTAGCTGAAACATCTTGGTTTATTCTCCTCAGAGCGTATGAAATCGAGAAGCGGCTAAAGGTCAAAACTCTCAACCCTTTCCCCAACTTTGAGACAGCGTGCTGGTATGTGGGACGACACCTCCTCGAAAGATTCAAAGGTGAACCCTCCATTCAGTCTGTTGTATTTATGCTTGTTTGTTGTATTTTAATGCAAAGTCACATCCTCATTTAACTTCTCTGGAGGAATCAGAAATGTCTTTTTTCCGGCCTGCTCATTCGCTGTATGGCTTTGTGTCTGCTGCACAGATGAGGAGCTGGATCCTCTAATATTATTTCAGTCATTAAATCGGTGAATCGCAGAGTTCACAGATGATTACCTTCAAAAGGTTTGGCCCGGCTAGAATCGCTTGCTCCATTACAAGACTGTGTTTAAACTCCCCTCAGCTGGCTTGGGCCAACTGTTTATGTTTCCAGCATTTTCTGTGGATGTGCGTATGCGTGTGTGTGTGTGTGTGTGTTGAAGCCAGATTGCTATTGTGTGTGGTACACGCCATTTCTAACCCCGTAAGGTCTTGCCATTAATATACCATTACTCTTTTCAACTTCAAGGTCAGATTTCATTGCAGGAAAGAGACTCGGTTAACTGCTGCTGTTATGTTGCCAGATCTTATTAATGAGTTCCTGTTTTGGTTGTATATCCACATCAGTTGACAGGTATACTTAGCTATTCAGACAATTGTTTTCGGCCTTTGAAGTAAAATTAAAAATGCGATCCAGATTCTGAATGTGCATAGTTCCACATTACCCAGGGCTGTAATCATAGCAGCTCAGTCTAGACTGTTAAGACAAAAGTTAGAGCTCCATAAGTTACTGCAAGAAGCCTTCTGGGGAAGTGTTAATCAGTGACTTTGTGTGTCAACAGTGTGTTTGCAGTCGAGGTTCTCTTTGTTGATAAATCAGCGCATGTCAGCTAACACGGTCCAGCAGAGACACATTGTAACTGCGGCATGTCCTTCCCAGTACACACGTTCTATCTCTTAAAAATGTGTCATTTCAACCTCCAGACAAGATGTTGGCCTTTAATGATAACTGATCTTGTGTGGTCTGTTTAATACTGACTTGTCTTTGAGGTATATGACGACTGCTTCGGGTTTTTTTTTCTTTAGCATTTGGACTTGTTTGCGCAACTTAATCCACACAAAGCGACTGTGGTTTTTGTGTGTGAGGGTTTTTTTTTTGTCAGTACCATAGATTGTATATAAAGATGGACAGCACACCCCCATTTCCTCTCACTGTACACTAGCGTAGCCAAAATATCGCTTACACTGTTGACATCATTTATAACCCCATTGTAGTGACCATAGGGTGGAGACTTGATGACGAGGTCCCACCTCCTCCTATTCTACTTGACCAAATGTGAGCACACTCCCCAGCCTCCAAAATCTAGACTGTTTTGGTGATTATGACACATACAACCCAGTTTGACCTCAAGGAGGCCGGACCAATAACACGATAGCGTATTTACCTATGAATAACGACAACTCTAAATGTTTCCCTTTGGTTTAGTGCAAAGATGTTCATTATGAAAATGTTTACATTTAATGCACAACTGGATATTTCTTTCTTTAGTTTAGTTCCAGGTCTCAGTGTTGTGTTATGTCCACAGCTCTTATTTAAATCTGTGTAAACCCTTGGAATAGCAATTAGTTTTATTGCAGTTAATGTCTTCAGTGTAATTCAGATTAGACGCTCTGGCGGGCCGGTTTTGGCCCCCAGGCCGTATGTTTGACACGTATGTTTTAAACAGACAACAACAACAGATCACATCGTTAATGTTCAGAAGCACTTCCAAGACTGCTTTACTCACATCAGCATCAGTCAATCACAATGACATATACTCTTCTAAAAGCGTCACAAAACTCTAAATCAAAGGAACCTAACCTAAACAAACACCATAAAAAATATATATATACTTAATATGTCATACCACAAAAAAAAGTGTACTGTGTACTTTATTATTTTTAGATTTTACTGAAATTTTTATCCTTAAATCTTAACATTTGGTCCCCCCAGTCTCAGGCCACGAACGTGTCTGCTGGTTTAATTCTGCTGCTAGCAGCTGACCCGTTATACCTTAACGTAGATGATACGTTTGATATTTTAGTGATTTAGCTGATGCATCATCCAGAGTGAGGGAGTCGAGTTGACTCTATACCTCAAGAACGCTAACACATCACATGGCAGTTTTTTTTCTGAGAATAAGCTCTGGTATATTTAGATGACAGGACAGGTTGTCTAAACACACAAGTGTCAGCTCATCTGTTCTGATGTTTGTTAAAGGCTTGTTCAGTTACATCCTGTAAATCTTACTGTGCTGGACGTGCACACTGTAGTTTGTATTCTTTCTCTTTTTTCTTGCGCTAATGGACCAGACTTCTCTAAGTTTGAAAGTCATGATTCATTCAATGATAACATTTGCATTTCTTCTTCCGTAGGTTTACATAAAGCAAATAAGCAACCAGCTCCATACCTGATACATGGTGCCAAAATCATTAATGGAGCCTTCAGAGCTTGGACTAAAAAACAGGTATGGCCACATCAACACACATATATATATAGAGTCAGACAGATGTCTTCATCATTATGATAAAATTTGGTTTACTGTCCTTGTAACAGGCCCTCCTGGAACATGAAGATGAGCTTCCAGAGAACATGAAACCATCACAGCTCATTAAGGATCTTGCCAAAGAGATCAGACTGTCAGAGGTATTATTATTTTATTCTGACATAAAAGTTGCAGCAGTTCCAGTAGTAGGTCATTTTAAACCTTGTTAAAACCAAGTGACATGAAGCCTTAGAATCAAGTTGGTGAAATTTAGAGTTGCCGTTCCAATCTCTTTTTAAATTTCTTGATCACTAGTGTTCCTATGACCTTCTGAATGTGATCTCTAATGGTATGTCTATCACCCCTGACATTTCAGTGTTCATGGTTTTTAGGGGATCGACCTTTTTTATGAACTCTCAAATGTGTAAGGAAAAATGTCTTCATCAAATGCCATAGAGAATATAAAAAGGTTGACGGCCTCATGCTCTTAATATTTTGTGCTCCTTAAATATAGAAGCTGTTAACTGTTAGCTGTTTGAAAAAAAAGCATTTGAAAGCTCTTCCAGAGAATCAAACAATTAACACAAGAATTCCAGAGAATATGATATAGTCTCATTTGTGTGATCTGATTTATAGACCTGGGCAACCATCATCATAATCGAACCATTTATTTGCTTCCATTTGGGCTATTCTTTAGACCGTAGCCGAAGGCATTATGTTCTCTTTGTTTAGTCAGTAAATGTTCATTTTTCACTCAGCTTCTTGGCTTCAACCATTTCCTATTGTTTTTTAATTGATCAGTGAACTAATCATTTATTCCCCTCTTCAGTGACACTTAAATTGTCTCTGCAGGGTTTGTTGTAAGGTTACAAAACTCCAGCTCATATCACAACTCTCTTCTTTTGCTTGTAGAATGCAACAAAAGCCATTAAAAGCGAGCCCAGCATTAAAGTACCGGTGGAGGAGCCGCCGTCCACACACTCTGATCCCGAAGAGCCCATTTCCCCAACACAGATCCCTTCTCCCAGCAGAGAGAAATCCAGAAAGAAAGCTTCCAAGCCACCCAAACCTCCTAAGCCTCCCAAACCCCCAAAGATGCCCAAGGCCCCCAAGCCTCCAAAGGTGCCGAAGGTCAAGGAAGGAGGAAAGAAGAAGGCAAAGAAGGTAAAGGAGCTGTCGCCACCTCCTAAACCTTCCAGCTTTGCAGCCCTTGAGTCCCACGCCAAGGATATCCTGAGTAGGATGGACCAGTCTAAAAAGTCTAAGGTGAGCAGACGGCAGTGTTCCATAAACTCTTCTTAATTTGTGGAATATATCATTTGTAATTTTAGTTTTCACTAAATATTTTCATATAAGACCCATGCATACATTTTTTGTAGAAAGCTGGTAAAATAAATTAACATGCGGTACATGTGCATACACAAAACACATTTCTCAGTCAAATCAAATATTTAATCTGTAAAGAAAAAAAAATGCATGGAATTTCAGAGCAGCATTTGCTCTGGCTAATTCTAGTTAGCTAGTTTGTAAAATATCCCCAGCAAACACAACATTTGCATACATTTTTTGGGGGGGGCTTTGTTTGTTTGTTTCTTTTTTAATTTCAAAAATATTTGGGAGTTTTAATATCATATAAAAATTATGAATGAAATGATAAACCAGCCCCGCTAACAGCTAACTAGCCTAGCTGGCCTAGCTAGCCCGGTTCCAGCTGATCTGGTGGAATTCACTGAAACAGGAATAGTGTGGTTTACATTGACCTTTAAAACACGTACTTAGTTCTGTTTTGTTTGTGACGCTAATTTAATTAAATCAGCACTTAATTATGGTCTTACATCGTTTTTCTCCTTCACCGTTTTTTCCAGGCTGTTAAGAATGTGCAGAGTATGTCAGAAAAGGAAATATCAAAGCAGAACAATGTGGACAAGTTTGAAATCAGAGAGCAAAATAAAAACAAGACTGAAGCAAAATGGAAGTATAAGGTAAGTCCATTTCAGCTGACATGTTTAGTCAAGACTTCAAACTAAGACTGGCTGTTATGGCCAAAGTAAATAGCATAACAATCTGTTAAAAGTTAAAACAAATTGAAGGCTTGGTGTTCTTTAGAAGAAGTCGTGGAGGTTATAAGTTGAGCAGATTTGCACACTTCACTTCAAAGCAATCAGCAAAAATAATGATGTGGCCCAAGTCGCACATTTGAGGCCTGCGGCTCATCAGAGCTGCTCCAGAGAAATCCACCCTCCCAGAGTTTACCTAATGGAATTACGCCACATCCATATCCAATGCGTTCCATCTAAGTATTTGCATATGCCCCCATCTAAAAAAAAAAAAAAAGGAGCATGTTGTATTGTTATTTCTGAACAACAGGGGGAAGGTCTTTCGGAACAAAAGTGTAATTTTGTTGAACGGAAGACATTAGAGGGCTTTAGTTTCATGGAAAATTCAATGCCAAACTGCTGTGGAATGTTTGCAGCCCCTTCAAGGATCTCCATCAAACTGCTCTTTTACATCAGGCCAAACATTTACAGATGGAGAATAGACTCTGTTAGATGTTAACCAAGGTCACTGGAGACCACATCTTCACTTGTGATCACAGTTAATTCATGTAAAAGCTCACAGGTCCTCTTTGTACTGTGTGGAGGGAAGGTACCAAAAACATGTTAGTGTCAATTTAAAAAAAAAAATCCACGAGACAGTGTGAGATTTCTGTTTCAGGTTACACTGTGTTTAATTTGGGAAAGAAAATTGTTGAGAAGTGAATATTTCAAAATGTATGTTCTTGGGTTTCGGTTAATTACAGAGTCTGCTCTGTGGTGACTCTTATGCTAGCTGCTTTACATTCCTCTTAGCAGATTTGTTTCAGTGTAAATGATGGCCTGCGGGCATCAACAAACACCAGCGTATTTATTTTAAGAGTTGATTAGACAATTTATTTCTGACACTTTTTTTTTATTTTTTTAGTTTTGGTCTTTTCATTTTTGAATCAAATAACAAGCTTGGAAATACCCAACAAAATTACCTCAGTGTGTTAAAGTAAATCTAAAAGTGTGTGTGCACGGATTTTGGACTTGGAGATTTTTAGGAACAAGTGAATGGAATGTATAATCTAAAAGGACAGTTAACACTAGTTGTTTGATAGTTTATTGGACTTACATGTAAGACGTCAACATGCTCAAATGAGATGGATGTAAACTGAAACTTGACCAGACAGTGATATTTAGAATACAGGAAAAGAAAATATTTAGTTTGTAAAAATTGCTGTGTACGAAGTGTGGACAAATGCACAATAACAGCGTTAGCCTTGGCGCCACATTGTGAAACCTTATTGACAGAATCTAATTGATTTTTGAATTTTGAAGCAAATACAGACGTAAGTCTTGGGCTGCAGAAAAAAATACCAATTGTACATTTATTATTTCATTAAAAAAAAAAAAAATCGCAGTATATGCATGTGTAAATCTTTAATAAGCTGCAGGGCAAACCTGCGTGCAGTATTAAAGCTGTATTTTTTTCTGACTTTTGACCACTTTCTTTCCATTTCTTCCATTTTCTAAATACAATATTATCTCTGTTTTGGTCTCAGCTCCTGCAGACGTATTTATTTTCATTCTTGAACAACTAGCTGGTTGCTAACTTTGGCCACCGCATAGTATGTGGTGTGTTTACTGGAGCTTGCTTGGCTCAAACCAGCTGTTTGACACTGAAAAAATAAAAGAAGTTCTGTAAATGTGGGTTGAGCTGCAGAGATGAAAGAGAATTCACTATGAGTTCTTGTATATTACACTTGGTCATTTGTGCCTTTAAAAAAAGACAAACACTGATTAATGCAGCTTTAAAATGAACCCTTAACTTACACTTTTGATGCTATCTGATCTGTGGTGAGCTAAATCTGTGTTGATTACATTCACATCTGATTGTATTTGACGTTGCTTTCTTTGGTTACAGAATAGTAAACCAGATTCCCTGCTGAAAATGGAGGAGGAGGGCAAATTTGACAGAACACCACTGTCAGGCAATAAAGACAGATTCAGCTTTACTGTGTCTCACAGGAAAATGCTCAGGTATGTGTGGAATGGCAGTGAATGCCGACTAAATGTTTCACGCTAGCTCTTTCAACGTGAGAGCATGTCAGCCTTCTCATGTGGCATGTCGTGGTGATTATGGAGCTATGTGGCCATCACTAGCAAATCCATTAAGAGCTAATTCAAGGACTTCTCACTGTGAGTGCCTGCTTGAGCCTCGTATCACTCCCTTATTGTCGTGCGGTTTCCTTTTCAGCTCCAAGGCGCTGAAACCTCAGACCAACTCAAGTGTTTTTGGATCATTACAAAACCTTAAAGAAGACAAAACCAAGCCAGTGAGAGACGAGTATGAGTACGTCTCAGACGAGGGGGAGCTGAAGATTGACGAGTTCCCCATCAGGCGGAAAAAGAACGCCGTTAAGAGAGATCTTTCCTGTGAGTATGCTGGACATATTTGTGCAGTGTTTCAGTTTAAAACCGGGAGGAGGGGAATACATTTTCCTGAATGTCAACTTAAATATGTCCCAATAAAAAGTTCACATAATGTATTTGCTAGATTTTAAGTTTAAGATCCTGGTCTAAATTAAATAAGGTGATAAGATTAGCTATATAAAAGAAAAAAAAATAGTTTTTAATTCTGATGCGTCAAACTGTTTTGCATATTTTGGTCCATAGGAAGAATTAAACCAGATCTCCTGAATGACATCTCTTGATTTGTTCCACAATTTAAATAAATTCATCTTTGGATGAAGTTGACGCTGCTTCTTGCGCATTTTCTTCATATTCTGTTTTTTTGCTGCGTTTTAGTGGCGTTACTGTCCTTTGTATGCACTATTTGTTTGCAAACCTCGCATGTTGTAAATTGCTGCTCCGCATCAGACTTTTAAAACCAAACCAGTTGAAGATAATGGAGGTGGAGCCTCATCTAGGAATGATCTCCTCGCTGCCCGGCGTATCTGCTCCGCCTTCCACCATTGTCAATTTGTCAATATTCCACATGTGCTGGGTTGCGTGCGTGTCGCGCACATATATACACGTCATCAATGGGAATTTATCGTTTTTATTGTGGGATGACATATACTTACCGTGGGGGATGTTTTTGACGATATATCGTAAACGATGACCAGTAAGATCAGCTATCATGTTACACTAATACTGTATATTAACTACAACTGTTGTGATGTGTAGAGAGCTTGTGTCATGCTGTTGCTCAACTATGAATTTTATTTTCCTCCAGTTTTGTCAGACATCAGAGAACCCATTCAGCCCGCCAAAAAACCAAAGTTCCAACCCTTGGTGACCAAGGTACGTATCACATGACAGCACCTAGAAACCAACCCATTTGTCAACATTTTAAAAGCTACAACATGTTGGACAGTGTTGTGACCTTCTATATTTAAGCACCTAATACTGGACTGTTACATGTAGTGTGATTATAATATTATGTCTGCAAAGAGACAAGCCAGTCATAAAAAACTACTGCAGTGTTCTTTAAAAGATCAGGTTCAAAAAATGGGAAAAATGCATTCTGTAAATCCGATGAAGATGCTCTGTAAGCTGCGGAGCGCCACACACTGATGAGGGAAATAGCTGTGGCGTGAAAGGAGGAAGAGGAAGAAACAGATTTCCACCAGATGCTCTTATGTTTACTAATGAGAGGTCACTGGAAACCATATCTCGACCTTGATCTGCTGTTTCACTGGCTATTCTCACCGAACATTAGCCCCGGCCAAGATGGAGTCTGAAGCTTCACTCCAACTAGATCCAGGCTGGATTAACAGATGGGCAAAGCGGACGCACCACCCACGGCACACGCCAGATTTATTACGTGTCTCTGTGCCTGTGGTGATGTTATTAAATGCTAATTAGCTTGAGGATATACTCCAAAGGCGCACCCTGTATTATCTATTAAGTCTTAAATGGCCTAAATGTATGTGGTGCATAATTCTAGACACATTTATTTCAAATGAATAAAATCCCCTTATGGGTTTGTCCACTCTCATATAATAAACAATGAAACTGCTGAACTAAAGCATTCATTAGACATAATAAAAGTGAATGCACCAGAATTTCTCTAAACCAGAAAAATCCCAGTCTAATAAGAAAATTGACCACTAATGTCGTGTCTGTTTTTTCTCTGCCCAAAGAGCATCGACTCCTCAGATGAAGAGACTCTGCACATAGACACAGAGGCCAAACCTGAGGTCAAAAGTCGCAACAAGGTGAAGAAGAAGGCTGGCAGCGCGGCGGGGATTCTGGACCTGCTGCAGGCTAGCAAGCAAGTGGGTGGGATTGACTACAGCGCCAACAGGTAGACTGACCTGACCCTGACATCGTTATTTTCTTCTCCTTCACTCCATTCCCTTCAACACCATTGAAACTTTCCCTTCTAAACTCATTGGGTTACAGTACATGCAAAGCATTAATCTCTAAATTGCTCCCACTGGACCGTCTTTCCTCCCAGTAAATGGATTTTAGGTCTCTCTAATGGGGCGAGTCACTGACAAACACGCGGCCCGCTCAGCGACGACGTAATTGGATGAAAAAGCTGAATTTTATAACTTTGCTTAGAGCTGAAAAACCTACCAGCGACTGTAGCAACAGTTTATGCAGATTCTGTCAGCAGTTTGTGTTAAGTCAGTGTTTGTTTCATCCAGCGTTAATCAATCAAACACTGCGTGGCTCCAGGCTCTTCCCTTTGCCGTTTGCTGTTTGCTGTTTCGTTCAGCTCTTGATGGTCTATTTCCACCACACTGAAAGCTACAAATGAGCATTGAAAGGAAGAAAGAAAACATTGCTCAAATATGTTAATTTCTCAAATTGTTTGGCGCTTTGAAGAGGGAATGAAGCAACCACGGCTCATTACAGCAGTGTTGTTGTTGGTTCATTATAGCAGTAGTTTTTGATAGTCACCTCGCCCATTGTTACAGCTCTGCAGCTAATAGCTAAATAGGTGTGCTGTTTCTTTAAGTAATCGCTATTCAGCGGAAAATACTTTGCCCTCCCAGACTGGCGATTTTTACCCGTGTCAAATAATACTTACCTCTCACAGCGAGTTCAAAGCCTTGTTCAGTTATTTTTCTCTTTCTCTTCACCTCTGCCACCGTGTTGACTGCCGTGTAATGGCTGTGTTGTTGTGTATTTCTTATTGACGTACTTACAGTCAGCCACCTGCATCTCCCAGCACACAGGAGGCCATTCAGGGCATGCTGTCCATGGCCAACCTGTCCTCTTCAGAGAGCTTGCCGCAGCCGTGGAGCAACAGCCAGTCCAAAAACAATAGCCAGTCGAAGAGCAACTCGCACAGCTCGCAGGCCGGCAAGAAGGCCGGCGGGGGAGCCGGCGCCAGTGGCGGCAACAGCAAGCGGCCGACCAAACGTGTCCCGAAGAAGCCAAGGAAGAGCAGCAGCATCGAGAGCCTGGATTACGACGACGATCAGGATCACATGGATGCGTGTTTCAAGGACTCGGATTACGGTAAGCAACAAAAGCCATCTTGTTCCTCTTGGTGCTGATAGTCGGAGCGCAGCCAGAGATCCTAAGGCCAGGCCCTGGGTGAATAAGCTTTTTTTTTCACTCAAGGCCCCTCAGATCTGGAACAAATATAACTCCAGTCTGAATATATCCACCATTGTAATATTTGTTATTTGAATTTCATTTTTCAGTGCTTTATATACTACATAATATATATTAATTTATGTCTTACAATGATATTATTATGATTTTTCCATAAAGCCTGCATACATGCAATCATAAATATGGATAAATATTAATTCACAGCTTTTAAACTATACATTTAAATACACAATCTGTATAAACACTCCTTTGCACACTGCATTGTGATTATTCTAACAATTTCACATGATTTGATGTTATTTGAGTGTGATAATCACATCACTGCTGGGATAGATTTAAAACACCCCAACGTGCATTTGTCCCGCTGTGGAAAATGTATTTCAGTTTCTCAGCGGAGGTCTTTAAAGAGGCCGTGTTTTGTTTGAATGCTAAAACCACAGCAGTTGATGACCGGAGCTCAGCAGGGTCAGTCCAGTGTCACAGGGTTTTTTTTGTTTGAGCACACGAATGAGAAAATAATTATCTGCCATGCTGGCTTCTCGCAGCTGCTAACAGGTTCAGCTAAAAACAGACTGAGTCCTGATGGATCAGCATCTGGGCCTTTACTTCTAAATTTGGCCTGGAACTTTTCATTAGGAGTAGATGATAGGGGCTCATGTTTATTTTTTGAGCATCCTTTCCAAATCCACCCTTTCGTGTTGCTCCAGTGTGTGATCTTTTTTCCTCGCAAACTTTTTCTTTGTGAACCCAATCCAAACGCAGCTGTTTGGACCCTCCCAGCTTGTTAAGAAGACATTAACACCAGTTCTGAGCTGTTATTTTACATGCTATTTGAACTTCCAATTAGTGTCTAATTAGTTGTTCATATCACGAACGTTCTCACCCTGTAATCCTCCGGCCAGGATGAAGTTTCTCTCCCAGACTGGCACTCGGTTATGGTCTTGTAAACAGGCCATTCTTTATCTTGATCCTCCAATTATCATTTATTAAAAGACCTTGATTTGAATGGTTGCGCTGTGAGCACGCAGAGAGAAGGAGGCAGTCAACAGCTGTCTCACAGCTGTTCTGCATGCTGCCACTGCAAACCTCCTCCGTTTTCCATGCAAGGAAAACAGAATAAGTGCACTTACGTCACATACTGTACTTAACATAGCTCATTGAGTAGCTTACATGCATGACATGAGTAATGTGTTACATGTTTTGATTTTAGTTTATCCCTCGTTGGAGTCCGAAGAGGATAATCCTGTTTTCAAATCTAGATCGAAAAAACGGAAAAGCAGCGACGACACTCCGTACAGCCCAACAGGTAAACAACTGCATCTAGGAAGGAAGGTCTGCTCTTCACAGTGTGATCAATTGAATGTGTATTATACTCTAATATGGATATCCTCTCAGCCCGCGTAGGACCCTCAGTTCCTCGGCAGGAGCGGCCGGCTAGAGACGGAGCCCGTGTGGCCTCCATAGAAACAGGCCTTGCAGCAGCTGCAGCGAAGCTTTCTCATCAGGTATATCCATCAGCTGGACTGATAATGCAATGCATGATAAAAGGTATACGGACGTGTATGACTGATGCAACATATTGTGTCAATAGGAGGAGCAACAGAAAACCAAGAAGAAGAAGAAAAGCACCAAAAAGAAGGCAATAGTAATTGAAGAGCCCCCAAAAATCTCTCAGGACAGTAGCTCGCCGGAGCATAACGCTGACTCCCAGGATGGCAGCCTGACAGACCACGAGTTCAACACTGGAACGGTCAAGTCGCCGGGAGGGCCGCAGCCCATGGCGCCGGGGGTCTTCCTCAGCCACAGACGGCCGTCTATGTCTTCTCCCAACAACAGCACCAACTCCATGAGTACCAATAGCAGCAGTGCGGCGAAGGGGGACCGTGCGGGGTCAGCAGACGCCAAAGGTGAGTTGTAATAAACCAGCGTTAGGTGGCTTAGACACATATTCTGTGTGCAGAAGAAAAGGAACATGATCTATTTTTTTCTTAGCTATATTAGCAGAGTTGTTAAATTGGTCCTTGATGTAATGTACACAGACCAACTACCAACTATGAGTACTTGTTCATTAGCAAATTTCAACTCCTATACGTCCTGCCTTTATCTTTTGTGGGTTTAGGGAAAGACTTCACCGTTCTAAAATGTTCTTAACTAGTTTCTTAATATAGGAAAACCGGGGACACTTGTGCTCATTTTGGAAATGAAATGAATTTCAATCTGTTGCCTTCATCACAGAGATTCTTGGAGTCACTGCTCAGTGGTAATGAATGAGTATTTACTGGGTTTAAATTGCACACTTTTCAAGGAAATGAAAGTTTCCCATGTTGTTAGTACCAAATTACTGTTCTTCCCATGAAATCTTTTTCGAAATTCATAGGCTCATAAAATAAAGCCTCATCTGAAGTAGCAATCTATAACAATTAGCAAATAACTGTTTGGTTTGGCAGATGCTTCTCTTTGAGCATGCAAAATGCATTAATGCTGGGATGAGAAACAGTTGTATGCACTGCTGTGAAGTGGAAATGACTGATAATTAATGCAGACGACTCCCTTCCTTAATTCACCAGTGTTAACTTCCTTATTTGAAGGTTCTCCAGGGACCCGGTTAATGCTCTGCTTGTTAAATTTGGACTACATGTGGTTATTAGATTTTACTCTCAGAAATGGACCCACTTCAAGTTACTCCAGGCAGTTTATTTAAATGAAAAACAAGTTTTTAACCTTGTTAACATGTCTGTACACCGATCAGCCACAACATTAAAACCACAGACAGGAGGAGTAACTCAGCATCATTGGTGTGGATGTTACTTAAACATGTAGCATCCACCTAGACCAGACCAGACACCCCCACCCCAGAGCATATACACTCCTTGATGGCAGCAGCCCTCCCCAGCAGGATTCATACAGGAACAACTAAAAAACATGAAGACCAGCACAAGGTGTTGACCTGGCCTCCAAATTAACTAGATCCCAAAGTGATCAAGCATCTGTGGGATGATCCACAGAGCCTCCTCCCCTCAAAGGCCCCCACTAACAACATCCTGTTGCCAGACACCACAGGCCACCCTCTGGAGGCTCATGTCCATTCTCTGATGAGTCACAACTGTTTTGGAGGCACAAGGGAGACCTAGATAATATTAGGAAGGTGGTCATAGTGTTATGTCTGATCAGTGTATGCTAAAAGACAATTAATAAGCTAAATAACAGCTGCACATTTCTGCATTAAAACTGCAGTGTTCCAGTGGCTGTCTCAGAAACACAGATCCAGAGAGCTAGGGTTTCATGTGTAATAAGCCTAAACTTTCTATTGCATTCAAAGCGTCAAAGTCTCTTAAACGTTCTAGAAAGTGACAAAAAATACATCAGTATTCTCATTAGCATTTTGAAACTTGGAATTCTGTGCACCCTGTTCAAGGAGTCTTTGAAATCTGCTTGCACTTCAGGCAAGTATGGCATTTATGGCTGAATTACTCTGACATTACAGCTTGCGCCATTGTGTAGCATATGATAATGTTCGAGCAGAGTTGAAGGTCAGCAGGTATCCTTGAGCTGCATTCAAGCAGCGGAAGGGTGTGTAGAAACAGAAGCGAGGTAGTATTTGCATGTAAATAAATCCACACATACTAAATGAAGCAAAGGTATAGATTTACATTTAAACCGTGAAGGTGAAAAGAAAACAATAAAACATGTTATTTTGATGACCAAAGATAAGATTTAAGGGATTTAATCCATCACAGGAGCAGAAGTTTACAAGCAGTTTATGACAGTGGCAACAGAGTGAAAATACAAGGCAGGTTGTTTTGTTTTAGATTAAAGGTACCATGTTTGGTTTTTGACCACTAGAGGCACTGTGAGCAGTGTTTTATACATGGTTTCAGTAAAACCACATATGAGACACTTATAGATTTAGACCCTAGTGCTGTAACTGACATAACCTCGTGCTGATTGGTCCGCTTGGTAGCAGCGTGTTTCCGCTTTTGTATTTCCGGCTGCTTCTCCATCTCTGTAATTTTGTAATTGATTGTTTTGGATCAACACAGATGGAACACATCGGCGAGAGGTTAACTGAGGAGATACAAGCATTTGTATGACTCGTCTCTGGCGAAATTTCAGCAAAATTTCAGTTGCCATTGTTTAATGTGAAGCAGGAAGTGGAAATAAAAATGAACCCGAGTGGGGAAAAATAATTTTTACAGAGCGAGCCAGACTGATGAGTCCACAAGTATAAATGGCACACACCGGCGCAGGCTATATGCGTAAGTTACGGCATCTATGTCCTGCAGTACTCTAAAATAACCTTTACTCACCCATTGGTTTGACAGTTGGTGGCAGTAATCCTCATGAGTTGTGGCTTGCATCCACAGAAAGGCAGGGAGGATGAAGACTACTGGCTTTTTGGGCATAAACAAGGCAGAGTTCAGTTCACTTTCTAAAGTTTTGAGCTTGCTGAGTTTCACGTTTTACCTATCCGTCTTGTTCTTTCCACAGCTAAGCGGCTAAAGAAAGGCATGGCAACAGCCAAACAGAGACTTGGAAAGATTTTAAAAATCCATCGAAATGGAAAGCTCCTCCTGTAGCATGCAGCAGACTGTTGTAGGACTGGGAAATTCACGAGCTGGGTCCCATCCCAACCTCACCACCCTGTTCACCGATTAAAGCCAACGTCGGGAAGAAGAAAAAAAACTGAAACAAGATGGGAGAAGAAGAAAATCATGCATTTTTCAATTTCTAAGAAGAACATCACTCAAATAGGTCTTTGCCTCTACTTATACTTTATAACTTTCAGATATTAAAGTGTACAGAACCTACTATAAATATTTTTTAAGAGAACATGTCTCATTTTACTACAGCTGTCAGTTTATCAGGGGTTGCTCAACATGAAGTAGAAGTACATTGCAGTCATTCCGAGATTTGTGAAAGTATCCCTTGCATGTATTCAGTTGCATGTGTGCTTGGGTCTGGGTCTGGGGGGTTATTTCCTACTATATGGATGCAGCTTATCATTGCCACGCTGAGTTGAGACGGAAAAATCCCCTCCTCCCTTTCTCCCGAGGCCAACATTCTCGGCACATCCAAGGTTTTTGATCGGAGTCAACTCGAGCATTTATCTCTTTGTGTTAACACTTAACGTTTGCAGAGCACTATCAGCGGGGATATTTATTTATTTGTGTCAGGTCATAGACAGGAAATCAGGAGCAACTGTAAAGCACAAAGCGGATCCCCGGCCAGCAGTGTCCGGATGTTTCTCAAACGTAAACTCGTACTATATATAGGAAACGTGCACTCGAGGATTTAGTGGATTGGACGGGAAAAGCATAGGACGTCTGACACTACATGGGAACTGTAGGTAATGATAAGCCTCATCCATGTCAGGTGTGCAGTTACATGGGGATACTTTCTCTCTTCTTTTGCTTTCACAGGCAGCACCGACAACCTAGACTCACATCTGCGTTTTTACGGCTTCACACAGTACAGTATATAGAATGTAGCTTGTACATAGCCTTTTAAATTACTACTTTTTGTATCCTTTCCCCTTAAGGCCTAATTCTACATTTTTACTGGTTTTGCTAATTATGAATAAATGAATACAAATATATATATGGATATACAGTATAGTCGCCATTTTTAACTTTTACTTCATTTTTGTTTTTTGTTTTTTTTATTAGGAGAGATTAATTTTTATTTTATTACACTTTTTTTGTCATTAGTTTAAAAGGTGTTGCCTGGAAAACAACTGAAGAAATAATACATTTTATTGTCATATGGCCTTACATACACAAAGCTAATTGTATTGTGATTCTGTTTGAACAAGAGACGAAGCTTTGAGGAAAAATGATGTAAAAGGAAAAAAAAACACACACAAAAAAAAACACACACAGCAACAACTCTTAAAGTTTCTATGACCAGCCTCTTGTTCGAGTTCTAGTATCCTGAAGGGTTTCGGAATTATTTTACTAGCACCTTGTGAAGTGTTTATGTGTCAGTGATGTAATTTATTAATGTTTGTAGCTTTTTTATACTTGTACAATTCTTAAGAGTTTTTCTTTTTGAATATTTCATCAAGTTGTGAAATTTCCCTTTACTTTTTTTTATTTTGGAAGCGTTTTTGGGGGAGGGGGGCATCAGTATCATTTTGACACACTAGAATCTACATGAGTCAACATTTTTTAACTCCATCCTGTCCCATTTCCAATGTGACATCATCATCACCATCATCATCATTTCTATCATTGTTATTGTATGTTAATATTCTAGCTCTGAGCAGCTGCAGCCATGCCTCCATCACACCCTTTTTTCTTATTTCGGTCAGGACATTTTTTTGAACACGGTCTCACGTGATCGTCTCTATAGCAGCAGTGTTTTTCGCGTCATCTCAGAAATGACGTGCGCTCCGATCAAACTCTCGTCAGCGGGACATATTTTCAGGTTTTTATTTGTACAGTACGTGCGTTGCTTTGTTGTGGTTTATTTTTGTATGTCCGACCTATTAAATGCATCCACTGTGCCAGGACGGTGAATGATACCTGTTGTAGCTGTCTTCCCTCACTGTTATTTACAGTACTAGTAAGTATTTACAATCCTTTTTGACCTGAATCTATATTTTTCTGTATTTAGACTGATTCTGTTCGAGGTCATGACTCACTTTTTTAAGACATGGAAACTCCGAGGAACAAACATATTGTTGTTTAATGATATGATTGTCCGCCTTGTTTACTTTTAATACAGTTACTGTGGAAAACCGAGTTTGTTATGTGTTCCTCTCCCACTTGCAATGTGACAGCTTCTGTGGTGACTACTAAAATTTAAAGTCAAATCTGTGCCACACATATCGCAGACTGATCTAGTTTTTTCTTTTTTTCTTATATTTTTTTTGTAATGGAGCTTTTTTTTTTTCTCTTGGAATCCTCCCACAGTTTCAGCGGGCCGCTTTAGCCAAGTCATTAATTAGAAGCAAGCCAAAGTCAACACCATTAAAACTGTATTAACGTAAATGTGCTCCCAAGCAGTCAAGACTCTTTTTACTCGTTCTGAGCAGGTGTTGCTGTGGTTACATATACCGCACACAGAAGAAATCCAGGAAGAAGGCTACATCCTCATCTTTATTACATCCCAAGGTTTGCTTTTGCTCCCTAGTCGCAGACAGAATTAAAAGCAGAAAACCTTTAAGCAGCAGCGCCACTAGATGGAGTCAAAAATTGTCCGATGCACGCTTTCAGATCCACCCCAGTGCAATAATATTCAAAGCGACCACAAATGCAGAACTCAGCTGTCGTAGAGCCGCTGTGATTTCGTGCATCTGCAGGTTTGACCATTCAATAGGTTTTCACACGCATTTCAGCTGTAGCTGCAGTTGTTTTTATGTCCTCTCCGAGAGTGAATTTCTCTAGAGGAGAAGTAGGGACGTGAATATGAACGTGGAGGTTTTAAGTGAATTAGTCGCGGCGCATTTAAAACAAGTGTCTCCAACAAAAATAAGTCAAATTAACTCTTCATTTGTGTAATTAAAGACTGATTATACAAATTGGGGAAGTTATGCCTTCATTATACTGCTTTCTTTCTGTTAATCCTGGATTAATAGCACATCTGGACACAATTGATTTCTCAAGAATAAAACATGCAGTGATCTTCATGGGAATCTGCAATTCCCCACGCCGGTGTTTTACTTAATTTCTCTATCAGATTTGTGTATGTAGGTGTGTAGGTGTGTAGGGTGTGTGTGTGTGTGTGTGCAGCAACACCCGGCTGTTTAAGGTCGTGACCCCGTTTCCACCCTGGTTAGCATCAAAGTGAGTTGTTATTGTTAGCTAATTGTTAACACAAGAACGCGAAAGTGCCCGACGTCTGCAAATGAAACATCACGCGGCGTGTCCTCTCAGGATCTTTTTCACGCTCGATGCCATAAAAAAATAAATGAATTAATTAATTAATGAAAAAAAAATATCACAGCACGTCTGAATTCTAGCAGTTCATGAATAACCTGTTGTGGAATTAAAATGTCAGAACTTTAAATATTTAAAGTTAGGCTTCTTTTTTTATTATTTCTAATTTAATTTTTTTATTTGGACAAATAAACCACCACCATGACATACAAAAAGTTTATTATTTTCTTAAATTATTATGCAGCCTATATCTGAAATGAATGTTTTTGAGAAATTACACACTAGAATAATGGGTTTATACATTAATTGAAACACGGTGAGACAATATTCTTATCTCTGTTTTTTTCTTGTATTCAATTTTTTTTTTCCACTTGTTGAAACTGAAATTTTGAATTGAAGATTTGTTTTTTGTTTTGTTTTTTTTAAAAAAAAATCTTGTTTGATGTGTGAACACTTCCTCCCCTTTTCTCTTGTTTCTTTTTTTAGCAGTTGGTCCTCTCCAAAGGGCAAGTGGGATCACAATTTAAACGTCAGTGTATTAAAAACAATGCCTGCAGAGTGTTACAGTCTAACTGCATTCATGGCCATGCTGCGCTCCCTTAGTGATCACAGATGTGAGTGGGCTGCCCTCGGCCGCTTTGAAACCCCTCCGGTCCCGTACAGGAGTCCCAAGTGGTCAAGAGAAACGTGCCATGTGAGATATGTCTGAATTACTCAGGAATGTCAGGTTAAGTTGAGTCTTTGTGTGGCCATGCAACAGTGCAATATCCTCACCATCACCACCCTTTTACTTTTGTCCTTTGTTCACTCCGTTCGTCTGAGTTCAGGTCTGTCATTAACACTAAAAGGTGGTGATTCCTCTGCCAACAGGCTGGTACAGCAACGGAGAGCTGCGGCTGCATAGCGATCTCCTCTCTAAGAGTCCTGGGTCGCTCGGGTTTGGGGCAGCGATGAAAAGCGTTGGTCTTTAGATTCTCTGCAGTTGTTTGGAGCTGCTCTCCTCAGCGTGGATTAACTGCTCTGTCAGGCAGCAGGATCTCCTCTGCTGGCGTTTCACTGAGCGATCAGAGGTGCAGAGAGACGTTTGGCTTCTGCCGACACCCAAACACACACAGGCACATTTCCTGTGTGTTTTGGTTTGGCAGTCAAATTACTCTTAAAAGGATTTTTAATATTTTCTTGACAGGTGATTATCATCACAGGTGGAAGGAGCCCCCAGGCCCTTTACACAGAAGAACTTTCCAAAAAAGTTTTATTTAAACAAATGTACTTGGAGTAAGAAAATAAAAGTAGATGTTCATCAAGAGATGACTTTTACTGTTTTCCAATCTGAGGGTTGAGGTCATGTGATAAAAGATAATGATTAATGTTTCATGGGAAATTAGAAAGAAGAAAAAAAATAATTATTGCTTTTTGTTTTGTTTTGCAAATCTTTGACTGATTGATGTTAAATTCTTAATCTAAAAGTAACTAGTCACTAAAACTATAGCAACATAGAAAATACTCAAGAAAACCTCAAGAAAGTACTTTGAAACTGTAAAAGGTATTTAGCTTGAGTAAATGTACTAGTCAACCAACGAAAATCCAGGTGGAGTCAACAGGTGGGACCTCCTGAAATCAGTTGCTCTGCCAAGTTTTAAAGGTTCGTATTGTTAAAGATTTCTCCTTAAAGATTCTACAGTAATGGAATGAGAGGAAACTAAAACTTGAAAACCGCTGTCAAACAAAACACAGTTATTACCTCAGCCCCCGAGATGAACGTCCGACAGCTTGAGAAGTGCAAGCAAACTCCCCATTTTCAAGACAAACACTGAGGCTCTGTTTTATGATGGTGTGTTTCCTTAACCTTTGGCAGGCCTGGAATTTTGGAACTGGAAAACAACACATCATTGCTAATTTTTGACGCCCATCAAGGAAGCAACTGTCACAAGTGAGGTGAGGGCCCACCCAAATGAGAGTGTTATTAATGCGAGTGTGATCAAGGCTGTTTTAGTCGCCGACTGCTTGCAGGGACAGCTGCCGTATCAGCACCAAAGCAGACATGGAGCTGTTTGCTTTGGTTTCATTTACACTCTGCTTCATTTCATTCACTGTATATCGATGTGTAATGTGTATTGCAATGCTAATACACACGCTGCCTACATTTCTAGATTAGAATACGTGTCTTTTCAAAATATATACAACAGAGGTTCATCATTTCCAGTGGAAGTGGAAATAATGAGTCTGCCTCAGTTACTGCTTTATTTTTCTGATGCTGCATTCAAGACTCATCTCATTCCAGCTTGTGTTCTTGCGTTATTCCAAGCTGAAAAACCACGAGGCAACGGCGATGGTGTGAGGCTAGCTAAAACCAATCTGGAAGCAACTCAATGTGCAATACTACCAACAACCACTAGATGCTGGCTCTAAGATATCGCTTCTTCTAACTAACTCCAAAACTTCTCCCTAGAAAAGTCAATTATCTTTCTGTCTTTATTAAGTGATTATTGTTACAGTCTAGAAATTCAGGCCCTCTAATGCATGTGATATTTGTTCTGACAGTCGTAGCTCTGCCTGACGTAGACTGGCAAGTTTTAAAGGCAACACCGCGCCTTCATATTTGGAAATTCATGGAAAGGCTCTGGACTTCAAACCAGCTTCAATGGCAGCCAGTGGATGTCACACATCACCGTCGATCTTTACTCTGGGACTGTGTCATTTATCTTGTGTCATGTATTTCTAACAGACTGTGATGTTTCGTCAGATATGATTTGTGGCACCAGTTTAATTTCAGTGTAACCTAGCCAAACTCAGTCCTCAGTTCCTGGAATATGAGTCTGGTCCCACTCCATTCGGATTTAATTATGGGCAGAGTTTCTGCTAATACAGAGAAATACTTCTACACACATTTGGATAGTCCTTCAACCAGCCAGCGCCATTGTGATAAACAAATTCAACACAGTGTTCAGATGTTGTGTATGACTACATGTACATGTACATGTACTGTAGCTGTCACGATTTGACTGGTCCGGCAGGTCTTTGCCGGGGCACAATCAGATCCCAACAGAGGGATCCCAGACCAACCAAGTAGTTACTGACACCTGGCTAGCCAGCCAGTGAAGCTAGCTAGGGAACAGCCACGACTATAGCCAGATGTAAAGTCATAAAACATCTGGTATTCTTTAATGTTACTTTCTCAAATGCAACTTTTGTCTCTTGCTTCTTGCAGTGAAAGTAATAACGCAAACACTGTGAACACTGCCAGCTCCACAGTCCCTTGCCCCCCTAACATGTTATCTAATGAGGAAAAGCCACGCAATGGAAATCTGTGTTTGTCCATGCTGTTGATTGTTCTCTTGTCTAGACTATATACTGAACAGGAGACTCTTTTTTTTATTTGCAGCATGAAAAAAAATCAATTCTTTTCCTCCAAAGGTTCAGTGTCTGTCACTACGGCTGTTACAGAGCAACTAATAATTCCAGCTAGATCTCCAGTAAACTTCACTGGCGCTGTGTGAACCTGTTTTTCCAAGAGCTCGTGACGTTTATTCATGCGTCAACATCCTACATTCTAGCTCTAAATGCATGTGTTCAACTTGTGCGGTGACGTTTTAGAATTCACTTAGAGCTTCTTGACACTTCCAAATGGTGGTTCCACATGATAGCTAGATGATTTGATAGAATTAGCTGTTGTGTAATGCGTGCGTGCGCGTGCATGTGCCGGGGTGGGGGTCAGGGGGTGTCATTTCACCCACGCCTCCTGGCGTAAACATCTACGATCTGTGCTTTGTGATCAATTACTATCCAGATGAGCCAAACAACATATGCAACATATTTAGCTCCGCAACGCACAAACGCAAACATCTGTGAGCAAAGTTGAGAGCAGTTATTTTAAGGTTTGCAGGGACCAGCTTGAGTTGAATGGTACTGACTTTGTTACCAGCGCTGGCGATAGTTTGACCTGCAGCAGTAGGAGATTTATGAACGGTGCCGATGATTAGGGTTAGCTAGTATCCTAAAGTGATGGTGCTAATGGCTGCATAGTTAATAGTAATAGAGTAGCAGCGGTCCAGTTCTTGGCTGCAGCCTATTTAATGTTGTAATATCACTACAGAAAAAACTGCAGTGTTGTACTTACATTAAAGACAAATAATTTACTGACTGTATTTCAGTCTGTTGACAGGAAAACACTTTTCTTACAGCTTATATCACATAAAGAAGATAGTTAAGGAAGTGTAATTTAACCGAAGTTCATGTTACACCACTATTTCAGTTAGTTATTGTTATAGTTGCATAATACGCAAATTTAAGACATCTGGCTTGTGTTACTGATGTTAATTATATTTGATTTATTGTTTTATTTTATATACGCGAGCAATAAAATGTCTTGCTGGGTAAATATCGCATGGTACTTCAGTAGAGAGACTAAAGGAAATGCTTGTTTTTGGTATGGGTTAATAGTACAAAACACAAAAAAATAATGTCCTCATCAAACATTTTTAAACATCCAAATATCCATTTCAAATAAATATATATAAAATAATAATAATCCATTTATTTATTATTGAGGACTGCTGATTAGCTGTTATAATGGCTCAGATTTCATTGTGGATGATGTGGAAATAAATTACACTCAGCTGGCACTGGGAGTCTCCCAAGAACAATTACTTTGTTTACACGTGGTAGAAGGGGAGGGAAGCTGCCTTTGAGAGTGCTCTTTAAGGTCATGGCATCGTTGCTGTGGATAAGCCCAATGTTTACTGAAGTATTTTAAGGAAACTCAGAGCTGTGCCACGCATCAACAAGTGTCCTAAACGACTGCACAAAGGCTCCGTTTTTAGTTCAACTGAAGCGAACGCTCACCTAATCCTCCAGAGAGGCTCCTGTGATGGGGCCCCCGCCGTCTAAGACTGCGAGGCCTCTTTAACAAGGTGCTGAAGTCACTTAAGCACAGAGCAAACAAACAAACAATTCAAATCACTCGCAACATTTCCTGGACCCGGCTCTCTAAACAAGTGCAAGCACGATTCACGTATCGGGGATGCGTTCAAAGCTGCCGTATGTTCATCTGTGTGTAATTATTCATCATTCTAGCCGGGAATTCCAATGACGTGCTGCACTAGTGAGGCAGCATTAGCCTTCTCTGAAACAAGTGGGGTTTATTTTCGAGCCTCTGCTTTTTCTCCACGGCCAGATTGCCCGGAGAGATTGGCTTTCTCCGGGCTGTGTAATAGATACCATCTAAATCATTAGGGCTCATTCATTGCCTTGTGCCACTCCGCGACTCAGGTTCCTGCGACCCCAAGGTCAAGCGGCTGAGAGCTCCCTGACCTCCAGCACTTCCTCCGAATATTAACAGGGTAGTTATGTAGTCAAAAGTCCTGATATAGAACATTGGTTCATTTAGATAATAGCCAATCAGGCAGAGCGGTGGGGAGGCCAGTGATCTCCTCAATATGGCCGGGCCTTTATGTGGCTTACTGAGGGCATAATGACGGCAAGCGGAGGAAGCGTAGGCCTCTCTGACTGAAATTATGCGGTCACATGCCTGCTGGCTGTAATGCTTTCCTTTAACCCAGCTAAACGGGGACAAATCCAGCCAGGCTCTATTATGAAGATGAATGCTGCGCAGTTATCTTGCAGACATTCAGCTTTAATATGAGACAGAGAGGAGCTTTGAGGCCACCGTGGCATAAGAGGCATTTAGTAATATCATTTATATGGTTATTTTTTTTCTTATTTAGATTTGTGTATTTTTCAGTCTGTGTTTTAGCAGAAGTAAAGCGGTTGTGTGTAGAAGCGCGATTCTACCACTGCAAATAACATTTTAAAAATTAAAATTTGGACTAATTCAAATTTTGTCTTTTTCAAATATTGTACATGTTTGACTGACCTTTTTCTTTTTTCTCAAATTTGTGTTTGGGTTTGTGTCCCGTAATTTAAGCTTTCTGTGTCATATTATCATATCATTTAATTATGATCGGTTTTATTTTCACAATATGGTTTTAATTTTGTCTCATATTCAACAGATACTTTAGACACAATTTTGACATTTTGTCTCATAATCTTTTGAATCACAATTTGATCTTTTTGTTTGATATTTTCTCATAAATCTACCTTTTATCTCTCTCTCTCTCTCTCTCTCTATATATATATATATATATATATATATAATATATATATATATATATATATATATATTATTTTTTATTTTTTTTACAGTGACATGCATTCTGCAACAAGTCCTGACCAGAAATGAAAATGACCCAAAACCCCACACTACAACTTTACAATTAGCTAGTGGGAGGTCTCTTTGACAAGCTTCTGAAAGAAAACTGCATCTTGTAAATACTGATGCAATCAGTTAACCGTACTATTTGTGATAGTGTTGATCACACTGAATGCTCCCACATTATCAGTGTGACCCCGTCTGACTGCACAGCGGTCGCTCTGCGCTATCAGTCCTCTAATCAGGAAAACATCGCCGTGTGTTTGTGGAGCTGAAATGGAGCGTGACAGCTGCTGAAGGCTCTCTGGAGGTGGACAGCACACCTGCAATGTCATCCCTCACACCTCCACTCCCCCGTCACACGGACAATTAACCCCTTTGTGCTTAATTGTCCGTGTGCTGGAGATGTGAGGGATGAGGCTGCAGTTGCAGTCGCTGGTTTGAAGTGTTGGACAGTAAACGAAGAGAAGAAGAAGCTCTAGTGTTTGTGTGCACATTACAAACGACACTTAATGATCCAGTAAATGAATGAATCTGTTCCAGTTTACTGAAGATCCTAAGAAACATTGACGTCGTCTTTAATTCATGTATAGGAATTATCATATTTCAGGAGTAAACACAACAGTGGTTAAGGTGTGAGTTGGCTTTGTTGTGTGTGCATGTGCATTATATTCATCGCAAATCACAGAAACTATTTAATTGTCACTAATTACGTAATGGGAATTTACATCAGGCACAAAGGCATTCAAAATCATAGTTTAAAGATTTTCATTCACTTTCATTTGCATTCAAGGTTTTAGCGCGTGTTCACGTGAAGCCAAAACCGACAGCGTCAAGTGATCATTCTCTGTGGATTAGTGTCAGTGTTTACAAGGACAGAGAGTCTGCTCACCGGCTGACTGGTAGGACACCTGTAGCCGTCTAATGCAGGCCTCTTGTTGCTCTCTGGTCTTAATGATGTTGAACTGTACATCATTGCTGTTGCACCATCCTAAGCTCTCCACTACACCTGGTCATCTGTGATACAGTCAAAACCGGTGGAGTCACCCATGAACTTCTGTAAGTCCCCAAAGACGAAGTAACAGTGGCGGTGCATTTCCTTGGGGAACGCAGTTCCTCATGTTCTTGCCTCTGTATGTCAGACTTGCAGCCTGATAAACTGTAGCGCGCTGGTGAGGTAGTCTGTCGTGAGAAAGCCCTGGAGTCCTTACAGTCTATTACTGAGTACAGGTGCTAAACAGGAGGTTTTCTAGATCGTCTGCATCTTTTTCGCTTCAGGAAAGGGCCATAAAGATCAGTCCCGACAGCTGCTTTGCACACACGTTGAGCATCAATCGCTGGTGTTGTCAGATTCTCTGGTATTGTTGAATATATTTCTACATATTTCCCCCATTTAAATTCTACCATCTGTAACATTACGCATGCTTTACTCATTTCATTGATTGCTTATCTTTTGTATTTTATTCTTGTTGGGTAGAAATGGTTCTCTGGACATTCTGGGCCTGCTTCAGTAGGGATGCAAGAGCTCACCAATCCCTCATTTGAAAGCAAACAAGTTATTATGCCAGCATGTATGACGCAAAGGCTTGCTAAGTTTACAGTCAATTATGTAAATGATGCTTCCACAAACACAGAGTCTTGTATGCAGAGTGCCGCTCCTCTCTGCTGACCTGTCACCATTATGCCAACCAAGAAATAAGCTCATCTGTGCCAGCATGAGGTACAGCGAGCCCAACAATGTCAACACCATTCACATGAAATGCTGCAGGTGTGCTTCAGAGATGCTGATTTTATTGTGTAAAAAAAATAAAAAAATACTGATTACTACTGCAGCTTTAATCAAGATGGCCCACACTTCTGATTCATTCAACCTTTGACAGCTGCCACATGTACTGCACGCATGGCTTCATATTAAGCGATTACAAAAACTAAACTAAAAAGAGTACAAACAGCTGGTCATAGCTGTTAGCTGCAGATTTTCTTCAGCATTGAGTTTCTCAAGACTTTTTCCATTTAGCACCAGCTCGACGCACTCGGTCATTTCTCAGTGGCTAACACCCAATCTGTGGCTGAAACGTTCTGCTGGTTTCAGTCCATGCATCAGCCCCAGAGAGCTGACATCCAAATATAGCCCAAAACACTGGAAAGCAAAGGACAGGTTTCTTAGATAATGAGCTTTTTTTTTTTATTTGCTGCTGTCAGGCACTCCCATGCAGAGGCTAAGGAATGCCATCCTAAGCTTGAATGCATGTCAATTACAGCCGCATTCTCCTTGACCTCAGTGAGTAAATAAACACTCTGAAACCAGTGGATAATCATCACAGCCACTTTTGTCTTATTGCAGAATTTAGATGACACATGGAACCCGCATGCAGGCAGCCCTCCACTATAAATAGTCGGCAGCAATCAAACAAAATAAATGAACTGTCAGAGCACAAGTATTTACAAGCACGACAAAATTTTAAGTAATTATAAGTAAATTTGTTGCATTTCTGAATAAGTGGTAGCAGATAGGCCTCTGACAGGGAGGCAGTGGTGTGTGACGGGCTGATTTAGAACAGCCAGGCTGCCCAGCTCTGTGTAAACCCTGAACCCCGGCAACAAAAAAACCCCATTCCACATCCCACACCAACCACATCTCAATACCGAGGGAAGCTTAAGACATCTGTAGGGCCATTACACAAAGTCACACATCAAGGAACACTTGGCCGCTGTGCCACCCCTGTTAAATTCCCCCAAAATGCCCAAAATTAGTTTGGCTGTTCATATCCCCTGACCCTCTGAATTCTATAAAGTAGTCACGCAAATTCTGACTGACACAATAAAATAAGAAAAGGCATTGAGAAACTGATAAGCCTACCACTGTCCAGTGCTCACATGAGATGTCAGAGGAAAATTTAACGTTTCTGGGATTTGAGATGTTCACCACATTACCATATTTGTGCACCATATGACATGATTTAGAGACAATCATGTGATAATTTACATCTTGATGGCCTCATTCATGTGGCTTACTGAAAAGGATTTGCAGTGCCCGCTGCGCTGATTACAGACCGAGCTGAACTGCTAAAACAATGCGTGCTGCAGTCGGCGCGAGCGGGGAGAAAATCTTTATAATCAACATCTATTTTTAGGCACTCTGCATCTTTCATTTGGAATAACTGTGGCATTTATTCAAAGTCTGTCTTTGTTGGAAATCTTAAACAAGCCAGATAAACAAAAGGCCAGAGAGAGTGGAGCAGAGAACACATCAGGGCAGGCGCTTGGATGGATGTGTTACCCTTACAGAGTTGGACTGTTTAACAAAATAGTGTAAAGGTGGGACTTTCCATGGGCCATGTGGTAGCGACTCCCTTACCCACACACACACACACACACGGACAACACCCCCCTTTGGGGCTACTCAGTGGGACAATAAGCAAATGACAGATAAGGAATGATTTGCTAAAAGCAAAACCTCCAAAATAAACAAACCATTACACTGTGCTGCGGGAGAGGTGGGTCGTAGCTTCTAATTCAGGTGAATTGCAGACAAATTTCCCCTGGCTGGCACACTTACAGCTGTAATAATATAGAAGGGGCTGCAGAGTGGCTGGGCTGCAGACTAGCCTGCACAGTGTCCACGCATGGCCTAAGGCCTGCAGCAACATCTCGCATGGTAAACATGCCCGTGGAGAAAATGTAGGGCATATATTAATAACATGCTGTACAAGACCTGGAAATTTAAAATATTTTCATAGTCCTTTTAAAGTTTGAACGTTTCATAGGAATGAGATTAACAGCATGGACAGGAAAGTTGACCGCCACACGCACATACTTGCCATCTGCTCGTGGACCATCCCGCCTATCCACCCCAATCTCTTCAGGTGGAGGAACCGTTAGATAGGTCAGCCAAAGACTGTGTAACTGAAGACTGGTGTTTCATCCTCCTGCTTTACAGTCAGCGTCCTTTCTTTAAAAAATTCTGTAACTGGAACACAACCTTCCTGACCAAAAACCTTACACTCCTCGTTTCGCGTAACTTTTTTTTTTAATATAAATGTAAACATGCACATGATGGCACTACTTTTTTCATTATACCTGACCTGTTCGTGTGTGCATGTGGCTGAGTGCTATGTTCCTTCCTGGGGGAGGGCTGAGGGCCGGACGTGGGACTATCCCAGACAGCAAGACAAAGCGGGTAAATTTGTCCGTGTTTTCTTTACCAGGAGCGCTGTGTTTATTTTCTGTTTCTTTGGTTTCAAAGAGTGGGCACTAAACTGCAAGGGAAACATGAATGATTAAAATTAAAGTGCTTTGATTGAGCGCTGTTTTTCCAGGCTGTGGCACAAACATTTGCAGTTTTGTCCTTTTATAGGGATTTTAATGATCTGTTGGGAATGCTCGGCCCTAAATGATGTGTTACAGGAAATAAACTTCAGAGAGATACGCCTCACCGTTGCCCTGAGTCAGATTATGTAAAGCAGATTTAATGGTTTGATGTTTACAGCAGTTAGCATTTGAAGCTTTGAACGCTCTAAAAGGCAATAATCCCGAAGCTCTCAGTTATGATTAAGCTGGATGTGAACAGTATGCAAAGTGGGAGTCCAGCAAAGAGGCCAAAAAACATTCAAGAGTAGAATAAGGACATTTTCACTTTGAATCCCCGTCAACGAGGCCACACACTCTCTCATATTTTCACTGTGGTACAGTTGTAAGTCTGAGGAAACCTCGCTCATCGGCGGGCTTCAACTGGAGTGTGTGTGCGAGCGCGAAGGGCAGAGCAATGACACGGTCCTGAGCGCCTGATTGCAGGCATCTTGAAAAGATCTGGCCGGCTCGGGCTCACCACAGGTCTCCTTTCAGTTGGCTGTCATTACCGCCGAGGTGAGCTCTCACACACCGACCCACACACACACATACGCACACTCATGCTCGGGGGGCCGCGAGATGAATGAGCGCACTGAGGCCTGGGCCTGATCAAGCGAGCGGCGGCCGGGAGTTGGTGTAAGGAAATCCTCTGGTGGGACTATCAGAGCACATTAGACTGAGCAGGCCCTGACTCTGGGACACACAGCTGCAAAGGAGAGCACACTGAGGCAGTATATTTCAGCAGCCGCTAAACGTTGCCGCTTTAATCCTAATATAAATATGTTAGCCAAATTGGAAAAAGAGGCCTCATTTACCTGTTTCACAAAAATTCGAGGTAACGAGGATTAATTACTTATTCAGACGTTAATCATCAAATAGTAATGTGAAGCAGAGGCAAATAAGAAGCGGAAAGGACCCAGAGCTTTCATGTAGTAACTGACAGAACGGATAAAGTTGCCTTCTTCGGAGCGCCTACCTTTCTTGGAAGTCACTTGCAGCCATTTTCATTTGATTCCATCTAGATTTCCTCTCGTTCAAATGTTAAACGAACTGATTAAACTGTGTGTGCACGGTGTGCTCGCTTTCTGACAGGTGTACTACTCCTCTCCCTCACGCACTAACGCATGCAATCAGAGACTGTTTGTAAACAGTCTGCCCTTTCTCAAATGTGCCCCGCAAGATTTGCCCGAGGAAGTGAAATTGCTGCAAAGCGGCCTCATTTGGCACTGGGCTTCAGCTTTGTATGCCTGAGTGAGTGTAATTGCTGGAGCGGTGGTGGGCGAGGGTGGGGTTCGTCGAGGGGGGGGGGGCGGACAAACCCAGCTCTGGGTTTGCTATCTCTGGGCATACCTTCCCCTAATAACGACCGCGAGTGAAATCGAACCCCGCTCTGCCTTTGCTCTGAGAGGTGATTAGCCTGAGAAGTCCTCATCGAGCGGCTCTGTTTACGTTAGCTCGAGATTTATCTTTGAATTTGTGATTCATTGTCGACGGATTAGCCCCTCGCATTCTGTTTCAGAGTAATTGTGTTTAAGTGGAGCATGCAAAGCAACGGACTGCTTTGGAAAATTGGTTTCATTATTGGAATTATTTGCCATTTGCACAACAAGCAGGAGGGTAATTTCCCTCTCCCTGTTGTCAGTATAGAGAATGAGGATGTTACTGTTGGCCTACTGTCAAATATGATGTATGTGCTGAAGTTAACACCAACCACAGCGCACAGACTGAAGGCTTTTGTGTTGGTTCTGAGGGGACCTGTTGAACTGTTCCTGGTTTGATCTGTGAGGTGTGTGCATGTGAGTGTGTGCGTGCGTTAGCAGACATGACCCGGCCAGGCGCGGAGCTTCATGTCTGGTGTCAGGTAGGCCGAGCCGTAGCTGTCAGCAGCGATGCTTTATGGGGGCATTTCCTCCTTCGCTCTGACATGTGCTGTCACCTCGATGTGGTAGACACTTCCATCTGCCCGCTAACAGCCTCTGCTCTCAGCACACACACACACGCACAAAGGGAGACACATGTTTGTTTTACTCTGTTGCGAACACGTATATCAGATATCCCCAACACACACCAGCCCTGTCTGCCAAAGAAATGATCAGGATGGGCCGGATTAGAAGCACGTCAGTTGCAGACAGCTTTTCAACGGAATAATTTAACAACTTGGCTGTGAAGTCTGACTCTTTTCACCACATATCACACTGAAGTCTTAAGTGTGTATTGTCTTTGCTATCATGAACAGTGCACTTGGTCTTTTAGCAATAAAAGTAAGATTTTATCACTATCTATCTATCTATCTATCTATCTATCTATCTATCTATCTATGTGGTATGTAGTGCACTGTATGTTTAATGCAAGTACACATTAAAAACTGAACATTGACCTTTATAATGCTAGCTTGCTAAAACTGTATAATGTGAAAGTTCATTTAATTAGGCTACAGTGTCATTTGAATTACTAAAAACAGTCCACAGTTAAAATCTAATAACATTTGTTCTGGACCAAATTATAAAAGTGACAAGTGTCAGTAGGTGTACGTTTAAAATTAGCATATTCAATGTTAATTTAGCATCGTAGCATACAACAGTAGTGCCGACACTGTAAGTACACAGGTTAACACACATTAAATCATGTTCCTCATTAAATGGTTTGCTAAGATGCTGAGAAAATATCATGCTGATCATTGTCATGTAAAGCTTAAATGTTAGCATCTGTTAGCAGAAGCCTCCATAACATAACTGTTGTTTAAATATTAGCTTCGTAGCATATTAGTTGGAATTAACGTCATTTCCTACTATTTAAAATACAAAGGAATTCTGGTGAAATGTTTTATACATATATTCTGAAGTGCATTGTTGCTGAAAAGTAAAAAAAAAAAAGCTAATAATTATATAATGTTCATTCAAATCATACATCCACAAGCGCAGAGGACACATGGGATTAAAAGACACTTCTTAAACATGCATAAACGGACGTAAACAATTCTCTCCTCTCTCATATGTCAGCAAAGTGATGCATCAGTCTAACTTCATGTATATACCCTACTTGACGGTGTATGCCGCATGCTTTGAAGAAAAAAAAAAGTGCCAGGACACTAGCTGTGTTGAGTAGTGGTAATCAACAAACACAAAGAATGGCAGGCTTTACAGCTGACTGGTGCAGGGGTCGCTTCCATCTTTGGAAAGATCACAGTGAAGCTGAACAAAGGGAGCAAATGATTCATGCCGGGTTGCGCGGGGCCGTCAGATGGATGGTCTGAGTTAGCGGTGGGACCACCCCTCGGGAGCAGCAGGACACACTGTTTGTTGGGCATGATGAATTGGCTGCATGCTTGAACCCTAAGGTTTGCAAATTAACAGTTAATTAGTGGTTGATAAATGACAGATCGACACAAGCCCTCCACCGCCGTGGCCCTGCACTGCTATCTCGCTGAGGCAAGTGTTTATGCGCCGGTAACAAGTGTCGGAGCTGAGTGTTATGTCTGCGTTTTGTCACATGGTGCGATTGCTCTCAGATGCTCCTACACCCTCTCCCCTGAACAAGCAGCCACCCACAGACCCACCCCAACATTTTAGTCCTACCCCCGTTTACAACTACTCCACTCCCATGGCCTGGTCCTGCTTTACTTGTCTGCACTCCTTTATTGATTTATCCTCCAACACAGCTTTTCAAATAAGAATTATACCCTTACATACTTATAAAAGTATAATAAAAAATACTACAGAATAAATTGCAATTATATTAAGTTAAAAGTTCCTATCAACAACCCATGAAGACTCATTCTGAGCATGATAATTGCATTTTCCCTGCTAGATCGTGTTCCCGCCACAACTGAAGGAAGCAATAATTCAGGGCCTAATGATGTAAATTGGAGGGAGGTCCTGCGTGCTTGACATCTCTGTTCTGAGTGCAGAGGAAGACATATTTAACCTAACAACACTGTCTGTCGCTGGCAATGGCCTGTAAATGGGCCTCGCTTTTTGAAGGAACCACAGCGGACGTGAATAAGTGGAGAGTTCCAGTAATGGCCCGTCCCCCAACGTGAATAAGAAGGCTTTCCTTATGGGACCTTCGAAAGACAAGAAAAAAAAAGGAGGATATTTTGTTATTAAGTGCAAATTAGTGTCAGTTCTCCAGTATACAATCTGTTTCCTCCCCTGACATTTCTTTTACTGAAGGCTGGGAAGGTAATTCCCAAGTAAAAGTGAGCGAAATTACACAATAATGCTGTATTCACCTCACCACATGCTACCCTTCCATGTAAATGGCATATGATTGAGTGGCTCTGAGGGAGGGAGACAGTTCTGTGAAATATGTTCTGAACTGTGCTTGAGTCATTCATGTTTCAACAGCAGCGGGGGAGGTAGAGGAAACAGCAGCATGTATGTACATTCATTACTGCAGACCTGGCATGGGAGGAGAAATAATGTGCTTCAGCTCAGTGAGTGACTGCCAGAACAAAGTATATACAGTGCTGCAGCTCCACAACTGCCCCACTGCTCCCCCGAGGGGCCGTGGCTATTTGCTGAACCATCTGAGCAGGAGTTTTGTGTGACAGAATCCTCATATGAATTCATGTGTCTTTGAAGGCATGTTTTTAAAAGATTAAGACAACAGTTAGAGGAGGAAGCTGAAGGAACCACACCTGAATCCAACAAAACCTGCTTCTCTTCACAGTCGGCTCATTTCCCCGGCCTTTTTAAAAGGCTTACTGGGGACCTAGCATTCATCACTTCAGAATTAGCGCCAATGAGAAAGCTGAAAAACGAGACCCTGCAGACCTGCAAGGTGATCATTATCATTATGCCTGACTGATATCACTCAGCCTTTTCCGATGCACATAAAGTGCTCGGGTCCCCTGCTGGAAAAACGCGGTCCTGAGAGGCCTGCCAGTGTACTTCCAGCTGCTCTGGCTGCAGGCTGCTCGATGTGGACGGCTCATCTCTCTCTGGGAGCGTAACGCAAGGCCTTTCATTAACATGCTGAGCAGCAAGCAGTCGCTGCCAGGCTCCCGGGCCAAGCGTCCAAATGTTTGTATCCCCTTTCCCATCTGAAACGGAAACAATTTGGTTTACAGTACATTGGCTCCAAAATCTTGCTGTTATGTGTTTCTGCCATTTTGGTTGCTGAGTGCCCAGCATGAGTCACTTTGCTAATGTCAGGAGCATTACTATCATTATTTCATGGTTAGTTTGACACACGGCTAATATCCCAATGGCAGGAGTTGAAATGAGTAGGGCGAAGAATATGAAGTGAAAATATGAGGGTGGGAGGTCTGCTAGTAGTGTTTGTCCTTGTGTGTATGTGTGTGTGTGTGTGTGTGGGTGTGTGTGTGCGCAGGGGAGGGACATCTGGAGTCTGCCAAACAGCTCCTGACAGAACAGTGCCTCTCTTGGCCATTTCCTTCAAACAGCAATCAGTCCGAATCAAAGCAGCTGCTCTGCTCTTGAATACTCCAATTGCGCTAATCAACTCCGTTTAGCAGCTCCTCGGCTGGCGAAGGGTTTAGCCACGCTGCCTACTGAGCACGCTCACACACGCGCACACACGCGCTTCTTATTTCTATCTCTGTGAGGACCTTCCGTTTGTATAATGCATTCCCTGGGCCCTTACTCTAACCATAACCCTCTCCATAACCTAACCAAACCTAATCCCAATGTTAAACTTAAAACCAAGCATTAACCCTCAAAACATTGCTAGGACCGGCCAAAATGTCGCCACAATGACAAAATGTCCCCACAACATAAGTAGCCCATGACAAATTGGCCCTCAGAACGTAATAAAACAAGACCACACACACACGCGCGTGCGCGAGCTGGGTGCTGTGGATTCAGGCCAGTGTTCAAAAGTCCAGTCAGAAATAATAACACTTATTTTATTAGGCTGATTGGAGTGTTGCCAGCAACATTTAACAGTTTTACACATGTTGAAATGAATGCAGGAATGGAAGTGGTGAGCCCGTTAAAGATTCAAACTAATCATGCGCTCGTTTCTGGCACCGAGCGGA
This sequence comes from Planiliza haematocheilus, assembly GCA_005024645.1. Lineage (NCBI taxonomy): Eukaryota > Metazoa > Chordata > Actinopteri > Mugiliformes > Mugilidae > Planiliza > Planiliza haematocheilus. The sequence continues at coordinate 1,587,786 of SRSE01000430.1, forward strand.
GCAAAAGCTAAGCAGAACGTGATAATGCAGCAGGAGCGGGAAATGCCACATTATTCTGCTGGATCTGTTACTCTGCAGCAGCTGTTGTGTCTATTGTATATGACAATTCCAGTCTAAACAACATGGCACTAATCCTGCAATTTCCATTCACTCAGATGACAACAATTCAGGTTAATCTTGCATGTTGAAAGCTACGCAGCAGTGATCCAAACAAATGTCTGGAGCAGGCTTTGCCTTGACTACCACTGGATGCTCTGATAAAGAAAACAATGCTAATTGTCCTAACTTGCCGGCTGAGTCCAGCTCTGAGTCAGCCTGAAAATTCATTTTGTGACTTCAGCCCTTCTTGCTATGATCACTGTTATATAAATCCTAACATTTAACAACACAAAGCGGAGGAAGTAAAAGCACACAGAAAGTGTTTCAATGTGGTCTGGCTGTGTAGCCTTGGCCCTGGGAGAGACTTCCTCTGCGAAGTATTTAATGTTGGAAGCGTTCTCTCTCCAAACACAGAGCACCTGGGACAACAGCGGCCATTCCAGAGCCGGTGTTAATCAGCGGCAATGCAGACTGGCAATCAGCAGTACCCACAAGAATACAATTAATATGGTATGCTGGCTCTCTGTACGGCCGTGCCGCCTCTCTTGTGAAAACAAAAAGTTACAACGTTAAACTGCTCTAAACATTTGGAAGAAACTGTGTGGTACATCCAGAGAAAATCGTCTTGATTGCTAAAAGGATTTCAAAGAGGTTGCATGGAAACTGGATGAAAGCGAAGAGAAAAATCCAAGCAGCTTTAAAAGCATTCTTTGCTGCTGTCAATTATTTTCTTCTGTTTCAGTCAGACAAAACACGTCTTGTGGAATTTGATCAGTGTCACTCCACAGTGCTGGAGTGGATTTGAGGCATAGTATTCCTGAGTGATCATAATAACTGATATGAGATGAATAGATATGTCATGGTGATTTGGCTGTCAGGCTTGATGTTAGTATCATAGATGTGGCATCATTACTAACAGGCACTAAGTAGCTGCAGCAGTGTGGTACTGATACAATGAGCCCTTTGAGGCAAATTAGCAAAATTGTGCTAAGTAATAAAATGAACTTGAAAGTCTGGTTTGATGTGGTAAACTGATGTGGTGAACAGCATCCCAAGATTAATTGTAACTTTATTTTGGAAATAAAATCAATTAAAAAAAAATAGCTATAATAAATGATCCTGCTACTACGATACTGCAGATAATCATCTAGCCTCAACATGATCATAATATTAACTTGACTTTTGGCAGTTTTGTCAGCAAACGTCATTTTCTGCTTTGGCTAATTTAATTTAATCTGGAATTATCAAACAATGATGAACAAACCTACCATAAAAAATGTTTTATGCATATTCATTTATGCATATTCATTATTATTGCATCATACTGGCATCCTGCTGGAGATATTACACACCACACCATCACTCTGTCTTAATGTCACACATACTTCGTAACTCTACCTATATAATACTTGACTATATAAATGTGCCTGATGCCCACTATCTGCTCATCACATCTACCCAGTTTATATTAAAGGTGTATCATACTGTATAATATTGTATAATGCATGATATTGTGTATATGTTTAATAATATTATTGTACACATACAATAGAATAGAAGAATTTAATGTCTTTATTTGTCATTGTGGTACAACCGCGACCAGAGGTCCCCTTTTAGGTGCAGTTAAAAAAAAAATAGAATAAAAATATAAAGGTAAGGAATGAAAAGGATTATGTACAAAACTGTAAGACTATAGACACTGGCATGACATAACAACTGTTATTACAACGTGACCATGACTTATTGCACATAACACATAAATTATCAGTTGCACATATAAGGTTATTGCACATTATTATGGGATTTTTTCACTTTATTTCTTTATTGTTTGAGTTGTTCAGTGCAATTACGGATCTCGGAAAGAATGTATGTATGTGTGTGTGTGTGTGTCTATACATACTCCAATCTTTAATCATCATAATAAAATGTGTGCTAAAATAAAATAAAATAAAACATGTTTATATGTCTATATATGTGCATATGTATATTTGTGTGTGCATACTGAACTATATTTTGTTGGCTATGCAGTCCATACTGCATATACCAATCTATTATTACACTACTATTATGGTAAAATACCACAGTCATAACTTGCCCTTCTGGTTAGATGCCAAACTGCATTTCGTTGTGTATAAGCCCATACTATATGCAATGATAATAAACTTGAGTGTAATCTAATCTAACCTAATCTAATCTTGAGGCTATAAAATAAAAACACTCTGTAGAAATGAGAGGAACTACAGCGGTAGGTGATAATTGCATTTGTCACAGCAAGAAAGACTTTACAATATATAAAACAGACCTATTGTTGAATCAGAAATTACTGATTAGAGCTGCTTTAAAGTGAGAGTCCGATGCAGTGGAGTAGCAGTTCCCTATTCCCACTGTTGACACAAACATCATTACGTTTTGAAACCGGTTTAATTGACCGTTACATTATGAAGAGAAATGAAGCATAACATGACCTCATAACCAGCGAAACTGCAGGCGGTGCCGCTGAGAGAGCACTTCTCAACACTTCAGAATCCAAAAGGCAGCAGACTAATAGCCTGGCTTGAAAAAAAAGTGCACACTGGCAGCATTTGAGAGTGGCCACTCTTAACATTAAGGTAATGCTTGTCCACAGTTTGGTCTAAACACAGAGCCTTTTATGGAATTATCCTAATTAGTGTGACCATTAGCCTTAATAGGGAGTAATGGGCAGTTACATGTTATTTGGTAAAACAACACCCCGGAGGCTGGAGGTGTTTTATTACAGCTCTATATTAAGCTCATTTCTGGAAGGTAAAGAATGTTTCCAGATCGCAGACAAAATTGGTTGGGTGCTAATTCAGTTTCCACATCTAGCCGAGCGCGGACCACCCACCAGGAAAATAACATGCGGTAAGATGCTTGCTGTATGCTAATAACTAGTCTGCAATGACAGCTTTAAGTTGGAATAATTCCTTGAGAAGCACTCTCCAGTCAACTCCATGCAATATTCTGTAAAAAATGGTTATTCACATGATTAGATACAGAACTTTTAAAAAGCTCAGCGTGGAGCTCCTGTTTCCAGCCGTTATAAGATCTGATGCTTTAAGTAAATTAGAAAAGAGGCCCTGTATGTAACCATAGAGCAACATCACAGGGAAGCCAGGACTACACTGTTTTCACATTACACCACTCCATTTAGCAAGAGTTACCATAGGCAAGCAAAAAATCTGTATTTGACCAAGACAGAGAAAGGTTCTTTTAAAGTTTAAATCTGAGTGACAAAATGTTTTAGGCTGCAGTTTAGCAGCGGTTTGGATAATTAAGCCTGGGAACACAATAACCTCTGGCACTGCTCACATGGTGGGGACTACAGTCTGCTCTTTTTTGTTGATTCTGTAGAACAGTTGTAATTGCTGTGTTTGTACTGCTCTTCCTGTGGGAAGCTATACGCAGTCTGAAGCCACACATGAAATGTTATCTGCGAGGCTGCTAAAATCACAAATAGGCAACTTGGGGAAGAAAAATCACATTTTAAGACAACTTAACCCTGGTGGATGAAGTGTTCAAATGGTTTCCAGAGCATGCAGTAATCACCATTTCCAGGGGAATTCCTTCACACCAGGCTTCTGTAAACATAGCCAATAACGAGTTAATTGCTTAACAGGGTGAATGATAAGCAGCTATTTAGTGGCGGCTAACTCTCAAGTGTGAAATGTGGATCCAGCGTCACCGCATTCAGCGACATGGAGATTTATGACGCATTTACAAACTGGTTTAATTCCAGCGTGCTTGAACGTCGCTACGGACCATTAGCCTCCCACAAGCCCCATCATTCTCCAACTGACTGAATGTTATCTGTCTTTATGAATCTCCTTCAGTCAGTTGAACTATTTCAGATGACGTATCATCCCCTTGGATAAACCTGTCACATCAGTGATGAATGAGGATCTAATCACAATTCAATATGTATATACATGGGTCCTATACTCAGATCTGCTTTTATGTGCATACTGTAACACAAAATGACCTTAACAACACAGGTTTGCATTCATATCCCTCACCATCAAATGGGCTTCTGATCATCCCCTCATATGTGCTGTAGCAGGACAACGGAAAGGACAAGGGATCTTGCAACACATGGTCTGACCCCTACTGTTCCCCTGATCGCAGTATCATGGTGTCAGTCTTGATAACATAAAGAGACAAACCACACTGGGTTGGCTAATATCCACACAAGCAAGTTCTGCAAGATAGTCTTAGAAATTTTTACATGTAGATTTGGAATTTTAGAACAGAATGTGAATTTTATTTTTACTACCAGGAAATTAACATTAAAAAAAAAAAGTGTCCTACTTTGTAGCAGTCAGGATACCTGAGAATAATGTTTTTAACTGAAATCTTGAGAGGAGTTTAAAAGGTGGCTGTTACCATTATAAAGTTCTATTCAACACAGATTCATATGTGCTGATGGGTTGTAGTTTCAGGCCGTCTCTGGCCCTAGATTTAATGGTTTATGTCACACTACAAGGAGACTAGTCAGACCACTGTTGGCTGGTTTGAGCCGATTCACAATGTTTGTCTGTCTGACCTGCTCAGTCAACCAATGCATAACATCATAAATGAGGGCAACAAAGGTAAGGTAACAATGAAGGCAAGAGGAACAGGTGGAAGACTATTTTTTCATTTTCATGTCATCTAAATATTCAATTCAATAATCTTAAGCATATGATCGTCCAGAATGAAGAGACTGTAGACCGAGTAATCAGCATGATTCAGGTGAAGCATAGAGTGGTTGTGGGAAGTTGTTACAAACTCTGATTATCATGGTTAAAACAATTTTGATTGTTTCACAACAAAATAAACACTTAATGAAGACAGCAAAGCTAGTTTTGTTTTTAATTTTTAAAAATTCTTTCAATTTAAAGGGGAACTACTGTTTTTTACAACCTGGCCCTTATTTCTGGCTTAAAATACGGTCGTTCACTCACCCATATAACCTCTGTGTAATTTGTATTCCTTCGGGAGAAAATTAGATCTGCACATATCCATATAGTGGGAGTGACTGGGACACTAAAACCCAGCCTCTAAATAATGCATTATCTGCCGCAAACTTTTTAATTTCACCAATATGTTGTTATCATATGCTAGTGCTATTCCCCGTTGAGTCCAGAGTTACCTGTTACATCATGATAACCCCCTGCTGATGTCATCTCTGAGAAGACATCATCTAGGTCAGAAGACAGAAGTCTGTAGGTCAATCTGCAGATTCTGGATGATGATAACAGGTAACTCCGGACTCAACGGGGAATAGCACTAGCGTATGATAACAAAATATTTTCAAAATTAATGAGTTATGTGGTTATGTAGAGGGTGCATTTCGGTGCCCCATTCACTCCCACTATACTGTGGGCGACTGTAGCTCAGTAGGTAGAGTGGGTTGTCCACGAACCAGGGGGTTCGCTCCCAGTGCGTGGCACTGGTGTGTGAATGTGTGCATGCTTGTGTGAGTGAATGGGTAGATGTGTCTCTGACTGTAAACGCGCTTTGAGTACCAATAGGTAGAAAAGCGCTATATAAAAGCAAGGCCATTTACCATTTACCATTTATATGGATATACGCAGATCTAATTATCTCCCGAAGGAATACAAATTACACAAAAGTTATATGGGTGAGTAAACTACTGTATTTTATGCCAGAAATAAGGTCCAGGTTGTAAAAAAGAAAAAACAAACAAAAAAACAGTTGTTCTCCTTTAATCAACTAAGTGAACTCTCAGCAATTCACTAGATTCATTAAAATTCCAGCGTTAGCCACATTTGTCCAATGATCTCTGGGCCAGTAACTGCTTTAGTGAAAAGTTGTGTCAGTGTTATTATTTACATTTGTGCATTTACTCTGTCTTCCATGTCTGTAACTGCTCCTTAAAGAGACAGAAGTTGATTTAATCTAGCATTATAATTTCTAAGGTTAATATGAAGACCTATTCGAAACTGGGGATGGAATTGAGAATCAGTATAAAAAGCAAGACAGGCATCACTTTGAAGCTACGTTGACTCAAACAAATGTCTCATCAGGCCTAAGCAAACTGGAAAGCTCCAGCCAAACCCTCACATACAATGACTGCAGTTATTGTATGATTTGGCACAACTTAACATGTGCTGGCTCATCAATATCAATCTATCAGGCTATCTGGGAGAGTGAACTACAACTTGAGAGCTACAGTATGTGGATGTGCTAAGTCAGACGTGAGTCGGTGTGATTGTCGGGCTGCTTAATTTAGCATGACTGGAGTTACGGTAAAGTTTGCTTTCCACGCTCTGATTCACAAAGTAAAGTTTAGTTCTTTATGTCTTGTCTTGTATCTAAAGGAATATGTTCATCCTGGTTACAGGAATGGCTGCTTTGTAAAAAAGAGATAAATACATATGTGCGATATATGTGCAATTATACAAACATACGGAGCAGTGCCACAGTATTATCTTAACACATCCAAACCTGTTTGCATGCAAAGTCAGATGTCCATGAAGTGCACTTCAGTTTTGGCAAGTTGAATTGAGGCACTGAGTGCAGCTGTGAACACATTCCAGTTCATTGCTGTCACATTAACAATGTAACAGAAAGAAAGCTACGTAGCTGCCTCATTTTAAGCGTTTGCCCGTGTCAGACAGGTCGTCAGAAGTTGATCACTCATTATCTCTTCTTCTGACTGCCAGTTCCACTTGAGTCATTTTAGCCTTTGGCTCTCATATCAGGTTTAATACGCTTCAGAGGTAGGATTAAAGTCATGATCTAAGCAAATACATGACATTTTCATATGATGGGAACAAGATAATTAATTTGTGATTGTGAGATGACAGCAAGACAAGTCAAGCAGGCAAAATTAGCCATCTGAAACGGAATTGGTTGAAAGCAGGTCCTGTTAATCACACTACACTTCAAATAGTTTCTTCACACTTGCTGAGTTTATATCATACGCAAGAGTTATGGATTCAGGGCAACAAGTGATGGTGTCACTCTATATTTAATTAAAGGGCCATTGTTAGAAAAGAAGCCATGGCTAGGTAAGGAAGAAAACGGGCACACATATTCTAAAACAGAAATGTTCACTCTTCACTTGAAATGTTTAGGTCATTGTCAAGCCATCCTCCACCGTCCTCCTGTTTATTTTTCATCCTCATCCGCCTCATCCAAGTTTCCTAATGTGTCACATCTACATGAAATGGTCCCCACGGAAATAACCAGTGATCTAATGCTGCAAAATCCATGTATTGTTTGTAAGACTCATTCATTCATTCATCTTCTATACCCGCTTATTCCTGTTAAGGGTCATGGGGGCCTGCTGGAGCCTATCCCAGCTGTCATCGGGCGAGAGGCGGGGAACACCCTGCAAAGTCCATTGCAGGGCCAACACAGAGAGACAGACAATCATTCACACTCACACCTACAGGCATTTAGAATCACCAATGAACCTAACCTCTTTGGACGGTGGAAAAGAAAGGCCATGGGATCTTCTCGCTGTGAGGCATCAGTGCTAACCACCTCACCACTGTGCTGCCCTGATTGTAATACTCCTTTCATACTGTTAGACATTTTCCAATGTATTCACTATTGCCTCATGACATTTTTTGAGAAATCGACCAAACCAATGTAGGATTGAACAATTCCATAAAATAGTTCAATGGCTTTGCGATATAACAAACTAAAATCAGATGTTGCTATATCCAGAAAAGACAAAAAAAAAAAAAGTAGCATCTCAATAAGAAACAAGTTCATACCAAGACAGATGACTGTGGGAAAAAGTAAAGGTGTAGTTTTGTTTGCCGCAGACTGTATCATTGTATAGTCGAGTTTGGGCTACTCATCACTTTAACTTTTGTCTATGTATGATAACAAAATAGTCAATCAAGTTATTGTCACCAGGAATCCAGCCTTGTTATCACATTAACCCCATCATAAATAACTACAAATCATATGGACATGGACATATTCACAGTGGTGACATTACTGAATGCTTCCTTATAATTACTAAAAGTCTGTACAGGCAGCTTAGGAGACCTAACAGTAATAAAATAAAATAAAATATGTCGTGCTACTTCAGATTGCTGTAGTTAGATTAAACAAAGAAATCATAATAATAAAAAGATCCCTTCCAGCAGATTAAGGCTGATTCTCATCAGTCACTTATTTTTGGTGTGGGGGTCTGCAGGTGAATGTTTTATGGGCTATTTATAATAAATTAAACCAAATTATTAAATCACTGTTAGATTAATGTTCAAGTACCTTGGACTTAAGTCAGTTATAGCATATACAGTCTAACAACAGTGAGACAAAGCCTTTTTACTTATAAATCATTTTTATAATGAAAACCAATATAGAACAGACTCATTCTCCTACATCCAGATCAGTGATAGATTTTCAACACAAATGAACGGACTCCTCTGTAGATCAACTTGACAGTATGCTGCATGCAAAACTGTGTGATGATTTTAAATTTGCATAATAGGCTGGGCCGTGAAATTGTGCCGTTCCTGATGCTTTATGATTTGTTGTCAGTAAAACTAAACTCACTTCATAACACACGATTCCAAGTGACAAATTGGGGCTTATTGTCATTACACATTCATTTTTACACGTGCATTACTGACAGTGATTGTGCAGTGAATAAATGCGTGTCAAGGTTGCATGTCTTCACATGTCTTTTCCGTTGGGCCACCATTCTATTGCTCAAACATTCACAATAGAATAAGACAAACAGAGGTGGAAAATTCACACGGTGGAGAAACTGGAACTGGAGAAGGACTTGACTTTCTGACAAATGGATGTGTTTAACAGATCTATCACAACTGTTGATTTGTCTCTTAATTATCTAATTGTTTCAGGAGTGCGCTGTTAAATTATCCAGTGTTAGCTAAAGTGCTGCTAAAGGCTTTGGCTGTGATCTTGTGACAGACATATTTATATGATACTAATGGATCATTTGGCGCTGTGCAGTATATCATACAATATATATTTTGGGAATTTTCAGTGTGTTTTTTTTTATTATTATTTTTTGAAATCATTGCAGTGCAATCACGTAAAATTACATTTTTTTAACGGTAATTACTCAACTCAACTTTATGTATTTATAAAGCACTTTAGTAACAGTAATTACAAGGCTTGTATAACTAGCTAGGCACAGTAGACTGTGGAAAATAGTGTTAATAGTGTTTTGTACGTTTAAAGTGAAACTAATGTAACTTCTCTGCTTTAAAAAAGTGCTATGTAAAAGCTACGTTAGCATCGGGGCACAGAGAACAGGCAGGGGAAGTCTGAATGCTTTGTGCATCATTATTCTTTAATGTGCAGCACTACAGGCCACAGTTTGAAGTTGAAAGCTACTAATAGTGTTGCATGTTTGTTAACTCTGCTGTTTTTTTCCCCTCCTCACTCCTGTGAGCGGCTGAGGTAATGCCTGACATCCACGTGCCACAATGATCCCATCTGGGTTTGGTAAGAGTCTCTCCAGTTCCACTGGAGACTTTCTGATCTTCCCTGATTACATGTGGCAGCCTCTGACCTGCACTGAAGACCCTCTCCTGACATGGAAGATTGACGATTATCGATGCAGAAACCCTTGTTAATTAGGCATACTAGGTCTCCAGCTGTATAGCTGTTTTAACCTCATCCACGAAATGATGAAATCAAGTTTATTTTGAGACACAAATAAATGAGGACCGTGGGTTGTTATAGTCCAGAGAAGCAGGGTTAGCTTGTACTCTACATGGTGTTGCATGTAATTTCAGATTTAGTCCAGGGTCTGTGGAAACTGGAGCTCCCTCTTTGATTGAGTGAATCACCTGCTGTGGAAATTATAAACACTGTGCAGGAATTTACATTAGGCACCCAGTGGAAAAGTGCACTGTGCTGATGGCTTTGTCTGAACCATGGAGTAATAAAATCTCTTTTGTATACAAGACATATTTCATCAAGGTATCTGCACTTCTTCACTCAGACTCTTTAAAAGCCATTTCATCCATCTTCAAAATAGGCCAAGTGTGATCATTTCAAAACATTTTAACCGCAAGGACACTGCGCTTTTGTGCTTAACTTTTCTCAAGTGAAAATGGGTGCCCTTAAATCTCATTTTCCTCTTAATGGAGAACTGTCATGCCGCACAGGAAATAACACAGACATAATGAAATGCATTCAATTAAACTATGATTGGAGTCAGAATCCAGCCAAGATGAAACACTAGGGAAGTCGGCAGGTCAGGGGGCATAATGGTACCTGCGTTTGCTGCTTAGCCGAGGAGGGAAACTTCTTCCTGATGTCAAAGTGACTCTGCACTTTAAAGCACTTCAAAACAGCAGAACTTTATCTAATTTATCTAAAAATCATTTAAACATAAGTAGCCCACAAAAAGTGCCACCAATAAGATTCAAGTGCTGCTTCATCCTTAACTCTCCAAACAGTACATAAATTAGTAGCGTGAGATTGGAGTCTAAGCAGACCCCACTACTTGCTTCAGACCCTGTGTACCAGTCGTAGAAGTCTTTGCCCTTCTTCCACTGTATTTAAGCTCAGCGGCTTATAATTCAGCAGGGGGAATTCCTCCAAGTTTTGTAGCTTGCGTTAGCCAAATGCAACCACGCTGCCAAAGAAACCCTTAGAGCACACAGAGAAAAGGTGTTGCAATATGTACAGCGGTATGAAAACCTTTTTTTTTTCTCCCCGTGAGTATCAGGGTTACTACAAAAACAAAAATAAGCAACTTTTTGCAGGCTTTTGCACATGCATGGTTACAGCCAACATTCAAGCGACTGCAAAGGTCGACTGTGGCCCCTGCTTGCGTCATACGTCTCTTGGGAGAAAACTAGAGAAAACGGTGGACATGTGGTGATGGGAGATAACTCTCCATGCCAGCAGATGGCAGCTGCTGATCAGTAGGTGTTCAGTTTATTCATTCTGGATGACATTCTGAACAGATGCCAAGAGGTGTCCGAACAGTGCCAATTAAGGCCACAGATGCTCAGGGACTGTCCTAAACTTCCTGGCCACAATATCTTCCTGTTTTGATTGTGCTTTTATTTCATGACATTACTGTCAGCTGTATAATACCATACAGCACCAGTGTATATAGCCAATTATGTCAGAATACTAGACTATAGGACACCTTTGGAGTTAGTGGAAAGAGTTTTCAGCCCAAAAGCCAAAACTGTTGAAATTATAGGGCTTTAAAAATGTGACATTTGATTTTGACCACCAAAAAAAAGAGTCATTTTCACACAATAAGAGCAAAATGTTGCTCAGGGTTGGAGTAATTTGACAGAGTTGCACACTTTATTGTCATGAGTCTCTTAAAAATCAGACTTTTTTTTTGTCTGAAATTCCAGAAACTTGTTTATTGCCCTTTTTAGATTTTTCACTGAGCTGGTCGAAGCCGTGCTAAAACACAGAACTCTTTACAGATGCCACTAGAAGACAAATGCTTAACATGCTGGTGTTTGACACGGGTAATTGTGTTGTGTTGTGTTTTTAAGTGTAGCCAACGACTGGATGGCTATTGTGTAATATGAGAATATGATTAGATTACCTTCTGGAAGATGAAGAAAACACTACTGATTGAAAATGACATTTAAATACTGTCAAACAAGACAATAGTATCATCATTCATTCAGGGTACTGTGAAGTGAGGAAAGGTATTATAAACTATTGAAAATTCAAAGCTCTTAAAATGTTGTAGATGCAGATTTGTATGTTATACATCTTTACTGATGTTTTAATTAGTCTACTTAATGTACTGCTATGCAGAAATCACACAGAGTTGTGTATTGAAGTTATTTATGTATAGGTGTCCACATTTTCAAGCCAAAGAGGTTGACACTGCATGGAGTTAAACACTTTCCAAAGAGTTAAAACGTGTAACACACGTAAGTGTTTTTCAGAATCCCTGCTTTTTTTCTTTTCTTTTCTTTTCTAGATGATCATATTGTTGTAAAAATATATTCAGTACATGAACATTCAGATTAGATGATGTATGCTAGGGTAGAATGTAGAAACATGAATTTGTCCCAAACAATCAAACAAGCCTACCCCAGATTAAAGAACAGCTATGTTAATCGGATCAGGCTAATCTAACTGTCATTTTAAAGCAAATAAATGAGATTATTCTATATACTTGAATTTGAAGGTTCTTTTGTGATATTTTAAAACTAATGGACATTTTTCACAGAAGAGTTCCACAGTTGTGAACTATTCTAACCTTTTGTGTGAATCATCTTTTTTAAAGATGTCTAAGAATGTCGTTTGTTGATTAGTGGTTGTTATTTCCCCCCAGATTAAGGCTTCAGCTCTGCAGCTGAGGCTGAGCGGTGGCTCTGTATAGTTCCTCATCATCTACTCCGTCACCAAAGTAGCACAGATGTTTAAATCCGCACTAGCTGTCACTTCAAGTGCACTTGAGGCCTCGTTCATCGCGGAGCGCTTGTAAACTTTCCCATTTTCAGCAGAAGAAGAAAAGAAATGCCCATCTACTGAGGATGTAAAGTGTAGTTTTCCATTTATCAGAGGCGGCTCTGGAGCAACCAGACAGATGTGTGCGAGAGCAGGCCATGCCAGACCAGACTTCCTCTGAAGACATTAGCGTGCCACAGTGAGAGAGCGTGCTCTTGTCCTTAATGAATTTCAGTGATGTGATTAACTGCTTAACCGTTTCAGCAAAATCTGCTTAGGAAATGTTCATCGACAGATTTAGATTGTATGCATCTAACATACACTTCCAGGAAAGAGGTTACGTTCAAGATTAAACTGTGATAAATATCATATCAGGGCTAAAATATTTGACAGATAGATCTGACTTTCACTTTGAGGGAATTTCACCACATGTTCCCAGTGTTGTGACATCCAGCAACACTGACTGTGCTTCCAAGGTACCCATTAATTAATATTGTTGGTTAGTTTAAATAGCTATGGTTACCTGTAATGACATGCTGGCAAATAGGTGAGAGGGAAGGGGCGTGGGGAGGGAAGCCTGTAGTACCTCCTTTCATTGAGAGAACACATGGATTTGGGTCTGCTAAATGTCAACATGAGTAACTCGTGTATCACTTTGTTTCCATGATTTCTGCACAATTAAATCATTAAGTGTTATTAAGGGACTTGTGTAATAGGCCATGTGGTGCAGACACAAGGCTGGAGAGAAATCCAGCAACATAATATCTCTATATGAAGCCACGTTAAATCTGCACACTCACTTCCACTGTGGTCTTTGAGAGAAAACCTGACCTCGGTACAATCACTGGGGAAGTATGAAGTTTGACTGTAAATGTTGTGACTGCACGGGGGAAGGAAAAAAGGTTTAATGTACTGCATCCATTTTGGCAAAAGACTTGAATGCTGCAGAGCCAGGTCAACATTCTGGAAAATGAAAGAGTCATTATGAGTGGAAACACTTGTATTTAGATCATTACTTCACACAGTAATTATTACATACAGAGCGTAATGAGTCATTGCAAGAAGATTAGCTTGTTTATCTCCGCAGAACAAAGGGCCCGGAGGACACCGAGCGTGCAGAAAAACATCCAGAATCCTCAAATAATGTTTCTTGCTTGCTATTGTAAACACAGAGTAACTGCGTGTAACCTGTTTTCTTTATAGAAAACAAAGCGTTAAGGAGGTGGAGGCCTTCCCTCTGCCTGTGCCAAAGCTCTGGAGAACATGCACTTTAGAGGAAATGTAAGCTATGTTCCATCCTAGCTCATTTTGACATTAAAGACACTAACTGGAACCATTACAAGCTGAGCAACTCACTGGAGTGTTAGGCGTCATACATCTCTAATGAATGGATGCATAATAACTCCAACAGACAGTTTTCAGTTACATCCGATTGGAAACAAATGGCTTTTATTCTTTGGCGTACCAGCGCAGTATTATACATGTCCATGCAAATACCTTGTGTACTTGCTGCTTGGGTAACAAATTGCCATATCATGTGTTACAATTACCTCCTCACTTTGGCCAGCCAATATATCTTCCCAATGAAATGAGTTGAAAGCTATGAATTATGGCCATATTTCAGTCTAAAAGAAACAAACCACTAATTGCGACGTGGCCTCTCGGTAATTTCAACAGAGAGCCCAGAAAGGCACTGCAGCATTGGGGAAATCATTTACTGGTGCTCCTGCTTTATTTTGGTTTCAAATAACAGACACTACTAATTTGGTGTGGGCCTGACCTCTGCCACCCCGGCCCCCCTCCTCCCTCCACCCGCCCCTCATGCCCCGTGGGGAAAACTCCAATCAGCCTACATCTCCACCAACTTTTTTTTCCCCCTCCATCTTCTTTTTCAAGCTCTCTCCCTCTCTCTCCGCCACCAGCGAACTGGAGACCGCCTCTCTGAAATGTTTCTGCTAATTCCCATTTCCTTTATAATCACAAGCTTTTCATGTGAGTGGCTGGCTGGGGCCGGCTGGGGAGGGGAGTGGTAATTACTCCAGGGTCCCGGGCATTAACCCGACCAGGTGTCACTGGATGGCCTGTTTACCTCAGTGATTAATGAATGGGCTGCTAGTCTCTCACTGCCCTACACCCACTGCTCTTTTTTATTCAGCGTGGAGCGTGCCACTGAATCAATTTGCTGAGCAGTGACAGGTCTGAGCCACATCAGGCCTCAGAGGCCAGCCGGTCCACCCGCGCCCTTCTCCTCTTACTAGGCTAGCTCATCTGTTAGCAGTCCTAAGCTAATTAGGACCAAGTTTTATAAATGGCAACGCAGGTAGCATGCGCCCTGTGATAACATTTGTGTGCAGCAGTTTGATGCAGAAATTACAACTAACCTGTTGATTCCTTCTCATAAATGATCCAGTTTATAATCCCGCCTTGCAGTGGCAGAGTTAAACCGGTAATAAGCCTCTACCTGGCTTGCATTAAAAGATTAACTTTTCATCGTTTCCTTTTTCCTCTGATTGGACAATAGATCGGGCCAGACCTCACCTGGTGACTCTGTTCAAACAGAAAATATGCTCTATCATCTCACAGGCTGCAGCAAAGCTGTTATTCACACTGCGATGAAAAGGGGTGCCAAAGCAGAACTGTGTCATTCCCTCATGTCTGTCAAAGAGGATATGGAGGGAGAGGTGCGCGCAGGCTTTGTGTACACAGGTGATTACCTAATCAGCATGTCCTCTCTAAGAGGGGCCAGTGAAGGTTCATGTCACTCAGCCACCACAAGTAAGCCTCCCGAAGACAAACACAGCCTCATTGCCACGCTACTGACACACTACACAAGGAAAGGGAAATCAGAATTATGTTTATTGTATTACTGCTAGTCATGCATGACAAAATCCACAGCATTTTAATGTTGCAGCTGGCCAAGGCAAAGCTAACTGAATCAACTTTACAGAGACACAAAATAATTGAGATCTTCAAAGACGAGCTCTTGGACTTTTGCCTGCTAAGTATTGAGGCTCAATAGACAGTGCAGCTCTGTGAATGAGTTGAAGGATCACAGTTAGCTCACGCATGTCTGTAGTGACTGCAGGTAGACAGTTCTGCAAAACATTTTTACAACTGAAAGCAAAAAAAAAGAAGCTTTATGCAAGTGTTTTTATGAAAATGGACAAAGCCATGTATTTTAGGAGTTCTGCATTGCACACTTGGAAACAAACGAGTGCAGACTGATTTAAAAGTGCATTTGTGTACAACCTTTTTCTTAAGAATATAAGAAGTTTTTTTGTGTGTTTGTCTCGTAAAAAACAATGAAATACAGTATTTGCTGCAAATACTGCAAATACCGTAAAGCAAGCATGTCAACATAATGTGGGCATAATGTGTACTGACTGATACCTACGTCCATATGACTTCCCCAAATAAGCCCTCATGCTTTGTTCACACTACCAGCGACGAAAGTCACCAGCGGTCAAGCATGGCCGGTTACTTTCTTGGCAACATAACACCAGTGGAGTGCTTGTTGTCATTACAGGTGTCGTCATCCCTTCAAATTTATCAAACACATGTGATACGTATCTCGTCACACCTGTGTAAGGCGTCAGACTGAAGCTTCTCACTGATGACATTAATTGGTGTTATTAATAGGGGGAGTAGTTGTGTTTATAACCACGCTAGCTCTTCTAAGCTTCTACTACAGGTACAGTCTACTGGGCATCTAGCAAAGGCAATGACAACATGAGAGAGAAGATTTGCACGCTGTAATATCGAAACCTCCGTTTAATAATAAGGCTAGCTGACAGTTATTAGCCTCTGTTGTTGGAGTGCAACTTACAAAATGAATGAAGAAAATCTCCATCCCCAGTTTTTATAAAATATAGCAGTAAAATATTACCTATCCGAGCACTAGGGATGTGCAATAATTTATCATTTACGATATATCGTCAAAAACATTTCCCACGGTAAGAATATGTCATCCCGTCGATAAAAACGATAAATTCCCGTTGATGATGTATATATGTGTGTGTGTGTGCACGACAGCTCGCAGCCCAACACGTGTAGAATATTGACAAGGCGGAGCAAATACCTCGGGAATGAGGAGCTCCTTCTTAGAGGAGGCTCCTCCACCTACATTATCTTCAACTGGTTTGGTTTAAAAAGTCTGATGCGGAGCAGCAATTTACAACATGCAAATTTTGCAAACAAATAGTGCATACAAAGGACAGTAACGCCACTAAAACACAGATCAAACAAGAATATGAAGAAAATGCGTAAGAAGCAGCGTCAACTTCATCCAAAGCCTCTGGTAAAAAAAAAAAAAAAACTCTTGCCAGTGCACTAGAGACAAAAGGATTAGGCTAAAATGGTGTTTATTTATCGTCATTTTTATCGTTACCGTGATTAATAGCAGAAATTATCAGGATCATTTTTTTTTGTCCATATCGCCCATCTCATACAACACACTGTTATTGAATGGGGGAGTTGAAAGTTTATAACCTAAAGTAGCTACAACTGGCAAAAAAAATAAAAAAATAAAATAAATCATATGGAAGCATTTGAAACTCACAAGCTTGAATAATGAGATAAATTTCTAAAGCGTATTTATTGAAATTCATCACAGTCAAAACCCCCGCGGTTTGGTGTTCTCCTGCTCAACCTCATCGCCTGGGATAACCTTCTGTTTTCCAGATTATGCTCCTTCTTTCAGTTTGTTTTTTACCTTTTCTTCTCCTAAAGTCAAAGTTTTTTTTAAGTAATTTGTTTGAGCTCTCCCGACCAACAAAGCCTTGCGCTAATGTCAAATACAAGTTGTCACATGTCACTGCCAACCTTTTGAGGCACAGTCAAGTGAGTCGTTGAGACACGATAATAAAATGATCCTGTTTTCCGCAATCATCTGCGTGTCACGACAGAGCGCATTCCGACTTATGTATTTAGGCTCAACTGGCGTGCCATGACATCAGCTAACAGTGAACATTAAGACAGGCCATTACAAAGCCGATGAGTTACAAACCGCTGCTGCTATCATCCCAGAGCTCTTAATGGATTGCATTTTGATTGTGTCAGCCACCACTCCAGTGACCTTTTACATGACGGTTGAAGCTTTGCCATACACTTCCAGCAGCTGTTTTTTCCACCGTGTCTGTCAAAACAACACGGCGGAGGAAGGCAGAGGTGGTTGTTAAGACGGAGAAGGAGAGTGTGTGTAAGGAGAGTGTGTGGTGTGGGTGTGTGTGTTAGGGGGATTTGTTGTGACTACCACAGGTGGGGAAATGGAGCAAAAGCAACATGACAATTCGAGCTGTCACTGAGGAATGCCGCAGCACTGAAGAAAGTATCCGTGTTCACAGCGCAGGTGTACTGGACGCTCAGATGGATTAATACAGTGTTAATGAAAGAAAAACATGTCAAAATTACACAGCGCGCAATGGAGTGTTTTAACACCTGTGGTTTTCTCTGGTGTTTGCACTTGCTTGTCAGTTTATGCTGCGTTTCACATGCTGAAGGGCAGGCCGGGGGAATTGGGCTATCAAAACATCTCGCTGAAATATTACATTTTGTTCCTGATGACTGTAAAGCGCAGGATTACAATTACGGGATCATAGGGGTGATTATTATGGAAGACAAAACATTTTGTTTCAAGCGCCGGGTATGCATCAGATCTGTGTGTGGTCCCGTGTTATTTTTGTTTTATAAACCGTAGCTTGATATTTATTCCATTGCTGAACGCCATTAGCATAGCGACATCCTGCAGAAAATACTGGCGTGAACATCGCCTTGGTTTGTTTAACTAACTTGGCAATATGTTGTCTTTCATAATGTAATCGCTGTCAACGTGCAGATGCCTTATCACGGTTACATGTAGTCTTTGGTGTCTATATATATATAATGACCATGTTTTGTAGAGATGTTGCAAAGGCTTGACCTGCAAGATAACTAGCAACTGCAGCTTTTATATAAATGTAAAGTGATAAAGTTGTGTTTAAGTGGAACATTCAAGTAAAATACAAGTAGCCTTAATGTGAGCTTATATAGGTTTTGTGTGAATATCTGGCTTTATTCGAGTGCACTAGATGTGACATCAGTCTGTGTAGAATTCATCCTTAAAAAACGTGGAAAACGTCTCAGCAGACGACTTTGACAGATGTTGACGAATGTCTTATTGAAAGGTATGAATAGCTGATGAATTACACAAGGATCCATTCAATGGAACCCGATGACTCGGAGCCAGATCTGACTGGATTTCTTCACTCTTTGGGTATGCTGTTTCGGCATCTTGAATGAACATTAACAACTTTCTACAATGTAGCAGGAATGGCCTTGTCTCTGTGGTGGAAACATTAGAGGGATAATGAAAAGTTTTTTCATTTAAAAATACTGTAATTTTCTTGCTAATGTCTCCTAGTTCTCTTTCCAGAAACGGCCTGTGATTTTCCTGAGTAAGATGGAATCTGTCACATTTGTGGCCCAAAAATCAGAACTTCAACGGTATCAGTGGGCCGTTACTTGTCCGCGCTAACCAGAACTGCTTCGTCTGCAGTAAGTGAGAAGCGGCGGGGCATTAAAAAGAAATTAGCAGTTATTAATCCTAACAAGATGGACGATTTTAGAGCTGTAAGAGCATGGCATTGATATCTAGCTGTCCCTTTTTTATTCAAATTAAAACTACATTTCATATGAGTGTAAACCTATCCACGTTTTAAATTCTTATTCTACAGTTACACCAGTAGCTGCCTGCCAGCCTACAAGTCTAATGTGGTTCCCTAACCAACTAGCCAACTGTACTGAATACACCGTACAGCACAGCGGCGTCCATCCATTGACACATGTCTGATTTTGAATCTTCTGCTTGAACTGACTGTATCGTGATTGTGACTGAACGGATCACTAGCTTTTAGCAGAGGAGCACTGTTGTCAGCTCACTGTAAGTTATTGCCCAGTTAAAAGCTAAAAGACAGCGAGAGCCACGAAACAGCGGCTGAGCCATTAACTTTATAAATGGAGCTTGTAAAGGCCTAATTTTGCCTTTAACTAAACACAACAATTTCGTTTACATTCAGCAACATAACGAATGCAGCGGAGGAAGACGGTCAGGAAGAGGCCTTGATCTACTGTGTACACTTAAGTCAAAGCAGCCTGCGAGCTGCGTCTCTGCTACCGACATACTGTAGATTGCGCTGGCCAAGCAGAATGGTAGAAAGTGTCCGACTTTGAAGGAGATGTCAAAACCCCCTGAGCTGATCTCACAATATGATCCCATAGTTTGAGTCGTTCTTTTAGTTGCAGTCATACACCAAAGGGACTGGCAAATAAAAAGGTCTAAATTGTTTTTCTTTTTGAATGAATTAGAAAACTATGTAAGTATTTTTTGTAATTATTGTTATCATGTTTGTATGCAGTATGCAGATGCAGTTACAAGGCAGGTAGCTGGAATGTCAATTTTAATTATTAAAGATGCATTTAACAGGATACTGAACTGAAAGAGCTCCAAAGTAAAAAGTAAAAAAAAAAAAAAATCAAAATAATCATATATGCAAATGACATTTACGAAAGAAACCAAATCATATTGTGAGTTGTTGCATGAAACGTAAGTACGTGTAAGTCTTAAAGTTGTTAAGTAGATAATAATATCAGTAGGTATAAACATATCCAGGGTTAAAGAAGATAATTCTTTAAAAGATAATATTGTATCGGTGGGGATTAATGCACCCACTAGTCTACCTAATGAAGCACTAGAGGAGATAGAAATCAAGCCCTTTGTGTCATCTAAACTATTTAGGGATTAGGCTGTGCACTTTGTGTGGGAACAGACTAAAATTAAAAGAATAAAAAAGTATGGATTTAAAGTTGTTAAACTCCAAATCCATACACATTAACTTTTTTTTTTTAATGGACAGCCTTAAAACCCTAAGAGGGAAGTCTTTGGATACTGCGAAGACAAGAAGTGCTGGAAAATGACCATTCTTATATACAAACATGCAAAGAGAGCAATCCTGAGCTGCCATCCATCAGAGGCTTCCTTTGTAGGCGCAGGTAGTCTGGCAGGAGGGTCAGCGGTCAGAGTCTGGTTTACACCTCGCTTTCTCTCTGTTCCAGGCAGGAGTGGGGTGACGGGTGGGGGTCAAAGTATTGATCAGGGGCCTTGGATGGGAGCCCTTGACCTGCGCCTCCATTTAAAAGCTATGAAAGAAGCTCTGCTCCAATCTAATGTTTTCCACTGAGGTGCCAGAAGAGGCGGTGGACACCTGCACTTTGTCAGCGTGTTTAGATTGGGAGCTGAGGCTGATACGGCCAGCTGGACCTCTCTATCATTAGATCCAACAACACTTACAATAACAGAGAAGAAGGCAACACAGAAACACATTAGATTTCGCCTTATTTATGGCATTTGATGACAAGAGTACGGCTCGCAATCCAACTTGGACATTAGCTCACTAAATTGATGCAAAGCACTTACGGGGCCCATCCACCTAGTCTAGTGTCTAGTGCGAAGATGCTTGTCTGCTGTAAATATTAGGTTTGAGGAATATTTCAGCTTGTCAAAACAAAGCCCCGCAATTGCTTTTAACGTCCTTAATCTTCGGATGATTGTTCAAAACAGATTCTTGACTCACTCCTGCCTTACATCTGTTCAAACAGCTCTCTTCACAGTTGTCTAAAACTCCACGACTGTGGACAACAACCCAAAGAAAAGTCAGTTAATGTTGGCCTGGCTTAATGCGAGCCTTTTTTTTTTTTTGATGTAAGTAACAAGAATGTTCTGCGCCGTAAAAATAACAGAAGTTATTGGATTACCAATGTCAAAGCTGCTCCTTAAAAGTCACACGAATAGAGTTTATCCAAAAAAACAGAAAGGTAGTAAGATCTGAGCGAGGTCCCTGAAGATGACAGCAACCCTTTGCTTTCTTTTTTTTGGAAGACGGTAAAATGTCAACATGCTGATTTCACTGTGGTACCACCAAACTAGTCTGACGAGTGATGCTAATGATGAGCCTAATTATATGGCTTTATATAAGTGATTCAGCTTATAGATCGATTATGGAGGGCAGGCAGCACCACTATTTCGGCTCCAAAGTGTATTAAAAATTTCCACACTATTAGGGATAATGTTAGTGGTGAAAAGTCCAGAGTTTAACCACACAATGCAGGCTTCAGGTTAGAGAAGGACGCGGTTTTTAGTTCCCTAATTAAAAATCATGCAGACTTCATTTTTGTGTTTTTCTATGTATTCTTGCTCTCCAAGGTTTCCATCCATTGCATTCAGTGAGCAAATCTGATAGCTGTCTTTGTAGCAGCGGTGAGCAAAGGTCAAGGTTGCTAGTTTAATCTATTTGTCCTGTTTTTGACAAAGCACATATCTTCCCTCCCCTTTTATTTTGCCCCAGCTCCTGCTGAAGGACTCTAACCTTTTCTCACAATTATGAAATGAAGATCTCATAATTATGAAATATGAAATGATACAGAATACAATACAATACAATATCATATGTATGCAGAACACAGATTGTAGATTTTGTTTACAGCTCTGCAGGATGCTCAGTATAAACTGTAAAAGAAACTATACAGAAAATATATAGAAAATATACATAAAGTAAAAACAGAATAGAATTGAATGGAATACAATAAAAATATGAGGAACATTATGAATAATGATATGGCTATGAAATATACAGTTATATGTACAGTATTGTGCAAACTGTGATCCAGTATAGATACAGGTTGTTTTCTTGTAGTTACAGGATTCAGTCAAGTCTACGCTCTTTCCTTGTAACCACAAGATAATTAATAATCTCCTCAATTTCCTCAAGAAAAACAGAAAATCTTGTTGTTGCAGTTTGTGTAAATAAACTACGAAAATGTGATGTAACAAATGTTACCCAGTAAAGCAGTAAAACTTTTTTTTTTTTTACTGTGATTTAACAGCTTATACAAATACTACTAGTGCTACTAAATACTAAAATATTACATAATCCAGCATCGTGAAAATCTGAAGCAGGTTATTATATCTTGTGAGGACATTTCAAATGTGGTTGTACTTGATTTGCCTGGAATAGTCTAAAAATAAAATATATGCATGCTGTGATAGTCAGTATTTTGTCAGTAGTTTTAAATCTACATTTTCCATTTGGAATTATTTGTCCCTTGCAGCACAGACAAGGACCTGGCTGCTTTCTTTCACCCGCTGTGTACATACAGTACATGTGCGTATGTGGCGGGTTCGATTGCTAAACCTAAATGACTGGGTTGGCTTCTGTCGAAGTTCTCCCTCACAATTTCCATCAACATAAACGCTTACCTAACTGGCTTTAAATAGGATGACTATGCTCAGTAGATCTGTTGCTTACCAGAGACCTTTCACAGTGTGTTGTCTCTGGTTATCATGAGGGATTTGAACTTTTATTCATAGGAAGCAGACGCTTCCATTTAAAAGGAAATTAGAATCAGCCCTGTGATTTTTTTTTTTTTCTTTTTGTGCCAGGAGAGAAGCAGAAAGCAGAGTAAAAGAGCAAGATGGGGAAACAGACATGCTGTGTGGCGAAGTAGCTTTGGGCAAGGTTAGCAGAAAGGCACCCATCTGGCAGTGTGAATTTTGATTGGCACATAGTTAAACAGTGATGCAGTTTGACAAATTTCAAAAAGAGCTTATGAAAGGTTAACATAAACACAATAGTTACTCCGAGCTCAGCGTCCACCTGTGTGTGTCACCCTGGAGTGTGAGTTAAAGGCCACTACTAATGAGCAGAGCTGCTCCGCGCTCTTGGATTAAGGTCTCTGCAAAGTAAATCACTGTCAGATAAAGGCACAGTGTTTATAATGTACCATTAATATTTTGATCGGTATGTTTAAGGGAGCCAGATCCTTAATGCACACTGTCCAGGGTTTTAATGGGATGCACTGGCAGATCTGCCTCTGCCCCCCACTGTGTTAACAGGTCATGAATCTTTTGCCAATTTAAGCACCATACCGTTAGACGGGCCTTTTTTTATTTTTTCATGCGCAGAGACGTGTCCGTGTAAGGCTCGCTGAGATATTCTTGGCAGCTGCAGTGCTATTTGGTCAATCCGGCGGGTGAGGATGGGAGGGCGGTGAGCAGAAGGGGAGGGATCGGAGACATTACTGATTAAGTTTCCATCTTTGATTTTTACGTAGCGCATGTAATAGTCTGAAAATGTGTCATTTTGAGTCAGTTGGCCTTGGAACAATGATTTATTTTATTTTATTATTTTTTTTAGGTAGGTTGAAGCTGTAGAAATGTGGTTTGGCAGTAAACCTTTCAGCTGCAGTCATTCATTTCTAATGCAGACACATTAGGCTTCTTCAGGACTCACCCTCGAATGCTATTTTAAAAAGCAGTTAGCAAAATTACATTGAATTAAAAATACTGACAAGACTATTAAGTTCAATTTATTATCAATATTAGGACGAATGTTTTAGTGCAACCACAGAAACCAAAAAAAAAAAAAGAGTATTCAGTTGGCTGCAGTCTGGAACCTCAATGCTAGTACTCACCTACAATCTCAAAATAATCTGTGGTTACTACTCAGGTTAATCCTGTGAACAACTAAACCTTGAACCAGATTATTTGTCTTTATTTTGAGATAACAGTTAAATTGTGCAAACCAAGGTGTTGCAAATAACCCCCAACTGCACAGGGAAGCCACAGCGAGTGATGTGATATACAAATAGAAGACCCTCAGAGGTGCTGCATGTCTTCTTAAACAGCACCGTGTGATTAACATTCTGTCACACCAGCTCTTAAAATGGGAACGTTTGGGCCAAAATAAGTTAATTGCACCTGAATTGCATCAAATGTTGCAGCTGATCATGAACACAAAGTATTTCCAAATGCAAAGTCTTCCCCATGCCACTAAACTGTGTTTAGCACTTTCTTAAATTACTGTTATTCAGCCCTCTGTTGAAAGTACATGTACAAAAAAAAAATGTAGGAAAAAAATAATTAATAAGACAAAGATATCAGTATTTTTGTACCCATGTTTTACAAAAATAAGTATAAAATAAGTAATATATACAGTAAGTATGAAATGAGACTGACAACTACTGTGACACGGACAAATAAATATTCTGTATGATAAACAGTCAGCCGATGCCTCAACACTGTTTGTATATGTCTGTGTGAATGTTTTTCTTGTGACTGGAGCCTTGTCAAAGACAAATTTCTGTAACCTTGTGTAACAGACAATAAAGTATTATCCTATCTTATCTTATCTATAATGATGCCATGATTGTGACTGGCTCACGTGTTAACTACATTGAGCTGCTTTTAGCACGACTAGCAGGAGCCAACAAGAACTAAATAAAAAAACAACTAGGTCTGGCATGAATCCTGATGGCACATGTGTGATGCCTTTGTCTCCCAGAAGCTTCTTCATGCAAGATAGTAATGATATTTAAATGTAAATTTTCTGTAATTGCTTGACAGTAAAATGGTCAAAAACCAATTACGCCTTCTGTTTGTTCATTCAGTGTAGACTTTATGCAGAAACACAAACAGCAGCACCTGCTTCTCTCCTTGGGTAGTTTTAGTAGCCATAACGACCACTCAGAAATAAATAAAGTACGTATTTATGTACGACACTAACATTAGTTGCTGCTGTTGTTCTCTGATCTGACACTGTTGTCGACAGAAAGGTGCTGGCAACTGTTTGATCATTTGACACACTTAAAGTTAGGGTTATGTCAAGAAAATCTGTGCTTCAAGTTTGATGTTTTGCTGAGCAACCCAACCACCTCAACCACCTCCATGGTTGTCCTATAATGTCACGCTATACTGTTTAATTATCATCCCAACAGATGAAGTGTTATCATGACGTTTTAGGGGATTTTGCTAAAATAACATTTTTGTTTTTCTTGGGAGGACAGTTTCCTTAAACTCCGTACCGCCCGAAGCTTGGATGGGAGGTGAGGTGCTTCAGTTAAGTCCAAGTCATGTCCAACATGTTTTTCATGCACATCCTTTACAACCATTGCGAGGAATCTCTTCCACATATCTTGCCACTAGTCACGGCTATACACGGTGATTATAACTGTCACCTCTCGTTACTGTCTCCAAGGCCATCATAGAATTACTTACAGTTCCTGCGCCAGGAGTTTCTGATTGTTTTTACTGAAATTCACATAAGACCCACAAGAAAACTTCTCCAGTGATTCCAGGGCCATATGAGGCACATCTGGGAGATTAGTACGCTTGTGTCTTCTACTCAGCAGCCACCCAAGGCCCTCTGCTATTTTAATCCGCTCTGAATATTCCAACAGTCTGCAATCAAAGCAGTGAGGGAGGATTGGACATACAGCAGAAGGCTGTCAAATTAAAAACAATCTTCAGGTACTGGGGAAAATGATTGTTTTGTGTTTTATTTGAAGACTTGTAAAACAGAGCAATCCATTCAAAGTTCAGAAAGCAGTTGTTATGACATCTTGTAATGCTAGTCTGAAACCCTTTTACAACTTGAATGTGTCCACCAGATCTGCATTTTTCTTCCTCATGTTTTGTCCTGGGCATTAGTTTAATCAGTTCACAATTACTCGTAATTGCAATAATATGATACAGCTGAAGTCAAGATGTCACAGTATTATAAATGGTGAGGTGGAATAGTTTGTCGTTTCACACACACTATTCCCCACGTGTTTTAACTAGCACGGTGTCTTTGTCCATCAGGAAGGGAAAACATTTTATTCATGGAAGTTTAGATAGATAGATAGATAGATAGATAGATAGATAGATAGATAGATAAAGCCATAAAGCCATAAGCTTAAGCTCCTTTCTACCTTCAGCCTAAATGATTCGTTTTTAAAAAAATACACAGTTATGCACCCCTCTGTGCTGATTTTATATTTGAGTGATTTATCGTTGATCAAAGTATCTGCTAGTTACCCTCCCAGCCGACTGCTTCTTTCAGTTTCATCTGCATTCTCAAAGAAGTGCTAGCAGACGTTACCCGGGGCTGAAGGTTAATTATAAACTATAATGCAAATATTTTCAGGCAAAGGCTCTTTGCATACTAGCACAAAGCTCCTTCAGTTGAAGCAGCAAGTACTCCCACAAAAACGGATCTAACAGAAAGAACAATAATGGGTGTTTGATCATTTCTGAAACATAGAAATGCCGAAAAACAGAACTCTGTGCATTTAATTAATAGTTAATAATGTTAAATATCATGGTTGCGTATTCATTTTCTAAATATATTTTTATTTTTGATACAGTTATTATACTGAAATTATATTTTTGATTTCACACTTAATACTTTTTATGATTTCCTTTATGAATATTATAAACACATTTTACATTATATAACGTAGCTGTTGATCAGTGGACTAAATGAAACACAAAAAAATGAACTAATACAAAGATAGAAAATAAACAGAATAAAGTGGTCTCTATTGTTTTCTTGTTGTCTTGTACAGTGTTCAGTCTGCATATCCCCCCACCCCAAACCTCCTCTTCATGTGGATTAAATGACTCAGTAACAATGTTATCTCAATGTTCCTCTTTCCCTCCCAGCTACTGCAGCCACAACTACAGGTCTTAATAACTTAACTAAAAACTAAAACCAACCCTTCAGAGGATGAAGTGGTGCTTCATAGCCGCTCCTTTTCTGCAGATCCACCTGCTTGTACTGGGTGCGCCAACCTCCACTGCTCCTACTTAAGATAAATAACTTCTGAACTAAACACATTCTGCTCAGCTTTGTGTGTCACCACAAGACTTGCACTGCATGATAACAATCAGGAGTCAGAAGTGCAGTAGCGCTAAAGGCCCTGAGGTTTTCTTACAGTCATTCTTTGTTGTTCAAACTCAGTTTCCGCTTCTTGGGTTTCATCTGTTTTCATAATCTGTATCACTTAAGACACAGAGTGCTTTTGCATGACTGCTGCTGGGCTGCTTTTGGCCATTTAACCAGATCAGAAATGCTGCATACTATCAGCTACATCTACATCGCCTATTGGGAATTATAAAGGGCTTTAATGAGAAATAAATTTGTTTCCACACAGCCATGCTATGATAAGATCCTAGTGCCAAGGGATCTGTTTAAACAGTACTTGGGAAGTGATCCGAAGAAGGCATGACAAACTACAAGAATGATTGTGTTTTGCTTAAATCACGGGGAAGAAGGCCCTTAGAAAACACGTCAGGAGGAAAGTATTCAACAATTCAAACCATTAAGCTTTTAACTGTCTCTTCATGAGGGCAAGTATTTTAGGAAAAGAGATAAAATATCTGTGTTTTGAAGAATAACGTATGGAGGATGTTTCAAAGCCAAAAATGACAAATGACTTGATAAATCTTTACTGTGCGCTATGGGTGCTACGAGTCTTGAAGCTGTTACCAAAGTTAAATTGCTGCCTTGTCATGTCTTACTTTTGAAAAGCCCTAGAAATTCAGATTGACTTTCAAGTTGGATTTTAAAAGGGAAGGGGGTTTTGTGCTGTAATTGCTATATAATGAGGGCTCCACTGACCTCCTGCCACATCTTGGCCATGTTTTTTTATTTACTCGTCTTGCAAAAGTCAATGACTCCGTTAAACAGATGGAAAAAATATGTCTTTCCAGCTCCTGCAGGAATTTGATTTCTCCCAACAGCTGTCTTGCTTTATACAAGCATGAAGTCAGGGAATCAGCCATTTCAAATCAATCACGCCGGCTGACGTTTCCTGCAAACTGTGCTCGCAGAGCGGAGCGGAGGGAGGGGCGGCTGGCTGAGAGGGAGCATCATCATGGCGGAGGAGCTGACGGGCTGATGTGCTTTTGTTTATGTCCTCTAATGCCTTCTCCCATTAGCGGGACTGCTAAGAGCTGTGATGTGAGCCACAGGAAATCACCTGACACCTGCAGGAGGAAACTTTAACACAACCCCATTAGCTCTTAAATTTACTGTGAGTGCATGTGTGGTTGTGATGGACCAGTTCGCTAATATTACAATTTACTTCCTTTTTTTAACCATGCCCTCCAACCTGAGCACCCATATATAGGTTACAGGTTACCTTCTGAATAAGAGTGGAAATCTTCTTGCACAGAAATCTGTTACCTCTGTTTTCTTAGGTATAAGATAAGATAAGACAGGACATTATTTATTAAGGTGAAATTAAGGCGTTGCAAATATAGGTACAAATGTACAAGGTTAGGGTCAAGGAAAGATAGGGTATGGGATTAAATAGAGGATGTTCATTGTCATGGTTACTATAATAAATATGTGGTTAGATTGAAGTCATGGAACGGTCAGGGCTAAAATAAACTCAGTTTAAAACAGGAGCAAAATAAATGGACTTTTTTTTTCTCCACTGTGTTGTGTAGACCCATCCCTCCACCCCAACATTGCCGTTCTACTTTACTGTGCTCCTGTCACATTTTCCTTGGATCTTTTAGAATAAAAAAATATATATAAATAAATCCAACCTCCTTCCAATGGTGGTACAGCAACCTCGCCTATATTCGTCCTCATGTCACAGTCACTTACTTACTCACTTCTCATCCAAGCTTTGCGTATCAGATGGAGTAGTGGGAACTAAAATAAATCATATCTTGAGAAAATGAATTTTCCTAGAGATGGAAATGGCAGCTAGAATGTTCCAGCTGCTCATTCTGAATCATAAAACAGGACTCTGAAGCCCGAGTACACATAGAAAATGGTATTTATTTAGACTGCAGCCCTGGGTGAGAGCCCACTCACTGGCACAACTTGTCACAGAGAACGAAACAGTGAGGACTTTATTCCCTTGTCACTTCAAGCTGCAAATGTTGCTCTGCGGTTTGCTTCATGTCGCCCCTTCCAGTGCTGACAGTCTAGCCTCATAATAAATGGGAGTCACACTGAGCTATTTGGTAAAGCTGAGAGTCTGTGAACGCACCATATGTTAATATGACCACAGTTGACGCCAGGGTAATTTATTAAAGAATGAACCATCAAATGATTTTTTTATTGACTGTGCATATTCACGCTGTGACTATTGAATCAGTTACGTTAGTTATAGAACTGCCGGTGAATGATACCCTGCAGTGACTAGTTGGCAGCTAATCCAGCACAAGTGATGCATTCAGGGTTTTCTAGATGTTAAATACTCCACTTAACTTAAAAGCATGATTATATTGTCTCAGTAAGCACTACTTACTGTGGATCATTCAGGTTTAAGGGCAAACGGTTTCTGGAAAGAGATTATGTTTAAGTTTGTTCCATTTTAACATGCCATAGGCTCCGCTGGCAAACTGTTCTGCTGGGTTGCTGCCTAACCTTCAGCTCTTTCCTACAGTCCGTGCAGTGACAGATACATTCTAATATAATGTGAAAAACTGCTTACTTACACATTCAGCACACATAAAGCCACATTAGCACTCTTTTGCATTCTTCTGTCTGTTATCATAGCTGCCTGCTGTAATGAGGCTGATAAGAGCACTGAGAGCAAACATAGTGAAGCTGAACACAATAAACGCAAAAAATAAATGAGTAAATACAAAAAAAACAACAGCTAAGAGACATAAATGTCATCTACAGTTTTTTTATCTGCTCGGTATAACAAAGAAAACAACGACAGCAAAAATGCAGTTTTATTCGGACGAGGCGGATGAATTAGCGCGACCAGCTCTTTATCATGATGAATCATCTCACATATAACAAACAAGACTCTTGAAGACCGCCTCGCATGTTAAACAATAACAACTGACCCATCTTAACCTTTTTAAAATGTCACAAGTATGGCACATTCAACCACGAGGCCACGTTGTTGAAATGGATTGCAAATTTAATAATGTGCAGATAAAATGTTTGAAATAACAGCAGTATCTACTAAACTGGTTCAGTAAGCACAGTGGGATGTCCATAAGTAACAGGGTTAGTGATTTAAGTGTCCTCCAGCAGGATGCTGAACTCCAAGTTGCTCCCAGTGCCCAGCACTGGTGTGTGAAAGTGGGTGTGCTTCTGTGAATGAATGGGTAGATGTGTCATTGTGGCTGTAAAGCTCCATGAGTATGTGTAGAAAAGATTGTTCAACATTAACCTATCAAAACTTACTCATCATCAGCTGTCCTGTTAATGGGGAAACAGGGTCTTTTCTGTGTTTGACATACTCGCTTATGCATAGAAGTCAGAGCTGTTCCTTTTGGTTACAGACAGATAGCTGTTACTGAGCAAATTTGTTGTTTTGTTTTTTTCTGTTTGCAGATTTTACAAATATTGTCCTTTAGCACCATAGCCGGATACCACAGCACGGGAGCTGTAACTTGAAAAAATGTGCCCACTACAGAAACTTTTACTGTACTGGGGGTTGATCCAGAAATGCCTCAAAGATACATCAAGACTGACAATTAGAAATTAAAACTACCTTCAGCCTGGATTCCGCAGCAGGTTAATTCTTATTATTTTCTAAATTATTTGAAAGAATTGACTCTGATTTTTCAGGTGACCCCCTGGATAACTTCAACCAGATGTGATGCCTTTATTGCATATTGAAAAGAAGAGTACCTGTAAATATGGCCGGCTTCTAATCACACTTGCGCTGTCGGAAATGTTTCTCTTCAGTTGTTTACCATCCAACCCCCCTGCTTAGATATCCGTCACAAGCGTATTGAACAATGACAACGTACCGTCCCCTCCATATCAACATCATTCAGTTAGAATTATCTCTACAAATCTAATGTGTAACAGGCATGTTGTCAGGGAGCGTCCAGTGAAAACAAAGAGAAGAATGGCAGAGCTAATGTGGAGCTGGGCCTGCACAGAGTTGGGTTTCAGGCTAATTGGGATCATACGCCGCATGTGCAGTTTTGGCACATACGTTAGATTAATCAGGGGCTCTTTAATCGCAGAGAAATTCTCCTGTGCTTGGTTGGAGCGGCCTCTGGCCCCTCCCCTTCAAGACCCCCAAGCCTGGGCTGTATCTAAACGCGGACCTTTTGACTCCATAAACACCCGCTCTCTAAAAATTGGGGTCAACCTCTCATTGCTCGCTCCAGAGCGCTATCATACCACCACAAAGGGTCCCCTTTAATGATTAAATTGTATGGATGTTCGAAATCTGCAGATTCCTGGCGGCTGACTCTTCCTCCTGATTGTAATTTATGTCGGAAGTCATTGCTGTCCAACACTCGGCCCAGTTCAAAGCCCAGGAGAGGGAATGTGCACGTGGAGGAAGCCTGCGTCGTCCACCCTGCTGCAGCTCCAAGCTGTGCTGTGAAGCTTAGGCGACCTCACACACTCACCTTGCCGCACGCACAAATTGACAAATGCATTTCTAAAATGTTTTCAGGTTTTCCCTTTTTTTTTTTTTTGCAAGAAACTTTTTGTCTATCCCAGCTCCGTTGTTTAACTTAACCTGTCATTAATCTGCATACAATTAAGCCTTGACATAAATTTGACATCCTGGGCAAGGACTGGTTAGCCATTTACTGGTGGTGGTCTTGGTGTGTGTGGATGTGGGGGGACTAGCAGATGTCCACGTCAGCTGGGGAGCTTTAGGTGAAACTGAGAACTATAAAGGAAGGGTGTCCTTTGAAAAAAAAAAAAAAAAATAATGAAAAACAATATTTTAGATGATTAGGAGGAATTTTAAGAATCTGGATCGTTTCAAGAGCTGGCTGTGAAAATGAAGTTTAAAAGTTTGAAAACCTCTGAGGTGTCACTGCAGCTTCAGCTAATACAAATATTAAGAGCTAGGTTTCATGAACTAGACTTTCATGGTTATATGCCTCATGCAAACATAAATATGCAGCTTTTCAATCATAATCCCATACTTTATCAATAAAAGCCAGAAAAAAAAATGGTTTGTCTACCTAATGATGCTCGGCCTAGAGAAATCGAATGTGCAGCCACCTGACTGATTAACGCAGGCGGCTGTGAAGAAACTAAAATAACAGGTCCACAATTAAATAGCAAAAATGAACCGCTATGCGTAAGTGACAACCAGGACAAGTTGCAAATGCAGAAGCAGGTCTTTTTGTTAGAGTTAAATTTGAGAAAATCACTTCAGTCTCAAAATAGTACACCAGAGAGTAAATTAAAAACATCAGTGAGAGGAATGTTATTGCACCTGCTCAAAAAAAACAACAACCCAGTTCTGCAAAATGTGTTGCAACAGAAATGAAGCTAAAAAAAAAAAAAAGATTCATCCATTTTAACCAATCCAGGAGTCCTTTTATCTGAATGTGCCACATCCAGAAACCTTCAAAGCAAATATGGTCTGACAAGGTAGAAAGGATTAGGATTTTAAGTAAACTCTGGAGCTGAAACTAACGGTTTTAAACCCTACATTTTAAAACGTTTTGTTTAAGACACATTTGTTGTTTTTTTCCCCCCACAGACATGAGTATTGGTATTTTATGACCCAGCTTCTTACTGATCCGTCACACAACTTCAAGGACACCTTAAGGTCACTGGGCCCGCAGTAAAGCTTTGGGGAAAGCCACGTAAAACACAAAGGCAATTACAGAAAGACCCATGATGAACGGGAAAATCTCTCACAGTAAAATCCTATTTCTCATAATAATACATTTTTTAGACGCTGATTTTTAAAGTCATGCTTTTAAATCACAGATGTCTGCATCTGCTTTATTTCTACACAGTCATAAGAATGATTGGCTGACAAGTGTTTCATATGAGCTGGAGCATGTACGACTTTGTAAAAATTCAGGAAAAAAAGTATACAGCAGCAGTTTGTATTAGTTTTTTGTCATATGTCTTGAACTGAAGGAATAAAGAAAAGGAAATGTGCATGGGATATACTATTGTTCTGTCTCAAAAGCTGAAAGGTTTTCAGCACAATAAAGAACATTGCAGCTCAACTTCATAACAGTCAAATCCACAGATGTGTCTCATTTCCTCATTCATTGGGCATTTTACACCTTAAGTTAAAGCTTGACTGTGAGCTACTGTCCTGCCTGAGTTCTGCCGCAGATTATTTTTGTTTAGGTCATTGTAAACCTGTTTTAATACATGCAATATGGCTAAGAAGAAGAAGAAGAAATAAAGGAAAATATATCTTCACTTATTTAACCAACAGACTAAAATAGGCTAAAATAATAAACCCAATCAAAAAGAGCGTGGCACTAATTTATTAATGTCAATAGATTCCACTTAAAATAATTTTATTTTTTATTTTATTATTCTTATTTCTTGAGGCACATTTAGGGGAAAAAAGGGAATAGCTGCTTTTTATTTCCGTATAAAAACTTTCACCAATCAATTCCCTTTGTGGACAATACGCGTCGGAATGGAAGATGTAAAATGAGAAGAGTTTTAGCATAAGTCGTATTTCAGTAGGTTAAATGTAATAAAAGAAAAGAAAAGAAAAGAAAAGAAAAATAAAAATAAAGAAAGAATGAAAAAGAAAAAAGGGTATTCTATATGAACTGAATATTATTAATAATAATAATCATCATCATAATAATCTAATCGTGCTGTGGTTTTCGGATGATAAGGCAGCGGTGATTAAACAGCGGATGTAAAAGAAAAAGAAAGGAGCAAAGCAGAACGTGTTATTAAATGCTAATGCTTCCTTAACTACGCACTCATTTATAATTTTATCCCGCTCTAATTATATGGTTTGGAAAACTGGTCGTGCAGCATCCCTGCTCCACACTAATGGCTTTAGTGACTGGCATTACCTGCGCCTGTGCTGACTTAACCTGCTTACAGCCCACTTGACTGTAAGCGAAGAAGCTTTTAGAATATTTCAGAAAAAAAAGAAAGAATAAAAGTCAAATATTGAAACATTATAGTAATAGCTATAGCAGCACTGCATGGTAAACTGAAGCATTTATAAAGACGAAAAAACAAATAAGAAGCTGTGCGTTTTTCATCGTTTTAGGACGTTGCGGTGGAAGGAGCTAGACATTTAAACCCAGCAATTAATTGTATATAGCCTGTTAGCTACACATGCAGGCTGTGTGTATATACTCCAGCCAGCGGCATAGGTGTGACAGATTGGAACAGGCAGGCAGTAACCCGTGTTATGTTGATTTCACGTACAGGCTAAATGTTACGGTGTACTGTGATCTGACTGCCCGCTTTAAAACAACCGAGAAATGTTTTTTCTTCCTTTTTTTTTTCTTCAGTAAACATCTAAATCTGTCTATCATCGGGTTTGAATGAGGGGGGCGCTCAAAATAAATCACGTCTTCATTTAAGAAATTGGACTCATTTATGAGGCTAAATAATTTTACATTAGATTGATTAAATATTGATTTTAAAAACAGCTTAAACTAGACAGAAGGGTGCCAATCATTCGATTAAACAGGAACTAAAAGCGCAGGCCTGTTAAGTTTCCGTGCATTTTTTTTTCTTGTGCCTGAACGCCTCACTCCAGTCGGTGCTTTTTGTGCGATCCATAAAAAGACACTCCCGGTAAAGCAGAATTTTAAAATTAAAAATAAAAGCAAACAAAATTAAGGCTATTAATTACGATGTTGTCCTGTCTTTGTGCAAAGTTAACCTTCCGTTGGAACTTGGCACTCCCTTTAAAAAACAAATGCATTTCCACAGACTGGCAAAGTCCCTTCAGTGATTTCAAAGTAAAAGAGGTCGAAAAGTAAGTACCTAGCGATACAATATCAATAAAAATAATTTAATTTCCCACGCCACTACTAAAAGACAAGGAATGCTGGCAACACTTTGATTCACCCAGGCCATATAAAGAACTTCCTTGGCCCAATAGCATGCTTAAATATGTAGACTAATGAGACAAAGTTCAAGTTGAATTAAAGCAAAGGTACACTCTATCCCTATTTCCAGTTGCTCTGAAATTAACCACTCAGCAGCATCAGCTTAATATCGCTTAGTGCATTTCCTTCCTCCTCCTCATCTGCCAAACCCAACAATATTTTTTAGAAGTGTTTTACTATTTTCATCCTCGTCAGTCAGCATCCCTTAATTTCTTTTAAATGAGAGCATAATGAGCAGAATAACCGATGCGGCTTAGCTGCTAAATCAAATAATGAAAATATAATATCAGAAAAATCACACGTAGCTCGCCGTTTCCCCAGCTGTAAAAATTCCTAAACCTGAATCAAGTCATCAGACCTCTGCCTCTTCCTGTTAGTTGGGATTTCACACCTAGCCACATAGCCCATGTCAGGAATCAATTACACTTTTCTTAATGAGAAAGTATGGTACCATGTTAGGCCCATCAGCATGACTGGGATGACCGCTGATGGCACTGTGCACACACTGCATTCAAAGCTTATCATTTAGCCTCTGATTTATAATAAATGGAGAACAGCGTTAGTGAAAATATATTTAATAATTAAACATAACGTAGTTACACAAAAGGAATGCAAAACAGATGAGTGAGAGTGGATCCTTAGAATATAAAGGGTAGACCTACTGCAATAGTTTGAGTTCCCTCCTCAACAGCAGCAAGTTCATCACGAGGGAATGCATGGTAGAGCTACAACTTAAACACATGGCTGTTTGAGGATGTCTCCATGTGCAGTTTAAGTTTCTGTGGGGGCCTGAAGGTCTTTGCGTGAGGAGGCCGCACAGGACGGGCGAGAAAATCATCTTTCTCCGCGCACATTGAGCGTCCAAGTGGGTTCGGCACGTCGAGTCATAGTGTATCTTCAGGCTGCATCCATGTCATTCCTCCTGAGTGTTCTCTAAGTGTGAGCTCGAGCCTTCGGACTGACGGTCGGTGTCTGCGGCGGATCTTTCCTGTTCGGAGAGCTGCTCGCTGGTGGGGATGGAATTCTTCTTTGGGCGCCCTTTGGGCTTTGTTGGTGACTCCAGGCCTCCTCCCTGCAGCACCTGCAAGAGAGAGAGAGAGAAACTCTGATTTAGTTTCAAAAACACACCAATAAAACATGGAAAACAAAATCTACATAATACCTGTGGTAGCTCTCTATACATACTAAAATTTAAAAATGTGATATGATCTATTCTCTAACATGTGTGTACTCTCAACCACAGGGCACAGTGAGACGGTGCTAATTAGTTCCACTGAAATCCATTTCCTATCACCATCTGGTTGAAAACTGAAAGGCAGAAGTAATCCCTGATGTCCGTAGATGTTATTCTGCTGCTGCTTCATTAATCTCATGTAAAAAAAAAAAAAGAAATAAGTAAAAACTGAAGCAGACGTCTGCATCATCCAACTTACAATTTTCTTCCATTTCATTCTTCTGTTCTGGTACCACGTTTTGACTTGTAGTTGACTGAGACCCAAAGATTCAGCAAGATCTATTCTGTAAAAAAGATAAAAAAATAAAATAAACAAATAAAAATTCATCAGTACAATCAAACATTATAATGAATTACACTGGATCTGTATTGCCCAAAAGAACTCACTCTGGGCTGTGTTATTTTATAGGAAAGGACCCAGGCTAATTAAATCAGTTATATGAAAAGGGATATGACTGTGGACTCATTGCTACTTGTAACATTTCTGCCTTGCTTTATTATGCCAAAAGCCACCACATCAAATGTAATCTTGCACCACGTGCTACCACTGAAAGCACAGAGGTCTCTGTATTATTATTATTTTTATATCTGTTTGAACTTGTGGGCTTTAGCAGCCAGGTTCATTTACACTTTGCAATTAAAAACAGCACATGGTGGGTATTTTATAAGCTGATTTTAGACCTGATATATTTACTGAATAGTTGGAACAAAATTTTAAAGTAGAAAATACAAGGGGGGCTTTGAAGCATTTAGACCCCAGTGTTGGGAAATGTAGGCCCACGCATAGGGATAATTTTACTGACTGAGTCCAGATAAAATAGCAGTTTATTTTGTTGTTTTTCTCTGGTTAAATGTGTGCGGCTGGGGGTTACCACATCCTGCTTGCCGCCCTGTAAACACGCTATAAACGCACCTATCGGGCGTCGACAGGTACTTCTGCTTCTCGAAGCGTTTCTCCAGGCCCATGAGCTGCAGCTCGGTGAACACGGTGCGGCTCCGGCGGCCCTTCTTGGTCTTGCTGCCTCCGTCGCCTCCGTGCTCCAGCTTCCCGCGGAGGTGCAGGTCCAGCGGCAGGTGGTGGGACGCCACGCCGACCTGCAGGCCCGGGGCCGCAGACAGAAGCGGCGAACCGAGCGGAGAGCCCAGCGAGCAGGACAGCGGCGACATGGGGAACTTGAGGAGGCTCGTCTGGTCTCCTTTTAGCACTGTGACGGAAACAAAAACACAGGAAAGTTATTATTATTATTATTATTTAATCATTATTTTAAAATGATCTTTTGGTGACGGGTTTAATCAAGCCAGGAATATTTTATGAACGACACTCATTGGGCCAGGGGTCAACAAATACCTCAAGGCAAATTGAAAGTAGCTGTAGAGAAAAATAACTAATACTGCATGCTACAAAAAATCAATTTAACAATACATATGTCTGAGATTAGCTTTTAGAGATTTATTTTTTAACAGTAATGACTCGTTAAAAAGAATGCAGTTAGGACCATACTCAAACAGCAGCACTGATTGTCCTGAAACGAAGATTATACCCACATTATGTTATTAATATTAGTAATTTTAAACAATTTATTGCCTAGCTATATTCTTTCTAATATTGTATACATGCCTGTATAGGCCTAATCCAACCAGATTATGTGTACGTATGAGACCGTCAAATGTGCTAGAGGTCACGGTTTGAACTGAGGTCATCTGATTTGAATCACCACGCGTTGGTCAAAGCGTATGATGAACACTTTTAGCTTTTTTTCGGAGATTATAAATAGCTGTTTATACACGTTTAAACGCCTGACGCGCTAATGGTTCATAATCAAACATTTTTCATTTTCGTTCAGTGAATCGTGTCAGAAAACGCCGTTGCACAATAGATTGTGTTTCCAAGGTAAAGCCTAAATAATCTTAGCCCACACTGGCATTAACTTTAGATGTGATTCACTATTTTAAACAGTGAAATAGAATCTAATAATGTAATACACTCATGAGGATGGTATCTGGAGCGGTTGTTATCCCGAATCCAAATACGCACTTTAAAAACTTACATTTAGGCTTGTTTGCATACAGGCTCATCTTATTTTGAGCCGTTAAGCTGTTAACTTTCATCAGATAAAAAGCAGCTCATTCCGATATTTACTGTTTCATCATTTTACCTAGCTGTCTGATTTTTGGGTAATGTATTGATAATATTACGAAAAATATGTCCTATACTCGGACCAAAAGACATTTTCAATTATTCCAGGGAAGATTTAGAATCAAATCCCGTTATATTAAACTTTATATAATAATAATAATAATATTAATAATAATACTAATAGCCTAATACATCTCTTCATATACTTAACAGGACTGACCAACTGCCGTTGGCTTTGTCTGTAACTCATTCATCTTTCCATAGGCGTCTCTCTCTCTTACCCAGTTGGTTGTGGAAAGGCCGGGCAGACAGAAGAGCCTGTACTCCGAATTTAAGCAGCTCCCCGGCCGGGGCCGACACTTTGTGCTCCGGGTGATCAGTCAGGATCTCCTCAATCATGAAACTCCTGTAGCGATGAGTTCTGTGGTCGGGATGAACTTCCGGAGGATAGTAATGCGCTCCCATGTCCAAAGGATGCTGCATAATCTGGCCGTGCGGTCACTTTAACAGACACCAAGCTCGTACACCGACTGAGACTCCTTCAAAAGCCAGAACTCATATTCCCTCTGTAGCACCGATATAGTCCGGAGATTAATACTGTGGGTCAAAGTTATCCTCAGCTTCTAGATCAAGCAAAGTAGCAAATACAGGTAGCCGACTTTCTCTGCGCGTCTGTGCGTCCTCTGTGGGTCTTTGCGCGCTACTTCTGTCCAAAGTTTCTTCTTTTTGGAGAGCACATCTGGAGCCGTGAGCAGAATTGTGACCAAAAACTCCCGAACACGGCCGTGGTCATGCCCAGCCGCTGTGTGTGAGTCGCGGAGGTCGGAGCTATTTGTCAGGCGCGGAGCTAGTCACCTTGGCAGTGAGTTAAGGAATAAGCTTTGGAGTTTATGAGCCTCGTCATAGCTCCACCTCTTCTCAGGGTTTGTCTGCTCGCTGCCTTTCGCATATCCAAAGTTACGTACATGCAAAGAAGCACTTGTCCGGCATGGATTTATGCAAAAGGGAAGAAAATAAGTACCTGAAAGGACGTTCATTTCAAATAGTCTACAAGCGACTTTCGAATTTATGGCATTAGACGGGTGATGGTGAAGATGGCGATGGTAGCAACAAAGGAACCTCAGAAAAGTTTTAAAATGATGATGCCGTCCTGTATATATTTATTTTTATATATTTTATGCTTGAGTGATGACACACATTAGGAAAATGTCTCCATTAACGAATGCATACAGTCGTTTGCCCTTGTTTTTTGCAGGATTTTGCTGATAATTACCCTAAATTAATATTACCATTTGCCACTGGTGCAGCATCTCAACACTTGCAAAGATAAAAATGTTGCAGATATGACGCAAAGTCATTCCAGGCGAGTCAAACTTCAGTCGATGGGATCAGTGTTTTGCCTCAGGCTGTTGGGACTAGAGAAACCACTGAGGGGACTCAAGTAATACATCATCCTAAAGGTCAAACCTCCAGTCCGGAGAGTTTTTTTTTTTTCTTCCCTTTGTGGTTATTTGTCTCAAACATTATGAAATATCTCCCACAGCTTATTTTTAGCGAGGGGGCTTTGAGAAAACCTCTGGCCTTATATAACCCTGGAGCTGAAAACCTCAAAGAACCTCTGGATGCTTTCTAGTTGGCTGCCCGTTTTAACTTTAAAACTGTTTGTGTTGACCCTTTTAAAACGTGACCCTACAACATACTGCATGGGAGCCTGGCTGGTGCAATAAATAAATAATAGGGATACCATTCACAGCTGAACATTTTATTAACTGCTCTTTTTTTTTTATCAACAAGCTGCACAAAATGTTATGTTTTGTGAGAGGAGATATAACATACTGTACATGAAACTGAAAATAATACTGCAATTTTACTAGATGCTATAGGTTTCAAGAAAATAAACTTTCTCTTGGAAAAGAACACTTTTATATTGGCACTTAATCCACTGTATGTTATTTTAAGGAGGCATTTCCAACCCAAATGCCATAATACAGTCTACCATGTGCATCACAGATACTGCTATCCTCTGGAACCAAAATAAAACAAAGCACGACATGGGAGGGGAGTAAAAGCAGCAGATTTTATTTCAAGAAACTGCAAAACATTTTAGCACTTTTATTGTTTGGACCACAGTGAGCTCTGGTTGGTCCCAGATACAGAGAGAACAGCACACCCAAACACACAGATTCACAAAGAACTGTCTTCCTGTGATGGAAGATGTTAACTTCCTGGCAGAGCCCTGATCTGGGAGATGAGGCAGATTAGAAGGACTAGAACACATGTGAAGTAGTTTAAAGAACTTTGTGCCAGTGAAACAAACAAACAAAAAACAAACAAACAAAAAACAAACAAAACATCTTGACAGTGTTACTTTGAAAGCATCCTATAAATTCTCCACAGCCTCTTAAATGTACTAGAAGCTATAGTTTTGATCCCCAGATGAATTACCTGGCATTGCTGGATAACATCTTCCTCTGGTGGTCACTTCTGATATTGCATGAAGAGCTTCACTGCAAGATGATGCTCATGACCAGATGGGTATGACCAAAAAAAAAAAATTATGAAAATACACATCTGGTAAACATGTCAGATTTCAGACATGAATCGCCTTTCTTACTGGTAAGACATATACAACATTATTCTATCTGCCACTGGCTCAGATCATTGTTATTCTGTCAGTGCTTTTCTATTCATCAGCGTTTTTCCTGCAGGTGTATCTAAACGCTGCAAAAAATATGACTATGCTCTCTGCATGCAAACACTACTTATGCATGGAAAAAAAAATATGACCCTAAACAAATGTACCATTATCAAAATCAAAATGTAAGTTAATCAAAATCATTATCAAAATGTACAGAGAGAAACAAAGTAGAGTAAATCTGGAGATTTTGAACCCCAATCGATTATCTAAGCACGTGGTTTCTTTGGATGGCATTACCTTGGCCTCCAGTACTACTGTGAAAAACCTTGGTGTTATATTTGATGAGGATATGTCCTTTAAATGTCACATTAAGCAAGTAACCAGGACTGCCTTCTTTCATCTACGTAATATCATCAAAATTAGGAACATCCTGTCTCAGAATGACGCTGAGAAACTAGTTCATGCATTTGTGTCTTCCAGACTGGATTATTGTAATTCATTACTGTCTGGCTGCCCAAATAACTCTTTAAAAAGCCTCCAACTGATTCAAAATGCTGCAGCAAGAGCATTGACAGGAATTAGCAAGAGAGATCATATTACTCCAGTTTTAGCTTCTCTTCACTGGCTCCCCTTAAAGTCTGGAATAGAATTTAAAATCCTCCTCCTTACATACAAGGCCCTCAAAGGCCTAGCTCCATCATATCTTAAAGGCCTCATTGTACCATATAATCCCAACAGATCATTTCGGTCTGAAAGTGCAGGCCTACTTGTGGTTCCTAGAATTTCAAAGAGTAGAATGGGAGGTAGAGCTTTCAGCTATCAGGCTCCTCTCCTGTGGAACCAGCTCCCAGTTTGGGTTCGTGAAGTAGACACTCTCTCTATTTTTAAGGTCAGGCTTAAGACTTTCCTTTTTGATCAAGCTTATAGTTAGGGCTGGACTAAACCATCCCTTAGTTATGCTGCTATAGGCCTAGGCTGCTGGGGGACAATGCACCAAACACATGTTCTCCTTTCTTCTCTCTCCACTCTCGTGTCCTCCACTTTCTTTTTCTCTGGCACAGAGCTCCTGCCCTCTAAATTCCTATTTGCTACTAGTCATGCAATTCTGCGCTATTACTATGTAGAATGTTTACTGCTGCTCTCCCTTCTTCCGAGTATCTCTGGCCTGGATTTGAGTGTTTCCTGTGGAGCTCCATACTACATCTGTTGTCGTGGTCTCATCAACCTGCCCAGTCTCCATGGAATCCACCTGTTATCCACTCCTACCTGAATGAACAATTCTCCAGCCTGCCTATGATTCCTCTTACATTTTCAAACTGTCATGTAACATCATTAGTTTGAATCATAGCATCCAACTTGTATGCTTTAGTCAGATATGTGTATTTATGACAGATGTATGTTTATCTTGCTGTTCTCTTTCTCTGTCTGTACCCAGCTGGCCTTAGGCAGATGGGTCCCTCCATATGAGCTGGGTTCTGCT
Source organism: Planiliza haematocheilus (assembly GCA_005024645.1). Lineage (NCBI taxonomy): Eukaryota > Metazoa > Chordata > Actinopteri > Mugiliformes > Mugilidae > Planiliza > Planiliza haematocheilus. The sequence continues at coordinate 1,630,436 of SRSE01000430.1, forward strand.
CAAGGTTTCTTCCTGTTAAAAGGGAGTTTTTCCTTGCCACCGTCGCCTTCAGGCTTGCTCTGGGGGTTTCAGGCCGGGTCTTGTAAAGCGTCTTGAGACGATTTGTATTGTTATTGATGCTATATAAATAAAACTGAATTGAATTGAATTGAATTGAATTATGGAAGGCAAAATATGCAGTAAAAGCTAAGGAGAAATTATCATTTCAACATAACACAGACTCATATGATCTTTATACAGCCCCTGTCACATTTTGGCTTCAGATTTATCTGATCACAGTTACATGTTTGCTGTTTATATGAGCTATCACCCTGACTCCATGACTTTCCATACGGCAAAGCTAAACATGGCTGAAATCACTCATTATTACAGTAAGGCCTCAACTGGCAGTACTATTTTGTATCAAAATAAATAAATACATTTCTATTTCTACTAGTTCTACAATAATACAAGAATAAGAATGTATTTGACAGTTTATTTTATTTTTTAGGACAGGCCAATCAGCACAATAATCCGCTTATACTGATACATGACCTAACTGAAATAACAAAGTTAGTTTGCACTTTTCAATACTTTATATTTTTTTTATTTAGTCTTTAATGATAATTTTCAGTTCAGTTTTAAATGTTTATTGCTGGTTGAATTGGTTTTAGTGTTTTATCAGTATAGCATATATTAGTATATAAGAGTATAGCAGTATACATTCAAAATAAGTAGAACCCAGGTGAAGGTAGTATGCTCATAAGACTATCTTATTAGTGCTTCAGCTTTTTATGCAAAAAAAAAAAAAAAAAAAAAAAAAAAAAAAAAAAATCGTTTGAATAAAACAGGCACTAGGTGGCACCACAGGACTCGAGAAAAAGATGCTTCAGCGCTCTGCTATTTGTAGGACAGCTGTAGTAGGAGAGCAGTAAGATGGACTAAGAGCTGTGCCATGAAGGGCTGTCATTCATATAGTCTACTTTCTAAAAGCCTCAGGTGGACAGTTTGACAAACTTCTTGCATTCTTGTAGATAGATACTTTTATTTTTTAATTTAAAATCATCTATAACAATAATAGACAGCTGGGATAAGCTCCAGCAGACTAAGCGGGTACAGAAGATGAATGAATGAATGAATAGTAACATAAATAAGAGGAACAGTTGTGTGACTGAAAATCAGCCATGTGAACAGTAGTCCTGAAAACTACCATCAAAAATATTTTCCACAATTTTCTCCTATAAGAAACATAAACAGTTTTATTTTATTTTCACAATTTATTTCACCATTCCCATCCATTTATTTTATTAATGGATGTAAATAATAAATTGTGAGTCCATGTGTCCAAACTGTCAGAGTGCGAGCTTTCCAGCCGTGCCCGTAATCACGTGACGTAACTGGACCGAGCGGCTCGGATTCGACAACATGTCAGGTTGCTAAGTTAGCTAGTCAGCTAGCCGGACTTAGACGACTAAATGATGTGGCTAGAGGAAAACCCCGGTTTGGGACGTGCCAACGATAGAACAACAAGGGCTTTGCACAGATGAATCGACTATGTCAGAAACTGTAAACACAGCCCCGCACTCTGACCACAGGAAAACGGTGAGTTGGGCCTTTTCTAGTCACTAGGCTAGCTCCAGCTAATACAGTTAGCTAAGTAGCTAGCGTTAAGTCCTCAGCTTGCAGCATCAGCACCACTGCCTCAGGGCAAACGTTGCACAACGCGCTATGTAGTCTTTCAGCCGTGACAGTTAAGGCAATGCCAGTGAGCTTGGAGCTGACGAACATGTGACCTAGCATTAAAAACGTCTGTAACAGCCAACGTTAGTGCAGTTTGTAAAACAAACACCTACTGATTAGCTAAGTTTAATCACGAACGTTTAGCCGTTTCCACATGAACATATGAAGTCAGAAATACAACTGCAGTAACCGATGACAACACACTCATCAGAAGCAATTCTGCTGTACTGTGGTGCAAGCAGCTTCTTGGGAGGACTCCCTCTTTGCTGTCGGCTTTTCGCATACAAGCGAGAGTTGTAGCTCTCACTTAAAAGCTAAAATGAGTTTTCAAGATCAGAAGAGTGTGGCGCTTCACACTGCTGCTAAGAACCGTGGCACTTTATTTGAGCATGCACCAGCTTTCTGTACATTTCCATAATTATTTGAATAACGACATGTAGACCTGTCCCCTTATATCTGAAATATATATATTATCATTCAAAAATTGTACCCCATTTAGATTAGCCAGTTCTTTCCAGTATCATGTCAAGCAAGAGATCCAGCCTGCGTCAGCACCAAAAACAGTTTGGTTCTCATACTTCTCAGGAGCATGTGCACCCCCGTACTCAGACCATGCGTGAGATCACTTCGTAGATGGAGAAAATGGCTGGTGAATTCAGTAAGATTGCAGTTAAATTTGCAATGCAAAGTGGCTGCCACATACACTCTGCCTTCAGCACTTACATACAGTATGGTGTGAAAAATCTGGACATAATACACACAGCTCTTTCACGAACACTGATCGACAGTGTAGCAGCAAAATGTTGCCACCACCTACTCTTTTCTTTTTTTGTGTGACCCCAGGCAGTTGCATCTGAACACACTCCAAAATTAATGTTTTGACTCACTGGACAATGAGACTGGTACATTAAAAACCCACTGGCCAGTGGGACTTTTGATCAGTAATTGAAATGTGTATCCTCTGGTTAACTGTATGATGCAACAAAGCTGTGTCCATGGATGATACAAAGAGGGTCTCACACTTTTTTTGTTGTAGCATCTTAATGACTGACCAAAAAACATTTGGGATACCACGCAGGTGGGGTAGCTGAACTGTGACTCATGTGGTCCAGTTTCAGGGTGGATGTTGATCATTGCATTGTGACAGATAGCCATGATGTATTGTTCTGAAGGCTGTTTATTCTGCAGACAAGCTTGTTGTCTAATGAGGATCCCCTCAGGCTCATTATCATGAATTAAACATGGCGTGAGGAGCACCACCTCGTCAGCCATATTTCTTTATTAGCACTCAGTGGAAATGACTCTCACATCCCACACTCATTAGTAGCATCTCTGAGAGATAACGCTCAGCTTTCACACCATCTCTGTTATGTCCACAAACTCACGGGCTTCCCAGTGGATATAAGCTTATGGATGCACCACAAATGTGCGATGGAGTTTTAAGTTAATTTGTTCATGATTAGCACTTGAAGAGATTTATTTGTGTTTCACGTCAAGGCTCAGTTTTATATAATTGATGCACATACGTCACATTTGTCATGAAGAACAGCTTCTCGTTTGCCCCGCATGTTATCAAGAGCTTCCTGCAAACAATGCCAAGTGGTATCGGGCTCCAGGGGACAGACTGTTGAACTGATTGGATAGGCCTCTTTCCGGCTGTAATGTTGGAAACACTTCAGCCTGTGTAGCTCTAGGTTTTGGTGCCATATCAGTTTGTAAGGTGAAGTGTGGATTACAGTGTAAAAGAAGTACAAAAACTGTTGTGGATGGAAAAAGACCAGGTCTACCTTTACATAGTCAATTATTCATAGGTAGACTCCAGGAGCATTACTCTTAACTGATGTGGTGTTGTGACCTGGGTATGACCTGTCTCAGAAGTTGTCAAAGATGCTTTTCACTTACAGTTTCTCTTCATAATATTTTTTAACAAAGAAAATGTTCTGTAGTGGATAATGTTTTATAGCACACAAAGTTTATGTTCCAGCATTCTGTAGCCAGATACTATAAATACAGGACTTAAAAGCAGCTTAAAAAGCCCTGTACACCAAACACCTGTATTTTGACCTGTGGTCCCACCTCACCTCTAAGTCAGTATTGTTTCAAATCACAACTAAGCTTTAAGTCTTTCCTCTGAAATCCCATATCAAGACAGGCAAGTCCAGCTAGCGTTTGAAGTATCACTTCGGACACTTTGAGCTCTGGGTAATTGTAATCACCTCACTATTTTGAGAGTTTTTGCAAAAGCAGACAATCCGTCAGTTAAGGAAGAACATTAAAAGAACAGATTAATCCATAATATAATCATTTGTTGAAGTCCTGTACAATAGTTCAGAATGCATCTCATCATGCCTGTAGCCAGGGTTTTAGACGGCATCGTGTCCCCAAATAATTTAGATTTCCGTGTTCTGTGAGCAACAGTTGATCAGCAGCAGCTGTAAACCTTGGCAGTGGGCAGTGGTATGAATGATCTCTCAATCAGTAACACATGAGAATCAGGTTCAGTCTTGAAATGGATGAGCCACGCTTTCTGGAAAAACCAAAAGGGTAAGATATGGGAGCAAACACTGACAGAAAGAAAACTTCACACCAGTTGCACGGGAAAAAAGCCTTTATAAATCTCCAGGACATTTTTGATTATTTAAGATCAGGTTGGCACTCTGACTGAATATTAAAAGATCGGTATCAGATCAGGGGGCAGGAAAACTCACTTTCATGGTTGATTTAGTGTTAATATTACCTTCTTTGACCAGAACTATCCTTGCCCCTGAGAGCCTTCTCCGGATCTCTGTTTCTACATGCATCACTGCAGATCCTGAATAACCGTTATTTCGCATGCTCGATTTAAGCTAGATCGTCAGGCACCTAGGTGTAGGACTTAATGCGTTGACGGACAGAGGAGGAACAAGGACACAATCGTACACAGTGGAGCGCAGTTCAATTTGTTTCCAGCAAAATGGCTGCAATGTGAGAATTGAGCTGTTTAGAGTCCACTGTCGTGCCTACTGTAAAAGGTATTGACATATTGTAATAACTTTAAAAGGTGAACACTTTATAACAATTAATGCATTTGTTTAGAATGTTTGAACGCTTATTGTCCCATACATCATTGTTCCAGTGTTAACAGACTTATATTCTTATAAGATTTGACTTGAGCTATAGTAATAGTAGTAACTTATTAGAGCCTGTTTCTATTCACGGGATTAGAAAGTTGCACTGAGAAACTGATTTGTGATTTTTTTTAATTTTTTTTTACGTTTTAATTAAATAAAACAAAAGTCAAAATCCTTATTGAGTTGTTTCTCTTTGATTAAGCCCTGCTCAGTGACACGAAGGAAGGAAAAAGCAATGATCAAGGAATTGTTTGCTCATCAAGAAGTCAGCATGAGGTACAACAACCCTGCTTAAATGTTAATGGAGCACAGTGAGGTGCAGAGCTGCAAAGGTGCATAGTTTCACTCCTGCAACATCAGTTAGCACATGGCGGTAAGGCCTATTAGACCCATGGGTGTAACGCGAGAAGCAGTTGGTCTGTACAGTTAAACTGACACTCTTGGAGATCTGTGTGACACAACTGTCATGCTTCTTAAATCAGAAGTGCAAAGTCAAGAGGTTGTGCAGCCAGTATAATACCAAGGGAATGTGGTCACCTAAATAATATAGAAGTGTGACATCAGTGTGGTCAAACAGGTTTCAGGTTTAAGAGTGATGCGGTCGTTTCACTGCATGCTCCTCTCTGTGTTTACGGTGAGGTTTGTAACTCAGCACCTTGGGTTTTGGTTGTGGTCCCTGGTCCCACTGTTTCCCCATGGCACACTCACCTTCTCCCAGAGGTGCAGTGGTCAGACCGACACATGAGCTGCTGAAACAGCGGCTCAGTCTGCTCATTTCCTTCCCTCTCCCCTGAGTTATCCTGCCAGGCAACGCTGCTCACTCTGCTCATATCTCTTCTGTGTGCACACCTTGTGACTGTTTGCATTATTGGCACAAACAAAGCTTTAGCTTCTAAGCTGTTGCTTTTTTTTTTTTTAAATATATATTTTTTCCACCAGCCTTTTAAACAATGTTTCCTCTCACCTATCAGCCACTGCCATGGCCGCTGGTGTCAGCATACTGAGTGACCTGCCTTACTCCATGAGTGGAGTCTGCAGTGGAGAGATCAAGTCGGAGATGGAGACAGGTAGGACGACTCTGCAACACAAAGACACACACACAGGAAGAACTCGGCACAGGACAGTATACTTATAAACCACTGAATTCAGTGCCGACCTTTAGAGAGACCATGGTGTTTTTTTATGATGCCATCTCAACTATTAAAAACTATTTATACCTTATATGAGATGTCTCCATGTAAAATAAGATCATGTGTGTATCAGTCCGTCTTTAAATAACTGTGGAACTGTTAGTGACATATCGCGGAAAGCCTATTACATCTGGAGTCTTTTCCTCCGATTTTAAAAGGTAATGTCAATTTTAATTAGTGAACAACTCAAATAGCCTCTCATGCTATGTGTTATCCAAGTCATTTTCTCCGTCCGGTTAAATTCAGTACAGAGCAGGTGCGTGACTGGGATGTGTGTGGAGGAGAGGAGATGGCTTTGGGGAGGGGAGTGATAGGAAAAACAACCCAAACACAACGTTGTTTGGAATGTGCAAAAATATTTCAGATTTATTATGACACGATGTTAGAGTAAATTAGACCCTGGTGGCCGCCATAGTATTAAGGAAACACTGGAGATGATATGTTAATGTGGGTCTAGTACAGGTCAGTTGAGCATTGAGACAAGAGATTACATTAATCTCTGCAGTTTTAAGACACAGGTTTATTCATCCCACATATGGGAAACAGTGGCACGGAATTTGACAAAAAATATATATATACAGAAAACAGTGACAGGGAAAAAGTTACCAGAAAAAACACAAATACTAAAATATATACAAAAAAAATACACAAAAAATTAATTATGCCCTGAAAATAATATAGAGGGAAGAAACTAGAAATATAAAGACATTCTGTAAATACAGTGTGGTGGTGGAATAAACTTTACAAATAAATAGTTGCTTAAACTTTGAAAAAGTGCACCGTGCAAAAGAGCAGATTAATTTGTGCAAAAAAAATAGTCTTTTTATTGACTCGGGCTGTTGTTGTACAGCCTGATGGCAGCTGGAATGAAGGACCTGCGCTAGCGTTCCTTCTTGGCTCTTTTGCACCTTTTGCACATTATAATTAAACTGGTATGCATACTTACCTAGGAAATCCTTAAATAACATTTGTTTTGGTGTGTCCTGGGTTATGTATATCCTCGGTTGGGAACAACAGCAAACAATAAATCAGATCTTAAATGCCTCAATAGTAAGGATAAATCAAATTCCTTACATGTGGGTCTGTTGGGCAGATAAAAACGGCGCTACTTGCTGCCTCCCAGGAAGACAAACTGCAATGCAAGATCATTTATTCCTTCAGCTATTACGCAGTTAAATACTGAGTCAAGAAAATAATTAATGACTGGTCTGTTCTTGGCACAACACACTTTAGGTTGTGCAGTTCATTCATCAATCCCCGGAATGTGCCACATGTCGAAGTGTCCTTGAGCAAGACACTGAACCCCCAGTTGCTCCCAGTGCGTGGCACTGGTGTGTGAATGTGTGCGTGCTTGTGTGAGTGTATGGGTAGATGTGTCTCTGACTGTAAAAGCGCTTTGAGTACCAATAGGTAGAAAAGCGCTATAAAAGCAAGGCCATTTACCATTTACCATCCTATATATTTTTAGTTATTAATATGTATTTCTAATAAGCACATATTACCTTCTATTCTCCGCTGTTATTTTTCTCTTATTTCTCTTTATTCTTCTCTTTTATCATTATTTATTCTGCTTTTGCCTTATATTAACTGTTGAACCCAGGGCATATCATGCTACTGCTATGTACTATTGTATGAATGGTTGTATGTCTAGATGGTGGATCAATAAAGCTTTCTGTATCTGTGAAAAAAGTCACATTCAAGATTGGACTGAAAATCCTGATGTCTTTCATTTTAGAGACAAACTGATGAATGGATTTTTTGAGATAATTTGCAGATGAATTGCTAATGAAAATGAATGAAATTGCTTGTTCTACACCCTGAAGGCTATATGGTGTCAGTCCATTTAGTGTGATTTGAGAACAGAATTCATTGAGGCCAGGAAGGATTTTACTTGAAATATACTGCTAGTTCACGTGTCGTCTGAATCCTTTTGGCTCTAAAATGTTTCATCATGGGCTCCAGAAATGAAATCCAGCCTGGGCTACAAGATAGTTCAAAGGGAGGAAGATATTCAGCATATGTATCTTAGTGTCCAGAGCCTGTTCAGGCAGTAATAGCCTGTTCTCTGTCGCTGTAGCCCTCTCTCATCTTGCCGTTAGTCATCCTGCCTGCTGCTCCCACCCACACAGCCTTGTTGATCAGGCAGTATCACCTCACCTTTTGGCTTCAGTTTGATGGTGGACTGGCTGCTGAATTGTTGAGTAGCCTTCATGCGCAATGCTTTGTCTGTACCCAGTGTGTACAAGTCCCCCTGTTATTACTGATCGTCTGTTATTGATTATACAGTCATTCATATCCTGTTCCATTAACGTCAAGTTGGTCCAGCTGGGTCCAGCCATAGACTGTCCTGCGTTTCTTTGTTTCATTTTGTTATTAAATAGATGTTGTGGCACAAAATAGTCAGGATCCCTTTGAGCTGAGAGAAACATATTTGCTGGTCTATGTTGTTAAGGGGAAAAAAATTGACATATAAAAATACTTTTCTTAAACATGATTCATGGTGTTATCCAGTCAACGCCTGTTCTATTTTTAAAAGTGTATTTATTTTAATATGTATGTATTTATTTTAAACAATGACAATATATACTGCCTGGCTAAAAAAAAAAGCCACCCGGATTTAACTAAACAAACAGGTAGGAGCCTCCTATTGGAAAATTACTGCATGGGTGATTATCTTTCAGCTGGCAACAAGTTATTTAAGCCCAACTGATGTAATGAGTAGCTTCTAATTTCTTCAACAACCATGTCTAAAGACACATCCTGTGGTTGTGGAAAAGATGTTAGTCTGTTTGAGAAGGGTCAAATCATTGGCATGCATCAAGCAGAGAAAACACCTAAGGAGATTGTAGAAACTATTAAATTGGGTATACTATTGGGTTAAGAACTGTCCAACGCATTATTAAAAACTGGAAGGATAGTGGAGAATAAGAGTCTTTGAAGAAGAAATGTGGTCAGCGATCACTTCTACATTTGGTAAAATCAAATCAAAGAAAAACAACAGTAGAACTCGGTCTACGTTTAATAGTAAAGTAAGAACATTTCCACATGTACAATGTGAAGAGAACTCAAGGGATTGGGACTGAACAGCTGTGTAGCCTTAAGAAAACCACTGATCAGTGAGGATAACTGGAAAAAAAAAAGACTTCAGTTTGCTAGGGAGCATAAAGACTGGACTCTGGAGCAATGGAAGAAGGTCATGTGGTCTGATGAGTTCAGATTTACTCTGTTCCAGAGTGATGGGGGCATCAGGGTAAGAAGAGAGGCAGATGAAGTGATGCAGATATAATGTCTAGTGCCTAGGGTTTGGGTTAGGGGAATCTTTGGGATGTGCTGGAGAAGGCTTTGTGCAGTGGTCAGACTCTCCCATCATCAATACAGGATCTTGGTGAAAAATTAATGAAACACTGGATGGAAATAAATCTGGTGACATTATCAAAACAATGCTACAGTATTGTAATCAAAGCTAAAGGCGGTCCAACGAAATATTAGAGTGTGAACGTTTATTTTGGTGGCAACTTTTTTTTTGGCCAGGTAGTGTGTTAGACTAGTATGCAAAATGCAAAGCATATGACACACACACAAAACACAGTCATACTTAAATTTAAATCTTTACTTCCTTAAAGTACTAATCTCATTTAGTTTCACTTTGATATGCCCTTTATGTTACTGTCTATTTATGGCCCAATGAGTTACAACAATGGTGACTGAGCCTGTGACCCACTGAAGAAAGTACTGCAGGGAAATATTTTCATTATTACAAACTGTGTGTCTGTAACAACGCAGTTTGTTATACTGTCAGACAACAGTTCAGCAGGTTCCAAGATTGTCATGAATGGAACGGAACATTGCCCCTAAGGCTGCACTTCAAAAGCCTTCATCTGGTAAAAACACATTTTGTCATTTATTGTGAATTTATCAAAGTCATTTTTTGACAGCACATCAGTTAAAAATATTTCCGTGAATAGATGAACAAGGAATCGCCACAGCAAATAGGATGAAGATTCAGATAACTTTATTCATCCCAACAGTCAATCAATCAATAAACAAACAAGCAAGCCAAGGAAATAATAAATGGATGGGCACATAATATTCACAAAATCACTGCTCATTTAAGATCAACAAAAGATGTAGAAATCCAGTAAACAAATAGATAAAACCTTAAAAAAACTAAAATGAGTGGAGTCTATGTTTAAAAGCTTAATATCAGAAGGAATACAAGACTTAACGTAACGCTTTGTCCTACTGAATGTTTGTTTGTTGTTGTTTAAGATTGAGTTAAGTTCCTTACTAATTCCAGATTTGTTATTTGGATATCTTAATACATTTTTGATTGGTACAACAGTGTCCACACAGAATGTGACATAAGAAGAAATGGAATCAGTAAATTAATTTATGGCTGCATGCCACTTGTCAGTGATGTAACCAGCTCCTTTCATTGTGCCCCATAGATTCATCGCATGTGCAGTAAAAATCTGATTATAGTCACTCAAAAAATAATACATTTACTGTTATCATCAGTAGCTACACGTGTCCCCAGATTGCCCTGGAGAGTCACACTTAACTGTAATCTGTTGGAAAAGGCATGCATTGCAAATGTAATAAACATATTGTCACTTTAACTGGAACGGCACTTACTATTACTACCATAACTACTTAATTATTATGACTATTACTAATCCGTTCTAGGTCACAGGAACCTGTTGACACTATCGTGTATAATGGAACACAAATTACAATATTGGAATTAACATGAAGTAAATTAACACGTGTATTGTACAGTTTTTATTTGCAGCGTTTAGCTTTATGTAAACCACTTGTCTATTAATGATTAAAAACAGAAAGGTGTCTCATTGTTGCTACGTGTTTGCAGCTACACCAGATGCAGAGCCTTTAAACATGCAATAACTGCATTTTAATCTTTCAGTTATAAGCCGCCTGCCTCAGATCTGTGCTGTGCTGTGCTTGCCTGTGTGTGTCATGAGTGTGCGCAGCATTGGCCCCCTTTTACCTCCCACTGACGACTTTGGAAATGGTTGTCATGGTGACACTTCAAATAGTGCTGATGAACTGATCGGCAATAGGTGATTGTTGAGCGATGATTCACCGTGGGCACAGAGCCGTTGAGCCAGGAGCTTTTGTCAGTACCTAGATGCTGGGAGTGCACAGCACAGCCCACACTGTGAGATGCAGCAGCACAGAGGACGCAGCTCCTTAGCTGGGGAGACGATGGCCAGCATGATCTGGCACAACCGCAGACACTCTGCTTCGGACATCCTGCTGAAGATCCTGCAACGCAGACGCAGCTCTGCCTTGGAGATCCTCTCCTCCTCCTCCCACAGAGTCATGGTGGCCGTCAGTGTGAAGCAACCTCAGCCCCCCACAGAGCAGAAGACGAGGAGATGTAACCACGCTGAACAAATAACTAGTGATTTGCATTTAGGATAATGACTAAGCTGTGGAGTAAACACAACTAACTCTTGTTAGATACGTTTTCCTCATGTTTCATTTTTTTCCCCAGCCAATGCAAGGGTCCCTACAGCAAAGTACACCAAGATGGGAGAAACCCTGAGGCATGTCATCCCCGGTCACATGCAGTGCTCCATGGCCTGTGGAGGGAAAGCCTGTAAATATGAGAACCCCTCTCGCTGGAGTGATGAGGAGCAAGCTATCAAGGGACTCTACTCGTCCTGGTACGTTGTCTTGTAGTTTGCATGTACTTTGTCTCTCAGAGCTGCTCTCAGTCAACTCTGGTCACTGAAGTCCACATCAACAGTTATATAAGAAGTCAATACATTTGTCCTTGATTTTGTTTTTGACTATAACCATGTCAGTGTTTTTAAAATGGAACAATTGAGCACGTCACATCTTTAGTTTTAGTGCATTGGGGTGTGTGTGATTGTGCTTTAGCTTCGGAAGTGAATGCATCATAAATAACATACCTTGCTCAACAAACCTTATCAAGCTTTTCTTTCACTTACAGGATTACTGACAACTTGCTAGCCATGGCAAGGCCTTCGACTGAAATCATAGAGAAATATAATATAATTGAACAGTTTCAAAGGTACAGTCTCGTCCATTTACATCTCACTTGAAACATTTAAAACCTTTTTGTTTAGTTTACTCTTGTGTGGTTCTCTATTTATTTTATCTTTATTTATACGCTTCACTTAATAGTCAAATGATAAAGGTTCTGGAATGGATTGTTTTAGGGCCCGTCCACACAGAGATGCTTTTTGGTTTAAACACAGAAGTTTTGCATTGTTTTGGCCGATCCTCCACACGAATCCTGTAAACGCATTGCCCTAAAACGCTCTCCGATTTTGGTGAATTTCTGCATCTGAAACAGCGCCACCTATAGGCCTGGAATATGAAGTGGCATTTTGAGTCCTGTTGAGACGGATCCATGTGGACGCAGATATTCTCGAAGCGCTGCCAGGGAAAACGGAGGGGGGGAAAGATTGTTTTCATACGTGTGGGCAGGGCCTTAGTTTTCTGTATTCCCCTGCAGTCAAATTTCAGTGTTTAAACATTGTGATGTTGACTTATTGCGACCTGTTGTGTGGATTGCTGTGATCAGGTGTGGTTTGAAGACCGTCATTAACCTACAACGACCTGGAGAACACGCCAGCTGTGGCAACCCGCTGGAGCAGGAGAGTGGCTTCACTTATCGACCCGAAACTTTCATGGAGGCTGGCAGTGAGTTTTCATATCAGCTACTTATTCTCTACAACATGACCCAAAGACATACGCACATGGAGTTATAAAAGCTTGATAGTCACTAAATGACTAGTGATGGATACAATAATCTGTATTTTGGCTGTCTACTATGAGAGTGAGAAGCAGTTGCAGGTACTGCGTGACCAGTAGATTTAACATTTCCCTCAGTGCCATCAGTGTTTTGTTTTGCCTACATCCAGAATGTGATGTGGTCCTTGGTAACCAAGTAATTGCAGAGGGATTCCACATATGTTTTCTGTTTGAAGGGTGGTATTCTTGACTCCTCTTCCTAACAAGCTCTCCTGAGATGTTACCCTAGTTGAAGCATAAACTGCTATTTGTGTGGTACTGCCTCTGATTTGACATTCAGTTGAACGTCTCCAGCATTAACACTGGCTTATTTATCTTACTGCAGGTCTTTGTTATGCACAGTTCTTCACCAAAACTGATTACCGTATTTTCCCTACTATAAGTCGCTCTTGAGTATAAGTCGCACCAGCTAAAAAATGCATAATGAAGAAGAAAAAAACATATAAGTCACACTGGACTATAAGTCGCATTTTTTGGGGGAAATTTATTTTATAAAATCAGAGACCAAGAACACATTTCATCTTGAAAGGCAAGTTACTAACAATAGAATAGAGAACAACAGGCTAAATAGGTGTCTGGTATGTTAACGTATATTAACAGTTATTCAGATAACCATGGCATAAACAGCATAACATAACAAGTTTATCAAACTCTCCATCTCACTCCAAATCACCAAATCCATTGAATTCTTCATCCTCTGTGTCACTTCTTAGCAACTCCGTCCACTCTGGAGTTAGATGGTGCGCCACCATGATTACTCAGGAGTAAAAGGAGTAGCAGATACTGGCAGACACGCCTAGAGCACCCTCTCGCGTCCGTCAGTGTGAAAATATTGAACATATGAAATTATATATTTTAATATATAAGTCGCACCCGAGTATAAGTCACAGGACCAGCCAAACCATGAAAAAAAGTACGACTTATGGTCCGAAAAATACGGTATGTATTGATCAATGAGATTTTGACTTTACAGACAGTTTCTTCCAGTGACATTTTAAGTAATGGCTGATATTTTGAGTTAAGAAACAACTAAGGTCTTTATTACAGAACTGGTTTAGGCTACTCAGCACTGGTTTTATCTTTTCATGGATGTGTTGACAGGAAGAAAACTACAGAAAATTGATGGCTGTACCCTTTAAACACGACATGAGAAGAAATGTACACCTTGTTCCACATAATTATATATCTCAGTCATTATCTCTTATGCACAAAGAAAAAAGTGAAATACACAGTACTCCCTTTAATTTGTGATTCACTGTTATTAGTAGCAATTTTTCAACCAGATATCACACGGGTATGATGCACCCTTTGAGAGAACACTAGACTTCCTCTTTGCTGTCGGCTGTCTTCTCTCTCATAACCAAGTATCTTTTTTGTTTTTCCTTTGTGAGATTGATCTTGTGTCACTGCAAGGGTAGTAGTAATTGAAAAACAGTGATAACGGTTCTGGTTATGGTCGATGAAAACATGTCATATATACTCTGCACTGCATGTACATAAGTCAAAATTCTTCATTTATTAACCATGAGCAGGACAAAATTAAATTATCTCTTACCCACATGTATCTTCAGTGATTGAGCACATCAGAGATCAGATACCAACTGAACTGTGTGCTCTCTAGATTAACTAAATCTGCCACAATGCACTGTAACTCACTGAAAGATAACAGTTTCCTCTGGATTTGTGTATTTCAGTCTATTATTACAACTTTGGGTGGAAGGACTATGGTGTGGCATCTCTGACTACAATCCTTGACATGGTGAAAGTTATGTCATTTGCTGTCCAAGAAGGAAAAATGGCTGTTCACTGCCATGCCGGTCTTGGAAGAACAGGTTTGTAACAGGTATTGAAATTGCTCAGCACCATGTTTGTTCTTTTAAGAATAAGTTTCTCATTTCCTTTCTTTACCGTCCTTTATTCAGGAGTATTGTTGGCTTGTTATTTAGTGTTCACAACCCGGATGAATGCTGACCAAGCCATCCTGTTTGTGCGAGCCAAAAGACCCAACTCCATCCAGACCAGAGGCCAGCTGCTGTGTGTCAGGGAGTTTGCTCAGTTCCTGGTTCCTCTGCGCAGTGTGTTCTCCTGTGCAGAACCCAAAGCAACCGCGGTCACCTTGTCCCAGTATCTTACCCGGCAGCGCCACCTGCTGCACGGCTACGAGGCTCGCCAGATGAAGAACGTGCCAAAGATCGTCCAGCTTGTGTGCAGACTCCTTATCGACATCGCTGCCAACAGACAGGTGGTGGTAGAGGAGGAGTGGCTGGAGATCCCCGACCTTACAGCCGAGGTGGAGAAGACTGTATCCCAGCAGGCTCTTCAGCAGCTCGGTAAGGAGATGAGAGGAAAAGGAATCCCTGTTCTACCTTGTTCATCTCAACCTGTCAGTCCACCAGCACTGCAGGCCAGACCTGCACATGATCAGCCTCTTGCCAGTGACAATGAGCTTGACCCTCTGTGGAGGCAGCAGAATGTGGAAAGCCCTCTGAGGTCCTTTCTGTCTAACAACAGAAGCCTCAGTGACTCTGTCCTTCACAATGCTGGGGAGCGACTGCGCCATTTAGAAAATCTGAAGAGAAACAAGCCAATCAACTGCTTGATCAAGCGTTTCTTGTCTCACGGCAACCTTACAGCCTCTAAGTTGCCCAGAAATTGTGACCTGTCTCCTCAGGACATTAGCAGCAGCATTCAGGAATCTGATACAGAAGCAAAGCAAGACACTGGATCCCCTCTTTTAAAAAAGCTTCACAAGGAACAACACAGTTTTTCTTTAGACCTTTCTGATCAGGGAAGAAAATCCCACTGCGCTACCATATTGCCAGCCTTATCAACCAAGAGCAAACTGGTAGCCAGTGAGGAGGATGTGTCCGGTGGAGGAGGAGATGCGGAGGTTCCTTTCATCACCCTCCAGTCTGAGCTCTCCCCAGACAGCAGACGTCTGCTGGTGACCAAGGCTCTGGCCATGGACATGAGCGACAAGGATCTCACCTCCAAGGTCTCAGTGTGGCAGGTATAACCTATTTAGATACCCAAAACATCTTTAAATATACCTAATACTGACAGGTAGCAATATGAATGTGTTTAAATTACTGAAAGGATTTCCACAGCTACATTTCCTCTTCAGAATCTGATGTTGGACAATTTGTTTATAGGTTAACACTATCCAATCCAATCCAGTTCACTTTATTTATATAGACCAATTTTAACAAACACAGGGTTTCCAAAGTGCTTTACAAGATAAAACACAATAGAAACACAATAAAAGGTGATGCAGTAAATATCTGCATGCATACACATAAAATCAACACAAGAAAAGAGGTGGGCTTTAAGAAGGGTTTTAGAATGAGACAGAGAGGACGCCTGTCTAATGTGCAGCGGCAATTCGTTCCAAAGTTTTGGCGCTGCAACGGCAAACGCATGAGCCCCTCTGAGCTTAAGCCTAGCTTTAGGCACCGTCAGGAGCAGCAGGACAGCTGACCTGAGAGATCGGCAAAGGGTGTAGGGGCTGAGTGGTCACAAAGGCATGAATTACTGTCTCCAAGTGTTGTCTCTGAAGGACTGGTTTGATTATTGCCAACTGGCTTAACTGAAAAAAGCTGGACTTCACCACAGCTTTAATTTGGCTGTCAAATTTAAGATCTGCGTCCACTTTTACCCCCAGATTTTTTGCAAGTGGGACGCGATGCTGTGCCAAAGAGCCCAGAGCCCTACACTGTATCCCCCTTCAAGACTTTTCAGATTCACTGTTCAGTGTTCAGTTAAACTGGATGATCCGTTTGGAGTCTGGATGTAGTGTGTGGTGCTGTTAAAGTGGATTGAACTTAATACAGAAGTGTTTCTGCTATTTAGCTTAGCCTTGCAGGTTGTCAAAATAATAGAAACATGTGCCCATAAAATGCAATCCAATGCAACAGCACAAAATAAAGTTTATTCAACTTTTTGTTATTTTAAACAAATGCTAAATACTATAACCTTCAAGAGGACAAATGTTAGATGCATTTATTTTAATAGCATAGCTAATAAACTAGCGAGTGAGTGTATATTAGATTAGTCTGAACAGGTATGGATGGAAGCTGCGACTGAGACTTCATCAATGATCTGTTCCCTGACGTGAACCTGTGTGGTCTTTTTCCAGTTAACAAAGTCTGATTTTTCTTTGCCGTGATGTGCAGACAGAACTGAACTCCAAAGAGGGGGCATGGGAGAAGCTGTGCATGGAGAGAGACCCTCTGGTCCTCTCCAGTCTGATGTGGTCATGGCTGGAGCAGCTCAAGGATCCAGTCATTAGCAGCGAGGATATAAAAGCCCTCAGTGAGAAGAACGTAAACCCAGAGAACGCTCTCGACTCACTGGAAAAGGTAACCGTGGTGAAGATATTCCAACACATTTCTGGTTGAAGTAAACGGTGATAACATGTTTGATATCTTGGCTTGGTCCTGTCTACAGCTGCAGTAGTACCTGCAGAACCTGTTTTCCTTGCATTCTTTACACTCGATTGATATTCTCCACAATAAGGATTTGGAACATAGTCTAATCTGTGTGCGGCTGTAAAGGTCTCCAAATGTGATTTTTATTTTATTACAAATATATGTACTGGTGACTCATTGAACTCAGATGTTGTGGACTTTAATGTTATGTTCTTAGCATAATGACATGAGAATGAGAGGCTAGTTTGGTTTCTAAGAAGGGGGGCTTTGTGAGGTACATACTATCCATAGCCAGTTTAATACCCGCAATAATAACATCCACTGTGGCAGTCCGCACACTCCTACTTTAGAGAACAGCTGTGGATGAGGTCAGCAGCAAATTCAGGCCCGCCCAAACAATGAGTGTCAGTTGAAGTGTACACTGGAGTACGTCCTAGAGTACAGAGAGCAGTCAGACAGCATTTTCCCATGCTCTTCAAAGCCACAAGACTCCACTCACAAACAGTTATTTGCCTGCCACTGTCGGACTTTCGTATTTTAACAGGTTAATTCATATCCAAACAACACGCCAACGTTACAGAATAACAAACAATTCGATCGAGGCGGCAAGCTTGAGCTTTTCTCTCACAATTGGCAAGAGCAGAATAGAAAAAAACGATTGCAGTCAGTGTTATCCTTTAGCTTAGCAGTGGAATGTCTTTTATTCATGGGATTTCCTTGACACTGTCATGCCTTTAATTGAATGTGAGAATAAAACTCATGTGATGTGACAGTATCTTCCCTTCTCCCCACTGACAGAGTCACAGGCTCACTTTGCTGTGTATTCTCGACTGTGCTGCTCATCTCCTGCCAGTGCCCGAAGAAGTGGAGAATAGTTTTCTTAACCAAACAATTAAAGTGTTTACTAAGGTGGGCATTCACACGCAGTTTATGTTAAACAGAGTAAGTGTGTGTTTGGTGGGTTTTAAGATGTTTCCTCTGCTCTCCAGATTGACCCTGCCTCAGAGAAGAACGAGTCTTTGTACATTACACTGAAAGCAATCCTGACTCCCATTCTTCATGAGCTGAGAGACAAAGCTGTGGAGGAGAATGAACATTTCTGATCGGCCTCAACATGACCAGTCTGACAAGAGGAAGAGTTACAAACAGGGTTCCACTCTCATTTGTGGGCATTATTGCATTTTAAGCCAGTTTCTTGCGGCAGATACTGCTGAGGTCTGCCAAACAGTTGTTTTTGAAGCTTTTTAACACAAGATTATGTCATTTGTTTTTCTTTGAAACTTTTAAAAGTACTGCCATTCTCAATGTTAACGTGCCACTGTGGTCAGTTTGAAACATTTGTTGCCTGTTCTACTGTAATATTGTGAGGGACTAGATGTTGCTTATATGATCAACTTCTTAGCTTTTAGGAAATGACTAAGAAATGTTTTCATTCTGTTTTTGTTGTCTTATTTAAGTGTGTAACTCAGCTTTCAGAGCTGTTGGGATGGGGTCTTATTTAAACCAAAAGATATTTTTACACTGTGCATATGCTACAATGTGTCTTATTTATTCAGATGTTCTTATGATGAAAAGTCACGCTCTTACAAGTTGCTTTGTTCCTCTAGAATATTTTGTGTTTTTTGAGTCAAATGCGAGATTGTTGGCTGTTGTTATGGCAATGCAAACTCAACAGCTGACGGTGCATTTGCTTTTCCAATCAATTTTTTGTTCTTCATATTGCGTGTACCAAAAACATGCTGTTCTGTCATACTGTCCATGCATTTGTAAAACGTCAATCTGCCTCTTGTGTTGCATTTAGCACAACACTGTCTGCCTCAACTGAAAGGGCCTCTGTCTGCAGTCTGACATTGTCTCTCCAGTGTGTGTATTTTTTGTGTGTATGTGTGTGTGGCTGTTGAGAAAAGTAAGCACACCACCTTTCACCTCATATGTCTTTTATTGGGACACGATGTAATGTAGATCTCCAGACACATGCTGAATGTGGAACACTAATGGTAATGCAGTTATAATTACATGAGACATTGTACTGTGGAGACTTTTCAACAAGCACTATTTTTTTCATTGTAACAACAGGCTACTTACAGAATTAAACACTACTTACTACATTCTGTGTGGAGTTTTTCTATTCTCTTTCTTTTATTTCTTTATTTGGGAAAGAAATTTTGGGCAGAGAGGGGAAAACAATTCGCCCCCTTTAATATGTGCAAATGTCTCGCATTCGTCTTTATAATGGTATGAATTTCTTCATACTCCATTTCTATAGACAGTCCAATGACAGACTTCTTGTTTTGTGTTGTTGCCCATGTGGAAAGTGTAGATTACACTGGTCAAGCAAATGGCAATCAAATAACAAACTTATAAAGTAACAGAATTGATCCAGCAAGATATCTTTATAATATACAGAAATATTTTTGTTTGGGAAAGAAAGAAACAGAAAGAGGTGAGGCAGTCATCACCAGTCTCAGGATATGACACTAGACTCAATTTGGCTCTTCATATAATAATTTAACAGATGTACACACTGGTCATCCTGAATCAGTTCATCATGTGCTGCCGAAAACCTAGGCGCTATGAGGAGGAAATGAACTAAAATCATAATTAAGGAAAGTGCAGCTATGATTCGCGTCTTGTGCGATTACATTCTTTAAGGAAATTGGGTAAATGGGAATCATTTGGGCCATTTCCCGTTCTCTTTCTGTCCATTTGTCTCTCTCCAGTCTGTTAGATGGCGCCCATTCATCTGTAAGCTGGTTTCCCAACCTCCAATTAAGCCAAGCGAAGAAGAAAAACAAGCCGCAACCAGCGAACCACGAAGAAGAAGGAGCAGTAAGAGGGTGGAGGAGCGTTTCGACATGGCAGACAGGTGGGTAGACTGTATTAATCAACCATTTTTAAACGCGTTTATCTTCATGGTTGGTCCTATATGCGTGTATTACTCATACGAGTCGCACCGGGTGTTATTTTGTAGCCGAAGAACCAGCTGCAGCACTTTTATCCGACGTCTGCTCTCATAGACAACCATGCTGGAACGTGCTGCTAGCTAGCTACTAGCTAGGCAGGGTTGGTTAGCAATTTACAAGGAGTGGTTAACTGACGTAGCTAGCAGAGAGCGGAGCGACCAGTATAACCCTTCACTTATCTATGATTTCATTTAGGCTTTCTAATTGGGGTGAGTAACCAAATGACACGTTGCGCTTCTTACATGCCCAGTCACGTTGGCTAATAATAGAGACTAGCTTGTTAGCTTCCTCTGCCTGTTTGGGGAGAGGTCCCAGTTTTATTAACATTGAACACGAATGCTGGTTTTGTGTCTGGACCTGTAGGAAATCATGTGCGTCATATTTTCCTCCCTAGAAAACAGTCGCCAAACGGCAGTTAAATGGGTTTAAAGGTTGTTTCATTTCCAGTGGACGCTGGCTAACATCCGTCTTAGGTTGGGGGTTAAAGAAGACCAAGTGTAGACAGAAAAAAAGAAAAAAACATGACACGGGAGTTTTAATATCCCACTGTAAGAATTTAAAAGAATAGATTCAACTCTGATGTATTTGCCTTTAATACGAGTACATACACAAAGAAATGTAGCTGGACAGATTTAGGGCTACAACAAACGATTGTTTTTTGTTAATTTATTAATCTGCAGGTTTGTTTTTAATAATGTATGACCCATGTTCTAAGTAGTCGATTTATCATTTGGTTAATGACCAAAATATGACAGACGCCTTCCCAATAAAGTTTATTCAAACGTAAGGCATATTTGTCATTAAAATTATGTCATTGACTAATAAATGCTAATTAGCATTTACTAAATGCTACTATTAAACAAACGCTCAGATTATAGTTATAATTAGAAGAGATTTTTAACTGTATTCTGTCATTAATTCGCATGGTTTAACTTGAGTGACTTGTGCTGATTGTAGTTAAACAGTGACAGTTCATCCTCACATTAACCTAACAGCCATGTCTGTGTGGGAGCAAACATTGGGAGAACATGTGAACTCCACAGAGCAAGACCCTGCTAACTAGCAGGTTAGAACCCACAGCCTTCCTGCTGATTAAAACCACTGCTAAAATTGCTTCCACCCACTTGAAGCGTGGCATGTAGTGTAATCTGCATCATTTAGTTTTATAGGTCGGTATGTGCTTACGACTTGTGAATGCACTGAAAAGCAGTGCTGCCATGCTAATAGTTAGCATATGCCCTGGAGGCTCTTAAAAGCGATAAGGATACGAGGAGGACTGCCAGGCCCTGACCACCAACCAACAATCGGACTAAATTCACTGCAATAGTCCTGCTGCTCAGCAGTTCATCATTAAGGGAGGGCAGTTTCAATTTTAGTAAGCGTGGAACAACTTCATATTACTGCTTTCTGGGGGATAAAAATATTAACTGTCTCTGAGGCATTATGGTCTTTATTTAAACAATTTCACATAGCGCATATTTGGCCTGATATATTTTGACCTGATCGTAGCTGATGCCCTCTTTCTCTTAGGGATTGACATTCGTCACTCTAATTTTGCTAAAAACCCTTGTCTGTAGTAGCCCAAGTAAAAGTAGACTTTACATTTAAATAGAAATCATTTGAAGAAAAGGAGAACGTAAAATCTGTCCGTACTCTGAGGGTTGCAGCAGGTTTTTTTTGAGAACACTAGAGTCTCTCATGGCTGCCTCAAGACCTTCTTCCTATTGTTTTTTTTTTCTTCTTTTCACCAACTGCCTGACGACCTATTTCTCTTTGCTTCATTGACATCCTCTCCTATAATCTGTAATAATTCTTACTTGAAATGGTATTGTTTGCATGCTGTCATTGAAGAAAAAACACTAATGTCAGCAGATGATGTTGCTGTCCATGTTACTGAACTTGAAGGCAATAGTTACAGTTTGCTGCAGGCTTTGGTGGTGTCTGATTTTTATTTTTATTTTTTTCCCTGCCATACCTCCCTTCAGCAGCTTCAGCAGTAGCAAGGTGGGCTGGAATCATAATTGAGTTAGCTTCAGGGAAGACTGTGTTGCAACGTAAAAGCAGAAGACGGTGTCTGGTGTCACTCACAGACCTTTTGGACAAGTCTGAAGCGTTACAGGAATTTCTTGGTAGGATGAGTGATGTTTTTTTTTTCCATACACTCTCAGACAAAAGTAGTTATCAGATACACCATGGGAACTGGTTGTGTGAATATGACCTGGAGGAGTCGGTGGCAGCAGACTGGCAACAATCCTGTTACTCATAAACTGCTTTTCTAGTTGGAAGATAAAGTTAGTCAAGATAAAGATGTCCATGCACACATCATATAGGCTGCCCTATATCATCATGACTACACCTGTACTGCACATAAACAGTGGTGGAGGTCTTTTTCTTGTCTGCTAGTCCTGTAACTCTGTCCCCACCATTGAGGCCATTTCTTTTAAGCATCAGCACAGCCACATGTTCGACCAGCAGAGACTGACCCCTGGTGTCGTGCACTGTGCACTACACCAGATCGCCTAAATGCAGCCCACTGTTGGTTTAACACTAAGAGCAATGTCTGTACTTTCAATGGAAAAGATAATCAACCCAAGTCTGCTGTGCTGGATAGGGCCAAGAGAGAAAAGAGACAAAACCAGAAAGAGAGCAATATGAGTTCCTAATGCACAGGTGTCAAACTGATCTGTGAAAGGGCTGCTGTGGCTGCAGGTTATCATTCCAACTATGCAGCAGCACACCTGACTTGGCTCAATGAATCAATCAACTGAACTGCCTTCACATAGTCATTTC
This sequence comes from Planiliza haematocheilus, assembly GCA_005024645.1. NCBI lineage: Eukaryota > Metazoa > Chordata > Actinopteri > Mugiliformes > Mugilidae > Planiliza > Planiliza haematocheilus. The sequence continues at coordinate 1,653,442 of SRSE01000430.1, forward strand.
AGGCGTCCTCTTGCTTGATAGGAACAAAAACTATCCAGCCACACCCACTGCATGGGTGCTGCACAGTGGCCCTTTCACTTATCAGTTTGACATCCCTGTCCTAATGCACCCGAGTAAAGCACACATGCAGCATATAAAGAAAATGCAAAAGGACTTGATGCTAGGAGCTGCTTGTTATAAGAGAGATTGATAATGGAAAAAAAGGTGAGTAAAGCAAGCCTTTGAAATATGTTGACAGTGTCACCCAAGCTATGTGGTTGGTCCAGCAGGTCATTGACAGAGCATAATCAGTTCCCAACAGAGAGACTCCTTGCCAACCTGTAGTTGTTCTGTCTTCCATCCTAATGGTGTTGCTCATGCTAAAGCAATACCTTCTTTCAGACTTCACTGTCTGTATAGTTCGATCTACCTCCCAGTGGATAACGCACATGATGCCTTGGTCGTGCAGCTCCTCTGGAGACGTCTAGCTTTAGGATTCTGTTGACTTGTATTATTTCACTCTGTAAACTGGGATACCCTGTTTTGTTCAGACCGATGTTATGCAAGTGTGTATGTAAGTGTCCTCACGATCCATCTGACTCTCTTCACAGGCCTCACCCGTGGCTGAAAATCTGTCTTTCATTGGTTTTGGAAGGTTGTCATCATGAGTGGATCTGCAGCCTTGTTTGCACTGTGGGATGAGGTAGTAGGTTGTATAGTTTTAGGGTCACACCCGCACTGGGAGATAACTATTCAACCTACTGTCTTTCTCAAAGTGCCACACACACATCACAGTGGCTCCCGTGTGGCTTCTGGAGGCCTCTCTCAACGTCACCGTTTTAATGGATCCAGATGTTGCTTTCACCAGCAGTTCGCGTTCCAGCTGCTCACACAGTGTGAGGTAGTAGATTGTATAGTTTTAGGGTAGTGATTTTGCCCTGTTTAGGAGATAACTATACAATCTATTGCCTTCCCTGAGTAGTAGAATCCCTTCATCTCTCTTACTCATGTGAAGTAGCTTCCATTTCATTTAAGACAATCTGTTTGGATCCTTTTTTCACTTTTCTGAGCAGCAGTGTTTTTCCACACCTACAAAAACCATCAGCCTACTTGATGTAATAGTGTTTGTTATTCTGTCTGACATGTTGAACTACTGGAATGTGCTGTGATGTATAAATTAATTTGTGAAGATTGTTTTAACTTGTCACGGTGAAAAGCCTTCTAATAAAATCTGATGCAGTCACAGAAACAGCTGTGGACTAATGAATTAGCTGCACAAATCTGAATGGTGGATAACTAGTGATAGAGGACATTGTCCTAATTGACAGTTTTTAATTTAGGTAAGCTCTTTGCTCTTTTTCCAGTTAAATTTAAGTCAGAATGGAGGCACACTAACCCCCATCATAGTTATTCCCAGTGCAGCCATATGAAAGCAAACATGTTTTTATATGTTCAGTAAGGTCAACTAGACAGATACATGTCATTGTCGTGGAAAAGATGTTAGTCTGTTTGAGAAGGGTCAAATCATTGTCATGCATCAAGCAGAGAAAACATCAAAAGAGATTGTAGAAACTATCAAGACGGGGTTAAGAACTGTCCAATGCATTCAGCCTGTGGGGGCAGTGCTATGATCTGGGATTGCTGCAGTTGCTCAGGTCTAGGTTCAGCAACATTATGTGTCCAAAGAATGAGGTCAGCTGACTACCTGAATATACTGAATGAGCAGGTTATTCCATCAATGGATCATATTCCAAGATGACAATGTCAGGATTCATGGGGCTCAGTGAAAGAGTGGTTCAGGGAGCATGAGACATCATTTTCACACATGGATTGTCCACCACAGTCCAGACCTTAACCCCATTGAGAATCTTTGGGATGTGCTGGAGAAGGCTTTGAGCAGTGGTCAGACTCTCCCATCATCAATACAAGATCTTAGTGAAAAATGAATGAAACACTGGATGGAAATAAATCGGCTGACATTGCAGAAGCTTATCAAAACAGTGCCACAGAGAATGTGTGCTGTGTGTTCGAAGCTGAAGGGGGGCATGTACACATGCTTTCATGTGTACATGCATCTATGTAGATGATGAGGCAAATGATGTTTACCTTACAATACTGTGAAACTGCATAGGGTTAAAGGTAATTTCAGGAAAAATATGTTCTTGTGTTGTTTGTACTTTATTCAGTATCAGTACTGTACTTTAACGCTGCAGTAGTACTTGATGGTTGTAGTTTCACAGTGCAACCAGCAGATGGTAATATAGCCCTTTAATGACCCAAGGAACCCTAACTACTCAGGAGCACCATGGATTACCTATTATATTTGCCTTCAGTTATATTCAAGTCAGTGGCTACCTGTACAGTAGCTGGCTGGGAGATTTGAATTAAGATGAACTTGAAGTGGGGGAGGAAGTACTTTACCAAGTACAAGTGTCCATGCAATATCAGAGTACATCCAAAATGACCAATACTGGGTTGTTGTTTTTTTTCTTTCTTTTAATAAATGAGGGATTGCAGTAGGAGTCCTAATTCAAAAGCATGATCAGCGGGTAGAACAAACATGTCTCATGATGGCCTGAACCCAGCTTACCTTCCCTGTCACTGGGTCTTCTCATGTGTTTGACCTTCAGTCCACTGGATGATGTATGCTCAGAATTTGGCACAGATTTCAAATTCGTATCCAGTGGTTCATTTTGTAAAATGAAAAGCCTTGAGTTGGATTTTTTATTTTATTATTATTTGTTAATATTTGAATAATCTCTGACTTTATATGAAAAAAAATATTCACGCTGGACATGGTTTCCTGTTCAAAGAGTGGAATGCAATCAACCAAGTGGAAAAACACCATCTAATTATGTTGCTGCTTCATTTCATGCTACTTTGAACACTTTTGCAGGTTGACAGTACGTTTTATTTTTATTTTCCAGTGTGCTTTGCACAACAACTTCAGAAATTGCCCACTGAGAATTTGATCTGACATCCACTAGTGTCTCGAGAAAGTGTAGGAAATAAATGGCAAGCAAGTGAGATTATTTAATACTGGAAACTAGGTGTAGGCTTACACAATGTGTAGTGAGTGCTGTACATATATCTCTGATCTTTGTAGCTTCTCATTTGCACCTGTCAGTTTGTTTTCTCAGAGCTGGAATGGATATGGCAGGCTTGCTGAATGGCCCTAACGCTGGACGCCAGCCCACTGGGCCGAGGGGTCAGAGATACAGATGGAAGTCAGTGTGCACACTTGTTGTTAGGAAGTCAAACAATTCATCACAAACACACAAAAAAAGCAACTGAGAAAGAAAGAGAAAAATGGCAAGACGACCACAAACAGACAAGATTACCACAACAATAACACACAAAACAACCAGAGACACAAAACAGTCATAAAAGAGACCACAATGAATACAACAACAAGAATAAAAAAGACACTAAAGACTGAAAAGATGGAAATGCACCACAAACGGATACAAAGTCAGAGACACACAAAGATTGGACTACAAAGAAACAAAGCAGTACAGACATAGAACAACGTAAAATACAACAACAGCGCAAGATGCTAGAATCAGCTTTCTTTATGCGCAGGGGCCCAAAGAGTCCCTTCATCCATGTGGGAGAGAGGATGGACTGGGAGATAACGCTGAATCAGTGGGAGGGGCGTTTATTGTTGGGAATTAAATAAAAAGTGCCGGCGGCAGGTTGTGTGTCAGTTACAGACAGCCCCTCTCTGCAGTGGCCAATGCACACGAGGCAGCGGAGGTCGGGTGGAGGGCTTCTTCTAGTCTCTGGGCAAGCTGACACGCACCAGGTGTGAAGACCTGCAGGATCTCTGTCTGTGGTACTCTCCGGCTGAGCTGCTCCCGGGTCTGCTCCAGCCAGCCCTGAGCCTGTGTCCTACAGAAAGCATGAGCTGAGCGTGTACCTGCAAGCTGAGAGAGTGTGAGCCGCTCAGAGGCAGATCCTCCGGAGAACACGCCCTGATAGAAAAGGTAGACACGCACTCAGAGGGACACACACACACACACACAATCAGCCTGATCACTGAGGAGCCGAGCTGCTTTACCTGAAGACAACAGCCCCAATGCTCCCCCGCAGGCTCCCACCACCGGACTCTTACCAAATGAAATCAGGACGACCTTATTTCCACAAACTTTGGAGCTACTGCATATTCACGTCTGCAGCTCGGAACACCTGGAGATCCTGCGGGACTCGACGGGATAAATAAAGCTGGTTGTTGCAGCAGCGGAGCATTCATCCCCGGCTGGGCTGAGCACCATGAATAGGAAGACACGGCGGTGGATTTTCCATTTTTTCCTGTGCCTTGGAATAGTGTATTTGAAAATCGGGTGAGTTACTTATTAGGAAAGAAGTCCAGGTTGCTTTCTATGAAGGGCTATCATTTATTTATTTAACGCAGGTGCTTTTGAATTTTTAAATAAGTCGTTTCCAGCCTAGGACTTGCAGTGATCTTAGAGGCCCCAGTGTTCAAATCACTTTACTTATTATCATTATAATTCTAAATCAGTTGCATTACCAAGTCAGCACATGCATCATTCCCATGCGTCAAAGCCCACTTCTTCTTTACACCTGCACAACCTCCTCGGGAAAGTGGCATGTTTTAACCTTTCACCTTCACCACAGGGGCCTGTCGTCGGTGGTTGCGCTGGGAGCCAGCATCATCTGCAATAAAATCCCGGGCTTGGCCCCCCGTCAGAGGACTATCTGTCAGAGCCGACCCGACGCGATCATAGTGATCGGGGAGGGAGTTCAGATGGGGATCAATGAGTGTCAGTTTCAGTTCCGACACGGACGCTGGAACTGCTCGGCCCTGGGAGAGAGGACCGTGTTCGGGAAAGAGCTCAAAGTGGGTACGTAGCTGTACAAGCTGTGCGCCACGAACACGCATTTACTCAAAGAGTTTCATGTCTTGTTTAATTGTTGTTATTTCCCCACATTATATCATGGGGTTTTACGCGGAGCTGTTGCATTTTAAATCCAATCAAATCATCTTTCTTTTTCATGTGCACACGCTTAAAATGAATTGGTTGTTTGCATTTTAACCAAGCACACTTGGAGCAGTGAGCAACCATGAAACATACCCTGGAGGGAGCAGTTTAGGGGGTTGCTTGCTCAAAACATCTGGAGGGGATCATACCACTGATCTTACAGCTGCCCCTCTATGCACTAGTCCCTATTTTTAGTGGTTTTTACACACTTTCCTTTCACATGGTGCTCTGGAAGTAGACCAACACACCTAAATATGATCATTGTCAGACTATTATAATATATTATGGAAGCTACTGAATAATTCTTGCTTTATATACTTTACTATGTCTTTTAGTCACGCTACCAAAATGTCACAAGTTATTTTTTGTTAATCGTAAAATACTTATTCCCGTTCATGCACAATTATTTATTCACTGACTCGTGCGTTATCTTTAATGTGTACACAGAATGGAAAAGATGGAAAGTTATCGCTGAAAAACTGTTATAAATTGTCCAAGAATAGTCCAGCGGAGACATTCCTCCGAGGTACGCAAACTCTGACCCTTGGACAGATGTCTGCGAGGATCAGGCTTGGTGCATCTGCTCTCAGTGGGAAAATGAGCCTCACATTTGATTGTGGCTGTGGAATAAAGCTGGAGGCGATGCTTGCTGCGGAGACAGCGCTGCAGAAATAGATCTCAGTTTTAAGGGGCTGGTATCCCACTGTCTTGTTCACCCTGTCATCTCAGAGACACAGATGCAGAACTTGGGTGTCGTTTTTCACTCGGGCTGTCATTACGGATTATAACTTGCTCTTGCTTGAGCCTTGATTTGTCCGTTGTACATGACAGCCCCGAGATCCATTAGCTGAAATGATTTTTGCTTTAACTAACACGGGAACCGTTTGAATAACTCCGTCAGCACGTTTTGTTTTACTAGTCTGATTTAATGTGATGCACGCAGTCAACAGCTGCAAGATACACATACCTACACGCTCTTTTTATTCACACTCAGCTGAACAGCCTTCATGTATGTTCATAAAATGCCACCCCCCCTCCCCAAAAGCTTCAAGTTCAGACAAGTACTTTCTTCTAGGTTTACAAATCTACCTCCGGGTTCTGTAGCTTTGGTGAGAGATGCTTAATGTAGAATGATTGTAGACTACGGCTCTGGGGAATAGCTGCACTTTGCATGCATGTCATCAGGTTTAAGTCAGCAAGAGACAATGATTGCTACCATTTCAGCATCACAGGATCCAAATTTGACCCGAGTTTAGATGATTGGGGCTGAGTTCCAGGTGGAATGCTGCTCTGGGTTCAGATGCCCTGCACAGATCCTGCACCATTGTTTTGTTTCAATAGGACTGGAACCCTGATAATTGACATAGGCCATAAATTTGGAATTGTGGTTGGCAGCAATACTGCACTGTACAGTATTTTGGCATTAGGCTCGAGTATCCTCCCCACCTACCAAGTTGGCTGCTTACAACTGTGGCTACTGGCTTTTTACTGGCTGCAGAGGAATCTATGTGATGGAAGGTATGTTTAGATTACAAATGTAAAACCAGGATGCTTTTGTTTTCTGATGATCTGTGTACTTTGAGATTGTTCAGTAACGACAGAGGAATGCACTCAAAGAATCACATCCACATGTAACAGCAACCGAATAATAACAGTATGAAAGTCAGCTCCGACCTTAAATGTCAGAAATGTCTCTATAGCTATTTAATTGTTAAATATGACAACTTTATCGGTATTTTCTGGCCGCTTTCCATGTGTGATCCACAACAGGAAGAAACGCCAATTTTTTAAATTAAAAACCTGCACTTGGGCTCAGATTTATGGGGTGGAAATCCATCCATGGAGGGAGGCAGTGCATGCCTCTCAGATTCATCTCTGCAGGGTGGATCCCAGAGTGACACCAACTGGGACAAGGGCCAAAGCTGATGCCCGAAATATTTCATCGTTTATCTCTCTCTGAATGGGTTCAAACACATATTTACTCTTCATCTATGCATTTAACAGACAGAGAGAGGTATAAGTTTGATGAAACAGTGAACTCACACCCCTTGATTGGGTTTAGGCCCACAGACTGGTAACAGACATGATCACAGCTCATAGTAAATGCAATAAAACCACCCCGCATCCCTAGAAACTCTTTCTGTTATTAGGCCTGTTTTTCCATCCCCAATTGCTCCGTTGAATTTCATGCACAATTCAGAGCTTCCCTCTAAAGTTTATCTGCTTAAAGGGAGCTTGATTAATGAATTGCACTTGGCTTGGCTCATGTATTTCATGATTTGGTTTGAGGCAGCTATGCCAGGTATGTAAGGAGGTTTGACAGTGCCTGAAATAGTGAATACTGTTGTCGGTGATTTTGATTAAAAATGCCCTTTCTCCTTATCACAGGCAGCAAGGAGGCTGCGTTCACCTATGCTATCATAGCTGCCGGCGTCGCCCATGCAGTCACGGCGGCTTGCACCCAGGGGAGCCTGAGTGACTGTGGCTGCGACAAGGAGAAGCAGGGCTTCTACAACCAGGAGGAGGGCTGGAAGTGGGGCGGCTGCTCGGCAGACGTCCATTACGGCCTGGGTTTCTCAAAGGTGTTTGTGGACGCGCGGGAGATCAAACAGAATGCCAGGACTCTCATGAATTTACATAACAATGAAGTGGGACGCAAGGTATGTACACCTTAATCACCTTAAATTAAACTGTTTACACGGAACACAGATTTTTATAATGACATGTCATAATGTGGATCGCTCATATCTTGGATGATGGTCTTATCCAGCATTCTTGATTCGTGCCTTTTAGCTATCTCAGAGTCTCTGTTTTGGTTATCTGTCCAGGGTTTGTCATGCCACATGCCACAAGTGTCTTTCGGCAAAACACACTGAACCCCCAGTTGCTCCCAGAGCTTGGCACTGATGTGTTAATGTGTGTGCAAACGGTTAGATGTGTCGCTGTGACAGTAAAAGCACTATGAGTACCAATAGGTTGAAAAGACCTGTATAAATACGGCACCATTTACCGTTACTGTTTTCCAGAATTACAGCATAACGCTTTACCAACTTTATATGTATAACTGGGTACCAAACTCAAAAACCTGGTCACCTGACATATGTGCCTTAGAGATTTCTAGCTTCCGGGTTAGCCTCTGTATTGTGCAGATCACAGGCCATGCATATTATTGTTCTCCCTGCTGGTCCCACACGGCTGTCCTGCTGTCATGTAGTTTAATACCACATGTCACAAGATTCTGAGCGAAGCAGAACACAAACATCTCTGCAAAGGCAATAATTAGCCTTCTTCCATCTTTCATGTGAGCAACGGATTTTATTCTGCTCACTGCATGAGTCTGTGAAAGAACCTTGCTGAGAAGGTGGAGGTACGCAGTCCCACGCCTGTAGCTCTTCATCCAACAGCTCACTGTGGCTGCTCCTTCTTGGTCCACTGCTCCCTGCAAATTTTCAATCCGATCTGCTGTCAAAACAGGAATGGTTTTGTTTTGTAGACATATTTTATGAACAGTATTTGTCCGTGCTGCATTTACTGACAACACAGTATTCGTGTCTACTTGTGACTGCTTCATGATAAAAGCGAATTTGTGTTCAGCCAGGTATTTGCCTTTACCGTGACACTGCAGTAGTGTTGAATGTTACTTTTACATTAGCGGTAATCTGCTCACATCCAGATATCTGTTTACGGCGAGCACAGTAGCAGTAAAATAATACAGCAACTCAAGAAATTGCAATTGCAATAATGTAAATATTCAAACATTACCAAACTTTCATCAATGGAGCAGAGACTCTCACAGTGGCGAGAGATGTCTTCTGATCCAGGGTGATGTTACTGCTGTGGTTTGTCCACAACCTCAATGCTAAGAAGGCTTTTTTCAAAAATGCAGTTGGCTCACCTAATATGTGAATTGTTAACTTGGTAGAGATATAGTAGCTGTCTTGTTTTTGGCTGCACAAGATGAAAACAAGAAAATCATCTGTGCAACTGTTCAAAAGTAACTGGACCAAAAATGTGGAATACACCATAGCATGGCTTAGTTCGGTTTGAAATCAGATATGAAAGATTATTCATCACTTTTCAGAAATCTAAATAAGTTAGTAAATATTTTGAATTATTTTCAAATAAAAAGAGTAAAATGATTAATTGATTTTCAAAATAACTAAATTACTTTTGCTTCTTTAGGTATTTGATTCATTGACTTATAATGTGCAGTAGCATTTACTAAAAGATAATGTTGTCCAGCTTTTCAAATTCAATTGGTTACACTATAAATAAAGAGGTTCTAATTAGTTCTAATTAAAAATGCTTTCATGATAATATTTTTTTTTCATGTCATTTGATTACTTTAAAATGTAGATGTTATTTTATAATGCCTAGGCACTTATTTTATTTATAATTTCTAGGTTTTATTAGTGGATGAGTCATGTTCAGTTTGGAGATTTGCCTACAGTTCTACATTGAAATAATGAAATTCAATGCATGACTAAAGCAAAAAACAAAAAACAAAAAACAAAAACAAATTTAGGAGCACTAATTTAGTCCTGGCAAGATGTACACTGAGGTGAACCCAAGACCATGACCATCTGGCCGGACATTAGGCAGACTCTCATGTTGTTTACCTGCAGACAGAAGCAGGAATCCAGATGACAGATCAATAGAAACTACATTGCTATCCTCAAAATGGCTCCACAAGAAAGCAATCTATTGAAAGAGCAATTAAAGTCACTTCCTGTCCTGGACATTAAAGTGCCTAGGTTGTACGGTTCAGTCTACTTTTTGGCTGAACGGTGAACTGTAATGTGAGTTTCAGGTCGTGTGCACTCTCTCTATATTTGCCCGTATTCATCCTTCCCTCTTATATGACAAGCTCCAGGTGAGCAGTCAGATTCACTTGACTTCAGTGGCACTATAGCTATAGAGTAGCCAGTTGATAGAGTGCTGCTGAGGTGATTGTATGTCATCACCCTGACCAAGGAAATGGTTTTAGACCCTTCACAGATCCATGATCACTGATTGATGATCCTCAGACTTCACTTCTTGGACCACTAGCAGATGGACATTTGTGGTTTGGAGAGACATTTCTAAACAGCTATCACATACATTGAAAAGACACCTGGTCCAGATATCAGAATTAATTAACACATCATCCAGGACTGAGTAATAGCAAGAACCATTCACTTTGAATCTGGTCAAAATGACGACATGATGGCAAGCTAAACCAATGAGGATTCTAAAGATCATCAGTAGCATGTTAGCATGCAGACATTACTATGTTGGTAAAGCTGTTAACAGAGTCGCAGATAACAAAAAGATACTGGCAGCTCACCACAGAAAGAGATGTCTGCAGTTTTAGGGAATGCTTGCACAACCTGGAATGCCATTCAAAGTATATTAAACAATTGATTACACATTAATTCCTACTTCATTAAATCATATCATGGTCTCTGCGTGTGCATAGTGATGATTATATCCTCATTTCCTTTTAGTAAAGACTGAAATATCAATTCATTCAGCTTTCTAATGGAGGAACATACCTCAATGTTGTCTAGTCTCTCTAGACGAGGCTTAATTTTTGAGGTCTGGCATCAGTCACAGTGTCATACAGTGTGCAAATCTCTTAATATACACTCACAAAGCGGATACCTCTGTAATTATTGTAGCAAAGCTTTCATGTTTAATTGGAGATGATGTCAGTGTGTGTTTCAAGTGCCAGCCTTCCAGCTTCTTGAGAAGAATAAACAACGGTGTAAAAGGTGCCACAGGAGGGGCGTTCTGTTAGACAAACAGCGGCAGCTTCACTGGGATTTCACTTCACTGAACTCCATGAATTAAATGTTTGTCAGGTCTCAGGGGCATGACCACACTAAGCTGTATATGTACATCCAAGGCTTTTGACAATTACCCCACGAGACTCCAGAAAGTCTGAGGCCACATTGGAATGGAATAATTAAAAAGCTGGGTGAGGCTTCTCTAATGCCAGCGAGGGTTCCCACTCTGTGAGGAGGAAGGAGGGTAAGCTGATGTCATTCAGCCTGAGGCACACAGAGAATGCCCCAGCCGTGTTGCCAAATACGCCAAGAGCTTCACCGAGACCGTGAAAAGGCCTTTCACCACTTCCAGTCTGCTTGCTATAAATGACCCTGATGTGGTGACAAACCAGACTGCCTCTTTAGTCACACTGATGGGTTTCCCATTGTTGTTGTCCACAGGAAAGTTAACGGAAACCAGACTGCTAATCATGTTTCGTGGTTGTGGCTGATACTGGTGACCAACATTACCACTACCACAATTTAGCCTTGTTTCACAATGTTAGCCCTTCTCCAGTTCACTGTAGACTCTACAGTTATCTTGACTGAATATTTTGGTCAAATTCCTTCAGCGTTGTTTTGATAAATCTCTTTGGTACAGATTGTTTTAGTCACTTGCAAATGGGCGTGGAAGTGTGGGATTTGCAAGTTTCATGTGCTGTCATTGTGTTGTCTTTACTGATTTGAAATGTTTTCATGTGTGTCCATATAGAGTCTGTCTCTTGGAAGCACTGGCAGCTAGAGCATAACCACACTTACCAGCAAGACTCAGTGTCTAATGTATACTCACTATATATGTATTCAGTATAAGGGCTACTGTAGATAATGTCCCCTTTCAACTTTGTGGCTAGATCTTTTCATTTCAAGCTCAGGGTTTGAGCCCTTTGAGCTTGACGGTCCCAAATCATCTCAAATGTTTCTATTTGCTGGAGCCACTCTTACAGTTTGGAATTACTTAGCCAAAGTATTCCATTTAGCACAGGGGACCAGTTTTGCCTAACTATTGTTCGGTTGGAAAAACATCTACTGTCAGGTTTTCATAATTATAAAGACTGACTTGGTGCCAGAGTTTTAAACCCCCTGGACAACACAATGTGCATTAATTATGGGATTTTTTGCGGTTCTCTTGTGTTCATCAGCACAGAATGAACCTTTGGAGTACAACACACACGGTTTAACACCTTTTCCATGACCTTACCAGTCAAATTATGAAACTATCATCTTCTGACAGCCGCTACCAATGAGAAGAAAGGAATATATACATATATTCAAGACCTATCCAAGTATTGGAATCTAAGCCTTTAAGACTTCTTGAAACAGCTAAATGTAATGGTTTTAAGACTTTTCAGATACCTTGTGTGTATGCTTGTTCCATGAGTGTGTTTTGAAGCTCATCCTGTCTTGTAAAAGAATAGCACATACATAGCTACTAGCCATAGGCTGACATACTGTAGCAGCTCTGAGATGTCTGGAATGCTTACATTCACCTGGAATGCTAGAAAATGTTTGTCTCAACCTGTTGAACTATTCATGCAATATGCTAGACTGAGGTACGTATGTGTTTCATAGCTGCTCATAACAGAAAGACAGCTGAAATGATGCAAAATGAAAACAATTTTAAATTTTTATCAGTATAAAGACACGTTTGAAACCTTGCTTTATCTGAGCTTTTCCTTCCATGCTGTAGGTCCTGGAGAAAGGCATGCGTCTGGAGTGCAAGTGCCACGGCGTTTCCGGATCCTGCACCACCAAGACATGCTGGACAACACTCCCCAAGTTCCGGCAGCTAGGATATATCCTCAAAGACAAGTACAACCATGCCGTTCATGTAGAACCGGTGCGTGCCAGCCGCAACAAGCGCCCCACCTTCCTGAAAATCAAGAAACCGCACTCCTACCGCAAGCCCATGGACACGGAGCTGGTCTATATCGAGAGGTCGCCCAACTACTGCGAGGCTGACCCTCTGACCGGCAGCATGGGAACGCAGGGCCGCCTGTGCAACAAAACAGCTCTGCAACCCAACAGCTGTGACCTGATGTGCTGCGGTCGGGGATATAACACACACCAGTACTCGCGTGTTTGGCAGTGCAACTGCAAGTTCCTGTGGTGTTGCTACGTCAAGTGCAACACTTGCAGTGAAAGGACAGAGGTGTTTACTTGTAAATAGAAATATTTATTGGACATTTATTTAGACGCACAGTTGGACTATGTGTGTGTGTACGTGTGCGTGTGCATGTGTGTGTGTGTATGAGTTGTTTCGATGTATAAGAATAAGAATATTCTATGTTGCTGTGGAGTTAATGCTTTGCTGTCTTGGCATTGCAACTTTCATAACCTGTGTTGATTATAATGATGCCAATGGACATCTGCCATGACACTGGACTCAACCTGTAGGCTCATTAATGTTATTTTAATTTGTAAAATCGAGTGCCACTTCACACTTAGCTTGTCTGCAGTCCGTATGGTCCACTGGCACGCCTCAAGTCAAACAGTAATAGTTATTTCTATAGACTAATAATTTATTCAGAGAGAAAACTACTGATCGGTTTTGAAAAATCACTGTGTACTAAAGCTCAAGTTGGTGCAAATGTCTGGTCTGCAGTAAAAGAAGTGCAAGGCAACTTAAACACTGGAGCTGAAGACTGAAAGAGTCAGAAATGACCAGGAGCGAATGATACATTTGGGACCCTGCAACTTTTGAGCATTAACCTAGCAGAAAAACAAAACAAAACATTAAACTACTGATACTGGGTTCTGTATTGTTTTCCCACATGCTTCTGTCTCACTTACGTACCTGTTTGCTGCTAGCTGTCTGGAAAGTTATGGAGTTTGCAACTGAACATCCATTTTGACTTTTGACTGCCTAGGTTGACTGACACAAGCAAATGTGAGCTTCCAGACATAAATTCCCCTTAATGTTGGTTGATAGAATATATTTTGTAAGAGATTATTTTTATATAAATATTTTTTTTTATTTATTTTCTTTCTCTTTGTAAGATATTCTTCCCGTAGCATTTCTAACTGTGTTGTTAGTTACTGAGTTTAGCAAAATGACCCAGAAACGCTGTTTCAGAACTGTGCTTTTTATTCAGCAGCAGAATACAGTAATGCTACACTGAAATATGCAGTAATTTTTAGGAAAAGCCTCACCCATAGAAAGCCCAAGTCCAAATCTCACCCAGAATATATGCTGTTCTGCTAAGCAGACGGTGCTTTCACACCTACGTTTCGTTTGATCATGCTTAACCTTTGTTTGGTTCGTGTTCACGAGGAAATCAAGACAAAGTTCTCACACACCCTCAACACTATGTTCTTGCAAACAGTTTTGTGAGTGGTCATAATTCTGCAAAAAAAAAAAAAAAAATGGATTTCAGGAAATAAATTGAAAATGAGTGTGCACACTGGCATTTATTGCTGTTCTGTGGTTCATGTACTAGAGTTATGTATATGAACGACATGTTCACTTTGATAATGAATCTAGGATATGTGAAGAAAACAACGGCTGAGACCAACCTCTGTAACCGGGCTCAGCTCGGTTCAGCCCAAATGAACTGACCTGAGTGCTACCTGGAACAAAGACCTAGGTCTGAAAGCATCCTTAGCTTCTATGACTCAGTGCTACCTCTGGAAGAAATGTTTTCATCTGTCCTTTAAAAAAAATAAAACATGTTTCTGGTATTTTACTGTTTATATTCTAGTAGAAAGTAGTATCTACTGCCACGTTTAAGTCTACATTACAATTTGAATTCCTTTTAGCCAGCTAAACAGGGTTAACAATCATTTTTGTAAAAGTGGCCACAATGAATTTTAAGCATGAGTAACATGCTGTCACTGTTGCTATCTATATTATCCACCCACTGTCTTTTTGACATCTTTTCATCTTTTTAGTCATGCATCAATATGCCATTCATTTAGCTCTAACTGTCTTCTACTGCTGAGTTGGTAACAGTTTACAAGGTTGTAAATGGTGTTTAGTAAAGAGTAAAAATGTTACTTGTAAATGACCATAAAATGAGAAATTTTGACCTTTTAGACAGATGAACTGAACTTCATGGGGGTGCTGTCCAAGACTACATTCCAAGTCTCACTCTTTAGTAATTTCTGTTGCCACATGTTATTATTTCAGGAACGCAACCCAGAAGTTTTATCACCTTGGCTCAATGATGACTCTCGTTGATGCAGAAACCAAGAAGATCCTAACATTAACACACAAACGAATCAGAGGTAGCTTAAAGACTCAGAGGTAGCTTAAAGACTCAGAGGTACCTTATAGACTCTGAGGCAGCCTAAAGACTCAGAGGTACCTTATAGACTCTGAGGTAGCTTAAAGAATCAGAGGCACCTTAAAGACTTTGAGGTACCTTAAAGACTCAGATGTAGCTTAAAGATTCATAGGTACCTTAAAGACTCAGAGGTACCTTATAGACTCAGAGGTACCTTATAGACTCAGAGGTACATTAAAGACTCAGAGGTATCTTAAAGACTCCGAGGTATCTTAAAGACTCGGAGGTAGCTTATAGACTCAGAGGCACCTTAAAGACTCCCAGTTAGCTTAAAGACTCTGAGGTACCTTAAAGACTCCGAGGTACCTTAAAGACTCAGAGGTACCTTATAGACTCAGAGGTACCTTAAAGACTCTAAGGTACCTTAATGATTCAGAGGTACCTTAAAGACTCAGAGGTACCTTATAGACTCAGAGGTACCTTAAAGACTCTAAGGTACCTTAATGATTCAGAGGTACCTTAAAGACTCAGAGGTATCTTAAAGACTGGGAAGTACCGTATAGACTCAGAGGCACCTTATAGACTCAGAGGTACCTTAATGGCTCAGAGGTACATTATAGACTCAGAGGTAGCTTAAAGAATCAGAGATAGCAAAGGATCGGGCACGTTCCCTGCCATGTTGTGCTGCCATGTTTCTACGGTAACCTAGAGCAGAGACACCAAACAGGGGGCCTTAACCGTTTTGTCCGCTGATGTGGTAGCCACTGTAGATTCTCTGTTGACAGGAATGCTGATGCGGTAGCTAAGTTCTAGTGGAACTAGTTAAGTTCCAATTTCTTCAGACTCAGATTGTTCCGCATAGTCTAGACCATGGTATACGAGTGGCTGCAGGACTCATTGCTGACCTTTAGCATCTGAAACTATACTGTCTTTTCATTCTTTATTTTGGTTAATAAATGTCTCAGAATTAATGGAAGGAGATTACTTGGTGTTTAATGAACATATTTCAAGCTCTGTGTTTATACAAGGACAGACTGGAGTGAAGTGGGTGTGATTTAGGTGCAGCACAGAGAGTGTCACAGCAGTATTGCTGCGAGTGTGGAGCTGCAGGCTGATGGATTACTCTGACATCTGCTTCATTCACTACTCAACAACGTTGCTACAACAACCACACGGCGCCCCTCAAAAATGCCCCCCATCTCATCGAGAGGCCAGACTGCCCATTAACAAAATGGTAACCATGCAAAACCCAGATAAAATTTGGATGCTATTTATTTTGTGGAAATGGCAAATGGGAAGAAAGCACGGAAGGGTCTTTACAATTGCAAAGGGATGATGTCAAGAAGGATTTCAATCTGAGCCATAGAAAAGGTCTTAACTCCCGGAATAATCAGCACATAACATTCCCTGGCTAAACTTTGCCTCAATAGAAAGATGCCTTCTAAAGGCAGCTGGCTAAACAGCCGTAGTTAGAGTAACACCAAGACTCTGCCTTTGAAACCCAAAAGTGTCTCACTCCATACTGACTTCAAACTCATCCTGTCAACATGGATACAAGACAATCAAGAGGCTCTTTTCAATAATGCATACAAGCATTTTGTTAATGTTAAAATTGACATAAGAACTGTGTCAAATATATTGGGTCAGTATTCCAAGGAGATGTGGCGTTGCTTTAAAGGCAAAGGGACAAGAATAAAAGTTTTAAATTCATTTGGTCACCCTGGTGCACTTTGTGAAGAAGATTGGAAGAAGAAATATGTCTTAATTGTCACTGCACAAGTACAATGAAATAAAGGTGACCTAAGGCCCCCCTTAGGTTCGATACAGGTACTGTAATAAAATTAATAACAAAAAAAGAATTACAAAATGTATGTACAAGGTATAAAACACTATCATGACATAGTCCCATTCTCACATAATGATAAGTCATTGTTATTCCCTATTACTAATATATGTATATATATATATATTTTTTTATTATTAGTACATAAAATCTTGCTATCTACCACGGCCCTTCTGAAGCACTGTGACAGAGTACCTTCTTTGGTAATGCCAAAATTATAATGTTTTATATCTGGTTAGGCATATGAACTATATGAACACACTTCTGGATACTTTAACAGTCACAAATCAGAGGCTGAATACCAAGGAGTTTAGACTAAAAGTTGAGACATGGCTTGCAAGTAAATGTAATTCTGCTAACTGTAGCCAAGCTGTGTTTCTCCTGATACTTGCATAGTTTGGTTAAGAGCATCAAACTTTACACCCTGTGTTTCACCCTGTCATTGTTCTCTGTAACTAGAAAGGTTTGATTGGGGAGTACCATTCTGTATTTTCAGTGGCATGTCATATGCTGGATACAGATGGAGGTACATTTATACAGGTCACAGTCTAACACAGAGAGACAGTCAACCATGCACACTCACCTACGGCCAATTTAGAATCACCAATTAAGGAAGCTGGAGAACCTGGAGAGAA
Source organism: Planiliza haematocheilus (assembly GCA_005024645.1). Taxonomy (NCBI): domain Eukaryota; kingdom Metazoa; phylum Chordata; class Actinopteri; order Mugiliformes; family Mugilidae; genus Planiliza; species Planiliza haematocheilus. The sequence goes on from SRSE01000430.1 coordinate 1,670,932, forward strand.
CCCACGCAGACACAGGGAGAACATGCAAACTCCACACAGAAAGGACCCAGTCTGGATTCAAACCTGGAACCTTCTGTGCTACCCCCTTACTAATTATTTTCCTTGTAAAACGTTAAAATATAGTGCAACATTTACCATCGAAAGTGCTTGAAGTGAAATTCACTCAAAGAATCTTGATTATCATTGTCGCTGCAGATTCATTTTCAGTTAATCCACTAACAATTTAGCTGAGTATGGCATTTATAGGTACTGGCACAAATGAAACAGGATTAAATAAATTGTGTTAACTCTTTACCATGTGCTTTCAAGTGGTTTTAGCATGGCAAAAGATATTGAACTCTTTGATGGTGTTGTTGACGTGCCTGGTTTAATAACTCTGATTCAAGGGGTCTGTATCTGCTGGTGCCAGTCCTTTTGTGTGTAGTGCACCTGTGAACACCTGCACCAGGATGGTAGTCCCAGATTTATGAGTTGTTATTGCTCTAGCTGTCTCATCTCTGTGTCTGTTCCTGGAGCTGCTCATGTGAGTTGCCGCACAGACGACCAATGCTGTAATTCTGAATTTCTGTGTTAATAAAAAATTTAGTTCTATTTAAGATAAGGGTATAACAGAATAAAAGGCCTGACAGACTGCCGGTCCATGGGCAAATGCCACTGGAAACTGTGCAGAATGGAGTCTTTGTCAGCATGTTGATTATTTAAGACAGGGGATGCTTAATAACTATCATTATAACAGTACCTCAAGAAGCAGGGCCAATCAGAGTCCAAACAGCAAGCTTCTCTGCCGACAATGACGTTGGAGGCGAGGAATGAAAAAACAAGTTACATATACTTTGGAAAAGCAAAGGGTGTTATGAAGATTTTAATTGAGGGACGCATAAATCAAACGTTTCACATCACGCACTTTAAATCTCCAATAAATCAGAACTTGGCTCAGAAATGACTGAATAATGAACGATGTGTTATTTGTTGGTTAAAATAGGCCAAGGTTGGTGCATGCCAGATAATGATAAATGCATAGCCCTGAGCTACACTTCTGCTGTCTGGCTGTAAAATGTCTTCAGTAGTGAAATACATTCACTATTGAAGCAATTTCAATAAAACTCCATGGGAAGCATACAAGGAATTTTGGAGGTTCTGGCTTTATTCCTGTGCAACTGATTAAACCAAAAAAAAAAAAAAAAAACTTAATCACAATTGAGGTGAGAGGTGAGAAAATTACAACAGAACTATTCTCCCAACATAGTAACACTGAGTCAGTCTTCCCTGTGCTCTCCAACAGCCTCCGCTGCTGGTGTCATGAATTCCACAAGGTGTTGGAGACATTCCTTAGAGATTCTGCTCCCTGTTGACATGATTCATCACACCCTTAATAGATCATAAATGCCACTGAATCCATGGATTGAACTCCGCATTCATCAAACCAGCTTCAGATGACTTTTGTTTTGTGACTACCATGCCGGGAGTTACCATAATTCATGAAAGGTATACACAAGGTCAGTTACTATGCTCAGATATGCTGTGGCATCCACAGATAAATATTTATTGGCCCAGAGTGCACAGAGAAGCCTCTCCATCACGCCTTCACAACCAGCCTGGTTTGCTGACACAGAGAGGTCAGGCTATGTTTTGCATCTTTCACCTGTCTGGTTTTGTTGAGCTTGTGGTTCTGCAGCCTCAGACTGTTGATGTGACCGACAAGATCTCAATCCTGCTCAAGTTTAACGGGGAGTCCGAGATGCTTTCTCAACAGCACTGTTGAGAGGCTATACGCTACTGATGGGCCTTGTGGGACTGGTAGAGAAGCGGACAGTGCCCTGGGCAGAAATACGACAACAACTACTGCGGGGGGTGATAAAAATATTTTTGGGAATCCTCAGCTGTTCCTTTCTACAAAACAAACTAACACCACAAGGTACTATCCTTCTTCTGTGGCTCAATAACAAAATAATTCCAAGAGAAAGTTGAACAAAGAAGTACCAAATTTATTTTAATCCTAAAAAAAGAAAAAAGAATAAAAATAGAATATACACACTTGATCTGGTTAACTGAGCACAGTAAAGCCACATATTAGCCTTGGAGCAAGTTTGGAATGCATTTTGGATGGTGGCGTTTGTTCTTCTAGTGGAGCTAGGGCTAAATCACTTTCACACAGTATGAACAGGAGGTGATCATGGTCAGTGTATCATTCGTTCATTTGGTAGGAAAACACACTGATTTTCTTTCATGGAAATTGAAGGAAAAATATAGTCCAATTGTTTCTTACTGTTGTTGTAACTCAGAATTGAGTTTTAAGGTTTTGTCTTGTGAGAATGCAATTGCGTCAACTTCAAATCTATGGCCAAACGAATAAAACAGCGCCCACTAGAGAGTTTGCTTTGGCGTTTTTGGAGGTGTGAAGTCCACTATTGATATAAGTCACCAGCTACCAGTCAGCGCTCATTGTACCCTGCCAGGAGCAGCCTTATCTTTGCCAGTTGTTTTGGTTCTAACGCTCTCTGTAGCAGTTCAAATTTAGATATAGTTTGTGTTAGTATCAGGCAAATTTTGCTTCATTCAAATGTAGGATTGTACTAGAGTACTGCTTTTGAAGTAAGTATTGTATAAGTGTATAAGTAGTTTTTAGTTTAGTTTTTAGTTATTGGCTAAGTAGTAATTTTGTTTATTCTTTGTTGAACAACTTGCCTTTAGCAATTAGCAGTTATTGGCATTAACACTGACCTCTTTCACTACATATTTACTTTCTATTTTAGAGAAATCAGTTCCTGGAAGCTGGTGGATTGACCAGTTCCTCAGTTGCAGCACGGACATCTGAATCAACATCATGATGCTGTTCCTGGATATCCTGGAGGATGGCTTTAAAATGTACTATTTTTTCAGCTGTATTAGATTATTCTCTAAAACATGAGATACTTATATAACGTTAAACTGCACCAAGTAGGTCAAATATGACAAATATATGTTACAGTATATGTTATATCGTTTTAAAATGAACATGGAAGGAAGCAGTGCATTCTTTATCCACTCTCCGAGAGTGGAAGTGTGCTGTCAGGTAGGCTGCTTTTAGTTACAGAATGATCATGTCATGAAATTATGTTTTGCTTTTTGCTGTCCAGTTTGGTTTCTGTGTATTTTTTGTAAGTGAGTGATCTCTTTGCATTTAAATTTGACTTCCTGTCATACCCTTATTAGTTCCATCTGTCCCTCATTACCTTATTAGCCTGTGTGTGTATATACTGATCAGGCTTCCTAATATTGTGTAGGTTTCCTTGTGCCTCCAAAACTGTTGTGATTTATCAGAGAATGGACATGGGCCTTCTGAGGTGTCCTGTGGTGTCTGGAAACAGAATGTTGTTAGCGGGGACCTTGGGTTGAGGGGAGGGGTCTCTGTGGATCATCCCACAGATACTTGATCAGTTTGGAATCTAGTGAATTTGGAGGCCAGGTCAACACCTTGTGTTCTTCATGTTTGTTGAGTTGTTCCTGAACAGTTTTGTGTGTGTTCCTGTGTCTGGCTGCATCCTGCTGTTTGTCATTGCTACAGGGTGTGGAATCTGTACAGCTTTCCTGGATGCAACCTATGTTTTTTACCCCTTTTGGCTTTTTTTGTGGAGTTTTTGGTTTGGATTTCCTTTTTGGTTGGCCTTTTTGCATCACCATGACTTATTGTTGCAGCATCTTGTTTTTACAATGTAAGTTTCATCAAAGTTGTTCTGGTTCCTATCCCTGCCTCCTCCTGTGTCTGCATTTGGGTCTTTCATCCCTGCTACCCACCGTCTTGCGTCGTCCCATCCTCCAGAGTTGGTACTTCAGAGTCAGACTTGCCAAGTTTGTCAGTGTCTCTTGAGTCATGCTGTAAGTCTATGCAGCTTCAACAAATACACAGCATACTGCTTTTCCCTATAAAAGACAACACCTTCATCTATGCAAGGAAGTTTATTGTTAGATCAGATATGGGGGAAATGGGGTGATGGAAGGAGTACAGTAGAAGGGATGAGAGGGCTGGAATGTGAGGATGGATGATGGTCTCAAGATGCAGAAGAATCCAAGAAGTGAGACTCATGATTAGTGCAGGTTTCAGGTAACTTCAGCTTCTTGTCCCATTTGTTCCTGTTAACTGGAAGTGGAAGGAAAAATAACGGGGGACAGGGAGGGTGGGGGTAGAGACATGCTGAGAGGGAGAGGGCTAAGTCACGTCTTTGTAGAAAAGCACGGGAAGTGAAATGGCACGGTAACTTCATTTTAGTCAAAGCCACACTACCTGAAACATCCTGCCTATTTCCCCAGAATGAGATGACGTTATCCATAAGTCGACTATAAAAGGATCTTGTCAAGTATGTACACACATAAAGAGTGACGTGATGAATTTGTCCCTAGTCCAAGTTTTTTTTAATTTGATACTTTTCATCCAAGTATAAAATAAGAAGTCTTATTTTATTTCTCTCACATTCATAAACAAATAAAGAAGAACAAACAAGTATGAACCAATGAAACACGGACCAATCAAAGCTACTAATAACTCTTTTAAAGTATAGTAAGTTAATTTTGTATTAGGTTAAACTCAATCTGACATCTACTAAGACACTTTATTACGTAATGGTTTTGTTGCTAATTTTCCCTGAGTGACAGTGTCCCAGTGTGGACACAGTCTTTTCATAATGTTCGTGATAACGTCACATCTTCTGACTACTACACATGTAGTATATATTTAAAGGATTACATGGTTTTCTAATGTTGCATTCATGCCAACTACCTGCTTTTATTCCTCACAGTCTAAACAGAGATCTGTGTGTGGAATAGGCCTTCTGTGTTCAGCACTGAGGCATAATGCAGTTGTGCTGCGGTTATGCACATGAAGCCATGCTGGAGGTCCCGGGCTCCCTTTGTTTCCTGTAGTGACTGACAGCCGGCTTAATCCCTGAGAAGGCAAAGGAAATAACATCAAGATGCACTCAATTACACCTTTTTTTTCCTCCTTCAGGCCTTTCTACCACATGTGTGGCGCGTATCTGAAATTACACTCCACGTATGAAAAGGATTAGAAATGATTCTTGTGCGTGCGTAAGCTTGCAGTTCATACCAATTTGTGGAGTATATACAAGACTATCAGGCTGTTATTAGAGCTTACAGCAAGAAGGGGAACTAAATTATGACTTGTCCCTCCAAAGGTTTACATCAGGCGCTATACCCTGGGCTCTTTTGACAGTAAAAATGTGCAAAGAATGTAATAATGACACATGGTGTGCACCGTATGAACCACTGTATTGACAGCACATGGGAGGTATGTCCCTGTGGCCATGCTGACATGAAAACCAAATAAGCAAGCATCAGCTACACAAACGACTTCCTGCTCTACGCCCAGCAAGCTATAATTTTTTTTTCTCCAAATAAAAGGACAAAAAAAAGTTCTTGGAGCATATTGAGCCATTAAATGATGAGAATGTTGTGATGAGAAATGCTTTGAACTCCGTAGCAAAGAGCGGTTAATGACTAGCAAACCTTTAACATGAACACCTCTGATCATGCATAGCAGAAATCATCCTTTATGGAGCAGCCCAGTAGGTTTGGAGTGCTGCATAAATTCCTGAATTTGCTCATCCTTTGTGGTTTCATTACCCCCACCATTCACAGTCGATTTGGACAGAGGAATGAGGCGCATCATCCAGCAGCTGGAGGAAGCTAAAAACATTCGCGACAGTCATGCTAACATATGTTTGAGTAATGAACAGCCTCTTTTAGCACGTCCAAAACAATTAAGGCTTCTTCGGATTGCGTGACGGATGAGTGAGAGGCCTTTCTCTGAAATGATATTGCATGAAGAAGAAGGATAATTCAGCTTTAACTATGGGAAACTTTATATTATTCTCAGTTTCTTCTTCGCTAAAATCTGTGCTCTATCTAACCGTATTAAATATGCTAATAAAAAGCTTTAGCATACCCACTGAGCTACTGGCTGAGCACCAAAGAGTAAAGAGATGGACATTATTACAATTTTCATATTGGTAGAAAACTAAACTGAACTAAAAGCAGAGTGAAAACATAAGCAACTTTCATTGCTGCATGTTGGATCATTAGCATTTACCCGTAATTACTACCAACTGATTGATGGAGCAACCTTCTGGAAATCAGCTCGGCGACACAAGAACGGACAAATGTGCTATAACGCCACCTGTGTCGGACCTCACCACACGTTATCTGCACATCACCTGACTAGCTTCACGTGTGCGTTGCTTCACTTAGGAAACTATTCTGCTCACATTCATCAAGCACGTATCTTTATGAGCTCCATGAGGAATTTCTGAGATAAGACGTGTCCGTATTGTGAATGTGCATGACTCCAGAGTTTGTACCAAAATACTTTCCTCAGCAGCCTCTGAGATACAGCTCTTAATCACAGTTGGAGTCATTTTTTTTCTGCCCTGATGTTGACTGTAGAAGCAATCTTTTTTTCTGTTGCATTCAGAACAGAAACTCCATAAAAAGTTTTATTTTGAGGTTCATGGTAAGGTCATTAGGATGGCACATGCTCACAGGCTATGGAAACTTGGAGATTAGTAAAATAATGATGACTGCAAGGCTTAGACATCTGCGCTGGCAACAATAGCTATGGATTGGATCAGTGAGCTCTCCACCGTGGTGCTTTAAAACAACAAGTTTCAACAAGTGACAAGACATGGATTCGAAAGGGAAAAAGACCTCAGCTCACTTTGGTGCCAAATGTTATGCTTCAGAAGCAGAGACAACCCTGACTATGGTTGTTTGTGCACATCATGCCGTTCCTATGTAGGACTCTCTGACATATGAAAAGCCGGATTGTATGTCAGCTGTCAGGGTAATGATACTGCAGAGAAAACAATAGCAACAGCATTACTGTACCTGTGGGTTAGGTGACCTTTCATCTTGCTGCAGCCTCTGATGTTGAAACAAAGTCTGGCAGAGGTAGAAAGCAGACAGAGATCAAAACCTTCTGAAGATCTATAATGCAATTATACTCTGAAAGTTGAAAGAGATTCCCTTGTAGCCTGTATGGGCCTCTGTCCTTGGAACTTGCAGCTAATGCTAGTGGGATGGGTTTAGAAAGCAATTACATAAATCTTCTCAGAAGAGTAGGAACCCGAGGCACTCTCAGTTTCCCGCCTACCAAGTGAGTTTGTCAGTATCTTTAGGAATTACTATAATCTGCGCTTCATAGGTCGTTCTTATTTAGTGGAACATAATATGACCCTCTTTTAGCGAGGTGCTCTGAAACCAAGGGGGTGGATAGCCAATTACCATGTCTGATATTCAGGCATATGTCTGATAGCCAATGGAACTGGGGCTAATCTGTGTGTGTTTCTTACATGAATCAATCAGATGTGATAAGCCACATTTTGCATAAAGGACGAGTATCCTGGTTTGAAAAGACAAGTCATGTCTATGTGTATGTTGCCATTGTCTCTTTGCATGTACACGCAGGACAGGTCACCAGTCCATCGCAGGGCTAACACAGAGAGACAGACACCCATTCACACTGACACCTATGGCCAAATTAGAATCACCAGTGAACTTAATGAGCATGTCTTTACGTGGAGAGAACCAACGCAGACGCAGGAACATGCAAACTCCACACAGAAAAGCAAACAACATTGTCGGATTTCACTTTTTTTTTCCTCGTCCTCTGATCAAAATGTCAACTTTTCACTGACATCCGTACATATTTTAATTTTATCTGTGATGTGAGAGTGGAAAATGCCAACCACCCACCGAGCAACCTTTGCATCCACAGAGTGGGCACAAACACTGTGATGTGTTTGAGATCGAGGTAAAGGGAAAATTGCAAACAAGGTGTCCAGAAAAGTCTTGGGCTTCTGACCTGAATCTTTACTCATTGTATATTCACTTGAATTTTTGGACCTTATTATATAGACATCTCACATCGAAGAGGTCAAGTGTGTATTAATCGTACTCTAACCATATCTTAATATAGCTTTATTTACTACAATCATAAATTTTCACGTCACCTTACTTGATAATACTTTTGCTGTTATCCACAGAATGATAAAACATAGTTTGTGGTTAGTTTAGTCAAGATCTCTGTTTGGCCATGAAATTACAGCCAACACTTGATGATGAGTGTTAATACAGAACCCTCCATTAACAGATCAACTCTGATAAACTTCTCTTAGAATCGGGTGTAATCTCCTCCATTGTCGACAGATGCATGTCTACTAATTTTTTAAAGCTGTAAATGTGCAAACTGTTGCCTGTGAATTTGGTGAGCGCCACCATCATGCCTGCATTGTCATGTAATTTATGATAGTGAGTTTGTGTACATAATGCAGTGAATCCATGAAGCTCTGCACCTGGCGACTGGAAAAAGTTCAAACAAACATGTGGGATCTAAGGTCCGATTTCTCAGAATAAGAAAAATAAAGGCTATTTCTTCCTTCTGCTCCCTGTGATGTGCATTCTGCTTTCCCATGGCTGCCTCATGTTGCTTGTTGCTGCCCCCCCCTCCATCATTGTTTAGACAGCTTGAGGCCTCCTCAAGAAGGGAAAGTTGATATTTATGTTGAGGCTTTCGAACTGACCATAAGCAAGGGAAGCTTTTGCATGGACCGAGCCGGCAGCCTACTGCTGATGAAAACCTTTATACAAAGATCTTTGGGAATAAACAGGTTCAGACAATGTGCAGGTGACGCCGCCTTTATGTTTTTGTATCCCTCCAGCTCTGGCAGGTTGCGTCACCAAGCGCTCCGCTAACACACATTTTCCACAGAGCTCCTCTTGATGCTCCTCTTTTCCGATCGATTTGGAAGAATGTTCCACCTCCATTTAGACCTTGAGTGTGTTCCAGCGATAGCTAACTGCGGGAGCAGATCCTGCTGCCGGCTGATTGGCTCAGAGTGTGGTTCAGCGTGAGGTCAGAGGTGTTTGTCGGTGTCACCCTCCACCCACAAAAACACAGCTGGCCAAACCAGTGATGTCAGACTGAGGATGATAATTAAATAACTGATTCTGGCAAGGCTGATTGACAGTGAGCTAATGTGCTGTGAGGAGACACACGATGAGCTTAAAGAACAGGTACAATTACTGCAATGCAGAACACTGATGCCATTCACGAATCAGCATCATTAATTAACGATTAACTGAAGAAATGAACCTGCCATAACCATTTTCTTTACCCTTTTGGGACATCATGCAACAAGATATGCAGTTTCCCAGGGTTCAAGTAGCAGACTCATCTCAACATAAAGTGCACGAACCAAACTGCACGGAGGCCAGTAAGAAGAAGAGACCTGCTAGCGCCAAAAAACACAAGGAATGAACACTAGACCAGTTGAAATCTAGGCTTTGGGCTGATAAGTACAAGCTGCATTTCAATCTTCATTATGGTGTGCATGTGTGGAGGCCTAGTCTGGTGACTATATTGGCCATACTAAAACATTTAGTTTACTACATAATTCTATGTGAACTATTTCATTATTTTGTGGTCTTCAGTTTGTTCTCTAATGTAGGAAATCCTAGAAATAAAGTAAACCTCTCTAATGAGTCAAAAATATGTCCACATTTTTGACTTACTATATATGAAGAGCTGTTATGTGCTACTACAGCAGTCCTACTACTGGCCACATGATATATAAATCCAGTAATCGCAAATATTTTAGCTCTATTCGTAGCTCTACTGCTCGACAAATCTGTCATATTTAGCTTTACAGCTGTAGGTAATTTCAAAATTTTCCTGTGTGCAGACAAGAGACTGAACCAAACTGTGAAAACTGGAGGTCAAGACAATTGTAAAACCTAATCAATAAGCTAAATATGGATTACTGGTAGGTTTAATCTTCAAGCGATACCTCTGTGTCCTAAAAATGGGTCAAATGCTCCATAAATATAATACGATTTAAACTGCAGCATGCAAGTTGATTACAAAAAAAACAAAAACGTGAGACTGCGCTCTTATTGTGTCCCTGACCTAAAAGAGAAAATCAGATCAAGTGCACATCTCATCCCTATTTTCTGGGCCACACGATAGGCCGACCCGGCAGGCACACAATGGCTGTTCCTCTCCCTAGAATAATGCAGCGCTCCTCTGGAATGCCTAGCAGTTTCCTAAAGGCCATTCCCCATTCAGCAAACAATCACTGCCAGGTAATAAAAGAAGCATTTGTGTGATACCCTATGTCAGCAGTGTGCGAGGAGCTTAAAAGCAGAGAAGATGGTGTGGCAAGATTGCATTCACCTATTTTCCCACAAGAGAAAGCTATCCTATTATTACCAGTAGCCATTGACACAGCTACAGTACTTCTTTGAAATAAAATGTGGCAAAGGCACTGTCAGACGATACTTGTGCGATCACAACGGCCATAAATTGCAGTTTCTGAGGTCCAGTGGGTCTCTGGTTACCGCTGCAGATACAACAAAGGCTTGTCCTTGTCTCGGTGCCTCATTCCTTGCAGGAAAGATTATGCAAAGGCAAAAAAAAAGAAAAATATGACAGTTTTCGGAGTCAATTTACAAAATCTGATAGAATTTTCCCGACAAAATGTCTTTGTTTGGTGTTAAGTGCTTGTTGCTGAGGGGTTTTCAAACCCAGAAAACCGCTGTCACTGAAACACGTCTGTAACATATTTATCCATTTGGTTTTCTGTTGATATATTTAGCTCTCTTTATTTGTCTGTTCAGCCACAATGGCTGCAGCTGTTTACGAAAAGGAAAAGGTCGCTACTGTATAATTGCAGGTTTAGTAGCTACAACTCATTTGTTTGTCTTTTCAGACATTATGGCTTAACTGCGCAAAGGAAAGAAATCATTGATCGTTGCTACTTTACTTATTGAGCCGTGGCTGCCCACTGTAACATGACTTTTAGATTGTTGGACTCATCATCAGGATCATTGGTGCATTAAGGAGAACTGAATACTGGATTCCAAGACTTCAGTGAAAGTTGCCAAGTACTAAAAAGGTTTTCCAAGCTTCCTCCATCAGGTATACCCAGACTGTCGGATTTGTGGTTTATAGATGGCCACTGAGACTCCAGTAGACTGCCATGAATTAGTAAAACAGATCAGTTTGGTGACTGTGTGTAGAGTATGTTAGGTTGTCCATGGTTAGTTTGATTCTTAACCTTGGCACTTTGAGGTTGGAGCTCATTGCAAGTTGTCCTGTTAGAAATCCTGTTATAAAATCTGTCAGTCAGATACAGCTGGAGTTTCCCAACTAATCATAGCAGAGTGTCTTCCACTGATCAGGCTGATCGACTTGTTGTTGGCACACATGGATGGGCTTGAATTAAATAATCATATGACTCTTCTAGACTTTACTAATGTAATTAGACACAAATGAATGCATTCCAGATGGCTAGCACAAAAATCTAGCCACCACCGAAATGTGTAACCTTTGTAAAAGTAAAAATATAAGCAACTGGGCATCAAAAATTTTAGATTAGTTAAAACAAGATTGTAATTTACAGAATTGTTTGATGCAGAAAATAAAATTTAATGACTATGAGAGAGGATACTACACCTCCCTGCTGTTTCCTATTTTGCAGACCTGAGATCTGTCAGTAGTCTACAAAGCGAGCCATAAAGCCAGGCGGCCATAAAGCCAGTCTGTACATGTGTGTTTTGTACATGCTACTTAAAGCACATAGTAACACAGGTTTGTTTTGTCTCATCTGCCTCTGGCATAACCCCGAGCTACAGACTTATTAAACCCATCCGTCATTTCACTCAGGGAGGACCGTCCCAGTGCAAAGACACATTTTGTGGTACGGAATAATCGGCATTTGTTGACACTTCCTTTATTCTGCCTTGATTTAAGTGAACGTATGTGATACATAGGGATTCCCTGAAGTGTGGATGTATATTTGAATGTGCTAACACATATACAATACAGTAAAACGCTTAAGAGTTTAGATCTGTCACCATCAGCCACTTGAAGAAGAACATGTAATCTCACAGGAAACGCACACACTCACACACACACGCATACACAGATACATCTGTCCATCAAATCAAAGTTTACTACTGAGAGCCCTCACATCTGGGCCCTGGCTGATTCCCAGTTACTGATCTCATCATTCTCGTCATTCTGTCAGTCCAAATACCGTTTTTGCCATTTGTGTTTTGATCTGCCTTCAGTCTGTCTTGATGAGCACACGGTCTACTCTCCAAATAAGAAACTCATGCTTTCCTTTTAGATAAAGTCAGAAAATGCCTCATTTATGCAGAAGAAGAAGGTGACACGAGTCAAAGTGTGCAATAAATTAAGATTTTTTCATTTTAGTAAGTACAACAGAAGAATGGTGAAGTTCACTTTATTCTTAGATCTTGCAGGACACTGTGATTTACGCTTAAAGGTTTCTATATTGATGAATGTACATACCTGTCGTCTGCTAAACTGTTAGTTAATCATCTTAGTTCCAACACAGTGTTAAAGACTGACAAAGACGCCCCGTAATGTGGCTATCATGAGCAATCTCACGGCTGTGGAGATGCTAAACAGCCCGTTGTGTTGGATTAGGCCCCTAAAGAGCAGAGAGCCTTAAAGAGAGGCAATCTTTCTCAGTTTGTCTGGCTGCTGAGCAATGATAGAGCTGCCTGTCACATTTTTCTCCCTGACTACTGGGGCTCCCTTTCAGAGGCGATCTCAGGGCCTGTGACGTGACACACAAGCAACCCTTCCGGCCTTGTTTGCATTCAAATGTGATAAAACTGCCCCCACAGCTGGGCAGAAAACGGATTAGGTCACAGTGACAGGCTACTTGGAGATCCTGCCTCGTTGGCTAGTCACACTGAGGAAGAAAGGGGCCTCAATAAGCTCAGCTTTAGAAGCCAGTTGAAGGGCTTTGCTATCCCTTTCACGCTGCCAATGTTCCCAATGGCAGCTAGCCAGGCATGGTGACCAGCTCACACACAGGGTTAGTCATTCAGCACAATCTCCTCCCAATGCCAGGGAACAAACCCTCCTCAGCTCTGCAGTAATTCTAAGCAGTAACATCACCTGTGTCAAAAGTCCAAAGCAACTAATGTATTCTCTGTGGTATTGCACCTGCTGCTTTATAATATAGAAATGACTTTATTTTGGTGGAATTATGAAGACATCCGATTTGTTATTTGATCAGATCATGCATTAAACATCACATTATGTTTCTGGTTCTAATTTGGTTGGTTAGCAAGATACTGTAAAAGCTAATGAGCAAATTTACAGAGAATTTAAATTGTTGAGTGATTGTCTATTGAACGGACATTTATCTTTTAGAACTGGGGGACTTAACATGTATAAATACATATTTAAAACATCAACATTTAAACTAAAAATGTCTGTTGAGTGAAAAATCTAAACTGGTGTTTTTGATAATGATACGCTAAACAATACTGAAGCTTGTTCACACTGCTACTGTCTGAAGTACCAACGACTTTGGAGGAGTTTATGTAATCTACGTTTCTGCATGAATCCTCCACTCCATCATGACAAACGTTTTAATATACCTTCTAGAGTTTTATTCATTCTTTTAAAACCTCAGTTAGCCTTTATGTGTGTAGCAAAACAAGACAAAATTTTGTTTTACAAGGACTAGGATTAGGGTCTGTCTGTTGAATAATAACAAATCTGTTTAACATTTTGTGCTAGAAAATCTTTGATGATGATTCATGTTAAATAAATAACTTTAGTTATTAATGCACTGTAAGTTTGTTCTTCTCAAATTTAACTAAAACCTCCCCCAATATATTATTTGGCTTCATTGTTTTCAAATTGATGAGTTCCTTTAACTTTGAGCAAATTAATAAATTATTTTGAGGTGTAATTATGGGAAATGCTGCATGAGATGAAATAATAAAAATGATGAATAAAAATAAGTGCTTATAAGTGTATGCACCATGCAGTTGCAACCAAATATATCTACATATGGTCTGCTAAATGCTGTTTGCATGCATTCACAAGCAGATTACACAAAGATGCATTAAAACCTCCTCTCTGAAGGCACTGGTTGTCTGTTTATTAGTGAGACATGTTTCACTCCTAAATGTATGCCACACTGCAGTGAAGAGTTTATTTTCCAATAGACCCCTGCTCTCTGGTTGTTGGCCCTGGATTACAACCAGTTGACTGTCCCTAAAGCACAGTTTGTTTAAAACTCAGCTCTCTGTTGACGTTGGCTTAATCTGCTGCAAGACACAGGATGCTTGTATTGGAAAACAAGCAAACACAGTTCCATTTACATGCTGTGGGACAGAAGTTCACATCACCACATGTTCACGGCTCTTCTTCTTCTCCGGTTTTCCACTAGAGTGTTGAACATGGAGCAATATTTTTACCTGAGGATAGTAAGGATTTTCTACTGAGCGCTAAATTAAGATGAATTTGCTGACCTGGGTAAAACCGTCTCTGATTAAGCTTCCGATGACTGATTGAATGTGGACTGATCGTGACTCTATATCCTCTGGTTGAGTTTGTGCATACATTGTCCTCAGCACTTGAGTTGATTCTCATAGAGCTCAGGAGCTGGGGCGCCATCTGCAGGCCCTGTCTGAGGGCTTTTTTCTATCTATCTATCTGTCTGTCTGTCTGTAACTGACTCAGTTACAATCAAATAAAACTGATTCTACTGAGTTTTTCATCAGTGTGATTCGATTAGCTTTTCTTAAACTTTAAAACCAAATATGTTTTTGTTCACCCTTTAAAATTATAATTAGACAGAATTTAGAGTATTTTGCCCACTTGGCAAACAACACATAGCATCCCAGACCAATACTTGAGGCCAGCATTAAAACACAACCCCAGTAAGTCTTGACATTTTGGAAGGCTGAGCTGTGTTTATTGATGGAGGTGATAATATGTTGTGCATGATGATGAGAGCTGTGAGGGTGTTTCATGACTCTTTGAAGAGCTTCAGATGAAATACGAGAGAATGGATATCACCTCAATGCTCAAGTGTCAAACCACCAGCTAGGCAGCTGTGTGTATGCTGTGTCATCACTCACTTACCTGTCCACACCTTAAACACACATAAACACACACGGTGGTTTCAAACACTCACTGACTCACTGAAAACCATAACTTCTAATAGAGGTTATGGGGAGAAAATCTAATAAGCCAAAATATGACTTGCTTTTTGCAAGTGCTCCAGGTCCTCACAAAGCCACTGTATAAAACTACCACAAGGGATTCAACCTTTTTCCCACATGTCATTTCAAATGCAAAAGCTTAGTTATTACTCTTAGTAGTATTTCACTGACTTCGTTGACCATGCTAATGAAGAAGAGAATGAGAAAAAAATACCAGAGAGAGTTGGTTTGAAAATGAGGAGCACATAGTTAGCCATGGAGAAGAGTTTATGGCTTCACAGCAACATGTGAATACTCTCCAGGATGTAGGTGAACGTGTTTCATCTTCAGTGATCAACTTGGCAGAAGGTTCACAATATAAATGTCAATAAATGTTCTTTCTTTGCCTGCTTGATCTCTCGTGCTGTTGTATCGCATCCAGAGACACTGCTGCTGCCAAGGTAGCCAAAGTTGGGGTGGCAACTGCGCCACTACCTATCTGACCATGTCCGGGCAGCCAGTCATGAGCTGTATGTTATGTTAGGGCCAAAGAAAGACTATTCAGTATCTCTCTTCCAGGGTATAGACAAGGCCAGCAAGAGATGTGTAACCTCTGGTTGGCTCTGGTCAGATTCTAGGTGTGGTTGTAGTTTGAACCTTGTTGGAATTGATGCAGCCAGTCACAGTCAGTCAGTCAGAGCCTGCCAAATCTGTCATATGCCCTGCTCATAGGCCAGACAGCACACGGCACACAGCTTGCTTGAAGACGCTGTAGAACACTGAAAAGTGAAGGACGATTCCACGTAGTGCCCCGTGCGTACTGGTTTGATAGTGGGGCCAGTAGTGTGTCACTGTTTCCTCTTGACTGAGAGTTGAGGGAAACCATCATTCTCAGAGTAGCAAGGTGCAGCCTCCAGGGACGTATAGCTAGATAGGCAAGATAGATGTGGACACATGTCTGAAATCGGTCCCATTTCCACAACGTGCCCAAACACTGTATTTATCCACTCTCTAAAAGAGGAAGAAGCCCAAAGGTCCTGCTGTTTTTTCTTGAAGCCATCAAGGAGCTTTTTGGCGTTTAATGAAAAAAAAAAAAAAAAAAACTCTGATGTTTTGATATGGAGGTCTTTCAGTATTAGCAACAACACAAAAGAACCATTCACTAAGTCTAAGAAGTTACAAATTTCCCAGTGGTTTCTGAATACAGATGATAGTGATGTTGGTAGAAGACTGTTATGAGAGATCAAGGTCACAGTTCACATGTGCACCTGGTGGCCTGATGACATAAATGATGTGAATTATAGGGAACTTTTGTTTTATCTCTTCTATCATCACCTGCATATAGGTGTAGTTTGGAGCTTTATTGATGGCTTTTTTATTGCATGTGCTGAGAGAAGGAACTTCACAGGTGAACACTCAAAAAGGAATGATTCACTGAATCAAACAACTCTAATTGTCCGTAACTACAGTTACGACAACGGTGAGATGTGCCTCCTGTTTTCCTGAGAGGTTAATAGGCAAAATGATTGTGGTGAGTGCAACCCTAAAACTAAATTTCTGTCGGCTTCTTGTCTGACAGAGTTCAGGTTAATTATGTCTTTATGTACTCTGATGACTCAGACCAGGGGAAAATTACTGAGCTGTCCCCATTAGTCAAAGGGCCCATCTGGGCATGAACGCTACATCACAGACGTGACGCGTCGGCCCTCCTCCTGTTTCCTGTCAGGGGGGCTGTTGAAAGAACTGTCACTTTCCTGAAGACTACTGAAGCACATTGACTGAGAGATAAGGACTAGCAAAGACAACAAGATAGACCCCGATAGTACTCTGTTGTACAGCGCAGTTCTTCACACATATAGGAGAGCAGGTAAATGCTAACGGCAGATTTCAGTCATCGGAGATTTAGAGGCAGGTCTCTCTCAGTGGTAACCACACATAAAAACAGTATTACTATCTAGAAGTTGTCGAAGAGTGATCATCAAAAGGAGGGGAATACAGCACCTGGCATCACAGCAAGAAGTGGTTTACCACAAAGTTTCAGCAAAACTGTTACAGGTGGGATTGTGATGGGAAGCACTGACACATAACTATAGCCGCCTGATTCTTAAAGTTAATAAAGAACAGTAGGAGACAGAGGCAGGAATTAGTAACAAAGCTGACCTTTACCTCCCATGCCAGTGCCAATATAATTAGCTTGTCTGTTGCCAGAGCATTAAACAGAAATTTAAACTTGAAGCCATTTACAGTAATCTAGCCACAATGCTACAAAGTATGGTCACCTTTTCTACTGTAAGATGTCAGTACATTACGACCCCCATAGCTTGCCAGAGACTATATGAATAAAAGATGAATCACCACTGTTGATAGTTAAAGTCAAAAATCAAGCAAAAATATCTTGGAAATGGGCACTGCTATTATTTACAGCCATAATTTCTGCAGTATTGGCCAGGACATGAAGACATACTAGAGGTCCTGCCTGCTGCCTACATGCCCCATGAACTTCTGAAAGTCAAGTGAAATGCCACAGACTTTCTTTGGCTGTCGTGGACCTTGCACTTATTACAAGCTAGCTAGCTAGCTAGCTACATGTCAGCTACATGCCCTTAGCTTGCTCTCAAGCACCAAACTACATCCTTAACACGCAGTCATCACTACGTTGACTCTGGTTGTAAATTACACCCATTGTTATATACACTGTATGGGTAGGACAGGAAGTGTCGGGTTGTAGTTGCAGTGTTCTGAAACTCATAACTAACACATCATCTCTGAGATGTTGAGATAACTTTGAGGTTTGTGTTTGAAATACTGGAATACATCTCTATAACATGTCCATATGTGACTTAACTTTGGAGCTGCTCTGTTGTCTGAAGGCCAGATCCTACAGCATGTACAATACAACAGATATGTTATATATATATGTGTGTGTATATATATATATATATATATATATATACCCTGAGTTGGATCAAGGTACCTGGATGATGTATTTGGAGGAAGACAACCCTTTTACAGGTTTGCTGAACATCTTTATTCAGGAAGTTCAACACCTGGCCTATGCTGTTCACTGTGACAATGAGCGCACGCCGGCTATCTCCCTGAATTATCATGTCTTCATTGACGTCTCCTTTGCTGATCCTAACTCCGTATTAAGTCATTAAGTTCTCAGCCTCTCCCATCCAGGTTATTAATGGACATAATTTGGACTTAATTACAGGTTCATAAGATACCAGTAATGATAGGAAGCTCTGAGCTTCCCTTTGAAGTGAGATCCCAATCTTGTGGAAGATGGATGAGCCTCCTGCAGATCACATCTTCATGTCAACAGCCTCAGGGGTCACGAAGTGGAAGATTTGTTAATTTGTAAAACACGCTATTGTTTCAGTTGAGATCACATGCAAGCTTTGTGCACCTTTCTTCTGAGGCAGAAGTGAAACAGGCATGTTTTGTTTTTCATGCACGTTACTTCGGGTTTTGGGAGGTCATTAGCTGAGAAATTTGAACCTTTGGCATATGCATAGCCTCTGTAAAGAATCATCTGATTTGGAGTTTTCTATAATTTCCAGAGAGAAATAAAAGTCTTCTTTAAGACGTGTTGCAATTTGTGCCAGATTTATGGTTATTCATCACTGCGTCCTAAAGCATAGCCTATGCCATATCCTTTGCCCTGCCCCCAAGCCATTTGTGCATCTCCACAGAAATGAAACTACAAATCGCGGCAGCGCACTCTCAGAGCAACGAGGATTGGTCTGTAATGCATTTCCTCGTTCATATCTCTCAGTGGCTGTACAAGCACAGACAACTCTCAATCCTGCAGCGTCCTACACACTGTCTTTTCTCTTTTTGAGTAATTTCAGCATAAGTAACTGTAACTGAAACATCCATTGCTTGAACACCAGCGTGAGTCGTGTTAAACGTACACAGAGAAACTCTGCACAGCCAACTAGCTTCTCAGCTGTGTAACGCCAGCACACCAACACACACAAATATATTAACACGAGACGTACCTTGGTATGGTGGAGGTTCTGTGTAGACCTCTTATAAAACTAAGCTTGAGTAAAATTCTGATTAACTGGCTTTATATTGTGACAGCTTTGTTATAAATAGATATTCAACATAAGTGGCTGATTCGGAGGCGGCCTATTTTTAACAATGAACCCTTTATGTGTTTATGTGTTCCTTCCTGTGATCGCTTGTCAGCCCCCACCCGCCAATCCCCCCCCCCCCCCCCTGTTTTTTGTTTCCCAGCAGTCAGACAGCTTCAGGTCAGTCTGTCATGTAAGTTTTACCTGCAGATGAACTCTGCACCACCTCCTGATGTAGCCTGCAGCACCGGCAGCGCTGTCTTATCCACTAAACAAACGGTGAATTCCAGGTACGTGCCCTGAGGCTATGATACTTTCAACAAACATGGTCCTAATATGTTTTTACAAGAAGCTTCTAATAGAAAAAAAGGGATGGTTGTCTGCTGGTCTGCTGCTCATATTAAGTAAGGGAGCGTGTCAAAACATTTCCCTGCTTAAATCTAAACAATATTCATTTCACTTAGTGCTTATTTAGTACATTTCTCTGCACACAAACAAAAAGAAAACTTTTATTCAAGATTTAAATGTCCATGTTGAAATTAGCTTAGCTGACAGGAGGGAACAGTCCCCACCGGGGCTACAGTGGGTTAGCAGCTCATTGTGGCAGTAGCCCAGGCTTTAATAAGCCATGGACTACACCCCAAGTTGCTACAAATACGATTAATGATAAAATACCCCTAGAGTCAGCGAGAGCAGGGGCGGAAGATGACTCACTTTGGACTGACACGGCTTTTGACCCAGGATTGAATTTGACACTGAGTAGGCAAGGCACGTTACTGGAAGCTACTAGTTCAGATGGAGATGGAAAGAAGCAGCAGGTTTGTGTGTGTGGCTGGCAGAAGTTAACAACAATGAAGGGCCTCAGAATCCATCAAGGGAGGAAAAAGTGCTTGGCAGAGGGAACACAGGGACCCCGCATTGATAGCTACTTCTTAAGAAGTGCATTAAGTCAGTCGGTTGAAGTCCAGCGACAGGAGTTAACCCACAGTTCGCAGGACATCAGCACCCCTAATGTTGAAGTAGGTGCAAGCACTGAGGCAGACAGAGAGGTTAGCCAGCCAAAAAGGGAGAAAATTAGCAGTCAGAAAGGAAGGATCAAATGGCCAGGTGCAGCAGATATTAGGCAGTGGGAAGATATTAATAGCGATTTGGTTTGTGTACTAGGTAGGCTTAAAGGGACAGCGGAGAGTAAGTTGGAGAAAATGGGAGATCTCATTTATGATTACGGTAAGGAAAGATTTGGTGTGGCCGAAAAACAGAAGAAGCAAAAGGGACAGGTGGTTAGATCGAGGCGTCAGCAAGAGATTGATAGACTCATACAGGAGAGGAGACTCCTTAAGAAGCAGTGGAGGAAAGCTACAGTTGAAGAGAAGGAAGGTATTGATTGTTTACAGGCAGATGTTAGGAAGCGGTTGGCAGCTTTAAGAAGGGCAGAGAACATTAGGAAAAATAGGAAAAGGAAAGAGCGGGCTAGAATAGCATTTTATAAGGACCCATTTAGGTTTGTGAAGTCACTATTTAGTAAGGAAAAGAATGGTAGCCTTACGGTACCAAAAGAGAAACTAGAGGAGTACTTGGAGGAGGTGCATAAAGATGCGGACAGGTTTAGAAAGTTGTCTCTACCCTCTGATATTCCACCTATTGGTGAAATTGTTAGCCAGTGTGATGACAGCCCACCAAGGTGGAAAGAGGTTCAGGAGGTGGTAAGACGCGCAAGAGCCTCTTCAGCCCCGGGACCTAATGGGGTTCCCTACCGGCTGTACAAGAGTGCACCAGATGTGTTGAGGTTCTTGTGGAAATTAATGAAGGTAGTGTGGAAGAAACAGGTTATTCCCAAGGCATGGCGCAGGGCAGGGGGGATTTTTATTCCCAAAGAGAGGGACTCGTTGGAAATAAGCCAGTTTAGACCAATTAGTCTACTGAATGTTGAGGGGAAGATCTTCTTCAGTGTTGTGGCACAGAGGTTGTCTAGTTACTTAGTGAAAAACGGGCTAGTTGATACGTCGGTGCAAAAGGCTGGGATCCCCGGCTTCTCTGGGTGCTTAGAGCACACCAGCATGATTTGGCACCAAATTCAGTCAGCAAAGCAAGAGAAGAGAGACCTGCATGTTGTATTCTTAGACCTGGCTAATGCTTTCGGATCAGTGCCACATAGTTTGTTATGGGAAGCATTTGATTTCTTTAGAGTTCCAGGTAGTATGAAAAACTTAGTCAAAGCATACTTCTTAGACATTCAGCTCTGCTTTACCACAGCAGAGTACACTACAGCATGGCAGCAGCTGGAGGTAGGCATTATGGCAGGGTGTACAATCTCTCCGCTAGCCTTTACAATGGCAATGGAGGTCATTATTAGGGCTTCCAAATGGGTGGTAGGTGGAGAAAGGCTGCAGGGAGGGCTTCGCCTCCCCCCAATTAGGGCCTACATGGACGACATGACGACAACAACGTCAACCGCTCCTTGTACTAGAAGATTGCTGGATAAGTTAAATAGCAATCTGCAGTGGGCTAGGATGAAAGTGAAGCCTACTAAATCTAGGAGTATTTCCCTTATTAAAGGAAAAGTGGTAGATAAGAAGTTTTTTATAAATGATGAGGTAATTCCCACAGTGCTGGAGAAGCCAGTGAAGAGTTTGGGAAGATGGTACGATGCAAGTCTTAGTGATAAGGCGCAGTTTGAAGGGTTGAGGCAGGAAATGATTCAAGGCATTTCAAGCATAGACCGGTCAGGGCTACCAGGCAAGCTAAAACTGTGGTGCTGGCAATTTGGTTTACTGCCCCGGCTAATGTGGCCGCTGACGGTGTACGAGGTTGCCCTTTCAAAGGTAGAAAAGCTAGAAAGAATGAGTAATTCATTTATCAGAAAGTGGCTTGGTGTCCCACGCTGCCTAAGTAGCACAGCGTTGTATGGGAAAGGCATACTGGAGCTCCCAGTTACCTGCCTAACAGAGGAGTTTAAGTGCACTAAAGTTAGGCTGGAAATGACTCTAACTCAGTCAAAGGATCCAGTGGTTAGGAGCGTAGCACCTACTATTAAGACAGGGAGGAAGTGGAAGGCAAAAGAGGCAGTGCAGCAAGCACAGGCAGCTCTTAAGCATAGGGATATCATAGGCCATGTACAGCAAGGGCGTGGAGGCCTAGGACTGTGTGCAGGGAAACCTCTGTGGAGCAAGGCATCAGCAGTAGAAAGGAGAAAGATGATAGTGGAAGAGGTACAGAGGCAAGAGGAAATGGTTAGATGCTCGAAGGCAGTGTCGCAGGCTAAGCAGGGTCAATGGGTGAACTGGGAGAGTGTGGAGAAAAGGAAGGTGAAGTGGAGAGAGCTTTGGAGCATGGAGGCCAGCAGGATTAGATTTATGTTAGGGGCTACTTATGATGTGCTGCCAACTCCCCAGAACCTGAACCAGTGGGTAGGTGAGGATGCTGCCTGTCCACTGTGCACTTGTGTCTGCACGCTTAGTCATATTCTGACAGGTTGTAAGGTTAGTCTCTCCCAAGGACGTTATACCTGGCGTCACAATCAGGTATTGAAATGTTTAGCAGCTGCAATAGAGGAAAAACGGGTGAATGTAAATTCCGTGGCCGTTAACAGAGAGAATAGAGGTATTAAGTTTGTACGGGAAGGAGAAAAGGCTAGAGGAGCAGGCTTCAGGCATAACATGGGACAGCTAAGGGTAGGAGGAGCCTGGGAGATGAGGGCGGACTTAAATAGCCAACTGGTTGTCCCAGGTGAGATAGCTAGCACTCGACTACGGCCAGATCTGCTGTTGTGGTCTGAGCCAGAGAAAGCAGTCTATTTCATAGAGCTGACTGTCCCGTGGGAGGATAGAGTTGAGGAGGCTAATGAGAGAAAAAGAGCTAAGTATGCAGAGTTAGCAGCAGATGCAGAGCAAAATGGATGGAAGGCTTATGTCCGCCCGGTAGAAGTGGGCTGCCGTGGATTTGTGGCAAAGTCGGTCATTGCTCTGCTGAGTGAGCTGGGCATACGAGGAAGAAGCCAGAGGACTGCGGTTAGCAATATGTCCCGGGCAGCAGAGAGAGCCAGTGACTGGTTATGGGTGCGCAGGAAGCATGCTAGCTGGGGAGCTAACTAAGGTAAGGATGTAGGCCGCATGTAGGCCGCATGTAGGCCGCATGTAGGTCCCAGTTGATTTGTTTGTTGCTTGTCACAGATTTGGTGGTTACGCGCTTCAGCTTGCATCAACGGAGCGGAGCATGGTAGATTTGTTTGTTTGTTATGGATTTGTTTGTTTGTTATGTGCTTCAGCTCGCATCAACGGAGCGGAGCATGGTAGATTTGTTTGTTTGGCTTGTGGCTATTAGTTTCCATACTAGTTGTTGATAGACATCGAATGGTGAGGAAGAGAGGGTTGTGTAGTGGCGGTGTGGAGGGGGGTGATTCCAGGACGCTGGAAATCACTGTTAAGCCTTCTTGAGGTGTCGTGGGCCTAACTTAACGAAACATCGGTGAAGGGAGGTGCCCACTTGAAAACCCCAATGATATGCTGCATACTGCTGTTGTTCAGATCATGTTCTCATGGTATTTGGTAGCCATGGTTTGCTGCTGAGCGGGCCATACAAGCCAGCAGCGTTTAGTTAGGTATGTTTTACAATGTTTGAGGTATCCTCTGCTGCTCAATGGGCTTACAAGCCAGCAGCCTCTAGTTAGCCTAGGTAGAATATAGGTTATTGGTCATATTATATGACTGTAGGCTTGGTAGGGCCTCTTAGTCGAACAGGGCCTCTAAACGTGTTTTGCCTGGGAATTCGGCACAAGGGATTGTAACATCTTGTCCTGTGTATTTCTAAAAAGTTTATCCTTGACTCGGCATTCATTTATAAATTATTTATGGATAAACAAGCAATAGAAATGTTTTAAACTCTCTTTAAAGTTTTTTCAGTGGATGTTCTCGTACATCGACTAGGCCATGTCAGATTTTCAAATGCAGCCTTCTACAGGGTGTCTTCTCAAGGAAGAAGCTGCCTTTGCCCATGGAGACATCAGCCCGTCTCCATGTGGACCCACCACCCACAGGAGGAGTATGAAGGGTCTGGGGCCATGTAGATCGTGCAGCAGACCAAGGCAGGGGCCTTGGCGGTCTGATCCTCGGTTATGGAAACTGGCTCTTGGGACATGGAATGGCACCTCTCTGGCGGGGAATGAGCCGGAGCTTGTGGTACAGGTTGAGTGCTATTGACTAGATATAGTCGGCCTCACCTCAACACACAGTGTAAGCTCTGGAACCCAGGTCCTTGAGAGAGGTTGGAGAGTTGTTCCAGGTGAGAGGCCTAGGGCCAGGGTGTGCTTGCTACTTGCCTCTGGAGTCTCTGCCTGCATGTTGGGATTCTCCTGGGTGGATGAAATGTTACGTCCCTGTACCTCGGGTCAAGGAACGCGTCCTGACTGTTGTTTGCTCTTAATGTGCACATGGACTTCCTTGCAAGTTGCAGTCTGTCCAAACACCATGTTCAAACATAAGGTTGTTCATCTGTGCTCTTGGCACCATGACGGCCTAGGTTGTAGGTTGATGATTGACCATATAGTCGTATCATCATCATGCTGGTCGGAAATCCCCAAACTTTGTGGTGGACACCTCTGGAGAGGCTGATTGTCTCCATCTTTAAGAAAGCTGACCAGAGGGTGCGTTCCACCTATAGGGAGTTCACACTGCTCAGCCTCCACGGCAAGGTCTATGCCAGAGTGATGGAAAAGATGGTCCAGTCGATGGTTGAACCTCAGATCAAGGAGGAACAATGTGGTTTTCATCCCAGACATGGATCCATGAATCTCTTTACCCTCACTTGTGAACTGGAGGGGAAATGGGAATTTGCCCAGAAGAGAAGGCTTATGACTGTGTCCCCAGAGGCATCCTGTGGGGTTGCTCCGGGAGTATGGGGTGGCCTCTTACTAAGGACCATTCAGTGCCTGTACCAAAGGAATGCAAGTTTGGTCGATGTAGCTGATAGTTACATGGTGTTCTCAGTGAGAGTTGGACTCCGCCAGGGCTGCCCTTTGTAACCAGTTCTGTTTATAGCTTTTATGTGCACAATTTCAAGGGGCAGCCAGGCTGGGGAGGAAGTAGGGAATGGTGATTGGAAGATCTCGTCTCTCCTTTTTGTAGATGATGTGGTCCTCCTAGCTTCATTGAACAACAACTTCCATCTCTTGCTGGGGTGGTTTGCAGCCAAGTGTGAAGCGGCAGGGATGAAGATCAGCAACTCCAAGTCTGAGGCCATGTTCTTCAGTCGGAAAACGGTTGATTGCCCACTCCAGATCGAGGAGGAGTTCAGGGATCTCAGAGTCTTGTCACAAGCAATGGTAGGATTGTCTGCTTCCCCTGCGACTCAGACCTGGATAAGCAGGAGAAGATGGACAGTAGGATGGACCAACAGAAGGCTGACGCAGGTAACATAACTGAATGTTTTCAAACTTTGACAGATTTGTTTCATGGTGATGTCAGACCTTATATGCCATTTTAAGGCCCTTACAGCTCTTAATGATTTCCATTTCTCGTGTTTATTGTGTATATCAAACAAATAATCTGTATAGTAAAACATGTGTTTCCTCATGCAAACCTAGAGTCTAGGATGATGATGTGCACTGATACCGACTGTAAATTCCACAGATTTAAGTTTGTGATTATATAGATGGTTATTATTCCGTACAGAATGTGTACTGCATATTCAGAATGTGTGAACTGTTTCTCTTTAACTTCCCGATTTGGAAGCACATGACAATAATATGTACTATAACTACACATTCAGTGTATTTAAAGGTATACTGCTTGGCATACTTTCGGGTATGTATAGGCCATGTACAGCAAGGGCGTGGAGGCCTAGGACTGTGTGCAGGGAAACCTCTGTGGAGCAAGGCATCAGCAGGAGAAAGGAGAAAGATGATAGTGAAAGAGGTACAGAGGCAAGAGGAAACGGTTAGATGCTCGAAGGCAGTGTCGCAGGCTAAGCAGGGTCAATGGGTGAACTGGGAGAGTGTGGAGAAAAGGAAGGTGAAGTGGAGAGAGCTTTGGAGCATGGAGGCCAGCAGGATTGGATTTATGTTAGGGGCTACTTATGATGTGCTGCCAACTCCCCAGAACCTGAACCAGTGGGTAGGTGAGGATTCCGCCATGTCCATTGTGCACTTGTGTCTGCACGCTTAGTCATATTCTGACAGATTGTACGGTTAGTCTCTCCCAAGGACGTTATACCTGGCGTCACAATCAGGTATTGAAATGTTTAGCAGCTGCAATAGAGGAAAAACGGATGAATGTAAATTCCGTGGCCGTTAACAGAGAGAATAGATGTATTAGGTTTGTACGGGAGGGAGAAAAGGCTAGAGGAGCAGGCTTCAGGCATAACACGGGACAGCTAAGGGTAGGAGGAGCCTGGGAGATGAGGGCGGACTTAAATAGCCAACTGGTTGTCCCAGGTGAGATAGCTAGCACTCGACTACGGCCAGATCTGCTGTTGTGGTCTGAGCCAGAGAAAGTAGTTTATTTCATAGAGCTGACTGTCCCATGGGAGGATAGAGTTGAGGAGGCTAACGAGAGAAAAAGAGCTAAGTATGCAGAGTTAGCAGCAGATGCAGAGCAAAATGGATGGAAGGCTTATGTCCGCCCGGTAGAAGTGGGCTGCCGTGGCTTTGTGGCAAAGTCGGTCATTGCTCTGCTGAGTGAGCTGGGCATACGAGGAAGAAGCCAGAGGACTGCGGTTAGCAATATGTCCCGGGCAGCAGAGAGCCAGTGACTGGTTATGGGTGCGCAGGAAGCATGCTAGCTGGGGAGCTAACTAAGGTAAGGATGTAGGCCACATGTAGACCGCATGTAGGCCCCAGTTGATTTGTTTGTTGCTTCAGCTTGCATCAATGGAGCGAAGCATGGTAGATTTGTTTGCTTGTTACAGATTTGTTGGTTACGTGCTTCAGCTTGCATCAACGGAGCGGAGCATGGTAGATTTGTTTGTTTGTTATGGATTTGTTTGTTTGTTACGTGCTTCAGCTCGCATCAACGGAGCGGAGCATGGTAGATTTGTTTGTTTGGCTTGTGGTTATTAGTTTCCATACTAGTGGTTGATAGACATCGACTGGTGAGGAAGAGAGGGTTGTGTAGTGGCGGTGTGGAGGGGGGTGATTCCAGGACGCTGGAAATCACTGTTAAGCCTTCTTGAGGTGTCGTGGGCCTAACTTAACGAAACATCGGTGAAGGGAGGTGCCCACTTGAAAACCCTAATGATATGCTGCATACTGCTGTTGTTCAGATCATGTTCTCATGGTATTTGGTAGCCATGGTTTGCTGCTGAGCGGGCCATACAAGCCAGCAGCGTTTAGTTAGGTATGTTTTACAATGTTTGAGGTATCCTCTGCTGCTCAATGGGCTTACAAGCCAGCAGCTTCTAGTTAGCCTAGGTAGAATATAGGTTATTGGTCATATTACATGACTGTAGGCTTGGTAGGGCCTCTTAGTCGAACAGGGCCTCTAAACGTGTTTTGCCTGGGATTTCGGCACATGGGATTGTAACATCTTGTCCTGTGTATTTCTAAAAGCCAAAGGAATAATACATCAAGTTGCAGGCAGCAGCATAGAAACAAGACTGGAGTACAACTTTGTAGCCTGTGAACATCCACTGACTGGGTTTCATGGACCCTAATCACCTCACAAACACATGAACATGTCTGTTTACAGAGTCTGCAACATGGCTGGTACACATGTTAACATTTTCCCTTAGGATAATGTGTGTCTATCTGTACTGTTTACATGTATTTTCAAAGTAAACTTCAGAAATGAGGGTTGTCGGAGTGAAGAAGTGGGATTCCAGCAGCTGCACAGCAGTTACGAGTTGAGGAGGAGGTGGCTGTAGACTGCCCAGAATTTGGCAGCCGAGCCAAAGTCCATAAAAGTATTTTTTTGATATTTTCACATTTGTGCCGGTTTATCACTTCTGTGGTACAACTACTATAAAGGTTGTAATACAACTTAAAAACACCAAAGCACAAAAAAAAATCCTTTCTGAATTGTTGCATTGTTGCATTTTATAGAGTATTTCCAACAAATAGAACTCACAAAAACAACTGAAAAACAACATTTAATAAATCTAACAACGATACTATAAATGTGTTCATCCATAGAATGGAATGAAAATGACTTGTAACAGTAATACAGATAATTAGATATATTAGATATTAATCAGTGCCATATAGTGATAGACTTGCTGGAGGAACTACTGTATGAGTAAGAACGTAACCTGTGTGGAAGTCATTTAATCATGGGTCGCTTCTGAAACGCAGCTGAATATTATGACATGTAGTGAAGCGAATACAAAATAATGAACACTGTTATCTGACGGTTCATAACATACAGAGGTTGACCATAGTAAAACATTGCTCAGATGATGAAACAGTGCCACATGTTTGCTCAAGTAACATTGTTTTTAAATGACGCTACAGAGTGCGAGGGACCAAGATGTAAAGAGAGGAGGTGGGAAGAGAGTGGGTATGCCACTGGAACATAACCTTGTAGGAGACTGTATGTTGGGTGAATGAGTTGCCTACAGGAAAATAGATAGATAGATCTATAGATAGATGCAAACTCCACACAGAAAGGCCAGCCGGCCCATAGATCGAACCGTTGATCTTCTTGCTGTGAGGCATCAGTGCTATCCACCTCGCCACTGTGTCAAAAAGTTGGACACAAGTGTAGATCAGCTGACTCAGGACAGGCCAGTTCTGCATGAAGGTTTATAGCTCTTTTTAGCATCCCACCATAAAGAGGAGTTATTTCCTTACGTGTGCTAGCAATCCGGAGTCTTTGCTGTGCCATGCTTGGAACAACTTGGCTCAGACACAGGCGGCATGAGAAAATGTCACAGTCGGCCTGTTTGGTGGTGACAGCAAGAGGCATTATGGATTAGTTTGTGGATTTAACAGGTCTGCATTCCCTGCTGTGAATTCTGCAGTGCAAGACTGTAGTTGTGGGAAAATTACCATGTGTAATATTTTATTTTCTCAGCTAGTGAGAGCAGGAAGTCCAGAAAGACTACCTTCAGTTCTGGACAGTGGATAGTGGATAATCAATGCACACTAAAGAGTCTCTCTCTCTCTCTGAGATACTCATATTTGTGCCTGAATCTATATCCTTGTTTTATCAATTAACGCTTTACCTTCTATTAAATTGAAAATTTAATAGAAGGTCGTTTCCCAAGCAGGGAGGACGGAAGCCAACACAGAATGCAGTTCGTCAAGTGGCCACTTAAAATGACAGCCTCAACCTGGTGTAGAACAGTTTTAGTCTAAATTATTCATCTGGGACAGCTGCCTGGGGGTTCATTTTATACAACTCACCTGTTAAATTCAGGATTTGACAGCTGGATATATTTACAGTTGGGAACCATTCGGAGCCAGACATTGCTTCAAAACCATTCTCCAGGTGAAATATATTTTAATTAAAAGATTCTTTGTTTGTATTAGCTGTTGCTATATTTCTCCATAGAGTTTAGAGTTATATTGAATCTCACCTCTGATGTCCAGCTATTGCAGTACTCAAGCTGTCATCTGTGCTCAGCTTTTAGCCTTTGCAGCAAAAGAGTTCTTCCTCTTTAAATCAGTGATCACAGAAACAACATCCATTTCCAGAGGTTCATTATCTTTCTGCTTCCATCTTCTCTCTTGTTATTCATTTGACTATAAGCTTCTCCTGTGCAGATTTCAAACAAGGGGCCAGTCCAGGCAGCTGATTTCTGGGTTTGATTCAGGTGTTTAAAAATGTTTAAAAATGATTCAGTCAGTTGATTCAGACACGTAACAAGTGTTTACAGAGATTAACACAGGCCACTAAAACCAAATGGAAATGATGCGCACCTCTAGAGGTTAACCTGAAACTCTTAGATAAGCCGTCTTTCACATGGATCCGTGGTTACATATAACTGTACAGTATGCAGATTTATGTAACTCAAAAGAAGCTGGGATAACAGCTTCATAGTTACACTGGTGCGCTGCGCATATTGACAGAATTCATTATATTTTCTCAGGCAGGGTGGCATGAAAATGAAAGCAGACTAAATACTAGTAGGGGATTTCACCGCACAGAAATGATCAATGAGGGTAGTTTTCTGCAAGATGCAGTCACTTCTGACTAGTGAATTATGACTTAAAATAACAACACTGAGGTTTTGCAAGCTCTGACCTTTCAGAGCAATGTTTCATGATAATTCTGCTGAATCATCAGCACTGAATCATCAAACGGTGTATGGGAAGCTTCCAGATTCCCCAAAACAACTGCAGCAGATGCATGAATGCAGCAAAAAGCGTTGCCTTTTGTTCTGATCTATTCAGACTGCATGGGGAAGAACACCTAGTGATGTCTTCATGTGACAGGTGGAGAAAAAGGAGACTCTTGTGCTTTGCAGGCTCCTAACACAGACAATTAAACACATGGCTGTTTTCAGTTGAGCACACAAGCAGGTTTTACTAGTGAGGACAGGACCACGCTGGAATTCCTGAGGTGTGCACTAAGTCGGCAGTAAAAACACTCCATGTATCTATCCCGGACTCCCACACACAGGCAGCCCAGTGTAAAGTGGTCATGCATCCCGACAGATCTGTCACCAGATGCTTAGTGTGTCCCACAGCCGCTGACGGCCCTGGCCCCGGCCCTTTGTCTGCCTGACTGCCGCACAACAGAGCAGATTCACATTCCCCACATCCACGGGCAGCACTCTGCACTGCTCTGTGGGAGAATAGTTTATGACACACATTTTGTCTCCTCAATTTGTCATCCAGTGAAAGGATGTTCATTAGCTGTGGATGGGAGCTGTTTCCAATCTGAAACCAGAAACAGAGAGCATCTGGCCTTTGTGGTGTGGTCGAGTGCAGTCAGAGACCTTCCAGCTCAGCGCCAGGTCAGGCTACATTTAGCCTACCGTACCTGTTCATTTAGAGGGTTTTGTCTGTCGCTGGGAGCAGGTGAGGTATAAATCACAGAGGGCCTTCCTGCTCTAATTCACGGGGAGTCAGGAGCCATCAGCACAGGCTGAAACCTGGGAAATGCCTTTTGTAATAACAAATACTCCAAGAGAACTCAATACTCCAGAAACATTGCTTCTTAAGACAAAGTCCAACTCTTCATCTTTATGAAGGTCTGTCCATTACTTGGCTTTGGTAAATTTATTGGCTCTAAATGCATTAGCAAAAGGCAACACACATTCCTGAGCTGATTTGTTACTGGAGGCAACGACAACTCACTAGAAAGCATAGAGGAACAGTCAGAGACGGAGAGAGAGAAAGAGATACAGATAGAGAGGGAGAAACAAAAATATGTCATACTTTATTACATAAACATTATATGGCCTATAGTGGTATAGATAATATTGACCTGTGTGTGTAGTGTATTGCATATTAAAGACTCTTGCAGGTTTAACCCCGTACAGAAATAAGACTCAGAACATCCCTTCCAACATTCAGGTTTAGTGAAGTGACAGAAAACAACATTCCTCCCACCTGATAGTCTACGTTCCCCTCTAAAGGCAAGTCAGAAACAGTCTCCAACCACAAATTGCTCCTCTATCCCCCAAAAGACCAACCAGGTTCAACTTTCTTATGATGGCACGAGCAACACAATATAACTTAAGGTAGCTTTGCATGCCACTGTTCAGTGCCTCTCTGCACACCTCCGTTATCCTCTCAGCTGTAGCACTTGAAACTACATTGGGGTCAGCTGATTGTTTGGTTATAATACAGTGAGTTCACAGTTTATCAAGAGATAACACTCAAAAGGTTCACTAATACTGAATGCAAAAATGTTCCTACATTTCTTACTTTTAATGCCTGTTTAATACATTAAACCAGATGTATACCATAAAACAAACAACAACAACAAAAAAGTTTAAATGATTTGAAATCATTCAGACCAGACAAGGAGCTATTTGCTGCCTAAACTGTGGAAACTACATGAACAAATTCAAACTGACGCATAAATTAACACAAACCATATACTGTGCAGTCACTGTCCATTGGAGCCTGCAGCTCAGTTTATATTTGAGCTGTTCAAATTAAAACTTCAAGCAGTACATTGAGTGTCTTCTACACAAGGTGCGCTGTATTTTTAAAGTGTCTGAACATTAGATATTTTCCCAACAAGCTTAAATAGATAAAGTTACATTTTTAAATCAGGCATTGTTACTGTTACCATGAAAAGAACACAGTATGCTTGAAGGAGTATTGTTTTTTTTAATCAACGTAATCTAATAATTCTAATACTTGATCATTACATTCACGTTTTTTTTGTTTTATTTTTACGTAACTACATACATGTGTACATACAGCACATGGAGATATTGTATGGAGGAGCCTCACTACTGGACTAGAAGTATTTGAACTGAACCATGACTAATCTCACTGATATGTCTCTATCATGAGTTAAATGTCCAAAAAGGCATTCTGGGACTGTGAGTAACACTGCTTGTCATTGCTTGCTGGTTTTTCTTGTGCATGTATGCACTTGGGCAAAATACTGCAAGTGTGATTTACTTTTATCCCGTGAAGTCTGGTGGAAGTCTTTTCTCAGCATAACATAAATCACCTTGAATGAGTTGATCTTAGCTTTGATGAAGACTTAAAGTCGCGTTGCAGTCTGTGTGTGTGTGTGGGTGTGTGCGTGTGGGTGTGTGTGTGTGTGACAGCCGTATAGCAGCACAGAGGCAGACTGCATGCCACACATTGAGACAGCGCTGGCATCCGTCATCAGAAGCATTATCCTTTGTTGTAGCCAGACCCACCTACATCAGGCGATGAAAGTTCAGGTTAAAGTGCACTCGACTGAGAAAAGCTGTCTGCTCTCGGTTTTCTCAAATCCCCAAATTAATTTGGTTTGATAGGGCGGAAATGTTTGCATCCATGACATGACTGCATGACTCACTGCGCACGGGCATTCAAGAAGAACTTTTTAAAGAACACTTTTACAAGAGGCCACAGGTTTAATGCATTCCTGCTTCACATCAGTTTAAAACCAGTTCCTGCTTATCGCTTTTCACAATTACAATGTAGGTATTATGTTACAGGCAATGTTTTACAACATTTCAAGAGAAGCTACACTGTGACATAAGCAGCTCTCGGAAATGTCCCCTAAATTTAATAAGAAGCAGACTTTTTAGAAAATCTGAAAACTGCTGTTCATCCAGTCACATTTTTTTTTTTTTTTTTAATGCGTTTGGCTATTTTTAGCAGTTATACTCCCACCAGCGGCCTCCTCCTCTTCCTCTCCTTGTTTTCTGGCAGCTCAGATGCAAATGGGCACAATGACACCTCTCACAGTCCCAAGATCTAAGTGTGTGTGTGTTCAGAATTTCAATCAAGTTACCATCAGAAATCCACCACCTCACAAACCCTTACTCCACCAACTTTTCAAAAGAAGTTCTTAGCTTTTATTTCTCCTCCAACTTCTAGGCAGTTTAGGCCTTTTGCTTTCTTCATACCCGTAAGCTTGGACTCTCTCGATGTCCCCCATTGAAATACTGAGACTGTCCCAAACATACTTCCCTTCCTCTGCTACAATAGGACCTTTTTCTTCTCAGAATTGTCAAGTTCTTCTTCTTCTACTTCTTCAAAACACATGACACATGCTCTCCACCATGAGTCCCACCACCTTGGTTTCCAGTCAATTATTAAACCGTGTTAACTCAATCAAGGCATGATCCTAGTTAGTGAATATCCCATACATGCATTAATTGTTGTGCACGTGTTTGTGCTTGATGGCTCTTCTCTTATATCCAGGTGCTGCCTTTCCCTCATTCTGCAGCAACTGAAAGGTTTTACTTGTCTCAGTAATGGAGACAATGACCCCCATTAGTGGCATTTGCAACCACGTAATATGCCATTTTTGGAAAATGTGGTGATGAGTATTTTGATTTGTATCTTAATATAAAATCTCCCTTTGGTGCATGACAATACAAAGCTGCAGATGAGATTCCAAATGTGTTCACTGTGTTCACAGAAGAGTACCAATAACCACATATAAATGCATATGGAACATAAAGCTTTCTTCACTGCAGACCGCTTGGCATGTCGTAGCAGGAAAACCACAGGACTTAATGACATTAAAAATGATTGCATTCCTTTTATGTGAGCTGCAGATCATTTGTCTGGGTTCCTTGTGTGCTTGATGGAACTGAGCCACTGTTAGCAAAATTTGTTCCACCTGAACTCTGCCTGTAGCGTCAAGTCAAAATGTCTGCTGTGGAAAAGTCCTAGACTTATTTGACGTGACCATGAGCTTAGAGATCAGCTCAGGTGGTTTCAACATCAACATAAAAACCTAAACCTGAATGATCTTCGATGCTCAGGAGGATGAAAACAATTGAGCTAAGGGAATAGAAATATTAAATATGTAGTTTGTGCTTAATGTTAATGTTAGGTCTAAAGTTAGTCTAGGTTCATGCTTGCTAATGAAATCATTTGGGTGATGGACAGAAGGTGTGATGGTGAACCCTAACACATCTGGAATAACACATTTTGTTATTCAAATGTCTCTAAATAAGAATAAACTAGTAACATTCAGTTGGCTATTTAGTACAGTATAATAATACTAAATAGCTAGCCAGGTTCAGGTTGCTTTCTTTTCTCTTCTTCCTCTTCCGTTTTTTTGATCCTAGATGGTGCCACTGTCATCTGTAACAGTGTTTACAGTTGTATCAGGTGGGGGCCTCTTAGGGAGGCCTCCTACTATCATTGACTAATTCAATTCAATTCAATTCAGTTTTATTTATATATCTTCAATAACAATACAAATCGTCTCAAGACGCTTTACAAGACCCGGCCTGAAACCCCCAGAGCAAGCCTGAAGGCGACGGTGGCAAGGAAAAACTCCCTTTTAACAGGAAGAAACCTTGAGCAGAACCCAGCTCATATGGAGGGACCCATCTGCCTAAGGCCAGCCGGGTACAGACAGAGAAAGAGAACAGCAAGATAAACATACACATATCTGACTAAAGCATACAAGTGGGATGCTATGATTCAAACTAATGATGTTACATGACAGTTTGAAAATATAAGGGGAATCATTGGCAGGTTGGAGAATTGTTCATTCAGGTAGGAGTGGATAACAGCAGGATTCCATGGAGACTGGGCAGGCTGATGAGACCACGACAACAGATGTAGTATGGCGCTCCACAGGAAACACTCAACTCCAGGCCAGAGATACTCGGAAGAAGGGAGAGCAGCAATAAACATTCTACATAGTAATAGCACAGAATTGCATGACTAGTAGCAGATAGGAATTTAGAGGACAAGAGCTCTGTGCCAGAGAAAAAGAAAGTGGAGGACACGAGAGTGGAGAGAGAAGAAAGGAGAACATGTGTTTGGTGCATTGTCCCCCAGCAGCCTAGGCCTATAGCAGCATAACTAAGGGATGGTTTAGTCCAGCCCTAACTGTAAGCTTGATCAAAAAGGAAAGTCTTAAGCCTGACCTTAAAAATAGAGAGAGTGTCTGCTTCCCAAACCCAGACTGGGAGCTGGTTCCACAGGAGAGGAGCCTGATAGCTGAAAGCCCTACCTCCCATTCTACTTCTTGAAATTCTAGGAACCACAAGTAGGCCTGCACTTTCAGACCGAAGTGATCTGTTGGGATGATATGGTACAATGAGGTCTTTAAGATATGATGGAGCTAGGCCTTTGAGGGCCTTGTATGTAAGGAGGAGGATTTTAAATTCTGTTCTAGACTTTAAGGGGAGCCAGTGAAGAGAAGCTAAAACTGGAGTAATATGATCTCTTTTGCTAATTCCTGTCAATGCTCTTGCTGCGGCATTTTGAATCAGTTGGAGGCTTTTTAAAAAGTTATTTGGGCAGCCAGACAGTAATGAATTACAGTAATCCAGTCTGGAAGACACAAATGCATGAACTAGTTTCTCAGCGTCATTCTGAGACAGGATGTTCCTAATTTTGATGATATTACGTAGATGAAAGAAGGCAGTCCTGGTTACTTGCTTAATGTGACATTTAAAGGACATATCCTCATCAAATATAACACCAAGGTTTTTCCCAGTAGTACTGGAGGCCAAGGTAATGCCATCCAAAGAAACCACATGATTAGATAAGGAATCTCTGATATGCTTAGGACCAAATACAATAACTTCTGTTTTGTCTGAGTTTAAGAGTAAGAAATGACACGTCATCCAAGCCTTTGTGTCTTTAAGGCATGCTTGGAGTTTAACCAGCTGATTAGTTTCATCTGGTTTCATAGATAAATAGGGTGTCATCTGCGTAACAATGGAAGTTTATGCCATGTTTTCTAATAATCTTCCCTAATGGCAACATGTATAATGTGAAGAGAATTGGTCCTAGCACAGAACCCTGAGGAACTCCATAACTTACTTTTGTATAAGTAGAGGAATCATGGTTGATATGAACAAACTGGAATCTGTCAGACAGATAGGATTCAAACCAATCTAATGCAGTTCCTTTAATCTGGATCTCACTTTCAAGTCTCTGTAGTAGAATATTATGATCAATTGTGTCAAATGCAGCACTAAGATCTAGCAGAACTAGTATAGAGACAAGTCCACTATCTGAAGCCATGAGGAGATCATTGGTAACTTTAACCAGAGCTGTTTCTGTACTATGATGAACTCTAAAACCTGACTGAAACTTTGCACATTGTCACTCTTGTGGTTTAAACTGGATCGGCACTCGGACCAGACAAGTCGTCTGCCTTGTCTGTTGACAAGCATCGACTTTGTGTAGGACTATGCACTTGCATTTAGAGCTAATGAAATCCAAAGGGCATGTTACCAGACTCATATTCTGATGCATGCATCCTATTAAGTTGTAGTGATGTTGTTTAGCCATTACAACAAAGTGCTGGGTCTGAGGGAGGAACAATAGAAGTAGAGGTCCATGGGAACAGTTCCATAATGACTGGGATGTATTTATAAAATCCTATCATGTGTATGTATAGAAAAATATTTATAAATACATATTCATATACTTGTATTCATTTAAGTCTGTGCCCCCCAGTTTTAGCATTTTAGTTTTAAGCATCTGGCCTTTGGACAAACCTACCTTATTATTGTAAGAGATCTTCACTAAAACATGGTCTCTGATTATATCTGCTGCTCATTACTTCACATTCTCACAGCGGAGAAGACCTGGGATGAGGAGAAAATTGGTTGACTAAGTGGGCAAAAGGACAAAAGTAGAATTCAAGACTGCAGTTAATCCCTTCAAGCCTTATAGCCAAACCACAAACGCAGGAGAGGCCACCCACAAAAAATGTTTCTCATAACAGCTCCAATCTCCGCTGATAAGCGCAGAGCCAAGATAAATAAGAACACGCTCCTCTGCCAGCCTCCTAGTTTACACTGTAAATACTGCAGGAGTGTGCAAGGCAGTTGGTCAACATGTCCTCCTCTGAGTCTGCCACACCCCAGCCAGGTCATCAGCTGTGGGCTCATCACAGACAGTGGTATAAATTCTCTTTTTCATGTTTTCCACACATCTGGTTCCCAGTTTAAACATCTCCTCTGAACAAACTGCACGGTGCACAGATGCACTTTAAAATAATCACACTTGCAGAAGTATCAAATATGGACCGTTTTAGTTTTCAAAATTGCTGACCAACATTTTTTTTTCCCCCAGAATCTAGCTTATTCTTGAACCTTGAAAGTATCTGGATCATCTGCTTTTACGCTATAACAGCTAAATTCATTATGACCTCTGATGTGTACGTGCGGAACGGATGAAATGGATCCTTGAGCCCTTGTTGTTTATCAAACACAGAGCTTGGTAAAATATCTGCCTCCTCAGAGGGGAAAAACACCGTTTGCCGTTCTTGAAGTGGGAATTAACAGGAAACACATAGTCGTGTGTCGAAAGACAACTGATGGAACGGAAGCTGAGTTGTGCTTTGTTGGCCGGTCAGGTGTCGTCTCTTCTTTGACCCCAGTATAAACTTTCAGACACCACACACACCAGCAACAGTTATTTATTTTGAGGTTTTCAAAGCATTTTGAACTTGGGCTGACACTGTGGCCTAAGCATCCAGGTTTTTGTTTTTACCATAGCAAGAATATTCCTGAAATGTCCATGTTCTCTACATATTTTAATGTATACGGTTCAGTATTTTAAACTTCAAGATTGTTTCTACCTGTCACTGTGAACAGTTTTTACTGGGGCCATTGCATGTTATTCAGAGTAAACAAGTAAACCTATATTTAAAGAATTCCTAAGGAATAGAGATCTAAAACTCAAAAAAGAATGGAAAAGCCAAGTCTATAAACAATACGTTGTAGGAAATTGTATTTCTGGTACATCTTTACCTGCTACCTACATGCATGAAGGGCAGCATTCCTCTCTTTTGGCTGTCTGGCCCATATATGGACAACACTTCCCCACTTTCTTGCATTGGCCAAACTGATGCTACCCGTGGATACGGGCTGTGCCATCTTGAGAGTTTGGATCCAGAGGCTGTTCAGGAGCCACGTTAGCCTACTCTTCCACCAGACTCATTCACGATTTTTGTTTAAATAATACTCTGCTCTGCTCTACCTCCACCAATTACAAAGAAATGTTGGCTTATACGCTGTACTTCTTTTATTTTAAGGCAACTTGTTTCATCATGATGTCACATCCTGTTCCTGCAGTGTCATATAAGTAACTAAAATGAAACTTGGTCACTTGAATGTGCATCAGTACTATATTAATAACCTAATACGCCTAAAACCATTCTAGAAAAATATTCTGATGTGTAATTTTGTGTTTTAGTTTGGCCCAAGTCCCTCCTCCTCCACTAGGAGGTGGAGCTTATGACCTATACTGAATCCAGTCACTAGGGGGAGCTCTATTTGCTTTGGCTTCACACTCAAGCTGTTCCTTTATCCGTCTTTGTGCAGCCTATGGTCTGGTCCAATGATAGGCCAGAAACCACATGATAATATACTTGAACCTTCACTATATGCCCAACCCACACTTTCAGGCGTTCCCTGGCTGATTTATATGTATGTGGATGTATGTGATTGTTTGACTTGATGTAATATGACCATGTCTCCCTTGCAGGTGCCCTATTATCTGATACGTGTATGTTCATGATGGAACATTTTATTCTTCATGCATTGTGTAAATTGCTGCAGCGTGTTCCTTGACAACCCTGATGAAGGCCGCCAGCCGAAATGAGTCAGTCTAATAAAGTTGCTCCATTTATTCCAAGTACTGCTGGAGTCTTGATCATTCTTTAAAAAAAGTTAACAGCATCAAAAAATAATAAATCAGCACTGACTTTTGGTTTCACACGAGACAAACACCCCAGCCCCATGGATGAAAGTCCCGTGTTTGACTTCTAGATCCTCCTCCCATGGCAGTCATCACTCATGACTGTTTTCAGTGATTTCCTCTATTTGGCCGGAGGACTGGAGTTTTAAACTGCTGTCAGTCGCCTCGGCTCCTGCAAATATACAGGATCAGACAAATTCTACAAAACCGGAAGACTGAGCTTTTGTAAAGTTAGTGGGGAAAGAGATAATTCACTGATGATGCTGAAAAACTCCCTGTGGGACTTTTATTGGTTGTCAGCTAAGTATTATTCAGGCTTCCTCAAATGCTTATCACCCATTTGCATAGAACATTACTTGCTTTCAGCATATTGTGAACTGGATTAGGGAACAATTGGTAATTGAAGAACACTATCTGCGGATATCCTCCCTCCCTGAGGCTTGCGTTGTTAAATGAAATGTTATAAATTCTTCGAAGTGTGAAGGAGCCACAAACTCAAAGCCCCTTTTCCTGTTGGTTGAAAGCGTATATCAATTTATGGAATATTGAGTGAATAGTCGTCTTGCCAGATCTATGTCCATAGTGCTGTATCAGAGTATTTTTCGTGTAGGTAGGGCCTATGATGGAAAAACATGCTCTGACTTGTTTGCATTTCTTTAAAACTAAAACAGACTTCGGTTGCCATGTTAAGTCCAATATGTTGTCCAACAGCTGTCCCTTTCACTCTTGGACTTTGTCAGTTTGCTTTTGTTATTAAAATTTTTATTTTTTCTCCACGTTATTGTTGACTTTGCACAATTAATGGTCGCTTCATGACACATTGCTGTGGGTTAACGCTATGATCGACAGGTAGCCTAAACATTTCTTTTAGTATTTTTAGAGAAGAAATGACATGAAATCTTGTGAGTCTGATTTGTCAAAATTGCAGCACTACGTAATCTGGTCTATATCTAATCTAAGGCTAAGAATGTAATCCTTCAGACCCAACTATAGGCTTACACTTTTACCCTTATGTAGGCTCCAGAAACTACAAGCCTGTCAAGTGGATGAAATATTAAT
Source organism: Planiliza haematocheilus (assembly GCA_005024645.1). Classification (NCBI taxonomy): domain Eukaryota; kingdom Metazoa; phylum Chordata; class Actinopteri; order Mugiliformes; family Mugilidae; genus Planiliza; species Planiliza haematocheilus. Next base: position 1,711,345 of record SRSE01000430.1, read on the forward strand.
TAAAACATGTTAATGAATCTCAAAATCAAATAAAGTTAAATTATAATAAATACTAATGACAGTACCAGAGTGTGTTATTATTCCAAACTGTTCCAACTTCTAGAGTTAGTATTTGCATATCAAAAACCAGCAAGCACAAGCAAGAGCATAAGCCTACAAAAAACAACCTTTCATCTTTTCCGTTCTTCGATAGTGATCTACCGCATTTACTGTGCGCTTTGCATCAACGCAACAATGAGCGCGGGGAATGCCCAGACGCTTCAACGCAGCACCAGCCTTCCTATGAGAGTCAGTAGGAAGCAGAGTTGCTCTATGGTCTGCAGCTCAGCAGCCTACCTGTTTATCACCCATCTCACAGCACAGCTCCTTTCATGATGGGACCCCTACCCTTGTGTCACGTAACAACTCAAGCAAACTCCTTACTTAAAAAAGTATTTCACTACCACTTAAGAAAGCAGAATGATAACAAATCAGTCACTCAGACAGATCTGATTAATCACCATTTAAATAGCTTGAACTCTTATCTAAAATGAATGCTTCACTTGAAAGGAACAGCATTTCTCTGTCATTGGCTTCTTAGAGGTACAATGAGCAGCTATAGAAAAAACACCCAATAAGTCATTCCTTACATAGCAACAGAAAAGAGAATGCGTGAAACATTGCCTGGAAAGAAAACAAGTTTCGTCAAGAAGTTCTCGTACATCTCTTACAACACCGCTAACGTCTAAGGTGGCAGATAATGTCCACACACTCACGCCTGCTACATACAGTAGATCTACTTCAGATGAAGTGAAACAGAGATGAGATAAACTTAGTCCATTGGGATACGTATGAGTGCACAACAAAAGCCAGAGGTGTAATGTCTGGTTGTACTGTGTACATTCCATGGATTTCTGAAGCATGATGAGTCAGCAATGTTAATACTTTGAAATAGGAATGTAACACACAATAATAGGAAAAAATACAAAGAAATGAATGTTGGAAGAACTTAAGCAAGTCAGAATTATCTGAATTATCTGAATTATCTATCTTAGTCACCCATGCTTTCTATGAGCTTGATTGCAAAGGTCCTCAGTGGGCCCTACTCCCACATTCAGTGGGTACGTCACACAACAGCATGGTTTTGCAAGAAAAATAATTTTCACTTTTGTTCTGTGGTTCTTCAGAGCTTTTCTTCCAAAACAGCTGAAAGTCCATATTAGCTGAAAGAAGTGCATATTGGACATATTCAGAGGTGGCAAAATACTCACATTCTGCACTTAAGTAAAAGTAGAGATACTTGTGTAAAAAAATATTCTGGTAAAAGTAAAAGTACTGATTCAACTCCTTTATTCAAGTAAAAGTAAGAAAGTACAGGCTCTGAAATAGTAAAAATTGAAAATGATTTTTCCATTAATCAATGAAACAATTCATCCGCTGATAATTTTGGAAAATGAAAAGGTTCTAGCCGAGTAATCTAGACTTAATGACCAGATGCATGAGCGTCAGGATCATTTTAATAATAAACTAAGGGTTACTGGGTTGTTGTTTTTAAACTGCTAGCTAGCGTTAGCTATAAACTATCAAAGCGGTGTGTTCCCATAACATTGCGAATGTTGTAAACTAGCTTCCAAAAAATCCTCAAAAAGCTAATGATAGCAACAGAAACCACAAAATACCTCAATTTGTTGTTTTTTTTGTTTGTTTGTTGTTGTTTTTTTTGCCACATTAGACCAGTAGTTCTCAAATGGGTCAGGTAGACCTTCATTATTAATGTCTCTACTGATGCTTGAACGACAAACAAGCCTACAGTCGCTAGTTGGCAGCAGAGCCCAAACTTACAAACAGTCTGCCTTGTTCAAAACCGTAGAAGAAGAACACAGGAAGCGCATCGTCGACTTTCCTTCTCTTCCAATAGTCCGATCGAGTCGATGCTCTCGTGATGCTCTAGTAATGTTTGGTCCGATCATGGCACGTCTTTCACGCCTTGTCATCCGTGGAGGTTAAACAAGTAACCAGCTATTTTTCCAATGAAAGTTCATATATTTGTGTACAAATGTAGGGAGTAAAAATAAAAAGTCGTCAGAAAAAGAAATACTCAAAAAGTACAGATACCTGAAAAAACTACAGTACAGTACAGTAACGAAGTTTATACTTCGTTACTTCCCACCTCTGGACATATTCCTGGTGGACTGGACATAAAGTCAGCTCTGTGCTTTTCTCTTCATGAAAAGAATCAATTAATACTGCCTTAAATGCTGTGACGCATGTAAAGAAAAGCAAAATTTTTGCTTCAGTTGCCATAGTGGATATTAAAGGGAAAACATATAAAACTATCCTTATCAAAATGTTATATTTATGGAACATGTGTAGTTTAGTAGATACTGTACCAGCAAACAGGCAAATGCGTATATTCAGGTAAATTCAAATTTGAATTTAATAATTGTGATTCATGTGCTTGAAATACGTGCAGAGGAATCTCAGTCAACTAAGAGATAATGGTCACTACAATATCAGAATCAGAATCAGCTTTATTGGTCAAGTATGTATGCATATACAGGAAGGGAATCTGACTCCGGTAACTTTTGCCCTTTTGTAAACACACAGAATTTAAATGAATGTAAAAAATAAATATGACAGTGTACATATAGACTGGGGCGGCACAGTGGGGAGGTGGTTAGCACTGATGCCTCACAGCAAGAAGGTCACCGGTTTGAATCCATGGGCCGGCTGGCCTTTCTGTGTGGAGTTTGCATGTTCTCCCTGTGTCTGCGTGGGTTCTCTCCGGGTACTCCGGCTTCCTACCACCATCCAAAGACATGCTCATTAGGTTAATTAGGGATCCTAAATTGCCCGTAGGTGTGTGTGTGAGTGTGAATGTTGGCCCTGCGATGGACTGGCAACCTGTCCAGGGTGTACCCCTGCCTTTCGCCCGATGACAGCTGGGATAGGCTCCAGCAGACCCCCGTGACCCCTAACAGGATTAAACGGGTATAGAAACCTCATAACAGAAAAACTCAAGGTCACACTTATACATCTTTTGAGCACTTGCAAGTTGCATTTGTGTTCTCTATCATATGACAGTCCATTATCAAACCAGTTGATTAAGCCAATTTGGAGCCACGAATGATGAAATGGATTATTTATGAAATCACCTGAGAAATGTCCTTCAAAAAACTCTACTCAGGTGAAATGTTTGGACCTGGGCAGGTTGACGGTACTGAGAGGAACACAACTCCTGCTGCAGTCATCAGTCTTCATGTCATGTAAACGCTTTTGGAAAAAAAAAAGAGCCAAAAGAGCTTTTGGAAGAAGGAGCAGAGGGAATAACCACAGTGCCCCAGGGGGTAAGGTAGAGCTGATAATAGCTCCACTGCACTCATCATGGCATGCAGCAAGTAATTAAAAAGCAACCTGTAGTTTCTTGCTGCCTGACGAAAAATGTGACCAGCTCTGAAGGTCAAGGTGAAGGACTGTTTCTCTCATAAAACGACGTGATCAGTTCAGGCTATGGAATCAATGTAAACATATTATGGTTTTAGAGCTGCAAAAAAATATTTTTACATTAAAGCCGGAAGGTGGGACTTATAACTGAATATATAAACACTGATCAGGCATAACATTATAACCTATTCCTAATATTGTGTAGGTCTCCCTTGTGCCTTCAGAACAGCTGTGACTCATCAGAAAATGGACACAAGGCAGACAATGTGGCTTGAGGGGAGGGGCCTCTGCGAGTCAGGCTTGTTCCAGTACATCCCACTGGTCTAGGTGGGTGGCACATATCTAAGTAACATCCCCATGAATGACCTGTCTAACAGTTTCCCAGCAGAACATTGCATTGTCACATTAACCATGGCCAATGGTATTTACTGGTCCTGTCAGTGGTTTTAGTATTGTGGTTTTCTCATGCTACTGCTCAAAGAAACTCTTTCAGTGGAAGCTTTACAGTGATAAGATGAGATAATCCACTAGTGTTGAAGTCAAGACCATCTAACCCAAGACCGAGAGCATATTGAGACCAAGACAAGATCAAGACTTTGAGGGGGCGAGACTGAGTCAAGACCAAGACCAGAGCATATTGAGACCAAGACAAGATCAAGACTTTGAGGGGGCCAGACCGAGTCAAGACCAAGACCAGAGCATATTGAGACCAAGACAAGATCAAGACTTTGAGGGGGCCAGACCGAGTCAAGACCAAGACCGAGGAGAGGTGAGACCAAGTCCAAGACTGAGACCGAACTGAATAAAGAGAAGCATTAGTCTATTTGGTTATAACAAATTTTTTAGATGGTTATATACATATAGGCAGTTAGGCAGAACTGATAGCAGGTTTGCCATTATGTTACTCTAAAATTATCAATTATTTACTGTCACTAAAATTTACAACATTGTACTTTTATTGAAAAATACAGTATGGGACTGTTTTTTTTATTACTTCCCTATATAAAAACGGTAAAGAACTGGCAGCAGGGTTGCCATTATGTTACTGTAAAATTAATATATTTTTACTGTCACTAAAATTTACAGTTTTGTGTTGTTGTACTTTACAGTCAACTGGTTTGTTTAAAAATACATTATCAGTCTTCACAAAATCTACAAACAGTGAAGGGTCAGGGGGCTTCAGCAGAGAAGCCGATCCCAGCTGTCATCGGGCAAGTGGCAGGGGTACTGGACAGGTTGCTCAGCTAACACTACAGCCAATTTAGAATCACCAATGAACCTAACCAGCATGTCTTTGGGGGGAGGAAGCTGAAGAACCTGGAGAGAACCCACGCAGACACAGGGAGAACATGCAAACTACACACAGAAAGGCCCAGTCGGCCCATGATACCGGATTCTCGCTGTGAGGCATCAGTGCTAACCACCTCCCCACTGTGCTGCACCAACAGATCCAGCTTCCCTTAAAATTTCCCAGAATGCAAAATACATCATGATACCGTGATTTTGAAAGTTTGGATGAATGGTCAGCAGTAAAATCCTGTATTTTAGGAAAACAGTATAGTTCTGTTAAAAGAACAGTAAATCACCAAACGTTTACAGTTTTTTAGTTTGTAGTGATGTATTCAAAAATAAAATAATAGAGTGTCTTTAATTTGTTTCCGAGCTTATGCAGAAGAAAGTTGAGATCAGACGAGTTTCGAAATGACAACAGAGCAGACTGGACAGTTTCTCTCTTTCTGTAATTAACCTCGACAACTGCAACAAATAGCTCTACTTTTTAACATAGCAAAACCCATCCCCAGAAACTCATAAAATACAACCGTGCATTGTGCAACTGTGTACATCACACTATCTTAAATGGTGGATAGTTTTCACTAATAGTATTTTACTTAGGATAATTCAGTTGTATTTTCTATCTTTAAGTTTCATTAACATGAAAGATAAAGTCAAATTTAAGGATTTCACACATAACAGAATCTGGTTTATACATTTTTGTCTAGCAGAGCTTTTCTTTTCAAATAAAATAAAAACATACTTGGAAATGTTGATTCTTTTCTCCCTAACATTCAGACATATCATCCCTCTGAGTGCAGCTTTGAGCTTCATAATCACAGCTCTGGGGTGACCTGAGGGTGATTCAGCTGACCCGAGGATCAAAGAAGCTCAGTACCTGTGCGAGCATCACTTGTTGAGTACAAAGGCCCACGCTGTCAGGCCGACCCTCAGTGTAGCTGACCTGCAGCACCCGAACTAACTCAGAGGTGAACCCACCCAGCCTCAACAAACACACTGCTGGACAACTTCAAACACAGCACTAGGCTCTGAATTCATTACCTCACATGAAAGACAAAGACTCATCTTTCCTTTGAGGCGGGTTTTTCGTTTGATGCGATGCACTGACCTACGTGGACATGAGCAGCGCAGGTTTCCTTCCTGACTTTAACATTACATCCCAACAATGCATGTACATTATGTCACAGTCCCAGTAAGCTCAGCATCTTGTTCTCTTTCCACTGAGAGCTCAATCGGCTCCTTGGTTTATTAAAGTCGTGTATGGTGAAGTCTTCATCACAAACCATTGTGGAAAGAAATGCGACAGCTCTGTTATGTTTTTGTTGCGGTAACTCTTATGAAGCAATTTCTTTTGAGTGAACCTGTGAAGAAAAAAAAAAAACTATTTGTTGAGAGTTTGAGGGAGGTCATTTTAGAGCTTGGGTAAGTGAGAAAAATTACCTGTCTGAATCCATGAAGAAGAGAGGCAGCTTGAATATTACCTGTCAAATCCACTAAAATCCACACAGATTTTTTTTTCTTAAGTCAGTGGAACCTTCCTTTCTTTCTTCATCTTTTGGTTGCGATACTTTTACAAGTAAATGAACTGTAGTCTGAGAAAGCTCATTGAAGGCTTGACAGGTTGTTTGAGCAAGTGCGGTCATAAGTAGATTAGACTGTCTGAGAGAGTTTTGAAGACTACTGGGACAAAACACCATGCTACATTTTATAAATATATTGTTGAAAAATGTTAAAGAGGAGTCCGTTTTTGGACATTTGGTGGCAGCAGTTTATGATTTAGAGTCTGTATTTAGAGCTGAATGTCCACAGTCTATTTGATAATGCTGGAATTGACAATGATTGTGATTTCAGTATGCTCCACCAAGTGTTTCAGATGTGTGCTGTGGTGGGAAAGTGTTTCATTCAGCATCTGCATATGGCTGATAGCACAGACAAAGCACTGAGAGTGGCAAATGAGCAAAGGATACACAGTGTAGATCTGTTTAATACTTCCTGTTCAATCCTGTCAGCTATCTGTCTAACACAAAAATACTACAGAACATATAACATATACCTTTGTAAATGCCCATCACAGTTCTGCAAATGTCTCCTTGCTCTGCTCCACTATTTTTTAATGGACAGAGGCGACTAAGCCCTTGGCAACTGGAGATGAACAGCTGTAAATCCTTACAAATGACCAAACCTGGACAGGCAAAATGATAATTAAATACTCAAATAAAAGATTGCTGCTATAATGTCAATGCAAACACACATTTCAGGCAATTACCCTAGCTGTGTTCTTTTCTAGAGGTCCCTGGAACAATCCTGTTCATGTAAAAAGCTGAACAGAAAAATTAAAAGTTACACATCCAGAACCAGGTTCCCTGAAGGCCGTAAACAAGTATGTTAAGGCATGATGGAGTGGGGTTCAGGTCTTTTGCCCCCTTTTAACTGTCAGTGCCGTAGGGAAAGTCAGTTGGTATGTCAGGGAGAGTCACACCTTTCCCCTGGTGAAGGTTTGTCATTCCTCTTGGTTGTAAAGATAAAGATAGCTTGTTAGTTAACATAGAGGGCTTCATATGTGTGGCTTGTGGGATGTTCACCAAGCACAAAGCCTTTAGTATTCAGTTAAAACATTTAATTGGCTGCTTGCTCACAACGACCACCATTTGTCAGTGTTGCTGCCCTGTTTCCTTGATTTCTGCTATGATTGTAATTTTAATTCCAGTGAGACATTGCTGAGAATCACTTGGCCAGGTCTAGTGTTTTTACTGGGAGAGCTCCAGTCTCCTAGGATCTATTGCGCACTACATACAACAAACAAGGTGGATGGGCACCATTATAAACCTAGGGACATCTGTTATCCATTCCTCATAACACACCCCTTAGTTAAACGTCTAGTCACAAAACTAAGAGTGGTCTTGAAGATGTTTACCCCTCATCAAAGTGGTTTCTCTTGTTCTAAAGAACTGGTGGGGAGTTCTATTTTACTTTTACTGGGTTAAAATAAAAGTACTGATTAAAGGGTGTGTTGTTCAGAATAACCTGAATGATACTGTCTCGTTTTACTATTAGTGAAACTTAGCACTTGGTGAAAGTACAGTCCAGTACAGAAGCTTGATGTTTAGATATACCATGACATGGATAACTGAGAATCTTCACAAACATTTGTTTGGCAGATAAGAATCCTTTCAACTGTATGTTATTTACCCCAAATAAGGCTATGCAAAACACAGCAATGCCTAAACAGTATCAACTATCATTCTGAAACCGGAAATAAAAGGTAGCCTCGGATGTCCAATGTTTTGTTGGTCCGCCCATCGACCCCAACCTCTTCCCTATCCACCTCTGTGATTTTGTGTACCATTATGTTTATCATTCATTCATTCATTCATTCATTCATTCATTCATCTTCTGTACCCGCTTATTCCTGTTAAGGGTCGCAGGTCTGCTGGAGCCTATCCCAGCTATCAACAGGCGAGAGGCAGGGGTACACCCTGGTCAGGTCTCCAGTCCATCGCAGGGCTAACACAGAGAGACAGACACACATTCACACTCACACACACACACCTACAGCCAATTTAGAATCACCAATGAACCTAACCAGCATGTCTCTGGATGGTGGGAGGAAGCTGGAGAACCTGGAGAGAACCCACGCAGACACAGGGAGAACATGCAAACTCCACACAGAGAGGCCCAGTCGAACCCAGAAACTTCTCGCTGTGAGGCATCAGTTCTAACCACCTGTTAGCTCTGTGCTGCCCCATTATGTTTATCTTTTATGTTTATGTATTTGGCAGTATGTATGTATGTATGTATGTATGTATGTATGTATGTATGTATATTTTCAAAATGTGTACTTTTCCACACATATTGTATGATGAAGGCAGCAGTGGGAGCTCTTAACAGGCCTCTCCAAGAAAAATACAATATCACCTGAAACAGCATGTCATCATGATTGCAGTAGCATGACAAATATGAATTAATCAAAATGAGGTGCAGCCTGTATCATCAAATAATATTTCAAAACACATAAAAGGCTGGAAGACGCAGATAAGTATGACAAATCATGAAGGTGACATCAGTTGCAACAGTTGATTTATAGTTGATCTTACACAACATAAAGCTCTTTCCCGGTGGGTTTTGTACATTATACATGCACAGGCCTCACACATTCATACACCTGTATTGGTATGGGGTTAGGGAGGTTACCACAGACAGAGTTCTCTGCTTTGGAAGAAATGCATCACCTCTCTCCATGGAAAAGCTGGCTGATGATTTCACACATGATAACCACCCACTAATACCTTGCACTGACACATTATTATGGTGGGAATGTGACTGAACACAGCAGTGAAATGGAATCAGTGGCGTGGTTCTGCAGTGTGGAAGCCCTGTGAGAAGAATGGGAATGTGTTTGTTCTCACATGTGCTGGAATGGAAAATGTAGGCATTCATTTGATGTGCTGATGCTCAGACAAGTTACGCAAGTGTATTGTGCAAACAACATTCTTTCAGCAGTATGCTATGGCTGGCCAACTGATGCAGTCTGCTGCCCTCTGTTGTTGCGGACAAAGCATGAGAAGTCCTTAGACACTCCTAAACTTCCTGTACTTCGGCATAACTGACTTTTTAAAAATGTAATACACTGTAATTCCAGATATCAGTTTCAGGTTTCAGTAAGTACAGTTTTATAAAGTGCTTATTTACAGCCTAATGTGGTAAAAACATACTTTATAGCTTCTTTTTAAACATCCATATCTTAAAGTCTGTTAATACATTAGATTGTATAAAACTTATGGACAAAAAAGCACCAGTCAGTGAAGTACACTAAAGCTTTTACCTGCATAATTTGTACTAAATTCTATAAAAAGATTATGATTTCCATCTTGTCCTAGAAGATACATTCTGGTTTGCATGTTTCAGTGGGGCTAAAATAATTTTAAGCTGCTCCAACAACTTTAACAGCACAATTAAGATAATATACTCTTTCTATACTATTACTTTTTTTGGCTAGGCGGTGTACAATGGTAAAGCTTCTGCATGGTTTGCAGCGAATCCTCTTATATTTGCTCTTGTGAAGTCTTCTTTTCATGGCAAGGCTGGATTGTTATATACCTACATTTTGGAAAGTGTCCTTCATCTGGTTATATGTTGGGATGTTTTTTTTGTCTTTATTCTCAAATCCATGTTTATGTCTATTGCCCGATGACAGCTGGGATAGGCTCCAGCAGACCCTGCGACCCTTCACAGGAATAAATGCGTATAGAAGATGAATGAATGAATGCTTGGATACATGTTGATTTACCCATTCCAAGTATATTCCTGCTATTACTCTTACACATTTTTTTCACTTTCCTTTGAACTCCCAATGCTTGCGGTTCACAGCAAGAGATTTCAAATGGTAGTGCTGCACTAGGTTCCTAAACAGACTCAGAAACTTTACCTTCTCAATCACTGACAAAAGAGTCAAGAAATACGACAAGCTAAGCTGCCAAGTTTGATGTGAATACCCTCAAACTAAACCTGAGAATCTCCACTTTAAGTCCAAATTAAGGCAAAGCATCCAGAGAGACCTCAAAGCTTCAAGAAGGATGCAGAGGTTGGCTTGTTTTTTCAGTTTGATGGGTGGGTAACACAATTTTATGTTTTTCAAAACCAAGATTATGATCTTGCGTGACAGTTGTGAGTATTATGTTTGCTGGTGTGCTGATTCTTTGAAATCGCCCCTTCCACTTGTGTTTTTGCTAAACGCTATGTAGCTAAAGTCATGCTAGCTTTGTCATTAATTCTCTATTTGTCACACTCTTTACTTCATGTCCCCCATGCCTGGAACCTTTCTCTCTCTCACTGAGTCTCTCTTTTTGTGTTGTGCTTGATTGCAGGAGTGGAGCCAGGCATGTGGGAGTCAGTCTGCCGGCTCCCAACCATTTCCAATCATTTCTGCTTCAAAAGCTGGGCTTTCCACTACTGATTCTTTTATTTACCATTAAGATGGCAAAGGGGAATAGATTTCATTAACTTTTCAAAGACAGTTCATTAGTTGGAAAGGGATGGAATGAGCTGCAGTCACATAGATTGCTCTACTGGCTGGAGTTTCAGTTGGAACAGTGACTTAAGTGATACCTGCAATAACATCTAAGTGAATGACTTCAGTGTATAGGACCAGAGATTGTGCTTGACAGTGCAGATTTAATGACTTTGATGTTTGTGCATTAGTCCAATTTATAACGACAAACGTACGAGAAACTCTCCCTCGGGCTATCGAAAATGTCACTGCAGATGTGATCAGACTGTGGCAGCAAGAACAGACAATTACATAAAGAGGGATATTGCAGCCAGGCTGCAAAAAACGCCATTACAAATACAAATTCACATTTACAAAAACCACAGACACTGCACTACAAGGATGCGAATAAAAGGGATGTGGTCAGATGTGCACCTTTCACTATATTCTGGACAGAACTGTACAAACAAGTTGAAAAAAGTAAAGGCCAGTTCGACTTTGATTAGATGTGTCACTCTGTGACCCTTGTCAGCAGTCAGTTTGTAGTTTCATATCACTTTCAAGACACTGACTTACAGCTATGTTGTTGTGGTTTTAAATTTAGGGAGTAATTTGCAGGAAGTAGTTAAAAGATACTAGCAAAAAATACAACAACCAATTTGCTGTTTCAAAATTATGTTGAAAGATTGTTGTCGATTCTTCCAAAGTCCGTTTCGTCTTGTATCATATTTATCTGACTTGCTAATAGGTACCAGGAAAAACAAGCAAACATGAATGCCTTGTGCATTTTTAATGGTAAATGAAACACTGACATTCAATAGATCTCTGGTATATTTAAGAAAAGACACAGGATGACTCCTTTAAAGAAATTTACCAATTTTGAAGTCACCATTTCCAGGCATATATGGAAATTGTGATTTACAAAACAATCTGGGGACCTGCTGCAAGTCTAGTATCTAGTGCCTGATATTACAGGACATCTTTTAAGGTCCAGACTTCAAGAGTTTTAAGCATTTCTGAAACAATGTGAAGGATCAGCATATTAATGACGGGTGGTTGTAACATTTCTGTTGTTTTTCTTTTCCTTTTCACAACCGTCTGCTCTGTATTGTGAAAGCAGGGCAACTGCACGTGCTGAACTGAACAGTTTTCCATTTAGGCGTTAGCTGGATAACGTTACTGGAGGTCTGGTTGTTCTCAGGGTGCAGTGAGAAGGTGGGTCCTTACCACATATTTTTAGTTGTCTTGATAACCCTTTGAAGCTGAGACAGATAATCAGAGGTCACACCTCATGAGTAGGATGCCACCTCAATAGCCGGAAGCGTTCGGGCTTCATCAGACAGGAAAAAGGCCACCCAGTGGGTGAGACCACAGTGTCACTGTTATAGTGGCTGAATAGTCTCCTCAGTCACATAAAACGCTAGTGACGCACGATTGATTCTGGTGATAAAGAACCAGAACTAGGCTTTTATCCTTTAGCAACCCAAAAAATAAGTTTGGTAAATTAAGTCTGAAATGTCGCAATCTGTTTTGTGATGTTGACAGGAAGTGTGGTATTTGTAGTTTACGTTAAAATGGAAAAACTGGACACATCAGCAACAGAAACATTGTAGAGTACATCTTGACTTGAGTAAAAACACGACAGTACTGCCAGATGAGTACCTACGATGGAAACTAAACATTGCAGCAGCCTTCTAAAATAATACATGAAGTACTTTAGCTTTTATAACCTCATGAGAGGGCTGTAAATCATACATTGATGTGTTTGACACAACACCACCGTTTGCTCTCCACCATCGCCAAATGAGAAAAATAACTGCTGAAAGAGCCATCACTCCTGTGGTAGAAGTTACTAGGAATCACTGTGAGGCTTTTCGGAATTTGACTGTCATCAAATAAAATGTTGGCTAATCCATCACAAAGTAGGTTCAACCTAAAAAAATATCAGTATTATTATCTTCTGAAACGGTGGTGTTTATTTATACGGCGGCCTGTGAGAAATCCCCACCCTCATTTCCAGTTGAAAGGCCATCTATTGGGATGTATTAATAGCCAGAGGTAGCAAAGCACACACACTTTCCGGGTGGGAATGCCACAGGGTGTAACACACACTAAATGTTCCTGGTGGAGGAGTGGAGTAGGTGATGAAAACAGTCAAGGATAAGAAGTGTAAGTCATTGTGAAGCACTTTATTTTCTACATAGCACTTACATTGAAGCGTGGCTACACTGGAATACGCTACACTGTGTGTGAGTATTTACTGAGAGAGGTGTGATAGGTGGTGAAGCACCAGTCTGCTGACACCAGTAGATGGGGATATAGGCTTGCTGTTGATTGGTGTAGAAGCTGTGGAGAGAGACTGAGTCGGACACTGTGGACATTTATTAAGAAAATGACAACAGCCCTATCTTCATTTATTGGTTGGTTTATACATACAAATATTATGTGGCAGCTGAAACTGTACATGCTGTGTGGGGCCAGAATGCAGTTACACTAGCAGTCTGATTCATTCCTGTGAACCACACAGGAAATTGTCTAGTGTGTACAAGATTGTATGTATTTATTTTTTTTGTTGATTTTTTATTTATTTTTTTTACCCTGAGATAATTACAACATAGCAGAAAGACGTGTCTGGTAATAAAGGAAAGAATATAACGCTTAAGAAAAAAGAACATCAGTAAAGTCTGCTTAAAATACTATTTTCAGCACATTTCATTAGAATATGTTTTTAAAAATAATATACACCAAAGGCTGAACAAAATGTACTACTTGAAAAATCTGGGGTAATCAAATTGAAAAACACACATATGATATGGAGGCCCCTAACAAATTATAAGCAAGTACATCAACATACATTATTTTTGGCACATTTTAAGAAACGGTACAGATAAATATTAAGATTCAAATGTGTCTTCAAAAGAATAATTCCAGTTTATTACAGTCTGGTGTACTGTTTTTTGTGCTGCCGAGCCTCACATGTGTAAAAGAACTGCAGTATGTGGGCGAATAAGAAGCTGCTTCAGATAGTGATCCCTTTTGCACTTAGCAAATGGCCCATACCTACTGAATTTAAATTTAAACTCCACTCATTTGACTATTCTAGAATTTAGTGTATATAAACTCACACTTCAATCCTTGGCGGTGCTCACCTCATTATCATGTACACACAAAAATGTATTGACATAATGACATTAAAAAAACCTTTTGTACATTTTGTTAGTTTTGGACTCCACAGATGTCAAGTGCCCTGAACTTCCAGTGCTGCAAAGTTTTATCCTTGTCATGAAAATTATTTTTTTGATAGGCATCACCAGCAGACTACTGTGCTGTGACTACTGCTGCATGGTCTGTACAAAATTTAGTGTTTCTGAACAGAACGACAGCGTTGCATTAAAGCTAAATTACGTTAGCAAGCGTCAAACTGAAATATACTCTAAGAAAATATGATTGTCATAGAAAGCTTGCAGAATACTTATGAAAGTCAAAAGTGAACTGTTCCGTCTTCGTTCAGTCAAGATTTGTGAATCACACTTGACAATTAAGAGGCCTTACAAAAGTCTGAACACAAAAACGTTTAGCACCATTTGAAATATCTTGTCTCTGGCTGTATCGGTTTGGTGTTACATAGTGCTGGATGTGATAAATACATATATCCTGGCCAAGAAAGAGGTGAACGTCCCCTGTCTCAGCAGCTTCATCTCCACATCTATCTTGAAGTCTTTGGGCTGGAGGACTTGTCTCTGCAGGTAGACGGCACCGGTATAGCTGTTGAGCTTACGCGTGCTGAAGTAGCCCTCTTCATTGCCCTTTGTGATGCTGATGACAATTTGGTCACCGGAGTACGCAGGGGAAGGTCCGATCCGGAAGATCTGTGCTGGAATGATGATGTTGGTCTGGAAGCTGAGCTGGTAGTAGGTGATCCTCATGGGGGAGTTCTGACACTCCAAGGAGTTACTGGGACAGTTGGTCCGCTCACAGCGTCTGCAAACAAGCCAGGAGAGGAAGAGGAGACAAGTGGTTTGTGTGTATTAAAGGTCTAAACAACTAGCTTGTACAAACAAACACAACTATCCACCATCTAAGGTAGCCAGCTGAGACAGTCGGGTAACAAAAAGATATGAAGTTACGTGAGTCCCGTGCAATTCCTATTTTCAAGGAGCCAGCTCAGAAGATAGCTGTTGTAGCTGCTAACATTTACAACAAGCAGGAATCTATAAATCTGCACATGCCTACAACAAAATTAAAAGTGAAGTGCCTCATCAATTCACCCCTGCTCTGAGTAAACATACATTATCCTAAACAATTTGTGACAATATATGTAAACTCTCTGTTCCACCTGAGAAAACTGGTCTGCTGAAGCAAGTGAAGGACGAATCTTTGCCTAAAGCTCTGCACAATAATACAAGGGTTGTGTTGCATGGATATAAAAATCTGTGTGGCAGGTAATATAGGTTGTTGTAGAGTTTGGTCCTGCTACCCTTCTTCTCCTGACTCTGAATATGCACATCATTTTGTCTCAATATTTGCTACTGGAGTTCTACTGGGTCTTGTCATTAGGGCAGTAGCATTTCCACATGTGGAAAAACTATTCCCCAAAACTGAAAACCCAGTTTGAGAATCATTGTTTTAGTGCCTCTAAAGCAAAGCTTTACCCAGTGTGTATTGTGATGGTTTGTGACTGCTTATTCATCACACATCAGAATTTACAGTTAGGAGTAAACCTTGATGAAGTGCACCATGTAATTTGCACAATCCACGCCAGGAGATGAGTGTCTTGGAACCTATACCAGGCAGAAGAGGAGACGTTTTGATCTTCCACTGTGAAGAATTTACTGAATGACAAATGTTTCTCTGCGAAGCCGCTTCACGTCACTGAGGTTAATAAGGTGTTTTTAGATAACACTGATAAGATGCCCCTCTCACTGGTGTGTGTGTGTGTGTGTGTGTGTGTGTTCTGCTTCTGTCCAGTGAAGCATAGAATAAGGAGTGCTGCGGAGACAGCCCCGGAAAGCACCAAGCTGATCAAAGCCATCTGACTTCATTGTAATGCTCGACGGGAGTCATGTTCAGTTACCAACCAGCTTGTACAGCTGGCACAGGCACACAGCAACCAAGGCCTTGATGTGCAGGACAGTGCATTGTATGTGCACAAATGTAAGCTATTTCATGGCCTGAGATGATCTTAGTGGGAACCTCTTATACCCATAAATGCAGAAGTAAGACCAAACACCTGGATACTGAAGAAAATACAAAAGCATAAGCATCTGGCCTGGAGTTGTGTGTTTTCTGTGGAGCTCTATACTATATTTGTTGTTGTGGTCTCATCAGCCTGCCCAGTCTCCATGGAATCCTGCTGTTATCCACTCCTACCTGAATGAACAATTCTCCAACCTCCTCTTACATTCTCATACTGTAACATCATCAGTAATATGATGCATTTGTATCATCATCAGATTCTACATGTACACCAGTGGTGGACAGTAACAAAGTAAATTTACTTGAGTACTGTACTTAAGTACAGTTTTTGAGTATCTGTACTTTACTTGAGTATTATTTTTGGGGGATACTTTTACTTTTACTCCAATACATTTGAAGGACAAATATTGTACTTTTTACTCTATACATTTCTGTTTTGGCTCTCGTTACTCACTACTTTTGAGCTTACATCAGCTGATTATTTTTATTTTATTTTTTTTTCAAAATTCTGAGAAAATAAACTGTTTCTACTGATTTACTGATTCTCTACGTCATGCCATACAATCCATACAATGCAGGAAGAAACTGGAGAAACACCTGGAGAAGCAACGGTGGCCTTATGTCAAAACCATGTTTGAGATTTTTGCCACAAAAAGTGATTTGTTACAGTTTAAATGTTTGTTGTGCTTACCGTGAACAAATGATATCACGGCCTACAAGAACTCGTCGAATGAAAAAGCACGTCGCGGTATGCAAAGTAGCTACTGACGTTAGCTAGCTTAATGTTTGCTAAATTGCTGATGAACATTTTAAACGTAATTGTATAAAGAGAGAGAGAGAGAGAGAGGCTGTCTGCAAGAGAAAGAGTGGGGCTGTGGACTGGATTGTATAATGACAATAAAGTTATTTTCCTTTCCTGTATTTCCTGAAATACTTTTTTAAATACTTTTACTTAAGTATTTTTTTAAGCAAATACTTTAGTACTTTACTTAAGTAAATTTTTGACTAAGCTACTTTTACTTGTATTGGAGTAACATTTGACAAGGAGTATCTGTACTTTTACTCAAGTAGTGAAGGTGTGTACTCTGTCCACCTCTGATGTACACTTTAGTCAGGTATGTGTATCTATGACAGATGTATGTTTATCCTGCTCTTCTCTCTCTTTTCTATCTCCACCCGGCTGGCCTTGGGCAGATAGGTCCCTCCATAGGAGCTGGGTTCTGCTCAAGGTTTCTTCCTGTTAAAAGGAACTTTTTCCTTGCCATGGTCGCCTTCAGGCTTGCTCTGGGGGTTTCAGATCGGATGCTGTAAAGCATCTTGAGACAATTTGTACTGTTCTTGAAGCTTATATAAATTTGAATTGAATTGAATCAATGCATCACTTGTGGTAACTTCTCTGCTGGGACGAACTTTGGTACCGTACTGTGGGACTCCCGCAGGAATACTGTGACACGTGGGAGTCCCAAAAAACTGTCACCCTCTAATTCCATCCTGCAATGGTTCTGCACCCCCCTAGGGGTCTCGCCCTCCACTTTGGGAACCACTGCGGTTACTGGAGAGGCTCATGACCTGTTTGCTCATTGCTTGTCCTGGTTATCCCTGCAGTCGCAGAGAGATTGTTTAAATGTGACTCACGTGTTGGACACCTTCTTGTAGTTGGAGGGGCAGTCAAAGGAGAGACACCTGAAGCCACCCTGCAGGTTATAGCAAGTCTGTCCAAAAGAGCAGTTGTGGGTGCCAGTTGTGCACTCATCAATATCTGTAAATACATATGTTGACAGTCTTAGGCAATAAACATTTATTCATACTATCTTCTTCAGATTTACAACAGTACAACAGTTTAGATACATGAAACATGAGCAGATGAATGTAGTGCTAGATCAAACAGCTTAGCATGAATACTATTTATCAGCAGCTAGGCCTGAATGCATTAAGAGAGCTGGGTACAAGGCATCATAAAATTGACCTTGCTCTTATAATACATCCATGCTGCAGAAATGGTGCCTTCCATCTTGTTGTTTTAGCTGGTTGGCTGACATCCAGTGAATATGAAAATCTAAAAAATTATACATTCGACTGGTGTGGCTTTTAAGAAAATTAAACTTTCTTGACAAAAGTCACTGCACGTGGTCAAGGTACAGCTACATAATTCCAAAGTCACTTTTTCCAAATTTAGGACTGAGTGAGACTGACTGACTGCTTTCCCCTGCAACTAACCATTATGGTAAGCTAAACAGTTTGTTTAAAACTTCAACTACAATTTTTTTTTTAAGATCACTGATCATCTGGTAATCCTAAATGCTAAATGGTATTGACAGAATCATAAAAGCTAGTCAGCTCACATGACAACGTCACAAAAACTATATTCTAGTAAAGACTGCAATGAGACTGGAAGATCATAGTCAGAAACATCATGTGTAAAAAAATAATTACGACCAAAATAACAACATTAAAACACATACTATGCAGTACATGTGTATTAGTGGTTCGTCAACTTCACACTGTATAGTGTAAAAGCTGCTAAATCATACATGGCAATGTTTAAAAGACAGATTTTAAGGATGCCTGATGCTGTTTTTTTGTTTTTCTTGTTAGACTTTACTCTTTTAAACAGGAACCCAGAATAAGTTATGAGTAATATTTAGTTTTTATTTCTGTACACAAGCAGTGCATCATATCCAAGATTGTGGTAAATACATTAATGTACTTTAAAGGATTGCTAGAAAGTAACAATGCAAATGCAAACCCATTTCTGAAGGTGTTCACTGAGGCCTTACCTCTGCAGGTGTGTCCATTGGCCGTCATGACGTATCCATGAGGAGGACAGGCGCACTGGTAGCTGCCTGCAACATTAACACACTGGAAGGCACAGAGGTTCCCGATGCTCTGGGAGCATTCATCAATATCTGTTAAAGACAAAACAAAACAGCAACACATTTCATCAGAGGCAAAGGGAGCTGGAAGGCTTTTTCTCTGTGTGTGTGGGGCTACACACACGTCTGCTTTCCTGTCTGGGGTATTAGCAACAGAAGCTGCCTTGAGGCACTATCGTCCTACACATTGTTTTCTTGTCATTATGTGGATCATATGAGGAATGTCTCTACTGTGTTACTCACAGTGCTTCCCATGAGGCACTTCAGTGTTTGATACCCTGCTGTCAATACTACTGGTAAAAACATCATTAAGAGAAGTTGTTGGGTACGACTGTGGCTCAGTAGGTAGAGCGGGTTGTCCACGAACCAGAGGGTTAGCGGTTTAGCAAGACATTGAACCCCCAGTTGCTCCCAGTGCGTGGCACTGGTGTGTGAATGTGTGCGTGTTTGTGTGAGTGAATGGGTAGCTGTGTCTCTGACTGTAGAAGCCCTTTGAGTACCAATAGGTAGAAAAGAGATATATAAAAGCATGGCCATTTACCATTTAGCATTACTGAGGCAAGTGAGTGCTGCAGGGTTGCAGCTCAGTTGATTGTTTCCTGGTAAGAAGTTCTTAAGGTTCAGGTGTGTCTTATAAAGCTGTGTCTTAACCTTCTCTTTCTATTCATCTCAGTTACCACCCCCACCCTCCTCATCCCTCTCTCTGCTTTTTCTCCTCTTCCATCTTTCATTACTGGAAACAGGGGGACAAGGAGCCTAAGTTTCCTGAGATGTGGTTAAACGTCCTGGCCTTCATCATCGAAGACTGTCATCGTTCCATCCCTCTCATCCTTTCATCCCCTTTCATCCATGCTTCTATTTCCCTCATGTCCTGTCTAGCAATAAACATCCTCGCAACAATTAAGGTGTGGTCTTCGTTAGTAAATACATATGTTATGAATGCATCCTGATACTATCTGATGTGAGCCAGGCGACCCACCACTATCTTTCTGCAAGACACAAAGCCATGGAGGGTATTACATTGGTGCTGGAACTATTCCATTTGTGGTCAGGACTAACTGAGACAGGCGTGATTGTACTGGGAGGTCTATTGGTTTTGATCACAAGGCCAGAAGCTTTAGTTTTTTTTTTTTTTTTTGGAAAATAACTGTTGTTTAAGTGTCAAATAAATGGACTTTTAAGTTTTACTTGTGCACAATTGTTTTTTTTTTTTTTTTGAAGACATCAGAGGATCAGTGCAACTTATCTGAGGCAAGGCAGTATTCAAAGTACGTAACAAACCCTGGAGAAACAGTGCATCGCAACTGGTATTAACCATTCCCCCTGATTTAGCACACAATTATGGAAACACTAGTCCTGACTTTGTTATTTTTATATTGATTTTCCTGTCAGGTCTCATCCATCTCTTTTTTCCCTGTTGTCTCAGTAAAGACAAGAGAAAAGAAACGAATGTTTACAAGCATTAAAGCCCAATTTAAAGCTCTATGCAGATTGTAATATCTCTTTTCACAAGTCACTGTTGGATGGAATTTTTTTTTGCATTAGACATTACCACTGGGGACACACAAAGTCATTTTTCTGGTTGCAACTTTTAAAACTGTACTGTTCATCTTTGTTTTGGCCACAGGGCAGCGAGTTAACTTGCATTTCTGTAGGACTTCTACCAGTTAGTACTCAAAGTGCTTTACAGTCACAATGACACATCTATACCTTCTCGTTCATTCAACGATCAAACCGTTAACCTTCTCATTCATGGACAACCTGCTCTACTGAGGGACTGCCACCCCATCAAATTATAAGCACAACTCTCTCTCTTTCTCTCTCTCACACAAGCTTTTATTTTGTACTCCTACACGATATCTAATGTGCTTCAGTACAGCAGCCCTGACACATACTTCACACATATTTGCTAATTTTTGCAGTATTAATTCTGCTAGAAAGGATTACAGAGGTCTCAGTAGTTTAGTTTTTCTGGACTGCAGTTTATGAAGAGGGTGAACAAAAGTCCTCAAAAGTCAAAAGTGAGGCCAAAGCAAGTAGAGCTCCCTCTAGTGACTGGCTGCAGTATAGGTCATAAGCTCCACCCCCTCCATGTTAGTGGGTGGGACTTAGGCCAAACTAAAACGCTACAGTATTTTTTTTTAAAGCATAGTTTCTGTCATTTTAGGTATCTAATATAATGCTGAAGAATGTCCATTTTTCATTTAAGTTTAAACTAACAATCGATCACGTATTTAAACATCTGGCAGACACAGAGCAACATAAAATATTCTTTTGACGTACCTTCACAGGTGTGGCCATCTTCTTTCAGGTAGTATCCTTGGCGACAGTAGCACTGATAAGAACCATAGATGTTGGCGCACTCCTGGCTACAAGGGTTTTTATCACATTCATTTACATCTGAACACAGAAAAAAAAGAAATGGTAAGAATTCTGCGTATTTTGGATTCTCTCACTAGTTATTTTATATTTTTAATTTCTACTGGCACAATGTCCGGTGGAATTCAAAATTAATGTTTTCTGATGTACCTACTGTGCTTGAGTAAAGTTCCTTTCGTCCCACAGAAGAGGTAAAATATCTCACGAACTAAAAGCTTAATTTTTAAAAAGGCAACAGCAATTTCCTTAAACTTGCACGGTTTATGTTGAATAGAATCAAACATAACTTCCATATGTGGGTTCATACTGATAAAGGAATATTTATCAAAGTGCAACAAGTCCCAACTTTAATAGATTACAAAATTTGGATTACAATAGAGTGCAGTGGGACAGAAGAGTTAGGGCATGCAGTAAGGCTTTGGAGATACACACTTTGTTGATTTCTTATCATTTTAATTAACTAATAAACTCCATTTATGCGTTTTGATAGCTGAAGCGCTAAGGAATTTGTTATTAAGCCACTTTCCAATAAAAGCCTACCTTTGAGTGAAGTCAAATGAATGTGACAAGCGCTAATTTAAACCTAATTGTGTGTTCCCTGACAAGCTTTTCTAATAAACCCAGACAAATGCAAAACTTCACCTTTGGATCGTGAACAGAAACCTTCCCAGCTTGATTAAGTTCCCACAGTAATGGCTGTGACAAGCAGAATGTGAATCACGCTCATGGTCAGCGTCTTTCTTTGAGGCACAACAGCGTCTTCAACACCCTGATCACTGACTGAACCTGAATCATTATGTATGCACCATCACATGCCTCTGCTTCCCAGAGATGTGGACGAAATTAAATTCCATCAGAAAACAGCTTTTACTGATAACACAGACTCTGTAAGGACTCACAAATAGCTTTGCATCAATATATATAATCTCCAAAGACTGTGTGAGGCCTGCATTTGGCATTTGATGTTCCCCAGCTTACCTCTACGTGAGTTCTCCCAGGAAAATGAGACAATCCATTTAAATTAGGTGACATTTATGTTCTCAATATGTTAAAGGCAAAAAAGCCACCTCGCTTACCTTCACAGTTCTTGCCATCAAGTGCTAGGGAGAAGCCAGCTGTGCATGAGCAGTGGTAGGAGCCTGGGGAGTTTTCGCAGGTCTGGGCACACAGCCTTCCAGGAAAACGCCAGCACTCATTTACATCTGTCAGCACAGAAGTAGGAGCTATTACACAGCAGACACATGCCACAAGGGGCCAGGAAGGACCCAAAGGCAATTCCCATTCACACACACAATATAAAACATTATGTATATATTGAAAAGTGAGGGACTTGTACATTCTTATTAGAAATGGTGTTGATTAGCTCACAAAAACATGGTAAACCTGTAAACTACTTTTTTGAGATGAACAGACAAGGTTTAAGTTGACAGATCCTCAAAGCATTTTCTTGAATGTCAGTGCTACTGCTATTGAGCTTGTTTTCTTTACCTATTTTTAGTGTTTCGAAGTTCTTATCTTTTTCCTTTCTTATTTGTCTACTTGCATGACTGTTTCAGTTCCTGCTTCTCTCCTGCTTTTTCTACCATTGCCACTGTTTATATGCCTGTTCCTGAAACATCCACCAGTCTGCCAATGCATGCGTGTTGTAATCCTCTACCATAAATCAAATATTAGGATTTTTGAGGTCTCACAGGATAAATAGCTGTTGGTATTCCTGTTTTATTTAGTCAACTCCAAGGTTTAAACCATCTTGCCACCAACTAACTTTTCCATCTACTTGTTCTCATCAGAAGACCTGATGTAGTGATACTTACCAGTGCAGGTTTTACGGATGGCATCATACTGGTAGCCTGTCTGACAGTCACAGCGGTAGCTGCCAGCGAGGTTATGACAAATCTGGCCCACTCCACAGCGGTGCGTTCCCATCTGACACTCGTCAATATCTAGGCAGGCAGAAAGGAATATAAAGCCCCTCAGCAGTGACCCACTGTGTAACCGAGTGACTCTACTTTTCACACAGCCATCTGCCTGCTCACAACTACAGACACAGCACATATACAAAATGTATACACTGAATTTTCTCCTACTTGCTTGTCATGAGATTGCTCCATTGTCAGATTTCTATTTTTTACTGTCCAGGTGCACAAAAAACATGAAGAACAGCACAAGGTGTTGAACTGGCCTTCAAATTCCCTAGATCCCAAACTGATCAAGTATCTGTGGGATGCACCGGAACAAGCCTGGCCCACAGAGGTCATAATGTTATGCCTGACTGGTGTATAATATGCATCTATGACATGTGCCTTGTGGCGAGACTGCTTTTGCCAGCACAAGGAGTGAAATAGCTTTAAAGCGACATCATCTCTTTTTCATTACGTTCAAACAAGCAAACGTCCCCAGTGTGTCTGAGGTCCACAAATCTGAATGAGCCATTCAGGCTTTCAACCTCTTATAATGACATAAGGGGATAGCCTTTGCCTGTGTCTTAGTTGCACTTCCTCCTGTCTTCTCCCTCCATTGGGATTGCTCCTCCCCTCATTAGTTCCACATTCGTCTTGTTTTCCAATTAGATCTGTGTGCATATATTGTCTTGCCTCTCCCTTCGTCTCCAGTTTATGTGTTTGTGGATGTTCCTACCTTGCAAAAAAGTTATAAGAAAAGCAATCCAAATAAAAAAGGAAGTCATAAAAGTTGTCCTTAAAGTTTTCTTGCCTCTTCCTTCTCCACTTTTAGCTGACCCTCCAATATAACATATGTGCGCCAAATAATACCTGAGCACATTCAAGCACATTTTACTAATTTGATCTAAAATGAATAGGTGAATAATTTGTAGTAGCCCTGTTTGTTTCCTGTTCTTTTGTTCAAATTTAAAATTTTTGACCTAACTGATCCCAAGTGGCAGATCTGGCTTCACACCCCTCTTTACTCTTCTCTTTGTAACTCTTTGGTATTACTTCTCTTTGCAGTTCGTTTCATAATACCCTCCTACTGATTCAATCCTGAATGTCCATGCAGTGCATCTCACCGACACATTTGGCTCCGTCAGGGCTGGCATGGTAACCATGGTTGCACTTTATGATCTTCTGCTGGCACGTGTAGGAGCCCACAGTGTTGATACAGTTAAAACCTGAGCTGCACGGCTCACTCAGGCTGCTGCACTCATTTATGTCTGCAGAATCACAAAAACACACAATCACGCCACGTAAGAGCAAATGACTGGTCAGAGGAGTAACAGTAGTTCTGTTATATTAGTTATGTCATAAGTAGATGTGACAATGGCTGTTGTCCTGATGTGTACTGTATGTGTTTGCTAATGAGTGTTCTGTCACCTGTCAACGACACAATATGTATATATTAATATAGGGGCGACTGTGGCTCAGTAGGTAGAGCGGGTTGTCCACAAACCAGAGGGTTAGCGGTTCAATCCCTGGAATGTGCCACATGTCGAAGTGTCCTTGAGCAAGACACTGAACCCCCAGTTGCTCCCAGTGCGTGGCACTGGTGCGTGCTTGTGTGAGTGAATGGGTAGATGTGTCTCTGACTGTAAAAGCTAGGCCATTTACCATAATATAATATATCAGGATGTCAGCGCTTTATCACATTAAAGAAAACACACAACATAAGGCTAATTTACTTGTGTCAGTACTGTAAGAGATTGGTTCCTGTAATGGCAATTTTTCTAGCAATCCACACTAGGCCCCACCCCATAGCAATGACACTCCTTGATGGCAGCAGCCATCCCCAGCAGGATGAAGCCTGACACAGACACACACACAAAAAAACTTTAGGAACAACTTAGGAAAAAGAAGAAGAACAGCACAAGGTGTTGACCTGGCCTCCAAATTCACTAGATCCCAAACTGATCAAGTATATGTGGCATGATCCACAGAGGCCCCTCCCCTCAAAGACCCCCCATTAACAACATCGATCCTGTTGCCAGACACAACAGGAGTCACAACAGGACACCCTCAGAAGGCCCATGTCCATTCTCTGATGAGTCACAGCTGTTTTGGAGCCACAAGGGAGACCTACACAATATTCACAAGGTCATAATGTTATGCCTGATCAGTGTATGTCCTGTGTTCTCTAGTATTCTTGTATTCTTGTGTTCTTTCAGGGCCTGCAGCTGACAGGAGAAAACAATGTGACCTCTTGTAGAAGAAGAAGAAAACACAGCCTGCTCATCTGCTGCCATCGGTGCTTCACACGTGCTGTGAATCCATTTGCAGATGTTGAATAAAACACACAAAAAGACCAGAGTGTTCAGATTTCTTCATTTCCAGCAGAGATTTCCACTGCACTCCATCAAATATTTGGCTCCACTTTCCTCTTTGGAAATTCTAAGTCAAGACTTTGTTTTCCAAAAGGTTATTATAGTCTCAGTTTCTAAATTTGGCCCACATAAGCATACTAAGGTCACTTATTGCTTTGAGGTAATTTGAAATGTATTCCATCAGTATCATTACCACTATAAAAATATACCGACCCCTGACAATCATCTTGAGTCATCTTTTAATTTACTGTAGGTGCGGTGAATCCACACCGAAGAGCAGTGCCACTGATGGGCAACGAATTGGAAGTAAGTTGATCCAAGTCACCTGATGAAGTACTTTTAAGGAACTAAGAAAGTCTATGAAATGACAAAAAAACGTGCTTGAGCAACACACAGAGGGGTTAAAAGAATCCCCAAAGGAAACACTATGAAAAATGACTCTTGCAACATATCTTCAGAGAGAGTGGAAGGAGGCCTTCTACCCGCAGTGACAGATGTGTAATGTATCATCACGCTGGGAGTCATTAAAACTGATGATTGCTCTGCTCTGCGTGGCAGTATATCAGCCAAGGTAAAGGAGGCAGTTTTATGACATTAGAAGCACCCAGGGTTAAACATTATGTTTACCACATTATCCAATGATGTTTCCCCCAACAATGCTGTGCAAACTGTGAGTAATTAAAATAAAAGTGGGATGTCATTTGTTTAATGTCTGTGTTAATACAGTGACTGTGTGTCAGGCACACCAAAGCAGCTAAAGCATAAAAACAACAGTTTACGCTTCTGTTGGTTGCTTTTTGTAGAAATGACGAGACAGCAGTAACCTACTCATAAAGCCACAGCTTGCTGTTTTCACACTTTGGTTTGGATACAGGTTAAAATGACAGAACATGACATTTTAACAGAGCTGAAACCATTATTCATTTAGTCGTTGAAGTGCAAGATATAAAGTTATTATTAGATTAACTGTTTAATTATGAATAGGTTTTGATTATTTTCTAGCAGAAAGGTTTAACACATCCTGTTTCCAGCTACTCAAACAGCAAGACTGAGTTCTGAACATTTGGTCAGACAAAAGGTGTCATTTAAGGCTGTCGGTTTGGAAATACTACAAAGTGATGATTAGCATGCAGTGTACTCATTATCTGTGATGCTTAATTCACTGAACCGAATGATTTTAACTGAACAAATTGAATAAATAACATGCAGATTCAGGGATAATGAAAACTGATGGCGCATCCGTAAGAGTGCTTAGACGATGCTTGTCTACTGTATTTATAATCCCCTGCTAGTAGAGGCTTCATACACGGATTAGCCACAACATTATGACCTTGTGCCTCCAAAACAGTTGTGACTCATCAGAGAGTGTCATTGCTATGGGGTGGGGGTGCCTGGTCTGGTCTAGGTGGGTGCTACATATCTAAGTAACATCCACAGGAATGAATGCCAGGTCCAGAAGTTTCCCAGCAGAACATTGAACTGTCACAAGATGGTTTAATTGTTATTCACTTCACCTGTCAGTGGTTTAAATGTTTCGGCTGATCAGTGTAGTTTAATCGCGCTGCAATGCACTGAGGGGAAAAATATAAAACTTCCACCAAAGTATTCCTTAAAACATACATTGACTTTTTATCACAAAACAAAAAGAAATACTTGATGTTTTAACAAATAAATAACAAGCTAACCAGCATTAGCAATATAAAACTACACAACAGAAATCAAATCAGCCATTAAAACACAAAAAGATCCTGCTTTGCTTACAGTACGATTTGCTGCAATCATAAAAACGCCTCGTTCAACCCCAGTATCGTTCTCCCCATGTGTGATGTGTGATGTGTTTTAGGACATATTATACATCTATTGAAACACTGTGACAGGAATTAGGAGGGAACAAAGGAGGAATAATGGCTTGTAAAGGTTAAGACTCTCTTGTAGTACAAAAGAAGTGAGCCCACAGTGGTCGTAAAAAGTCACCTAATATAAACAGTATATGATCCAAACAGCCCCACTGGAAGGCAAAGCGAAAGTCATAAAAGAAGACGGAAAAACAATACGATTTAAAAAACAGGGAATCTGATGTGCGTTTTCTGCACCAAGCTGCATCCTGCTTTCCACATAAAAAAGTGAGAAGTTGAAGGTCAGTGATTCAATCACCACCTCCACCCATAAAACTGTGTCAGAGAGTTGAGAGAAGAGGGAGTTACCAAAGCCAAGCAGCTCTCTTGGAGTGTGCTGGCCACTTTAGACCACCAGGCTGTTATTATGCTATTTCGTCCAGCCATGTATTACCTGTTTCCTGCTAATACATGTGTTTTCTTTACCCATTACAGAACAGCACTGCCAGTCTCTTACCGATACAGTTGCCATGAGGGTCCTCAGCGAAGCCGGTGATGCACTTGAGTTTGGGATTACACTGGAAAGAGCCCACAGTGTTCTCACACACATAGCCCACACCACAGTTATGGGTTCCCAGCATGCATTCATTGACATCTGAAAAGAAACAACATTTGACACAAATTCAAAGAGGCATCTCGACAAAACCCAAATAATCCACGTTTGCTTCTGCTGGAATGGATTTAAATGTGCTATCAGCTCTCTTAATTCCAGAAGTGTCCAGCAGGTGGCACTGTGGTTCAAGCACAGAATAAATATTTGCAGCGCCCCAAATTTTTTACTCTCACTCTGACAGTGTTTAACTGAAAAAATAAATCCAATAAAAACAATACTTGATCCAAGTCTGCAATTAACAAAAGTTCTCCTTAAATGACAGCTATTGAATACGGCAAGTGACAGACGGAGCTTGCGTTTGTTCTTTTGTGCTCAAAAACGCGTTTCTCAGGAGTTTTTCTTGCACTGGGTTCACTGAGCGTAAGATGTTGCTTTGGATTTCTTTTTTCGTACCAATAATCATTGGAGGGTTATATTTCCAACACTACAGTAGAGATGTCGACTTGCCAATTAGTTTTCCCCCCTGTTAGATGGTCGACTAAATGTTACCTTCATTATCCGGCTACATTGATTAGTCCTCCCTTGTGCCAAGTGCTGATGACACAAGTCACTGAGCTTCAGACTGTCTGCTGGTCTGTGCAGCGTCACATACTGCTCAAGAACAAACATCACTGCTGGGTCCAAATATACGTACATCCTAATATAGACTGTCTGACTGGGTTCAAACTTTGATCTGAAGTCATCAACACAGCAGAAATCCCCAAATGAATATGATTTGTGTACATTATTCAGTCACTAATGTTGATTTCTTTCATCTAAACAGAGACAGGGAGGAAAAATCAGCTGTTTTAAGAAAGCCTGTTCTCATTAATGAGCCTATTTGAAAACACTGTCTGCCATCATAATGCAAGGACACTCCAAAAGCCCCACCGCCTTCCATATTCATGATCTCTAATACTGCACTCGTGTATTCAGGGATTTGTGAATGCTAAAGGGGCGCTTTAAGGACATGTTACCCTGAGTTTTCAGTAATATAATTAGAAAGAGCAGTAGGGAGATGATGACGAATGGTAGGGCCAGAGTACATGCATGTGTACATGCATGAGCACTTACTCCTACCTGCCTCAGTTTGAACCAACAGCCTTGGACTAGAGTGTTGTTGGTTGATGGACCCTGTTTGTTTGCATGTACACCCACATTCGACTTTTAGTCCAGATATGAGAATCTTTCATATTTAATACAGGTTATTATTTTACTTTTAGGAGCAATCTTTGTATGCAGCACATTCTGCATTCATTCTGGTGTTTGAGATGCTGGCGCTTGAGATATGCGCCATTTTGTCTGTTTGCAAGAGATGAGAACAGGTGCATGCCTAAACATTTTAAAATATGTGGATATGAAGAGGGATGTAGTTTGCTTGGTCCAACAAATCTGCAACAGCTGAACCTTGGCCAAAGATGAGTCCTGTACAACAGTTTACTGACCATAATCATGGTCTTTCCCTTACATATTGTCTTCCATGAACAATAATGATGGAATACCGATTCTGCACTCTTACATCGTTCTGATTTTATAAAATGTTAATAAAAATGTCCTGCACTGCATACTGAAGAAGACATCTTCTACATTTCCAGCCACTACTTCAGAGGCTCTGGGAAGGATGCTGGACAAATTAGCTTAATGAAATTCATCAAGAAGAATGAACTCACCCTCGCAAACTCTGTTCCTCAGCCGGTACCCTGCAGGACAACTGACCTGCAGCTCGCATACAAATGAACCCACTGTGTTCACACAGCGCTCGCTGGGCCGGCAGCTGTGGGTGCTGGTCGCGCACTCGTCCACATCTGGAGAAGAACACAGAGGTAACTTTGTGTGAGATGACACGGAGGGGGAACAGACAGTGGCTGCGTAATTGCGAGGTGACGACTACTGTCACGGAGTTTGTTGATAGACAGCTCCTCTGCGTAATTCTGCCCCTGCGCTGCTGCTCCCCGTCTGTCACAGTGATGGGGCTCAATTAGTCTGCAGCATGAGGACGTCGGCTAAAACACTATTGAGGAAACTAACGAAGGAAGTCATTCTTACATTTAAGACTTTGAGAAATACCATGAAATAACATCTGCAGTTACTAAAAGAAAGAAAAAGCAGAGACAACCTACTCCAGTAACACTAATTTACAAACAAATGACAGTAATGGTACTGAAAATGCACAAATCCATATTTTATTTGGATATTCTAATGACTGTGTGTAAGATGAAAGGGTTTGTAAAGAAAAAGCCACAGAGAATAATCAGCTCCAGTTCTCCTTAGTTGAGCATTTCCTTGTCTTTGGGCTCATTATATTTTTTAACAGCAGGGAAAGCTCAGGTGTGCTAATGATGGCTCAGTTAAATGCCCCAATAAACCATGACAGTGGATCTGAATGAAGAAAAGCAGGACCTCCCTAAGTGGAACGCAGACATAATTACAACAAACACTTGTGCGTTCTATGATGTGCCAACTATTTTCTGTGAAAAAGGTCTACCGTTTTAGCTTTTTATGTTTCAGTCTCAGAGTGTTAATTCCAACTGTAAGACACTGGTCAGTCCACTGTACTGCTTGACATACGCCCAGCACCAGACAGTAGACAGGTCAGTTTAGCTGGTGAACCTGTTGGTGAGCTAAGGACATACATACCGTATTTTTGTAAAGAGTTGGTGGAGACCACAGCATAAGTAAAGGACTGTGAATATCGGATATACACCAGGCATCAGCCACAACATTAAGACCACTAACAGGAGAAGTGAATAACATTGACCATCTTGAGAGAATTCAGTGTTCTGCTGGGAAACCTTTGGACCTGGCATTACTGTGGATGTTACTTAGACATGTAGCACCCACCTAGACCAGACCAGGCACCCCCGCCCCATAGCAATGACACTCCAGCAGGATGCAGCCTGACACAGACACACACACACACACACACACACACAAAGGCTTGAAACATGAAGAACAGCGCAAGGTGTTGACCTGGCCTCCAAATTCACTAGATCCAGATCAAGGATCTGTGGGATGATCCACAGAGGCCCCTCCCCTCAAAGGCCCCCACTAACAACATTCTGTAGCCAGACACAACAGGACACCCTCAGAAGACCCATGTCCATTCTCTGATGAGTCACAACTGTTTTGGAGGCACAAGGGAGACGTACACAATATTAGGAAGGTGGTCATAATTTTATGCCTGATTGTTGTAAATCCAGAACACAACAAATAAATGTGAACTTTATCTGAGCTGTTTTTAGCCACACTTACTGTACATGTGACCCTCACAGAGTGATGTTTGGGGTACCTTTATATCAACTGAGGGCAGCTATTGCTTTGTAAACCCAAAATGAAATGAAAAACCAACGAAAATATCAGATCTCTGCAAAATCTAAGTAATATTTTGTTTGTTATGCTTGTCTGTGTGAAATAAAATACACTGTCGCAAACCTTTATCTCTTTATCAGTCAAACAGCCCTACAGCTGGTAAACAGGCATTGTTGATTTATGACACTAGTGGGCTCGTGCTGAGACAGTGGATCGCCGCTTCGCTGCGGCTCGTCTTTATCAAACTGCCACATTCCCTTATCGTGCATCGCGGTGCACAGCCGATTAGCTGGATGCGCCGACAGGGTTGGACTGGGATTACTGTGTATTTGTACGTGCAAGAGTGAGGCAGGCTTCCAGATATGAAGATCACCTCTAAATATGCGCATTCCACGGGGCACTTGATGAAAAGGTCTCATACAAGCCGGCATAAAGGCTGAAAAACAAAAATCAGTAACAAGAGGGGAACATATTCTCCCGTGTTGCCTGTGTGTCTGTTGGCAGTCCCCTACTGAAATGCCTTTCTCAACTTTAAAGGCTTGTGCTGCAGGGAATCTGAATGAACACTGTGCCTTACAACCCCTTCCCACAGGGAACAGGATGAGGGAACGGGAGGCTTCCAGCATGTACCTGGTGTTCAAGTAACATTCTTCAACCCTTTTCCTGTAAGGTTCACCTTAAAATAAATCACCTCACACTGCACAGACAATAACTTTACTGTATCATATTTAGCCTCTGTGGAGCTATAGCAACCATATTCATATTGATAGGTAAAATTAACTGTTTCTCCTTCTGATATTGTCTGTAGACATGAGCTGTGTATTATGTGCAGTGGTGACACACTCTGTTTTGGGAGATGCTTTCACAAATGATCCTATTTGTTCACAAACTGAGAGACATCTGTGATCTACGCTGTAGGGAGGACATATTGAGGAGCGAGACGCGTAGTCCACCCTGTCCTCTGGGCCTGGCTCTCCTTGAAGCCCAGAGATGGATGAGACTATTTCCAATGTTTGCATATTGCCATTAGTGCAGAATAATTGCCCTTTCCTACCACCACACACCTCCAGTGGCCAGCGTTATTTCCACTGCGTCATACAGCAAAAGAAAAAAATGCATATTGTCTTAAGGTCCCTTTACCTTCCCTGACTGGTTCCTTGGGGACAACCACATAGCACAGTTGTGAGCAGTGAAGTGATCCTATACAAGATGGAAACAAACACTGTTTTTGAGAAACACAAATACTACTGTTGAACTGTGCGAGGTAGCATTTCTAGAGGAATCCCACGAGACAGCAGAGGAGGCCGTGCGCAGAAAGACGTCAGAAGGGAACGGCAGAAAACACACACCCAGTTGTTCTCACACTGGACCCAGCAAATGATGACATTTTTTTTTTCCTTTAAAGTTGAAGGTATGGCAGATGAAGTCAGCCTTGGCCTGAGACGGGGAGGTTAGGGTTACAGATGTGCAGAATGGTTGTACTAAAGCACAAAGCTGTAAGCAAGATCCCAATTACCAGTGAGAGAGGAAACAGTCAGGAAAAAAGTGCTACACGAACGGTGAAAGTAGACTCAGGTGTATATAAGATTTATTCATGAAAAGGCTGATTCACTAGGGCTAATTCACATAAATTCACACGTTTTAGTTCAAAGGGCTAACACAGAGAGACAGACAACCACTCACATTCAAATGCACACCTACAAAGGGCGATTATTCTGCACTAATGGCAATATGCAAACATTGGAAACGGTCTCATCCATCTCTGGGCTTCAAGGAGAGCCAGGCCCAGAGGACAGGGTGGACTACACGTCTTGCTCCTCAATATGTCCTCCCTACAGCGTAGAGGCCCATGGATTCAAACCTGGAATTTTCTTGCTATGAGGCATCAGTGCTAACCAACACCCCATACACCATGCAACTGGACACATAAGGCCAGATGTATGAACTTGAGTTTGACCCTGAATCCGAAGGGGAAGACCTTGAGACTTCATCACAATGATTCAAAATGGTAAGACTGTGTCCAGTTGACCTCACTATGCAATGGTAATTTTGTCCAGTGTAGCTAAATCATGCTATTCTAGTGTTTGCACAATTAGCCCATGGCAGTAGGAAATGAATTCCAGCCACCATGACATAAGTGTCCTCTGGAAGGCTATGACTTCTTAGACTTTTTAGCTTGTGAACAACTAACAGAACTGTTCACTTCCTCCTTTGCTAACCTAGCATCTTCCAGTTTACAAAAATATATGTGCACACTCTGCATGGCACTGGGCGGGGACTGACTTATGCTAAACCTTCCCAGTGGATTTCATTCATGTTTTCCACATTACCAGCACTTTGACAACGGGCTGTGGTTGATGTGAATCATCCATATTTGCTTCCTCTAACAGGCGTACATGCTTTTAAGCGCCATGTTAGAGATACTGGAGCTTTTGGGAAAAATGTGTCTTTGGCAATCATGAGTTGGAAACTGGTAATAATTATGGTCACTGCAATATGACACGAATGTAGGATAAAGGTCATTAACCTGGGGTCACTAGAAATCTAGAGAAAAACTAGTTTTAAATCATATATAAACCACCTTCAAACAGTGAGAGGGATGTAGGACCAACTGCTGACATGACAGATTTTCCATTTTAATCACTCATGATCTCATAAGCAACTTGGTGCTTACATCTCTAAGAAACATCAAGTACGTAAGTTGACCATTTTTTTCAAATTAAGTGATTCTCAAAGCAGATCTAATTTGTGCTGACACAAAAATAGTGCATCTAGAGTAATCCTATGTCAGCTTTTGAAGGACCTATTTAGATGTCTATGTAGGAAACAACATCAGTAATGTTTGCTCTTTGAATTCCGCACTTCAACAACCTTTAGCCTGGATGGGATCCCAATTTGGTTAGCGGGGCGGGTCCATGATTCAGAAAACTTTGTGGTTGCTAAAAGTTGGTGTTTTTCACCACAACGTTTGGTGGAGCAGAATCACATCCCTCTCCAACCATCCAGGCCATGTAAATCTAAAGATTATGTCAGCAACGTGACCACAGAGAGAATAACGCAGCAAGCCCTGATTAGCATCTACTCCAGGATCTCATCCATAGTTATCAACCATATAATAACTGACAAAGCTCCCTGTACAGCATTTTGAGGAATGCGAAGCGAATCCAACTATCTCTGCAATGTCTTTCTCACTCCCAGCTTATAAATGGGTGACTGTGGCAACCGCATGCATTAGAGCTGTGTGTGTGTGTGGGGAGGGAGGGAGGGGTTTGCACGGGAAATTTCAGAATATCCATTCACATCCTGGTGATGAGAAGAAATAATGTCAGAGTGTTGATTAAGTGTCTGACCCACACATTCACTATTCAGGTTGTGCATAAAGAATTCTACACATCATAAGCCGGTTTCATGCACATCTCCATGGGAACAACACTGCAGTAAAATATTAACCTTCATTCCCTTTCTCATGTAGTGAATAGACCACAAAGAAAAGCAAACTGATGTGTGATGAATCACGTCAGATTTTCTGATCAACTGATTTGCCACACAAAATACAGATAACTGCAAATATTGCAGGCGTTCACGCTTACACAGCGGTGTCACAGTCGTATGATATATCTAAATCAACATGCACTCGACAGTTTACTTCACAGTCTACCTACTTCCCCGTCCAAGCCTCAAACACCCCCTTCGCACTCACATTTTGTCATGCTATTTGCTTTGTTTCATTCCAGTCTAAACCAAATGTCGCCCACCCACATGTTCACATGTGGGAACACTTTAGGAGAGAAAGTGCTCACTCTGCTCCCTGAATGAATTGATAGGAGGGGAAACACTAAGTCTTATGTAGCGCTTATGCATTTAGAGGTGTTATCCCATCTGCAGAAGGACAGGCAGATTCAATAAACTCAGCCGGGATTACACCTCGGGGATATACATTCACTGGGTGACAGCTGCATTTTTTTTCACTCCAATTTTACTACAGTATTAGAGTGGCATGTGACCTGACTAGCCAACTATTCCACCCCAGAATTACTCTCTTTCTACCTGCCCACCTCTAAGATGCAATCCTATATGGTTGGCAGTAATTGTGTTGCAGACAAGGATATGCATAAGCCACATACTGTAAATCAAGCTGGTGCATACTGACTTCCAAAGTCTATTCACTTTTTTTCACAAAGCAAAATTGCTGCCAAGTTTCCACAGTCTTTTATGTGTGAATCAATTGACTAGCTGCTGCAGCAAATGTATTACTGTAAGGGCTTTCATAGACAATGTTGTTTGGCAAGGTAATAGTTTCATTCTCTTCTGGGGAGAGTGTTAATGTCTATGATCTCTCCTGGTGATGACATTTCCATCTCCTGCAACACCTCCCTGCATTTATTTGGTGTCCCCTCATCTACCCAGTATTGTAAAAGAGCATTTTACTGTTTAAAGACATGTATTCGGTGTCCTGGATAACAGACCTGATCAGACCTACAGAAAGTTCAGGAGGAACTATTGGGACCATTTGTTTCCTTTATTCTTGGTATCTGTGCTCTGAACAGCTCTTCTGAGGTCAATCTCAGTTTCAACACTAAACAACGCATTCCCGGGGGGCACAGCTACAACACAGAATCTTTTGTCTAACTGTAGAACGATGAATATTTAAACAATCTGAGATGACTTTGTAATATTATCCAGCTTTATGCAAATCGACAATTCACGATCAGAGGAAAATGTTGTCCCTGCACTTCCTTTAACCTTGAGACAAAAGAAGCAAAGAGTGTGGAAATGGCTCAACAGATGGAGGACTATCTTTTCTTTGTCTGGTTTTCATTAAGAGTCGCAGCGCTTTTGTTCTTTGGTGTAATTTAGACGTAACTTAGACATATACACATAATCAGAGACAGACGCAGATGACGTGTATGTTGTTGCCTAATTTCAGCTACAACACCTTCTCAGTTATCAAATGCAGATTGTATTTCCTGCCCATGTGTGCTACAGACACTGCTTGGGGACAGCTAGACAGTATAAAACAGTGTATATTTTAAGCGCATCATTAGTGGAACAGTCTGTTAATCCCAATTGTGTCAAACCAGAGCTGCAAGAGAACATGTCCAAGAATCAAGTGACGTGCAAGCTCACAGCAGTGGCCAAATCATCATTTTCCAGAGAAACTCTGTAGAAAAGACTACTGCAGTGATGGAGAACAACTCAAATAGAAAATAATGTTTGCAGAGATATGAAAAAAAGTTTCCAGACTCTCAAAATTTATGAAAGCCTTAAAATCTTCCAGCACATCTTTTAAATAGATTTCAAACTTTCCAATATTTTCAGTTTGCTCACTCAGGTCAGCTATACCAAATTTACAATATGTCAAGTGGACCCACCTTAAGTTTTAAAGTTTGTCAGACTGTGTCACCAGCATTGTGGAAATCCAGCATCATAAAGGTTCAGATTCTGTGAATTTATCTAAAAATGGCTTCCTATGTATGACTGCGTAATTTGTATGGATTATGTATTTATTTTAGGGACGCACGATAATTTTTTTTAAAACTGTTACCGATAACCAATAACTTTTCGTCCATGTTTCAGTGGTTCATGTGTAACATCCTTGGTTAATGGCAGCTACAACCAAAATCATGACCGAGTTGACGAGTTGTTTTCCGACATGAGGGAGTATTTTAATGATTTTTTTTCAGCCAGAATGTTGTTTTTCCGATTACATCGATGCCACTTGAATGCAGCATTCACTTCAGACCGTTCAAGTCTCGTGGGAGTTTTAGCGATTGATTAAAACAACAACTCACATCGCAGTACTGACAAATTATATATATATATTATTGGGGCCATTCTTTATGATATAGGACTTATCGGAATGACGTCATAATTTCTTGATATCGTGCCAATAATTATCTGACCGATAATTATCGTGCACCCCTAACTGATTTAATTTATTTTTTAACTTTTGTTATGTTATTGTGCTGTTTCAAATTTGGAATTGCACTTAATTCCAGTTCTTTGACTTGCGGTAGTTGTGACAGTGCACTGACATACATCAATAAGAAATAGAGCAGAAACAACAGAAGCAATATTGTTGTGATGTCTTTCTTAATTCCAGTTATTTACAGTGTAATACAGAGCAGTTGTGTTGTCTGACCTCCTGTCACTGCTGTGCCAAGTTATCCCACAGAGCTTTATGAAAGGAAGGTAACTACGCTCCCACAAGCTATGAGTAGTGTTTGTTATTGCTGCTGTAGAGTAATTGGCTACGGTTGACTCATGCCTCAGGCAACAGCCTCCATCACCAGGTAGTTGGAGCCCAATCAGTTGATGCATTGTTTAGTATCACAAGACCTGCATTTTCCTCCTTCATGAGTGACTGAATCCAATTAAAAAGTGTCCCAATCTCCGGACAAACTGCTCCATTGCACTTTTGCTTTGTCGTCATGGCTGTATGTGTTTGTTGCTGTTCATTAATGCAGCGGTGACTGGGACTGTGGATGGTCGTGGGTTGTTGGTAACTGCGTGCAAACCGGGCTTCAAGGAGACAGCTTAAGGGATACATACAAGGCTTGTGAATATGGCCAATTAGTGCCAAGAGTAACGTGGCAAAAGGGAGCAGTGGTCCTTACCTTCACACGTACGTCCATCCGTCATCAGCGAGAAGCCAGGGAAGCAGGAGCAGCGAGCCCGGCCTGCCACTGGTGTACACTGTTGACTGCAAGCACTGTTTTCTGAAAGAGACGAGCGGCATGATCGCAGCCATCTCTGAATTCCACACAGCCTTTCCTCCAGGTTATTCATTCACTTTTATATTTCTCATCTCTGTGCTGTCTCTTTGTTGTTTGTCATGCTGTCTTGTGCACCAAATGACGCTACAATCACCCCCCTCACACTGATTGCCACTCCCTAAAGTAGGGGGCCTCTTATGAGCCACTGCAATCACACAGCAAAATCAATTCTCCCTGCTTAACAGCTCAATAGTCCTGTCACAAAGAGGCATGGGCCAGAAACTGTTTCCCCACAACCTCTCCCCAACAAACTCCCCTCTAAAATTGTCTGCTTGTGAAAAATTGATCAGCGTGTTCTTAGAACTAACAGTAGTGGGCACTTTCACTGAGTTCACGCTGCTGATCTTCTCATGAGTCGATCAAGATTCCGCTCATGACGTTGCATCAACTACGACTGAACAGATTATCAGCGAATGTGCATGCAGCGGGGCGGCTGTCCCTGTTTTTATTCTGTTCCTGAAGAAATCTTTTCACATAAGGTCCGTCATGCAGCACTCAGACACGTGATGTCAGCTCGGCCTGCTTGCTTAGTTTCTGTAAAAAAAAAGGAGCTGATGCACTGAGCA
The DNA here is from genome assembly GCA_005024645.1 of Planiliza haematocheilus. Classification (NCBI taxonomy): domain Eukaryota; kingdom Metazoa; phylum Chordata; class Actinopteri; order Mugiliformes; family Mugilidae; genus Planiliza; species Planiliza haematocheilus. Next base: position 1,749,906 of record SRSE01000430.1, read on the forward strand.
GATGCATCCGGTTCAGTGGGCTTCTGAATATGAAGTTAGTGAGTGGAGCCACTGCTTGTACTCTATACCACATGACATGAAACACTCTCCAAAGTCCCCAACTCTTCCATCAATCATTCTACATAAAGCTGCAACAGAAAATGAAAGCCCATATCTGTGATTCTAGCTTCTTATACACAGCAGTTACAGCCATGTGTCATCTACTGTGGTAATAAGTTAGCATTACCTGCGCACGGGTCGCGGCGGACTGTGGTGGCTGCACTGGTTGAAGTGGTGGTGGTAGCGGTTTGTGTTGGTTCCACAGCAGTACTGTCCACCTCTTTGACTCTGTTGTCCTCATCAGGACTCACTGCACAACGTCAAGAACAGAGACCACAAAGCACATGAAGCGCTCCAGTTAACAGAGGGATTAGACCCACAAACGACTGTTATGCACATATGACTACGCAATGTTTCTGGATGGCGAAGAAAGCTTTTGTGGGGAATTTTGTTGAGCGTTCCTGCGCAAGTGCCATGGTGATGATGAGCGCTGCCATTAGTTAAACCACAGCATAACCGTATTAACATAACCATGGACACACATAAAGTCTAAATTCTTGTGTTCAAGCTTTTAGTGGAAATGAATAACTTTTTTTTTTTACTCAATTGCAATTACCTCATCTTCTGTCAGTGAATTCCAACAACAACACAGTATACTTAATTTTAATAAAACTGAAGTAGATTAAATAGGAGACATGTACAGAATTTTAAACATTATGAGGAAGACTACATACCGTATATAATATAAAACACTTCATCACATGGAGTTTGGCCTGACAGCTGGGATAAACACAAACCCCTAACTTGGGCCAACCAAGTGATAGTAGGTTACACTGCGATTGTGAATAAAACATTCTCAAAACATTTCAAATTGTTTGCATTATGGCAGGGTGCACAATCTCTCCGCTAGCCTTTACAATGGCAATGGAGGTCATTATTAGGGCTTCCAAATGGGTGGTAGGTGGAGAAAGACTGCAGGGAGGGCTTCGCCTCCCCCCAATTAGGGCCTACATGGATGACATGACGACAACAACGTCAACCGCTCCTTGTACTAGAAGGTTGCTGGATAAGTTAAATAGCAATCTGCAGTGGGCTAGGATGAAAGTGAAGCCTATTAAATCTAGGAGTATTTCCATTGTTAAAGGAAAAGTGGTAGATAAGAAGTTTGTTATAAATTATGAGGTAATTCCCACAGTGCTGGAGAAGCCAGTGAAGAGTTTGGGAAGATGGTACGATGCAAGCCTTAGTGATAAGGCGCAGTTTGAAGGGTTGAGGCAGGAAATGATTCAAGGTATTTCAAGCATAGACCGGTCAGGGCTACCAGGCAAGTTAAAATTGTGGTGCTGGCAATTTGGTTTACTGCCCCGGCTAATGTGGCCGCTGACGGTGTACGAGGTTGCCCTTTCAAAGGTAGAAAAGCTAGAAAGAATGAGTAATTCATTTATTAGAAAGTGGCTTGGTGTCCCACGCTGCTTAAGTAGCACAGCGTTGTACGGGAAAGGCATACTGGAGCTCCCAGCTACCTGCCTAACAGAGGAGTTTAAGTGCACTAAAGTTAGACTGGAAATGACTCTTACTCAGTCAAAGGATCCAGTGGTTAGGAGCGTAGCGCCTACTATTAAGACAGGGAGGAAGTGGAAGGCAAAAGAGGCAGTGCAGCAAGCACAGGCAGCTCTTAAGCATAGAGATATCATAGGCCATGTACAGCAAGGGCGTGGAGGCCTAGGATTGTGTGCAGGGAAACCTCTGTGGAGCAAGGCATCAGCAGTAGAAAGGAGAAAGATGATAGTGGAAGAGGTACAGAGGCAAGAAGAAACGGTTAGATGCTCGAAGGCAGTGTCGCAGGCTAAGCAGGGTCAATGGGTGAACTGGGAGAGTGTGGAGAAAAGGAAGGTTAAGTGGAGAGAGCTTTGGAGCATGGAGGCTAGCAGGATTAGATTTATGTTAGGGGCTACTTATGATGTGCTGCCAACTCCCCAGAACCTGAACCAGTGGGTAGGTGAGGATGCTGCCTGTCCACTGTGCACTTGTGTCTGCACACTTAGTCATATTCTGACAGATTGTACGGTTAGTCTCTCCCAAGGACGTTATACCTGGCGTCACAATCAGGTATTGAAATGTTTAGCAGCTGCAATAGAGGATAAACGGATGAATGTAAATTCCACGCCCATTAACAGAGAGAATAGATGTATTAAGTTTGTACGGGAGGGAGAAAAGGCGAGAGGAGCAGGCTTCAGGCATAACACGGGACGGCTAAGGGTAGGAGGAGCCTGGGAGATGAGGGCGGACTTAAATAGCCAACTGGTTGTCCCAGGTGAGATAGCTAGCACTCGACTACGGCCAGATCTGCTGTTGTGGTCTGAGCCAGAGAAAGTAGTGTATTTCATAGAGTTGACTGTCCCGTGGGAAGATAGAATTGAGGAGGCTAACGAGAGAAAAAAGAGCTAAGTATGCAGAGTTAGCAGCAGATGCAGAGCAAAATGGATGGAAGGCTTATGTCCGCCCGGTAGAAGTGGGCTGCCGTGGATTTGTGGCAAAGTCGGTCATTGCTCTGCTGAGTGAGCTGGGCATACGAGGAAGAAGCCAGAGGACTACGGTTAGCAATATGTCCCGGGCAGCAGAGAGAGCCAGTGACTGGTTATGGGTGCGCAGGAAGCATGCTAGCTGGGGAGCTAACTAACTATTGGGGAAGACGTAGTCCATGAATGGCATCTGGGAAGGAGGTCTTCCTGGGGTTAGGAGGGTAGTTGGATTATGGCTCTGCATTCTTTTCCTTTTTCACATCTCCCCTCCCCTACCCCTCGTTGCCTTCGGGCTTAGGAGGGTGGGGAGGTTACAGGATACGCCTATTCCGGCGGGGATCTAGGTAGAAGTGTAACTAACACTCCCCATTTCTCATTCCTGTGTTTCTTATTTCTTTTTTTTTCCTCGTTGACTCTGTTTCTCTTCTCCTTCCTCTTTGCTGTTGGGCATTCTGTGTCTTTGTTTTTTTTCTTCTTAAAATTGGGGGATAGATGGAGATATAGAATGGTGATTTGACCGAGTGGTTTCACTCATGGTTCTGAGTTCTTGCAAGGTATGATGGGAAATTTCCTTTACATGCAAGTATAGGTGGTATTTTAGATTTGTTTAATACGATTTGTCCGGCTAGTGAGTATAAATATGGGACGTGGGGCATGGGACAGAGAATATTAGATGGGGTTGAGTGTAATGAGGTTGGGATAGAGGTTTATTTCGGTATTATCTTAGAATAGGGAAGGTGAGTTGGACACCATAATAAGCTGAGGAGTTCGTGTGGGGGACCCAACAGAGTTTTGGGAGGGAAGGATCTTTTATTGCTGGATGGGAACATATAGGTAAGAGGATTCTTCTTGGCTTTGGTTTGAGTTTGCATTAGATCCTGGGGTTGCGCGGTGTATGGAACACAGGAATTAGGTCATTTTTAGAATTTCAGAGGTAGGTGTGAAATAGGTGAATGGTGAAAGGTTTTCTGAGGTAGGTGGGGAGCCTAGGGGTTGGGGCATAGGGTGGTTGTATTTGGTCGGAATAATTTACTTCTTTGGTTCCAATAATTTTGGGAGGATTGAGAGGATTTGTTGGAGGGGCTGACTGTAAGGAACACACCCTGAGACATGATCAATCTCATGATCAATCTATTTATTTTTTTTACTATGTGAGATGGATATAGGATATAGGTTATTGCTCATATTACATGACTGCAGGCTTGGTAGGGCCTCTTAGTCGAACAGGGCCTCTAAACGTGTTTTGCCTGGGATTTCGGCACAAGGGATAGTAACATCTTGTCCTGTGTATTATAAATGAACATGAGTTTGTCCACCCAGATGTTGTTCAGTTTTTATTTTCAACAGTGAGGTAATATTTTTTTTTTTTTTTAGATGCATAGACAACCTGGTTTAAAATGCTTACAGGTTTAAAACGTGAGCAATATAATACCGTATGTGTGAATACTCAGCTTTCTCTGTCTATATAGCATCTACTGCTTCACTTGACTGCAGTTACCGTCAACACTGACTGGATATCCATACTTAAAGTTTGAGGAAAGTAGCAGCTTGCCAGGCAATGGAGGCTTACTGAAGGATGCTAACAAGCTGCAGAATGGACAATGCACTGGTAATACAGGAGGGTGGCTAATAATAGTAACTAAAAATCAGAATACTGCTATTGGCTGCCGTGTTGCATGAATGATTAGCACATACTCAGGGTTCAAGCCAAAACCTGCTGGAGCAACGTGTCGAGCACGTCACACAAACATCTGTTTAACACTGGAATGAACCAGGCCACTTCACTGGGTTTTTGCTTTGACGACATTCTTAAATTTACACCATTCACACACGACTGTGCTGCAGTACCTGGCGCACAGGAGTGCCCGTCCTGCTGCAGGATGTAGCCCCGGTGGCAGCCGCAGCGGTAGGAGCCCCAGATGTTGATGCATGTGTGCTGGCACAGCTGGCCGTGGTAGAGCTCACACTCATTCACGTCCTCTTGCTCCTCCACCGTGTTGGCAGCTTCGTCTGTGGCACCGATGGAGAAGGCCTCCTTGGGGAACTTGCTGTCTGAGACTGTGGGGGAAGGGGTGGCAGAACCAGATTGGAGTATAATTCATCCTGCACACTTACTTCATGAAACTAAACAGACAAAACAACATCTGTTCCATTTCTACATTTACATTCAGGGTGTTTAAGTGATGCCGTAAAACAGAGCTTCAACTCCTGAATTACGACCATTACAAGAAATCACTAGCAATGGTGCAATGGATTTATAGAACCTGTATGAGCACAAGACACTAATGAAAGCGTGAAGTGCTGGGGGAAGCAATATATGCTTTATGGCAGTTAACTGGACTCCTGCTTGAGCACAGCTTTTACTGCAAACTGAACAAGCACTAAGCTTTATTCATGTGGTGTGAGGTATGTGGCATTACCTCACACTATAGAATCACACTTCTGTATTGCTAAAACATATGACTTCTCCCCTCATGACAAAGTGTTAACAATACATGTGACCAAGGAACTCACGGCAGTTTTGTTTAACCGGTAAAGTTACAATTATTAAAATGAGACAGCTGCACACTAAGAGATGCAAGAAAGGCCATGCACTAATATCCAGATCAGCAGTATTGTGCAGCTGTGAAGAGGAGGAACGAGTGTTTATGGCCAGATAGCTGAGTTAGAGGATCTTTTTATAATGGCAAGACTCGCAGGTTGCTGCAACCAGGATGACGGTAGCGTTCTTGAACAATGTCCAAGACTTAAAGGATCCGCTGCAAACATCTTGATGCCAGGTATTAGACGGCACCTTCGGGTCTTGTGGAGTCCTGGCCTCGGTTGGACACAGATGTTTTGGCAGCACGTAAAAGTTTCTAGCATGTTAGGTATGATGTTTTAGCAGAATTCTGGGGAACTAAACACTGAACACCACTACAAAGTGAGACTAGGTTTAAAATGCATTACGTGTGCTTTGTGTTTAGGCCACCAGGACTAGCAACTGTAATAAAGTAAAGCAAGCCTATCAACCTTTGGATTTCTCTGAAAATAGTTTGCATTGAGCTCTCTCAATTAAGAATGAATGAATGAATGAATGAATAAATAAATAAAAAGACAGCTGGGATAGGCTCCAGCAGACCTCTGTGACCCTTAACAGGAACAAGCAGGTACAGAAGATGAATGAATGAATGAATGAATGAATGAAATAAAAACTGTATGTGGTGTATGTGGAGAACAATGGAGGGACTACAGTCAAGTAAATATTTCTGACAGTCAATACCTGGGAATTAAATTCAGAGCGTGTTTCCTGCTTTAATTAAAAGGCAGCGAGTCATAAGACTGAAAACATATCCCCCCGGGGAATAATTACAGTGCACCTCATCCATATTTTCATCCATAAAACTCTCAAAAAGTAAACGCATCCTCCAAGCATTCCAGGATTGAACTTGAGTGTGTGTGTGTGAAAGAGAGAGGAATAGTTTACGCACACCGACAAAGCTTCTCCAGATTTTGCCATTCTTAAACCTTTCACAGCTTTCAGCAGGTTAATTGATTCCCACTTTAGAATGACATCATTCAAATATCCCTTTTACAGCCGAAGGAAATGAGCTGCAGCCGATGGTTAGAGCAGAGCCTATTAAAGGGCGGGATTAAGAGGAATCCCTCTGATGTTGTGAGTAAAATAGCATGCAAAGGCATCACAGAGACTGACCTTACCTCACCATCATACTACTTCCTATTAAAGAACAACCACAAAAACGTAATGACGAAATGCAGTTCCATGCCGCGTGTCTGCTCCCAATATATAAACCATAACGTTGAAGAGCAGCCCGACAAACCACAAATCAATCACTTAAGGAGGATTTGTGCACTTCTGTTAATGCATTAATTGCACAGCTGAGTCAGACATGTCTTATCTCACACATCACATCCCCCTGATGTCATTGATGAAACACGTGCAGACCGACCCCTCCTACTGGAGTTCACGGCTGCAAACAAGATATACAGGTCCTATTCAGAGATGGGCTTAACAAACAATTACATTTTATAGTTGCAATAAGATACCGGGTGCTGAAATGTTTTTGCAGTGAATCTCAGCAGCTTGAAAATTCACCAGTGTCAGTGTCACTGGCATTAGTTGCTTGATGTATCAGAGACGGAGGAAAACAGCCTGAGTTGCCATCTGTTCCCGATTCATCACAGCTCACATACATCTTTTTCCATTACTCTGAGTGGTAACGTGACTCCTGACCAATCAACCCAGAGCATCTGTCTTTCGGAGCATCAGACTGAGGCCATAGTCCACCTCCGACATACGTTTCAATGAGGACAAAATAGTGATGGGTCAGGTATTTTGTTAGTATTTAGTTAGTTAGTTTGGGGTTTGTAATGCACATAAAAGGACCAAATTAAGTATGTGCAAAATATCTATTTTGCCTCTTTGTAATGCATAAAAGAAACTGGAAGGCTATTCACAGCTGCAAAACATTAAAACTAATTGTTGACTGTGGTGAGGTGGCCAAGATGGAAAACAAAGCATTCAATCTTTTCCCTTTCATGTTTTGGGTGAAATGCTGCATTCATGCATACATTTCCAAAGTCATCATTTAAATTACATCTCAGCAGGGATTTTTGGTGCTTTGTGTCATTAATGTATGTATACACCAATCAGCCACAACATTAAAACCACTGACAAGAGAAGTAAATAACATTGACCATCTTGTGACATTCCAGTGTTCTGCTGGGAAACTTCTGGAACTGACATTCATTCATGTGGATGTTACTTAGACATGTAGCACCCACCTAGACCAGACCAGGCACCACCACCACATAGCAATGACAGAGATGGGGCGATGTTTTACCAGAGGGAGAAAGAAAGGTATTCAGTATTTCACTGTTTCATGCAGTATTTTACTGTTTCATGGAGTACTACTTGTCGGACCCCAAAGTGCAGTTATTCCATTGCATTTCTCTTTCTGAATTCTTAATCATATAATTCATTGCACATTATCAACTCCAGCGCCACTGCTCTTTAATCTGATTTGTCTGCAGAGGATTTTGTTTCTCTGTATCCATGGCTGAGGTGCCTTGAGCTGGTACCTAATCCCCAAATTGCTCCCCAGACACTACCCTAGTGCCAGCCCACTGCTCTAACTCTACACAGTACCGTGTGAATAAATGGAAGGGTCAAATGGGATTTCCCCATGAGGGACCAATAGGGGAATTTTTCTACTACTAATTCTATTAGTTGAAACACGCCCCATAATGAAATCCCTGTGGCGTGTTACCAGGCTCATATTGGGATAAGAGTTAGATCATCCAAGCTTCTGACTGCTGAATCAAACATTCAAAACCAATTGTTCAGTGCAACATGACAACATCTAGTTACCCCACTCACCGTACATGTCAACTTAGATATCGTAACAGCCCTGGAGATTTGGCCGGAGCATCCAGTTCCAGCTTGCAGCTTTCTCAAGAACCACTCATCCAAACAGCTTCACACTTCACACACGCAATACGTTTTATTTAAGTGGAAATTCTCTTTTTGTGTCTTTGTATAATGATGTTATGTAATCGTGAATGATTGATTTCAGTAATTAGTTGCAGGAAGAATGGGGAGTTTCTGGGGGAACAGAATGTTTCCGTTTTTTGATTCAGACACTGGTTGTAGATTGCAATCAAGATTTAAACATGCATCTTATGCGTAGTAGTCAGTGAGCTGAAGGTTTTAAAGGCCCTGCTGACGATGTACTTGAACACCATTGTTAAGTGGGAAGTAGATCAGGTGAGTGTTTGTCGAAAGAAGTGTGGCATTAAAACCATTGCAGAAGAATTAAATAACTTTAACCATCTTGATGCAAACTTTCTGCTGGGAAACTTTTAGACCTGGCGTTCATTCATGTGGATGTTACTTAAACATGTAGCCCCCACCTAGAACAGACCAGGCACCCCCACCCCCATAGCAATGACACTCCAGCCTATACTCCACCTCAAGTAGTTAATTCTGTGAGTATTTCTGTCACCATATCCATCATTTTTTCTTAACTAACTTGAATTTGGACAGCAGGCAGAGAAAACAAAATTAGCTTAGTAAAAAAAAAATTGTAAGAAAATACACCTGGTTGACATAAACTGGAAATAAATTCTTAGTACTCAAGCAGTTTCTTTCAACTGACTGAATTCCATCTGGTTGAGAAAATAATGTATTACGACAGAAAGCTCTAGTACATTGGCTTTCTCATTGGCCAATGTACTAGGCTTCTTGGGTTTCTCCTTGTGTCCGTCTTGTCTCTTTCACCAGCAACGTTGGCTTCAGGGAAGGCTGCTATAACTTCTGTGTACTTGTTCTATATACGTTAATGTTTTTCCACCACGTAAATGCAAATGTTATCAGTGTGTTCATGATGACTGTGTTTATCTTGTTAAAAACTCCATGGAAGTAATAAAATACAGTGGGTAACAAATACCTTTTCGGGGCAGGGTGGTCGGTCTGGGCTTCTGCTTTCTCTTCAGCGGGATCTGGCTGAGACTTTCCTCTTCCCCACAGCAGGTGAGGAAGACGTGACTGCACGGGTAGCCCAGTAGCTGGTGTACGCCACAACCCCGTCCTTCGCTGCGCGCCCGCAAGCCAAGCGCACAGCAGCTGCAGCACACCTACCCAATGACACACAACAGCAGAGCCTGTAAGAAACATTTCAGCACGCTGCCCTTCACATCCACAATCACCACTTCTCTTTGTGACCCTCTACTTTATGCACTGTTTAGTAGAAAGCCGAGGAGGCAAACATCGTGACATCTGAACTGACAAGGGCTGGCTGTGGCTCAGTAGGTAGAGCGGGTTGTCCATGAACCAGAGAGTTAGCAACTCGATCCCCAGAATGTGCCACTTGAGCAAAACACAAGGCCATTTACCGTTTAATAGCTGGCTGGTTAATCCCTCTGCAGATGATATCAGCTGCTGCCTCAAGGCTTACAACAACCCATCCAAAGAAAAGTTTCACCTTTATTTTTGTAACTTTCCTCTAAACTCGGTGAGTACAGGACCTGCCCTGATGGTTTGGCTCTGCTGCCTTAACACATAAACACCGGCCTCGGAGGCCAAACCAAAAGGTTTACTTTCAGAGAAGCAGGGAATGCTGTTCTAGCTGATGCTCTCCAACGGCTTAAGACCCATTTCCATGTGGAATTATTCACAGCTTTGAGGCGCAGACAGTAATGGTAGATATCTGGAGTTGGTTAACCGCTACATTTTGACCAGTATATAACATAAACAGATTTAGATGGAGAAACCTTAAAGGAAACCCCTCTTCTGGGAAAGATATCTGGATGTTGAAACAGACACAGAAAGTTGGGGTGTCAAACTCTTGCACATGGAATGAATTTGCAAGGTGCAAAACTTACACAGAAGACAATGAGTGCATCAGCTATACCTAATTTTTCCACCAGGGGTCGCACTGTTTTAGTCAGAGTTGCGTGGTGCAACAGTAAGACCAAGTACAGTAAACAGCAGCAATGTGCTGAAATTGTTTTGAAAACATTTTGTAAAAGGATTATTATACTATTATTATGGTCCAGTCTGCTTTAGATCAGATGGACTGTATGTGGGCTCTGAACAAAACTAGTTTGACAAGCCTGGGTTAAAGTCAAAAATACTAAAACCATATTGTTTTGGTCAAGACAACACAGTTCAAGACTGGATGATTTGAACTATTTCACCTGTCCATTTGTGTCATCTTGAACCATTTGAACCTTGCACTACCTACGTGACTCTACCACGTTCAGTGTTTGTTTTATGGAAAACTTGGCGTATAAATGTGTCCACCATCCACCTGTGATGTCATGTCTTTCCGTCAGGACTCAAAATCGACCACTTGTGTCAGTTTTCCACTGCACGTACCTGGTAGGTGTCATCCGTGCATGAGCCTTCATCGTGCTCTTCACAGGTGCCCCCTGCTCTGGCGGACGTCACGGCGGATTCACACTGTTGCTCCCTCACGGAGCTTAGGCAGCACTGCTCCTGCGCGACACTGAAACACAAGCACGCACATGCAGTCTAGAGGTATTTGGACTGTTGCATTGTTAATTTGCTTCATATTAAATTTGAAATGAAGAAATAAGTTGTCACATGGCTAACACAGAGAGACAGACAACCATTCACACTCACACGCACACCTACGGCCAATTTAGAATCACCAGTTGACTTAACAGATGGAATCGAACCCAGAGCCTTCTTGCTGTGAGGCATCAGTGCTAACCACCATTCCACTGTGCCACCCATTTATAAATCATTCAGAATATATTAAAAATGTAAAATGAGCTCATTTGCAAAGGGCTCGAATGTAGCTTGAAGCAACTACACTAGGGCATGGCCATTATAATTGCACAGTACCACTGTGCACCATGGTATTAATATGGAATGGGCTATTACCATGATGACTTTTTTATGTCATCACCATGGTGCGTTTCTGCAAAGGATATAGGGACGTTTAGATATTCTGAGAATCCACCCTTGTATTGTACAAATGACGTGCCTAAACCCTGGATGCTATACTTTCCCTAATGTGCAGAACTGTACACCTCCAGAGTGTAATACAGGCGACCTGAATTTCAAGCTTGGTAGACCTCTTCATGATGAAAATATTAATTTAATGGTCATGGGTAAATTCGGCAGAAGGCCCCTGTCAATTATCTCATATACGTAAAGCTGTATTTCATGTCAAAGCAGCATTCGAAAGAATATTTGTTGAACTCCAAATTCATTGTGACACCAGGGGCCACGTCGTTTACTTGCAAACAGAGTGCTCATCACTGTTCAGCAGAGGCATGTGGTTGCAGTGACGGTTTTCAGCGGCCCATCTGTGGCCAGCAGTGCAGCAGCTTTGCAGCAAGTCTTCGGCAGAAACATCTGGACCTGCAGGAAGCACAAAGACATGCAGGTATGCTTACATGAGCGGACGCCAAGATGGACGGAATAAAAACAACTGCAGTAAATCCTACATATCTGCACAGCTACACTGTATGCAGCACATAGAGGCCTTCAGTACGCGGTAAATACATTAAGCTGTCTGACAGAAACATATGGTAGACTGCATCAGACCTCAAAGGCACCTTGAAAATTTCTCCAGCTGACTAAGACGTGCAGAATACAGGAGTTCATTTTATGATTGGGATTCTTTTTTTAATCACGTCGGAGGGAACCTTCTCATTTTAGTCTAATCAGTCATAACATTATGACCACCTTCTTAATATTGTGTAAGTCTACCTTCTGCCTCCAAACCAGGTCAATGTTTTTTGAGTTGTTCCTAAACCATTTGTGTGTGTGTGTGTGTCCGTGTCAGGCTAACTCCTGCTGGGCATGGCTGCTGTCATCAAGGAGTGTCATTGCTATGGGGCGGGGGTGCCTGATCTTGTCTAGGTGGGTGCTACATGTCTAAGTAACATGCACACAGAAATGCCAGGTCCCAGCAGAAAGTTGCATGATGATTAAAGATGATTAAAGTTATTCAATTCTCCCCTCAGTGGGTTTTAATGTTGTGGCTGATCAGTGTAAAAATTGTTTCCAGACGCTCAGTTCTTAAGAAAGAAATGACAAAAACATCTTCTACTGTGTGTGCAATAGAGCAGAGATGAGGGTGGAGGTATTTTCTTCAAAGACTTACACTTTGACTGAACTTTTCTGTTCAAAGTGTTCATTCACTTCATACACCTGCTTATAAGATGCCACATTCCGTTATCCAGTCGATAAGAAGCCTTCTGAATGGCTGACACAGACATTCCTGCAGGTTATTTTGCTAACGTAGCTAAAAACATAAATGCACATGCGTAGGTAGTTGAATGCACAGAATATACAAAAGCTATTCCCACAATAGTGTTTCAAGCAGGCAATAAGCTTAAAAATGCTGTAGTGAATGCTGATAAAGGCAAGAAGAAACCTCATAGAAGGTTCGGCGTCATAGCGACGTTGTATTGCTACCATGTGAACTCTATCACACATAATATTCCTAAAAGTGTTGTCAGCACCTCAGCAGGTTCCTTATGTCATGTCAAGGTTTATGTTACTCAGTTTTGGTGAGCCACGTATGACCGGCCCTGATATTGGTCATATGATGTCATGCTGAGGCCTGGACTTCACAATATTTTCTTAAGTCTCCTGTACCATGACATTAACAGCTTAACATCTTAACCTATCATGGGTTTCTCCATCTTTAGACCGTCGATAGTAACAACACTTTATCAGTGAACCCCCTTAAAAGTCATACTGTTTGGAAGATGCTCCAACTTGATCAACTATAGCAGTTCCATGAAATTATTCATTACAGGCTTCTTCAAACAACTGAACCTTTAACACTACACCAGATAATATAACCATAATACAACCCTGTTTTTGTTTTAAGAAAAGGCACTGTGTGAAGCAGAGACACAGTTTGAGTCACTGACAGAGTTTATCACTGTTCATCCCGGAGCTTGAAGTGGAAAGGGTGAGCAGCTTTAAGTAACCTGGGGGTCCACATCACTGAAGACCTAACCTGGGCACTAAATGCCACACAGCTGGTCAGGAGGACTCACCTAAGGCTGGAGGTATAGAAGTGTGAAATGTGGGACTACAAGACTAAAGAAGCCTTTTTTTCCCACTGCCATCAGACTCCTGTTTACCTCGTCTGCACATTAATCACTTTATTCATATAGCCATATTTACATCGTCTATGAATGATTGAGAAAGTTTGTTTTTGCGCATATTGTGTATTGTATTATTTGTTCTTTAAAAGTGTCTTGTTTTGCATGTCATGCTGCTCATATGTGCCTTAAATTGCCCCAAACAGAATTACAGAAATGTCATTGCCATTTTGTGATCGTTGAATCAAAATGGAATCATGTCATCGTAATTAACCAAAGGAAATGTGTCTAAAACTTTTTTTAAACTGGGAAACCATTACTGAATTCACGCCGTTCATATTTCTAAACATCACATGTCTGCTGATGCTCAGAGCAGAAGTAAAAAATCTAAGTTCATTGCTTTCAATTAGCTGCGTTGAAGCAACACTTCAAAATGAAAATGAGTGTGTAACAACAAGCCTGACTGCTCTGCGTGGAGCTCAGTAGCTGGATGTACACACCGTGAGACAAGCTGCTGCTGCTGCTGCTTGGCACTACAGAGCACCAAGAGCCTGTCAGCCTCCCCATCGCTGCCGCGTCACACCCAAAGCGTCTTACCCTGCTGCTTTCATACACATATTAGCATAAACTTTCAAGCGCACACACCAAACTTCACTGTATGCCTTTGAAGAAAAGCCACTGACAAAGAGCTTTTGTTTTTCAACTCAATAAAGCTTCGCTGGCTTGTATACAGTGCACAAGCATTAGCATATTCTTCACACTGCAACTAAAAGAAGCTTTGTTTTGTGACTTTGAGGACATGAACTTAATTTCATCTCATCATCATTTGTGATGTGAAGGATGGCAGGGGGACTGGAGCCTATCCCAACTGTCATCGGGCGAGAGGGTACACACTGGACAGGTCTCCAGTCTATCGCAGGACTAACGCACTCACACCTACGGGCAAATATGAATCACCAGTGAACCTAATGAGCATGTCTTTGGACAGTGGGCTGCTGTATTTCATTGTGTGGATTCCTGTACAAAAACATACCTGCTTGTTTTTGTAATTAAAGTAGCACTGTGATCTGATTTAGCTTCAGACTTTCTGCATAACTTATTTTGTGAATGGCATACATGTACATTCAGATAAAAACATAACCACAGAGCCAAAGGGCTTTAAATAGTTCTGCTTTGAGCTTCACTTTCAAACTTTTTTTTTTATTTCACTTGACGCCATTCAGCTTCATCCCAGTCCCTGATCCTTTTAAGCTGGGTAAACAATCATTTAAAGTGAATACAGTCTGCAGCTTACTGTGCATAATTTATAGGCTGTCTTCAGAAAATAACTTGGAGTTGAGAAGATGCTTGAAAGTAAAATCAGTTTCTCATTCCATGCCCTTTGTGTCTTGCTCTGTAAAACATTATTATTTTAGAATCCATGTCATTTTTGAGAACCTACTTCAAAAGATCCTAATCTCAAACACAGGGATGTCTGAAGCTAGTCTGCCAGCATTTTACTTGAGTCTTAATGCAATATGCAGTGTGGTCTGTGAAATAAAGAAACAAGGACATGTTTCTGGTTGCAATACCAGAAATCAGAGGCTGGGTTTACCTCCCGGGGGTGCCCTGGGGCAAGAATATGTTGCTTAGCCCCTATTGATCTCAGTATTACAGGCTAAGGCCCTGTCCACATGAAACCGCATTTTTGCGTAAACGCAGATGTTTTTAATCGTTTTGGCCTATCGTCCAGACGAATCCCGTAAACGCATAGCCCTAAAACGCACTTTTTTGAAACCAGGTCCCAGGGTGAATAAATTCGAAAACGCACTTCTTGTGGATCCGTCTGGACAGGGGAATCCGGACATTTTGGAAAACGATGATGTCATCGCCACCATCGCCACACCCCTCGAGCAGCCTTCCACCTCTTATATCCCGCGAAACATCTCATAACAACATCAACAACAATGGCGGACTTCATGCTTGTGTTACTACTGGAGAAGATATTGAGCCTATCATGTTTACTAGGGCAAAATCAAATTTTTCCTTGAGTTTGGTTTCTTCTAAAGCCGATTTGTAAACAGCGCTCAAGCTTTGAGTCGTGTAAAGACGGATCCATCTGGACACGGATATTTTTGAAACAGTGCCAGCGAAAACGGATAGGAAAAAGATTGTTTTCGTACGTGTGGACAAGGCCTAAATGGCATTTCACGAGTTCCTCCAGAGGTGCTGTTTCTTATCAGAGCACAGTTCAAATGCCTCCGTATCAGGTTGTAGCACACATGACACAGGTAACACATCTGTGATGGCATAATTGATAAAGAAAAGCTGAATGCCATCAACAGTCTAATAAATATCATCTGTATAGTAAATATATAATATATATACTGTATATAAATATAAGCAAAACCATTCTTCTAGTGAGCATGTAAGCAGTAGTGATTTATAATGATGTGTAATGCCCCCTGGAAGCAAAACTACATCAAAGTGTACAACTTTGTGCAGTCTGTAAAGTTGGTAATAGTTTGACAAATTAGCCAAGACCAGTTATAGGTAATTAGTGCATTTTGAACCCAAACAGAGTCTTCTACACGTACACCAAAATAAGCAAAGTTTGGATTAAATATTTTACAAGAGGAAGCATGAATGTGTGTCAGAAAGGGCCATGGCCTATATACAGACAATTTTCTGGGCATCACGGTTGAGATATAAAATGGTAGCACTATTGTGCAGTTCAAAAGTACAATACTGTCAATGGACCGAGTCAGTGCGAAGTTTTGAAACCCTGTGATTCAGGAACCAACCAGCTGTAATGTGAACGTATTTCTTCACTTAACTCACGTAGTCAAGACAAGTTTTTGACACTGAACTCAGTTTAACACATTTTCAAAAGTTAAACCTTAAGTAATCCATTGTCTTGACTGCTTGTGAGCTTTGTCTATGTGCCCAATGTTCATTTAAGTCACATCTTTAAGCTTTGAGATGAAAACAGCAATGGGGAAGGAGGTAGGGGATTTGATCTGAATACTGCAAAATATAGATTTTAGAAACTATTTACCCTACCAGGAATCAATTCCAAAATGTCTGTTTTTGGTGGATCAAGTTTTAATGTCCTCCTCTCCAGACGGCCTAAATAAAACAAATGTTCTTGCAAGAAGTGAGTTGAGTATGTCTGAAGTTGACATAAACTTTGAAGCTTGCCATTAGCCATCAAGATAAGAAATCTAAGTAGAAACAAAAACATTAGTGTTCTCAACTTAAAATGACCGTTGACATGAATATAGTTAAAATCATCTTAACTTGGAAATGTGAGTTGAAATAGTGAGGAACTGTGAGTTCATTGGATAAGATCAAATGAGAACTGGTACAGAAAATGTATGTACCTTAAGTTGAAATGAATATGAAGGCAACACTACCATTTTAAACAAAGTAATGTGGCAGAAACGTTAAAATAATAACATAAATTAATAAAAAATAAATTGTGCAAGATGGCCCCTTGTGGCAATAAGAGGTAACTGCACTACACTCACTGAAAAGTTGTGGGTGGTGGTCACGGACTTTTCTCGTCAAATTGGAAGTGTTACTCCCCCATTGATGCTTAGTATCAATTAGTATATATATTTTAGAAAGACAAAATGAAAACTTTTAGAGTCACAGCTTCATCTTTTTCACAGTGATACTAAATGGGAAAGTTGGAAGCAGTACATGTCCGGCTGCTTTGTGAAGTATGTTCTAGGAGTGCTTGCCAAAGGCCAAACATGTGGTTCGTTTGCAAGGTCAGATGCAGCATAATACTTGGGAGTGGCCTTCTAATTACCAGAGAAGGAAGAGAAACAAGCATATTTTTAGATCATATATCAGAAAACACACTTTTGTCAGCACCCATTGTTGAAAGGTTCGACACAGTTTCCGAGACGGCAGTGCTGCTGTGTCGCAAATAGACCAAAAATAAGAGACATCCGTCTACTTAAGGAGCTCCCGTGGGATTTGTCTGGACAGATTAGCCAAGACTCACACTGCTCTCCCATCATTACTCTGTCTGGCCAAACAGAGACTTGCCTCACACCACACTGAGGCACATGTCAACACATCTGCGCCACCTGGGAATGTATGACAACGTCCAGGCACCAACTGCAGCCCGTGACATAATGAATGCTTGTGTAGCGTGGAAGCTCTAGGAGCTAATGAGGTGACGATGTGTTGATTTATCACGCTGAGGCATGGCTGTCCAGAAATATCAGCCAATTAGCTTTGACCACTGCTGGTGTTATGAGACCCTTTTCCAAATGAAATCACAGGATATTAAGCATCCGTTCCGAATAATGGTTTAATTCTTTCTTAAGATACAGACTGATAAACACCCACATCCAGTGGGTGGATTAGATATTCCTTTTTATATTAACAATCCATCAAGTGACCAATTCTTCAAATGTGAATGTTGGTTGGTTGTTGTAAAAACACAGAGAATTATCACCAGCTATGCAGTTGCTCTTAGTCACTGGTCCTTTTTGATTCCTTTTTGATTATTCAGAGCACAAATTCACATTTTTTATGCTTTAAGAAAGTTGAAATTTTCACACAAATTACAATGAATTTATAATATTGCTCAAGAATGCGTGAATAATTTAGGGTGAGCGCTTGTGGCCAAATTCACAAAGACATCACTTTATAAATCCGATGTTAGCTGAAATTGTTACCAAACATTTGCCTTTTGACAAATCTGGCATTTCTCTATAGACAGGTTTCTGGCCACGTGGCAGATGAAAGTCATATGTTCACTCCTGTAAGCCTAGTGCTGAATTTCACCAACTTTGAGTAAATACATGTAGCTCTTTAGCTACGAAATGCTCCGGTGTTCATTTGCGAGGTACTAGTAATGTCATTCCAATGTTTGGAGCCCAGTAGATATGGGAAAGAGATTTGGTGTCTAGTGAGGTGGCTGATGTGGGAAGTTTGACTAAAACAAATCAATAGCATTGTTATTGACTTGATTGTTATTGAATTCAGGTTTAAGGAGATCGAATTCCTACTGTCCTCGGCTTGCTAACTATACAACTTACAATACTGGCAGAAAACATTTGAATTTCATTGGCTTTTAAATTCCTATATTGATCAAAGCACATGAGACAAAGAAACAACTGAGAACTGAGGTATAAAGTGAACTGCATGTGGCAAACATACTGTATGAGCTGGACCAAGATAAAAAACACCACCACATGTTTTCAAAACTCCCTACAATCTTGCTGAACTTTCACAGATGTGAACCATGATGGATTCTATCCTTCCTGCCTCTGAGTGCTTTCAGTCTCAGTGTATTTATTTGTGCAGCCAGTATGAATGGACTGACAAGGCGCTAGGGGAGTGTAATAATAATACGAGCAGGCCAGGGCAGATAATGGTTTAGAACAATGCAAGGATGCCAACTGCCTCAGCTCACACGGTTTTCTTACCCCGGAAAACATACAGTGACAACCACTCATCACTATGCTTCCTTAACAAATAAACAAGGCAGAACAGAACCATTTGACTTTGGAAGTATCAGTCCAGTATGATTCATTCTATTTTGTGTGTGTGCATATATGGCATATACAATCACTTTACATACAAGTGTCTCATGAACCAGAATCATGGTTTCATACAAATGCTGATTTCACATCTCACATTAGCAGCCGGGCCAACATCAGAAGTCAGACTGTGACGGTGAGCAGGGATAGATTGCGCTGACAACTGTCATGTCAAATGTGGCCAGAATATTAAAAAAATATATCAATAATAAGCTACCGATGAAAGAGGAAGGGGATGATCTGAAACAACAAACCTCTGGTAACCTAGCCTCAGGCCACTTGCTAATCTGAGGCTAATTAGGTTAGCATATGGCTGGTTCCAAAAGGAACACACAGAAATGTACCAAATACTACTCAAAAAAGTATTTTTAACTAAATGCTGACAGGTCTTAACTTTGCAAAGTAGCAGGATTCTTATGAGATTTGTAAGATCACAAGATCATGCAACGATCAAGCATGCCAGGTTTGCTATCTACAGTACAAGCATGTTTTAGATATGCTAGCAGTCTACAGTTACAAAAGTCGTCATATTGGTTTAAGATTGTTTTCAAGGTGGAAAATTTGAATAACTATTTACGTATTTCATAGTAAGTGTCCACCAATGAAATGTGCAGCCACATTCCAACAAATCTGCCCTTCTTTTCATCACAGCATGACAAAGTCTGGAAGACTGAACTGAGCCCAGTTAGCTTAGCATGCAATGACCCAACCTGGTGATTAAAAAGTCATTTCATTAAAACTTAACGTTCAGTTAATATTTAGACATGTGATGAAAGACTGGGGTAAAAACCCCAGAGGAGAAAAAAGCTTCTCCCTCTGAATGTTTATACAATGAATTTCACTCTGTAAGTTTTAATTTCTTGTTTCCTGCGAGTGGAAAACATTGCCCGCCAAAGATCACACCGTCCATTTCATTTTGGCAGACCGGCTGCTTTTCAATTTTGGTTGGAGAGACAGGTGTGCGTTTGCATAGCAGATTGTGTTTCTTGTTCTTGTGCAAATAGTCAGTCACTTAGTGCATTGTTGAGGGATTCCTGGATTTATTCGTGGTCATCTGGTGAACGGCCTTGGTCAACAGTCTTGTTTTAGTCCCAGCCGTTTAAGGTCAGTTCAAGGATTGATGAATTTCCTAAAAGCGTATTTTAACATAACCACAGTGGTCTGTGAGTATCATCTCCATTTCTTGTTAGCCTTTCTTCTCTCTAAACCCATCAGGACATCATCTGTAAAGCAGATGAGAATTAAATGTAACTGTGGGCTAGAATGGACTATCTGCACACTGAGTCAGGGCTGTACCTGAAGAAGGCCCTGTGGTTTCATGGAAAATGAAAAGGGGAAAAAAAATGCCTTGACAGTACAACACTATATGTCCGTCTCTGCCTTTCTTTGATAAAAAGCCAGAAATACTATATTTTCCACTCACCCATTGCCTTTTTTTTCTGACACAACAGAACTATAGCTTTGTTGTTACTTTCATCATCTTCGCCTAGAAATGCTAATCTCCTGCAAAACTCAGCGTGCCCATCACACCCATCACGCCATCAGTTAGCCCTTTTCATGTCTGGCAGTCCATCAGCCCCAGATGCCTGTCAACATCAGCTCTCTAAAAATAAGACAGTAGTTTGGCTCCAACACAAAATTCATGCTCCAATTTGGCCTGAAAGGTTTACATCACGTTTGGTCAAGCATGCAATGTTTGCAGGTCAACATCAGACAAACACAAACGTCATCAAAGGCAACAGTAACACACCTACAGGGTGTATAAATCATCAACGTACTCACAGCCAATCTTAATAATGAGTGAATTCATTTATATTCTGGGACGTTCTCTCTGTCAAGCTGCATCACGCTCAGTGCTGTCTACGTGAGGCAGGATCAGTCTGGTAGGAATCCACCAGCAGCAGCAGCAGTCTGGGTGAGATCAGAGCTGTGGACCAGACACAGCTTTGACAGCATGGAGTTTGAAAGAGCTTCCCACCTGGCAACAAAATGTGTGGCTCTTTCAAATTACTCTCTTACATCTACCATGTTGTATCCCCACTGTGGAGAGTATTAGTTCCAAAGTTGAAAACGTGAAAAGAATCCATTGTGAATGCTTTTCTGACTGAAAAAAATAATAATTTCAGCGGTTAGTAGGCATGTGTATATTACATTTTAAGGGGAAGAGTATCTGGCTTCTGCTAAGGTACCTCTGCAGAAGAACAGAAAAATTTATCTGGGAAAAGTGGATGGTTATTATTTGAACAGAAATGGGGTGTGCTTAGCTTATCTTAGCATACAGATAGAAGTCATGTTGAAAGAAAGAGCTCATCTAAACCTACATACACCTCTAAAACATCAAATGTATCTTACCCATTTAGCCTGAAATGCTTTTTCTTTTTGCTTTGTGCTATAACTGTATCTTCATTATCTCCATCACCAAGTCCTGGAGCATTTCTCTTTTCAAAATCCCAAATTAAACCTGCAATAACACATGTACTGACCAACATTTACCAGCTCAAAATAAAAAAATGTAAGACTTAGCTGTTAAATGCTTCCCTGCAACCACTAGCCACAGTGTAGTTATTTCAAGTGGATGCTTGGATGAGGAAGCCATATAGATGATCACTTCCATTCAAAGGTACCTCTAGAGAAGACTGGTAATATCAGTTGACCGTCTGTTTGCTTTCTACACTGACACAGACTAAAAAGAAAAGGCAAATTACTACAAAGATGCAAGCTCAAACACAGTGAAGCAATTAAGGAGGTGTTTATAATTTTACTCCACAGACTGTTGCTCCAAACTGTCAAGATGGCATCACCCGTATCCCTCGGAAAGTAGCATCAGTTTAGCCAACGCAAGGAAGTGGGGAATCATTGTCCATGTGACAAACTTAAACATTTCCATTTTGCCAAAAACTGGTAGGCAGTGACCAAAGCCAAGCAGCTGAAATGAACAATGACATATACAGTTGTCCCTCACTATAACGTGGTTCACCTTTCACGGCCTCGCAGTTTCGCAGATTTTTTTTTTATTGTTGTTTTTGGCCACTAGCTTTGTAGATGCATGTATCGTTGTGAGATGCTTCATTAAATTAGAGCTGCTTACAACAGATGTCGACAAAGTCTTCGCTCGTGGACATATGTACACCTTTACATTCACGTTCTTGTCTTTGACCACAATGAATTTGAAGTAGTGCTTATATCTCCACCTTGAAAATGGTAACTTTTCATCGGATTGCTCCTGACTCACTATCTCTGCTGCTCCATTGAATCTCTGTTTAGCTCAGTGGTTCCCAAACTTTTTCTGGTGGGACCCCCTTTCGTACATAAGAAAATATTCACGCCCTCACCGCATTGCAGCGTCATTTTTTAATTTACCAACAGTGAAATTGACTCCCGTACAGCGGGACTCCCGCAGGAATTAGACTCACGGGAGTCCTGTAAAATTGTGACCCTCTAATTCAATCAATGCATAGTAATGTTAACAGCTAACATTAGTTGTCAACATTAACCAGTTTTAGAAACAAGCAGTGTTACAGCTGGAGCAGCAGCAGCCAGTCCTGGTGGTTCATCTGATGAGGGTGAGAATAGAGATTGGCAAAGGAAAGAATAAATGTTTTTAAATCAAAATGTGTCATGGATCAAAACGTCAGTACACAAACCAGATGTAGCCTAATGTATATAGGTGTTTGAGCACAAGTACACCAAATGCATCAATTCAGGTGGTGAATGAAAGAACCAGTCATCAGTATAATTCTGAATTGCATACTTTTTACTTAGATGTAAATTAGGATCTCGTCTGTTCTTGGAAGAGATCATGTCCAGCACTCGGCAGAATGTCAAAAAGTGTCACAATGGATACCTCAGAAAGATGTTCCATTGGTGTGGAGAAATTTCATGCTTACGATGCAAGCCAATGAAGCACAAAAACACTATTACGTCCACTACAAGATCCACTGCAGTTTTGAAGTAGAACTATAATATTTCATCTTGATCATGAAGATTTAAAGGCTTGGTTTGAAATTATCCTTTTTTTTCCTCATTTTATTTTCGAATCAATGTGGCGACAATCACCGTGCTCCAGTAAGCCTGAGCTTCCAAATGTTTCACACGTTCTCCTTGCAATGCCATTACAAAATGCCTCGTTGCCTTGATTAGCTGAACACATTTCCTAATTACCTCCTCCACCGCAAATCCGAGCGTTTGTTTACTCATCTCATGATTAAGTTCTACAGACATAGAAACAAATGGAGTTACTGCATGATTAGTTGCTCAAGGCTCCACTTTACTGCTCGTAGGAAGCACTGAAAGCACTGCCCAGGCATTTTTCCCTACTTTCAGTGATAAGAATGACTTGGGTGACAGATGAGGGGCCTACTCTACACCATCTCCTGCTTTTTATTTTGAAAATTTATTTCCCTCCAACGAGGGCCCCAAAAGCAAAATGGCCCTGACGCCGGCTGAGAACAAAGCGGGAGATAGCAGCATGAGAGGAAAAAGCTTTCACAGATCCACTTAAGATATGTAAAAGAAAGCCATCAAGGAACATTATATGCAAATAAATAAATAAATAAATGTAAGGGGAGGAGATAAGAACCAGCATAATCCATTATTCACAATGTCTATGCCAGTTCACTCTTAAGAGGCTCTGTCTACATTGTTGGGAATAACAATAACAATAAAAAAATTGTCTTGGATTTTCCACCCACAGTCAGTTAAGCGCTAAACTTAATTCCTTTCAGAACGGAGAAAAAAGGAGCACCAGTGAGTGTCCCTTTGTGTGCCTTACATTCCTCTTAGCCAGTATGATACAATGACGTAAATTGGAGCAGTCCAAGTTAGGATGTTCTTGTGTTTTTCTGGGTCACTATGTAAATACTGAAACATCTTTTTGACTACGGCAGAAGCTTACTGCAATGTAAAAACTTCAGGGGAACAATATTTGTAGGTAGTCATCTGTGAAGTCTCTGTGCTTAGCTGCAGAGAATGCGGGATTGTTCTGTGATTGAGGTCATGGAACAGGTCAGGCTCAGACCAGGATCAGGAGTGTGCAGCGTAGCAGCCCTTCATAACAGCTGTATTATCTGGGGAGAGCAGGATGCAACAACTGTTGGAGCCTGAGGGGATCGTATTCACTCCCCTCTGGTTCCAAGGCAATAACAAAACTCGCTCATTAATCAAATGCCACACCCAGACTTCAAATAAGAAAAAAAAAAAGAAAATCCTGAGGACTCTTAAGGATCCTCGTGTTAAATCATGGGACTGGAGATAATGGGCAGATGCAGGACACCGATGGCCATCGATATTAGAGCAGAAAATTAGGCAGAGCGTAATACAGAAAGTAAATAGCTAGTAATATAACTGTGTCACTTTGCTCTGTTTACCTTCAGGTAACTGACACCCTGCCTCTGTGAAATCAATATTGTCCACAGGGCCATTAGAGGGGCTGATGATTTGTACCTGATGCTGAGCCTGGCTGACTTCATTTAAAGGTTTCTGCTTGACCTTGTGACCGCAATAGGTTGATCTGGCAACGGTCAATAAATCAATATTAGACCCTTAGACAGGGTCCTCTAGGGGAATCCAGCCCACTACAGGTAAGAACTACCAAGTAGGACACAAAACTAACTAAAAGAAACCAACTGGTACGTCCAAGTGTTCCATTAAATCCGTAAAATCAAAAGGTGACTTGCTCAACAGTCATGGTTTGCTCCCTTTGTCGAATCAGGGATAATGCATTCACAGATAATTCAGTGAATTTCACAGTGGTGAGCTCCAACCAAAGGCTGGGGTCCACGAACAATGTCAACACTTTTTTGAGATAACAGGTAAAATGGAAAGATGGAAAGATGACATTTAAAGACAGCATTGGTGGATATTATTTGTAAGTGAGAACTCTATGCTCTGTCATAGACACTATACATTTTTGACTACATTTGTTCACACTTTGGCAATGTAAAATACATTGAATAGCTAGAACACAAAGTGCACGCATGGAAGGAAACTCAGGAAACCAAAGTCAAATTTCATGGACGTTCTGGAGGTAACAATGTCCTTAAAATGTTTAGGAAACACAAAATGTAAACATACTGTATGTGCATATGGTAGGTTTTGTACAGCGGACTAGCATCGGTTCATCAAGTTCACTTAAGATAAAGTCAATTCTACCGCAGTATCTAAGGCAGTCCTGAAATACAACAAATGTGCTACTGCAATGCACACTCATCTGAAAAGGCATCCGCTAACACTAGCAGAGGAACGCTCAAAACTCACAGCAATTAAAGACCAAATGCTCAGGTCAAGAATATAGATTTCATTGTTGCAAAGCATTACTTGTGTGTTTTTATTAGTACGTCACCTGCGACTTAACAACGTCGACTTGACTGTCGTCACATAATAGTCAATTTTCAAAACTCTAAACTCATGCAACCCCTAGTGTTTGAATTTAGTGGTTACGCCCATATCCCTGAAATTCTAGCATCACTTTAACCAGTGGAAGGAATTGGAGATGTGTTTGCCATTTTTCTGCAGTCTGTGTTTGGTTTGAACCGATACAACAGAACTTCTCTGTCCATCACCGCGTAAAGCCCTCCCAAGAGACTTGATTGGTTCAGTAGATCTTTGCTGGAGCATAATGAGTCCCCAATGGAGGGATTCTAGACCACCTAAACAGGAGAGAAGGTGTTGTCTCCAGGAATTCAGCTAGTTTAGACTGGCAAGGTGTAGGGTTGGTGTTCCCGTTAAAGAACACATATTCAGCTGTCCTGTTTAAGGTTGATTTATTTGGCTCTGGTCTTCTGGCATTTACACACAGGGTATAGGTACAGGTGAATGTTGGGAAAAGGTAAAGGAAATTACGATCTATCCGTCACTACAGTGGGAGAAAACACACACATGTGTGGTTCATTCATCGGTGTTGGAATGGTTATGGTGCGTTCAAGAGCATAGGACATATGACAACAAGCTATTAGTGAATGGAACTTAGTTCATTAAACAATACAACAATACATTAACAGTGTGGGCTTTCTAACACCACCTTTCAGCCACAAAGAAAAGTGTGGGCAGTGTTGTATCCGTCCCCAAGTTATCTTCCTTCCTCCTAATCTCCAGTACTAATTCAGTTTCCATTCTGAGGTAGTCTGTATAAACAATTTAAATAAATAATTATTCCCGTCCTTAAAATCAATGTTGGAGGAAGTATTTGGCAAACACGAATTTGGTTTAAATTGCAAGCAGTAGAGCCAAGGACAAAGTGCAAATGTCTCTAGTGACTCCTCTATTGTTGATGTCTGCAATGGAAAATAGTAATTTAAGTATTTAAAGGTGACTTCAGTATAATGATTCTACATTTTATACCTTGAGGAGGCAGAGGCACACTGAGACAAATCCCTGGGCTGTGCAGGGACAGACAGAGATAAAAAGTTTTCCTGACAACATGGAGCTGTGCCAAAACAACAATCACTTTCCCTCCAAGACTGGCAGGAGTTATTGACTTTTTGTTTATGTAACGCTGAAAGCTGCTCCTTTTGACCGTTCGCTGTGATTGACTTGCTCGCAAACTGATACAGAATGCTGCAGAGCTCATGAGGCAAGTTACGGGGCCCAGGTATCTGGCTATTAGCAGCATATTTGGACCAGTGAATGCTACTTTGAATTGTATTTGGCAACTACACATTGTTAGAAAGAACAAAGTCTCACAACTAAAACAACAAACCACAATGAAATTAGTTCCTTACTTCATCATAATAAATGATGGTAGCTTCTTTCCTTTTCTGTGATCGATAAAGAGGCATTTTAATTCTTGTGAATGCCACAGGTGTGGATGTTAGAGGAGACCCTATGTCTTATTTTAACATATGGTCAATAGAGTGGTTCAATAAAACTTACAGAAATTATATAGCTCATATTTAACACTAGCACATACTACATTTGATTCATGTTCTGCATGTGTTTTATATTTCTTAATGTATGAGAAACAGGCTTCGACATGACACAACTACAGTATGTCATGTGTGGTGAGATAAATGTCCACTCAGACAGTCACGTCACATGTAGTGCATTATTCCATCAATTCAGGCATCATACACAGCTCAGCTGGACGTGTTCCATGCTAATTTCTTTGAAGAGGGAAATCATTTCTATCAAGCAATCCAG
Organism: Planiliza haematocheilus; assembly: GCA_005024645.1. NCBI lineage: Eukaryota > Metazoa > Chordata > Actinopteri > Mugiliformes > Mugilidae > Planiliza > Planiliza haematocheilus. Next base: position 1,776,742 of record SRSE01000430.1, read on the forward strand.
ACATTAAATAGTCTGAGTACATATTCTGCTGGTTGGATACAGTCCAAATGTTCTGATCAAAGCACCATTTTTCTAAAGCGTACATGCTTAGAGATTGCTTTTGTACCGCTGTAAATCCAAGAGGAAGCAGTGTGCTTACATTTGAACAGATGGGACCTTTTGTCTCGCATTTTCTCAACAGCCTACTTCAGAGCAGGTCTGAGAGAGTCTGCTGGAGGAGCTCGCGAAGTTGAAAAAGATTCTGCAGAAATGATGATGAGCAAACGGTTTTTGTCAGCAGTGAGTAGTCCAGATTGTGGGAAGCATGTTCCATGACCATCCTATCTGTCAGGGCTCAGCAGTGTGACTGGCATTTTGATTGCGGTTTTTCTCTGGGGGCCGTCTGGGACCTTGAATCTGGATCGCAGAGGCACTCAGGTGCCCATGGGGACTCAGTACAGAAAACACATGTTGTTTCTTTTGGAAAGGAGAATAAAAGTAGTTTATTTACTTTGTAGTGTATTTTAGTTTTGAGGTGTGATAATCAGCGTTTGTGCAATGTACAGCCCTATAGTAGATGGCTGTAATGAACCAAAACCAAATGGTTGTTGACTCAACAGTTACTTCTACAGCTGTGGTTACTGGAACTATAAGCTGCATAAAAATGGAGGGCAGAACCATAGACATATATACATAGACGCCGCATCGACTGTGGAGGGACGTGCCTAAAACGCCGCCATCTTGGTACAGAGCTAGCAGCAGTGCATGAACCTACGAAGGAAAGAGGTACTCCTCAATCTCAAAGTAGAAGTATTCACTGAATTTTGGACCGATTTCCAAACGTATTGATCTGTAGAAAACATCACACATGTAGCTATTATAAAAACATGGTTTTACTACCCAAATACAAATTTAACTTAATATTATCAGACCAGCTTCTGACAGAGGATTGTAAAGAAAATATGCCAGACTTCAACTGAGCGATTTATGATCACTTTTATTGTCACCACTCCAGTAGATGGCAGTGCTCAATGAGGCGTCCATGTATATACATATGTCTGTGGGCAGAACTGCTCCTCAAAAGTGAAGCCAAATCAAGTAGAGCTCCCCCTGGTGGCTGGCTGCAGAATAGGTCATAAGCTCCACTCCCTGAATGTTAGTGGATGTGACTTGGGCCAATCACTAAAATAAATGTCAATTTTTTTTTATTTTTTTTTTTGCAAGGTTAGGTCCTGTTATTTTAGGTAGTTATTATATCGCTGATGCAGGTCCAAGTCTCAAAGTTTCATTATTATTATTTAATTATTTGACGCTATAGACACAGGATATGACATCATGATGACTACCAGTTGCAGCAGTGTACACTGTATAATCCAAGATGTGGTTGTAACTGGTGGAGATAGAGCAGCACGCAGTAGTAATTAAATGAAAGCGCAAGGGGATCTGATGGACATGTGGGTGAGTCTGCGTGGCTCCACTCTCGGCCCATACTGTGGCTCTTAGACTGTGGCTCTTAACTTGCAAAATGCCGCCGCCCAATTTTTTTTCAGTGTAGAATGAAAGGTTCTACACCTGCACTGGGATTTTCACAGTTCCTATCTCAGCCCACTTTCTTTTTTCACCCTGCCTTTAGTCCATCCTTTAGATGTCCTCAGACCTCCCTCATTGTTCCAGTCATTGACCACCTCAGCTGTCACCCCCAGTGTATCGATACCTGCCGGCTTACTATGTGCAGCAGGTTGTCCACTCACCAGAGGACTTGATCCCTGGTACATGGACCACATGCTGCAGTGTCCTTGAGTAAGACACTGAGTGACACTGAGTTAAAGTACTTTGAGTGCCAATACGTAGAAAGGGGCTATAGAAATACAAAACCATTTATAATACCAAGACCATTCCGCTGTGTATTGTAAACCAACCAATATTATTGTCAGCTGTATTATTCGCAGTCCTAGATTTGCATGCGTAGCAAATGCAGTCATCCGTTATTTGGTGTGCCAGACCAATCAGTGTGGAGTTTATTGTTACAGTCACTGTACACGCCTGATAGGAAATTACACACAAGCCACCACAGACCCTAAAGAGCTGCATCAAAACAGTTTTTAAAAAGTTCCAGAAATCAAAAACCCTAGTCCAAAGTTGACATGTAACAGATATGATCTGAGCCACTCAGACGGCTCACGTCATCACATCTGATTTATCTTGACAGTAACCTTTGAAAAACCACTTCAGGACTGAATCACCTGAGTCAGTGACTGAGAGGGTAAAGCAGCTACTGACAGATACCGTTTGATTCACCAGCTACGGCGTCATGCTGACAGAATGTTTAAGGTTTGTCTGACTGGCTGTCACTTATACTGTAAAACTTAACATGGAGAGACTGCACTGTGAAAATGATCTTCAACAAATACCGTTTTCTTTAACAAAAGGTGATCAGTTAGAACCTGGGTCTTTCGTTTATTAAATTCAACAGTATAATCTGGATTACTCACCTCAGCTACTATTGTCCTATTTCAGTCGGGGTGGTTATACAGTTCATGTGTACTTCAGTTACAGGATGTCTTGTGTTGTGTGTGGGATGATTATGTTGAGTTTAACTGGGTCTCAGAGGGTTCTGCTTTCATGAATTATTTTCCATTTTCCATCATGTCAAAATAATGACGTGATTAATGTAAAATAATGGTATGGTAGAATGCACTAATTCTTTTATTTTCCTTTCACTCATTATTAGATTTCATTGTAACTTGCAGAAAATGTTGTGACAATGCTGCAGATGCCAAAAACGTAAGCACGTCTTTTTCAGCAGATGAAAGGCAATCGCTGCCTCGCTCTCTATCTGCTAGAGATTACCACAAAGCGCTTCCAAATCCTGCATGCTTTACTGGTGCAGTCCCGAGACAATGTTCCATCAGCGCTGATAAACTTAATTATCAGCAGCCCGGAGAGGGCCCCGCCTGGCCCTCCTATCTCTACTGTAAGATTTTAGGCAGACACCTGTTAGTACTCCAGAGCATTTCTATCTGGAGAAGGCACTTTATCTGGAATTTTTTTGAAAAAATATGTTGCGATCAGATTGCGATCCAGCAGTCAGTGTACTGCACCCAAGTCCTCCTTATAGTGATGAATGACCATGCAAATGGCCTGAGAGTAAATCAAATTTGTGCACAGAGATTGTGTAATTATATTATCTCATTAAAAGATTAATGAACTTCCCTGTATCTGTTCCAACAACTCAGCTGGCACCTTTTTAGAATGTGGCCAATAGTGCACTGAACAGGTCTCCTCCTACTAATATGACTTCACTCAATTGCATCATATGTGTCTATATATGTGTAAACTAGGGATGCACTGATCCGACTTTTTCAGTCCCGATACCGATACCGGTGCCTGGGCTTTGTATATCTGTCGATACCCGATACCGATCCGATACCATTAATAATAAACTGCATACCTTTCACCTTCCACCTTATACCGTCCTTCCACCATGTAAAAGAAACTAAAGGCACCAGACTTAACTAACTAAACATTACTTTCCTAAGACAAAATAACATAGATGTAATGTATTGAATACTTATTCATTTGTTAGTATTCAATACATTATATCTATGTCTATGCAGACATTGCAAACAGCCGTCAAACTAGTTGGCGTGGCAAGCGTGAAATATCTACACACAGCCGACTCTGGCTCGCTCCACATTGCTTAAATGTGCCAACTCGTTCTTCTTCTTCTTCTGTTTAATGGCGGATCATATCTTCACGACATATACCGCCACCTACTGGACTACTACGCAGGATCTCCAACTCATTCCAGCATGCGGCACACGTGCTGCTAACAAATGACGTAGGATCTGCTGCGACAGAAGAAAAACAAACAAAAAAAACTGGATCAGCCCGTGGATCTGTTAATTTTTCTAATCCCCGATCCAGCTATTTTGTCAATATCGGGGCCGATATCCGATCCCAATATCCCCAACTCCCCAGATGTTTAGCACAGCTCACTGCCTATGAATGGATAGTGTCCACATAGTGTCCACATAAATATGTCTTTAATTGCTTCACCCATCCATCCATGCATCCATCCATCCATCCATCCATCCATTACCACTTATCCTCGGAGGGACAGGAGCTTATCCCAGGTAACACCGGGTGAGAGGCCCAATAGAGAGAGACAAACAACCATCGACATTCACATGCAAGACTATGGCCAATTTAGAATCAACATATGACCTAACGTGCATGTCTTTGGCGTGTGGGAGGAAACCTGAGCACCTGGAGAAAACTCACTCAGCTCACTCACAGGGAGAACAGGGTTTCTGGAATAAGTCCACTCAGATTTGAACGCAGAACCTTTCTGGCGTCAGTGCTAACCATTGAACCACTTTTATTTTTATTTTGTTTTTACGATTAGACTCCCTTTTTTAATGCCATATCCCACTTCAAGGTAATGTTGCCATGGTCAGTAATTTATAGATCAATGCAATGCGTGTTTTGTTTCTTTTGTTTCTTTGTGGCACGTGTTCCTCTTGTGAGTCCGTGGTTTTTCTCTGGATGCTCTGGCTTTCTTCAACGATCCAAAGACATGTTTTTTAGGTTATCTGGTGTAGGTGTGAATGGTTGCTTGTCTTTCTGTGTTGGGTGTCTACTGTACCAGGTCTCACCCAGTTACAGTGAGGCCCCAGTTACTCTTTTACCCGAGTACCGAAAATGTCCTTCTATTCCCTCTGTCCCCACGACTGCAACTTGCACTGCAGAAGCATCAATCATCTACATTCACTTGTTTTAATTTGATGAACTGATAATGTTTTCGGTTTATCGAAGGAATATCTTTTTCCAAACATCCACTTAGACTCTGATAAAAGTGGATACAAAAAATCAACAAATCATAAACTAATTCTGACAAAACGTCTAGAGTACAATGAGGACTTGATGACGTTTTAGTCCGCCAAAAGACAAATCAGTGTGACGTGATAATGTCAAAAATCACAATTAACACATTTTCAGAATTAGTTGCTTGTGCATGTATATCTATATGACTATGGTATAAGTAGAACAAGTAGTAGAACAAGTCCAAACAGATGTGTGGTAAGTTTGGTAAAAGAATCAATAACTGTCTTTAATATTATGTCCCCAGAAAGTTCTGAATACACTTTGTGTTTTCAGTGATGTATATGACTCGGTCATTCGTTAGTACCGGCCACACTGTTTAATGGATACCACACACACATCCAGATGGTAAAAACAATGTTTAGCTCTCTTTCACATGAAAACTTGCATCCCAGCAGCCGATGGCTGAAGGCCAGAGAGGATTTATCACCCAGTCCCCTGTGGGGGAGCTGAAGCCTTGAGAGCTGGGTGAGGGATGGCTGTGAAAAGATGTTCGCCATAGGAGGAGTGGTTGACTCCTGTTCCCCTCAAACCCTTTATTATTTTTTTTTATGATCCTGTTATGTGGGAAGCCGCGGGTGTCTCCAGTCTATCCTTGTGCCCATATAGTCTGGCTTGGTACTCAGAATGGGACAGAGATAGGGAGCACTGTTCTATACGGGCAATTTAGTGAGAAGTTTCATTTGTGGGAAAAAATAAATAAAAATGCACAGAAATTCTGTCTTATATATCTTTTTTTTTTGTCTGAAAGACACTACAATAGCTACTAACATCCCAAGAAAGCTGGCTGAGAGATGTAGGTGGTAAAATAGCTGTGCATGTAAATAAATAAATAGACAAACAAACAAAAGGTTCAGCGTAATTTGCATTGCAATTCCACTTCACTTCTGTTGCACTCCCTGTCATTTGACTGTGCACGTTCTCTAAATCTCATTTAGTCAGGTAGTCGGTTAATTAAAAAACAGGATGATAACTAAAAGCCAGGTCTCCAATAATGCAGACAAACAATAAAGCGGTCAGCACTGTCAAATACATGCTGGGGAACAAAACAAGGTGGCAGTCTGATCATTTACATCTATCTCATTATGTTAATCAGTTCAATAAATATGATCTGGACAGCTGGGAGAGTGCGACCCTTTACAGGAACAAGCAGTTACAGACGATGAATGAATGAATAGATATGATCTAATTAATAATAACATACAATACAACCATTTCCAACATATTGTCGTTTGAGACTGCTGATCTAAATTTCTGGCAAATACTAAGCCTGCTTATTTTAGTTCCCAGCTCAAGTACATTTCAAAGTTGAGGACAAATGCTTTGGCAGTTGGCATAAATAGTTCACGTGTGGATATCATTTTGGCAAATCTGGAACTTCCAACTCTTGGAAGACAAATCTCAATAGTGGCTAACTATTGGATTTCATGACAGAAATGATTTTCAGCAAAAGCCCTTGTTGTGATTTATGAGGTGCTGTGGGAGTACAAGAGGACTTATCGAAAATTAAGTTGCTGAAGTCAATGTTTTGTAACAAACCAATACCAAAGCCACTCTTTATTAACAGTTCAGTACTAAACACAGACAAAGGTAGCAGTGATACAGTGGAAACAACAGATACTAAACCATGGGTCTGACCCAAATTCTGCATGAAATATGTCTGTTGGAAAACTTTCCAGAATAGATTCCTCAGATTCCTATACACCCATGCATCTGTGTGTGCGACCTGGCTCTTTTCTGCTCTCTTTCCATGTTCGTAAAAGTGTCTCTGAGGTAAAGGTATTGAAAAGAGCAGTCCACACAAATCACGCTCAGACAACAGTACTTAGTTCCCCTGCTCAGCCTTATTTGCTGTTTTATCTACTGTTCATTAACAGTGTAAGTGAAAGTGCCAAAATCAGATAGATGACACTGACCCAGGAACTGGAGGAGCAGTCTATCTGTGCAAGATTAATGTGACTGGAAACAAAGGTAGCCCAGTTTACCACTGACCACTCCACATTGTGCTAATTTTCTCTAAACCAGTTTATATGCTGGATTTATGCCTTTACAGGCCTGTCGAATTAACGTGTTAACAAACACAAAAAAAGTCTCAGCTTAACAAACACATTAACACAAATTCCTCTTACCCCCCTCTTTTTTTTAACATGTGATTAACATTCACACATTCCACTATTATGGTCTCAGCACCTAATCATACTTTGGGAAACCGCTGTGAAAAAGATGAAGAATCTAAAGTGCTGTTACAGTAAATCATTTTACAGTAGTGTCAAAACTACCAAAAATACCACATGAGGAAGAAGAAGAGGAAGAAGAAGAAAGCAAGGAAAGTCAAATGAACAGCAAGCTTCAAAGTCTTGATTAGAGTTATCTCTATTGACAGTAAATATGAACCTACTTACCACTGGATCAAACAATTGTTTATACTGCAATGGAGATGCCATGTCAAGAATATTCTGAAAAGTTTTTGTCATCGTTTTAAGATTTGTGCACTCCCATGTTGAAAAGAGCAAAGCACTTGAAAAGGGTAAATGTCAATAAGCTGATACTTTTTTTTGACTCATGTCTATTAGGGATGCACTGAAAAATTACGTCAGAAAAAACGAAAATGGACTTTTGGGACATTTTTTGCCTGAAAATTGATGCGGTTGTTGCTTGCATGTTTTCTTTCTGCGATAAAAGTTTTTGTCCAAAAAACGAAACAATGCGGCCGAAACAGGGTGTTGTGATGAAGCAAGCAACAACCGCAGCAATTTTCAGCCGAAAGTGGCCCAGAAGCGCATTTTCATGAAATTTTTCAGTGCATAATTTCCATGTGTGTCACTATAATGTGTATTATTTAATCAGTTACTAACCTGGACAGTTGATAGAAAGTAGTAAATATTTTAAGGTAGTATTGGTAAGAAACGAAAGAAAAGAAAATAGAAGTGACTGTAATGTTTTCTGACAGTAAACTAGTGTAACGCCATACACTTCCCACTAGTAAGTAACAAGCAAACCACAGCAGCCTACATATTTGTAGTATGCAAAAGCAAAACAAATCTGTCCCTGCCTTCTTGTGGAATAAAATAGATATATTTTATACAGAAAATGTTCACAGAAAACCACGTTTGAAAATAAATTAGATGATACCGAAGCCACAAAACTAAATTCCATTACGCTAATAGAAAGAATGAAAAGAGAGTCGTTATCAATTTACTCCTTAATTAAATTCCAGTATGCTAAAAAAAAAAAAAACTGCCTGGGGATTGGGTCCATTTTAGTGGTCACAGTGGTCAAAGCAAAAAATGTTTGCACTCTGACATGCAAAAAAAAAGCAACCATTGACGTACCTTCATCAGGCAAACCAGGGTGATGCTTCTCCTCCTCCTCCTCTTTTTTTGTCACCTCTTCCTTCACTTCCTCTCTGTCATCACTGGAGGGAAGCGGGAAAAGCCTCTGACCTGGCTTTCTGCTGGGCTGACTTTCATCCGGTTTGACCTTTAATGGTGGCTGTGTGGTAGTGGTGGTGGTGGTGGTGGTGGTGGTGGTGGTGGTAGCAATAAAATCAACCGTGGGGGTTGTCTGGTATTCAGACGTCCTTGGAGAGCGAGTGCTGGGCTCAGGTGTGGTCTTTTCATAGCTGCTGGTTGTACCACCGTTCTCCGACTCCTCATGGCTTCGCTCCTGCTGGGCTGATCTGATCTTTCCCACATCGTTTCCTTTGGGGCTAGTGACACTTTGAAAAGTTCCTGCTTCTTCCTGCTCCTCTTCTTCTATTTCATCACTCAGACTGTCCTCATCAACCAGTGCGTCTGGGCTGTGTAATTCCGTTTGACCATTTGTACTTTCCTGGGACTGAATTGGTATCTCTGGGCTTCTCAGTCTATACAGTGGAAATTTTACTTCTTCCTGACTGATTTCTGTATTTCTTAGTGGATGATAAACATTGATCTGACTGTTTGAACCTCTGGCCGTCACACTGTCTGTTGCATTCTGATGTGCTTTACTCTCTGTGCCTCTCCGATGATGAATGACACTGTCTGAATGCACATGTTGATCCTCTGGGTGTTCATCGTTGCCTGTTCCCCCGTTCAATGGAAATGTCACTCCACCCACACTCCTGTGTGCATGCAAAGGATTCACTAAATCTGTTTGTGGAGTCAAATCACTTAATGAGACACTCTGTGCACCTGTTAAACCCTGCGAGGGCTGCCAAGACGTAGTTGCAAGCATATGTGGCTCGGCAGTACTCTGCTCTGCTCTCAGGGGTCTTTGTGACACTTCCTCTTTGTCTCCAGGATGGTTGTAAACTCCATATTGCTCTCTTAGCTCCAGCTTTCCTTGTGTGTCAAAGTTCTGAGTGGCAGAGGTTTTGTCAGGTCCTGCAGAGCCACGGAACAAAGATACAACTTTGTTGGAGGAGGATGAGGATGAGGACCGAGTGGGATAGACCAAAGACTGACGAAATGTCTCTGGAAAATCAGTAGGACCATAATCGTAGTCTTCTGGGTCCTCCTTATGCAAATTGAAGAGAGGAAGGTTCCCATTAGGAGGAAGGTCATATGGTGTTGAGAACTGATCCACGTGGCTTTGATGGTTGATGTTGTCTCGGTAATTCTCATGCGTGCTGCCTGTATTGTCATCTGTGGGCACAGTCATAGGTTTATGGACTTTCCGGGGATCACAGTCAGGTAACGGGTAGCACATTAGCTTCCCCCCTTCATTAGAGCAGTGGCAAACTGAGCAATGGTCGATGTGGAAGGAGTGTCCCGCTTCATATTTTTGCCCCCCATGAACACATCCGACACGTTCACACTGCATGCAGCCGTCTGCACGCTCTGATTCCTCAATGCAGTTGGGTGGGATTTCAGGACAGCTGATGAAGTGACAGATGATCGGGCCCCCTCCGGTGGGGCAGGAGCACTCTGTGCTGCCGTAGTCAACAAAGTAAGACTCTCCCTCGGGCACCTTGCCATTCTTGAATCCAGCATTGATGCAGTCATAATACTGGTAGCCCTCACATGTGCATCCTTTGTGTAAGCATGAAGCGCAACAGGCGCCACTCTCCAGAACTTCTTCAATGCAGCCGTCCAGCATGGGACAGTCCACACCGGTGCAGTCACGCTGGCACATGCAGCCACTCAGGCAGAGAAAAAACAATGCACATGTCAGCAGTGATACTCCTGTTACTTCAGCTCGAGCCATGGCATCTGGTGTATATACGACAGTCAAAGGAGAACAGGTATCACCTCAGGGTTTTAGTTTATCTTCTGGTGCATTTTGCCCCTGTTAATCACCTCGACTCTGCAAGAAAGGGGACGAGAGGAAGGAGGGAGAAAGAAAACAGTCTTACTTCTCAAAATGCAAGCAGACCAACATCTGGCTTTGTAGTTGAGCTCATGCAAGTCCAATTTTTACAACCTCCCAGTCGTTCTGACATTAAGGCTACGTTCCCCTCATTATCATCAGCTGGAGTCCAGTGTTTTGAATCATTATGCAGGCTGTCATGATGAAACCTGGAAGCTGCTCAATTTCTACATTTCTACAATCATCTGCACAAAATAATGCTCAAATAATTTTGTGTTGCAATCCCCTGTGAAGTCCAAATGCCAGACACGGATGCTTCGTGGTGATTTAACCGTTGAACCTGGAAATAGATTACATTGTATAAAGTAATTAGGAGGGTAGAGACCAAAGGGCATGGCCTCCTTTGGCTGATGATTCGAAATGTGTCTACTAAGAGTTGCAGTTTCAGACACAGTGTCACCATTGTCACTTAACTCCCTCACTCGGTATAATTTAAAAAGTAAAATCTTGTAATGATTTTGTAATATACCAACAACTGACACGAGCCAAGAAAAAGCCACAGGGCCCTTCTGCTTCACATTCTTCCAAATTTGAGAAAAGTCCAAAACCTATGCAGTGAGAATGCTTTTGGACAGTCCTTGTACATCATCAACGATTCTAGGCATAGTTTCCTTAGCCTTCGTGTCATCGCTGCAAGCAAACACATCTCAAGCTGCTCAGTTACTGGACTGATATTTGTTAAATATGTAAGTGCTAAATCTGACACCAGCTTGCCACAAATATTGCCATCAGAAGACAGTTACCTCATCATGTCTTAATCATAGTGTAATCCATTTAAGCACTTGAAGAGGAAGGAGTGCTCTCAAAACTGCCATAAAAAAACAGACTATGGTTTGCAGCAGGACTTGGGGACAAAGATCTTACTTTTTGGAGAAATGCCCTTTGGTCTGATGAAACAAAAACTGACCACTGGCCATCATTATGTCTAGAGGTAAAAGTAGAGGTTTCCATCCAAACAATCTCAGCCATGAAGCTTGGTGGTGTCACTATCATGTGTTCTGGGGTGCTATTCTGCAGGAGGGACTGGGGCACTTTAAAAAATAAACAGCACATGAGGAAAGAAGCTTAAAGCTTGATCACAAAAGGGTCTGCCAAATGGACCATGACCCCAAGCATACGTCCAAAGTTGTGACAAAATGGCTTAAGGACAATGAAGTACTGGAGCGGAAAAAGCGTATGAATGTAAGGAGTCCAACAAACCTGACTCAGTTTCACCAGTTCTGTCAGGGGGAAACGGCTAAAATTCCAGGAGGGCTGCAGAAAAATGCAAAGAGTCAGAGCAAGCAGCCTGGTGTTTCCCAGAGAAGTGACAGACAGGGAGATTCCTCCCTTCTCTCCATGTCTGCACCCAAACAAGAACACACTCACAACACACAGATGATTTCTAAACAGTCCCTGATGTCATGCAGCTCTGCCAACATTCACAAAAAGAGAACTCTTTAAAGAAAAAAAACTTAATGCATTCTCATTTTGGAGCACAGTTTAGTTCAGATTACTTTATACAGTACTTTGTACACGTTATCAAAACAGATCAAGTGGGCTAAAGTAAATGCTTTCAGCTGGCATGTGTGTTGCAAACAAACTGTAGGTTACTCTGCAGACTTTTGTAGTAATAGTTGCTACATGAACTTATATCTTAATTGCATCATCAACAACAACAATAACAACAAGCCCAAAAAACAACGTGTTATTCCTCCAACTAATTACTGGAAAAAGATGTTCATCTCAACCTCTGATTACACGATTGCAGTCAAAGGTAGAAGCAGAGCTGACTATTTCAACACAACAAGCAAGAGCCATGCATATTAAGCGACTAATGAAGTTCTTAGCGCATGTTATAAACTTTAACTTTACGCAGGCGCACAGGTTTCTCTTGCCGTTTAAGGCAAACTGCTATGTGTTACCTTGACGCGCGAGGACCAACGGTTTTAGAGAGCCGCCGGCTGCCGGTTCCTCTGAGCACCGCGACTGTGAACCTTTTGACCATCGACGCGCTGCTTGGACCAGGTAGGCGGGCAGAGGGGGAGGTACGAAAACTTTCCCCTGCTGGAGACTCCGGAGGAAATCCCATCATGATGCATAATGAAGAGCAGGCTCTGCTGGCAGGACAGCACACACACAGGTTGATTTCACTTTCACTCAACTTTGGATCACGGGCAGAAAAACATGCGTTTCATTTCCGTTTTCACTGGGAAAAAGCTGGATTCAGAACTTTATATGGCTAAATTATGAGGCAAACACAACTTGTGTTATTCAGAATCAGAATCAGGACTCACACGGATCAGGGAATGTGAATTAAAAACTAAAATTGTCAAACATTTATTCAGCTGGATGGCTGTAAACACATGGGAAACAACTGATCAATCAACATTTCTAACTGAGAGGAGAGAAACATGCCTACATCCACCTTTAAAGCTCACTATTAAGACACTCAAGATGCAAAATGTGCTGTATCGGCAACGGAGCACAGTGTATTCTCAGCACGATTAAATTTATAAATTACTTGCTGACTTGAATAATGTTATTTTATTTCACGTCAGAAGATTTGCTTACTGTGCAGTGTGTTGTCAAAGGATCAGCAGTAGCAAATGCACCACTGTTCAAACAATGACGATGGTTAGTTCACACTGAAAATGTAATGTTAATATCTGTTCTTTTTTTTGTTGCCAAGAGTAAAGTCAGTGTCATTTTGTGTCATATTTTTACCTTTACTTCCACTGTTCATGTAAAACTGAACTACTCAAAGCTCAGACACAACAGAGCTATTGAATTTCACAACTCACTCACCAAAAAAAGGCAAAACTAAAGGCACGTAAATGGCATAAACTTCCACATTATTCTACACTGTGATCAGCTACTTTGAACTCACATAAGGTTTATATCAGTCCAGACAAGAAAGTAAACTGGACCGAGTTTAATATTTCACTATATTTCTCCTTTTATATTCTGCTTTGTGCTGTATAAAGTCTCATAAGTGGGGTTACCAGGCTGCTGCGCTCACTTATGTTTCCTTTAGAGCCGTGTTGTTAGCCCCCAGAGTAAATGTCAGCTGCTGTCCACTGCTGTGCTTTAAGGATCTTGCATGTAGCTCTTAAATAGGAGGGGTTAACCTTGGTTAAACAAGAGCCTTGTGCTCACACCAGCATTACTCATGCTGCAGTCCGTGTTCTGCCAGTTGCAGCCCATGCACGACAAAAGACCATAGGCTATCTCGACTGCACGCAAAAGACGGAATCTCCTTCAAATACAGGCCTGGTTTCAATTACCTGTCTGATCTGACACTGAGGTTATGCTCCCCGGAAGGATAAAATGTATGTCATTCAGCCGTGAGAGTGTCTGAATTCCCATGCAGAAAAGAAGCTATTCATCTTCTGCATCCTCAGCCATATCTAATAAGTTCTCACCTTCTGAAGGGAGCATGACCCTAAAAAGCCAAATGGCACAAGTCTAAGGGACTTTACAACTTGAGGCCTATCTTGTATCTCACCTTCATGTCACCTTTCCTTTATTTGAAGCAGGCCTTTTGGAGAGTGTCGTAAATCGGGAACTTCCAGAGGACACGTGAGTTCAAAGGGCCCTGGGAGTGTGAGCCCTGTTTGGCATGCTGGAGGCTTGAGCGGACTCACTCATCATCTCGGAGCGCAGCGACCCAGTCACCAGTCTGGACTCCTCCCAGAAGCTCCTATAATCATTCTCATGAGGAGTTGTCAGGGCCTTGGGGTGATGTGGTGGTCGCTGCGGTGATAAACACATTGACTCTGATCGTAGATAAGACCAGGTGGAGCGGGAGAGCTTTCAAGTGGTAATGACAAATGAGGTAAAACAGTAGATTCAGATTCTTCGGGGGGGTCAATAAGAGGACACGTCAAAGGTTGCCACTAAGCCCACTTTTTTTTTAAATTGAATCTACTGTATTGCGGGCTACCTGCATTGCTTTTCACATTTAAAAATAGACTTGGCTGTGACAGCACGTCTCTGAACTGCAGTTTTGTCTGAAGTCATCCAGATGACACAGTGTAGGATAACAAGAACGGGGAGAGAGGTTGCCATGGTGTAGCGAACAAACTTGGATTTTGAATGCGCCTAACAGGATCAGGCTCAGCCCTGCTATAAAACACTAAGTGGGCCTCGACGACGCTCGGGTGAGATTTGTGGAATCCCGGTGTGATCTCCGGGGAAAGACATCAGGCACAGACAAGCCTTTGAAATAACCAGGGGGGAGGAAGGGTGCAGGGACTCAGGCTTTACATGTGGGGTCGCCAGCAGGGAGCATCTGGATCTGGACTCACGGGTGTCCTTCTGGTATGTTTTGTTGAGGTTAGGCTTGGCAGGGGTGCCGTAATCATGACTGGGGTCAACGTCTTGAGTTTCAGTTAGTAATTCACCTTGAGTAATGTACAGTACGTGTTTCAGAACTGTATGATGTGAGACTGGATTAGTCTGCAAGGAGGTCAGTTCAGTTCATTAAAGAGAAAGGAAACAAATATTGAGATATCTTCATCCCTGATTACATTACTATCACAGGACTCTTCATCTTTTACATGCAACCATAGTAGCCTAAATGCTCTTTTTTATATATTTTTCTCCTTAAAAGACTTCTAAGTCTTCAAAAGCATTGTGTTCTTTGGACTTTTATGGACAAAATAGTACACACCACTTGATGATTCAACTCATATGTGCTCCTGCAGATAAAATAAAAGGTTAAGACAATAAGTGCAGGGAGATGAAACACAACCAAATAAAATGATTTTTCATTGCAAACACTTTACATAAAAACCAGATGGAAGCAGATGTGACTAGTTTTATGATCACACGCAAAAGAAAGGTAACGACCTCTATTTTGTATGAAACGCTGTTCCAGAGCATGTCGTATCTGCACACTCTGAATATTGAATTCAAACAGTTTGAGTATTATCATGGGCGGCGTGGTTAGCACTGACGCCTCACAGCGAGAAGGTCCCGGGTTTGAATCTATGGGCCGACTGGGCCTCTCTGTGGAGTTTGCATGTTCTCCCTGTGTCTGCGTGGGTTCTCTCCAGGTTCTCCAGCTTCCTCCCACCATCCAAAGACATGCTGGTTGGGTTCATTGGTGATTCTAAATTGGCTGTAGGTGTGAGTGTGAACAGTTGTCTGTCTCTGTGTTAGCCCTGTGGCAGACTGGAGACCTGTGCAGGGTGTACCCCGTCTCTCGCCCGATGACAGCTGGGATAGACTCCAGCAGACCCCTGCGACCCTTAAACAGGAATCAGTGGGAAGAAGAAGTACAGAAGATGAATGAATGAATGAGTGTTATCATTTGTGCTTGGCTGTATGGGGTATAAGAATGTACACTAACTAGCGGAAAACATATTTCTTCGTCCACAGATTCAACAGGGTACAGCTGTATTTAATATTTTTAATGTGGAAGTTGCCTGTCCTTTTATTGAACGTGCTTGTGAGCCTCCTGACAGCTGACTCTTCTTCTCCTCTTTTTTCTTTTAACTGTAAATTATGAATTTTTATGCTCAAAAGACAGGATGGGGACACATCAGCTGCTTAATGATTCATCCCTGTCATTACACAGCACACACAGAACACACAGCATACCACGGCCACCATCTGTTTAATGGTTCACACACAGGTCACCGATGTCTGGCACATTGAAATGATCAGCACATCCTGTCTTTTACATATGTATCACTGCTTTTCATGATATACCCTGATGCGATGCCAAACTCTGCTCTGTCCTGGAATGACATTATTTATTTATTGTGGCTGGAAATAAAACTTCAGTGAAACATAATGAAGGTATTCCATTTCTGAAATGTTTTTGATGCAGCCTGTTACATGCTTTGGTGAATAAATGCATTAAATTACTTCCAGGCTAATTATATTCAGATGGTAATGTGTATTCAGAGTAAATAAATACAATTTTGGGAACATTTTTTTTTCTTCTGTGCTCAGCGATAGATTTGTATTTCCTACAAGACACTGAGGTGAATAATGTGCATGCCTGACAGCAAGCATTCAGCATCACAGCAACATTCTGCACACTGAGACAACGCTGTGCACCATAGGCTTGGAGAGCGCTGACCTTCACATGGGCCTGAGTCTGCCGGTTTAACCACGCTGATCTGCAGGACAAACGTGAACTCTGAAGAGGGAAAGGAAGTGGGTGGTGCAGTGCTCTGGAATCTCCATTACCCCAGCACTGTAGGGGATAGAGCAGCCCTGCCCTGCTTCCCTTCACACTGAGTAAGTTAGCCGAGGGGCCATTTAAAATCAGAAGCAACATACTGTATATGTAAGAATAATATGAGCTGATGTCAAGACTTTAAAAGATTCAGGTGACCCCATTGACTTGATACATTCTGTGTTTTATCTGTGTCTGTGCGTGACTCTGCTGTGCATGCTCCAGAATTAATGCTTGCCCACCTTTCTACCCATGTGGTATTGTTTTGTACAAAATAGAATGAAACTTTCGGCTCAGATTAATTAAAACGGTGAGTCACCAAACCAAATCTGAGCCCACTGAGCTGAATAAAACTCGCCAAATTGAACAAATGAGCATCATAATGCCCACTGTTTGCCTGTGTGTCAGCTTGTTTAAGTTACTGGCTGACCTACCCTGTGTGCCCAATACAGTCAAGATATTTGTTTCTTTCATTTGTTGTTGGGAAAGTGCAGACATAATCCTGTCTGACATGTTTGACCATTAACAGTGAGTCAGTCAGCTGGTTTGGTTGTTTTAATAAAAAATCAATCTGGTAAATTTTTGGATGAATTGGTCCTGAACTCCTGGAGTCCTGGAGTCCACCAGTACTATGTTTAATCTGACTGTTAACCACATATCACTAAATTGTGGTTGGTGCTATTATGCGCAATATGTGACATCACTTTTATTCAAGTGTTTGGTTCACTTTAAACGTGAATATCACCTCCATCGACCATAGCCATGCCCACCTCTCTTGAAAGAATGAAACTTCCAGAAGTGAGCCACAAACCAAATCTGAGCCCACTGACCTGAATACAATTTGCCAAACCGGACAAATGAATGCCAAAATGCGCGGCCTAGGTCCTGGCTTATCTGTCCTGTTTGGCAGCACATTCTGTTTGGATGGAGCAGAGTAAGCACAGAGAGAGGTATTGACGGACATGTGCCGTGATTGCGCCCTGTGCCCGTCAACTGGAGGTTTGAAACTTTTATCCCTTGTCAACTGACTGAGATTAATAGCTTGATGTTGACAGCAGAGGAATAAACATTTTAGTATGTCAAGATTAACAGGTGTTATTTTTAGTCAGTATGGAGTTCTAAGTACCATAGTAGAAGAGTGAAAAGAGAACGTGAGATGATATGCTACACTTAATCGGGCTATAAGGAACACAGCATATATGAAATGTGAAGGAAAAGACAAACACACGTCAGCCGACCCCTCAGCACTGAGGCTGACATTGATAAGAATGAAGACTGACTATACATACATAAGTTATTTAACTCCAACTGATGCAATGAGCAGCTTCTCATTTCTTAAACAGCCATGTCACACCCATCATGCCTAGTGTCTACTGTACAAGCCTGTGGGGGCAGTGCTATGATCTGGGGTTGCTGCAGTTGCTCAGGTCTAGGTTCAGCAACATTATGAGGTCAGCTGACTACCTGAATATACTGAATGAGCAGGTTATTCCATCAATGGATCATATTCCAAGATGACAATGTCAGGATTCATGGGGCTCAGATTGTGAAAGAGTGGTTCAGGGAGCATGAGACATCCTTTTCACACATGGATTGTCCACCACAGAGTCCAGACCTTAACCCTATTGAGAATCTTTGGGATGTGCTGGAGAAGGCTTTGTGACTCTCCATCATCAATACAAGATCTTGGTGAAATATAAATGCAACACTGGATGGAGATAAATCTGCTGACATTGCAGAATCTTATATAAAAAAAAAAAAAATGCTACAGCTAATGTGTGCTGTGATCAAAGCCAAAGACGGTCCAACAAAATATTAGAGTGTGTGAGCTTTTTCTTTTGGTGGAAACTTTTTTAGTTTTGGCTAGGCAGTGTTTATCAGAACAGATTTGTTAGTATATTTCACTCAGTCAGAGAAAACAAATCTAAAGCCCATGAAAGAATATCAATGAGCTAAAATGCGCTTTGTTACAAAGATGTGAGCAGCTGAGGGAGACCTCAGGTAGTAACCGTACTTAATGGTGCCCA
Organism: Planiliza haematocheilus; assembly: GCA_005024645.1. Classification (NCBI taxonomy): domain Eukaryota; kingdom Metazoa; phylum Chordata; class Actinopteri; order Mugiliformes; family Mugilidae; genus Planiliza; species Planiliza haematocheilus. The sequence continues at coordinate 1,795,153 of SRSE01000430.1, forward strand.
TTACCACCACAACAAAGCCTCAATAAACGCTGTACATTTCCTTTAGAATGACCAGAGCCTGTCCTGTTTACAAACATCAGCAAAACAGACAAATCTCTATGAAATGTCAAGTCTCATCTGAAACTTTATTGCACTTATATTTTAAGGAAAATATGCGATGTTAAATTGAGCAATTGTTTTGATAAATGTGAATCTTTGCACCCTTTCAGTTAATCAGCTTCTGATTTCATGAAATATGCATGGGTTAGCAGCAGGTGCTCAGCGGGGAGCTTTGGTTTCCAGGGGATGTTGCTCGATACGGACGAGGCATCCAAATTATGCACCGCTCCAAATTGGCTCCCTACGTCTTCAGCCTTCTAAGCTGCAGGAAAAAAATAAAAAGTGTTGGCATTACAGCCCCGAAGTTTTAGACTGTAAAATTCACTACCTCAAATGTTTCTTTAGCCTTTTAACCCTCAGGGTTAGAAAAACTGCAGACTTGCAGAGCCGATTCATTCCTCTGTACTGACACGGAGATGCATTCCTGCGGTGAGCTGATGAATGAGCGCTGAAGTAAAGTGAACGTCCACAGACCCTGTCGTCATCTCCCCTTTTCAGGATTGGAGTCGCCGCTAAGCTAGCGGACAAAGGCGTTCTTTCAACATAGAAAAAAAAAAACAACACCTGGAGGAGAGTGTGCAGTTCCTTTGTTCAGCAAGGTGGAAAAATAACACTACCCCAAAACTGAACTGTTCACCATAATGCAATGACGTACCTAGTATGAAGAAGCTCAGTTACTGCTGGACACGCTCTGTAAAAGTAAAAGTGTAAAAGTGTTTTCTTTCCGACAGTTTAGAACACCATTTACTCAGTTATTTTAATCTGTAGTGTGAGACAATGCACGTAAATATAAAGTATTGTGCAGGGATATAGATTTTCTTGTGCAAGAAACGTGAAGCGATATCTTTTGGTTAATTTGTAGAAAAACATCAACAAGCACGTAAACAGCTCTGCGTGCATGTGCTTCCCCCCGAGCTACAGCATTTCAAGTGAGTAGCCCTTGAACTCTTGAATGCAAATGTCACACCAGTCAAGAGTCATGCTGAATGTCGACAGTTCACTGTCATTTTATGAAGCTTTGCAGGATGTTTGAAGAAGCAGTAGAAGAGATCCTGGGTAAAATAGGACATAGAATCTCTCCTCCTATGGACAGCAGATATGGGTTCAAGCACCACACCTCTACCTGCAGGACAGAATCCAGCAGGAGCTCCTGGGAGAGAACAATAAGATCCTGAAACTGCTGTTGAATGTGACGCATATGTAGCAGACTCATGAGACTCTGTTTAGACATAGTGCTTTCCTATTTAGGAATGCATGGGACAAATCTGACATCTCACAATGAAAGGCAATGGGCCAGTCCCTTAGGCCAGTCCAGGTTTGTGTTCAGCGTAATGATTTGTGCAATTTGCAAAGCTGTCCTGTGTCAGTTCTGTAGCAGACAAACCTCCTGGAAGATCCCTGCACAAAAACATCTGTCAGATTGCCCTAATTTGGTGACTCTAACTTGCTGCGTGTGGTGAATGTGAATTCAAAACATGTTGATGTGTCTTCGTTGCTTCAGGACATTCAAACGTGGTGATAAAAAAGGTTTTCGGATGACATAATGCACACCAGGCAGCCATATTGCAGGGCCTCCGCTGTGAGGCAGGAAAACACAGACCATCTGGTTGTGTCTCTAAATGAACATCTCTGTGGAAGTGATTCATAAGATTCAAGAGGTGGTGTTTTCAGGTCTCTAGTAATGTGACATTGTTGAAACAAATGGCAGGTGTTGGCTCTGACAACACACACTGGAGTGTCAAAACAGATGACACAGTAGTCTTTTTACAGCTTTTATATTTATATACATTTTGACACCGCTGCATAATACTGAATAAGGTCATTTGTATCCCCAAAGATATACAATTATCCCTTTATTACTGCAATGCTGAAGAGAAGCAAGCACATTCTGAACTTACAAGGAGCTGCTTGCTTTTATAGTGATTTATAAGTGGAAATCGTTACTAAATACTATCCAAAGTAAAGTTAAACTTAATAATTACACATTTGCACCACGTCTGTGTCGAGAGGTTATTGTCTCTTGTTTGTTATTTTGTTATTTACGAATTATCTGGTTGGTTAAATTTCCCGAGACGTCCGGACATCTGAACTCGTCATTATTACATTTAATCTGATTTTCAACCACATAATGTTAAATTTTGGTCTGTGCATAAAAATACACCAATCAGGCATAACAATATGACCACCTTCCTTTTCTGGTCTGGTCTAGGTGGGTGCTACATGTCTAAGTAGCATCCACATGAATGCCAGGTCCAAATGTTTCCCAGCAGAACACTGAATTGTAACAAGTAGGTCGATGTTATTTACTTCTACTTCTACCATATACCCACACACACACACAATTGAGGAAGCCAGAAATAACACTGGAAGAATGTTTAATGTTAATGTGATCATAATGATCATAATGTCCATCAACCATAGGAAAGAGTTAATTCATTCATCTTCTGTACCCGCTTCTTCCTGTTAAGGGTCGCGGGATCTGCTGGAGCCTATCCCAGCTGTGGTACACAGGGGGTCTCCAGTCTATCGCAGGGCTAACACAGAGAGACAGATAACCATTCACACTCACACCTACGGCTAACTTAGAATCACCAATGAACCTAACCAGCATGTCTTTGAAAGGTGGGAGGAAGCTGGAGAACCTGGAGAGAACCCATACAGACAGAGGGAGAACATGCAAACTCCACACAGAAAGGCCCATGGATTCGGACCCAGGACCTTCTTGCTTCTCAGTGCTAACCACCTCGCCACTGTGCTGTCCTAGGAAAGGGTTGATTTGGTAAAATGTTTTCATGACCTTTTAACTAAATGAAATCTCATGTGCTTTATAGAAACAATGTTCCTGATATCACTGGCACTGTTATTCCAATTTCAAAAGTAATATGACTTGTGATGTTGTCTGAGCGTTCACTAAGTTAGAGGCAAGAGGCTGATGCAGAGTGCCAAACGTGTGTTACATTAGGAGGAGGGGTTTTCACATTACTCATAATGTGTCACCCCAGCATGGCAGGGCCAGCTTGGCAAAGTATCCTAGACAGTATAAACATTATGGATTGCCTGTAAAACCTACAAATCTCAGTGAACATTTGTTCAAAGAATTACCCAATAAAATTCAACAGTAACGAGGTCTCATCTTGTTAAAAGCAAAGATCTCAGAACACTTGCCTAAACGAAACCAGCAGTCTTGACTTCACTGTGTTTCAGGCCCAGATTATGTAGCAGTCTTTCCCAGAGCTTCAGCTTTCTTAACGAAACCGTTTGCTCTCATAGGAAAGGGCTCATGATAGTGGCATAACCAAAGTTAATTAAATAAACATTAACTGATATCTGTAACTGCATATTTGTGTACGCATATTTGTATGGTACAAAACATATATGCACCAAAATGCAGAAGTAGAATGTGGATATACGGCACTAGTGAAATAAAAAATGTAAAGTAAGGAAAGGATGTAATGTGGTTTAAAGTCAAATAGTGAAGGACAAAAACAACATTAAAAGCACCCGCAGCAGCAGCAGCAGTCGAGGTCCGGTGATGCTGGCATAGCAGGTCTTTTAGCTAAATGCTAACACCAGAAGTTTAGGTATAGTGTTTCCTGTCTTTACCATCTTAATTTAAAGCATAGATACACAGTATGAATATATATGTCTTTATATCTTTGGTTTATCTATCTATGGTTTAGAGCATGTTGCTATGTAGCACAAAACACAAAGTAGCCTACATTCATTCATTCATTTTCTGTAACTGCTTGTCCTCTGGAGGGCTGGAGCCTATCCCAGCATTCATCGAGCGAGAGGTGGGGTTCACCCTGGACAGGTCTCCAGTCTATCACAGGGCTAACACAGAGAGACAGACAACCATTCACACTCACATGCACACCTTAGAATCACCAATAAACCTAACCAGCATGTCTTTGGATGGTGGGAGGAAGCCGGAGTACCCGGAGAGAACCCACACAGACACAGAGAGAACATGCAAACTCCACTCAGAAAGGCTCCAGTCAGCCCATGGATTCGAACCAAGAACTTTCTCACTGTGATGCATCAGTGCTAACCACCACAACACTGTGCTGCAACAAGTAGCCTACACTGCTGCTGTTTCACATTAAAAGAGAAATATTTAATGCAACAAATCACATGTGTGAGGTCCATGTTAAGTCACACACATTTGCCAAGACTTTATCCAAGTGATTTGTTTCTGCGCGACACAGTGAGCTTGTCCATCCATCTCCTTGGCTCATAGCTGTTGCATGACTCAGAGTAGCTTTTATAGTCATCTGGCCAAGTGGAAATGTTTGTTGGGTTATTGGACAGTTAAGGCAATTGGAACAATTCTGATGTTAAACAGGTGTGCATCCGAGGGGATTCACACACCTGTTTGATTAGTTTAGCCCAGATGTCACACTACACATGCAAAGGAATCAGGTTTTCCTTGGGGGAGGCATGGCGTCCAAGGCCAGGCTGGTGTCATTTCAACTGGAGCAAACTCACTGCTCTGTCATTGGGAGAGCATTTGAAATATTTTGTAAGCTTTCAGAAACCACTGTCATCTGTCCACTGCAAAGGTGTGCAAAGTCGAGAAACAAGGACATTGTGCCTCTCCAAGTAATAATGGAGTGCATACCTGTTGATTCATTATATTCTGTTTGATGTCAGGTTTTTGCTTGTAGGGGAGAACGGTGTAAAGTGAGACATTTTTTACATTTGCTCCCCTCTAAGCGAGCTAAAATGATATATCAATAACATGTACACATGTTCCATTAATTCAGGATGTTTCCTATCAATAGAAATTATCAGAATGTATTCAGGATGAAGGGCAGTGAAAATATGATTGTTTTAAAAAAGTGGTCTTGTGTCTCACTTTATCCCAGCTTCAGGGTAAACTGAGACGGACCAGAGAAATCAAGGGGGTAAAGTGGGGGTGTCTCACATTACCTGATGTCTCACATTGCCCCGTTCTCCCCTACCAGAGAATCTAGCTTTTCTGACTCTAGACACGCAATGACACCAAGTTGCTTGTCCTTAACCCTTCAGAAATCATACACCACTGACCTTGCTGCAATCACTAAATCATGGAAACACAACTGAATGCATCCTTGCAATTCTTAAGTGTGAGATTCTTTCTGGTGGATGTTTTCTTAGAAGTAGGATATTGAGGCAGTCCTAATAAAGCTCCACGACCCAAACAAAAAACATCTTTGTCTGGATGCAATCTGGTCCTGGGCCATTTGCACTTTGTCTTAGCCGCCAGTGAACTGTCTTCTGGGCAGGGAGGAGTGTGTTATACTTCCAGAATAGCTAGGGCCCCTAGATCGTCTTTGCCAATATCAGATTTGTTGGTTAAGCCAAAACATATGTAGAAGTTTTCCGTCACCTCAGATGTATATTATGTGCTACATTTAAGTTGATTCAGTACTAAAACAATCAAACAAAATATGGATAAAGGAACTGGAAATTTCTTAAGGATGAAATAAGATAGCAAAGTAATTCTAATGTTGGGTGGACACTGCCACTGTTCCTGAAAGCCAGCTTTTCATTGCCAAAGGGTGGGAACTGTCTCGTGGCATGGCAGTTCCAGAGGCCTGCCAAGACTGCAGGCAGCTGAGGTGAAGGGCAGTCTGCAGGATTTCACGTCAACGCAGGCAACTCCATATGTCTCAGCAGCTAATCAGTGTCGCACAATTTCCTGCACTCTCCACAGAGTGCTTTTCTTTCTTCAGTCAGTTGGAAGCGGAGACGTAGAGGAAGTCTGCAGAGGCTTTTCTTTTCTTGAGGTGCTATTGTCCCTACAGAACAGCCCCAGCACCCCCACTCTGATCACATCTGCTTCAGCTTATGCGATGACAACATACAGGTCATCTGCAACTCTTTATTCAACTAAAACTTCATAGATATTTAACCTCTTGTCTCCCTCTGCAGCAGGAGTTGTGATGTATTAGAGAGAACTATGGCACAAAGGGAAGTGAAAACACCCAAGAGGATGTGTTTGAGAATGAAAGCCCTCGAAGCACTGATTTTCAGAACAGAAGTGTATGCTTTTCTATTTGATCTCTTCCTTGAAAGTTTTCGGGCATCAGCACTGACTTTGCCCTGCTACAGTAACAGACCCTGACTGTCTCTTCATCCCAGCCAGTAAAAGGGATTTTTCTCCAAAGATAGCAGAAATAGCAGGGTGCATGTTGCTTGAGGTTTCACTGCAGGGGAAGTGTGCCAGCTGAGTCAGGAGAAAACGAGTTATCATGTTTAATACTTCATTCATTCTCAAATGCAATATCTACAAATGAAGATTCATGGGGATGCAAAACGACAAGAGAACTCTCTTAAAATGCTGAGAAAGTGTTTTCCTGTTATGGAAATGAATCACTGAAATAAGCAGCCTGGACACATTACAGCACATTAAATAAGAAATAGTCTTTATATCTCATTGCCCCAATTAGCTGTATCATGCACTTTTGGTCTGTTGTCAGGTGACTGAAAAGAAAATGTCTCCCATGAAAAACAGTGTCGTTTGGTTCTGCTATTTACTTAAAAAGTATGTTTCTGATCAGTGAGGATAAGGAACTGTGGATTTGACGTGCAGCACAGGAGCTCCTCAAAGAACTGTCCTAGCTCCCTTCCTTTTCTCCCTCTACACTACTGACTTCAGAGACCTCTCACCCAGCTGTCGTCAGAAATTCTCAGATGACTCTGCAGTTTCCAGTCATCACAGATTAGAATGACAGAAAATACAAAGGATCATCTGAGACTTTGTAGTCCGGTGCCAGAAAAACTGTTTGCAGCTGAAGGTGGATAAAACCAAGGAGCTGGTGGTGGTAGAGACTGAGACTGTGGACTCTTGGATGTATCTGCATGCTCACCTGAACAAAAAACTGGACTGGACCGACCATGTAGGATCTTCAGAGTGCAGGGAGCACTCCTGAGGTAGTTTAACAACAAAAAGGTTGCATCAGCTATAGAGTGGTGTGATGGAACAGCAGCACCTCAGTGGCAGACAAAAAGAGAGTGAACAGACTGGTGAAGAAGACCGGCTCTGTGCTGGGCCGCCCAGCCTTTACCTGGGATATCACTGTCCATTTTCTCATACATTGTGGTGTCTATTTTCATTCAGTAGATGTTATGGAGTAGAAAGGAAGACCCAAATACAAAAGTTCAGGTTCATGAAAAAACTTTAGGTGAACCTAATGAGGGCAGGAACTCAAAGAGACAAGGAAAGACATGTGAGCGCAATCACGAGGGAGAAACCGGAAGTAGAATTAGCTACAGGGTTACCTTTTCAAAATAAAATAGGAACACCAAAATTGAATTACCAAATATCCAGTCCACACACTAAACCATGAAACAGAACAGATAAAGAATACAGACATGATGACAATAATAGGTGTATAGCATGTCAGGAAGTGGAACAATCCCACCTGTTACCTTAACTTAACCAAGTGGTATTTTAACACAAACCACGATTGGCTTTGTAACCAAAAGTGCTGGGTTATGTTGCAGTAGGACTGATTTGTAACTATGTACGTCAAGTGCACTGGGTGGTTTCTGTCAGAGATTGTTGGGTGAAGGATTATGTTTATTTCTCTTCTTCAAAAAGCCAATCCTCTGGAAAAGTGGAAAAACTGAATAAGTACTCGATAGATCGATTTGCATCCTTCACTTCCACTATTAGAAAGTAAAGGGGGAAAAGGAAGTTTCCAAAGCATTTCAACCGTCCCATGAGATTTAGCATTTCTACAAAACGTAGGGTCACACAAAGGAGTGTATGTAGGTGTAAAGAAATCATTAGCCCCCTGCAGTTCATCTCCACCAGCATAGTCAATCAGTTGTGGCAGTTTATTTACCTGTGTATGCGGTTTTGTGTGAATTCAGCAGCTAAATACAAAGGCAGAACAACTACTCACGAGGAAAGTGTTTGCTGCATAAAGGGATGTATTTCAGTATCAGACACAAAATATTTGCAGGTGTCCGTGGATGTACATAATTCATGACTAATTCATGTGGAGGGGATTGTGTTTTACTTCCTCAAATTCAAATAAAAAGAAATTACCATGACAGGCAGTCTGGTCTCCGTTCAGAAAAACAAAATGCTGCTACAACAAGTAAAAAGTAATTTTATGTGCAAAATCTAATTTGCTTCAAGAATGCACAACAAATGGAAAGCTATTGACAGCCTCACACACACAAACCAGCAGGCGTGCACAGAGGAAGATACCTGTGATTAGGTCAGGTGGCAAGAACCCTGAATGAAGATCCCTAATGCATTTAGCAAAATGACAGTTCCAGGTGGCTCATTCCAATGTTTACTCCCAGTCAGTCTTGAAATCAATGTTCATCACGTTGTTTGGTAAGTAAGGAAGCCGTGCGTAGCCTATGCTGTTATTAGCAGCTCCTCATTTCCCCAAATCTCTTAAATGGAGCTGGACAAGGAAAAGTTGACAAAGTTAGACACATAGAGTCATAATGCAGCTACAGTAATGGAAAATGTCAAGTAAACCACAATCACCCTTTAATCACTCAGCTTCTTCATTTGTCTTTGGAGGATGGTCAACAAAAATGCAAATTCTGAGTTAAAAATCTCTGACAGTTTAACTGATTTCAAATGATGCATGCACTAGACTTCATCTTAGATATATTTTATTGATGCACAAGGAAAATTGCTTCATCACAGTAGCTCAGTGGCACATAACACAAAATGAATAATGTAATGAATACGATGGAGTTATCTGTTCATTGCACAGCTGGACTGAGTTAGATATAAATTAAGTTATATATAAGTGTCCTCACTGAGGATGGATACTTAGAAATGTAAAGTTAAAATAATGGCCAGCCTCACTCCAAATAATCTTACTTGGTCTACCTTGGTCCACCCAAGGCAGTTACAATGCATACCTGTTTCTGATTATGCATTAATCATTGTTGCAATTCCAACAATCCCCTTCAGAGTCAGCATGCAGTCATCTGTTCAGTCAAAATATATTTGTCAAACCACAATCCTGAGCACTCCTCTGCCTCACTTGTAAAACTTGACATTGCGTAGCTTTAATTCATCACAGTGTTTCTTTGTTCTGCATTTTTTTTTCTCTTTTGTCCTCCCCAAGAATTCCTGAGATGGAAGTTATGAATCAGCAGCAGCAGCAGGAGAGTGGACGGGACCCCAGGCGACACCATCTGGATGTTTTTGGCTCATTCCTTCATGTGCCATCACTGAACTGGAAAACACCAGTTTAACTGTATGACTAACATCATGAAAGAGGCAAGGGAGTGGATTTTCTTTTCAAGTAAATATATGCTAATACATACCAAAGTGGAATGCAACAAATACAAATGTGTGTTTTGCAGAAAAGATTACACTTTTTGAGCAGAATCTGGCTAAATGATCCATCAAGTATTTTTGCAGCTATAACATATTAAACGTTTTAGTTCTGCTCATAAATCACAATGAAATAACACTCTGGAAGATTACAGTGGATGCATGTAGAAACACTCCAGAGTAATGTCTTATGTGTTCATTTATTTTGCCATTTCATTGAGCATATGGAACTGTATAGAATCAATACAAAACCAGTTTAGTTAAAAGGCACTGCAACTCCACAGCACTGATATGGAGTTCACAAAAGAAATTTGAGGACCGTGGTCAGTGCATCATGCCCCAGAAAGCTAGGTCAGTGTCACCCGAGCCAGCCCTAACTATAATCTTTATCAAACGGGAATGTCTTAAGGCTAAGCATTATTATGGTTATTATGTTATTATGGATTGGTCAGAGCATCTCAGAAATGGCAAGGCTCATGGAGTGCATTCACTCAGCAGTGGTGAGTTGCTACCAACAAACTCTGAAGTTGAGATATGGAAGTTTTGGGGGCTGTGCTCGACCTTACTTAGTCCAGAGTGGCTCCCAACTGAAACCTACAGGACCTGTTGTCTTGGTGCATGATATATCACTGAGCTGGGAGTCCATGACTCAGGGGGGTCACAGCTGTCTTCAATTTTTTCACACAAAGAGCCCACGTGGTAAAGTGTTCTGCCTTATAGGTACAGTACATAGACTGTATATAAATATGGACAGCGCATCCCCACTTCCTTGCACTGGCCAGACTGACGCTGTTTTCACAGGCATATGGGCAGCAAGTTTGGAGCAAGTCTGCACAGTACGGCCTGGGAGTGGAGCTATGCAGAGCCACGTTATCCATAAAAACAATCACTCACAGTTTTGTTTGATTAATCCTGCGGTCTGTTCTCTACGTCCACCAGTTACAAAGAAATGTGGGGTTATACACTACTTATTATTATTATTTATCCAACTGTCACAGTCCTACTGGAGTGATTCACGAAGCAATTGGCATGGCAACTCGTAGTCACCATGATGTCACATCCTGTTTCTATAGCGATAAATAACTAACTAAAATTAAGGCATGGAAGGCAAAAGAGGCAGTGCAGCAAGCACAGGCAGCTCTTAAGCATAGGGATATCATAGGCCATGTACAGCAAGGGCGTGGAGGCCTAGGACTGTGTGCAGGGAAACCTCTGTGGAGCAAGGCATCAGCAGTAGAAAGGAGAAAGATGATAGTGGAAGAGGTACAGAGGCAAGAGGAAATGGTTAGATGCTCGAAGGCAGTGTCACAGGCTAAGCAGGGTCAATGGGTGAACTGGGAGAGTGTGGAGAAAAGGAAGGTGAAGTGGAGAGAGCTTTGGAGCATGGAGGCCAGCAGGATTAGATTTATGTTAGGGGCTACTTATGATGTGCTGCCAACTCCCCAGAACCTGAACCAGTGGGTAGGTGAGGATGCTGCCTGTCCACTGTGCACTTGTGTCTGCACGCTTAGTCATATTCTGACAGGTTGTAAGGTTAGTCTCTCCCAAGGACGTTATACCTGGCGTCACAATCAGGTATTGAAATGTTTAGCAGCTGCAATAGAGGAAAAACGGGTGAATGTAAATTCCGTGGCCGTTAACAGAGAGAATAGAGGTATTAAGTTTGTACGGGAAGGAGAAAAGGCTAGAGGAGCAGGCTTCAGGCATAACATGGGACAGCTAAGGGTAGGAGGAGCCTGGGAGATGAGGGCGGACTTAAATAGCCAACTGGTTGTCCCAGGTGAGATAGCTAGCACTCGACTACGGCCAGATCTGCTGTTGTGGTCTGAGCCAGAGAAAGCAGTCTATTTCATAGAGCTGACTGTCCCGTGGGAGGATAGAGTTGAGGAGGCTAATGAGAGAAAAAGAGCTAAGTATGCAGAGTTAGCAGCAGATGCAGAGCAAAATGGATGGAAGGCTTATGTCCGCCCGGTAGAAGTGGGCTGCCGTGGATTTGTGGCAAAGTCGGTCATTGCTCTGCTGAGTGAGCTGGGCATACGAGGAAGAAGCCAGAGGACTGCGGTTAGCAATATGTCCCGGGCAGCAGAGAGAGCCAGTGACTGGTTATGGGTGCGCAGGAAGCATGCTAGCTGGGGAGCTAACTAAGGTAAGGATGTAGGCCGCATGTAGGCCGCATGTAGGCCGCATGTAGGTCCCAGTTGATTTGTTTGTTGCTTGTCACAGATTTGGTGGTTACGCGCTTCAGCTTGCATCAACGGAGCGGAGCATGGTAGATTTGTTTTGTTGTTACAGATTTGTTTGGTTGTTAGGTGCTTCAGCTTGCATCAACGGAGCGGCGCATGGTAAATTTGTTTGTTATGGATTTGTTTGTTTGTTATGTGCTTCAGCTCGCATCAACGGAGCGGAGCATGGTAGATTTGTTTGTTTGGCTTGTGGCTATTAGTTTCCATACTAGTTGTTGATAGACATCGAATGGTGAGGAAGAGAGGGTTGTGTAGTGGCGGTGTGGAGGGGGGTGATTCCAGGACGCTGGAAATCACTGTTAAGCCTTCTTGAGGTGTCGTGGGCCTAACTTAACGAAACATCGGTGAAGGGAGGTGCCCACTTGAAAACCCCAATGATATGCTGCATACTGCTGTTGTTCAGATCATGTTCTCATGGTATTTGGTAGCCATGGTTTGCTGCTGAGCGGGCCATACAAGCCAGCAGCGTTTAGTTAGGTATGTTTTACAATGTTTGAGGTATCCTCTGCTGCTCAATGGGCTTACAAGCCAGCAGCCTCTAGTTAGCCTAGGTAGAATATAGGTTATTGGTCATATTATATGACTGTAGGCTTGGTAGGGCCTCTTAGTCGAACAGGGCCTCTAAACGTGTTTTGCCTGGGATTTCGGCACAAGGGATTGTAACATCTTGTCCTGTGTATTTCTAAAAAAAAAAAATAACTAAAATTAAACTTATCAGAAAAAATGGACACTTGAGTATCAGTATTACTGTATACTAACTACCTAAAATGTGCTAGTTTATTTAGCAGTGACTATATCTCAAAATTTACAAGATAACCTGCCAAGACAATAAACATCACATTTGGTTGCCATTTTCACATGCCCACTAAGGTGTGGATGACATAAATTTGATCTTCTGCCGAGTCATTAACATAGCTCATTAACAAAATCCAGCATTTCTGTTCTCCTTTGATTGTGCTTACTATATGCTAACAGCCAAATGAATCAAGCAGTTGCCTCATTTAACCCAGAGTCCTTGAACGTCTCTTCTGCTTTTGAATAAGACAGAACATCAACAAATTCCACCAAATGTTGGCACATGTCTAAGAGTCAAATATTAGGACTTTCCTGAACAGCAGTAAAGGCTTGAGCCAAAGAAAGCAGCACACATGGCTGTCTCACGATTTTTTTATGTGTCCATGTAAAGGGATCATATATCACATAATTTCTGGGTATTGCAAGGTCTGATTTTCCAAACACTTAAATTCTCACTTACGTTTGTAGAAGTGTACCTGTAAACACAATTCCAAATCATTCATCTATGAGAAAACCACTTCCTAGAGCTCTCTAGAACAAAAGGAGGAAAACATGGATAGAAACAGATACAAACTCATCACTTATTCTAGATACTGGAAGACTGCAGTGTTTCTTGGCGTGATACGTCAACAGCTTGATTGATTATTCTTCGGTTTGCGTCTAGGCAGAGGGCCATGTCTCTGCGGCTGTTGGTGGACTGAAGAATGAAAGTTCATTCTGGAGCCCTGTGTGGTCCTGCAGCTCTAGGGGCCTCTGCTTTGGCAGCCTCCTGCAGCTCTGAACACACCTACATACATACATCTTATGAGACAAAGGGAGTGGAAGTACAGAATACTGCAACATTAACATGACACAAAGCATATATTTTGGAAAAGGGTTGGACTGCAGACAGTCAAGGATTTTTGTTAACTTGCAGCCTTGGAACATAGGACACTTAATGTGCACTGGCGCCAATAATCACACTAAGGGATCGAAGAATGTTTGGATATAATTTCTAATTTTTTACACATCCAGCAATGAACTGGATTTGAAAGGAAAACTTCGCTTGAACAGATTTGTTTTCACTCTTTTTCAATTATCTACTTGCTTCATAGAATATCAATATTTTCCTTGTATCCTATCTGTCACATTAGAAAAATAATCCTTGTCAAACAAGGATTATGAATTTTAATAATAATAATAATAATAATGACCACCATGACCACTGACAGGAGAAGTAAATAACATTGACCATCTTGTAACAATTCAATGTTGCACAAATGCTGCTGGGAAACTTTTGGACCTAGCATTCATTCATGCGGATGTTCCTTAGACATGTAGCACCCACCTAGACTAGACCAGGCACCCCCACCCCATAGCAATGACACTCCTTGATGGCAACAGCCATCGTCAGCAGGATGCAGCCTGAAAACACTTTAGGAACACCTAAAAAAAAAACATGAAGAACAACACAAGGTGTTGACCTGGTCTCCAAATACACTAGATCCCAAACTGATCAAGTATCTGCGGAATGATCCCAAGAAGCCCCTCCCCTCAACCAATAGGACCCAAAGGTCCCCACTAATAACTGAACAGTGTATATAAACACACTGATGCAAACAGGGAACAGCTGAAACTACTGAAGGAGGGACACACAAAGAGAAAACAATCATGTAATTAATGGAGGGACGACACAGACAGAAAGTAAAACAAGACACTAAACACCAAGGAATAAACTTTTACAATGGAAACAGGAAATGCAAGGAAAACCAACAGGATTAGAGAAAATTTTCAAAACTTGATCTAATGAAGAAACAGAGAAGGTCAGATGTCAGTTGTTTTTGTCTGTTTTGATATGTAGTACATTATAGCACAACTATTTTACTTTTTCTCATGTAAGTGTGAAAACTCTCTGTTCCTTTATGTTGGTACTGGGACATCATTTCATTCAAAATGAGCTAATGTGCCTGGACACTGAAAGCAATTAGCAACCTCATTAGCTCGTCAATGTGTTGTTAACTCAGGCCACATCCACACACACGAAAACGATCTTTTTCCTATCCGTTTTCGCTGGTACGGTTTCAAAAAAATCTGCGTCCACACTTGATCCGTCTTTACACGACTGAAAACGCTACTTCATATCCCAGGTCTATAGGCGGCGCTGTTTCAGTTTCAGAAATTCACCAAAAACGGAGAGGAAGAGGTGGCGCATGCGCATGAAGCTTGAGCGCTGTTTACAAATCGGCTTTCGAAGAAACCAAAAATTAGATTTTGCCCTAGTAACCATAATAGGCTCAATGTCTTCTCCAGTAGTAACGCAAGCATGTAGTCCGCCATTGTTGTTGATGTTGTTATGAGACGTTTCGCGGGATATAAGAGGCGGAACACTGCTTGAGGGGTGTGGCCATGGTGGCCATGGTGGCGATGGTGGCGATGACGTCATCGTTTTTGAAAATCTCCGGATTCAACCGTCCAGACTAATCCACGAGGAGTGCATTTTCGAATTTATCCACCCTGGGACCCGGTTTCAAAAAAGTGCGTTTTCGGGCTATGCGTTTCCGGGATTCGTCTGGACGATAGGCCAAAACGAATAAAAGCGTGCGTTTACGAAAAAATGCGTTTTCGTGTGGATAGGGCCGCAGTGTCTCATTCAACATTTTGATTTGGGGGGGTGGGGGGGGGGGAGCTTTACAGTACCCATTCGCTGTGGCATTATTTTGATAAGCTTCTGCAATGTCATTAAGTTATTTCCATCCAGTGTTGCATTCATTTTTCAACAAGATCTTGTATTGATGATGGGAGAGTCTGACCACTGCTCAAAGCCTTCTCCAGCACATCCCAAAGATTCTCAATGGGGTTAAGGTCTGGACTCTGTGGTGGACAATCCATGTGTGAAAATGATGTCTCATGCTCCCTGAACCACTCTTTCACAATCTGAGCCCCATGAATCCTGACATTGTCATCTTGGAATATGATCCATTGATGGAATAACCTGCTCATTCAGTATATTCAGGTAGTCAGCTGACCTCATTCTTTGGGCAACATAATGTTGCTGAACCTAGACCTGAGCAACTGCAACAACCCCAGATCATAGCACTGCCCCCACAGGCTTGTACAGTAGACACTAGGCATGATATCTGCATCACTTCATCTGCCTCTCTTCTTACCATGATGCCCCCATCATTCTGGAACAGGGTAAATCTGGACTCATCAGACCACATGACCTTCTTCCATTGCTCCAGAGTCCAGTCTTTATGCTCCCTAGCAAACTGAAGCCTTTTTCAGTTATCCTCACTGATTAGTGGTTTTCTTAAGGCTACACAGCTGTTCAGTCCCAATCCCTTGAGTTCTCTTCACATTGTACATGTGGAAATGTTCTTACTTTCACTATGAATCATAGCCCTGAGTTCTGCTATTTGATTTCACCAAAGTTTAAGTGATCGCCGATCTTGATTAATCAGAATTTTTTTTCCGACCACATTTCTTCATTGAAGATGATGGTTCCCTGCTATCCTTCCAATTTTTAATAATGCATTGGACAGATGTACGGACAAAATATTGAGCACTGTGTTGTGGAAATGTACAGGTATATAAGGTTTATCATATATTTGCTTGCCTTGTGAATTCTGGAACAGAATTCTGGTTTTCGTTTGGGAATTTAGTCACTGCAGAAAATGGTCTCTGGTTCAGTGAAAGAGAATTCTAAAGGTGTGAACTTATTGTGTGATAGCTGTACATCTGCATACATACACACCTTTAGTAACTCTAAAGTGTATACTCCTGCAACCGGTGCCTGCACTGCAGGTGTAGGATGTAGGATGCATCACTATCAATACAGCTTATGTCCTGGAGGTCTTTGTTTTGCAGGAGGAACTGCCTCAACAAATCAGTTCTTAAACTACCAACTGATAGACGACCTGTTCTCTGGTACGATCATATGAGCCACTTATTGTCTTTGGGATGCTGAGTCCTTTTGTTTATAATTAAGCCAATCAGCTTCTGCCAGGCTTCTTCTGCCGGTAATGCTATAAGGAGAGTGCAACAACTTAATATTCCTGCTGCATTGCAGGGGAGAAATGGCATAATCTATCATGCATTAGGTTGCAAATAAATTCAGTTGTGAGGCACTCACTTAACTGATGGGAAATGATGAGAAGAAGTCCCTGTTGGTCACCCCAGGAGGTCTTTCTTCCACACATATCTTACAGTCACTGGGATCAAAGACAAGACTCAGAAAATGTGGTCAGAGATCTCTCAAATGTGATCTCAATGCATCGTGCGGCTGTTCACACCTGCCTGTCTTTTAAGGGATAGCTGGCCAGATTGGATTTTAATACAAGGTCTGAACAGGCCCAGAGACTAAGGAGGGGAGGGGCTATGATGGAAAACGTGATTTATCTAGATTTTGGGTGGTTTGAAAACACAGCCTGTCACCAATGCACCTGCACCAGTGTCACAGTAGGAACAAATCACTCAATAACCAGTTCTTCACATTCAGGGTCTGAGTCAGGTTTGTATTCTGCGAGACATGGAATGGCATCTACTTCAAATACAGAACTGTCAAAGACAATGTGATAATGCCAGAGTTCTGGATGAAATGAGAAGTCTGATTAGCTTGAGCTAGAAACTGGTTCTGAAGACTAGAGGTGGAAAGGGGGGAGAGGGGTTACCTAAATTTACTGGATGCAGTGTTTTCCAATTACTTTGCATTGTGCATGTGTGGCATCCTGCTGTGGCTTTCCATTTCTTGTTCTTTTATTTGTTTTTTATCTTAGTTCTTGCATCCTTTTTATGTCAGACATTGTATACTGGGATCATTTGACTTTATTTCTGGGTGAAAAAGCAGTAATAAACTGTTCCCTTTTACCCCTATGTTACTGTGCCATGATGCTTCAAGCATCAAGTCAACTAGTCACTGATCACATGACAGTAACAACATGGATGCCTCCGAGAAAACAGAATATGTATGTCAGTCTTGAAATATAACAAATGTACTGCTGCAATGTATACTTATCGGAAAAGGATAAGTATACAGCTTCATTATATGTCCTGCAGTGACAGGAGAGGTAGGCTGCAAATCAACACTTTGCTTTTAAATTTAATTGTCTAAAGTTATTAGACAATGTTATACACAGAAAAGGATTCAGAGATATACTGCTTTTTTTATTTTTTTTTTTATCCCGGCTATACTATTCTGTCTAACAACAAGCTGTTAAGCACTATCAAATATATGCTAAACATATCAGCAGTGCACAGCATTGATGTGATTGTGTTTATTGTTCAATTCCGTTGTGTTCTGCGAGCTGACATTGTCGCTGTGGTTGTTTTTTGTCCTTGATGTCAGTTAATGCACCATGCGAGAGACAGAAGTTACGGTAGAGATGAGAGTTTGCCTAGTGAGAGGCGCATATTAGAGTTTATGGCGATGTAGTCTACGGAAGACAGTAGTAGGTGTTTGGGTTTCAAGAAACTTGCAGAAGAGCCTCATTAGCTTGCTTTGTGCAACACACTAAAATATGTATTCTGGTCAAGATAGTAGATGTCATTGTTTGCAAAGCATTACTTTCTACTGTGTTTTTATGCTTGACATCATTGGCTAGTCGGCATCGACTCGACTTTGACCACATTAGAGCCAAAGTTGTTCAACCCCTACTTAGTTCCAGTCTCTACTCTCGGATTACCATGTGCTGCTCTCCCTTGTTTAACTACAACAGAACTGTAATTATTGAGTTCAAGTCTCAAGAGATGAGACGTCTTACAAACCTAGGAGGCGTTGTCAGACAACTAAGCGGTCACATGCACAGCTCTTCATCTAACGAACTGATCTGCTGTCACTAAAGAGTTTTCCGTATTTCATTTTTACCAGCGATCACACAGATTCTGGAAACAAATGGCAACAAACCTCCACTCAGTGACCACTCCACAATGACAGACAAGAGAATGTGTACCCAGCTGGTGAATACAGTTTAGGAATCTGGAACTAGGTCCAAACCAAGATTTGACTAGCCTACATTGTAGCCCATCTTCCAATTGATCTGTCTTTTTGTTGGTCTCAGTAAAATGTAATGATTGGTAAGTAACCCACCATGCATGTAGATGTTGAGTTACCAGAAGGTCGACCTCATGTAAACAAGTGTGCTCATGATAATGGTCAGAAGAACGGTATCCCCAGAGATCCACAACGCAGTGAGCAAAATAGCTATTTAGGAAAGCTAATGGCTGTGTTTACTTTCATTCATTCATTCATCCTGTTAAGGGTCACGGGGTCTGCTGGAGCCTATCTCAGCTGTCATCGGGCGAGGGGTGGGGTACACCCTGGAAAGGTCTCCAGTCTATTACAGGGATAACACAGAGAGACAACCATTCACACTCACATGCACACCTACGGCCAATTTAGAATCACCAGTGAACTTAATGAGCATGTCTTTGCATGGTGGGAGGAAGCTGGAGAGAACCCACGAAGACACAGGGAGAACATGCAAACTCCACACAGAAAGAAAGGCCCCAGTCAGCCCATGGATTATATTATATTGTGAATACTTGTGCAATATTGTTTTTTTTTTTTTACTTTAAAATGCATCTTACTTGCATATTTTTTTGTATTACTTTTATTATATTGTATTTGCTCTGTTAACTAGAAACTGTCACTTTATGGGAGCAACAGCAACAAAACCAGTTCCTTGAAGGATACATGAAGTATTCTGATTCTGACTGATTCTGATTCCGGGTCCTTCTCGCTGTAAGGCATCAGCACTAACCATCTCGCCATCTCACATCTTTCTTGTTGAAAAGGATAAATGGTATGGAGTACAGCCCCAGAAGCAGAGACGTATATAGTCAAAACCTCATCATGCCACAACTTGTGTTTGCTTACAGTTGAATTGTTCCCTGCACAACATTAAGGTGACACACTTACCAGATTCGGGAGGGCTGTGTTGAGAGTGGCTGGTTTAATTCCCTCTTAAAGTGGGTGAAGGAGTCTGAGTCCCTTTAAACATCCTCCAGCATCACTTTGACACATTCAGGTTGACCAAAGACCAAGAGCACTAAGGTCTACTAACATTTAGTCTATGTCTGGCCAATGGCTCAGAAAATGAAGCACTTTCATGCAAAATTAGTTCCTAGTTATTTTGTGCCCTTTCCAGACACCTCTTTGCTCTCTCATTATAAACAGTCATTATAGCTATCTTTGCAGAAGTTCAGTCTGTTATAAGAGCCCTAAAGCGTACAAATCAGGCATTGAGTCAATAGCTCTGGGCTTTTACTTAACAACTGCTTCTTTGGGACTGGCAAGGTCAGCACATGTGGTGAGGACTGATGTCTTCTGAATTTCCTCATGATGGATAGTCACAAGAAGCTCTACTTTGTTTCTTTTTGCTAGTGAATACATTTCCCCTATAGGTTTGGATCAGATGCAAATCCAGACTTCATTTTATGCAAAGCATGCCTGTAATTGCCGACTTAATTTAAACACCTGAGCAAATTCTAATATGATTGTCTGATCAAATTTCCATCTAGATTACATCGACTCCCTGTTCTGCAGGTTTGCCCATTTCCTCTGCCAGTTAACAGAGCCACATGTTGTTCCATGATGGTCTTTTTTAGTGATGTTGCAGGCATCTTTGAGCTGGTAGTTTCCACTGAATTGTAAAGCCTCTTTGTCGCTTGTTTATATCAGGGGGACATTTAGCTCTATAACTCAGAACCATAGGAGACCTTAGCTTTTACTGTGTGAGAGAACAGCGATGGCTGTATCAGGACAAATGTCTCTAGAATCCATCAAGCAAGTCTCAAGGGATGGATCTATGGAAAAACCAACAAACTAAATGTTAAAAAGAGCAATTTAGTGTTCCACTTCTACAATACCATAGAACTCACAATCCATGCTAGCAGCTCTGTATGTTTGAGTATTATTTTTTTTTTCAGAGTGGTCGTGTAGTTGGCCCATGTCACCCATACCAAAATCCACCTCTGTATGCCCATTCTCTCAGTGGGAAATCTGCAGGCAATTACCTGCTCTATTGACATGGGAGTCCAGTGATACACAGATGTCGAGCTCGGGACCTGGCAAGAGGAACTACAACAACTCTGGCTCAGTACTTAGAGTAGGTTGTCCACAAACCTAGGGTTAGGAACTGAGGCACATGGATCACTCTGAAAGCGTCAGAAACTGAGCATAGATCAGGCTTCCCACCTCTTTCAAGCCCTAAAGCACTTATTTACCATGTTTACTTCCTGCAGACATAGCGACGTCACCTGAGTGATTTATTTTTTTCCAATCTTTACAGTACAAAGCTCTCTCCAGCGTGTCAGATGACTGGATGGTGCTCCTGAAGACAAGTAAACTGAGCTCCATCTGTAAAATCTGAGATGAACCCTTTTAATCCTGTCAAGACCATAAAATTCTCATTATTCCCTAGTGTGAAAGTGGAACACACTGAGCAGAGCTTTCATTAACTTTTGTAATGCTTCTTTTCAGCCTAAACTATTTCAGGCCTGCTGATTGGGTGCTGTTTATGCCTCACTTGGGTGAGTTCATCTGGAGGGTGAATCCA
This sequence comes from Planiliza haematocheilus, assembly GCA_005024645.1. NCBI lineage: Eukaryota > Metazoa > Chordata > Actinopteri > Mugiliformes > Mugilidae > Planiliza > Planiliza haematocheilus. The sequence goes on from SRSE01000430.1 coordinate 1,816,128, forward strand.
GCACAGACGAAAAGGACGCGACAGTCTCGGCCGGCGTCCATTTGAACACCCCGAAGCAGTTCATCTGAGGTGAGACGGTGTCCAGGGGCCAGGCAGACTGCCAGAGAATCAGGTTTAATGATGCTTACTGCAAGGTTTCATTGTCTCAACACACCAGTACATGGTCTGCATTAAACAATGTCTGTCTTAAGTAGACACTTTTGGAAAACAAAAGCTCTAATAATCCAAGATAACCACTTCACACTTACACCGGAGATTGATCTTAAATGTAATCTCCACTGATTACATATTGGACTTCCAACAAGTGTCAAACTCATTTTAGTTCAGGGGCCACATACAGCCCAATTTGATCTCAAGGGGGACAGACCAGTTTCACAATAATGTATTAACCTATAAATAACGACTATACTGAACTGCATTACTTCAAAGTAATGAACTGTGCTATTACAAACACATGTAATGAGCAACAGGGCATTTCTTAAGAAACAGAAGTGCAATTTGTATATAGATTAGATTAGATTAGATTTTCTTTATTATTTCTTTGTTGCAGCAGCATTCAACACCATACATACATATATATATAAAAAAAAGCTAAAATCAACAATATGAGTAAAAATAGAGAACTATAAAAAGTATTAAAAGTGAATATTAAAGAAATATAGTTCTAGGTCTCAGTGGTGTGTTATGTTCACAACTCTTAATACAACTGTGTGAAACCTAGGAATAGCGGTTACTTTTACTGGAAAATTTGCAGTTAATGTCTTCAGTGTAATTTTTGCACTTTTTGCACTTTGCAAATTCAATTCTGCTTTTAGCCCTTGACATCTGTGTTTTAAGCTTTTAAAGCACTTTTTTTTTCTTTTATCTAAATCACAGCTTTGTTCATGCAGTACAGGTTAGTCGTGAGACAAAACCACATTCACAATCCCACCTTCCTGACATTAACCAACATCGCTCAATACTAATGTTTTTAGCAGCCTCAAATGAAAACCAGTTTTTATGATCCTTACATGTTCACAGGCTATACATTACAACCCGACACAAGTTCAGTGGTTTCGGAGTCGCCTGAAATAACAGCAGGGCAGAGAGAGCTGGAAGTTGGAGAAATTGTTAAATGAATTAGAAATATTTCTTTAGAACAGAGTGCCGGTGAGATATGAAAGAAACCGTATTAGAAAGTAGTCCTTTTCACAGAAACCGTAGATTTGTCTTTGCTCAGACAGTAATTGTTGTTTAACTTTGTTAACATCACCAAGGTTCCCGTTTCTTACAGCAAGAACCATATGTGCTGGTTTGTCTTAAAGTAAACTGCAAGAACAAGCTTCATCTTTTTCTGCAAAGACTCATAAAGGAAATGTTGGATGAGGGATTGCACTGTTAGCTTCTGTAGATCTTAGCTTGATATTGCAATATTATCAGCACAATATTATAAGATACTAATTTCTACAGTTTGCCCTCCCGTTGATTGGTTCTTATTTCTTTTACGTTAGAAAAAACACTTTGGAAATGGGAAACTAATTCAAGTAGTCTGGTAACTCACTGGTAGAGGTTAGTTGGCAGTTTCTGTCTGTTTCTGTCTCTGCACATGCTCCTCTGTTTGACTGCTGCTTGGTCTGAGATCTGAACCAACCATGGATTCATTCATTTGTCTACTGTTCCCGCTTATTCCTGTTAAGGGTCGCAGGAGTCTGCTATAGCCTGTCCCACCTGTCATTGGGCGAGGGGTGGGGTACACCCTGGATAAGTCGCCAATCCATCTCAGGGCTAACACAGAGAGACAGACAACCATTCACATTCACACTCACACCTACGGCCAATTTAGAATCACCAATTAACCTAACCAGCATGTCTTTGGATGGTGGGAGGAAGCTGGAGAACCTGGAGAGAACCCACACAGACACAGGGAGAACATCCAAACTCCACACAGAAAGGAACCAGTCGGCTCATGGATGCGAACCCGAGACCTTCTCGCTGTGAGGCATCAGTGCTAACCACCTCCCCACCGCCCCCAACCATGGATGTTTTCCAAAAAGAAAAAAAAAGAAAAACTCAAATATGGTGCCAGCTTACTTGAGTGAAAAGTGCTTCTTTCGTTTTCTGTGATCTTCTCTCGCATTTCCCTAATATACTTGCGTAAACGTTGCATTGTGAAAATAAAACAACCTCTGCTAGACTGGTGAGGTATTACACATAATAAAACTGGATGGATTCTAAATTCATTACACCAAGAGGTAAAACCTACATTGTTTTTGCTGATGGAATTTTACAGGCTGTTTTATAAAAGGTAGACTGGGTAGGAGGCAGTGGGTATGATTGTGTGCTAAGATGTGAAGGTATTTGTTAGCCCTGTGTTGATGCATACATTTCCCTTTCCACACTTCCTTCCAGTTTTTATGTTTTTCATGTAGCATCAACACAAAATCCAGGTGTGGGTCAAGTTTTTTTTTCTTTTTCTCTTTTTCAGACTTATGTAGGTCTGAGGAAGACCCTATAAAGATGCTTTTACATGCTGAGTAGTACTTTCACCAAACTGTATCAGCACAGTAAAACAAAATGAGTTCAGTTGCTAGTAACACAGGCACAGCTGTACAAACAGCCCAAAGGGACAAGCAGCAATAGTAAGTTAAATGCAGAACCCTACGGCGACATCCAAGTTGGCATTTTCCAAACATGGCATAGTTTTGCAATAGGCAAGATAAATAATACAAAGATAATAAAATGGAAAACAGAGCTTTTGGTTGTTAACGATTTATTCAATGTCATTATGAATGCATAGTGCTAATTTTCAATGTCAGCGAAATCCACAAACACCCCCAAAATATACTCCCACAGCTTATACATTGCTTTGTATAGTGTAAGTTTTATTATTGGCACACATCATTCAGTCAACTCAGACAGCTTAGATCCTGGCCAACACAGAGAGGAGCCCATGAGCTGTAATCTGGGATCATATTGTGCATTAAGGATGAATGTGTACACAATGAGTGATATACTCTGAGTCCTAATTAAAGGTAGATTGCACTAAACCTTTTGGATGCATTCAAAAGCAGCACCCAGATCAAAGGCTCTAGCTAATTAGCGCTGCTAATGCGGACGTCTTTCACAGTTTCATTATGACTGTGTCCAAACAGCTTCCTGGGTAAGCACCTCAGCACAGCTTTATAGGCTGCTCAAAGATGAACTACATAATCCCCGAAATGATCACAAGTCTGCACTCCAGCCATAACGTCTCTCCCTTTTTCAGTGCTGAGTGAATTCAGAGCAGTTGAATATAATCACTGTGGTAATACAGCATATTAGAAAATCATTACAGCAGCAACTGACAGCTGCCAAGGGAATCGACAGAGTATTTGGATCGCCTTACTTCAATATTGATCCACAATCTCAAAAATCTACAAGAACAGGATATCATGACCAAAAAATAAAAAAAAAGAATTATGGCAAAAATCAATATGTACTAAACCACAGTAATCTTTCATTAAATGTTTCAAATCTTAAACACAAAATGGGTTTTACTTACAGTGTTGGGCTGGTTTAGGCTCATAAAGGTTAACTTTGTGCTGGATGAAGTCTTTTTTTGAAGCTGTAATGTTGTTCCAGCTGATGTATTAATCATCCTGATCTATATATTTTGACTCAGCCTCTGTATGTGTAAACATCATTAGCGGAGCTCTGTGTGTCTGAATACAGCCGAGTTAAACCCATAAGAAGTTAAACCTAAAGAAAGTACGCTGTAAAGACTGTCCTCATTAATCACTGACCACTTTGGGGTTTAGACTTTGATCTGCATGAAGGGAAAAAAATGACTTTGATTTTAAGGAGTCTGAGAATGGCGGTGCATCTTTCACCATACAACGAATAAAGTGCTCGTACATTTTGGCTTTTTAAATCTGTTCCAACGCCGAGACAGATTACTTTAGTACCATTAATTAAATCACACCGGGTCCCTTTGTAAACATTAACTGTACATAGAGGAGTGCATTGAAAGCATTAACTACAAAAAAACAAAAACATTGTTTAAATAGAACAGGCGCAATTAACCAAACGACACTCAGGCACAACTTGAAATTAGAAGATTAAATAACACCATTTCATTATGTTTTATGGGTACAAGCTTCATGTGCAATTATCTTCATTTTTCACTCCCATAATCAGACACTGAGTGTACTTTTTAAGTACGTCAAATCTTAACATATCACATGCTTCACACATTGTTATTATTGCATTTCCTGAGATGACATAATACCTCTCTAAATGCTGCCCCAAACGTCCGCGAAACATAAAACCTGTTACTTTATGTATTATGCATTAAAGATAATAACATTTCAGCATCTCTTTTTGTGACTTCAGCTGGAGCCATTAGAATGCTGTTGATCCAGCAAATTATTACTCTTTGAACAAGCAATTTCTTTGAGTTCCTGTCAACTAAGACTTAAAGTGTAAAAATGTTCAATGCTTATGACGTAAATTTGTAATAACACATTTCTGTGCGACAGAGATAGCTGTAGAATATCCAGACTGCTGTCACACAGTAACACAACGCAAGATATAAAGTTACTTCAGTGCCTTTAAATGTCATACTTGTGAGTGTTAGCTCCGGGATTAATGCTCCTCAGACAGCGGTGAATGCTGATCCAGCAGACCCAGAGCTGCGCATCATGTGTGTCACCAACGACGATCCCTCCCCGTCCGTGTCCTCAGCTCCAATCAGGCCCTGCCGGTGTAAGTTGAGGATGGAGTCAGCGATGATGCGAGCTGTTTTCTTCTGGTATCCTCCGGATGTCACCATCAGTATGGGGATGCCCCGCCGCTTCGCAGCCCTGAACACGAGCTCATCTCTCTTTATAATGCCCTGGCAGTGAAAAGGAGAGAGAAGCTGTCAGCCTGTCTACATGTCTAGATAGTAACTTCTCTAAATTCTGTGAAACTGTTGGAAGATGTTTTTGTCTACACTCCCTCTTTCCCCTGAGGACAGAAGGGAGGTCTGGAAGTGACCTGATTGACACACATGGGGGGCTATTTAAAATAAACACACGTCACCATTTGCCAAGAGCTTCAGACAGGGAACAGCTTGAGTCAAAAATCTAATTTATTACAGAGCATTTTGTAATACAAGGAGTGATTTTGAACATTATTAGGTATGGCAGAGACACATGTTCTGCAAAACAATTAAACAACGCTCATTAAAGCTGCGCTACACTTTTTTTCAGGCCATTTACCAGCCCAGATCACAAATTAGCTGTGCAACACACATCACTGTACCACCCCTACAAACACATTCTGCAGATTCACCTTATTTGTTCCAGTTATTTCCTGGAATCTGGAGGATCACTGGCAGGAAATCTCTGCACACAGGAAGCAATAAATCCAAATTTGGCTCATTTGGATCACGTCTCAGTGCAATTTCATATTTCCAGACAAATTAGCTACAAGAAGTGGATATTTAACTTGACCCAGCTGGGCCTGCTAGCTCCACAGTGAGACATTTTTCTCTCCCATTAAAGGAGAAATGAGGCTACATTAGCATTAGATAGCTCGTTAGCTACATTTCTCGGGATTTAACACTATTTTCAATACATCACTTCCTCATGTCCTACTGTGCCATGCACAGAGAACCTATGTTTAAATATGTGTACGTGTACAACATGTTGGATTTGGTGAGTGTAAACTGTATGCAACTAATGCTGGTTACATATTTGGTCATAATAGAGGAATTAAATAAAACCAACAAAACATCTGAGCTCGTCCAACACAAGCTTGTGTTTGTGTTAGTGAGAGCCACAGGACATCATCAAACATGTCCCAGGGAGCTCTGATAAGCTGCGATGGAACTGCTGTTACCACAGTAACCAGGGAACACGGCACAAAAGCAGCACTTGATAAAATGTAAAATGCTGTAACTGTAATGTGTTCTAGATTTACAACAGCTACAAAGTTGAGAAAGAAAGAAATGATGGGGCCTCAACTCCATGGCAACTGCTGAGGTATTATTTATAATGGGAGTGGGGCTACATTATATTAAGGTGCTATGTTTTTTTTTTCCATTGATAAACTAGGGATGTATCAGTGCATTTGTACCAAATTTGGTTCAGAATGAAATTTCTTGGGTTTTCAACTCACCTTTCGTCATCCAAACAGGCATATTCACAAGTCTGTTTAGGCCAGTGTACTTCTACTTCTTCTAAAAAGACGTCCAGACCATGAATTCCACCCAGTGTAACACAGTGTGCGATTAATATAAATCATGTGTAAACTCACACTAGACGTTTTAATTGTCCTTCCTCCACCCAGAACTTTCCAATTCTTTGTTCCCACTGTCAGGGTCTATCAAGCTGCCACCATGTATAACTCACACTGAATGTAAACAGCAAACCTCACATTTGTCCACTCACGTTTATGATGTTTATTCAGGGGTAATGGTGGTGACAAAAAGAGAGAAAAGTACACTCCTTTGTAGCCTCACAGGAAACATTACAAATCGCCCAAAACATCATTGGTTCCTATTCACTGAGCATTAGTGATAATGATGAGGTGGGGTCTACACAGAGCCCAAATTAAACTGAAAGACAATACCCAACCTCCAAATCCACTGCACTACCACAAGACTTCATAGCAATGTCTTTCCTTTTATCGTTCACATTACAACGCAATCATTGTATTAATAGTTGTTGGGTTTTTTTTGTTTGAGTATGAGGACCCCATCGGATTAATTATGGACTTTTTGTTTTTAATTCTTTCTTAGAGCAGAGCCAGCTTCTGCACTCATCTCCAATCCGTGTGCCTTTAATGTCCCTTTTAGTTTTGTCAGCTGCATAACCCGGCTCACCACTATTACTAAACTGCAGCCTATGGAAAAAAATTACTGATCTGACAGAGACGTACCTGTGGAGATATGGAGAGTCCTCCGAGGGGGTCCCCATCCAAGATGTCTGTCCCTGCGTTATAAACAATGATGTCAGGTCGCACCTCGTTCAGAGCTCCCTCAGAGTGAAGCTCTACTTTCTGAAGGTACTCCGAGTCCTCAGTGCCCCAGTCCAGCTCCACCTTCCTTTTTATGGCTCCTGGAGATACAGAAGAAGAATAATACAAACAGGATGTGTCATGGACAGCGTGATGCCAAAGAACAAAGCTGCCAACAATACATCAGCCATAATCTACAGGCAGCACATACAGTACATAGCTTAGCAATGATGGCAGTATGTCATGCAACATAAATTATTCCAGCACAGATAAAGTAAGAATTTTTAATAAACACTTATACATTATACAGGTAGGCAATTATGTTTCCTTTCCTATGGAAAAATGTTCACCTCTGTGGCGGTGCTTTAATTAATTACTATGTACATTTACAATAATTAATGGAAATGATGAAAAAGGTTAATTAGAAGACCTTTATGTTTGAAGCTCAAACAGAATTAAGCTGCAAAAGCAGGAAAGAACAGTGCAGTAGTATGTAAAATCAGAATTCGTAGTACTTTCCCAAAAAGACTACAAGAAAAAAATAAAAATAAAAGCAGACTGGTCTTTGAAAGCGTTGGGGAACAACTGTTTCTAGGAGGAAATACATTAAGAGGAATAAGACTGTTATCTTAAACAAGCCAGAATATACATTTATTTCAGGTCATTAAGAGACAATTATAAAATGTCTTAAATTCAATTCATAGCAGAGAAAAGGATAATTGAGGGATGGAGTCCTTTAAGGAAGGACTGCAGAGCATCACTGGAATTAAGGTCGAACAGTGGCATGCAGTCCCTGTCAAATCAGCTTTAATGTATTGACAGATTCATTTGTGGGAATGGTAATTTTGGATGTTGCATGGGCAGCTGCAGAATAGATTCCTGCAAAGTGCTTAGAGAGTGAGAAGAAATGCTTTGGGAAATCACGGGATAATTAAAATGGCACTGAGTGACATCTAGGGGATGGAAGTGGAGGAGGCAGCTCCCTCTGCTCTAACCTCAACTTCCAGGCAGGAATTTGGACGGGCTTATTTTTGTCAGCAGCATGCATGACGTTTAGGTGTAACACAGCAACTCCACAAACCTGTTTGAATACAGTCAATCATTTCAAAATTACTATGAATAAAAAAGCCACTTCATAAGGAATGAAGGGGTTGTGCTTACACTCACTTTTGGCATATCCATCCCCAGGATAGATGTAGCGATTATACATATCCATGATGAACACTCGGCTGTCATCCAGAAAGTCACGCTCATGTCCATTGCCCTATAAAAACAGTGTAACCACAATTTCCATTTCAAATGCAGAGCCACTTTGATGCTGTCACTGCTCTGTTTAACATCATCCAACACTGACAAACACAATCAAATAACTGCTTTTTCACTCACAACGATGTTTCTGACAGTCTAGTTCATCATTTAACAGTTTCAAGGTCCACACAGGTGTCTCCTAGACCCATTTGTTTACCCAGAACACGCTGGGCTGACTGACAGCACCCGATGAGGAATAAACAGTCTTGTCGTCTGAAGGCATTAAATGTTAAAAATACTCATAAAAAAGTCATGGCCACTCCATCACTTTTCATTGCCTTCCCCCCCATTTGTCACCCAAAGTGTCTGGCTGCTGTCAAGAGGAGATTAGGCTTTGTGCCAAGTCCAGTATTACAGGATGAAAGGCAAGATGTATGGGACAAGGTGGACAATTTGCTGTCAGCTGTACATTAAGCTAAAGCGACTGCGTATCCAACGACAAACCGTGAAGTTGCTTAATGTGTTTTGATAACATGTGAGAAGTACTGAAAATCAGATGTAAATATCAAGTGATGTTGAACCCAGATATTACAGGAATAGTGAGAAAAAAAATGGGTCGCCATTCTTAACCGTATGTAAACATACCTTCCAACTAGCTGCACAGCGTAAAATCCTTGAATGCTAGCTCTATCCATTCATTTAGTCATTATCGAGCTCTTATGGAACATGCATCACCTGTACCTTGTACTCATTTATGCACCACGTTTATACGCTGCATGAAATCAAATGAATCTCATTCCTGTTAAAGGGACTTTCCTTGCCACTGTCAGCTTACTGCTTGCTCTGGAGGTTTCAGGCTCTGGGTTCCATAATGCACCTTGAGACGATATGTATTATTATTATTAATGTTATATTTTATATAATAAAATTTATTTGAAATGATCACATATATCCCCATTGGTCTATATGTTGGGGAGTAAGTGTTATTTTAGGCAACTTATGAAAGGATTAACCATTTAGGGGTTGTTGTGAAGCGGTCTCAAGGTGTCATATAGCTTTTCATGTAATGTATCAAAGCAACATAGGTGACAATTAAAGGAAACCCCAGAATAGATAAAGGGAGAAAGACGATGCCTCCACACAAGCACTACACGGTACGATTAAAGAAATTAGCATCCATTCATGCTCCGTGGCATGTTTAAAACTGCTGAGCAGGCAGAGCTGAATCTGATTTTTAATTATTTATTTATTTTATCAAGGCAAGAGGAAAAGATCCAAAGAAGCTTTCTTGTCAGGCTACAATTGTCAGGAGCTTCATTCATACAGAGTGCTGCTCTACTGGCTGGGGTTTCAACAAGAAATGTGACTAAAGAAACATTTGCATTTAGCTCTATGGGTAAAGTAATAGCACATGATATTGAGACCACACCTACATGTTTGTGTTTGAACACTGTCTTCACATGTTGAAGCCGATGTAGAGTTTCTTCTTTGTCAGTGTTGGAGCCTACTGATTCTTTATATTTTGGAAAAACTAAGAATAATGATGACTACTGTAGATGAACTATTATTTATTATAACTGTTTTTTGCTGCTCAAGCTCCTCCTCCTAGTCAGGCCATCCTCCTCCTGTGATTGGGAGGCGAGGACAGCTGGTTTTCTTTGAGTCTGTTTGTTGTTGAAGGAGTGAAGGGAGTGAGGAGTGAAATAGTTGATCAACCACTAAATTAAGTTTTTTAGATAGACCGGACAATATTTCTGTTTTTGTAAATAAATCCAAAACCTTTTTGTTGGAACCGAAACTTCTCCGTGAGTGCTTATTATTTAGTGAGTCATAGACCTCCTCACAAAATACTCAGATGTTTTTTACACTATTTTTTAGAGGCCATAACAGTCAGACTTGAAATGCATGTTTTCTGTCCATGCACACTACAATTTAGGACTCATTAACTCCACAGATCAACTGTGTTCCAGTAGGTCATGTCATGTTTGGGCCAGATAGGGTAGAACAAGATGAGAAGGAGTCTCGTTCACAGGTTGTGACCGTGGTGTGACCGCTTTCAAGACAGGAGAACTGCGATGTGCTGTGATTCCAGTAATGATGGCAACAAAACATGTTAACATTGTTACTACTAAATTTAGAATCTACATTTACTGATGGCAAAATTTGGAAATTACATTTGAGAAGTAAACCAAAAGTCAGTATGCAGATTGTGCGTTGCTAGAAGAAGGATACACCACAACCTTATCTAAGCAGCTCAAAGTTAGTTTGTCAAAATGACATGTTGTGTTTGTGTTAGCACAGCATTTTCTGAAAATGTTTCATGTTGAAGTCGTCCTGTTTCATCACTACTACCAATATTTCACACTTTCTGTATTTGATTTTTATTTTTTCAAATGTTATCCTTTTGGTTTTAGCCCAACAGAGAAGCTTGATATGTTTCTCAACACCCTTCAGATAAGGAACACATTCAAGCTTTCACCACAAGTTACTTTCAGGCATTAGATCATCTCAAAGCTTAACTGTAATGTCCAAAACTGGACAACTCTATGTATCCAGAGGGAACTTGTCAGGTTGTGGGCCAAGACAATAATGGGTGGCAGATGTAGCAAAATAAAAAAAATATGATATAGCGGTATCTTTCATATTTCATAAAAGGGGTAGACATCACTGTGAGTTTTGGTTTGATTGTTGCTGGTACTCGATGGATAAACAAAATCATGTTGCAGTGAGGGCTCATACTGTCTTATTTCAGACAATAACTAAATCAGCATGAGTGAACACTGTCCTCCACCTCTAAAAGACAGCCCGAGACTATAAATCAGCTCATATGCTGCCCCTGCTCCTGCAGTCTTATTAGTCTTATCCTCTCCCCCACATCCTGTACTGTACAACAAATGGCTCCCGTATCACTGTCATTTGTTAGTGTCAGCAGGAACGCCTTCAAAAAACCCTTTTCCCTTCAGTTCTTTAAAACAGATAACCTCCGTTACCAAGTTCAGGCATGTGAATCAAATATTAGAACCATCTATCACTACTAAACAAAACATAATCAGGGAAACAGTTATGGAACTTTTATTTTGAGGAACATTTGGGTTTTAACAGAAGGCAAAGTCCTTAGTCATATATAATAATTACTATGAATACAGTGTACATAGGACCAACATACACTGTATTCATTGACTACCAGATGTTGAGAAGAGACTAATTTAATTTGGTCATTCATATTACCACAATATCTGCCTTAAATTTATCAGAACATCTAATCTAACAACAAAACCAACTATAACAGAACTAAGAGAGGGAGAAGAAGGAAAGGGAGGAATTACTCCCAACTACCCTGTCGTCTTGGCTCAGGTGCTGCAACGTTTTTTCTTTATTTTGACTATTACTTTGCCTTTGGATTTTCTACTGAACTGTATCACACTGACCAATGGGAACAATTTAAAACTATAAAATAACATACGGAATTATGGCGTAAATAGATGATACATAGACATAATAATAATAATAATAATAATAACTTGGACTTTTATAGCGCCTTTCAAGAAACCCAAGGTCGCTTACATGTAGACATGTAGCGCCCACCTAGACCAGACCAGACAACCCCACCACATAGCAATGACAATCCTTGATGGCAGTAGCCATCCCCAGCAGGATTCAGCCTGACACAGACACACGCACAAAAAAGCTTTAGGAACATGCAGGACACCATCAGAAGGCCCATGTCCATTCTCTGACGAGTCATAACTGTTTTGGAGGCACAAGGGAGACCTTAACAATATTAGAAAGGTGGTTTTAGTGTTATGCATTAACAGTGTACATTTCAAAGTCACCAAAAAAGTCAAAGAGTGTAATATTTCGATGGACTGCCTTCCTCCACCCTGTTCCGTTTTTTTGAATTTTGGAAAGTTGGGTGGGAGCGCTCCACTGGGAACTGATGCTCCGGTAAAGATCTGTCAGGTCAATGGAAACATTTGGGTGGGCTTTATGTCACATAAGAGTAACAGTGACATAGACATACATGGGTGCTATTATTTAGTTGAGTTTGTTTAAAGTGGCTCTGATTAGTTGAAGAACACGCAGAGCTGTTTTTTTTTCTTTCTCTGCATTGGTTGAAACAAGCCCCATAACAAGTCCCAAATGTAATGTTGATAGACTTATATTCTGATAAGAACTGAATCTTGTGACGGCAGGCTAAAAAAAGCTTTGAGCGAGTAGTTGTTCCCAAAGTTAATCATTCTACTCTACAAAACACTTTACACTATAATGCAATGCAGTACATCAACACAAAGTATACACACAAACATTTGAAGAAGTACTAGTGTTTGGACTGTTCAATTAGAAAGTCAGGAATCACTGTTTGTCTTTATCACATGTTAAAAAGGTGAATGGTCTTAAAATGCACCTAAACTGAAAGTCATGTTCATGGTTGCTGATTACACACACACACACACAACTCACACTGTGAGAACAGCTCTTAATAGAGAGATCGGAATATGTCTTCACAGCAGGACTCCAGTAAAGACCATTGTAAATGAAACCTAAAACTATTATTGTTTGTCGCTGACTGGGTAAATAAACAACACAGCTGTGCAGACCATAATTTCAATTTATGTGAGGACAATGGCACTTCATGAACCATAGAGTTGTGATTAGGATTTTACTGCATTTCCCCAATATTTTCTAGCTGTCCAATTATCCGAAGACCTTCATGCAGATTTCCTCTTTTGTTCATCCTCATGAATTATTCACCTAGCATCTTTATTAATTCCTTTCTTGTGTCAATAGGTAAAGGCACATCATTACTAATAAACCATAGCTGAAAAAATAAAGCTCTGTTTCTAGAATACAGCCATGGGCCTGGGGGATCTTAAGACATCATCAGTGTTAACACAGTTCTCAAGGCTAATTGGCGGAGGACACAAGTCATTAGGCTGAAAACACAACCTAAGACTAAAATATGATAATGAATTTCTCAGAAATGTTGAGTCATTGTTATCTATTGCTGGGGCAGTCTCAGTCGGCTAAGGGGAACCAAATAAACAAGACCTAGTGCAGGGAAAGCAACTACAGCAAAAGAGAAATGTGGCAAGTATGAGATAATGTTGTAGATTGTAGCTGGTTTGCCTCTAATTAGTGATTTAATTAACCAAAACATAAAGCTCAGCTCTAAATGTCTAAGGTCTATCAAACTGACAATCAACTATATTTTATAAGTCAATACAGGAAGACAGAACAGCAATAGAACATATTCATTTCAGCAAGTTTTAAATAAAATAAAAGAAAAAGCCACAATGTCTACCTGCCCAAACACACAAATACCTATTACTGTAGTTACCCTGGTGATAGCCCAATATTATTCAAAGCACATACACACTCAGTCAGCAGAGGTTTTTTTAGAAGCATTCCAGTAAAGATGATGGCAAGGGCCAATTTTGCCCACAGGGAGCCTCATTTATTGATGCGTTGGTAAAATGTGGGATGTCTCGTCATCAGTGTCAGCTCCTCAGAAGCGTTGCGCATTGACACACAGAGAGGTAATGGTATCGGATTACCTGATGAGCATCCAGATCGATGATGGTAGCCTTGGAGATGCCTTCTACTCTCTCAAACAGAAACTGTAAAGATGAAGGGAAAAATACTTGCTTTTTCTTTGAAGACACATTCACAGTGTGACTTTTTTCAGAGACATCCCAAAGAATCATTCTGAGATGGATGTAAATTGAAACCCACTTATATATTCACAATAGCCGGGCTAAGCACATAACTTATCTGTGAACAAAAACAGTTGGGATGTCTTTTCTTATGCAACATTAAAAACAGGTGAAGTCTGCATGGGAACATTTTAGTCATTTGCCCGTGATTCTCTGTATCTGCATAACGTCAAACCAGCAACATGTTAAATCTTCATCGGCTGCAGGATGTTGAAGATCCTTTCAAAAGCGAAACTTATTTAGTTTAATAAGAAAAATGCAGTCTCATCAATTATCAATAATTTCATGTGGCACTTATACATATGTGTCACAAATCAGTGTCAAATAACTGCTTTTCATCAATGAACTGATTAATAACTAATAGTTAGGTTCCTCGCTGCATGCAACAACCAGCGCTTGAGACAGCCTTACCTTGATGGCCAAAGTGATATCGGCATAGGCACAAAAGCCCCCTCCCCTGTCACTGGAGCAGTGGTGGAAGCCACCTCCTGGGAAACAGAAAATCGACTTGCTCAGTGTCAGGGAAATTAGACAAGCCCAGCAGATATCTACTCATCTGAGAACTCCATTATTCAAAACGGACGAAATTGGTGATTTAAAATAGACTGTTATTGAGTTCATTGCTGCTTATAAAAATTCCTCATTGGTGGTACAACAATGTCTATATTGATGCCCAAATGGGACTGTTCAATGGCAGCTTTTTGTTAGTATTTTATTTTTACAATTGGGACAATAACCATTCATTCAGGTTAAGAGTTTTAGCCTCCTCTGCCCTGCTCATTAAACTACAGAGTAGAGCAGAATATTAATAAAGGCCAGTAAGGAAAGGGGTGAAATCCGATGACCGTAATGCCTGGTTCTTCTACGGCCTCATATTGTTGAGGCAAACAGCATACCCATGTCAGAAGCATTTGAATAGTCTTTATTAAAATTGATGCAGAACCCCAAACCATCCCCCTCCCCATCCCCAATTCATCAACAGAAGGTCTGAAGTAGCTGAGTAAGCAGGAAGTACAGTAAGTAAGTAGCTGTCTGATGCAGCTTTTTTTCTTGCTTGGCACAAAAATAAATGATGAGCCTGGATGTTTGAGCCAAAGACCTCATATTCAATCAGCCTAGCTACTGATGGCAGCAAGTCACAGAAGAGATGCTACAGCAACAATCCAGGCCCACAGCAAAGATGGCATCAATATTAAGAATTATTATTATTAGTATGCTCTTCCATTTTTTTTCATGGAAAAGCTTAAGCACTAAAAATATACAGGACAAATGTGCTCTGGTGGAAACTGACCCTTTTGTTTGCTGTGTATACAATAAGAATGTTAGGCTGATGGATGACACTTTTGATTCAGATAACAGCAAAACATTTCTAATGAATGCAATAAACAAACTGACAGCAAGTGTTCAGTATGAGGATATTTGCAGGGTATATTGAGCCCACTGCAGAAGGAATACTGCATCAAGTCTTTCAATGTTCTCCCCCCTCAGTTACTTCCACTGACCCTCAATCTGGGACCACCCAGCTCCTCTGCTGTTTTACGGACATCACTCAGCATGAGATTGAGGACCTCCCAAGGAAGATGAAGTCCTCCACCTGTGACCTGGACCCATTTCCCACAGCCCTGATAAAAAGTCACTCCTCTGCAATAAGTCCCATGATCACCAAAATCATCAATCAGTCCCTCTGATCCAGCCATGTCCCCACGTCTCTGAAAACTGCTGTCATTAAGCCACTACTCAGAAAGTCCAACCTTGACTCTGAAGTACCTGCCATCTCCAACCTCCCTTTCCTGTCAAAGGTGTTGGAAAAGGTAGTTTCTGCCTAACTCCACAACCACCTCATAACTAACAGTCTTTATAAGATGTTCCAGTCTGGTTTTCGCTCTGGCCACAGTACAGAAACTGCTCTGGTCAGGGTCACAAATGACCTACTGATGACAGCTGATGCTGGCTCTCTATCACTTCTCATTCTTCTTGACCTCACTGCAGCCTTTGACACTGTGGACCACCACATCCTTCTACACCACCTGCCTGGAGGAGATAAAGGTGTGGATGACGGCTAACTTCCTGCAACTTAACAGTTCAAAAAGGGAAGCCATTCTTGTTGACACTCCACACCAGACCCGGTCATCCACCATCACCAGCATCACCTTCTCCAGCCATGACATCCACCTCTCATCCTCAGTCACAAACCTCGGTGTCAGAATACACCCTCACCTGACTTTTGAGACCGACATTAAACACCTTTGCAAAACCTTCTTCTTTCACCTCAGGAATATTGCAAAACTCCCCCTCATACTCATTTCCGTGATGCTGAAAAACTTGCCTTTGTCTCCTCCAGGCTGGACTACTGCAACGCACTCCACATCGGGATCCCAGGCAAGAACATCAAGTAGTTGCAGTACATCCAGAACTGTGCTGCCAGGATCCTGATGGGGGTGCGGAAGCACCACCACATCACACCCATCCTCAAATCCCTTCCTGTCCAGTACAGAATTGAATTCAAAGTTTCCCTTCTGACCCACCAGTGCCTCCATGGCACTGCCCCCGGTTACCTCAGACAACTTGTCACCCCCCTTTCCTCCTCACGCCATCTCCGCACTGGACAGGCCATGTCCTCCAGCGTCCAAGGACAAGGCTTCGAACCATGGGCGACCACGCCTTCTGTTCAGCTGCACCCAGACTATGGAATACTCTTCCTGTGCATCTAAGGGCACCACAGACTGTGGACTTTTAAAAAAGGCCTTAAGACTCATCTTTTTATAAAAGCATTTGGCTAAAACTGCTATTTTTAATGTCTCTCTTTTTTATTCTTTTATGCTAGTTTTAAAGTCTGTATGTTGTTTTATGTGCATTGTAGCACTTTGAGGTCATTGCTTTGATGTAAAGTGCATTACAAATAAAATGTACTATTATTATTATTATTATTATTGTTACTACAGTCTTTGAAGAAGTTTAGACACAACTTTGCCAACATTAAATGACCACTGCTAGATATAGAGTTAGAAAGCCTAAACATGACCAACGAAAAGTACTTGCTGAACCTAATGGTTGATAGGCCATAATCAATGTTGGGGCTCTTAGTTACATTATATTTTAACATGATATTATTCAAAGTTTATTCTTTCTAAAATAGTAAAATAATAATAAAAAATGCTCACTGTGGTGTGTCTATTGTATAGGGAGTAGTAAATAAGAGAGGAATAGTGTAATTTTCTGCAACATGTTAACTGTTGTCATGGTAACAAACTCTAGTGATTGAAAAGTATATACAGAAACACAGAGGTTGTGTTGTAGTTGTTCCATTCTCTGCACTTTCCCTAGAGGCTAATCCTGCGTAAACAAACATTTGACGCAACTCTGTTAGATACAGCACCTGCTCTCCAAACAAGATAACAATTTATTCACCCCGGTGGAAGATTTACGATCACCAAGCCAAGAGTTGACCCCAACCAACACTGCAGTCACGGCACTGTGACTGAGGAAAATGTCATAGGCCCACAGAACATCCAGCAGGAGCTGATAGGGGCAGGAAATGGAACCTGGACCTGATTTGCAGATCCATGAGCTCCTAGAAGAGACTACGGATGCAGAAGAAAATCCCCCAACAAAGTCAAC
Organism: Planiliza haematocheilus; assembly: GCA_005024645.1. NCBI lineage: Eukaryota > Metazoa > Chordata > Actinopteri > Mugiliformes > Mugilidae > Planiliza > Planiliza haematocheilus. Next base: position 1,833,668 of record SRSE01000430.1, read on the forward strand.
AAAGGCTTCAGTGTGGAAAAGATTAAGAAATAGAGAATAAAAAGAGGAATCTAGAGGCGCCTATGTCCAATTAGGATTCTGTGATATGTCTATAAAATATAAAACCCCAATTGGCTCCATCACCGGTTTTAAATCAACAAGAAACATGTTGGAAAAAAAAAGTGTGGTCAAATATTCCAACAAGGTTTTGGTGGGTTGCTTGGTAACCTACCAAACCTCATACACTTGCACGCTTGAGTACATACACACACACACAGGCCTATTACATTTTTGGCTATTTAATTCTTGATTCATACTTCATGGTAGGGTTGGGTGGTATGAGCCAAATCTTATATCACGGTCATTAACTTTAAGTGGTGGAAAAGGATACTGGTGTTTCCACCTCCAGCAGCAACAGTCGCACGAAATTCTTTGCAGAGTATCACTAATTGTTCGTTGTCGGATTTTCTATTGTGGGGAACTTGTTCAGATTTAGAAAATCTCTTTCTCCGGTATAAACGGTATTGCAAAATCTCTACCGGTGGACACTTTTATACCATCACACGGTATAACACCGTCATACCGCCCAACCCTACTTCATGGTTTTTAACAACTTTGAAATGTGTTTGTTGCTAATTATAGTCATGATGGTCTTAAAGAGGATCTGAAACCAAACTCACTTGTATATCCACTAATTCAATGTGACGTTTTCCATGGTTTCTATGTTTTGTGATGGACTTGACAGCAAAGAAAGCTGAATGTTTGTGTTATATGTAATAGCTCTCTGTATGTTTTGCCATTACACTGTTGGTGTTCACTATTTCGAAACGAGGATGCTTCATTTTGTGAGGAGGGAAGTAGTGTAAGACATTATTAGGTAGTGATTAATTTCTGTAATTTGCAGTACCTTGATAACTGGTTTACATATTTTGTTTTATTTAGTGCTCAGGCATTCATGTTCACATAATCCAGGGAAGAGTTGGCTTACATTTTTATTTTTTATTATTTGGTTTGGGATGATAGCAAGAATGGGATCCGGAAACCCACGGGCCAGAGACCGGGAGTGGGAGTGTTGTTGTGCATGGCTCCTTACTTAAAGTTATGAGAAAGAGCTCCAGTGTCTGCATCTTCATTAAGAGTATACTCTACATCCAATACATTTACAACACTATAAAACCCATGTTTATTGGTTAACAATGATAGCAGGTCTCACTGTAACAATGAAGAAATATAGACACGCCATGGAGACAAATTACTTTTTGTGCCATGAAGAACAACTTAAGTATACAAATTAAAAAGTCTTCAGGGTGTTTCTAGTTTGTCTGCCCAATTTGTGTTCATGACAAAAGTGTAAAGGAGGGTAAAGGTGTCATGTTTTTGGTTCGGGTTCTGTTTTTCCAAGTTTGTCATCGTTTCTGTCATGTATTCCGTCTTGTCTTCCGTCTTTTTTGTCTTGTCTTTTTTCACAGTCACCGTATAGTTCCGTCATGGTTTAGTGTTTAGTTTTTCATATTCATGGTTTAGCTTTTCAGTTTCCTGTTTTATTTTGTTATGTTCTTTGATTTCCGGTTTGTCACCTCTGTCCCTCATGTGTATTTATAGCCCTGCCTTCCCTTTGTTCCTTGTCACGCCATACTTCATGTTACTTCATGTAGACCAGTGATCCTCACTATTTTTTTCACAAGAGCCACATTGGCAGTGCAAAATCAAAAGGCGAGCCACTTTTTACGACCCCCCCAAATTTTACATATTTTTTCCCACAAATTCCTATTTTATTATCTTTTTTTTTTAAATATTCCATAATTTAATGAGGGCCCAGTTCTGGGGCCCCCTCTATCCTGGGCCTGGGACAGCAGACCCTATCGACGGGCGTGAAGTCACCTTTGTGCATTTCTACATATAAATTGGACATCCCACAAAAAATAAATAACACGGCCAATACATTTTCATTTAAGAGCAGATTTACTATAATGAGCCTGTTTCTGTCTCTCTTTTTTTTTTTTTTTTATTAAAAACCGGTCCATTTTGTGTTTTACGCTAGCTAGCGGAGCTTACGTCGCCTGCATGCAAATGTGCGTTTCGGTCAAGTTTTGTAAACAATGCCACGTGGACACTTTCCGTGATTCAGCTGCGTGAAATGTATTACAACTTATCGCCACGAGACGGCAGTTTAAGTAGCATTGCCGGTAAATTGTGGATTGCAATTTGCAATTAAAGGCAAGTGGCAGTGTGATACTAGCTACCATGCGAGCCGCGCAATGAGTAACTGTGATGTAGACCATGTTTCTTGTTACCGTTTGCCATGCGTTTCTTAAGTGTTTCATGTCAAGTTCAGGTCATAGAGTTAATGCCACGTCATAGTTTTGAGATTGTTTTTTGGTTTATGGATTCCCTGCCAGGTCAGCAGCGACTTCAGTTTTGTAAGTTGTTTTTTGTTAATTAAAGAGATCTTTTTGCCTACTCGTGCCTCAGCCTCTTTTAAGTCCTGCATCTGGGTCCAAAATCCCATTCCCCGCTACCCATTTGTGACAAAAGGAGTGTGGCTGCCTAAACTGACACATGGGCAATCCCTAAGGAAAATGCTGTGCTCCAGCCACAGCTGTAGAAAAGGGTGACACAACCTTCAAAACCCTAACCCTAACCCTACCGAAAATGTAGTCCAGATTTGGAACTGCTTAGTTTGAAATACTTCTAGAAAAATGGTGGTGATGCCTTGCAATATCTGTTGCCTCAGGCTTAAACAAAACACTGTTGAGTAGTACATGTCTTATAATAATACACATTAATATGTAGAGTTGAGCCGGATACTCGGCTGAAACGAGTATCCGGTACGGATAAAGCACTTTTGCCGAGTACGAGTATTATACGAGTAATACGAGTCAATATCTGTGCTCGGATTAAATAAAAATCCTCATTGGGTAGCTGACTGTGTCTGCGTTCTGTGATAGACTACAGCCCCTCCCCTACACACTCGCAGATGTGTTGTGTCCGCTCTGATCACTCACACACAGAACAGCTCTCTGTCTCTCCCTCAGTCACTCGGGTTCGCGGGACGTTTTCCGTTAATGTTTAGGGTTTCTTTCTTCAGCTTCAGGTTATATTACTTAGGTTGGTACTTACTTATGAACTAGTAGAGTTCTGGTACTTCGTTCAGACGTGGTGCCGACTCGCGTTGCGTCTCTGCCTGTCGGAGATTTTTTTTTTCTTTTTCTTTTTTTAACCGTCATCTGGCTGCCTGGCTCTAACACTTTCTTGCTGTATTTCGTGAAAAAACAAAGCTAGTAGTGGTATAAATATTGGAAATCAAGCTACACACACACACACACACACCTGGTGTGGGAAAAAAAGAAAAACAAAAAAATATATATATATATATATATATATATAAAAAAAGATCACACTGATCATAAAAAAAATTAAAGTTAAAATAAGAAAGTTATTGTTGAGCATGAAAACTCTTGTTCATTACATTTTACTTGATAATTGCAACCGCATTGTTGCAAAACTTGTTCTGTAAATAGTTCGTTTGCTATCGTGATCAAAACCATTGATCTCTGAAGCTCAATGCTGATGCTGTCCTGTAAACAGTTTTCTAATCAGCAATAAATAACTATTTCTGATCAGCCCATATCAATTGCATGCTTAAAATAACATACCAGTTAAAACCTCGCTCATTTCAAGACAACCAGACCCACTTCCGGGTTAAATCCCGCCCACTCCGAGTACAGATACAGATACAGATAATTCATATGGTTAACAGATACAGATACAGATACAGATAATGCTGTACTCGCTCATCCCTATTAATATGATATTGTATGCAAAAACAAATATCACATATAAAAAATGACCGAAGTTATGTTTAATCTAATTACCTGGCCTTCACTCCATCAAACTAAATATTTACCATCTTTCAACAAAAAAAATCAAGAAACTGCAACTAATATTTCTTTAGCAGTCTCAGATCCGTCATGTAAAGTCCTAAAAATGTAAGTTCAAATCTTAATTGATTAACTAAATTCCCAAATGTAAAGCTGAGCACTGAAGTTTGATGTGCATCACAGTATGTACAGATCTGACTTTATATGCCAAAGTATTAATTCTAAATACCTGCTTTATCTTCATAGTGCACCTGAATACATAAAATAAGGGTCTAACTGGATTCTGGATGTCACTGCTTTATTTTTCTCTCATTTAAAATTTGTGCAATAGCTACAAGAAACAATATTTAATATATCATTGGATAATACCAAATATCAATATAGAACTGCTCATATTGAGTCTGTGGATAAATTGTTATGTCAATGATTTTGTGTCAAATCATCCAACCCAACATCCTTCTGCAGACTTCCATTCACTGACTGTATGAGGTAAACCACTTGCCCACATTGAAATAAAAATCTATACCAGCAGAGAGCTGATGTACTGTACATCATTGTCTATTTATGGGTTAAGATTAGAATGCTGGAAACTCACATACCTACGTTTATGGCCCATCCTCTGTCCACAGCCAGTTTACCTGCCTGTGGAAGACACAAAATTCCAGTTCAGCATCCAGTATTTGAATAAACACAAAAAGTGTGGTCATCAGAGTCATCAATAAGCTTTAGCCATTTCCATGAACAGAAAATAAGGAAATACATCAAAGCGATGCATTTAAAGAAGAGACTCAACAAGCTGGTCAGACGGGCCGGCTCTGTCCTGGACTGCTCTCTGGACTCCATCGAGTAGGTGGGTGAGAGGAGGATGTTAGCCAAGCTGACATCGATCATGGACAACCCCTCTCATCAGACTGTAGGAGACCTATGCAGCTCCTTCAGCAGCAGACTGTTACGTCCACGCTGCAAGAAGAAACGCTACCGCAGGTCCTTTATTCCAACTGCCACCAGACTGTACAACACCAGCCTGAGTCAACAATAACCCACATGTTAGACTTGGCTTCGATTTGGGTTTTACAGTCATTTTTGCGCAAATAAATCTGCTTTTTTTTGCACTGCCTTATTTTGCATGAAAGCTGAAGTCAAGATGTGATTATGTTGGCTTAGCAAAACCTCTAAGGACAGGGAAATACCTAGGCTAATCCTTTCTAAAGGGTAATGGTTTGACCAAGAAGTGGAGAGGGTTCATGTAAAAATACACTATTCACTTCATGTTTTGCTCACATTCACTATGGCTGCCCATAGTGCAATTCTAGATGGCATTTTGCATTTCACAAGAAGGAAAGGAAGCAAGTAAGTGTACGATTCAAAATGTTAGAATGCACCTTTAACTTACTCAAGCTCAAAAAAATAATAATAAAGGAACACTTTTTAATCAGAGTATAGCATCAAGTAAATTAAACTTTGCTGTTAATCAGTTTCAGAAGATTTGGTCTTAATAAAATGAGATGACCCCCAAACCAGGAATGGTTTTTCGGGTGGAGGCCACTGACATTTTCAGCTCCTTATCTTCTCTGACATTTTTTCACTAATTTTGCATTTGGCTAGGGTCAGTGCCACTACTGGCAGCATGAGGTGATACCTGGACCCTACAGACGACCATCCAGGATGGCACATCAATAAGTGACATTGACGGAAGTTTTGCTTTGCAGGGCCACAGAAGGTCCTCAACTCATCAGCAGGACCAGTATCTGCTCCTTTGTGCAAGAAGGACCAGGGTGAACACTACCAGAGCTGTAAAGATGACCCTGTGTTTGTCACAGATAACAGCAGGATCACCCTCAGCACACATGAGAGATGTGAAAAGGTTTGGAGAAGCCGTGGAGAACATTATGCTGCCTGTAACATCATTCAGCATGACAGGTTTGGTGGTGGGTCAGTGATGGTCTGTGGAAGCATATCCATGGAGGGACACACAGACCTCTACATGCTAGACAATGGCACCCTGACTGTCATTAGGCATCAGAATGAACTCCATGGACCCACTGTCAGACCCTACGCTGGTGCAGTGGGTCCTGGGTTCCTGTTGGCGCATGACATTGCCTGGCCTCATGTGGCAGGTATGCTGGCAGTTATTTGCAGATGACCTGACCTAAACACCTCTGGGACACTATGGGCCTGTTTAAACCTCCAGATCGTCCAAGATCCAATCTGGTCATTCTGATTGCAAGTGACCAGCTTTAGGTACGTGTGTTCAGACCTGGCATAAACATGTGCCTCCAAATGCATCTCCAGTCAGCTCTCCAGATCTGACCTTTGTCTTTTGCCCTGTATGAAAATAAACAGAAACATCACCTGTGACTTTGGAACAAGTTATTATTTGTTGATCTCCAAGCCACTGAAGGTTTATCTAATACACTTCACAAGCAAAGGACATTCTTGCGAAGCACAACCCCAAAACCACTACATTGTTCTCAAGGACTGTGGGCCAAAGAGGGCTTCTCTTCAATGTATTCATGAAGCCCAGTGTGGAGAGTGGAGGAGAGGAGACATGAGCTGGGCAGATTGTGTGTAAATGTCAATATGGCTCTCTGATGGATGGGTAATAACACACATTAGAATGTGTGCACACACTCTGGCCATGTCCCCAACACTCCACTCTGTCAGGGGAAAACAAGGACAGAGAGTACCAGGCATATTTTACTACAGCCCTCTAATTATATCTGCATGACCAGATTCAGAATGAATCTCTTCTACTAGGTCTGATATAATTTGTAATTACAATAGACACTAGCTTATAGGGTTTACAGCTACAGTTATGGACCGTATGGATCAAACATCTTAGGACATCTTAGGACCACGTAATTCATATCAAATAGTGTAGCTTACAGTTCATGAGTGACAAGAGCAATAAAAGAAAGTTCAAAAGGTTTGATAATTCTATTTTCTTTAATTTTTTACTTTTTCTTTACTACCTCGCTACTTAAATCATGAAGAGAAAAAGTAAGTAATTTTCTCTCAATAAAAAAGCAAGAATGCACCAAAAGCGAGCCAGAGATGCAGCAGCAAATCTTGGTGTTCCACAGGCTACCTTGTGAAACAGTATGGCTATGAGTTAATAAGTGCTTCATAATCATTCAGGCCAAAATATGAAAGCATAACAAAACTCAGTATAAACAATTTGGCCTTAAATGCTTTCTTGTATCGTGCACTGTCTGTAGGCACTTCCCAGCAACATCACTTATAATTACAGTATAAGTATTATGAATGAAATGAATGTGATCTAGAACCAGATGGTGCTGACTGATACACCACAGTAAAGAACCAAACACCTCTTGCAGCAGAATCCACCACAACAGAAATCACACTTTTAGCTTAATGTATAATGTCCCCTGACAAGCTGCAGTCAGAAAGTGAAACACTAATGAACACTAGTACAAAACCCAGTTAGGAGTCATGCATGTATCTGTGAGTCTAGATTTGCCTAATCTGACACAGTGACCATGTTGTCACATGAAATCGTTCGGAAGTCTGATCCCTCATAGATTTCAAGACCTGTAGATACCCTATAACGCAAAAGGTAAAAATAAACTCAAGCCACTGTGTTGTGCAGCATATCATTGTTTTCATTTGATAGAAAGGAATTAAAAGGATACAGCACCCATTCAGACCTTGGCATCTCTTAAAGCCAAGCACAAGCTCTAGGTTATTAAAACTCAACATCAGGGGTCAAAATTTGAGACAAAAAACAGAAATCCATTTCTCTCGATGATGATGCACTTGCATGCTACATCAAACGATATCAAATTCTTCAAAACTGTTGTCAAGCCTTGCTTAGACAGAGAGTCTGAATGTAGTGCAAAATTTCTAAAAGTTATCTAAAAATGTGAATGTCCCTGGTACTGTGTTTAGTATTAAATGTCACATATAATACAGGCAACATAATAAATAGCGCCTCTCTAAGCACAGTTTTCATGAGAGATAAAGCAGTGTATCATGGGCAACAGCCCAGCAAATGTGGCGCTGAACACTTGATTACCAGCAAAGTGATCCATGTGTTGAGCTGAGGCAGATTTGTAGACAGGAATGCTCCACACAATACAGATCTAGGGGGTGAATGTAGGTGATACTTTTTTATTTCTGTTTTATTTATTTTTTTTCATTTTTTGGGGGGGGAAAATATCAAGAGAAACGTGTCTAACATCTACTAAGGTATGTCGCTTTTAAAATACTGATGAGCTCATTGAATTATCCCATCTGTTATGCTGGCTGGATGCTAGGGGCTATGAGCTTAATCTGAATGCACTAGCAGTGCTTGTATTATTTAATAATAGTAACAGAGACCATTGTGGGTGTCATTATTTGATAGTAGTACAAAGGAAATCACCTACTTCTTCCTCTTACAAATGAGTGTGGGTAGTAAGGAGATGGGCAGAATGTGTAAGTATTATGAGCTACCAACACATGAAGAGATAATGAGGCCGTCAGATACCTACCATTATTGTTCCTCCCGTCTGGGTCCGCAGAGGCCTCAAAACCTTCCGCTGCACCAGGAAATTAGGCAGAAACAGGAGAGGTGGGATTTCTGTGATTGTTGCCACCACCAGAGACCACTACATTGAAAAACAAAATTAGAAACAGTAGGGTTTCTGTGATATGACTTTATAACAAGATAAACAAACCAGAAACAATTTTAAATGTGTCTAAATGTGCAGAAACACTAACCAAAGGGGGACAATAATGGTACCAGTGGGCTTAGGCTTGAGCCTAAATAATTTGTTTTGGATTATGCTATTAACAAACATGAACATTCAGTAACTTTCTACTTTAATACAAGTTAAATCAATTTAAATGCGGAATAATCCTTCAGCTTCTCAGTACTTGTGCATGTGAAACACAGATGAGAGACAGAGGAAAGGGATGTGAAGAGATGAAGAGATGATGAGCTGAGGCGACAATGCCAAGCTGTCATAATGAGAGCTGTAATTGATTGGCAGTATTGAAAGGCAAACAGAGCTACCTTCAGTCTGTTGAGGTAGCGTTTGGTGTGAACCACCAGCAGATCCTCCTCAGTGGCTTCATGGGCTCCCACAATATTCCCATCGGTGATGAACTGCTCCTCTGAGACACATTCAAACAGGTAAACTGCACACTTTGTTGTCTGCATTTAACCATTATATATCGTACAACAAATAGGAAATTGTGTAGAAGGCTGCCCCCAATAAATCATTGTATAGGAAACACTGATGTACTGAACACAGTTCAGGGTTTCAGCATCTGTCTTAACGCCTTGTACTGTCTTAACAGTACAAGGCGTTAAGACAGATGCTCTCCTAGATCTTCCAGTGACTTTTACTCTCTGCTCCCTACTCCTGGTGATGAAGTTGCACATCAACCCTCAAGCTAGGTCTGGGCAATATGGCTGAAAAATGTATCACGAGATAAGTGTTTCAGTCAATATTGATAATTATTTTATTTTTTTAACCTATTCTATCCAGACTTTTCAACTATGCTAAGCTGCATCCATTATTTCTTTATATCACTTTGATGTAGTGCGCTAGACTGTAGACTTTTTTGTTCATTTTCATTTTTAATTAAATTTAAAAATTATAAAAATGACATCTTTAAATTTCATTCATTTTTAATTAATTCAGTAGCGGTGGAAAAAAAAGATTCGGTTCATATAACCGGTCAACAAAGACAACTCGAGAATCATAAATCTAGAGTCTATTTAACCGGCTCAGTTGAGTCCTACCACATCTGATTGATAATCAATAAAGGGCACCATTCAAACATCTTACATCTCACTCTGCAGAGAAACAAAACGTACTACCAGACTTGACCAGCAAACAACAGCAGAAACGAAACTTAACCGACATATAACCGCTGCTCGTGGATCCCTGATTAACGAGTCAGCAGCCACTCACTCGACTGGCAGATAAACGAAACTTAACGGACTCTTAGACTAATCAAGAGAGACAAGAGACAATTAATATGCTCACTCACCACCAAGTTTGCAGACAACATCAGCCTGACTCATGTCTAATTTAAAATAACCAAAATATTGGCAAACTAGTAACTTGATATTTCCTTTTTTTTTTTTTTTTTTTTACAATCTACAATTTCCTCGCACTGTCGCACTCAAATTCTGCTTTCACTCCATGCCGTTCTTCTTGTTGTTGTTGGCTTAGCTCAGGGGTGTTAAAACTGATCTGTGAAAGGGCCGCTGTGGCTGCAGGTTTTCATTCCAACCATGCAGCACCCATGCAGTGGGTGTGGCTGGCAAGTTTTTGTTCCAATCAAGCAAGAGGACGCCTGAAATGACTACGTGAAGGCAGTTCAGTTGATTGATTGAGCCAAGTCAGGTGTGCTGCTGCATAGTTGGAATGAAAACCTGCAGCGAACGTATTTTCTACTGATATCGACCACGTGCCCAGCCCTAACTCAAACTTTTCCTTTCCTTCTATATAAACACCATATCATCAAACTGGTAAAAGCAGCACTACTTGTTGAGCTCTAGCACCAACCACTAAAGCAGTGTCTACCATTTCAGCCCACAAAAGCAGAGTTTGGAGCACAGTTTTAAAGAAAGGGTTTTACTCTTTTAAGCCCCATGAATGAACTTCTCACGGTGCACTTTTCAGGAAATTGGGTATTTTCAATTTTATGGCCATAGGAGTATCTATGCTTTCAAGTATAATTTAAGCACTTTACCTTGGTTTTGGAGAATTTATGGTTCTAGAGAGATCCTGGCTGAATCTGTAATATAATCCACTTTTCCGTGGATACATTTTGAAAATCCAAAGTTTTTCTCTGTCAGCAGAGTCTCAGTTCTTTATTTGTAATCTTAGGTTCTGAATGCTTTGTGAAGTCATTAAGCTGTATGGTCACTTTGTGAATGAAAGATAAGCCACTGTCCAATCTGAAAACAGCATGGTGTGAAGTTGTGCCAGTTAGCCGGAGACTGTTTTCCCATGACCCTCATCTGCTGTACCAGCACAGGCATCCACTGGGAGCTTTCTCTCATTATCTGTGCTCTGTTGCTCTGCCTGTCACCTCTCCAGCAACTACACGCGCACCTTTGCTCTCTCTTCTTGTTCTCAACATTTCGTTGCCTCCATGATGCACTTTTGAGCAATTCCATGTACACATCAGCTCGGGGGTATGTCCTCCCCATCTACCACTCTGCTCTGCACTCTCATACCTTTCAAAAAGTGAATGACTTTCCCCCACTTTCCTGCATCAAACGGATGGAGCTTTTCAAGGCCCATGAAGGTGATGTTGTAGTCAGGGTGGTACACAATGGGCAGGCATGTTCGAGGAATGCTGGTGTACAAATCAGAGCAGTGAGAGCTGAAAGAAGAAAGTCAAAAAGGTGCATTTCATTTACATTAAGTAATTCCCCAAGAGGCTTCATAAGCAATGTTGGAAGTGTCATGCTGTTTGTGTGCGTGCCTTACCTCCTCTTCCCTTCATTATCTTCTTTTTGAGACATATTTTTCAGGCATTGCTTCTTTCGTCTGGGGAAAAAAAGATGAAAAATTATGAGCTGACGGTGAAGTACACAGTCTGATGAATGACTGAGATAAAAATACGACAAGAAATTGTGATTTTTTTAAATCCTAGTGTATATAAATTACACTTTTCAGGTTATTACACAAGCAGGAATGGAGGATAACAAGCTACATAAATAAAAGAGACTGCTTCCTCACGCATGCGCAGTTAGGTGTATACATTTCCAAAGACGCAACAGCATAAGGAAACGTTCTAGTGCACACGCAGAGCCGACACCCTTTCTTTAACAGTGACAGAAGTCGGTAATAGTTCAAGACTGTTGCATGCGGCGACTGTGTTCCAGAAACAGCAATAGCCGATGTGACTCACCTGCTACTCTTATGTGGAATATCGCAGGTCAACGAACAGCTGCTAAACAGTCACTGGCATTGGCCTGTGTCCCTCGCAACGGCGTTTTATATGGGCGGTGTGTCAGCAGCTAGGTGACATGAACAAAAGGGTATTTTGTTGTGTATCTTTGACAGTCAAAACGTCGCTTTCGCTCCTTCTTCGCCGTTTCGTACGTAGAATACGTACGTCGGACGCGCGAGAGATGCAGTCTCACGCGGTAGGCTACGTCAGCTACGCCGTTAGCGTACACGGAGATTTAAAGAAGAAGAACCATTTAGAAGAACCCATATGCAGCTTTTTTATGCTGCAAAGCGTAAACTTTATTTTAATTCACATTAGCTTCCATATCAGACTCCACGAATGATTATATAAGCTGTAGCAAGTCTTTTCTTAAAACGTCCTGTTTAAATACATTTTATTTTCCCATTTCACACCCAAATCCCAAATCTTATCTGCCTCATGTTGGCCATCTGAGGCTTGTCGCTTTGTTGAAATCATGAAAATCATGTACCTCAGACTTGTGTATTCTATTCAAACAGCAAGAAACAGACGACTGCCAGTTAATAAATATGTACAAGTCTGATTATCATTATCGTTTGGATTTCCTTTCAAAATCAGACATAGGCCTTTAATTCACTTCCTGTCTTGATGATATTATTGATATTATTTGTGTAATTATGTAAAATGTTTATTTTATGTTAAAATAAAACAGTGTTTATCGTTATGAATTTGCAGATGGATTTGCGTCTTAAAAAACGGGGCAACTGATTCTTTCAAGGAATGGGGGTAAGCCGATCATTGGACGTGTAGTGATGCTGAAACTGAGAATGAAGTGATTCTGAAAGCGTGGAAAAGCTGCATTAGCAAAGGGAATAGAGCAGTTGGGCAGGTTCTGCTCTACTTAGCAGGTAAATGTAGTTCTGCTCTGTACAATACTTATATGTATACTGCATATAAGGGTCACGTAATGAAGTGAAAAATACAATACTTCCCCTCATATGTATCTAATACTAAAAACGAATGTTGCACATGATCAAAATACAGCTCCAACCTTGAACATGTGTTCTTCTGCCACTCCATCAAAACTCCCCTGAAGAGAGGAGAAGCCTCCTCTGTGCCAGCAGTCTGTGAACACTGATTGTGGAATTACAGTGACCTTAGTGAGGCTTGTGGTGTATTTTTAGCTCATATTTATTCCCTTGAGTAGATACTGCTGTAGTCTGTTGTGGTGTTTTTATCTGTTTTTATGAACATGTCCTTACCCAGAATGGAGGACAAAACTAAGTAGCAAGCTATTAATACATACCAACATTTTTTAATTATCTGTGCAACATAAAATAGTACAAATGAAAACAACATAAGATTTCACTTATCATGCAAGATTGAACCTATTTTTGTCCACATTTTTAAATGTATTTTCCTTACAGAGAGGACAATAGGTGGTTGTCAAATAACCAATTTACAATTTTTATTTTTTTGATGGATAAACTAGCTGTGTAATTTAGCTATGCCTCTGTTCCTCTCATTGTATCAGATTGTAAGTTGTTTGTGTTTGTGTTACACTTCTGTGCTACCCCTGTTAAAGCCAGGTTTAGAGTCACAATGCTACAAATTGTGGGGACTTCCCTCAGGCAAAGTCTGCATAAATTTGGAAAGTGAACATAGAGTACTCAAAAATGTCTGTGAAAGAGCCCTCATACACTTCACGTCTAGACTATGAGAAGTCTCTATGCTCTCATAAGCATAGAGATAATAATAATTCCTGTTGCATTGCTTTGTTACCTTGCAGCAGTTAGTCTGAATATTGGGATCAGCTGTGGTCCACAAGAAGCTGTTCAGAACAATGTCAGATGATGACACTGGACAGTGGTGACCCTAGACTTTGGGGCACCCCGATCTGTCCTTTGATACTATATATGTATATATGCAATATGTCTGAATTTGAACAACAACCTGTAAATGTGAAAAACTGATGGCCCAGTCAGTGTCAGGAGATGGGTATGTGGGTTGTTCCACAAAAGGAGGTAGACAAAACTAAGTTAGTATTTCATTTAAGTGTTTTTTTATGAGTTGTATTGCTGTTAGCTTGTGAGTGTTTTATGATAGAACCAACTCACTTATTATTGTATTGTTATGTATAAAATTATTAAATAAAATGAAAATCTTTATGCAGTAGTTTGGAGGCAGGTATTTTGTTTCCCAAATAATTCCAGACCTATTCAGCTATCAAGAACATAGGCCTATGTTGGATTAATTGTGAAGTTCATTGTACTTAATACAGTTACACAGTGGACATGTGATCTAGGAAAATTCACATGGTTAGAGAAGCAGCTCTGGAACTGTAGGGTCACAGCTTCGGATCCCCTCATGTCCATGACTGAGGTGCCTCAGCAAGCGCCTAACTCCCAGCGGCCCATTGCTCCAAGCGTACTCAGTGTTGTGTGAACAAATGGGGAGGTTAAATGCAGAGAAAGAATTTCACCACAAAACGGATCAATACAGAATATATTACTATTGTCATTAAACCAAAAGCAGAAGAGGCAAAAAGAGAAAACCTAATGAGAAAAAAAAAAAACTCTGATCAGGCAAAACATTATTGTGCCTCCAGAACAATCGTGACTCATCAGAGAATGGACATGGGCCTTCTGAGGGTGTCCTCTTGTGTCTGGCAACAGAATGTTGTTAGTGGTGCCTTGGGTCCTATGGGATGAGGGAAGACCAGGTGATCAGTTTGGGATCTAGTGAATTTGGAGGCCAGGTCAACACATTGTGCTGTTCATGTTTTTTAAGTTGTTCCTAAAGTGTTTTTGTGTGTGTGTCTGTGTCAGGCTGCATCCTGCTGGGGATGGCTGCTGCCATCAAGGACTGTCATTGCTATGGATTGGGGGTGCCTGGTCTGGTCTAGGTGGGTGCTACATGTTTAAGTAACATACCCATGAATGGCAGGTCCAAAAGTTTCCCAGCAGATTATCACAAGATGGTCAATGTAGATTAAATATTCTGTGAATTGGTTTTAATGTTGTGGCTGGTAAGTGTAGTTGGGGAGACACATTCAACAGCAGGAACTAACTGCCAGTTTTAACCCGTATAGGCTAGACTCTAGTGGCTAGAGGGTTTGCAGCTTTTTCAGAGTTTATAAGTTGCATAATGTTATGTAGGACGTCTTTAATGTTGCTACACAGAGTTAAACAGCACACCAGGTTTGAAATTCACATTCACAAGGAGTAGTTGTGCAATTTAAACTGGGTATTATATAGTGCATTATGTCGTGACAAAAATAAAGTGTAGTTAAAATGAAGGGATTGCATCAATGTTTATGATGTTAGAATATACAGTATACTGTATGTATAGTGAGGTTGAGACATCCCCATGGTATTACTACAAATGAAACAGAATGTTCTCCATCACACTTTTAAATAACTGATATCCTGTTTTCAACTGCATAAATATTCTCTGGACCTGCCTGTTGTGCCTTTGTTTTTCTACTTCAGTAGACGTGATTGACACTGTGAAGTCCAGATCTGACATGAATTAGATAGTCTGCTTTGGGCAATAAACACCTTGCCAACAATACTGAGCATCTGTTACCATGGTGACTGTCAAAGCACATATGACAACCACCCATTCTTGCCGAGGTGACTGTAGCAGGCAGGCTGATGGTATGAACAGAGTTTAGGTGAAAAGACACACTATCATCTATAACGTGATTTATGTGGTGTGGTTTTGATGAGTCCATATGGGCAAACCAATCACTCAGGGCTGTTTTCTAGCTGGATGAGAAAGCAGCCTCTCAAGAGTCTTCAGGGAGGTATTCAGAGATCCAAACAAACTGTTTTCCATCTGCACAGTGAAAGCCAGAAGGAACAATTATCTCACACAGGGAATGAATATTTCCTTAACACTGATTCATGGGATAATTTCTCACCAAGACCGATGCAATTGTTTAAAGCAATCAAGTGCGCTGGCAAATACTTCAGGCTTTGCACATTCTCCATTATTATAAGATAGTTTTTCGGAATGCGGGAAGACTTTATAGTTTTATTTACCTCAAAAAGTGGGTTTAAGACACTTGTGATGTTCTGTTTCCCTGCTATGGAAGTGGGCACCGCGGTTACGTCTTGTCTGCTGCCTGCTTTTTGCTACACTGTCAAGTCATTGACACTGCTTTTTGCTACACTGTCAAGTCATTTAGACTTGGCCAGTATTAGTCCAATGCATTTGGTGGATCCTCTAACCAGTTTTTATTCTGGCTGGCAAAGCTTTTGCTCACTGACAGTGTAAAAGCTCAGGTGAGTTTTAGTAAATTTGCACGTTGCATTAATGCACCCAAAAATTTGGCATGCAACATGGATTAAATGACCGGCCCTGATGTAGGTAGCTTGGCATGGGTGTAAGCTGGCCACAAGCAGAGTTTTATTTTGTCACTGTAATCTTAGTACCTGCTCTGGGTTCTGTGAACTTTGCAGATTGTATGTAGACTGATGCTACATGAATAAAACTAAACTGAACTGAACTTAAGCATGGCACCTACACAGTTTTTGCAGTGACAATTCGAAAAAATAAGATATAGAACGGAAATGTAAGTATATAAAAGGACAAATCTCTATCAGTTCATTCTTAAAAGCAAGTTGTGTAATACCCGAGAGTTCTTCTGAGCAGAGATACCTTTGTGCTTGAAAGCCGGGTGCCAAGGAGAGCACATTCACCAATATAATACAAAAGACTTTATTTTCCCTAAAATGCATCTCGGCTGGTGTGCAAGTGTCCCCCAGGTGTAGAGAGCTGTGTGACTTGAGTCCGTGGATTCGGGGTCGCTACTGCATAAAACAGAGAGAAGCTAGACAGAGCATGCACAACAGCTGTGCCAAATAGCCTTCCCTGGCACTGAGCCCCGAACTAATCTATCCCACCTATCTCCCTGCAGCTACACCAGGAGCACCATTCCCAGCTCAACAGTGATCCCTAGAATCTGACTTCTTTGTTAAATGTATATTCTTGTATCCGCTGGTCTTCTACTGAACTGAACGTGCTGTTTCAGTTATAGGTCTGACAGATTGTTACTTCTCATGCTAATGAGGTCACCACACATATAATTAGTATGCACTACCACAAGAGACAAATCAACTGGTTGCCTCAGCCATCATCGTGCAGACAGAACCACTTTCGAGCACCCCATCATTCAGCATCATTTGTTTTGTACCTAACACTACCGCGTGTGTTAATTAACTGGGTTTTAATGTATTTCACATTAATATTTCACAGGAGGAGATGATGATTGTCGGACATAACGCTGGGGTTTTTGTGTGTACTGTTTCTTTATTTTTCCTCCTTGGTGTGCTTCCTTCATCTGTTGCAAATGTAACAGCAGCAAACAATATCTCACTCATATGTTAAATTATATAGGAGATAATAGGCTTACACTTATTGTCAGTCAAATAAACTTAGTGTTGTTTTGACTGACAATTAAGCAGTGCTGCCTCGTGGATTTTTGGGCTGCTGGCTGAAGGATTCTGGAGAGACAGAATGCAATTTATATCCCCTCACACAATGACTCTCAGTTTCCTATCCATTTGGACTGATGTAAACATCATGTGACTTCCAGAGCCAGGCAGTGATCTCATGAAACACCTCCTGACAGCCCTCTTTTGTGGTTCTTTTATCTGCCAAACCAAATCTCAAGCAGTACACAAATCATCACAAGGTAATTTGTAGACTCATTATAACTCTATCAGCACCACTTTTCCACCTAATATTTGGAGTGCCAACTCTATCATTCCTTTTATCCGGTATCAATCTCTCATGTAACCTGCAGTAGCTCTGTCTTGTTCTCTTGTTGGTATTGTGATTAGCTCTTTGGTTCCAGGTTTCAAAGAGCTGGACGACCTCTCCAAACTAAAAATACTCCTCGGAGAAGGAGAGCGGGCACACCTTGCTGCCCAGTATGTGTTAACATGCCACACCCTGAGGGACAGCGAGTGATCAAGGCACACACACACACACACACACACACACACACACACACACACACACACACACACACACACACACACACACACACTGTATATAATTAATAGAATGTTCACAATGTATATATTTAATTCATTGTATTGTATTTTGATTTGCTTTGGCAATATTGTTTTGTTAAGAAACTTTCATGCCAATAAAGCCCACTTTGAATTTGAATTTGAATGTACGCTTTAGTCAGATGTATGCATGTGTCCCCATAAGAGCTGGGTTCCTGTTGAAAGGCAGTTTTTATTTTCTTAGTGCAAGGGTTTCAGGCTCTGTGTTCTGCAAAAAAACAGCTTGAGACAATTTAAACTGTAATTGAGGCTATATAAACAAAATTTAACTCAATTATAATACCAAACATAGAAACAGTAGATTTCATCTGGATTCTGGTTGATTGTATTGATACAGTATGTCCTGTACAACTCGTTGAAAGGTTTATATAGTGGATATCTCAGGTTATTCAGCCTTTCTTTAACCAAGATTACACAAGTTATGGAATACATACCTTTCAGCCACCCAGCACTGGAGGAGTTCATGTGTTTACACTGACACGAACAATTCACGTTCCTTCCTACCAACTGGGACAAGAACAATCCATTCTTGGTGTCTCCCAAAATCTGAGCTATTGTTGGCTGTGGTCGCAAATATGCTCCTGTCCACTCGGTGTCCTCACAGTTCCAGTTTGGCCATCTTGAAGGCAGTTGTCATTCTCTAGTTAGTGCTGGTTTTGGTGGAGGAAGAAGCACCTACGTAGTCACCTCACTAGAGGTAGCACAAGGCTGGTTCCTATGGTTGGAATACATTCAAACATGTAGTCTACAAACTCCTGCTGTGGAAACGGACACACAGTTAGCAGTCTTTGGTCTTTGGTCATATATCAGTTCACAAGAGCTTTGAGGCGTGTTTTGGCATTGTTCTGCTGCAGTGTGAATCCTTCACTACTAAGATTCAAACCAGATGATGGAGCATGTCACTGAAGACTGAAGTCCTACTTCTCCCTATCAGGACAGAATAGATTCAGTAAAGCCATGAGCATGTTAAACACACCCAGATTTGATGTTGTACATCTAATAGACTTTTGTATGTGATGCTGCGGAAAAAAATAGGAATAGGAAGCCTGGCACTTCAAGTATCATTTCACAGTGCTGTTTAGTGAGTTAGACTTTGGCTATGTCTCTCAACAAGAAGCTGCCCCTTTCACCTCAGTTTTCTTAATAAATTTTGGTGTTTAACTGCTGACAGTCTGAGTCCAACATCGAAAACATCAAAGAGAAATACATATCAACTGATTAACTCTGTCACTTAAAGAGAAGACTTAGTTCCCTATTAGTGTCCATATTGCTACCAAACATTGTATAACTGGAAGCACTGTAGGACTGATTCAGAGTATTCCACAGGGTAAATCAAATCTGGTCTGAAACCAAACTTTGATAACTTAGGTATGGGTTTAAATGACAGCTCTGCCTGAGGCACTTTAAACTGTTATTGAGTCCCTTACTCAAACAATAAGCACAAGACACATGTCGCACTTTGGTCTTACCCATGTTCTAATATGCTTGTACAACTGTAAGAAAAAAAAAGACTGAATGTCAATATAAATGTAAAACTGATCTATAACCTCACATGCTCACATAGCACATTGTTAAAATCCTGGGGTTTAAATTGTGTGCCCAGCATGCTCCTGTGCTTCCTGTGGTAACAGTGCCAGTCACAGCACAATGGCCCTGCCAGAGATTATACTGTGCTGTGAAGGAGTGGTAAGACCCACAGCATGGACATCGATGAGCAGGGCAATGATCAATCACAGCTTGCACCCCAAATTCTCTTATCTATCCATACATTTCACACACATTCCCACCCCACCACCACAACACTCATGGCGTCAGCATAGTGTTTGAAAGTGGAGAGACACCTCTCTGTATCCTTTTCTTAAGAAAGGTGTTCAGGAAGTGTTTTTCATGATGACTGATGAATGTAATTTCTCTTGGTTTCTTGGTCAAAACCTCTAACCTGTGTTAGAGTCACTTAAGCCAATGGTTTCCAACCAGTACAGTAGATGACTTTTAAGTAAACATGAAAGAAAAGAAAGAAGAAAAACAAGGACCAAGATTGATTTAATACGCCCATAACTGGTGGAAATTATTACATAAACATTTTGAACATCTTAAAGTAGAGCATAAATGGGCTTTGTGAAGTAGTAGTTTGGAGAAGTAATGGACTGAGTGATTATGAAATGCCAGTTATTAAAACACCACTTGTCGCTTGTAAAGTGGATATGCAATGTTGTTCTTTATTTCAGTTACATTAAATATGGTAGCACAAGTGGACAAGATTTAGAACATGTGCCTGTTATTCAGAGCCCAAGGATCATCATTCTGGCCTCACAGTTGTGGAGCTGGTGCTGATTGAAAATATATTAAATGATTAAATACAAACCTAGAGTTTAAGAAGGTAAAGCAACCCAGAGAGAAGGACAAATTTGATGTTTGTGAATTGTCAATTTCCCTGCGGGAACCTCCCAAAGGGATCAATAAAGTTGTCTATCTATCTATCTATCTATCTATCTATCTATCTATCTATCTATCTATCTATCTATCTATCTATCTATCTATCTATCTATCTATCTATCTATCTATGTAAACGGTGCTCAGCAGTTCATGTTTTCAGTACAGTATATCAAAATGTGAGCCACAGGGTCCTGAACACATCACAGAGTGGGTATTTTTAAGTTCTAGTGTTCTGCATCGTTGCAAAGACCAATCACAACTAAATACATTGAATAGAAAGCTCAGATACGTGCATGCAAAGTAACTGCTGCACATAAAATAATGAATTAGTCATAACATAATCACAAGTTAATGCAGATCAGTGTTTCTGAATCAACAATAAGCATATGCAGTTCTACTGGAGGGGCCACAGTAACAAAATATAAATTGAAGAACAGGTGTAAGATATACTATTTAAAAGAATGTTAGAACCACTAAAACTCCCGTGTTTTACAACATAAACGTTTAGTCATGTGTTCTTACAATGTTACTTCAGAACAACAAGTGCCAAAGGGCTGATCATGAAGCTAAATATAGCAAAACTGAAGCCTCGCTAATCCTTTCAAAGTACATTTGAGATGAAAACTGTGGCAAGTGATCAGTCTGGGATCCATGAGTCATGCTGCCAGGCCTGATGTTAGAGCAGTGGGGAGGTGTTAATGAAAAGGTACACTGTGTGTTTGACATGGAGTGTGTGTGTGTGTGTGTGCGTGTAATCTGGACAGGATCAGAGAGGATGTCCGTATAGATTTATGTACTGAGAATCGACTGAGCTTTCAGTGTGACATAAAATTGAAGGACGTCTCACAATGAAAATCAATCAGAAGCAATAATCAGCGTAGCCAGAGCCTACTATGAGGCGTTCATGTTGCTCAAAATAATCCATAACGTGGCTCAGCTCCCTGCTAACAGCCACTCCTTCATTCATCTCTCACTGACCATTTTGCAGTGGGGCTGCGCCGTGATTGATTGTGTTTATGTTTTGCTCTCACTGTGTGACTGATGAAGTGTGCACCATTCGTGGACAAATGTTGTGTTTACTCTATACGTGCCGCACGCAGAATGAGCTGTGCAGATGGAGCTGCATAAAGCCAGAATCCGCCAGATCAGCCTAAAGCACAAAAAGGAAAAAAAAAACTTCTGCTCATTTAATATAAAGACTTCACTTTTATCCAATTCACACAATTGAATCTGGTTTCACTACTCTGCCCACAGGAAGCAAGTAGTCACAATGAAGCGCACAGAGATATTTTCAGTTGGGACTGCTACTCTGAATATGTTCACCATCGATATTTCGTGTAAACAGCTGACAGGTACAATCAAGAGTCAATCAGTGCTGGCACTGACCAGACCAAGAGGTCAGGATGCCAGGATGTAGCAGGGAAAGGGAGTTCAGTTTAATGAAACTCAGGAGTTTATAACAACATTTGCCACAATTATAAGGCAACGGTAATTCAATTCAACAAAAGATAAAGTAAAAATTGAAAGCCAAAAATCCCACGAACAAGGCACAGCGCCAGGGGGTATTCCAGAAAGCAGGTTTACTGGCTTAACTGGGTATGTTAACACAGAGTTAGCGGTAAACCTGGGACTTCAGTTCCAGAACGCTCAAATATGATCAGGCTATGTAAGTAACTATAGTAACATAGGCTCTGAACTTAAGCTAGTAGGGGTAGGTTTTATTCAGGTTATGTTTGGGTATTTAAGTGCACATTCAGCCAGGCCACTGTCACACAATGGCGTTTCCTTTTGAGGAAGATCCAATTGACATTGAAGCACAAATCATTCAGGCTATTCACTTGAAGAGGGTGATAAGACCACGACTTGATATCCTTTCTTTTACTAATGAGTTTTTGCGAGAGCGCTACTGTTTTTCTGCGGAATCTTTAATATATTTAAACAACATTCTCCATCCCCACATTTCGAACGTTATGCATCGTGGATTCGCTCTCAATTCTCTCCAAACGATGTGCATCGCTCTCTGCTTTTTTACGAGTGGGATTTTTTTGTACGATGTGGGAGACGCAGAGCATATCGGCAAAGCAACTGTTTGTCGGGCGGTGTGTACAGTTTGCCTTGCGCTAAAGCGGTTCCTGCGCAACGTCATTCGTATTCCTGGCCACAAAACTACGAGGATCATCAAAGTGGAGTTTCATCAACTGGCAGGTCAGCATCACTTATGAGTTTTCCAAATTTGCACCGAAATTATCTTTGCTGGTGAGCTTTCAATTAATTTCAATTATTTCAGGCTTTCCAAACATCATTGGCTGCATTGATGGGACGCAAGTGCCTATTAAAGCGGCTTCCACAAACGAGGCAGATTATGTGAATATGAAAGGTCTCCACAGCATAAACGTCCAAGTAGGTGTAATGTTACTCATTTGGAGTAACCTGATGTCAAGGGCATCCAGACACGCCCTCGATTGATACTGGTCACCAACTCCTCCACAGGGGTGAGGGGGGACACCGCTGGCCCAGAACTGGTCTTCCTCTCCTCTGCTTTCTTCCGATTGGCTTTGAAATGAATGTACCTTGTTGCAATATGGCAATTCAAGAATATAATACTGGCTAAATGATGTCTAAGATGATGTACCCAGATATATCTTACCAACTTGGACAATGTTTTTATATTTTGTTTTGACCACGTTTTGGCCACGTTCTCGAGGGCGGTCGGGTTACATCTAATTAAAAATAATACAATATATGACAAGGTAGTCTATAGTATAAGAAAGTCTATAGGCTAAATAGGCTGTTCTGCTCTTTGCCATTTTTACTCATGGTGTCGACTCTCAATAGATGATGCCTTTATAACTTCGCCGTGAAAGCACACAACTCTAGGTTAACAAATACGGGGGTTGGTTGAACTGATTGCTAACCGGTGTTTTGGAACCAACAGCTCGGGTTTAGTCGCCTCCGGAGAAACCTAACAGATAATAATTAAGGAGGGAAAACACAGACAGGAAGTGAAGCAAGACACAAGATAATAAACAATAATAATAATAATAATAATAATAAATCATCACACAAGTAGCTTCTGTCTGCTGCAAGTGGCTGAAATTAATGTTGGTTTTCAAAATGCATTAAAATCATAAACAACAACAAAGGTATATTGCGAGACAGTGTAAATGGTCAGAGGTGTAATCTTTCCATTTGAAGTTAAAGACAAAACAGTATTGGATATCTAGGTGAACAGGAACAGGAGAAAACTCTCAACAAATCAATAACTGAAAAATATTACACATTTGGTGTAGCCTGATGTCATGCCTGCCGATGGGATTCGGACACTCTAATTCAGTCACAAACCAAAAGCTATTGGTCGTGGTGATTTAACCGATTTATTGTCAAAAACAGACGAATCAGGCGGGCACAGATTTGCAGTCTCCATAGACCTGCCAAAGACTGCTGCACCCACAGTGCAAGAAGGAATGCTTCTGGAGTTCTTTTGTCCGTCAGACTCTTTAACATCAGCATTTCCTAACTCTTCTCCTGCTTAGCTTCTTTTCATTGACTTATGCACAGTGTACAGTATATATAACCACCATCTCACACCTTCTATTGGCAAATACGTGGTAATTTAACTCCTATTGGAGTTTGTTGTTGTTTTTATTCATGATACTCAATCCAAATTAGTTGTTTCAACTCAGACCAGACACTGTGAATCTCTCTGATGCAATATGTACATATTTGTCTGCCCTATTCTATTCTTATTCTATTTTTTTGTATCTTCTGCATCTTGCACTGTTGTTTCCTGCCACTGTAATGCCCTAATTTCCCCACGGGGATGAATAAAGTCTTATCTTATCTTAGCTGGGTGAGGATTCCAGGGAGAAACCAACAGAGCAGGTGAGTTGATGGATCCATGAGCTGAACATAGGGAAGACCAAAATAAGGAAATGCAACAGCAGAAGTATGAACAACTAAAGACATGAGCTACAGCAC
Organism: Planiliza haematocheilus; assembly: GCA_005024645.1. Lineage (NCBI taxonomy): Eukaryota > Metazoa > Chordata > Actinopteri > Mugiliformes > Mugilidae > Planiliza > Planiliza haematocheilus. Next base: position 1,857,927 of record SRSE01000430.1, read on the forward strand.
TATAGCACAAAGTAAGCAGACAATCTGGCGACGAGGGGAGGACGGAATCAGGATTTATGGACAAGGTGAGTAGATGGCTGATGAGGTTCTATTGCTTGCATGTGTGCATGTAAGTGGCTCCAGCTCCGCCCATCTCTAGAACAACCTCCAGTGAGAAAAACAGACACACCCAATGAGAAACATATAGGAGATCCTGACACCTGAGATAAAATAATGTATGGATTTGGCACATTTGGAGCTCTTGGCTGTACACCACTATTTACTGCCTGCAGGTCTTGTTTAATGAATTCTGTAGGTTGCTCATTTTCTCTTATGTTCTCAACAGGAAAAATAGGACTGCCCACAGGAGAATTCTCACATGGGATAATTACTTTCATTTCTTTCAGTGACTTCAAGGCAGGAGTAATGCTATCAGTGGCTTCTTGTTGCAGTGAATATTGTTGTCGGCACGGCCTATGATCAGGGTCAGAAGTAATAAGAACGAGTTCACAGTGTTTAATGCTTCTGTTACTGAAATGTAATGAGCTGTTGAATGATGTGTAACCGGTGTAAGCTACACCAGCTTGTACTACGCTGCAAAGTATAAACAGCAAACACAAGAGAAGAAAACTGTTTCTTCAAGAACTGGAGTGAAGGAGAAAAAACAACAGGGTCTATGGTGGAACATCAGTAGCATGTGGTGAGACAACTTTTTGTACCAAGCAAGCAAGCAAGCACGTCTTCACTGTGAAGAGCGGTAGATTTTTGAGTATCATGCATTAACTCAACCTCAGGTTCAAATGTCAACTCATCAGGCCTCACCAGTCCATCACCCTCCCACTGGTTCCCTCATTGTCTGTAAAACCATGCATCTGTAACTTTCATCCTTGATTCTCATCACATGCAGTAGTATTTCTACAGTAGCTTTGTTTCCCTGCATTCACTTAATTTTTCTTCAAGTGGTCCTCTAACTTTTCAACTGATTTAAACTCAAAGAGTTTTGGGAATCCATAATCTTGCATCCATTCATTGAAGCATTTCAAACTACCCTCTCCATATCTCTTTCACATAATATCAAAAAGTGGACCGTCTGTATACTGAGCTAAAACTACTATCATGCCATACACGCAACGCAAAGCTCAGATATGTGCATGTGAAGTAACAGCAGTGGTTATGAACTCTACAAGTCAAAGTTCTCCAAATGCAGCTGTGACTCACTGGCAGCATATGACCGTTGGAAAATACAAATAAGTTTACTGAGAGCTGAGCAGCATATTTCACAAAGAGGAAACTATACTATTAGACTAAAGCAAACCAAAACTGACGCTAATGAACATAATCCTGACTAAAGGCAACACAGCTGTAGCTGTCACATGCAGGGGGACATCAGGAATTATATCACCAGGGGGCAATCACACTTAATGGCTATGTAATATATGTCTGACCATACCTAAGACTGACTATAATCATATATCCCGTTAAATGAATACGTGTACTGGATGTATTATTTCCACCTGTAAGAGAATTTTATTGTTATGCTCTCAGAGGAAAATATTCAGTCAACTAGACTTTAGAGCCAATAAAAAATAAATAATTCTATAAACTGTACTTGCAAAAACATGATATCAACATTGCAACCAACAGTAAAAGATAAACTGAAGATGTTAGGACTCCTACACAGGAGCACACTGCTTCTAAAGAGCTGCCCATATACAGGTACACTATATTACCAAAAGTATTCGCTCACCCATTCAAATGATCAGAATCAGGTGTTCTAATCACTTGGCCTGGCCCCAGGTGTATAAATTCAAGCACTCAGGCATGCAGACTGTGAAACAAGACATTTGTGAAAGAATGGGCCGCTCTCAGGAGCTCAGTGAATTCCAGCGTGGAACTGTCATAGGATGCCACTTGTGCAACAAATCCAGTCGTGAAATTTCCTCGCTCCTAAATATTCCACAGTCAACTGTCAGCTCTATTATAACAAAATGGAAGCGTTTGGGAACAACAGCAACTCAGCCACGAAGTGGTAGGCCACGTAAAGTGACGGAGAGGGGTCAGCGGATGCTGAAGCGCATAGTGCAAAGAGGTTGCCGACTTTCTGCACAGTCAATTGCTACAGAGCTACAAACTTCATGTGACCTTCAGATTAGCCCAAGTACAGTACGCAGAGAGCTTCATGGAATGGGTTTCCATGGCCGAGCAGCTGCAGCCAAGCCACACATCACCAAGTGCAATGCAAGGCGTCGGATGCAATGGTGTAAAGCACGCCGCCACTGGCCTCTAGAGCAGTGGAGACGCGTTCTCTGGAGTGATGAATCACGCTTTTCCATCTGGCAATCTGATGGACGAGTCTGGGTTTGGAGGTTACCAGGAGAACGGTACATTTCAGATTGCATTGTGGCCCCTTAGTTCCAGTGAAAGGAACATTGAATGCTTCAGGATACCAAAACATTTTGGACAATTCCATGCTCCCAACCTTGTGGGAACAGTTTGGAGCGGGCCCCTTCCTCTTCCAACATGACTGTGCACCAGTGCACAAAGCAAGGTCCATAAAGACGTGGATGACAGAGTCTGGTGTGGATGAACTTGACTGGCCTGCACAGAGTCCTGACCTGAACCCGATAGAACACCTTTGGGATGAATTAGAGCGGAGACTGAGAGCCAGGCCTTCTCGACCAACATCAGTGTGTGACCTCACCAATGCGCTTTTGGAAGAATGGTCAAAAATTCCTATAAACACTCTCCTCAACCTTGTGGACAGTCTTCCCAGAAGAGTTGAAGCTGTAATAGCTGCAAAAGGTGGACCGACATCATATTGAATTCTATGAGTTAGGAATGGGATGGCACTTCAGTTCATAGAATGAGTAAAGGCAGGTGAGCGAATACTTTTGGTAATATAGTGTACAAGTAAAAACGACGATTAGCAGATCCCTCAGCTGAAAATCTATATCTCGGATGAATATGAAAATATAGTCCCAGGTTGCCTATGATGCTTAACAGCAGATACGCGTTAAATGATTAGCTTTACTGTGAACCTGGATGACAATTTATCCGCTCTGACATCTTGCTATTAAATCAGACCGGGAAGATCAAACTTCTTAAGTCAACTGGCATGCTTCTAAATGTTTGTCCTGTTGCTTTTCACAGCCAGCAATCATTAAAGTGTTCTAGTGAAAATGTAAGATTTGGCCAATCAGTCTTGCTGCTCAGTTAATAAGATGTAATGTTGCACTGTGCAGCAGCCCGTAGTGGTCTTTAGGCTGAGTGAAATATGAGCTAAGGGTTTTGGGTTGTAATTATGCTGGTCCTAAGTGCAGCGGATGACAGTATAGGGAATTCCATGTCCTCAATTTTCACATCAGCCTCTGAGATATATAACTTTATGTGAAATATAAAAAGCGACAAATGGCACAAAACACATATTAATAAAGATATAAATCAATCATTTTCCAACCAGCCAACCCTCTACAAGATAAGTGGAAACGGATAACGAATGGATCGATGGATAAGTTTTCTTACCCTTATTTGTGCTTGCACAGGGTTGATGTACCAACATGTGTACCCTGCTGATCTGCCGTCTTCAAAACATGAAAAAAAAAAAAGCTTTGTAATGGAAGGTGACTTTGCCAGGCTGATTGCTTAAAATGCAGTAAAAGTGTCTGCCTTGGACTCAGACATGCAAAGCATCCACAAATCCTCCCATTTCTTAGAGACATGGGTCTATTAAAGTGTTTAAATTCCACTTGTGGGGATTTATAGAGTGATTTATGACCAATTGTCCTCTGCACTCGCTACGTATTTAACCAAGCTGAGGCGGACACACACAGGCACAACTATTACATAACCGGCCATGAAAAACAGTGCAGCTCAAGGTCTATGTGAGGTTTGTGGCCTTGTGAATATATGCACAGTGATGGGGGAGTACAATGGAATGCTAATGAGCAGCCAAAACCCGAAGCATAATTAATTCAGTCTGCTCTCTGCACAGTGAGAATATTGAATGTTTCCCCACCTCTCTATATTTAATTGCTGCGTCTTTTAGATACACTAAAACTTGTAGTATACATTTATGACACTACCCCTATTATGTGCAGTCAGAGCTCATTACTGTCAAGTCAGGAAGTCAGAGAATAGTGGAGGTAGTATAAAGGATGTGTGTCTTCCAAACCATACCCAAAGTGGTGGGGTAGCAGTTTTCTAATGGAAAAATTCCAAGCCAATGGAGTCTTAGATCAACCTGTTTTATGGGTAGGTTTACAATTTGACAGCACTCTGAGCACCTAGGATGTGGCGTCTAAGGCACTGCTGCAAAGGTGGACGGTAAGTCTTTTGCGGTTATTGGCAGTGAGCCCACCATCTGCTTGTCATCACCAGTCTGCAGCCTGTGTACAACCTGGACTCCACCAGATCTTTTGAGCAACATGTGACGTGTGTCACCAAATCTACATCTTTTCACCTCTGTAACATATCTTGTCTCTGCTCTTTTTTGTCCTGTGTTGTTATATCATGCATGCATGCATTTGTCAGCTACTGCCTGGGCTACTCTATCGTAGACCTATCCAGAGTCTCCTGTGAAGTTCTGGACAAGCTGTGATGGATCCATATTCCTGCTGCCTGGGTTCTCATTCTTCCATCTTGTAATGCATCACTACTCTCATCTACTGACACTGGATTACAATAAGACCCCACACGAAATAGAGGGTTCTCTTCTTGCTCTTGCCCCTCAGTACGATGCTGACTTCTTCTACTCTACAACCGTTCCCTAAATCTTAGCTCTTCTGGCACTAATGGGGTGTTCTATTTGTCCACTGAACTTGGTTTCCGAGTCGGTTTCCGGAGTTACGAACCAGATGTTGCAAATAGAACGCCCCTGAGGTCGTATATACAAGTCGTCAACTCGCCGAGGCTCAGAGGACTCCGAGTTCAATTTCCAAGATGGCTACCACGAGCATCACATTGGGGTTTTCTACTATTTTAAGCACTTTTGTCTTTGTTGTAACCAAATGTAGAAGTCGTACACACAGCAGTATACGGTTACCTAATAGGCATGTCGCTACAGCTAAATACCGCTTTATAAGTTATTTTGTAGCTTGTGCAGTTTAAATTGGCTAGAGACGTTCCGTGTTGCTATGACAACAATGCCGAGTCTTGAGCAGAAAGTGGAGCAGTAGTCTATTGTTAACGTTACTCAAAACAAAATATTCAGATATCAAACTGTGAAATATGTTTGTGTAATATGTAATGAACATGTGAAATCCGCCATGGTTGCACTGTAAACTAGATAAACACTATAAATGTTACGAATCCATATTTCTGCTGTAACTTGTTTTCCGACACGGATGTGACGTCACTCCCGAGTTGCAAGTCACGCTTAAGACAAACAGAACGCCCCATAACACTGGCCAACTGTCCAGGTTGCGCTCCTTGGGGGTAGAGGTTCAGAATTTAATTTGGTTTCACTCACTGACCATGCTTGTTGTCCTTGATTCATTATGTATTCTGTGTAATATGTTTTTGTTGTTAGGCATATTGAGTACCTTGAAAAGCGATATCACAAATGAAGGTTTGCCCTGTTATTATTATTATTATTTCTTGCCATGCCCATTGGTTCCGCTCTCTCAATCGCAATCTCACTCTCTTTTCTCGTGTGTGTTTAATTACAGGAGTGAAGATGAAGTGATGTGATAAAGCCAGGACAGAGACTCACCAATTGAACAGCACTGCAATCATCTGGCTATCCAGAAAACACCCTGATCTGCCCTTCCCATGCTGCCAGTTCATAGACTTAGCTAAAGCAGTTATATAGTTCCATCTGTTTTCCTGTTTTCTGTTCTACTGGACTTTCACATGCCCTGTTTATTTCTTGTGTCTTTGAATGCCCCTTTCTGCATTTTTATTCTACTTGCCTCATCAGACCCTGTCAGCGGCTCAGTTCCCTGCAACCTGGATCGCATTCTGCTCGGCTCTCCTCAGCTCAATCCTCTGCTTCCAATTCTTTAGCCCACTCTCTCTTCCTCAATCCTGCTTGCTGAATTATTTGTCACAGGAGTGCAATGAATGCACAGCTTGCTGTGTTCATTTTATAAGGTCCCCAGCCTGTCCTGAATCATTATGCATTTATCTTGTTTATGTTACTGCCTACTGTGTAGCAGCTGCATACTGTACACACTGACCTTTTTCACATATGCACACGTGCAAATTGTATTTGTTTGTCTTTTGTCTGATTTGTTTATTTCATAGCAAAGGATTATTGTCAGCCTTGGGGGAGTTGGTGGGAGTGAAAAGCCCTTGTCAGTTACATGACAACTGAATGACCCCTCTTAATGTTATTAAATGCCAGAGGCATATTGTTGAACTAAGAGTGCCTCTGCTTTATCTACAATAGGTCTCTGCTGAGTATTAAACTTCTCTGTGTTTTACTGTATAACACTTTGGATGTACCTTTTAGCAGAAAGCCATATGTGTAAATGCATTTTATTTAGATTTATAATAAGGAAAGATTCCAGTCTGAGTCTGAGACTGAATGCCATTTCAGGACATTATAATTTTTATTAATATGCTTTGTAATTTTACATAAGTCACTTTGTGTATGGCTGACTTTCTTAACATCAAATGTTGCTCAATACAAGGCATAATGTGATGTCTCAAACAGCAACGGCCAACTCAAACTAAGCCTATATATCTCACAAAATCAGTCATGAACGGAAGCTGCAGTAGTAGTAGTAGTAATAGCAGTAAGTCCCATGATATCTTTCTATGTTGCATACTCACTCAAGATCAATGCTGTATGTTCAGTTGTTGGCTATATGTAAATTTAATCAATTGCTATGTAAATGAAGTCACAGTTGAAGGGGTTGTTGAGGTGGACTGCATTGCATTAAGAGGTGTTTTTATTTTTCGTTTCCCATTTGCATACACGAGAGAAGCATATTATTAAAAATACCGTCTGCTGTGATGTTCAGTACAACACCATCATTATGACCTCAATGCTAAAAGGCATCATTTTATTATCACCTAAATGAAAGTGTCAAAAACCAACAACACTACCATGAAGTTGCCTTTTACTGGACTGCAACCCCTGTGAAAGCAGTTTCAAATTATCGTTTTAATCAGACAAAAACATGACAGTTTTCTTTGCTTGTCACGGACTTTACCTCCATCCTGACTGACAGGGTGTTAACCTCAGGCTGACTGGCCATCTGGAGTAAAGACCCAACAAACATCAGGGTGGATGTGACGGTGAAAGTCAGAATTTATGCAGTTTTCAAGTTGGAACGTTGTGTATGTATGTGAACACATGATATCCATTCACTATTCCAATTTATTCATGTTATTCATTCATTTCCCTTATCATATACTATTGATAGTCTTATCAGCCTGGATAAGAAGTGGTTGATTCCATTTTTAATAACTATTTTTATTTAAGTTTTGACTATCCGTTGACTCTCCTTTATGGTGGTTTGCAAGCCAATTTTGTGTAAAGATCAGGACCTCTGACACTCTTAGCTCAAAGTCCTCACACATAAACAGCATAGTCTGATTGCGAATGATCAGCCATGAATAAGCCAGAGTGAAATAGGAGCTCAGACCTCAAACTGACTGGAGGAGCACCCTGCCATGTATCTCTACACTTAATTGATAGTATTGCTTTGTTTTGTGGTGGGGCGCAGCTCAATGGTAAATGGCCTTGCTTTTATATAGCGCTTTTCTACCTATTGGTACTCAAAGCGCTTTTACAGTCAGAGACACATCTACCCATTCTACACACATTCACACACCAGTGCCACGCACTGGGAGCAACTGGGGGTTCAGTGTCTTGCTCAAGGACACTTCGACATGTGGCACATTCCAGGGATTGAACCGCAAACCCTCTGGTTCGTGGACAACCCGCTCTACCTACTGAACCACAGTCGCTCTGCCTGTAGTTGTGCAGGGAGACGCAGATGGAGAGAGGTCAGTCTGGAGCAAGGAGCCTCCCCAGGAACCCCAGCAGGTCAGCAGCAGGACACTGGTCCACAAGCAGAGATATGTACGCTGAAAGTATGCATCCAACAGTACTTCTAATTTCTTCTCTTTTTTTAAATACTTTGATATATATTTCTCTACCAGTGGCCAGTCATGTGTTATCCCATGTAATACTACAAGGCATTGCCAACAGAGGTCTACCAGGAGATGTACATTCAGCAATAAGAATGCAACAGAGGGAGAAATTCAATCTCTTATGTGATCACACTTTAGAAGACTACATGCTGCTTCAGCCATTAGCTGTGTGCACAATGTGCCACGGTTCAGTTCAACACCATTAAACAACACCACACTATTTGCAAATGCAGCCTGAGACTCAGTCCTATTTTGAGGCTCTGGTAATGAATTAAACGAGCCACTGTGCATGCGTGTTTGTGTGTCGCTATCAGCCTGGGACATAATGGCAAATCAGAACAGCTCTCATTCAGCTCTCCACTGGAAGTTCTCTTTTGACTGGCCACCTTTATTGGATTATTCTGACTCTAATGGTGTTCCCTAATGTGTATCTGAGAGTACAAATTGCTCCTCACCAGCAGGAAAATATCGTCTTTACACTTAATCTGTGTGGACACTGCGTAACACCTGCATTCATCCTTCCTTAGTCGCCATTAGGCAAGGGACCTAATTTGCTGTTGGTCCATAGCACCTGTTGGGTTGTCCACAGTGGAAGACTTTAATCGCATTGGACAGCACACAGGGTTGATTTGTCTGAGATACCGAATGCACAGTTGGACCTAGTGGCCAGGTAGATTAAAACTATTATTTGGATGCCATCAGGGTAAATAAACTAAACGCTGCTTTAAACATTAAGTTGCAGTCACTGATAAGTATTCATTCATCAGGCATTTTGCATGGTGGCTTCAGCGCGACAGTGTCATTTGACCCGGGTCAAAGGTCACACACAGGGCAGGATAACACAATGTACAGACATACACCCACTATTTAAAGCTGTGTCCTAACCTGGAGAACCAATTCCCAGAACTATGCCTTGCCAGCTAATATCTTTTTTTTTTATATGCCTTTGTAATGATGGGACTGTGGGACGCATAGTTCAGGATATTTCAGAAGCTCATAAACTGCTTGCTCCACAAGTGATTTGGACATGGTGCGATTTGTCTTTTTTATTTATTTTTGTAAATGTAATCCTTTAACATGACGCTGAGATCCAGGTGACAGGATGACAGTCAGGGGAGCCTTTCCTGTATCTCAATTTCTTTTATTTTGTTTTCCCTATTTTAGAGGAATCAGCAAAATATAATAAAGAAGCACTTTGAAAGAAGAAGTGATTTACTTGCCATGAAGTGTGTTAAATGGGCTGTGACTGCTGACATCTTCATATGTTAATGATTCCATGTTGTTTCAGCCCTCAGGTTGATTCCAGCATATTAAGGTAGTCTGTTATTTTAGATCTTAAATCAAAGGCTTATGAATTTTTTATCACACAGTCTCATAGAATCAGTTCATTGCAAGCAATGGAGCCCTTCAATGAGCAAGTAGGTATGTGGACTGTATGTCATCTGTGCCCTACCTCTTTAAACCTTTTCCCTCTGTTGTATCGCCTACTGTGGCAGGCTGAATGAGTGTGTGACTCAGTGTCTTTCATTGAGGAGTTCTGCACAATATTGTGTGATTTCCTCCTATCAGCAGCTCATCTAAGCCTATGCGCCTCCAGTGTAGCCTGACAAGGTATTAAAATTCTTGACAATGGGATTAATTAGCCCCATTTCAGCGCTTACTGCTTTCTTAGAAGATTTAATAGTACTGTGTGAGCCTAATTCGCAGCACTTCCTCTTTGTTCAATGCAAAGCTTTCAGTCCACATCTGAACTGATATTAAGGAGTGAATGCATGCTTCATGGGTCTCTGTAATGAATAGCAGAGTGTTATATTGGTGTCACAGTTAATTACCAATGCATTTTGTTGCTTGACACATCACGTATATGGCCTGGCATATCCAGACTCTATTCTTATCAGAATATGAGTCTGGCAACACGACATCTGGATTTCAGTTCAGCTCAGTTGACGTGTTGGATGATGGTGCAGTTACTCTTCCATCCATCACCACATAAAGGCTGATTTGCTTCGTTAATCAGCTCAGAATCTTTCAGACACAACAAGTGTCTGGCAGTATGATTCCTAATATTGTGTAGTTGACCAGTTAAGGATGGGTGGTACATGTCTAAGGTCCAAAGATTTCCCAGAACATTGTTAATGCTATTTACTTATCCTATTAGTGGTCATAATGTTGTGCCTGACTGCTTATTCCTGTTAAGGGTCGCAGGGTCTGCTGGAGTCTATCCCAGCTGTCATCGGGCGAGACGCGGGGTACACCCTGGACAGGTCTCCAGTCTATCACAGGTCCAGTCCATCACAGGACTAACACAGAGACACATTCACTTCTACAGCCAATTTAGAATCTGAACCTAATTCTTTGGATGGTGGGAGGAAGCCGGAGTACCTTGAGAGAACCCACGCTGACACAAGGAGAACCCATGGATTTGAACCTGGGACCTTCTCACTTTGAGGCATCAGTGCTAACCACCTCACCACTGTGCTGCCTATACAGTATACAGTGTTACCCAAATGGGTGAGATGTGTGAGATGGATTTTGGAATAGCTATGCCACCTTATACTTGTGAAAGTTACTGTGCTATATCCCATGTTTGACCTGCGAGAATGTGGATGGTACACATGGTCATCTACTGCTGCTTCTCATACAGTTGAGAATTCATTGGTCCATCAATGATGGCCAGTCGTCCTGGCCCAGATGTAGGAAAACAGGCTCAGACAAGAACATTACCACTTCCCCCAAGTTTCACAATGGGATAAGTTCTGATGCTGGAATGGAGGGCAAATCAAATTGTTGAGGTGGGTACACGTTATTTGAGTGCCAGATAACGTTTACAACAAAATGGCTCTGATTGGTTGTAGGGCTCTCCATTTGCAAGCAGATGATTTATTTCTTTGTATTGGTTGAAAAACCTCATAATGAAATCCAAATGGTGTAATACCAGACTCCATGTCTATATACCCAACTACCCATTAAGGTAAACTGTAGCAATTCTTTGTTCTGCCACCATCAGGCTAGACATGTATGTATTAAAATATTGTCAAACTCTTTTGTGGGGATTGTTGCTGTATTCTGATACAGTTTCACAGTGATTTGTACCTCCTGGCCTTCACTCCCAATAGATGCGTGAACATTTGACTCTTGTCTCAATTTGTTCCAACCCAAGGGTCAGCAAATGAAGGAGGACGATCAAGGTTAAGAGGTGCTGACAGGATGCCTTCTGTTCAGGCTGACCTATCACAGTGATGTCTTTATGACTAGCAATATGAAGAGAGCACATGGGCACAATGCTAGATAATGGCTTCCTGTACTCGTCATAATAGAAAGTACTGAATGAGCTAGCGTTCAACACCTGTCCTAAGGTGCTACTTCTGGCCTGTGTCTGCAAATATAAAGACCCTTTCAGCAGTACATTTACACACAACTTTTACTAGATTTTTCATACTAAAACACAGAGGATAAAATATTTTGTCCTAGTACCAACATTTCATGTTCATATATTCACCACGTTACGAGTGAAAGAATTGTTGGTGTTCCCATCTGATTACAAACCAGCAGTTATAGCTCATATAAACATATACGTTACTAAGAATTTTGACACAGAAGTGCTGCTAAAAAGCATCTTGTTTCACACGTAAAGGAACTGTAGATGCCTGTGACCGCCCGGAAGGTGCTGCAGTAAGGGGTTAAACAGAGCTAATGATGCCTCACATCTAGTATCATTAAATACATTCCCTTCTGTAATTTGTGATTATGTATGCATCAGGAGAGCCCTGCAGCTTTGTCTGCAGCATGTTTTGTTAAAAGCGTGTGGAATATGTATCATTTTTCATTTGGTTGGTGACATTCAGTCTGTTCCATCTGGGCCAAACAAGTGTCTGGACAAAACATGAAAACGCCAGTGAATTAGTCTGTAATGCGGGTGTAATTTAGCTTAAGTAGAGTTCAAGTAAATAGTTTCCATTATCTCTTCATTTTCAGCTGACTTGGAGAACTCCTTCTCAAAATTGCTCAGTTGCTCCCTATCGTTGCTTTCATGTATTTAGGAGATTTCATGTGAGTCACGCACACACATCGAAGTAAACTACTATGACTGGTTTTCTGTGTTGTATTTCTACAAGATGGCAAATCTACAGCCCCTAAGTTATGAACTTATCAACTTTCTTTTATTAATGAACATAAACGAGTGACCAGGTGATGTGACCAGGTACATGAAATGCCTCAAAATGATAACCATACATAGTCCTACTCTATATTGACTGATTACGGATTATTATCCACACTTGTCATTTAACTATTTCAATAATTTTGACTGATTAAATGTGATTTAAATGTTCGTTTTGGGTGGTACAGTGGAGTGGTGGTTAGTACTGGTGCCTCACAGCAAGAAGGTTCCAGGTTCGAATCCTCTGCTACTTGAACAGAGTTTAATCTGTGAGGCAGCTGGCTAGCTCTGACTTCTGTGAAGAAGCCAAGGCTGATAAGATAAGATAAGATAAGATAAGGTATGCTTATTAATCCCACGTATGGGAAATTTCCATGTCGCAGTAGCATGGAATTTGGCAAATATATATACAGCATGGTTGACTATTTTTGACAATTTGTTGACTATTTTTCTTAAGTAATCCTAGTTTTTAAATAGAGTTGCCCCTTCTTCATCCGTCTGTTTATTCTGTTTGTGCAGAATCCAGCCATTACATGTGCATTGACATATGCATAGTGAATGTATTTCCTATTAAGCTAATGTTAATCAGGTATTGCTTTTATCAGAAAAGCATGCTAATTTGCATACCTTTTTATGGGGAGGTGTAATTACTTGACATGACCTAGGGAGGCAAACATTATAATACAGCTTTTTAGTGCAACATTTTCACTACACTTCCTGTACGTCTCACCTCATTATAGTCTGGGCCCTCTTTATCTGTGAGCACTCTGAGATCACCATAGATAGTCATTAACTTGCTGCTCTTTTGGCTGCTAAAAGGGCAGCAGAGCAAGTAACACTGACATATTACCGCCTCCTAAGACAGTATGTGGGAAATAATAGGGTGGAATTAAATGACCTAAGTTGTTTGGCCTAGTTGAGGAAATGAAGAAAAAGAGGTCAGTCAACAGAAGAAATCTTTCTGTGAGCCTTTCAGTGATAACAGGGTTATACGATAACGGACTGAGACCCCAGTGACTACTTTACAGTACATTAAAGGTTTCTCTAGTGATGAGTTAATTCTTTGGAGGCAGGTATTTTTTGGAGCCAACATCTAGAGGTTGTCATTGCTATTAGGCTTTAAAATGTTTCCACAGTGGCCCCAAGCCATGGTCGCTGCTGCATGGTTCCAGTTAGTCACAGAAGTCCACCTGTCTGATATGGAGACAGCAGATTTTGGGCAAGTTACTTGAAAACTGTACTGTAGTTACTCATGACATATGCACATTCCAAATATGTGGACATTTACATCTAAATTAAAAGATTATCTTATTTTATTTCAACAAGCATCTCAGATTTTAACCCTCCAATATGTTCAAGGCAAATCTGACACATTCCCACTGTCAGGGCGGCTGAAATAATTAGGACACAAGTCTCCGACACGAACTCTAGGTTGAATAGTTGTGAGTAACCGATTTATTGTAAATACACAAAGGAGGATGGGTTGGAGCGGGTCGAGGCGAATCCGAAGTGAGCTGAGAGGTAGGCTGGCAGGCTGACGGGGCTGGTGAGGATCCAACGGCAAAGACGAGTAGGAACGGCGAGGAGATGGGTCCGGGAGCTGGAGAACAAAGAACAAGGGAATAAGCACACAGTGCTGAAGAACAAACTCGAATATATAACCAATACTCTGTAACACTGAGGTAAGCAGACGATCTGGCGACGAGTGGAGGAATGAACCAGGATAATAAAGACCAGAGGAGTAGGTGGCTGATGAGGCTCTATTGCTTGCAGGTGTGCTCGCAGGTGTGCTTGCTGATGACTGCAGCTCCGCCCAGCTCCAGCCCAACCTCAGGGAGAGACCAAACCAAACACACACAGAAACATGGATCCTGACACCCACTTTGCCCACTTCTGCTCCCAGACACCCTTTGATTTATTGTCTGCATTGTGTATTGTCTACTGATTCATATCAGTGTCCAACACTGCTTCTCTTTTGTATTAAAATACACACCGATTAGCCACAAAATTAAAACCACAGACAGGAGAAGGACGTTTCACACACAAAAACAGTTTAGGAACTCATGAGATGTTCACCTGGCCTCCAAATTCACTAGTGTCAGGTACAGATCAGGTGGACACAATGGAGGAGTCAGGGATCTCAGGTGAGGAGTCAGATCTGCAGCCAATCAACTGGTGAATTAAGACAATGGTAAGAGCAAGTAATATGATCAAATGATCAAAGAAGCTTCGTCTAATCATAAAGACCTCATAGACTACAACTAAACGCTTGACTCTTGTCATCTTAGCTCACTTGGAGGCTTAAAACTTTCTCTTATCAACCGTTCAACCGTGCTTCTGGTCCCACCAACCTGGCCCGTGTTAATTGGTTACAGGTGTCAATTCCTACTAAACTGTAATCATATATGCATATATTATGTAAGCCTACTAAACAGTAAGATAGCCACTGTTGTACTTTTCTACTCTATGCTCATATTTCATACTCCTAACAATAATTTTATGAACATACTCTATAGCAGTGGTTTTCAAAGTGGGGGCCGCGAAAAAATAGAAAAAATAGCTAGAAAAATTTAAAAATATATTCTATATAATTATTTTTAATTCATTATCACAATGAATAATATATCATATCTAAATGTTATTTGCCAGGCTCATCTGATTCTCTGCCGGTCAAAACATCGTTCATGACCTCATAATCTGTGTAGACCTGGTGTTTTGCACCATTTATCAAGCTGCTCTACTCCTCAAGCTAGCATGTAGCTAGCATGTAGCTAGCACAAAATGGACAGGTTTTTGACAAGAAAGAGACCAAAGGAACAGACCAACAGCCCTGTCATGGAGGACACTGCTGCAAAAAAACCTAAGAACTACTGGCCAACTAAAATCAGAAAATATGAGGCAGCACTTATGCTAAACAAATGTAATAGTTATTGAATAGTAAATAAAAGTAAGAAAAAATATTTTCAAAGATGACATTTCTTTACATATTTTGTAGCATTGTCTGTAGGATTGCAAAGGGGGTCCCTGGCCAGAAGCTATAATGCTGTTTGGGGGGCCTTGGCATGGAAAAGTTTGGGAACCCCAGCTCTATAGCAACACTTTGAATGCTAGCGCTATCCATCCTTTTATTTATTATCAGTTTTCCATGAACCATGCATCACCAAGTATCGTTTAATCTTGTTTATATCACGCATGTATCCTTCATGTATGCTTTATCCAGCTGTATGGATTTATGTGCTTGCTTTGGCTTCTTTCTTCTCTTTCCTCTCTTTTTCCATCTCTACCGAGCGGGTCGACAGCAGATGTGTCCCCCAATATGCGCTGGCTTCTGCTCAAGATTTCTTCCTGTTAAGAAGTAGTTTTTATTTGCTGTTTCTCGCATAGTACTTGCACAGAGGCTTTCAGGCTCTGGCTTCTGTAAAGTTAATTTCCAGAGTTAATTTGTTATTGACCCTATACATATAAATACAATTTAGTAAAAGTGAACTAAATTAAAGTTATAATAACATTAGTCACTTTACTCATGTGCAAATATTGTGAATCACGTTATGTACGGTTAGAACCCATGGACATTAACACACAATGGGTTTTTTCCACTATTTCTTTGCCAGACCTCTTTTGAAGCGTCTTGAGACGATTTGTATTGTTATTGACGCTATATAAATAAAGCTGAATTGAATTGAATTGAATTTTGCAGTTGTCCTCAGTTGCACTTTGTTTGTGGGTCTTTCTACCTTTTTCCACCATATGTTTTTCTTCAGCAAATGAAATGCAGGTTGATCAAGTTGATGTCAACTAAGTGACTCACACATAGCAGGATATTCAATTTGCATGTTTTTAGATGTTTTGTGGATTTTTGGCATCTGTTTTTTGGAGTTTGTGAATGGTTTGATCTTTTGGTGAAGTTGTGTTATTTACTCTCCTAAATCTTCTCTATATTGTAGACTCTATGTGTATTATCTTAATTGGGCTTTATAGTTATTTATTTTCTTTCATGTTGGCAGGAAGCATGCACACAAGCACAGCCATGCAACAACAAAGCAGGAGTGTCTAAAACTGCGAATGGTTGTTGTGGTGGGTTTATTAAACAGCACTGCCATCTCTTAGCACAGCCACAGGCATTATACCTTGATTGTGGTGATTTACATGCTGCAGTCAATTCACCTGAATGAGTCCTATTACAGAGGAGCCATTCATCGAATGGTGTGTATAGGGGAGCAAACAAAGCGGAACATTATGGAGGCTGACACGTAAGCGTGAGGATCCACATAAGATGTTTTGATGTTTTCTCACTGAATAAACCAATGTTTGGAAATGTTTGCTTGGGTATTTTGTCATTTAAGACAGGGGTTCCCTAACTTTTCCATGCCAAGGCCCCCCAAACAGCATTAGGTTCAGGCCGCGGACCCCATTTGCAAACCCACAGACAACACTACAATATATGTAAAGAAACGTGATCTTTGATAATGTTCTTTCTTACTTTTATTCACTATTCAATGTTTAGCATAAGTGCTGCCTCATATTTTCTGATTTTAGTTGGCCAGGAGTTCTTAGGTTTTTTTGCAGCAGTGTCCTCCATGACAGGGCTGTTGGTCTGTTCCTTTGGTCTCTTTCTTGTAAAAAACCTGTGCATTTTGTGCTACATGTTAGCTACATGGTAGCTACACACTAGCTACATGCTAGCTTGAGGAGCAACGCAGCTTGATAAATGGTGCAAACCACCAGGTCTACACAGATTATGAGGTCATGAACAATGTTTTTTCCAGAAGGGAATCAGAAAGATGAGCATGGCAAATAACATTTAGATATATAATAATAATTATGTTATGGTAACGATTTAAAAAATAATTAAATATTTAATAATAATGGTTAAAAACCCATGTCCCATCTACCAACATGGAGGAGGTTGAGCTTATGACCTAAACTGCAGTCAGCAGGGAGCTCTACTTGCTTTGGCGAACCCATTGTTCACTTTGATCCTGTTTAGTGACAGTGGCCACATACAGAAACAGTTACCATACTGAGGATACGTTCCATTATCCAATAGTTGTGATTTCATATTTAATTTTCTTGAATGTGCTCTTAAAGACTTGAAATAACATCAACGAGCGCAACTGATGTCAGCCAACACTATCGTGAATTGAATGACCTTTGATAATTACTACAGTCACATGAGTAAACGTAATTTTCTGCATCCAGTCTTGATTCTGACCTTTCCTTAACAGCAGGTAGCAGCCTATTACACAGCCTGATGCCAAGCTAAAGCAGTTCACAGGGCAGAGAAAATACTGCATAATGGAGGAGATACAGTAGTATCCTCTGGGGCCATGAGGAATGGTTTAAAGGCGTGATGTGTGGAATAAATGTAAAAATGGAGTCAGAGTTTTCAGCCGGGCTGGTTTATTGACTTCAGACTGGGCTCGCTGTTGCATCACCGCACACTTTGAACTATAGCTGTTAGTCTGACCAGACCTCTGCTGACTGTCAGCTCTGGGGTAAGGCTGATTTATAGCTCTCGTAGGGAAGAGTGCATACTTTCTGATTTGAGAGATGACTTGCATACCTGTACACTGACAGTGATGGTGGACCGAGGCAGCAGCCGTTACGGATGCTGCTTTCTCAATCTTTGATAGTTCTAATAATGACAATGCACGAGCACTGGATGAGCAGTGCTCCGTCTCTGTCTTTGCTTAAATCAAGTTCTCGGAGAGGAAGGCATAAGCATCGCACAATCAGCCCCCTGTGGGGCCGAAAGAACTTAACACCCAGTTATTGATGGTGAATCCACCATAAGCAGGCAATGGTTAAGATTAAGTGTTTGTCAGATGTATCATCCCTTAGAGTTATTGTCCACTTCCCTATTGCTTATGCACTTAAGATCTATCCACCCAGATCACAAAACTCTCCCTGTTGTTTCAGTGCCATTCTGATTATAATCTTGAGCCACGGTCATGTGTCTGACTGGCTTTTAAAATGGAATTACAGTTTTTTTTTTGTTTTGTTTTGTTTTTTACAACCTGGACCTTATTTCTGGCATAAAATGCGATCGTTTACTCACCCATATAACTATTTGGATTTGTTCGTCAGGTATTTACATCTGAGTATATCCATATAGTGGGAGTGACCGGGGCACCGTAACGCAGCCTCTAAATAACGCATTATCTGCTGCAAACCTTGTTCATTTCGTCAATATTTTGTTATGATACATTAGTGCTATCAACCATTCAATCCGAAGTTATCTGTTATCATCATCCGTGGTTTGTAGATTGACCTGCTCGGTGCCCCAGTCAATCCAACTTTTTGGATATACAGTATATGGAACTTAATATCATTTGAACAGCTCCAAACGACACCAAAGTTATATGGGTGAGTAAACGATCGGATTTTATGCCAGAAATAAAGGTAATTCCCCTTTAAGTGATATTGATTTCCCTTATCTGGGTCAGAAAGCAGCAAAAAGGTGTGTGTAGCTCTGCTTATGTGAAACACTGTCAAAAACATTTTCCACTCTACATACTACTGGATATTTTCTCTGATTTTCCCTCTGCCCTGTGTTAATATTATAGCGCATGTATCTCCTTTCACGAGATGAAAGAAGCGAGATCAAACTGCTTTACATAAGACCTCTACGGATCTCCACAGTACATATGAGTCATTATTTTCTCAGACAGAACAGAAAACAGTCGACAAGCCAGGAACGACAGACTATGACAGAAAATCAAAAGGCAACACTTTTAATATTTGATTATAGTCATTTAGAAACACAGACTGCTAAAATCACTTGTGCTAGCATGCCACGTGTGAACATTTGCTTCCTGGAAAAATGGGATTAAAATAACTGATGTGAGGGAATTTTAGTTCCATCAGTTATTTTAATTTATTAAGAGGTTGTCCATTATGAACAATGTCCACTAACCTCTACATGACACCATCGTCAGGCAGAGAATTCATTCAGTGACAGGCTGCTGTCTGTATCCTGCACCATGGATAGGTTGATTCCCCACCGGCCTACAACGCCTCCCTGTGAGGAAACAACTTTACTAAAACATATTTGACTATAGTTAAATAACGTATATACTAATGTATAGACTCTTGCGTACAACATGCATTTAGAGGAGCTGTCAGTACTAGTGAAACAGCGCATGCATACCAAAAAAAGAAAGCAGGATTATTAGGTGCTACCAAATGTGTTGAGTATCTTCTGTGGATTTCCCAGCATTTTTATCTTGCCAGCAGTAATGGATGATCCTTTGTTTCAGATCCTTTCCTTACATCCAGCCAACAATAAACGACTTATGAAGCTTTTATCACTTTCTAACACATATTTTTTACTACTTTTACAGGCTAGAAACTGTTTCTGTCTCCTGAAATCCTTTGACCTTTTAGATCTTTACTGTTCTCAGCTTTAGCATATCCCTAATACACTATCTATCTTTTATTTTTCACTCACCACATATATTTTTATTTTTAACTTGTCACACATAGTCTACTTATATCTTAATCCATCCATCTAACTTCAGTGGAAAGTGCAATTTTAGATAAACCCAGCTCATCCTGCACTTGGGTTGGTTATTCTCTTGCCTACTAGCCTCCTGTCTAATCAGAGAGACGCAGGGATTGAAAAGTGGCTTATGCGCCAGTAAATGCCACGGGAGCTGAAGTGGCATGCCATCAGTACATGGGGCAGCCATAAGCCACTTTTTTTGGCGGTGTTGCCTAATCCTGTTCATGAGGAGGTTAGCCTCTGGCCTGCTTACCTGCTGCCTGTCCCAGCTCATGAGTTGGCAAGCTTCTGTTCTGTTAGGTGCAAGCCTGAACTGCTTCTTGAGTAGCCACTGGCCACTTAATCTTCCAGACTACTAGTGCCAAACAGCCCAGGTCCCTGCCCGATCCTGTACAGGAGCCTGAGAATGAAGAATGACTCCCTAAAGTCACTGGTACCCAGCTTCTTGTCCTCATAAGTGGAGCTCACACCGCGTGTAGGTGTGTATTCAGGTTGTTTGACATGAATTCAGACTTGCTCACAGCCGTTCAAAGTAATTTGACTTCAATAAAAATGTCGATCTTCTCCAATGGGCTGGGCTGGACATGCATCCATATAAATTGTATTGATAATTTCATTGATAAGCACTAAAAGGAGCAGATGATGATGGGGTGAAATGTCAGGAATCAAGCCAAACAACATCCTCATCTGTTTCTGGCGTCATCTGTACCTCACCTGGGTTACGTGAGAGTGAGTTTTTTTATAAAGTCAGCAGATTGCCTTGTCTTTGTTGCTAATCTTAGCACCTCACAGCAAAGCAAATATTATCAGGCATAACATTATGACCGGCTTCTTTTTATTATATACGTAGATCTCCTTTGTGCCTCTAAAACAGTTGTGACTCCTCAATCAGAGAATGGACTGTGGATTAGCCCACAGATGCTTGGTCAGTTTGGGATCTAGTGAATTTGGAGGCCAGGTCAACACCTTCATGTTCTTCATGCTTGTTTTTTAGTTGTTCTTAAAGCGTTTTTGTGTGTGTGTCTGTGTCAGGCTGCATCCTGCTGGGGATGGCTGCTGTCATCAAGGAGTGTCATTGCTATGGGATGGGGGTGTCTGGTCTGGTCTAGGTGGGTACTACATGTCTAAGTAACATCCACATGAATGAATGCCAGGTCCAAAAGTTAAACACGGCTTCTCAGAGTATTCAGCGTAATTATTCTCCATTTACCAGTTTTGAATACTAATGTCCACATACTGACAGGCTTCGACTCACTGCAGTTGTAAACTACTTGATGTAAGGAGCTGGAGTCCTTACATCATTTCCCCACCAACGCCTGTTTCTGTAACTTCTCTAACTCAGTGTACTCTCACGTTCAGTATTTCTTTCATATGACTGTAAAAAGTAATGAGGCCTTGATTCAAAGCTTTCTGAGACAAATCAATATCCAATGCAGCACTGGCATAATTAATTTGGACCATTTGGGGGTGATAATATTTGTTAAAGGTTGGTAATTGTTCATGTTTCAATGTCACTTGAGCTCTGTGTACACATAATTTCTGTCCTTATTATTTTGCAGTCCAACTTCAGTGGGGAACATTCATAAGAGAAAGTATCATACATAGTCCTGGTGTTTTTGTTGGACTCAGAAACAGCATGCAGCCAGCACCTGTCTTTATCTGGTTGACAGACCAACCACAGATGTCAGTTAGCATGTTGGTGCTAACGCTGCTGGCCTCGACTCCCTGCCCATTTGTCAGAGGCAGACGATGAGGAGGGCTGATAACACACTGGACACAAAAAATAAAAAAATAAAACACTGTTTGGTGTCCACTGATGGATCTCAGTATTGAGCGTGCAAGCGGGCTGTGGAACTCAGCTGCATTCAGCTGAGAACAGAGCTTTGTAAGCCAGACAAAGAATAGACAATGGATATATTCTCAATATGCATTGTATTCCCAATGCCTGCTATCCGTTCTATATCTAAAGATGGCCAGGAGTTGTAGAAAAATCATTACTCCCACCTTGCTTACAGTGCTGAGATTGATTCCGTTGGATAATTACACCAGTTACACAGGAATGCAAAGGAGTGCCAAACTGTCATCAAATAAATCATACGTCCCGGTTTGGCTAAATTGGCTAAATATCAATAAGCAAATGAAAAAAGAAATTGACCAAAAGCCTGCTCCAGCTGCGGTAAACAGCTTTTCAAGTTTCTTTTCCAAGTTAGAAATAGAGCACTCAAATACCCCGTCTCTCATTCAATCAGTGGAGAAACCTTAGCTCCAAAAACTTACCAAGGGCAAAGCTGGGATGTGGCACAGCCGTGTAATCCACAGTGGAACACACAGTGCAGAGGAAGTTACGTTAAATCAGCTTTAGTCAGCCTTCAACCTCAGATTACAAATCAGGATTACAAAGGACAAAGAGATGGGACAAAGGTTGGACTGTGCCATTAGCTGTATGATAACAACAAGATGTACATAGATCTTTGTCACTGACTGTATATTCTACATGGTCATGAACATCTACAACAGTAGCAAGGAACACATGCTGTACCTTCAGCAATAGAGGACCATAAATGAATTATACTTCAGAGCCATTTCATCCAATAAATAAATAAATAAATAAATAATAACACAACATAACCTTGTACTGTCTTTTTCCCAGTGTTGCATTTAACAGCTAAGTCGTGCATGTACCAGAACAATTTTCAAGGAAATAATAAGCAAATTAAGAATTTGGAAACACACAGGTTTTTGGACTATTCTGTACTATTTCAACCGTAAAATGCAATCAAAATAGTGCAGTGTGCAATGCAGTGACCATTTACATTTACAATTTGCAAGGCAGCATTGTGGTAGTAGGAAACATGGCAACAGAACTACGTCACAGTGTCAGAAAAAAACGCTTATTGTAAACAAGGACGGTCTTTCTCTCTCTCAAATCATGGCTGGACAGGGGTTTTCTAAGGAAATGGTGCACAAAGCTCTAAAACACAGTGGACACTATATAAGCTGTATCCAAAGCATGATAAGGCAGAGTGAAAATAAGCCCACTATCGGAAGATTAATCACTGAATGATTCCAACGAACAAATCCTGTCAAAAGAAGGCTGTCCAGTAGAGATATCTGAAGCAAGTATCATCTCCAGACCACTTCTCAGGGCGTGAGCGTACTGGTTGCTCCAGTACACTCCAGCATGTGGTCCGTGTGCTGGTGAATGAACCGCCATCCCTCAGGTTAATGGCTGTGCCTACTGAGCCACAGCTGCCCTTGAGCAAGCATCCAAAACCCTCAAAGCTGTTTCCCAGGCACCTTGTCTAGCTACATACTGCTCCAAGCGAGCTCACTTGCATCTGTGTACATATGTACATGGTAAATACAGCTGATTCTTTTATTGGTGTTATGTATTTTATAATGACACTCCAGACTACTAAGTTTACTTAGTCAGTGTCATATATCTTTCCGCTGAGCTCTAGTTCATGCTGCGCTCCAGGAAAACAGCTTATGCAGTGTTTACAGGCAGCCTCCATGAAGCGTGTGTGGGTGTTGTGTTGGTAGTCAATTAATGTTAATAAGATGCAGGGGGCTAACATGGGCATATAATATATCAGTGATACCAAAATTTGCAAAACAGAAGTACGGTGTGTCGCCTTAGTGCAGTAGAAGGTGTGATCAATTCTTTCATCACATACTGGCCTCTTGTGCTACATATATCAAAGAACAGTTACGATTACAAACTGTTCTATCAGCCCTGCAATAGACTGGAGACCTGTCCGGGGTGTTCCCCCACCTCTCGCCTGATGACAGCTGGGATAGGCTCCAGCAGACCCCACGACCGTTAACAGGAATAAGCGGGTACAGAAGATGAATGAATGAATGGACTATTCTTTCAGCCACAACCTTAAATTACCTCAACAGCAGACCTTAACACCTCTTACTGAGATCGTTGATCGGTGATTCATTACCCAAATACTTGTGTCTGAGTTACTTTATTCCACTAAAACAACTGCTGCTGCATCATTTACAGGTGGTGGATATGGACACTTCATATGGTCACAAATTCAACATGCCCATATGTGGAATAGAATATGACACAGTCATAGTTAGACAGTGTCTGTCTTAGTTAATTCGACACACCTGCATTCAGGTTTGGTAGAGATGTGACGTTCACAAACAAGCTGAATCTATTGACTGAGTCTTTATAAATGACTGGAACAGTTGCAAGCCATTCTTTTTCTTTCTTTTTTTTCGCCATCTGCACGCAGGAGTGTAACAGAATACATGCGCAGTGCCGCTGCTTGATTGCTTGATTGGTTAAAAGTAACCAATGAGTCAAAAAAGCCAAAATGAGCAAGTATTTTGAATGGCTCTTTCAAAGTTATGGATCAACAAGATCTGGCTCCCTTCAAAGAGCTGTAAATCTCATCTCTGCTCTTTGGGTCTTGAAAATTGACCAGATGTAGGAACTACTGAGTCCACCCTAAATCTGACTCATGGGTGGTTTTGCCTTCTGCTGTTTTAGCTATTTGGGAAGTGTTGTTGTACAGTACAAGCTGATCGCACATTGCGTTTTTTGCTTCATTTTGTTATAAACTTACTCCTTCTGCAAAGTATACTCATGTGATGGCCATCAGCCTGCCCAGTCTCCATGGAATCCTGCTGTTATCCACTCCTGCCTGAATGAACGATTCTCCAACCTGCTGATGATTCCCCTTACATTTTCTAACTGTCATGTAACATCATTAGTTTGTACCATAGCATCCCACCTGTATGCTTTAGTCAGATGTGTGTATCTATGACAGATGTATGTTTATCTTGCTGTTGTCTTTCTCTGTCTGTACCCGGCTGGCCTTAGGCAGATGGGTCCCTCCATATGAGCTGGGTTCTGCTCAAGGTTTCTTCCTGTTAAAAGGGAGTTTTTCCTTGCCACCGTCGCCTGCAGGCTTGCTCTGGGGGTTTCAGGCCGGGTCTTGTAAAGCGTCTTGAGACGATTTGTATTGTTATTGACGCTATATAAATAAAGCTGAAAGCTGAATCACGGGATTTGAGCTTTTTTTTAAAGATGTTATTTACTAGTATGCTCACAGTGTAGGAATCCAGCCCTGGGGTCTGATATGTGCAACACCTCAAACCTCCATATGAAATTCAATCATTCATTAGTTTTCTGTAACTGCTTGTCCTCTGGAGAGTCATGGGGGGCTGGAGCCTATCCCAGTTGTCATTGGGCAAGAGGCGGGGTATACACTGGACTCCAGGCTATCGCAAGGCTAACACAGAATGACAGACAACCATTCACATGCACACCTACAGCCAATTTAGAATCACCAATGAACCTAATGAGCATGTCTTTAGGATGTGTGAGGAAGCTGGAGAACCTGGAGAGAACCCACACAGACACAGGGAGAACATGCCCTGAAATTCTTCTTCTTAGGCCTGTTACTTCTTGAAAGAGCGCTGGCCATTGATATTTCTCCACCTGTTTTGTGCCACCCTGTCTAGGGGCCTGATGTACAAATATTAGCATGGATTTCCTTCTAAAATGTGGCACATGTTCAGATCCAGAAACACATTTCCTTTGTACATCCCTAATGAATGCACATGTTGTACCCGACCCCTCCCTATCCACACCCCTTTTTAAATGTTCAAATTATATTTAAATTGATCCAGTACCTGAGATTCCCCTCACTGCACAATCAGAAAATGAAAACATAAGAATGAGTAAGACGGGAAAAAAGAACTTCACAGAAAGCCAATTGGAAACGCTACTCACTGGAGTGGAGGCAAAAATGTCCTCTTTGGCAGCTGTCCTCCATGCATCACAGTGTTGGTTAATTTCATTTATGCATCCCATATGATCAGTACATTGATCGAATGAAAATGCTTCCTGTTGACATTTACAAATTCATCATGTGATGCCGCTTTTATAGCAATGTGTGTGCAGTCGATAGCTCCGATTACAGTCAGAAAACCGTCTCTCACTGCAGATTGCTCCTTAATGTTGACCTGTTCAGATGCATTGTTTGGGAATTTGATATACCTGACTGACATGCGGATAATTCCATCCCACACGGCTGGCATGGCTCTGCTCAGGGTCGACCAGCACAGTCCCGATCAGTCGGACTAATTGTTTTCACATTTATGACAGTTTCCCAGCATCACCTCTAAGTCGCCAAAGCAGCAACTGTAGAAGCCAGCTTACGTCAGCCATGACGTTGGCAGTCCATCACATACAAGTACAAGCCACATACATACAAGTTTGTGGACATTTGACTCTTGATACATCTGAACTTTTCTGAGTACGGACGGAACCTTTTTGTGAGGCCCCAGGTCTTTCAAGCTGTGTCCCACTCTTTCCATCTCGGCTGTGACACTCAGGTGTTTCTTGGCCTCCCCATTTACACTGCGGGTTCTACTGCAGGGTTTGGCATGTGATGGAATTCATTGGTTTATGCAATGTGTCCCCAATCCATCCCAATTTTCGTTTCTGCGTGTACACTTCTATTGCAGGTTGCTTTGTACTTTCCCATAGCTCTTTGTCTTTATTTTGTCAGGCTGTCTGATGTTAAGAATATATATGACCTGCCATCACTCGTAACCTCACTTCCCACTTACTGTCAAGCTGGCCAGTGTCTTGCATTGGCCTTGAGCACTTTGGTATTTTGTGTGCTAATGCGGAGACCTTTTTCAGCTGCCTTCTGTTCAACCTCTCTCAAATTCCCTGGCATTTGTTGGTGGTTGTGGGACAGAAGAGCAATATCGTCTGCAAAGTCTAAGTCATCCAGTTGTGTAACTGGATCCCATTTCGCCTGTTGTTAGTGGCTTGCCTCATGATCTGCCATCTACCACTAGGAGGAAGAGTAATGGTGACAGTAAGCAGCCTTGTCATACTCCTGTTGCGATGTTAAATGCCTCTGTCAGTTGCTGTTCGTGTGTGATTCTACACTGCATTCCAGAATAGATGTTCTTGATGATGGTGATGAACTTTTGGGTATGCCGTAGTGTCTCCTGAGTTGCCAGAGCTCTTCCCAGGCTGTGAAATGCTTTCTCAAAGTTCACAAATACCACGACAGTGTCCTAAGCTCTTGTGATTGTTCCAGGATGATTTGCAGGGTTGCAATTTGGTCGGGACATGATCCATTTTGTTGTATCCAGCTCGGTTGTCTCCAAGCTCTGCATCCGCTGCTGCATTGAGGCATTACAAGATTACCCTGTTAAGGAGTTTGCCAGGCCCGGATAATTTTCCCCTGTAGTTGTCGCAGAAGCTTAAGTTGTCTTTCT
The DNA here is from genome assembly GCA_005024645.1 of Planiliza haematocheilus. NCBI lineage: Eukaryota > Metazoa > Chordata > Actinopteri > Mugiliformes > Mugilidae > Planiliza > Planiliza haematocheilus. The sequence continues at coordinate 1,884,935 of SRSE01000430.1, forward strand.
TGGGAGTTTTTACAGGCTGACTTTCCTTCCATTCCCTGGGCACGTCCTCTTCCTCGCAGATCCTACCAAACAGATCATATAGCATTTTTGTGGATGTTTCGACATCTGCTTTGAGAGCTTCTGCAGATATATTGTCGGAACTTGGTGCCTTGTAGTTCTTAAAGAGCATTTTTAATTTCTCTTTTTGATGGCCGTCTGTAGTCAACTGACAGGGGGACTTTCACAGATTGCATATTTGCCCTTATTGCCGGAAATGATTGGTTCAGTAGGTACGAGAAGTGCTCAGCTCACCTCTTCATTTGTTGTTCTTGTGTTTTCAGTGTCTTTCCCTCCTTATCTTTACCTGGGTCGTTCCCTTTCTGGTATTTTTTGGTCAGGAGTTGGACTTTGACGTAGAGAGCTTTGATGTTGTTTTGCCATGCTGCTTCCTCCGTCTCTTTTGTACGCTCAGGCACAATGTTTCTCTTATCTCTCGCAGTGCTCCTTTTTACCTCTCTATGTACTAGTTTCTTCCTATTCTCTATTTGGATCAGAGTGTCATTTAAGAACCACTCCTGATGTTTCCTCTTCATGAGCCCGACTGATGGATCACAAGCTCCTGTAAATGCATCTTTTCGCGCTGCCAGTGGTGTTCTATTGTCCTCTTCATCTTGTATTACTATGAGGCGGTTTCTAAGTTCTATTTGGAAGTCAGCTTGTTAATGTTTGGTGGCCAGTAGTGACACATTGTAGCACCTGCCTTTTGAGGTGCTGTCCTGATGTTTTTTCAGCTTAAGTATATGAAATTATCTACATGATGATTCTTAGAACGGAGCAAGTATGTTGTCAGCTGATATTTTGCAGTCTGTTAGGGAAGAATTTGTGGTGATGCCGATGAAGAAGAAGAAGCACCAGAGTCCTGTATGTCTTATGCCTGAAGGAGTTTATTTAGGCTTGATCAAGGAGAACAGAAGATTCGTCATCACAACATTAGTGCATGAGTCCACCTCAATTCTAAGGGACAAACGGTAAACTCAAAGTCTTATACTAAGAAGGTGGACCGAGGCAGGGGGCGATGTGTCAATATCCCATTGGTTTTTGTACATAAAAATGAAGATAAGGACTCACACCAACAAGAAATACAAATTGTCAGACAGTGGCAGAGGACATTATCATCTAACTCTACAGTTGTGTCTGTTGACAGCCAGACAGTGAGACTGAAGACGCCATAAGAGGGACCATGGGAAAATAGGGCAGATACCTGACCCCAGCAGTAGGGAAGAGAAATTATTCTCTAACACAGTCTACACTGCGACCAGTTTGTTAATGATGTTATAGTGCTTTTGGGTGTTCATTTAGATTATTCCCATCCAGGCTTAGTTTGGTGTTCTCTGTTGTTTGTCTATTTGAATTCTTGTTAATTTTCTTTTCATTAGTGAGGCACTTTGTGGACTGTTTGTATGTGAGTGGCATACATGAAACCAATACAGACAGTGAATGAACTATCTGCTGGTGGTGAATGCAGGATGAATTCATTCTTCCCTGACATGAATAAATAAATATCCATAACACTGCAACATAGAACATTGGAGCAACTGGAATACACTATGTCAAGACTTTGGGTCGAAACTGTGCTTATCTGCTGTTTTCTTACCAACTGGGCCAAAGAGTGGTGACCCTAACCCTAACTATTATGCTCATTTACCAACTCCTTATTTTTATTTTGGAGTAGCGCTGCATGATTCACACTTAAAAAATTATTAATTGCCCATTGTCCAGCTCCCACTTGAGCGTCTGTCTGAAAATGTTTCAGAGTGAACATCCACAGCAGCAAAGATTACAGCAGTTTGGTACATTATCTGCTTAATGTGCATAATAATATTGTGACATAATATTAATACGCTACAATGCTTTGAATACGCAAGAATACATTATGTCCCTGGACCAGATAGGATAGATAGGATAATCTTTTAATATATCGCATAGTGGCCTATTGTATATACTGTATACTGTATACAATCTACAGCAATCAGGCATGAAATTATGACCACTTACAGGAGTAGTAAATATCATTGACCATCTTGTGACAATACAGTGTTCTTCTGGGAAACTTTTGGACCTTTGTTACTTAGACATTAGGAACCCACCTAGACCAGACAAGGCACCCCCACCCCATAGCAATGACACTCCTTGATGGCAGCATCCATCCCCAGCAGGATGCAGCCTGTCACAGACACACACACAAAAATGCTTTAGGGACAGAACAAGGTCTCCAACTTCACTAGATCCCAAACTGATGAAGCATCTGTGGGATAATCCACAGAGCCCCCCTCCCCTCAACCCATAGGTCCCAATGACCCCCACTCACAACAAGTTAGGCGGTGATAATGTTATACCTGATCGATGTAAAAAAAATAGGCTAAATAAGAACACTATACAACAATATAAAAATGGATGTGTGGGTGTCTGTATGTAAATTTGCATCTTATTTTCTCTATAGTTTCATAAAATAATTAAAATGAAAAGTACTACAGTCATTTATTCACTATGTAATACTATCTATCTGTCACTATCTATTCAACTATGTGATAAAACCTTTTTTCTATCTGTGACAAGCTCAGTATAAAAGTGGAAAACAAATTAACATAGCAGTCGGTCTGAACTTTTGGCTTACTAAATGTCACTAAATGACTAAAAGCAGAAATATGGCCTCTCCAAGCAGCCAATTAAGATGACTGATTAGTCATTGTCTACTCTGTGCAGAGACAGGAAATCTGATGATGGTATTTCAGTTTGTATAATTGCAAACACACATTTGTCGATATTTTTCACTCTTTCAAAACTGCACAGCTGCAGTCAGCGTGGACTAAACTATAAATCACTTCCCATTGCTTTCATAAAAAAAAAAAAAAATGCTTACAGTGGTCACATTTCAGAAGCCGTAAGTGATTTCATTTTTAATTATTATTAAATGTCCAGTAACTGTTTGATAATCATACTCTGTTAGATTATACAGTATAGCAGAATTTACGGTGCCTTGGTCAAATGAATGCCTGTCTAAACAGAATTACAGTATTGATAAATCAGTTGTTTTACTGGAGACTGACGGTTAATCAACCCCAGTCAGATCATCCAGTGTTGTCTGGGTGTCTTGACATATCTGCCGAATACTTGCAGGGATTAGTAATACCACACACAGTTGTCACAAACCATATCTATTCACACTCCAAGAACAAAAGCTCTAGTGTGAGCACACGCTGACTGTAAGCTCCAGGGTTCCAATTACTTTGGCCATTTTTTAGAATAAAGGATTTTTCAAACAACACAGAAGGAAAGGTGGCCTTGCTTTGTGAAATTCCAGAGCTGAAACTGCTCAGCTGTCTGTAATTCATAATTTAAGTTAATTATGAATATGTTCCACTTGTCTTAACACATATTTTTTGTGCTTGTGAGGATGAACGAGAAAGAATTAGAGCCAATTTAACTTTTTTAATGTTTTTTCCGCTCTACCAAAAACCCTGACTCCCTAATCCCGGCCAAACAGTTAATTGTGTGCACAGTTACACCCTTGCAGAGGATTCTGAATTCAATTATCCAATGTCCAGACTTGCAGGCTTGCGCCTTTACAGGCTTTCGATTTTTACACATGTTCGCTGTCCTCACGTCAAATCTGCAAAGCTGCCAGAGCTTGTGGGGATGGGATGCGTTGTGATATAGGACTAACAATCTCATGTGTTTCCATGGAGATGAACTGAAATGTGTCTGACCTCATCACAGCACAATATTAGAATGGGGTAGAAATGTGATCTTGGGGTTTTTGACCATGGCAGAAAAACAGACTTGTTTTGAGTATTTCTGAACCAAATGATCCTATTGAATTTTCAGGAGTCTGAGGCTGCAGTGGCCACAGGCTCACTATAACTTGACATATGGAAAAAATGTAGCCTGATCTGATGATTTATTTATTTCATTCATTTATTTTCACTAAGGCAGCAGATGGTGGGCACAAAACGATGCATCAACAGTGTGAAACCATGGACTCAACCTGCCTTGTCAACAGTCCAGGATACTAATGGCAGTGTAACGGTGTGGGGAATGTTTTCTTGTTGCTGAGCTTCATTGAGCCACACGGTAAAAAAGTTTTTCTATCCACTTTGTTTTCCTTTTCTTATTTTCGCTTAGTCACTTATGTATGTTGCCACCGCTGAATTCTTTTTTTATACAAGGCATCTTTGCAGTCATTCAGACTGACCAGTGATTTCTCCCTCATGGTAAGGCAAGCCTACCCTGCTGAACGCTTTCTGTTCAGGGAGTTTCATTCCATGTATTTATTTATTGAAAAGCAAAAGTAATCTCAGAGTGGTTTTCATGAACATGACCGTGAGTGTAGTGGCTTCCTCAGTCACCACACTCAGGGCACCTTTGCGATGTGGCACGAGGGGAGAGGATCTGCACAGATGTGATGTGATGTGATGCAAGTACATCTCATTTTGTGCTCTTGAAATTATATATTATATAATTATATGGTTTTAATTTTGTGGCTGGTTGGTGTAGTAATATATTGTATGTATAGTAATTCTACCTGTTGATTGTAGCATTAGTGCATTTTAATGTCAGATTAGATGTTGTCCTGAGCCTCATGTCGGTGACCTAACCCTATCCTATTTATTCTTCCTTTATTGGAGACATGTTTCAAACTCTTGAAAGATTCTAAATACCTCCCGAGTCTATCTTGGGGAATTTAAGGTCCACTGTGTCTTTCAGAAACAGCAGAGATTCTCTTCTTATGGCAACTACTTTGTTGTTGCAGAGAGGCCACAGTAAAACCTGCATCTCAAAACTACAAAGATGGCGTTGAACTGAATCACAGGCTGTGAAGCTCACAAGAATAACAGACACTTCCATGTCGCTTTCATAAATCGCCAACCAGCGCAGGGTTTGCTTTATCTGCAAATATGGGAAGTATGAGCCACTTCAGTCTGTCTGTCTTTCTCTCATCTCATATGGGATATAGCGTTAGAGTTCCTGCAGCTACTGTTACTGTAGCAACCTTTGCTACAATGGTCTTTTGTGAGATGATGCTGAAGATTTGACATGAGTCAGAGCTCTAGAAAACAACTCTATGGATCAGCTGGAAACTGCCCACAGCAGGAAGCTGCACGTGCTGTGACCATGAAGCTCCAGCACAAGCTGGATCTATTTCATCATCAGAAGAAGCAAAGACTATCCTAAGTGTCTAAAAATAACTTCTGTAAGAAAAGAGGGGAAAAAAATCTCCATTCTCTACAATGCACACTTCCTCCACTCTCTTCCACGCTTTGAAGATTTCTACAAGCAAAGGATCACAGAATCTTTTCACTGAATTATGCACATTATCATTCCCCACTTTCTCATCGGAGCTGTGGTGCAATGCATCAAAGCGGTTGGCAGGTGATGGCAGAGAGGATTTAGTCAGCTGTGCTGTGTTTGTCAGAGGACAATGTGAGGAAGCGTGAGTCCTGGAATTCCTAGGTGAGGCTAAATTAATTATGCAACCTGGTGAAATACCTTTTACCAGTCAGGCACAGGATTAAAAAAAAATAAAAAAAATGATTTCAAGATGTCAAACATCATTAACCACTGTCACTTGGTGATTGTATATGCTCTGAACGCAGAAGGCCACTAGAGGGCAATCACTGTGTGAGATAACCAAACAGCAACTCCATGTGAATGGTAATGACAGGCTTCAAATGTGGTCTGCCTCACTCAGTTCATAAATATGTGTATATATATATACATCGCAGTTTACATCGCATCAAGGTATGCAGAGACAGTTGATAGGTTACGTCTGCTTATGCTGTGCTGCTTTGCAAAGGAAAAAAAAAATGAACGGGCATTTTTGTCTCCATGGCTTGTGATGCACCATGATGTAAGAAGCAGTTAATCTAAAAGATATATGCAAATTACAGTGACCTGCGCGTCTGAGAAAAATCACATTTTCTCTCTCAGACATGGGAGATGGCGTGGTGAGAGTGGTGTTTCATTCACCCTGGAGTTCCGCAGCAGTTCATTCCCACGGCGAAGACAGAAGTTGAAACTGCTGCAGTAAAACCACCAATGGGATATGAGGATGTGCAGAAGAGAAAAGCACACACACACTTTTAACGTTTGTTGCATGGCACGCAGTCCCGCTGATGTTTCAAATTCTGCACTGTCAGCTGTGAAAATAAAAAACAGAATGCTATCGGAAGATCATGCACGCCATCTATTTAGCTGAAATTGCTTTAATTTAACAAGCTTTATGTGAATGTTTGTGTGTTAAGATAAGATCGTGAGCATCCCACAATAGTGAGTACCCTTTAAACCAGAGATGAAGCAGATATGTTATAGTGCTCCTTCAGTCTTTGACAAATATTAATTCTTTGCATACATCTATACATTTATAGACTTATAGTTTCTTTATGATTTCAATTAAATGAACGTTATCTTTAATGTCCTTTAATCTGTTGATTACATTGCCAGTAAATCACTTCAGTTCCTAAAGTGCCATGGTGTGATGTGTTAGTCTCAGCAGTCACATCACTGATGTTGCCAGCATGATAGTGGAAAAGTGAGAAGCTGCTGCTTCCAGTAAAGCAGGCCAGACTTCCCATCATGTATGTTATTTGATGTTCTTAAATGGTAACGCTTGGACGGGGGCAGGCTTTCTGCACTGTGCAGGGTACGCAGCACCATCCAGAATAGCAATTTAACCACCAAAGGTCAGGTGTGTGGGGTATTAGCACCAAGAGACAGTCAGGAAAAAATGCAAAGACAGCTGCTGCATATGTGGTTGATTGACCGTACACAGCGCACCCTCAGGGAGGAGACAGGGGCTGTATATGTAACAAAGGTCACGGCTTTGCTTTTTGAGGCACTGCAGCTGCTGTAGCGACACGATGTAGGCATCTTTGCCCCGTGAGCCTCCAGCTTTCCCCCATGCACGCCCTCTCTCCCACACCACGGTTTCATTTGGTTTTTTTTCTAAAGAGCTTTCTTCGCCCTAATACCTGTTCTCCCACTGGAACAGTTTTTTTTTTTTTTTTTTTTTTTTTAAGAATACTCTAATGCTGATGGCAGTTTAATGTGAAGCTTATAGTCTTCCTTTAATAAGGTCTAATGTACCATTAAACAGAGTTGCAGCTGTGCTCACTTAAAGGAAAGATCCTGCATGGGGTAGTTAGAAAAGCAAAATGACTGATCCGCCTAAAACAAGAATAGGAAATCATAAAAAATTAACTATGTACTTGATATTATGAAGATTCATGGTGTAAAGTCAGCAACCATCGTGCAGCTCTCAGATTCTCTGTTTGGCTCTTGGACTGTGGTGATTTAGCATTAAAGCTGCTTTAATCATCATTTTAGGTCAAAAATAGGTCAAATATCCTGGCTTACTAATAGTGACAAACTAAAAATTCTCATCTGGCACTGCAGCTCCATTAGAACTGAAAGAAATATTCATTGACTCAGTCTCTCATTCCCAAAGACACATTTCTAATAATCCCACTGTACAGCTGTCCCTGCTTCAATGCCTTGCAAGAGGAATAAGTGGCAATGTGTTCAAAATGAAGTTATCAGTCTTGAAGGGTAGAAAGTCAGTAAGACATGAGTGAAGCACATAATGACTAATAGTAATGATCCTAAACTGAATCCTGCTAGTCTAGTATTAACTATGGGTGAGAGACTTTTATTATTATTTCACTAACAATTCAGGGTGGGGGCATATCTCTGGAGGCATCGGCTCCTTGACCTCCTGGTTCCTGCAAAGAGACTGTAAAGGAGAAGAGATAACAGAGAGGGTCATACGTTAACATTAGTTAACATATCTAGCAGAGCAATGTGTCGAGCACTGTTGTCCATCAACATGTCTAGTGTTTGCATTGTCATGTACATTGTGGTGACGAGAGGTACTGAAGAATTAAGAATCACTCAACCTAGGTATCATTACTAAAGTACACATGGTGTCATCCTGGAGCTGTACTTGCCGCTTTATAGTACACAAGAGGTGGGAGATTAATTCGGACAATACTTTTTTCCTGTATTGTTTTGGCCTAGACAAGAGACTCGAGTAGAGTATTGCCTCTGGGCAGAAGACAGAAGCTACAGACACATGGATTATTTTCCTAAATCATATATATATTAATTTGAGCCTCTCATTTGTTTAATCATCTGACCTCCACCCCCCAAGCAGTTGGCTCCAGTCATGCTTGAAGAACTCAAGCACAGAATTTCAACATGACATTTAAGAATTTGACAATGTGTGTTCTGCTTATGTCATAACTAGTTGGTTGTGTAGCCTCTTAAAGGAAATGATCAAGAACTCCACATCTTGGTTAGGTCCAGGTGCTACCAGGCAGGTAAAGCTGCTGTTTTCATGCAGGTGGAGGAATATATACTGGCTCATTTGTGAAGCAGGAATGAACGCTGGTGTCCAGGTGAGTGTAGACCTTTAGTTTGACTCAGCAGATACTCTGGCTACCTGTTGAGTAGATTCTCTCTCTCTCTCTCTCTCTCTAGTAAATGTGAGAGCTGGACGCAGCCTGAGCGCCAAACCTTCGGCCCTGAAAGAGTTAAACGCTTTTCCCGTGTACGGCTCGGCTGACTGGAGGTTAGATGTGCCACAGAGCTCATGGACGCGGCGCCGTACTGTAGCGCACCAGACCCGGTCAACTTCACAGCAAAGCCGCCACTACCAAACCACGCACCAGCCATGTCGGAGCGAAGGAGGATCTCTGCATTTGACTGCGCTCAGTCCTACTACTACTCCTGAGCGTGCGTATGAGGTGTGAGGTGTGAGAAAGGAGAGAGGGCTGCTTCCCTGCTTGCGTGTGGATATCGCCTTCATGGACGGGCAGCGGGGCTTTTATGAGATGGAGAACCCGGCAGAAAACCCCAGCAAAGCGGCGGAGTATCTAAAGGAGCTGAATAAGATCATCGAGACCCAGCAGGGTCTGTTGGAAAAGCAGAGGGCTCGGATTGAGGAGCTGGAGCTCCAGGTGACGGATCTTTGCAAGGAAAACGCCTGCCTGAAAGATCAGCATCAGCGGCACCTGGCCACCTGCAGACTCCAGGGCAACCACTCCACCCTGGGGGCCATCAAGGAAAATGTCGTGCAGGAAAAGTAAGTTCTCTGTCAGTCGGTGCCGCTTGGTGTTTGTCCGAGCCGTGCACTGTCAAAGTTTACAGTTGTGCTTTGTGTCACCGGAGCGTTTACTACACCGTGACGGGAGAGATCCCCGTGTCGTGTTTATCGGTGTCATCATCTGTCATCCACCAAACCAAATGCCCGCTTCTCCGCCACTTTGCCACGGATCCGCTCTTTAATTGTGCGTGTAATTTGTACCTTGTCAGGGATTATTGCAGACTCGCACACAAGCCATGCAAGCTCCACACGCGTATTGCGTAACGGATCCCGCTAGGCGCGCTGCTCGGTACGCCACAGTGGAAATCACATTATGTACGGCGGAGATTGTATCAGACCATCGTGGTAAGGGTCCGGGTCGGTGGGTGTGTTTTTATCACGACGGGAGACTGTTTGTTGCCACGTTGTCATTCAAGTTTAAAAATCTTTTTGTTATGCGCAGAGTTGTGATCTAGGCTATTTTACAGGATATTTCCTGTACGCATTAGTGAATGAAAGTGTGAGATTTACTGCTACCTTGTTGTGCGTTCCTCTTGATTTGGACTTATCCCCCCCATACCAAGGCTTTTAATTTGAAACGACGCAGTTGGTTTGGAGAGAAGCCCGGTGCCACTATCAGGAATTACTCAGAAATGTTCCATCAAAGCTGCCAAAACATGGAAGGTTAACTACTTAATCGATGGAAGAACAAATGTGGGCTGTGGCTTATTTTTATAGCACATAAAAGAAATTCTTCCATCTGTGTGTAATGTGTAATGCTTTACTGCCACAAGTAAGCAGAACTTTACACGTTTTAGTCAACACTTCTATACAACGCCTTGCATTTCTGACAAAACAGGGTGGGCCACATAGATATAATACGTGTAAATGCATCACAGTATGTGAACATTTGCATCTCAACTAGCCAATGAGCCCTCATCCAGGAATGTAAACTATTTTATCACATATTCTCTGGTCCTCTGCTCAGACCCTCTGGTTTCTTTAAAGATGGAGTAACTCAGCTGTCCATTAATGAAGCCATTGTGGATTCGTAGGCAACACTAACTTTGCACTGTAAACCTGGAGAGTTGGTGGTATGGGGACTCACACAAAACAGCGCACATGGAACCAAGCATATATGCTAACACTTGTCATTTTGGCTAAGTGTGTAGGGAATTATGTTCGGGACAACTTATTCATTATTCATTATTTTTGTTTGTTTGCCCTATTTGTATCAACTGATGTAATGTCCTGGTTAGAAGGAATTGGCATTGGTATGTTCTGGCATTGAAAGGATACATACAAGAAGAGATGCAGACCCAAGGCAATCAATAACCGTATGTAGTCATGACCCCTGAGCATCTAGTGATGATTCATGGCTGGAGGTCAGGAACGTCCAAGCTGAACATTGGAAACCTGACCCTGAAGCATTCCCACCACTCATAACATCAAGTGTGAAGAATCAACATAGCTGACAATGAGAGACCTGCCTTGTTATTGCTGGCAGCTCAAAACTGCTCAAGCTTCAAAACAGTATTCCTTCACAAGTAGGAAACTGGAAATATGACCTCATAGCTAAACTGAATAGAAAGCTGGTATGGCCAGAGGAGGACAGTGTACACACCTTCACTACTTGAGTAAAAGTACAGATACTCCTATCAAATATTACTCCAATAGCCTAGTCAAAAATTGACTTAAGTAAAGTACTAAGTATTTGCTCAAAAAAATACTTAAGTAAAAGAATTTAAAAAGTATTTCAGGAAATACAGGAAAGGAAAGTAGCTTTATTGTCATTATACAATCCACTCTACAATCCACAGCCTCACTACGTTTAAAAATGTTCATCAGCAATTGAACAAACATTAAGCTAGCTAATGTCAGTAGCATTACATACGTGCTTTTTATGTTGGAAGACGAGTTCTTGTAGGCCGTGATATCATTTGTCCACGTATAGCACAACAAACATTTAAACTGAAACGAATCACTTTTTGTGGCAAAAATCTCAAACATGGGCTTGAGATAAGGCCATGGGTGCTCCAGGTGTTTGTCCAGTTTCTTCCTGCATTGTATGGATTGTATGGCATGACGTAGCGAATCAGCAGAAACAGTTTCTCAGAATTTTGAAAAAATAATAAAATAAAATAAAAAAATAATCAGCTGACGTAAGCTCAAAAGTAGTGAGTAACGAGAGCATCAACAGAAATGTAGTGGAGTAAAAAGTACAATATTTGTCCTTCAATGTAGTGGAGTAAAAGTATCCCCCAAAAATAATACTCAAGTAAAGTACAGATACTCAAAAACTGTACTTAAGTACAGTACTCAAGTAAATTTACTTCGTTACTGTCCACCACTGGGTATTGCACAAAATTTATAACAGTAACAATGATGGAAATTTAACTCACTGGATTGTAGGAAGTGTCTAAGCTTAGATGTTTAATTCTAAATAGATGGTTGTTGATGGTTTTTCCATCTTTTAAGCTGGCTTCGATAGAAAGCGATTTTTTTTTATTCATTTTGTGTTACTTTAAATTTGCCTGCTGCTTTCTGGAAAGATGCTATTCAGTGAGTTGGTATTTTCAATGCTCCTCTCATCACAAACAGTTTGAGTTCCAAAAGACACACAAGCCGTGACACTGATAAAACTGCTGTGGCGCCATTTTGATGTCGTAGCGTTTACCGTTTGTAAGTAAATGAATAAATGTTCAGGCCCTTGCTGTTGAGTGGAATGCCTTAAAGGTGTTCTGTTTGGTTTGGGGAGTCACAATGTTTAAATGTGAAGCCGCACAAGTTGATATTTTTGATGCTAGCACGGTATAAAGTGTTTAAAAAGCTGAATCAAACATTCCCCCCAATGCAAATCTTTAATTAGACCATCTTCTTTCAATCAGCTGCAGACTTTCTAAAAAATAAAAAATAAAAACTTCTTCGGGACCTGCAGAGGACGCTCAGCCGAGTGTAGCTTTAAAAATGAAAGTATCTAATTTTATAACCCATATTTAAAACACAGTAAACTCCAGGGTAGCTCTGAAAGCATCCTGCTTTGCAACATTGCTGGCAGTCGGTACAATACAAGTGGGGATATTATGGGATAAATGAAACGGCAAACTCTTTGACATTTGACAAATTTGTATCGTCATCTAACTGTACACTCAGGCAATCCTTGTGCTATCAACGTTTCCTTCACTGCCTCCATCCTCCTGTCTCCCTGCCTGCCTCTGTGAATATGAAATTGTAGCATCTCCAGCAGAGAATGATTAGCTCTACAGTCTAACAGATAGTTTGAACTTCAGACGCCACCCGGTAAGGCTGCAGCTGGAGCTGCTGCTGAAAATACTGCCTTCCCAAAATGTAGTTTTGCTCAGGAAAGCTGCATCTACAGCAATAACCTGGTTTGGTTTATTTGTGCTGAGTGCAGTACTGAAAGGTCTTTTTGACCTATGACATCATTATCATATTTGCTCGCTCATCATTTATGCAGGGCTATAAATAGTTATTTGTGCAGAGTACAGGATACGAGCTCGTCTCTTGAGAATTTTCCATCCTAGTGTGACCTATTGTCGCTTGACTTGTAAAGATTAGTATATGAATATTCCTGAAATGAGGTTAAAAATCAAGCATCATACAGTGTTTTTTAAAAGTTAAAAGCACTTTCTCTGCACACACAGCTGAGAGGGAGTTCTGTCCCCTGTGTTCTGTCAACAGTTGGGCCACGTCAGCTGTTCTTTTTGTGCTGACCACAGTCAGCATACAGTCCTGGCCTTGACTGGAGGGCCAGTGGGGGAGCTCTGTTCCTCCCAGGCCCTCTGACAAACACACACGAACACACATGCACACAGTATAATGTTAGCCTATCACCATGCAGCAAGACACGTCACCATGATACACCAGGTAATGGGTGAAGTCAGAGAGTGAACGCTACTCACAGTCAGTTTCTGTTCTGATAAAGTGGGAGCACGCTGTTCCTAGCACAGTCTGCTTCATGAAGTAATCCATGTGGTGGGGCTGCTTTTCCGCGTTTAGAGAGTGCTTTATTTGGCCGTTAAATTTCACAACTGGCACAGACGCACATAGCTCTTATCAAGGTCAGATGGTATTTGTGTTGGTTGATACATTGCTTGGAACAATGGAGTGTAAAAGATTCCTTTGGCTGTTTGGTTTGCAAACATTTGCGTCATTAGTGTTGAGGGTTGCCGAACAACACAGCACAGCACCGTGTTTTTGAGGAGTTTCTGATCTGTGAAATTAAAGAGCTTAGCTGTGTGTTTGTATGCAGGATCATTTTGACCAGTTGGGGGTGCCTGGTAAGTGGTCTTGTGTTTATACATCTAAGGCGTTTTACGGACACAGTGGCACATCTGACCCACTCGTTCACACAAACACAAACAAATTCAAGCACTGAGAGAAGAAAAACTGCAGGGTTGAGTGTCTTACTGAGGGACATATCTCTATTTAGTTAAGTGTTTAGTTCTGTATCTGTAAATATATTTGTTTAGGAACAGTTTCATCATATCTGTTTTTTGTTGTTGTTGTTGTTGTTGTTTTTTTACAGATACGGGCAATGTATTTGGGTTTGACTCACCCACTGCAGTGTTGTTTCAGATATTTGGACAGCAACGGAGCTTATCCGCACAGAGGAATGAAACAGATCAGACTAAGGTGTGCAGACTGTGTGTGGTAGTAGTATTAAATCTTGGAGACCTAGGAGAGAAAGTGTTGTCTCTTAAGCATAGGATGTGTTCTCGTTCAGTTTTCCCTACAAATAAAGTGGTTGTAATAAATGTTTTACTCTGCAGCTATTTTAGGGTGCTCTTATGCCTACTGTGTATTTCATTCTGATTAATAGAGTCATTGATCATTTGTTACAATTTTGCATTTGTGGAAATCCAGGCAAAGCAATTAGGATAGACTTCTGTCAACCTGTCAACACACTGTCTTCAACCATTTTTGTGATGGGTCGTAATTTTGTGGGAAATATTTGCTCTCCTATGGTTCATATGCCAGTGTTCTATATGTGAATGTGTCTAGTCTGATGGAGCGTCTAGGCTACACTTAAAAAATAAAGAAGACACACTCTGGAGGGATAAAATAACCTACTCAACTGACAGGTTCTAAACTGCATTCTCATTGCAAACAAATAACTAATGGTGTAACTGCAGGCAGGTTACGATCGCTTTCTTTAAGTCGTCTCAGCTCAGCTGATTTGTCACAGGACAGAGTGTGATTACTGCGTTCCCACCAGCCTCAATGAACCGACTTGGGGGGAAGCACTCCCAAAGGCACCATAGACTGTAAAGAAAGATGAAACGCTGAACAGCTCCTCAAAAGGGACGCCAAAGCAAGTAGAGCTCCCCCTGGTGTCTGGCTGCAGTATAGGTCATAAGATTCACCTCCTCTATGTTAGTAGATGGGATTTGGGTCAAACTAAAACACTTATAACGATCACATCGAAAACACTCTCCAACTGTACTGCGCAGACTCTTGCTCCAAATTCACAGGATGGTGCTGCCAGTATCCCCGGGAAAGTAGCGTCAGTTTGACCAACGTAAGGAAATGGGGACCCATTGTCCATATTTACCGTAATTTCCGGACTACAAGGCGCACCTGAATATAAGCCGCACCAGCTAAATTTTGGGGGAAAATACAGATTGATCCATATATAAGCCGCACCCGACTATAAGCCGCTGGTATTTTAATGCCTAATTACCGTAAGGGTTTCTTCGAGGGGGGATTGACGGGACAGAAATGACTTTTTGGAAACGCAAAGCGTCCCATTTATTTACATTTGAGAAACACAATAAATATTTCAGTCAATCAAACAATCAATCAATCAAACAAACAAAACAATCAATCAAACAATCGGTGCTCTCCTAGTGCACTTCCTGCAGTCATAGTACTGTAGTAGTACAGTATAACAAAAACAAAGCTTACAACACTTGACAAGGCAACAACGTTAAATGGCTAAATTTAATTCGTTTTTAAAAGTACTTGCCTGTAACACGGCAGCAAAAGTGCAGTAACCCGACTGCTCAACAAAATAACCAGCATCTTTTTTGAAAACAGCCAACACGGCAGTAAAGGTGCAGTTACACGGACGTTTACTGTATCAAAGTAACCAGCCTACTATACCAGAAAAGTCAGCCAAATCGATCTCCATTGACTTAAAAGCAGCTCTCGTACTGTATTTGGGCTCACTTGGTTTCTTTTTCTCTCGTTACCTGGCTCGACCTGACCTGTCTCGCTCTTGCGCCCCCTGGTGACCGTAAGAACTGAGGTAGCTTTCCATCTCACCTCATCTACACATAAGAACATTAAATGAGCAAACCTCTGTATGGCCTTCACCCATTCCAAGTGCAGTGTTTATTTCTGACCTGTACTCAAGGCTTCATGGGTTCAGCTTGTTTACATGGGAGTGTGCAGCGCTATAGGAAATAACAGCTCACTGGTCAGCAGCTCAGAAAGTGCAGCAAATCGGGGGTCAGGGAAGTGAACACTGCTAGAGGACCTATGAAAATTGGTCAGGAATATAATAAAGTTCCGACTTTTATGAGTAAGCACATATGTCACACTTGCTGTGGGCAAGCTGCAAAATATGCACGGTTTGTGATGCATTTAAAGCCAAAGTAGAAATACATTTCACACAGAGAGGAGTGTAGATGTTGAACCCTAAGGGTGGTCTTGACAGGCTGCCATTTGAATGCTGAAGATGAGAAGAAGAAATAAACTTTCAAAACACATCACAACACATTTTGGAATTAAATATTCATGGAGGGTGTTTGTGAGATGACAGTAATCTGCAACTTTATATGGTTCTGTATCTATTTATTCTAAATATGTGCCAAGCTATATACTGATAAGTAATTGTTGTTGCAGTATCTTGTGTTTTATGCGGGTAAGGTGCCGACTCAGGTGATGGATCGCACAATCAGGGCAGGTGTTGGAAGGCAAATGCTAATGAGAAACTGATGTGTTGCCAATCCCGAACCGAAGAAATAAACTCTTGGTGAACACAAACTCTGTCACTGCATTAGATAAAAGCCGAGGAGCAGTCAGACTTTTTTTTTTCTTTGTTTATCAAACATCCTCTGCTTTAAATTTCCCCCCTGGTGTGAGATCGCAGTATGAAAAGTTAATTAACCTCCAAATGACTTAAAATAACTTCACCGTCGGTTTTTAATGTCAATCTGATATGATTTCCAATTAAATCTGCTTTGATAATGACAGCAAGCAAGCTGCGTCTTGCCATGTTTTCTTGAAGTGACTGCTGTTATTGTACTTCCACATTAGTCAGCATTTATTTATAATGGTGACTAATAACAGAAGATGAAGATGGAGATCGTTTTCTTATGCACATGGAGTGTAGCGCTTTGTACCTGTGAAGTTCACCTAAAAGAACTCCTAGTGTTCTTGGACAAATTGTTTCCCTTTTTGCATCGCTTAACAAAGCCTTTTCTCTGCCAAAGTACTGTCAAACTTTTCCATAGCCCATGTTGGTGTACCTAACTGTGACTGTGTACAAAAATTCTTAAATTCATTTAAATATAAAGCTCTGCACCAGCAGTCAAAAATGGGATACCACTGCAAGCAATCTTTGCATAACGTTTCATAAATCAGTCAAGTGCATCTAGTAATTAGATCTCATACCATGAACTATCCAACGCATAGTTTTCCGCTGGCATGCTGATGTGGAAGACGAGATGTAGCGCATTTAAAAAATGACGACCCATTGTTTTGTTTGTCTCTTCTTGAGCTGTACAGATGTGCAGCTGTTCCTGGTTTGAATTTGGTTCCAATATCTCAGATGTAATGATCCGACTTCAGACAGATTTAATCCTAAAATGGTTTTCATCCGTCAAGATTTTTTCAAAATTTATTCTTGAAAGAAATTAAAAAGAAAAAAAAATGTATTCAAGGTCATTGTATTCAGTATTCTGACTTCAAAAATGATACATGTAGAAATTGCCATAGCAGACATGAGCACTTTATTCCCTTTTAATTATTTATTTGCAAGCAACTGACTCCTGCCCCCAGTTTACAGCAGCAAAACCTCCAACCTCTTAAAGGGACAGCATCCACTAACACAAAATGATTTTATATCAACACAAATTATGGGGAATTATGTCCCGTATCTCATCTACACAAAGTGAATTATTGACATCTCCTTAGTCTTCTGCATGTCTGTATTTTTCCCATTTGCTTTGTGCATCTTTGGAAAATGGAACGCACGGAGGAGGTCCATCACTACTGGTTTCTTTTTGTATTAACAAAGTTAAACTATTATTTTCTCAATTATCTGTCTTATCTTGTCAGTAAGTGACAGGCATGAATATGGTACCATTTTAGGGACAATGACGAAATTGTGCGAATGAGCACCTACCCATTCAGAGGGTGCAGACATCAAACCCTGCGTAGAGATTATTTGACAGGACTGTGCAGTTGAGTTTCTAACTTGTATGAGCAAATCCCACAAACAAAGGTTTAGGATAACAACAACAACAACAAAAAAGCGTTCCTTGAGGCCTCAGTGAGGGAAAAATAACTGGAAATGGGTTACCACAGTAACCAGTGTTTCTCTACAACTTTCTAGGTAGTAAATCATCAGAATCATTTTACACAACATGGAAGAGAGCATGTAATGTTAGACACAGACTGATCATGCATAGAATCGTCTAATATGTACTTTCTTTACATTATTATCATTTTTTCCCTTTATGATTTCTTTCACTTCTGTTTACTTGTTTTCTTATTCACCACTAGCCCCTAGCACATATTGTTCTGTATAAAACAGTATTGGTATTCACCCGGATGGATGACATCAAACTGTACTCCCCGTGGCGTCGTCTATTTTAGAGCAGATGATAACATTTTTCTCCAGAATTTTATCAGGTGGGTAATGGAGGCCATCTATCATTGAGCTGGAGCCATTTCTCTGCCGGCTCCAGGACCTATCTTTTAGATATACTTGACCGCTGCTCATCCATTACATAATAGTAAACGTAGACGCTCATTGTTGAACAACCTGGAGTTGTAAATGTTATCCACCTGCCTTGTCAGATATTAGGGAGGAAGGTGCACACATTGTATGACGGCCTAACAAATGAGGGCATGCTTATGACACACATATGAAGATCACACTCAACTTAGTTATTAAATGTGTGACTACACTGTAGGTCCTTTGTAATATGAAAGACTCCATCCACTTTCCATCCAGGTTTGCTGATAATTGCACTTGATATGCAGCCATGTATCAGACAAATACCAGAAATCCTAATTATAATTGACAGGGAGATGTTTTATTTGATCACTCCCAATAACCAAGCAGCATATTTTCAAATGGCCCTTTAAAAAACTTTTGGATTTGATCCCTAGATCCCATAACATGTTACCATGGTTGGATGGAAAGTGTGATATTAACTTTCAAATGGCCATCACTTAATAGTATTTATCAGCTGAAGCATTCCTGGCTATAACTGTCAAAGGTAGGGTGATACGGGAAGTAATTATAATGAATATAAATTCAACAGTAACTACTGGTGTCTGCATGGTACATGGTGTAAAGGTACATGCACATCAAACTGTTGTCAGAGGCCTATCTGCAATCAAGTCTGACTGTTACGTCACATCAAGGTCATAGCAAAGACTACAGTCAAAAACCAACTGGTAAATATGTTCTGCACCTGAGTGAAAACAAATGACTTCCAGTTTACCATAAGAGCTGGGAGGTTGGTATGAAGCTAGGAATACTTACAAACTGGTCTAAAGAGCTAGCTAGCTAGAGCTGTGTTTTGGCGTCTGTTCAGATTAGACGAGGATCTGAAATGAGACAAGCCTTCTGTATGCCCTTTGAATTTCGTCATTTTGTTTACTTGTCTGTTTCTTATCTCAAACCCTGGTTCCTTAATCTGAACAGCTAATCAGAGTCTTTGCCAGACTCATTCCAAGACCAATTTAACATGCTTAATCGTCTGAAAAGTCAGGGGCCCGACCAGTGCCTTAAATCTATCACTATGTAAGATAATAACCAAAGCTGTCACTTCTGTGAATACTCAGATAGCTCACAGGGCTTTTCTCAGTTTTAGCAGAATCCTTGCCCCACCACCACTATGGGCTGCATTCATTTAGACCTTTCAACCTGGGCAATACGATCGAAATTAGACAGCTTTATGTATCTGTGTTCACACCTGGCATCAAAATGCCTTTCCACATGTGTTTGCACTTGTCAACCAGCATAACGGGACTGAAACCCAAGTCCCCTGTTAGTCAGTGAAGAATGACAGTCCACTGTTAGCCTGGTTAACATGTATGTGTGTGTGTGTCTCTCATGATTTCAGAATCAGAATCAGAATCAGAAAGGACTTTATTGCCAAGCATGTTTGTGCATACAAGGAATTTGCCTTGGTGTTGGTACGCATAAAAACAAAATAGAATAGAATAAAATAAAATAAATATAGAAACTATATTTAAAATACAAAAAAACTACAAAATATATACACAGTATATATATATATTCCACCAGAACTGTGGGGTGATGGTGAGACTGATGTGTTCATGGGGGGGCTTGGTATTGTTCAGCAGACGGACTGCGGATGGGAAAAAACTGTTTGCCATGCGAGTGGTCCTACACTCGATGGATCGCAGCCGTCTGCCAGAGGGGAGTCTGTTGAATAGTCCATGTCCAGGGTGAGAGGGATCAGCCACAATCTTAGCTGCACGCTTCAGAGTCCTGGAAGCGTACAGCTCGTTGAGAGACTTCAGACTGCAGCCAATCACCTGCACAGCGAATGACACGCTGCAGTCTGCTCGTGTCCTTAGCAGAGGCTGCAGCATACCAGGTGGTGATGGAGCTGGTGAGGATGGACTCAATGATGGCCGTGTAGAAGTGAACCATCATTGTCTTTGGCAGGTTGAATTTCTTCAGCTGCCGCAGGAAGTACATCCTCTGCTGTGCTTTTTTGATCAGGGCGCTGATGTTCAGCTCCCATTTGAGGTCCTGGGAGATGATGGTGCCCAGGAAACGGAAGGACTCCACAGTGTTAACTGTAGAGTCAGACAGGATGATGGGGAGGAGTGGGGCTGTGTTCTTCCTGTAATCCACAATCATCTCCACTGTTTTGGAGGCGTTCAGCTCCAGATTGTGGCGGCTACACCAAGTCACCAAGCGGTCAATCTCCAGTCTGTAGGCGCTCTCATCTCCACCTGAGATGAGCCCGATGAGGGTGGTGTCATCCGCAAACTTCAGGAGCTTGACAGACTCGTGACTGGAGGTGCAGCTGTTGGTATACAGGGAGAAGAGCAGAGGAGAAAGGACACAGCCTTGAGGGGAACCAGTGCTGATGGTACAGGAGTCTGAGATGTGTTTTCCCAGCCTCACATGCTGCCTCCTGTCAGATGCATATTTTGGAACAAGCTGTGGAGTATCTCTCCTTCAGGCCACACGTTAAATCATTATTTATTTATCTCTGACCTGGTGTTGGTTATTTTAGAGACTTTCAGAGAGCTCGTATTATAACTGACAACTTCCATACGCAATGTAATGTTACCGCTGTGCTGTTTGAAGCTGTGACAGAAATATCTCAGGTAATGAAGGTAAATAAAGATGCTGGTGGTTATTGAGGATATGTGTAACTTTACATTGCTCCTTATACATAAACATGATCTCATATGTTTTCAAGTGAAACAAACGCATACAGCGTACTCCTTCAATAATTTGATTAGTTAATTATTTTTTTATAATTAATTATTATTTAGTTAACAGCTGCAAGAACAGAATAGACATCACTTGCATGATGCATGAGCAAAACCTTGCTTTTGCAGGAGCACCTCTGTTGAATAGGCAGACTTTATTGTAACCCAGGACGTGTTCACACTACCATGGAGACTACTGAATGGGCGCTTAGACTTTTTCGGGGGGTTGGAAGAGACAGCAAAAGTTTTTTTAATTGACAAGAGCAAGACGAGAATATTAGAATGAAAGCAAACTTTTAAACCACTGTTACATAATCCAGTTCTTGATCGAGAAACCTCATCTTCATCTACCGTTCCTGTCCATCAAATATAGAATGTGCTTTTTTCAGCTAGTGATCAAATACATGCTATCTGTTGCACAAGGAATAATGTCTAAATGTCAACTATGAGTGTAAATGAGCTCACTGAAGGATGCCTGCAGCTCTACTCACAAAACTACTTTGGTAAATTCCTCTGTGAGTCATCTTGGCATTTCAGTCAGTGCAGTTTGTTTTGCATTTGTGTTTTGTCAAATAAGCTGATTCACGTTCTTGGAGAAAGGCACCATGCACGAATGACGGCGACAAACGGCACATTGTTTAGATGATATCAAACGTTAGTCTGTTTAAGCTAAGTTTAAAGACTTTAAAGAATCTGTGTCACACCTACACAATCTCAATGAAGAAGGAAGTTTGTTGGTTTACTCAACACCCCCTGTCGTGACACCCCCTGTTGTGATCAAGTGTAACCTCAGTAATTTTCATGAAACCCAGCAACCCCAGAAAGCTGTTATCTTGTGAAGCCACATGGTGGGAATTAAAGTAAAATGGGGGGGGAAAAATGCCTAAAATTATTCTTGTGCCTCTCTTCTTTTCAAAGTGAAATGTTGACTTGGCAGGTGTTGGTTTTTGGTTTATGAATAAGTAAACATTTTTTTGCAAACGTCGTCCCATACTAAAATGTTCCAAGGATCTGTGATACCTACACAGTTTGTGCTTTGGGCCAAACCCATCCTCGAGGCCACAGAGCCAATATGGATGTATTGACAGCACAGAGAGGTGAGTTCCATTTCATTTCACATCAGCTATCTGACTGAAAACCGGAGCTGTTCTAGAGGCAAAGATTTTCCACTCAGCTTATAGTCACTGTCAAATGTTGAGTACTTGTTAAAAGTTGGCTAAAATGACATCTTTTAAGTCTTTTAAAAGCATGACACACAGATAAATCATTTTACATATAGGACTGGATATTGATCCTCTGTGCTCTGACTGTAGTACACAATAAATGAATAAAAAAAAAATAAATTCTAGTCTCTGAGATGCCTGTATTGTTTATATATATATATATATATATATAAAAAGATAAAATAAATCATGTCTTCCCAGCTTTCAAAGCAAGCTATATCTAATACTGGAAACAATAACCGGTGCTCAGCTTCCAGCAAAACATTTATTTATTTACCTGTGGTTGTTTGGACCCCTAAAAGCTCAAATATGTATTCCTTATTTTAAGGATATATTGTAGACAGTACACAAAAGGTCTTCTATTTTGTTCTTGACTTATATTCATGCGTAGTCTGGTCCGTGCCAAGCTGCAATATCTAAATATGCTTATTGTTAATCAGATCTTCTTTGACCTGGGATAAATGGCTAGATTAGAGCACGTATGTGTGTTCAAGGAAGCTTGTTATCGTTTCTTATCTGTGCCACAAGGCGGTTTTAATGGTAACCCTGTTACAAATGTGTCTGAAATATCCGCGGGCACAACTGGTCACGGCTCTGTGGTGTTGCAGAATGGCTCTTCAAACTGCAGACCCATCCCCTGCCTGCCAAGGCCCATGGTGGGTCAGTAAACAAAGGCCCTCTGGGTCTCTGACTGCTGGTCCAGCAGAGAAGACACAGACATGTCCCCAGGCTGAAGAGGACTGAGATTACAGCTTTAACTCTGAAAGCCTCCATGAGGTGTTTATATGTCCTGCCCATCTGCCATTATGTCCCAATTTCTGCTACAGCGACACCATTTAATTTTTGTTTGGGTTTTGAGTACTCTGTAGTACCATTAGGAAGGACCAAATAACAACCAATGTTGTGTTTATCACAAAATCACCCAAATTCTTCTCAATGGTCTGTTTTTAGCTGAGATTTTTTGCGTGTTTCTGCTGCCTGGCTGTCTTTGATGATATTATGGAGTTGTGTGGAGTGGGGGTTAATTGCGGCCCAACCTCCTCTTAGATGTAGGTCTATTATTGTGTACTTACAGAGCCACAGTAATTGTGCATCATCTACAAAACAAGCTTTACCAATGGCAAGTTATAAAAGACTTCATCTGTGGGTGTTTCCCACCTGGAACTCACATGACCAGGGTCTGTTAATGACTTGTACTTGAAGGAATCTGTTTTTGATCCTGTTTTCCTTCCCCAGCATCATTGGGAATCAGCTTCTTAGACCCGATGAGGGGTGAGACACCTTCAAGAAACCCCACAAGTCCAATTACCTGGCTGAGCCTTGACAGACATTAACTGTGCTTCTCCTAATACACAGTTTTCAGGTTTACTATAAGACTGTTTTACAACATGGTACTGTACGTCAGAGGCAAAACATTTCTGAGGACATTTCTTGGTTCACAATCATACCTGATTTGTCATTGTCATGTTAATACGACAGTGTTTCCATGCCATCTCGATGTGTGCAGAAGTTAGTTTGACATGAATTAGTCTTCTGAGGTTTATCTTTATTAGTCTGATCTAGTGTCCTACTGTGGACAGGATGGTAAATAAGTGAAAGGTTTCTTAAAAACATAAAGCCTTTGCTCCACTAAATGCCCCACTCACGTATTGTAGCCTACAACATTTACTGTAAAGATCAAGGTTCTCTTCAGGTTATCCTCTGGTAAAATATGATTATTTGTGGGCCTTGATGGGACTCTAAGGCTATTTGATGTTGCTTACATTTTTATCCATTAATGAGATATAATTTAGAGAAATGCATTCTGGTGTTCTGGGTAAGGAATGCATTTTTATGTTCTGCTGTTGCCCTGCTGTTATCCAATACTCCATTTACATGTCTTTGTATGAATGTGCACTGTATCATGATGCAGCGCGTGCTATTTAGGCTAATGGGGAAAGCATCTATGCACACTAATTAGGTAGAAAAGTGACCTGTAGTTGCCCTGTATGAAGACATTAGCCATCCATACCACTAGAGCATGCAGGCAGCTGGCAGAACATTTCAAACACTCTCCAAGTCCAAGGACTCTCACATTGATTAAAAATCCCAGGATTGTCTTTTTCTCTTTAAGACTGTCCAAGCTGCCTCTTAACTACCAGCTTCACCTTAGAATTATCTGAAATAGATCAAGCAGTATCTATTTTTTTTACAAGGCTTTGCCACGAGGGACGGCATTTATAGCCTTTCCCAAATAGACTTCAATTGAATGCTAAATAGCAACTGTCGGCAGAATGCTCATTTTCATCCTCCAAAGAGTTATAATTGGCATCTTCTAAAGCGTTCAGCGAGGAAGACTCTATTATAGCAAACATCTGCAGTTTACACCACACCTACTCGCTCACTTCCGTGGTCCTGTCTTTGCCAGCTGCATCCTTACCTTACTGAGCATCAAGAGCACAGATTTCTTTCCAGCTTCTTTGTAGGTGAAGAGGTCTTGACTGTGTTCTCAGGCTAATGAATGCTGTGTATTGGTGAGAGGCCCCTCATAGTTTTCCGCGACAGATTAACCCAATTGCGTTTTTTGTTTTTAACTGGGTGCCAGATCACTGTGAGTCATCTCCTCTTTGGTGTTCAGCTGCCTTGCTTCCAATATAATCTCAGTGAGAAAGCTGCAGTTAACACCTGGTGCTATAATAGGTGCACTTTACTTTCTAATCACCCATACTTACAAGGAAATGATGCATATCCAAGAAGGGGGCTTTTGTCTTTTTTTGCTGCAGGCTTGGGACTCATAAGGATTTTTTTTTATTCTCAATTCTGCAATTTTTATATGAAATTTGTGATAGTATATGAAATGATTAAAGTCAGTCAGTCAGTCATTTTCTATACCCGTTTAGTCCTGTTAGGGGTCACAGGGTTCTGCTGGAGCCTATCCCAGCTGTCATCGGGCGAGAGGCAGGGGTACACCCTGGACAGGTCGCCAGTCCATCGCAGGGCCAACATTCACACTCACATGCACACCTACGGCCAATTTAGAATCACCAATTAACCTAATGAGCATGTCTTTGGATGGTGGGAGGAAGCTGGAGAACCTGGAGAGAACCCATGCAGACACAGGTAGAACATCCAAAACTCCACACAGAAAGGCCAGCCGGCCAATGGATTCGAACCGGTGACCTTCTTGCTGTGAGGCATCAGTGCTAACCAACTCACCACTGTGCCGCCCGAAATGATTAAAGTAAATTCCGTATTTTCCATAAGTCAGATTGATTTATTGTTTTTCTAGAAAATTCATGTGAACAACTCAAGACAACAACTTGGAAAATGAAATGTTGTGCCATGACTTGCTGAGTTGTTGACCTGTGAGCAGGAACATGGCAGTTACAGTGCTGTCATTTGCAATCTCACATTAAAGTATCATAACAGTCATTTCTAACACATTTCAAAAGATGGTTGATGTTTACTGATGCTGAAATATCCTGATATTCTCATGGATGGATAGGATTTCACTGTGTGACCTAGGACTGGAAATTCAGTCACATTATATTGATGATAACCAGTGTCAGTTTGTGGATTATCTCTGTCACTGTGTTCCTCATTCTTTCTCTGGTTGTCCAGTGACTCCAAGCAAATACTAGTGACTTTGGTCCAGTCCATAGTGTAGCTAGTTTTAAATCCAGACAGCAAACATTTGTTTCTTCCAGTCTCTTTTCCATGAGGTCTGGCCTTTTTTGTGTCCAAGCAGTGATCTTTAAGTTGTGAATTGTTTTGTGGCAAGTAATAAGCAGACTTGCATATTTTATTTTTCATTTCATCCATGGAATCAATCTTTCTGGTATCAGTTAGATGATGTACACTCAGTAGCACACAGATTCAATGTGTCATCTTGGAGAATTGACTTCCTTAGCTCTTCTGTTTGATTAGAAGAGTCCTTGTTCAGTCCTGATTATTTCAGCAGTCCAATCTCAAATGTATAATCTTCCAGTATATGTGTGAACACTGAGAACACATTTGCGTGATCTGATCTCAGACCACATTTGGAGGTGGTCAAGGACAAGTGGCACCAATAACATGCATTAAACTGTTAATGGCAGAAAAATAAAGAACCCACAACTTTTATCAGTGATTTATTCATTTATGTTTTGTTATTTGCATGCTTGTGCATTTCCCTTTAATTTCAACTTATCTCAGGTTCCCATCTCATGGTTAACTTAAGCTGGCGCAGTTGAGCTGCACTAGGGACAGCCTCTTTAAGCCAAAGGTTAAAGAGCCACGAGACCAAAGCCTGTCCCTGGAGGCCGTCCAGCAACTGGTCAGAGCCAAGAACAGTGAAAACCAGTTTAAATCCAGCCTCCCAACACCCTGGCCCTTTCCGACATTGGATGTTTTTGTCATGGTGTAATTAGCCCTTGATGAATGATTATAATTTGCATACAAGTCAGTAATGTCACCCATGGAGAATGATCTCCACGGATGATTTGTAGTTGGCGCTTCTGAGGGAGATCTGATGGCCTTGAATTGCTAATTTATCATCCTCATGTTGCTCACTCACTATCCTTTTGTTCCAAAAAATCTGGACTGAGTTCTGCTGTGATGACATGAAAACTTAATCTCTGGCCATTATTTGAAGATGAGTCAGGTCCCTTGTTAATCATGTGTCACCACCATCTCTTGTGTAATTAATAATGGAACTTCATCTCTGTTTACTGGTTAGCAAACAGCTCATGGCACTGAATATCACACTCATCAACGGATTATATAACAGGATATTTGATTACAAAATGATAATATTTTGTTAATGCAGAGCAGAGACCCTTCATTGATGTGTATTTGAGATAGTGAGACAGTACGAAATAAAAATCCTGATTTGGACTGAAGGTCATGTATTTTTCACTTTATAAAGCCGTCATATTCATGCCAGCTCTATACATCCCAGAGTTACATTCTTAGCAATGATATAAGACCAATTTTCAGTGTCATGCTTTTGTAATTTCCTGCTTTTCTTTTTTTTTTAATTATTTGTAGACAGCAGTGAAACCATACTCTCCTTTCTGCTCTGCTTTTGTCTCTGCAAACTGAGGAAAATGCGTGGCTCTTCAGCGGCTAAGTGTCCAATATGGTCTTATCCCCGACATCCCTGCCCCCAGCCTCAAGCTCTCCCTGGGTAATCACAAAGCATTGCGCCAGTCCTACAATACTTTCAGGGAGAATGTCATGGAGGCATTCACATCGCACGCCTCTTCCATTTCAGCTGGCTTCTTTTAGTGCACAGAAGCAGCCCCTCTGTTGGGAAACATGCGTAAAACCTGTAAATGCAATGTTTGCTATCTATAGCCTCTGTCAATGACTGCTTCTGCTGTGTATTTATCTACCTCGCTATAACCATCTGTGACTGTGCAGTTAAAGACAGAGTGCTTGCCATTCTGCCACTGCCCAGCGTTATTAAAACTCATATTTTATTTTATTTGCATATGTGTTTTTAATTATTTAGTTAAATTTCCACTGTGATATGAGATGTATAGTAATATTTTATCCGTCTTCAATATGCATTGTATAAAACTGCATCTTTAGTGAAGAATATAATAATACAAGGGAATATAAATCACAAAATATTGCAGGTTTGTGTGACCTGTATTTTAATTTAATTATACAGCTTATGTCACAGAGGAGAAATTGCATATCTTTTATATAACAGCTACAGACAGATGGAGGGATATCCAAGCGCTTTACCCCGCAGAGGAAATGAAAGAACACAGAGGCATTTCCTGTGATCTCCTGTCATGTCCTGACGTCAGGATGAAGAGGCGCATTACTCAATCCCTGGTCGCTCTGTCGACGTCTGGTCACAGATGTGCGGACCGGGCCATTGTAGCTGGTGTAATCTCTGGTTGTGGCTTTAATCCCACAGGTTCCCACGCCACACCACAGGCGAGCTGCTTCTGTCTGTTTGAACTGCAGTGAACTTATAAATCCAGTCCGCTGCTCTAGATTTAGGCACTCGCTGTCAGAGGGAGGAGATTATGGCAGCACCAACAGCCACAGTTACACAATACGCCGTCGTTGCTGTTATTATAATTCCGAGGGCTGTTCGGAAATTACATTATATCCTTCTTACTAGTTTAGTATGCTTTATCTTTATCTGAATGGCACATCAGTATATGGACAAGACCAATACAGTGGCAACAACACAATTCTATGCAGTGGATCGAAAAACAAATAAACCATTAAAGATGCATTAAATTATATTTTCAGTTCAACTTAAAGGACCATCTGTAATGCGGAGTCCAGTAAAACAACTGCATGTTAATTGCTAAATTAGAAGTTGGAGCAAGTTAGCAGCTAGCTAGAGAATCAGATGACGCATTAAGCAGCTAGTGAGTGAGCTCCATCTCTCAGGAGAAAAGAGTGAATATTTGGCTTTCAACATGTCTGAAACGTGGCTCCAGAATGCTTTTGTTTTTCAGCTTTCATGACTTTTGCTTAAATGTCCACTAGGGTTTTGTTTGCAGACAGCTTTAATGCCCCCAGCTGGCCAAAAAAGTAAAAGAAAAAAAGCCTTAAAGAATTTAAATGACAGACCAACCGGTCAGTTTAAGTGATGTGCATGCACTTCTCCGGTATTCTGGCTGTGGATGACAGACAAATGAAGTTATCTGTGGAAGAGGCCAATCCTCAGCCAACTGTTTAAATATTGAAAGAGCTACAGAAAGGCAGGCTGTCCTCTGTGGACAAAAAGACCATCATGACAGGTTTATATTTGCAGTAGGACTCAGTCCGTCACATTCAACAACAGCCTTCCTGCATGTTCTACATCTCCTTCACTTTTCATTAACTGTGGCTACAAACTGCTGGCAGACAGACTTTTTGGCCTGTTGGATTCCCATACTTGTGAAACAAAAAAATAAATAAACAAAAAACAGTAAAATAATATGGGATGCCTGTATTTATTACTGTGGCATTGACCTTTCCCTGCTTTTATCTCTTCTGGCTGGACACACTGTGGTAGCAATACTCCAATCTGCCAGGGCAGCCAGGAGCTGAATAAAAGCTCAGCTCTTGTAATGATCTCTGGGCTCTGAGGCAACTGGGCTTTTCTGCCGTTCCTCTGTTCCACTCTTTTAGCCTCAGGCTCTGTGTGTGTGTGTGTCAGTGACAGAGAAGTGTGCGTGGTGTGTGTGTGGCACATATACACTAAACCAGCTACCCCCTGCCTGTGATTGATAATGCGCCTCATTATTTGTGCCATTTCATCTGAGGCTTCCAGGGAAAGCTTCAAGCTGCGACTGTCTGTCTGCTTGGAATACCTGCTAATGACGGTGCACGCTCTCCCAACCCCCACCGTCCCAACACTGGCCAACGACTCAGCAAGCACAACCTTGACTTGCGAAGCGGCACATAAAGACATGCACTCATTTGGACACATGCAGATCATTCACTGCTGAATATTCCATCTGAGAAATACGTATTAATATTTCTGCTATAGCTTTCACAAGTGGCCCGATCTGATTTGTAGCTCTGCCAAATTCTCTTTTTGCAGCTGCGCTACACTGTACTCATCTGAGATACAAGTGGTGAATAAGTGGTGAATAATGTCCCTGTGCTGTGTAGTTAGATACTAAATTAAAAGACAAAATACTTTGCTACAGCCATTAAACCCAATGACATTGTTATACAACGATCAGGCATAAGATTATGACCTAATATTATGCAGGTCCTTCTTGTGCCTCCAAAACAGTTGTGACTCATCAGAGAATGGACATGGACCTTCTGAGGGTGTCCTGTGGAGTCTGGTAACTGGATGTTGTTAGTGGATCATCCCACAGATACTTAATCAGTTTGGGATCTAGTGAATTTGGAGGCCAGGTCAACACCTTGTGCTGTTCGTCATGTTTTTTTTTTGTTTGTTTGTTTTTTGTTGTTGTTGGTCCAAAAATTTCCAAGCAGAACATTGTATTGCCACAAAATAGTCCGTGTTATTTACTTCTTCTGTCATAATGGTGTGGCTGGTCGATGGCTGGTAGTTAAGATGTGTTAGGTTTAGGAGAGCACTGTGGTTTGGGATGCTTTGGGCACTTTAGGGTTCTACGGTTATGGGATGTTTGTTTTGCCAAATAAGAATGAACACATGGTTACTGTTCAGGAATGACTAGGGCCATTTTTAAAGAATCCAATATTGACAGTCAGTTGGTGAACAGCAGTCCCTTTTAATAGAGTGGGTATCAATCCCTATCCTCCTCTCAACACTGACTTTACCCATTATTAACATGGGTGCCACAGTGGCTTGACCCTTTCACGTAAGCTAATGATTTGTGGGGTACTTGGTGGAATTACTGATCTTCAATCTTTTATATTTGTTTTAAATGTACCTGCAGGGGATATTTTTCAAGTTTCTATTAATCATATCAACATCCCAGCTACTTAGAAAGCTCTGCGCTAAGTTCATAACTCCGTTCACAATCGCATTAAGTGCTGATAACTTTGTCCTTGTCGAGGTAACCATCTTAAGTTGAACTTTCCTGCAACAAACCATTTTTCCTGAATGTTACACCCATATAACATTGGAGTCACAGTCTGTCACAGAGACGGACACAGCCAGTGAACATGTACAGTTCTGAGGCTGAAAGAAGACCCATTTCTGTTATCTCCTGTAGACTCAGGTCTCTGGTCTTTTCAGTTCAGACACACGGGGACACTTCAAACGAAAAACTCCCTCATGGAGAGGAGTTTTTGCACAATGATGTAATATAAGTGCATCACTTGTGCAGGCGTAGAGTCAGCAGGACTCAGCAAGAGGCAGGATATGGCTAAGGAAGTGAGGTCGGAGCTGCAGTGTGGCTCTGGAAGGGGGTCTGAATGGCAGGAACAAAGAGGAGATGGCGATAAGGGAGCAGGAAGACGATACTTTGAGAATCCTGTCTCAACTCTGACTTTTGTCAGCCACACAGGGAGGCAGAAGAGAGATGGTCTCTGAATGTCATTCTCCAAAGTAATCAAACCCTTTATAAATTATTAAACAGTCCTCTGGTTTCTAATACCAAGTCTGTACACATAACCACACACAATGGTATACGTGGGAGGTGTTGCTGCAGTACACAAATCTTTGTTGTTTTGGGGCTGGTAGCACAAGTCTATGATACGGGAGTTACTGACATAGTGAAGACTTTGTGGATTCTCCAGAAAACATTGGGACATTGTTTCCTCTGCATAGATCAAGAAATTACTTAATGAGCAAAATCTCAGAGGATCGGAGTGAGATGCCAAACCATGTTAAAACTTGGTAACAAAAAAGACCATGCTGTTTGTAGAGGTGTGGCACCAAGGTGTGGACTCTTTATGGAAAGAGAAGACATGAGTCAAAGTGTGGCCTCATTTGGGAAACATGGTGTTTCTACTACAATTTGGGCTTGTATGGCTGCCTTTTCAAATCCTAAACTTTGGGCACTGTGTGCTAAAAAGAGGACTTAACATCTCTCACACACTTTTTTTCTACTCAAATCATTTTATTTCAAATCAAATGGGCAGAAGCACAGATCTGGGAGAACAAAAACATATGTAAATGTCCAAATACTTACAGTCTGGCCTGAACTGGATTGTGTAGTAGAAAGCAGCAGAACTGGAGAACTACAGAGCTGGACTGAAGCACAGATAATGGCAAAGCTGAAAGTGAAGCTGAGTGAGTAGAGGCTGCTCTTGTCTTTGGATCAGCTAGGTTTCAAAGTCCTACATCCCCCCTCCCTCGTGTCCATAATTACAGTCTTCAGAACACCAATAAGCAGGACACTGCTGATCATTTCTGTTTCATCCACTGCTGTGAGATATCAAAGTTGCTTTTTGTTATATTAGCTCCCAAATGCCAAAAGCTTGGAGCCCTGGATCAGCTGAGTTGCTTTTGATAGGCAAAGAGAGGCTAGACCTTCATGGCGGTGGTGACTGCCAGAAATCATCTCAGGGGAGTTTTCTCTGCTCTGCTACTGCCAATAGCTGTGTTTGTAAACCAATGATTGAGGATGGAAGTAATTAGAGAGTTTATACATCTTTATACATCTTTGTTCATGTACATGTACAAGTCACTGTGATGTCTTTGACTTAACATGCTTAAACACTTTATCACACTGGCACAATAACAGTTATCCATTTGTAAAAAGAAGGCAGAGAAACTTTAATGAATAACCAAAAAACATGTCATCAGAACATCAAGCAAAGCCAGTGATTTTAAGGGTTGGTGACATTTAGAAATACACAGGATAAGATGTTACAATCCCTTGTGCTGAAATCCCAGGCAAAACATGTTTACAGCCCCTGTTCGACTAAGAGGCCCTACCAAGCCTACAGTCATGTAATATGACCAATAACCTATATTCTACCTAGGCTAACTAGAAGCTGCTGGCTTGTAAGCCCATTGAGCAGCAGAGGATACCTCAAACATTGTAAAACATACCTAACTAAACGCTGCTGGCTTGTATGGCCCGCTCAGCAGCAAACCATGGCTACCATAAGAACATGATCTGAACAACAGCAGTATGCAGCATATCATTGGGGTTTTCAAGTGGGCACCTCCCTTCACTGATGTTTCGTTAAGTTAGGCCCACGACACCTCAAGAAGGCTTAACAGTGATTTCCAGCGTCCTGGAATCACCCCCCTCCACACCGCCACTACACAACCCTTTCTTCCTCACCACTCGATGTCTATCAACAACTAGTATGGAAACTAATAACCACGAACCAAACAAACAAATCCGTAACAAACAAACAAATCTACCATGCTCCGCTCCGTTGATGCAAGCTGAAGCACTTAACCAACAAATCTGTAACAAGCAAACAAATCTACCATGCTTCGCTCCGCTGATGCAAGCTGAAGCAACAAACAAATCAACTGGGGCCTACATGCGGCCTACATGGGGCCTACATGCGGCCTACATGGGGCCTACATGCGGCCTACATGGGGCCTACATCCTTACCTTAGTTAGCTCCCCAGCTAGCATGCTTCCTGCGCACCCATAACCAGTCACTGGCTCTCTCTGCTGCCCGGGACATATTGCTAACCGCAGTCCTCTGGCTTCTTCCTCGTATGCCCAGCTCACTCAGCAGAGCAATGACTGACTTTACCACAAATCCATGGCAGCCCACTTCTACCGGGCGGACATAAGCCTTCCATCCATTTTGCTCTGCATCTGCTGCTAACTCTGCATACTTAGCTCTTTTTCTCTCGTTAGCCTCCTCAACTCTATCCTCCCACGGGACAGTCAGCTCTATGAAATAGACTACTTTCTCTAGCTCAGACCACAACAGCAGATCTGCCGTAGTCGAGTGCTAGCTATCTCACCTGGGACAACCAGTTGGCTATTTAAGTCCGCCCTCATCTCCCAGGCTCCTCCTACCTTTAGCTGTCCCGTGTTATGCCTGAAGCCTGCTCCTCTAGCCTTTTCTCCCTCCCGTACAAACTTAATACATCTATTCTCTCTGTTAACGGCCACGGAATTTACATTCACCCGTTTTTCCTCTATTGCAGCTGCTAAGCATTTCAATACCTGATTGTGACGCCAGGCATAACGTCCTTGGGAGAGACTAACCTTACAACCTGTCAGAATATGACTAAGCGTGCAGACACAAGTGCACGCAAGTGATAATACACTGATTAACTAAAGCACATTGTGTACACTGTACACTTTCATAATGTCTCTGAATCATGGACTCTACAAGACCTCTAAAGGTGTTCCGCTGTATTTGGCACCAAGACATTAGCAACAGATCCTCCATGTCCTCTAAGATGAACATTGAAGCTGCTACACACCAGACTAATTCGAGCACATTCTCCAGCATGTGATGATTTGTCTGTAGATGCTCCAAAGTTTAGCTGTTTTAGAGATGTTTTGAACTAGTCAGTCCCGAGTTGCTGAGGTCTATAGAACTGCCTACTTTACCTACATCCACTATGCTGAGTAATCAGCTTTTCACGTACTTGCTAAAATGCACTAGACTAAAACATGCTCTGTGAGTGGCTATAATGTATGGTTCTTTGGTGCATGTATTTAGAATCCCTGTATGCAAAATGTTATTTTCTTCTCACAGAACTTTAAGGTTGTAGTACATGTAGCAAAGCTGCTAATGGCTTGTAACTAGGGATGTGCGATATTTTATTGCTTACGGCACAACATTCCCCACGGTAAGAATATGTCATCCCGCGATAAAAACGATTTATGACCCATTGATGACCCACTGATGACGTATATATGTGTGCTACACACACGCTCGCAACCCAACACATATGGAATATTGACAAACTGACAATTGCGGAAGGTGGAGCAGATACGCTGGGCAGCGAGGAGCTCGTTCCTAAACGAGGCTCCACCTCCATTATCTGGTTTGGTTTTAACCCCTTAACGCCTGAATTGATTTTTCAATTATATATAAATATAAATATTTGTATTTTTGCTTACCACTCCGGCTGGTCCTACGAGAAACTAGTGCTTGTAAAAGGTTCCTAGGAATTTTTGAATCTGCACAAACTGACATTGGAGTATTACACGGGTTATTTCGGGTGCAGTCTGAACGGAAACAGTGCGTCACGAATTCGCGACATGAAGGGTTTCAAAAGTCTGATGTGGTGCAGCAAATTACAACATGCAATGTTTGCAAACAAATAGTGCATAAAAAGGACAGTAACACCTCAAACACAAGCTCAAACCAGAATATGAAGAAAGCCAGAAAATGCACAAGGATGCAGAAGCAGCGTCGACTTCATCCAAAGAGTCCGGTAAAACAACAACTCAGATAAAACTTGCTGATGCATTATAGTCAAAAAGATTAGGCTGAATTGGTGTTTACTTATCGTCATTTTTATCGTTACTGTGATAAATACCAGAAATTATCGGGATCAATTTTTTTTGTCCATATCGCCCATCCCTGCTTGTCATACATGAGCATTATTGCTAGCGATAATGTATCCCTGACTGAAACCCCATTCCCTTCAAACCATGTAGGTCCCTCTCACACAGGAGATGTTACCTCCATAGTCAAAGGTTCTTCTCTCGGGCTTGACGTAAGAGGATAAACATGTTAGGAGTCACTTTTCAATTTGCCTTTTGCTCCTTCCGCCATCTGCCGCTGGCAGAAAACTCTGACAGCTTTCACTCCATCTGCACTGGCACAACAGCAGATCTCTGTCCTTTTTGTGCCGTACGGCAATCCAACAGATTTCCAGCCAAATCTGATGTGGTGGCACACAAAAAGTGAAAATGCAATGCGTAGCTGAGTGGCTGCCAGACCCCCTCTCAGTGGTGGTCTCATTTGTTTCTGCTAATTATACTAATTTCTCTAAATGACTTATTGATGTGAAAGACTCTACATAACCCCCTTAAATAGTTTGCCTGAACTGTTGTTCTTTTTAAATAGATTACATTGATTGTATACTACTGTTGGACTGATGTACTGAACTGGGTTTTTCTGTGTAGCACAATCACAAGTCATATACTGACATTAGACAAACGCAGTCCCCTTCTCTTTGGTGGTTCAGTCACTTAATGAAATGTTGCCATATGCATGGGCATTGTGTATTGACTTCACTCTCTATTACTGCTGGAAAGAATGCAGTAATAAGCTCTTATCTCATTTGACGTACACTGCAGTGTGTTAGTACTTTAGTTAAGTGATCCTAGGAATGTACTCTGGCATGTGTATAATGGCCACTAAATATTCTCTCAGATGCATCGCCCCTCAGATGAACATTTCTGTTGTGAATAATTGCCGCTGACACATGCAGGCGGCGGTAGAGAAGGCAGGCACGATCAGCGTGATGCAAAGCAAACAGAGCGTCAACAACAAAATTGAGCGGTCGCAAACACCACCACGGCTCTCATCACCGCAACGTCACTGGCCTCTTTTTACAAAGCGCCTCAAAATAGGCCCAGAAGATAACTGATGTCTCGTGCGCGCTCCTCTTTGTGAAGCTGCTGCCGTTACACTGGCAGGCTGATGTTGATACGTCTGATGCTGTCATCTGTGAGCCGCGGAGATGATAGATTTAGATCAGCCATCCTCTTTTATAATCCATGTTCTTTAATGTAGCAGCCGTTAGCAGCGCACGTCTTCTTTCTTTCATGTGGTTCTAACTTCCCTGTGGTCACAGATGTAATGAGGAATAATATCTGTGCAGTATGCTGGCACATATTAAATACCCTCCTGGGGGCTTGAAGGTATTAGTGTCCACACCTCAAATCATGGTTACAATATTCTGTGGAAATTCTGCCACTGCTTCATATTATACCACAGAAAATTAAAATGCTAAAGCCATTAATACCCAGCTATTAATTAACTTATCACATCTCAGTATGTGCATGGTGCAACGTTATAGCTTGTCTTTTATCAAATGATAGATAGGAAGGTCGTTTGGCAGCAGAAAAACCTTAATTATTCCCTATCTCACTGTATGTTCAGAATTGTGGCATTTCAGATTGATGCAGCATGACAAGAGGTATGCTTTTTGGTGCTTGGTGCCTACATTACTATCCATCAACAGATGTACAGTAATTCAGGCATGCCATACTAGCCCAGAGCTACTAGCCTCAAGCAACTGAGAACCGCAGGCTGCTCTTTTTTCCCTTTAACACTCATAGTCTTCAGTCACAACTGTTAAATTATTTAAAAATTTGAACTTTGAAGTTGATGAAAGGCAATCATTTATTCATTAAAATGATCAGGTGCTGCCCTGCCTCACCTGTCCAGTTAAAGCTGCATTAATTAGCTATGTTTATGTATCTGGTGGCAGAGCACGCTGAAAGCAGAAACCCTGTGCCAGGTTTGTAAAATTTCCACTGTTGGTTGGAGTGGAGTGGAGAGATGGGAGCAGGGCATGTGAATGGATAGCTAGTGCACCAGCAGTTTTTGGTTTTGCTTTGTGACTAGGGCTCAGGCTAAAAACACAGACTAGATGGCATGCATGGTGAACAGTCAGATATCACTTAGTTTAATGGCATATCAATTACATTATGTTGTCTAGTGATTCTGTTGTTGTCGTACTAAATCCTTATGGGAGCCCACGCTTGTTTTTAGGTCAAAGGGTGCAACTCCAAGCAAGGTCATGAGCCTTTGCTGTTAAAGTCCAAGTCAATTTGCAAGTATTCTTTGATTATATATATATACAGTATAATGTTCTTCAGTGCTCTCTACTTTATTGCAACTTGGGTTTTCACCGGTTGCTTTTTATGAACAGAGCTGCCAGTGTAGTTCACTGTATGCACTATAAAACAAAAAGAGAAAGGGCCAGAGGGCTTGGGTTTCAGTGTGTTGTCCTGTGGTGAAAAATCTAAAAGATAAAAACATGTCAGAAGAGACTGTGAAGAACTCAAAAGAGGAAAAGCTGCACCACAAAGCCAACATCCCTGTATTGTATTTGTACACTGTTTACACACTGTACTGATTTGGTTGAACGACGGCTGACAATCGACCGGCAGTGGTGCCAGATACCTAGCAAAACAGATAATGGTCAGTTACATGCCCTCAGAGCAATCCTGATAGTGGGTGGCTATTGTCAGGGATTTGATTTCAACTCATGGTGAACCCACATATTTAGGCTGACATATAAAAATATGATAATCAGTCTAGGCCAAATTGAGAATAAAGATTTTCTTTTGTTTTACGGTCACTGGTAAAATTAAAACCATAAAATACACTCAAGCCCAAGTTTGTGGGACCATGGGATTCACTGAATGAAATCCTGGGGTTTGATTTACACTTAATGTACCAACTGAGCACTCATTCACTTTCTCTTTGTTATTAATACAAAGAAATGTGGACAACTTAATGATTGTGGCATTTATTTCAAGAAACTGACATATTACACTGTTCCTTCCTTCTTTGAAGTTGCGAGGTTATTGTGTACAGCACTTGTGAGCATCTCCAGAATGTTCTTATATTTTATTGATTTGGTTTCTTGCTTGTACTGGGTTGTGGGTTGACAGGTTGTGATTACATACTGTCAGAGGTGGACAGAGTACACACCTTCACTACTTGAGTAAAAGTACAGATACTCCTTGTCAAATATTACTCCAATACAAGTAAAAGTATTGGAGATACAGGAAAGGAAAGGAAATACAGGAAAGGAAAGTAGCTTTATTGTCATTATGCAATCCACTCTACAATCCACAGCCTCACTCTCTCTCTCTTTCACTCTTTATACAATTACGTTTAAAATGTTCATCAGCAATTTAACAAATATTTAGCTGGCTAACGTCAGTAGCTACTTTGCATACCGCTAGGTGCCTTTTCAGGTTGGAAGATATAACGTAATATAATTTATTCGCGGTAAGCACAACAAACATTTAAACTGAAAGGAATCACTTTTTGTGGCAAAAATCTCAAACATGCGTTTGAGGTGAGACACAGGTGCTCGATGGGAGTTTCTCCAGGTGTTTCTCCAGTTTCTTCCTGCATTGTATGGATTGTATGGCATGGCGTAGTGAATCAGCGAATCAGCAGAAACAGTTTATTTTCTCAGAATTTTGAAAAAATAAATATATAAAACGAAAAAATAATCAGCTGACGTAAGCTCAGAAGTAGCGTAGCAAAGTAAAAAGTACAATATTTGTCTTTCAAATGTAGTGGAGTGAAAGTAAAAGTATCCCCCAAAAATAATACTCAAGTAAAGTACAGATACTCAAAAACTGTACTTATGTACTGTACTCAAGTAAATTCACTTCGTTACTGTCCAGTAGAGATGGGCGATATGGACTAAAAAATGTATCCCGATAATTTCTGCTATTTATCACGGTGACGATAAACATGACGATAAATAAACACCAATTTAGCCTAATCCTTTTGACTGTAGTGCATTGATTGAAGTTTCGTTTCGTTTTTTTGTTTCGTTTTGTATGTTTGTTTGTTTTTTACCGGAGGCTTTGGATAAAGTCGACGCTGCTTCTTGCGCATTTTCTTCATATTCTGGTTTGAGCTGTGTTTTAGTGACGTTACTGTCCTTTGTATGCACTATTTGTTTGCAAACCTTGCATGTTGTAAATTGCTGCTCTGCATCAGACTTTTAAAACCAAACCCGTTCCAGATAATGTAGGTGGAACCCCGTCTAGTAACGAGCTCCACGTTCCCCGACGTATCTGCTCTGCCTTCTGTCGTTGTCAATTTGTTAATATGTTCACAGATATTGTAATATTGTATATTAGTATTATATTGTTGGGCTGCGAGCGTGTCACGCACATATATACGTCATCAATGGAAATTTATCGTTTTATCGTGGGATGACATATTCTTACCGTGGGGAATGTTTTTGACGATATATCGTAAACGATAAAATATCACACATCCCTACTGTCCACCACTGCATACGGTTTTAAATTGTATGTAGTATATTAGCTGTGTGTGCAGCCTTAACTTCAAAGTAACTCAGAAGAAGATTATAGATTGTTTAGCTGACTCTACCTTAGTGCACGTGAGAACTGTTCGGGCCAGTTAAGTCATGTGTTTCTGCTTATGTGCTTCTGTTTCCATCTGCCTCTTAACTTCTACTGTTGCTCCAGACCCTTCCCTCATGCCCCAGTGTCTCGCCTTCCTGATTGCTAGCTCCGCTAATTGCTTGTGTATTTGTCTGTGCCTATTCTCTGCCTCTCTCTGTCGGTTCATCTTTGCTCCATGTGAAAAGTGTTCCAGCAGATCTTCGTTTGTAGTCTGAATGTTTCTAGTGTTTGCCAGTATTTTTGGATTATCCCTTTTTTTCATTTATATCTGACTTGTTTGCTTTGATTGGCTTGTCAACCTTTGTACTGACCGTCTTTTGACTGGTGTTGGTGTTAGTAGCTTTGTTTTTGAAGACAAATTTGTACCTTCATTTCCATAGCCCTTTTGTGGGCCTGTTAACACCCTGGCAGAGCCAATTTGAGTTAAAAACTGCTGGTATGCTAGGAAAAGGTGTCTCAAATATCACTTCTCTTACTCCTTCATTTAACTAAATAGTGTCCGTATTTTATGCTAACAATCCTACAGTGCAATGTGCCAGCATGTCCAGCTGCAGGTGTTGATGCAAAATAGTGATGCTTAATAAGTACCTGAAATCTCCTGCTCACTACTAAGTGGACTTGGGAGGTAATGAATGAGTCAGAATTGTGAAAACGGCAGCAGGCCGGACTCAAAATTTGTGTTGATTTACTTACCCCCACGGGTTCCTTGAAATTAACAATTTGTTGAACGCCTTGAAATATTTTTAGTTGACAAACTGCCTCTAACCTGTTAAACTGCCAAATCAATTCATGCCCAGTCACACAAAGCCATGTTTTTACAATCTCATGCCCCAAACCTCTACTGTATTGTTTTCCCACTATGTCACCGCTGGGTTGAAGGAGCATCTTAAGCACCAGGGAGAGCAGTTATCCTCCCAGCACTCAGCTGTAATGGACAATAACTGATGACAACCACTGCATTGTTTTACCCTGATGAACTGCTGTGCAGCAGAGGGCTATTCCTCATCCAATCATCCTGCAATATAAAGCCTAAAGACGAGCTAATTCCTCCAGAGAAAACAGTATGCACAGTATCTAGTGATAATGTAGTTATTATCCAGATATTAGCTTAACTGGTGACAACACATTTTCCATCAGACTCCAGCAGTAGATAGGGTTTATGATGACTAACTGCTTACTCTGATATACAAATGTAATGAAATGAAAGTTTAAATGCCTACTGGGCAAAACCCTATAATCAAAGAATGCACTTCACCCTGATCATTTCCAGGATGAGGAATTACCTTCTTAAAAATGAGCAGGTAGGAATGTCACCAGACTACCAAGATATTTTTGTGCGCAGTAGACGTGCTCTCTCACTTCGTGTGTGTGATATACTTTAGTGCTTTTTCCCCATCATTATCCATATGCTGAGGTCATGTGCCAAAGAATTTATGGAAATCCATTGGGCTTTAAACAAGGGTCCTGTGTCTGCCTCTCCTTGTGGCATTGTATCGCACCGTTTAGTTGGATTTAAGCCAGTTCCATAATGGAATAATTCCATTCATCAGTTTGATGCAAACATTTCATGTCCAGTAATGTGTATACACAGAGAAATTTGCAAAAGAGGTGCCTGCCGAGCCTGCAGGAGAACACCTGAAGTGGTCTCCACTATACTCAGGAGGAACAGGGAGTGTAAGTCATCCACTCTGTGAACATATTTGTCTGGTCCAGGCTGACCCACAAAGTTCAAATTGAGTACAACCTATCCACATAACCGTCTCCACATCCCTGGTTTACACTCCCTCCATCGCTCTCTCTCTCTCTCTCACACACACACACACACACACACACACACACACACACACACACACACACACACTTACACTACCTGCTGGCAGACTGCCCATATTTCTGTTTGGTACTCTGTTAACAGGGGAGGATAATACCATCTTCCAATAAGAGGTTCATTGTTATTCTATTATGTAGATAGTAAATTGAGTCCAATGTGGGTGTAATGTTGTACATTACCTGCCATTGAGTGCTCTATTTATCTGGCTTCTCCGTAACTGACTATTTTTTTTCAGCAGCAGTTGGATTTCACAAATCATTTCATTTTAGGTTCATCTCATGATTTTGAAATATACAGAAAATATTCTTGATTTTTTGTAGTTAAGTATCCGGTATGATGCTTCTCTCAAGAAAAAATATACCTGAATGCTAATGAAGGATTTAAGTCATTGGTTTGGCAGGCCTGTGGTTAAAATGAAAAAACAAAGGATTTTCCTATGAAGACACACACCCATCCGGGTCATGTTATTTCTACTATTATTTTTTACAAGTCTTGCTACAGCAGCATGCGAATGTGTTTGCACAGGCTTTTTATGAGCACTGTTTCAGTACAAGCTCTGTTTGAAGGCGCTCACAGTTCATCACGCTCACTGCAGTGGGTTGCCATATACTTCCTACAGTATGTAGACTATATAAGTAGGATAAGTAATTTGCCCCATATAGTTAAGCATAATGTCATAGCTCGCAGCACCACTAAAATCCTTTCTGCAGGCTCCTCCAACAGGGCCAAGGGTTCTATTAAGAGCAATTAACAGCTGTTTGTGTGTGGGAAGCCAGTGAGGGATCATATCCTTTTAGCTGTAATACAACCGACTGACTAATGGATGATCATCATTAGCATCTTCTCACAGGCTTAGAGATAAGATGGTCCTGCTTTTAGGCCAATCCACTCCTACTTATTACATACATTATTATTATTATTTATTTTTCTCTCTAAAATAATTGGCTCTTACAAAAGCAGTTCTTACAAAAGGAGTCTCTCAGTCACACTATGGGGAGAGTGGGGCAGTAGTGAGCAGATTACATTCATGTATTTTTGCGCTTTCTCTACAGTATATCATGAAGACACAGTATGAATAGTTGTAGGAGCTGAGCTACTATCACTCATGCACATGCACATGCACATGCACAAGCATATGCCACTCACTAGAATTATCGCAGTGGACATGATAAAGCAAAGCATATTCTTTTATGCATGCATTCACACATAATCCAGCAATGATGTTTCATTCTGCAAAGTTGTTGAAACAATTGTAAAACATTACATTTTTATGCCTTGCCATTTTGTTTTTGCTAACACTCCTTTTTACTTTTACTCCACTTTCACACCTTGAAGCTTTGAAATAGTGTCACTTTGACCAATACAAGGGAGAAATGGCAAAAAAACAACAACACTACTTTAACCCTGTCTGGAGTGACAAATGTCATTTCTTGATTTTAAAATTTGGCCCAACTGAATTTGTAATTGAATAGACCTAAACCAGAAAGCATAACCTGTAGCCCAGCTGATCAGCATGATTCAGGATAGAACAGCTCTCTATGACTGTAGCTCTTCCTGGCTCCCAAGCCTCCCAGCTAATAGTAGCTCTTCCTGTTTGTTCTTTTGAAATACAGCTTACTGTTGGTATTTTGTGCAGAGTGTATTTTCCGGCGGGCTCTTGGCAGTCTTTGGCCTCATCCACACATACGAAAATGATCTTTTCCCCCTCCGCTTTCCTTTGTCCACATGGATCCATCTCAACACGTCTCAAAACGCTACTTCAGTAGGTGGCGCTATAGGTGGCGCTATTTCAGTTTCAGAAATTCACCAAAAACGGAGAGGAAGGGGTGGAGCATGCACATAAAGCTTGAGCGCTGTTTACAAATCGGCTTTAGAAGAAACCAAACTCAAGGAGAAATGATATTTCGCCCAAGT
Source organism: Planiliza haematocheilus (assembly GCA_005024645.1). Classification (NCBI taxonomy): domain Eukaryota; kingdom Metazoa; phylum Chordata; class Actinopteri; order Mugiliformes; family Mugilidae; genus Planiliza; species Planiliza haematocheilus. Next base: position 1,928,147 of record SRSE01000430.1, read on the forward strand.
AACCATAATAGGCTCAATATCTTCTCCAGCAGGAACGCGAGCATGTAGTCCACCATTGTTGTTGATGTTGTTATGAGACGTCTCGAAGGATATAAGAGGTGGAAGGCTGCTCGAGGGGTGTGGCGATGGTGGCAATAACATCATCAAAACGCCCATATGCGTTTCTCTCCGTTTTCTCCGGCCACACAAAAATACAGGAGCTGTGTTTTCGAATTTTTTCACCCTGGGACCAGGTTTCAGAAAAGTGCGTTTTAGGGCATTTACAGGATTCGTGTCAATGATTGGCCAAAACGATGCAAAACATCTGTGTTTAAACCAGAAAGCATCTCCATGTGGACAGGCCCGTTGTGGTGGGTTCGAGTGCAACTTTTTGGTCCAGATGAAGGCAACATGAGGCAATGTCACAGATAGTTTCCGCTTTCATTTGTCAAGTTTGGTTTTATTTGCATTAGACAAAATTAATAATTTCACATTCGTACACGAGGATGTTTCTGGAGTGTGTGTGTCTGTAGCCTGTCTTTGATGTTGTCTTGCGGGTGCCTGGGGCTGCTGCACAGAGCCGGTCTCTGCTACCCTCCCCTCACTGCTGGCCCTCTTTGGTTGTGATGTATTGCATTATGTGTAAAGGTTAATTTGATTACACTGATTGGTTTAACAACTGCAGAAGTACCTGACATAGGAGCACTGAATAAAATGAAAACTTGGCTCAAGTCAGCCTTTAGTACAGGCCAAAAAATCATCTGCTCTCCAGCCAAAGGGACTCACAAAGGAGAGGGCAACAGCATTTTAACAGAAAATGAAATATGGAAGAAATCACATTTATTGGCTATTCACACTTTTTGAAGTTAAATTGCATTCCGTTACTTCATGCTTCGAGCGCTCAAGAACTGAAGAACGGCGATTGAAATTTAGAAATGCACTTTAGCTCTTACACCTTAGCCCATATGAACATCTTTGAAATTGCAAGTTGAAACTTGTAATGGAAATTGTAATCTGCTTTTTTATTGTTGTTTTTTTTTTTTGACATGTGAAGGCATGTGGGGTTCTCATAACTAGTGCATTGTGAGATGATTAATGTTGGTTTCCCTGATTTCCTTGAGGTCATGTAATGAAAACCATTTATTGCTAGGCTCGTATCATTTAATTGGCTTGGCTGCAGCTCCTTGCCAATTCATTACTGCTTGCTTGAATTCCGTTTGTCCACACTGCTATCCAAGAATTCTTGCGATTCCCTTTGCTGCTACTGGGAAATCTTCACATTTGCTCCTAGTGTGTAACTTTGCCCACTCTACTAGATTCAAGTGTCTGTGACCCTGTATTTTTATTTATTTATTTTTATTATTATTTTTTTGGACTGAGTTAGATTTTATTTTATTCTAAAATTATGAGGCAATAGACTGCAGGTAAATTTCCCCTGGTGAAATGTCTTTCTATACGGAAGGTTAAGGCGCCTTAGATGAAGAGGAGCTTGAACAAGTGGGACACATAATTCCCTGAAGCCCCATTCTTCTGTGACTATTAAAACTTTATACTTGATTAGAAAACTCAGTGGGTCTAGAAAATGTTAATTATCCTAATCCTTGCCGTGATTGGACTGACAGCTGCTGGAACTCTTGATTATCAGGGAGGAACACGTCTCATAATGTACTGGTACTGCAGTTTTTCTACAAGCACATTTCATTCCTCATCCGGTTGTTTTTCCACCTCATTAGGACTGGCTGTATTGATTTGTGTGTTGGAGAACAAAGCAGAAAGTAATTCAACACAGCGGTAGTATTGTCATTGTGGGAAAATCTCTACAGTAATCTAGTCTGCATCCGCTGGTTATTACTCATACTGAAGCGGAGGACAGGCTTTTTTGTGCTTGTGTGTTCTAGCTAGTCATACCTGCTTCCTAGTCAAGAAGAACACTGGTCATTATAACTTTCCTTCTCTACTACGTTGGCCATTATTCTTATCATTTATTATGCTTTTTTTTTTTATATTAAATTAGTAAACTGAAAATTAGACAGAGCAAGAAACATGAGCTTTGGGAAGATAAAAGGAAGACTAATGGTTCAAATTATTACCCCAAATGATTGCAATGGAATTAGAAAACTACAGGAAATGTCTAGGAATTGATGTGGATTTCTGGCCTGACGGAAAGTCTGGAGTCACTCTATTGAGAACTGATTGTGCTCCAGCAAAGATCTGCTTGGTCAGTCTTATTGTTTTATGATTGTCCTGCTTCATGCAGTGATAGAGGAGATTACATTTGCTGACAGCAAAATGGATCGGTTTAGGACTACCAAATTGCAGGATATTGCAAGGATATTTTTCGTCTCATAATGAAATCCCATTTGCAAGTTACTGACTAATTTTCCTCTAAGAACTGAGTCTGGCTACCCCATCCCAATGGAGTTCAACTTTCTGGCAGTTTTACAACCGTGGGAAGCTTGGCAGTTGATCCCCCAGTCTCTAGACCTGGGAAGGCTGTACATCCCAGGACTATAGGTGGAACACAACTGGTCCAGACGTTGTATTTTTTTTACTACTTTCGGAACTGTCTTAACTCACTTGTAATATAATGCAAAGTGGATAAGACTAATTATAGCATAATCAAGGACTCACGCATTTAAGCTTAAACTGGTTTGCTTTATGCAGTTACTGTAAGCATGTTATGATTCACTTACTTTGTGTTTTTGCTAAAGTTACACTTGGGGAAAATAAAGTTTACATAATCTATTAATACGCACAGCAATCGGTGTATAGTGGTATATATTTGACCAGGTATTCTAAAAAGGAGATGATCTAATTCAGCTGTTAAATCATTATCACTAATCATTAATATCCTGTTGCTGTCCAGTTACGTGATATAATCCAAAACACATTGAAGCTGACACCTGATTAATTAACAGCTAACCTATATTCTCTTTATTAATACACCAAATCAAACAACCCTATTACGCACTTTAATTTGCTTCCATTAAGAGCCATCAGCTTAGGCAACATAGCTCCTTTTCCTATCAATTAGTCAGACATTGTGGGTGTTGTCTGTAACATCCTGTGCTTTCATGCTGCCCTTTTTCATGCTCCTCCGTTTGAACAAAGAGGGTCATGCACTGAGGACCCATCCATTAGGTGGAAGATAAGGCAGGGGTGCTGCTGTTTGTGACACAGTGTTCACTAATACTCAGGGGGATAGTATTTTTAGTCTTTAGACCTTGAAAGATTATATGATAGGCTGAGATTTGGTAGGAATAATCTTACCAGAATATGAAACATAGATATCATATTTCCATCAAGTTCTCAGTACTTTCAGATTTGTCTGGTTCCCTTTTAGATTGCTACACGCGTTTATGCTGCAGTGGTTTACTGCATCAACTAGCAGGTGTTTATTCACAACTTCTAATGATTTCCCTGACTTGACTGAAACTCAACTTCTTTCCAATGAGGCATATGATTTATTTAGGCACAAGTATTTCATCAACAATAGGTTTTCTTTAACAGATTACAGTATTGTTGACAGTAGTTTCTGACTGCTAAGTATTACGTCTACTTTCAAGAAATCCTTCTCAAGGAGTTCAAAACAATTGAACATTTGTGAACAAAAAAAAGAACTTTGCAGATGTTTAACTATAGCGAGCCTTAATTAAAACAAAACAATGTTACCTGTTTATCCAAAGAAAAAACAGATGGGAGTAGCACCCCTAAATCTACTGTTTCTAGACACAATACTTCTATGAGTAAACAGGAATATGAAAACAAAATAAAACTTGAATCTTGACCCTGCTCTAATGCGAGACATTCAATAATTAGAATCTTGATAACAAAAGCCCAATAGGTCCATGCATTGACAATTCTCAAATGAACTGACACACATGGCAGTAAAACAAAGCTTTAACCAGTTCCTCGAATGGAGACAGCTTTTGGATTGGTTGTACCGGACCAAGTGATGGAGATGAAGGTGGATCAGAGAGGAACCAGGAAGTCAAAGTTGTCCAGACCTGATTGAAGCAGATTACACACACACCCACAGAAATACTCTGGTGCCATAACAATTACAGAGTTGACAGGGCTTCCTATATAACTGAGGCTAAAGTCCTCAATGGAGTGGTTTGCGGGTTTGAAAAAAAAAAAAAAAAAAATTACTTAATTTCTGGAAAATTAAAGAATTCACTGAGTTGAGAACCATTTACTCCTGTAGGCATACCTTGATGGTGGAGAGGTTGTGACTTATGTCTTTAATCTGTGGGAGGAAATCTACGGAAGCATTACGAGAGCACAAGAGCGACACATAGAACTGCTCCAGCCAGGTGGCAGGAATGATAATTGTAACGTCCTCAATACAGACGCTGATAGAGAAGAAGATGCTACCAATCCCTAATGCCAGAGAGATGAGAGTGTTTAATACTTGTGCTGAATAAGTAAGGCACCCACTCACAGATCATCTGGTGTTGCTGCCATCAATGGCTAGCACTGATTCTACATTCACGGCACATTTTTTTAACGTGTTCTGTTTAGTATCTGGAGGAAAATTCTGGGGAAAACTAGGGAATCTCTTTTGTTCAGACGATATTATGTTTGTTTTTTTAAGTCTTCTGTTTTGCCTGTGTCTGTCCCTTCTTTGTCATCTGTCATTTAGTTTAAATCGGAGTCTCATGCTCCCTATCCCCCTTGATGCTGACAGCCAGTCAGAGCTCTCACTGCTGCAGTCTCCTTGTTTACGATCTGCCATTGATTTTGCTCTGACAAAGGACAAGTTAATCTTTTTGTTGGTCCCACACTGACAGCTTATGATTTCCTTTGGGCATGTTGTCTTGTTTTCAATCAGTTCTTGCTTACTTTGCTCCTTCCCGTCCCCTCCCTTCCTTCCCATCCCCACGCACCTCCATCACTTGCCTACCTGCTCTTGCTCTGCATGTCATCTGAAACCAGTAGTGACAACGTAGAACATATGAAGTTCAGAAGTGCCTCAGCCAAGCGACTTTGTACAGACGGGGTGCCATTATGTCATTAGTAAGGGATTTGCTGTGCTTCAGGGCTTTGTCTGGGAAAACAAAAACAGAGCATGGATGAAGGTGTCAAAGAGCTCTAACCTCTGCTAGCATTTGTTTCAGCCACCTCTACCGAGTGGAATTCAATACAGCTGATAGATCACTCTCATTAGCTGAGTATTGAGCACCAGGAGCCAAAAAAGCTGACACTTAGTGCTGAAGAGTGAGCTAAGAAAGACAAGAGCCCTATTAGCTGGAAGGGGAGGTTATGAAAGACAAGCTGGATTAATGAAGGAGTCGGTCAAACTAATTAAGGTTGGCTGGTTACACTCTCGACTGGTCCAACACCAGCAAATTCTAAGTACATATTGTTTTCCTGAGTGACGCTGATGGATGTCACAGTGTCACCACCCCACCCCCACTCATTTTATTCCTGTGAATTGAAAGGATCTGTCCTCTTACGTGTCGCTGGCATCGGACATGACGTTCGCATGCCTGGCCTCACAGCAGCCCACGGTTAAAGAACCAGCTTATTAGGTTATTTTGATTCCCTCAGCGTGCAGTTTCATGCATGTCGTAAGCAAAATACATCAGCTGCTCTGAGACAAAACTTCTCTTGCCAGCTTTTGTTGATTTCATATGAAAAAGTGCTCTCAGCTAGATTAGGTTTAAAGGAAAACGTGGAGCTCAGGGACACGGGTTCCCTGCAATGTTTCGGTTTGATGTAAGCTAAAACAGCTCTAAGGTATCAGAAGAAAGTTTTGACAGTGCTGAGGTACAGCTAAAGTAAACTTCATGCATAATTTAAAGTGCTTGTAAATGAGCATTAATCAGAGTTTTAAAATAAGCCTTTATGTAAGAACCTGTGGTGGCTTTCTGATGGTCTGTCTTTGATGGTCAGCTTTTCTGTCTTCCCAGCCGCTGGGATTTAACTGTCCTAGACCTACTGGTCTGGAAAAGCAAAGAAGGCAGTTTCACTACTTTAATTGGCAGCTCAGCTTTGCAGTGAACTGCCTCCAGATATGTATGAGACAGTTATTTAGCCAAATGTCATTTACTGTTGATGCAGTTTCATGCCTCATTTTGACCCTCTCAGAAGTGCAGCATCAAGACTTTCATTTTCATATGTGTTCCTGTCATTACGGAAGATTTTTGCAGACTGCGAAACAAATGAAGAAGTAGTATCCTGCCTTTAGTCCCTTCCTTATCTCTTCTGATTGATGTCTTTGTCACTTACAGATCTGAAAGTGAAAATCAGAGAGGTGCCGCCCCTCCATAGAGATTATTATTACTCCGCCATGATTTTATCTTTCGCACTATTCTCAGCTGCATCTCATCTAACAAACACTCTTCAGATTTCTCTGCACCAGTCTGGACTTCTGCTACCGTGTGCTGTCATCTGTCAGCACCACCCCACCACATAAGATCACAGTTTACCTGTGGGAAGGAGCCAGATCTTACAACGCTTCCTGCAGTGTCTTCTCTGCAGTTTTCATCTTTCCGTGATGGATTCTTTCTCCGGGAGATCCAACCTGCGTCTTGGTTTCTAGTCACAGTACATTGATTTTGCACAGTCATGGGTCGTGAGTTGTCTTCTATAGCGTAAGAAGTGGAATGTAATAATGTAGATAAATAGGCAGATATATTGTGCAGGCACAAGAATGCAGAAACCGAAACATGGATGTATAATTGAGCATATCATTATGAAATTATGATTACGTTAGTGAAGCTTTCAGCGCTGGCGAGTGCTCCCATTTACCCACAGATGCATTGGTGTGTTGGTTTTAGAAGTTCTTTCCATGGATGAGTGGACACTGTCAGGGATCTGTGCTTTTATATCCTTTAGATCTGGCATTTTGGATTGGTGCATTGTCGCAATTAGACAGACAGTAGACATTTTTAATTTGTTGTTTGTTGTACAGTAAATGTAGGCAAATGCATCTTTGCCTGATATAAATTACATAGTTGTTTCGTTAATATGTCCTGGGTACATTTACACCTTGATTTGTGCTTTTGCTTTGTTGATCCAATTGTTAATGCTTGGTGTAAATCGTGGCTTCATAATAAATATGTACAGTGAACTGATTCTGAATCTCCAGAACCCTTTCACTTCACACAGCCATCCCATTCTTGCGGAAAATTTCAGACAATCTGTGCGTAAGCAGACAGACTGCTAGTGGTGGTGGTTTTGACCCTGACTTCTTCTGACTACCTCAGGTGACAGGGATGCTGCACAGTCTCCTGAGACAAAGTGAGATGTCAGAGAGGAGATGAATTGAAGGCCAGGCCCTGAGCGATGCAGGAGTTAGACACTGTAGATGCCATGTTCTTTCAAAGTCAATCACGAGGCAGCACAACAGTTTCATCACAGTGATAAATGCTGTAGCTGGATGGGTCGGTGTGTGGTTGCAGCTCTGATAGCAGGTAGAAGTGCACTTCAAAGTGTGATGAATGAAAAGCTGGAGATACAACAGTTTGCCTACATATCAGTGCGGTGCTGGTGTAGTATATTGAGTTTGATTGATATGTAATTAAAATATATCAGGTATGCATGTCATTTGCAGTTACAACAGATGTAAATAGGATAATCAGATAATGGCCTCGTTTTTTGAATTCATACATGCTGCCCATCCTCCTTGTTTGGGATGTGTAGGACAGGGGACTGTGAGAGCTATGACAAAACATACCTCTTGATGTAGTCCATTGTGGATTTGTTTTACTGTGTTTAGAACCTTGTTGTACAAGTCATTTTGTTTTCATCTGTTTGATGACTGGAACAGAATTACCTGTTATTTTATAGAATCCATTCTTTTCTCTTTCAGCAAATTCCACACTGACTACAGCACAAGCCCAAACCATCATCAACCCATCTCCTTCCTCAAAACCTTCATTAAATTTCCCAGCCTTTCTCCAAACATCGATTTGCCCATTGTGTCCAGAAAGTTCTATTTTAAAATTCCAAAATGCCTCATGCAAGTTTAGATGTTCGCTTGTCACAACTTGAAGGACATATTTGTTTGGTTTTGCTACGTCTTAGAACAGTGCATCATCACTTTCAAGTCTGTTAAATCTTCCTCTTTTTTGTCTGTTACACAGGGGTTTGGTTTAGCTTTTCTAACAATCCTCCATGTACCATTCCTGTTAACTGCCATTTCTTAAATACCTTTCCATCTTCTTACAGCCTCTATTTTTCAGAGTTATGGGCAGCCAGATAAAGGAGGTCTCAGCTGCTGACTGGTTTGATGAAATATGTGCTTCACCTTACATTGTCTGTGTTTTGCTTGCATATTTAATCTATCAAAGCACTTTGTAAACTCTATTTATTCCCCTTTCTCGCTCTAAAATTGTACAAATAAAAAAATATGCCAATCTTGCGCAAAATGTTTAAAAGAGGCAGGAGGCGGGTGTACCCCGCCTCTTGCCCAATGACACCTGGAATAGTCTCCATCCCCCCACGACCCTACAGAGGACAAGCGGTTACAGAAAATGAATGAATGGATGAATGAATATGCACCCAATGATTGCAGATCAGTCATTGCAGCCAACTGAAGACAACAGACAGTATGTTGTAGCCTTTGGAAAGCCTTTGCGTCTTAAATCACAGAGCAATGACATCAGGCTGACACAGAAGTCACATTGTGTTCAGTAGTTATAACTCCTTATTCTGATGTTTGTGGGAGATGTGGGATTAAACGGTCTCACCATCCTTTCTGTCATTCCTTCCTCCCCAACTCCTTTCTGATTAAAGAAGCATTTCATCTTTTACTCTTGACAATAATGATGGGAGTCAGTGTTAGCACAATTCACAGTATACATAAGCCATTTATGAAACGAGGTGCAGTAAAACAAAACTGAACAAGCAACAGAGTGATGCTGTCCTCCTCTTCATGACAGCTGTGACCAGAAGCATTATGTTTCTGGGTTGAATGTTCATACATCCCATTCTTGGGATAATATTTCAAGCATTCCTTCGTGTAATTTCTTCGAATTTGGAACAAACGTTCATTCAGAAACTGGTGGTCAAAGGTATAAGGCTGAGGTGAGAGTGATATTACCCAAACATGTTTTTCCCTCTGTTTACCACTTGATTTGTAGCATTCATTCATTCATTTGTTCATTATCTGTAACTGCTTGCAGAGATACGCCATAACCTGGTGTGCACCTCCCCAGCAATGTGATTACTCGCCACAACGACATGGGCAGTAACGGCTGTGATTGGTCTGAAACACCTTTCCTTGTTAATGTGACTCAGTGGCAGGACAAGCTCAGGAAGTTCTCCTTCGTTCAGGCTCATACACACCATCTACTCAGATATATTCTCTAAGTTCTGTGCTGCAGTGATTTCTGTTAAACTATTTACTTCAACTCCAGTATGAGCTGCTCAGTTCCACTCGCCATTGGACTCATTTCAATCTGTTACGTGTCTTAGTTTTTTTTTTAATATTTATTGACTTCTTTTTTCCTTTTTTATCTCAGATATTCAGATTTCATTTGAGTAAAGCTACTCAGCTACTCAGTCCTTAGTATGACTTTGACTTGACATGTGTTAAGTGCAGAGTGAAACTCAACACAGCTGGCCTGTCATCGCCTACTGTGTCACTAATTACAAAACAATATGGACATATCAGCTCACAGGTAGAAATGCTTTCAGTGGCATAACCCACTAAGCCACAGCCACGCTGTCAACGTGCCACGGGACTGTAAATTAGGCTTAACTCACACCATTCATCTCTGGCTACAGAAATGTTATATTCATGTCACTGACACTGACAGGGTGTCAAAGGGTCCCCCTAGAAATCAAGGTCCAAAAGTTGACCAGCATAACATTGTATTGTCACAATGATATTTACTTCTCCTGTCAGTGGTTTAAATGTTATTGCTGACTGGTAAGTCTCTGTCATTCTGTCTGTCTACTTTTTATGTGTGTAGCTTGGGAGTTGGTTGGCTCTGTGGGGAGATTGTTTCCCATTTTCAATCCTTTGTAAAAAATCACAACTTGGTTGTTTGTGGTTTAGTGAGAAGAAATGGCCGCCAGTCTAAACCAATACCACACAGATGCCAGGTACCCTCTGGCTAGGTGCTGTGTTTATCATCAGTTAAAATATGAATAAGCACACATTCCTTCATCGGAAATTATTTACTGTGCAAGTTCCAAGTAACTGCTATTGTGATAACTTTCCACAGTTGCCTTACAAAATATGACTCTTTCAGTAGTTTTAAATACATTGAAGTTTTTAGCCTCTGTTAAGACCTCTGTCTTCCCTCTTGGGAAGCAACACAGATAACAAAGAACAGCCAATGCAGCCAGAGTGACATTTATGGTGACCAAAAGTCAAAACCAAGGATAGAAATGAAGACAAAAGGTGGAGGCTGATGGCATTGCAGCAGGCCCATGCTGCAGTGTGAGAGAGAGGATTTGGGTGGAGCTAACCAGAACTCTTAAAGGCCTCCAAACAGGTGCCAGAGATCAGGAGGGAAAACGATGAGGAGGAGCCTCTGATCACCTGAAAACTTAGATTAGAGAGATTAGCCTTGGACATAACAGCCTCATACTGTATTTGGTTAAAATACCAGTACCTACTTTTACTCTTTTCCTACACATCTGTGGTAGAGAGGTATTTTCAGTACACCGCTAGACGTTCCTCTCTTGTGCCCAGTCTCTAGTCTTTATAGCTCCTGTTTTTGTTGTGACATTACTCAAAAGGACTAATAGTTTCACATCACTTCATTTCTGTAATGCAGTGTATGGAAATGAGGCTGCATTCTTATTCTTTCATTTTGTCGTTAACACCGTGCTCCCTTTCCCATTGCTTTCACGCTAGGCTCTCCAAAACTCCTGCTGACTCTTCATTGCAATTTAATGAGAGCCCCAAGTAACAAACTCTAATTTTGTTTGTTGCCTTTGTTGGGAAGGTAAAACGGCAATGCTTGCTAATAATGCATGTGAGTATGACCTGCAGTCAAATGGTTTTGTATTCTGAAACCTTCAATGCTTCTTCATGCTCTGGCTCAGAAATGGATTAATTCTCAAAGTTATCTTTGAGTTGTCTGTTATAATACACAGTACACCAGCGTTTCAGGCCGTACTTGCTATTCTCTAATTGCTTCACTACAGTGTCTTTTGTTTGCAAATTTTCATTTTTTAAACCACTTAAATACATATTTTGGTGTCAAGCATTGATAAATTTATTTGTGTAACGTGAAAGGTGTTGCTTCTAGAGCAGAAGCCACTGAGAATTATGATGCAACTTATTTTTATTGTCTTTTTATTATATTCAGTGACCCAACTATTTTCCAGTGAGTGATATCTGAACATTTAATATCAGAACCAAAAGTCCAAATATAAAACCTTCACAACATGAATAATTAACAAAGTCAACCATATAAGCCTGATAATTCCCTCAGGAGGTGGTGGGGACCAAAGTGGAGCTAGGAAGGAGAATAAATCTGGATGGATACATCAGCAGTTAGTTGCGAATATTTTGACTATATGATGTTAACAGCTTGTATATGACGCTGCCCCCAATAGTTATGTAGTTAATCTGTAATATTATGACAAAACTGTATAACTTTAAGACTGGGACTGAGGAGACAGGTGGTCAATGTGTACGATTGTGCTTTCATATGTTGGTGATTAACTATAATGTTGTCCGTGGTCTTTTGTCTGCTGTTTTATGTCTATTTTACATGTCCCTCTAGTAATTTGGTGATTATCTGTAGTTGTTTCTGGTGTCTTTATGGTTATATCACATGTCAGTAATTGTTTTTGCATACTCCTTCAGTTGTTTTTGCAGACATTTTATGTATGTCTCTAATTGGCTTTTGTTCATTGGTCATTTTTCTGTTTTTCCTGTCACGACCTGGCTCGTAAGCCATGACAAAAAACAAAGAAACACGGTTAAACACAAAGGTCAACTGATTTATTTAAACAAACCCAAAGAACCCATAAGAATTAATGACATTTGAGTGTGAGGATCAGTGTGTCTTATTGCGTGATAATGTATGTATATTGTTGGCAGGTGTTAACACAAAACAAATAGGCCAGTTTGAAGAAGAGAGAGAGAGAGTGAGGATCGTGACTGCCAGGTCTTATAAGCTCAGGGAGACTGGCCTGGTGCTTCCAATTGCTCAAAATTAGACCCACCCACTGAGGTACCTGCAGAAACGGACAAGACAAGACAAGGGAAAACACAAAACAGGCCCTAGTGGCAGGTGTCCGTCACAGTCCACATCTACAGAGTGAGAGCTGAACGAGGTAGTGCTTTACCACATGGTATATTGATGTATTACATTCAGTTTGAAACTGTTCCAGCTATAACATGCTCCACTAGGTCTGCTCTTGGTGCACTCTGCATTGTGTGAGAAGAAGCACAGCACGGTTAACTGGGCTATAGAAGCCAGTGGCTATGTGCCTTCACATAGTATGCACCAACACACCTCCGTGAAAAAAAAACATTCCCAAAGTTATGAAGGAGTAAGACTGTGGTCTGTCTCAGCTCTGATCAGCCAGTACAGGACAAACATGACAGAAACTTCTCACTTAAGCACTAAATGTTGTCTATACAAGCTACAGTCATTGGATTGGATTGGATTCCTGAACTGTATGCATCTTATTTTTGTGAATTCATCATAACTCAAGACAGGGTTTATTAAAACATCCATGAGGTACATAAGGGCAAAGAATACTTGGCATATTTGGCTCAGTCAACATAAAGCATGACAACAAACATGATGACAGTTTCATTTGGTTTCTTTCATTGATTTATTGACTTTATGCAACTCATAGCATTTTTGGAGAAATTAGGATGTTGGGTTTAATACTTAAATATTACTCAAGACCTAACATCGCTCACAGGGTATTAATGGTCCTCAGTGTACACCAATCCTTGAATGCATTCCTCATGTGTTTCTGAAGAATTCCCTTTCCATTAAGTGTTGACATGTAGGCATAAACATATATCTAACGTTAGCTGTTTGGATCACAGGGCATACCGAACAGAAGTCACATTCGAAATCTAACAATGCAAACGCAGGGTAAGCCATTAGACTGGAATTTATAGAATGCACATTTATACACTTTGTAACCACAAGTGTTACAGTGAATTAAACCTAACTGTAGTTGAATGTTTGCCAGTGTTGGCTGTTGATTATTATTCGTCTAAACGGTACTACAGGCTTCAGATTAACACTCTTGAACACTTTAATGGCCTACAGCCTGCACCAAATCTTACAAACTTCTGGATTATAAAAGCTGAAACCCAACAGATACAACGTCGTTGTCCATTGAGCTCATATTTTTGGGCTAATTCTGGTTTGATTTGTGTTTCAGACAACACGGTTACCAGTACTGCTAAAATACAAATGAAAATGCAAGTGCAAATCAGCCACCAACCTAGAGCAGTGCACCAGTTTTATGAAATATCTGTTGTTAACTTAAGAAAGGGTAACACAGTAGCTAGCTTACATCACTAGCTTTTCAATGCAACCTGTCAAGGTTCAAATTCAATTCAATTCAATTCAGTTTTATTTATATAGCGTCAATAACAATACAAATCATCTCAAGACGCTTTACAAGACCCGGCCTGAAACCCCCAGAGCAAGCCTGAAGGCGACGGTGGCAAGGAAAAACTCCCTTTTAACAGGAAGAAACCTTGAGCAGAACCCAGCTCATATGGAGGGACCCATCTGCCTAAGGCCAGCCGGTCACAGACACTGAAAGAGAACAGCAAGATAAACATACACATATCTGACTAAAGCATACAAGTGGGATGCTATGATACAAACTGATGATGTTACATGACAGTTTATAAATATAATCTAATCAAACAAAAGGAAACACAAAGCGCTGCAAAACAGCAGGATAATCCACAAACGAAACTCAGGACAAGAAGAACACCTGAACATGATAAAACTAAAACGCAACATAACTTGCCATGGAAACAGTCTGAAAACACATGTAAAAAACAGTATGAAGTGACAAAGGACAAAGGGAAAGGCATGATTTTATATACACACAACGGCAGAGGAAGCAGGTGAAAACAATAAGGGCGGGGCAGAGAATTACACAGGTGGGAAATCACAGGACAGGAAGAAGGCAAAACAGGAAACAAGGAATAACTTAACAAAATAAAACGGGAAACTCAAAAACATGAACACAGGAAATCAAAACACAGAACCATGACAGTAACTGTGTCTGTGCTAATATACAGTCACATTTCCAGTTTATGCCATGTAGATGAGGTTTCCTCTTTTGACAAACCATCACTATACAATAACTACTATACAATAACCAACTCCACTATACTCCCTATATTTCAAACTGGGGAATGTCCACGTAAGTGAATTTCGTCTTTCTTTTTCCCTCAGTTAGATAAATGACACACACTCTTGTGTTCTTGATGCAGTCCACTGAAACAGAAAGGTGCAACTCTGCTCTGTCATGACAGAGAAGGAAGAATTGGTAATGGTCAAACCTTGCATTCCTCTGCAGTATGTTAGCCCGTCCTTAAGGAATAGCACAGCCAGACATAGCCAGGCCTACATTCCCGATTATGCTTATGTGTTACAAGTCCTGTGTTTGTTTTCTGATTCCTTGATCTCCTCCTGGGGGATAAAGAGATATAGGCCATGAACACACTATGAAGCGATGTGTTGAGCCTGTGGTGGTGGTGGTGGTGATGCACAGTGCAGCACAGTGGCCCAGTTCAACACAAAACCTTCCCTGTAACACAGATTCCAGCACGCATCCCTCAAAGGCACGATAAACTGCAATAATTAATCAAGAATTTACCTCCTTCTTTTAGGACGCCTCATTACGATGGCATGAACTGGGCACCATGAATAATTAAATCTTTGTTTTTGCTTCTTAGTTTATAAATGTCTCTCCCTGTAGACATAAATGGTGTTATGCTGATGAGAGAAAAGAGATGGAGAGAATGATAGAGGGAGGGGCACCACAGCAAAGCCGATTTCCAAAGGTCTCACATTGAAGCGGCAAAGGTTAATTGGATTCTGTCAACATGATATTGTGGGTCGATGCTTCATTCTCTCAGAACACCACTTATATGCCATTTTTTAATTTTCTTATTTGGAGGAAAAAATGGCTTGATCTTGTCATAATCAGTGCGTGACAACTTTATAAATCTACCACTCCACAGTGGAATCTAAGACTGTTGTGCAACACTAAAGGCTTGTTGATCCCTTATTTCCCAGAATAAAAGCAGGAAAAAAAAAAAAAAAAAAAAAAAATGCACTTTGTCCGGTAATACCGTGAGCATGCATGCCCACAGTGACTGTATGTAGCAAAAAGAGAGAGATTTGGATTTCAGCATTATATAAAGTAAAACCGCTTAAACCTGCTTGTTGACTAGTGCAGTACACAGCAGACTCTGTATTACATAACTGACGGAAGTACACAGTACACATCTCTCAGGAGAAAGTAAAGAAGGAGGTTTGGTTGGTCCCTGAGATTTGTGTCGACACAAATAAAAAGTTCTCACTCTCTGTAGCTGTAGTGTTGCAGCGAGACTCAATCGCTGCCTCTGTTCTTGCTTTATGTCTTTCTTGTATGGTGCTGGAATGGCTGTGGTGCAGCGGGCTGAATGGATGAACTGACCTTGCTGTACTGTGCTGATTAAGAGCGGGAGCATACAGTATTGACTCCTCACCAGCGCTGGCACCCCTGGAAGTTAACCCCACGACCCCACCCTCTCCTGTTCCTGCTGCCTGCTCCCAAAATCAGATGATTGTTTTAGTGTAATGTCAGTGTGGCTGCACGGCCAAAAGTGAATAACTCTGCAACACCAGAGACACCAGTGCTTCTGAGTCTCCAGTGGGGGATGGGGCATGTCAATTCAATTCAATTCAATTCATTTCAGATTATGCTGTATTAATAACGATTAAAACAGCATTGAAGAAACCTGAGCCTGAAAACTCCAAAGCAAGCACCGGTCATTAGCGGCAAGGAAAAATGTCATTTAGTCAGGAAGAAACCTCAACGAGAACGCAGCTCATATGGCAGGAGTCATCTGCATGAAGCCAGATGCAATTTGATGGAGACAGGACAGGATAAAAAGAGGGCGAGAAGCGAGAACCTGAAGTAAGCAGACACATTTGCCTGTACACACTCTGTGCATGCTTACTGTAAACCAGAAAAATTACCCATGTATTTGAGAGTTAATTGATTTGGCTTTACTTTACAACTCTAAACATAATATACTGAATACATGACTGGGTGTGTTTTAGCTGTAGCAGTGTAGCAGTGGGCATTTCCTGGAAGCACAGCTTCCACAGTGTGTCTGCCTGTGCTGACTTTGACTCTTTGACTTTGTGTGTTTATCCGTGTGGGTGTGTTTGGGAGTTTTGTTTCCAGCATATGCTCCATTATTAAGCTCAATTAGTCCTTGAAATCACTTTCCCCGCCTTCTGAGAGTTTACAAGTTTTGGGACTGAGTGTGTCTAGAAACTGGTATTGTGTAAGCATGGAACCTGCACTCCAGTGATAACAGGAGGCTTATATGGCAGGCAGTGGGAAATCTCCATCCGGGACTTAACCTCTGTGGATGAGAGATTATTACTCGCAGCTCCTGGTTGCAAAAGAGCACAACCCATTTGTGCTGAAGGGCACGTTTATCCACATGGCACACTGCAGTTATATTTACAGTTTATGCAGGACCTTCCGATCGCAAGCTGCATCACTGAGGTTTAGCAGTTTACATTTAAGGCATCATTTCTGGTTGTTTTATTCCTGCAGTCAAGATGACCCATCAAGATCAGCCATTTTTAAATTTAGTAACTATCAGGTTTTAAGATTGTGGTGTGATTAGGTAGTGCTTAACGTACAAAATAGCTAAATTCATATGCAGGCTTGAGGCTGCCTCATGAGTTATTTATCATGCCCACAGCACAGAACGGGCCCCTTTCTTGCATCGTTTGTCACCTGGTGTTTCTCTTTACGCTCCCTTGATTACTGCGGTAACATAAGTGGCCGTAATTTGGATGTGCTGTAATTTGGATGAGCAGTTAATTATGTTCGGCTCTTATGGTTTGCACCGGCCTAAGATGGAGATTTATGATGTTTTTCTCCATGCTATTCCGAAACTACCTTGAAATGAACAAATCGTGAACCAATTCACAGACTCTGTAACAGGGAATATTCATTCATTCATTTTCTGTAATCGCTTGTCCTGTGAAAGGTCGCGGTGGGGCTGGAGCCTATCTGTCATTGGGCTAGAGGTGGGGTTAACAGGGAATGTGTGAAGCAAAAAACTGTCAGTGTTTTGGTGGGGAACCCAAAGAGATAGAAGATTAAACACAAGTTCATCTTTGAAAATTATGTGTTTTGCTGTTTTTTTTATTATTAAAGACTCTGCAGTCCTATTCATTTACTAGATTGCTACTTCCATTAAAATATTTTCCAAAATATCTTCTAGTTAGAAGTAGGCTTTTCTACTCTGATAAAGTTAATACAATTGTTATTTGATTGCTCTTTAACACAAAAAGCTTGAATTTAGCAATTATGCATGCTGATTTAAGATGTCTTGAGTTGTGACCGTACAGTAGAACCAACCCCAGCATCAGCACCATCCTGATCATCAGCATCAGAGAGAGAGGGAGCAGTACATTATGTAGCGTATCAGTTGGCATCTGTCCTTATTGAGGGGGCTGATCGATGACAAGTGGCTGCCTCTTCCATTACCCAGCCAGCTGCAGCACTAGACACTAAGAGGAGATATAGGTGGTTTATTTATGGACAATCCTCCATTCAATCAAAATGGCCATGCCCACCTCTCTGCTCTGGGTCTATTTTTTTTTTTTTTTTTAAATAAACCCTGCTCATAGGATGCTGTGAGGTTAGGTGTCTTGCATCTCTGCAAGATGAAGCTGACAAACACATCATTATATGCAAATTCAATCAGCTCTTCAGCTGTATGGCCAAGATAAACAGCCTTGGTCTCTATAGATTAAAGACACTCGGATATATAAAAATTATACTAGACTCTGGTGATACCCTACACAGAATTTGATGCAGTACCACAATAGCCTGCTGTATTTGGGGGTATTTTAAGTTTGCTTTCAGTACCAGAAGTGTAACAATAGATATTAGACTTGTTATTTTTTCTAATATTGGGATTTTTAAAACAAACACAAAAACTGCATTTCCCTTCAGAGGATTGTTCTTGCAGAATAACCTGGTGCTTGTCCATATTCTTTAGATGACATAGCTTGTGTCGTAAAGTCTGCCTTAAAGTGTAACCTGTGACCTTGTGGTTCCAACATGGGACGTGGTCTCGACAAAATGCTAAAATTTCCTCTGAATGTTGTTCCAAAGTCAGGTCCATGGTCCGTTTTTATCAACAGAAAAGTTCTCAGTAGAGAGCTATAACATAATTGCCTGCTGTAGACAATTTCTTGTTCTTTATCTACAACAAACTTCTGGTTTTATATGACTCTTAATAAAGGCTGTTCCTTCATTCACTTCTTTCTTTCTTCCCAGGACAAAAGTGCATTTACTTGTTCAGCATATTTTGTTTTTCAATTAAAAATCAAAGAAACTCTTCCTATTGTTGATTTAATTTTTATATCTTAAAAGTACGTGGACCAATGCTACAGTAAATTATTTTTAGTTGAAGTAGCAGGTTGATATGTTTTCATTTCACAGTTGGAGAGAGCCCAAACTTTATGTGTATACATTCATTTAAATTGGAACCAGGAAACAAAGTGATCAGACTAAGTACTGAATGCTCTGCACTTTGGACTACTGTCCTTTAGTATATGACAAAATGTACCGCTGGCAATAAGGGACACTTTAGATTTGAGCTGTGAAGGTCACTGATGGCAACAACTTAGATAACAGAAAGTAATTTAAATCAGCTTCCTCTTGTCTTGCGCTTCCTTCCTGTCCGTATCTATTCTCCACAGCCTCTGCTGTCGTCTCACATTACATTCAGCCTGGTACGCGTTCTGATTTTGTCTCATCTTCTGCCTCCTTCCTCCTCCTCCTCCTCCTCTTCCTCCGTTCTTTCCACTCTCTACCTGGCACTGAGCTGCGTGCTGATTCAGCTGTTGTGATAATGCATATATGAGAGTTCCCGGTCCTGATTTGAAGGCATTAAAATGCTGTAGGCAGGGGGCTAGTGTAATCTTTCTTTCTGCCAGCCGCGACATTCAGTCTCAGCATGGTGCCCTTTCTGGTGTACACAACACCCTCTTTACGCTGCAACATGACATTGCCCATGCATCACTTGCTGTCTGATTCTGAATAAAAATATACTACATTTTCATGAACTTCTTGAAATATGCCTCATGAACACCTACAATGTGCCTCTCTCTTTTTATGTTGCAGGCGATACACCTCATTGCCTGTAGAAGTCTCTGAGATCCCTCTAAACCTTATTGCCCCTCCATATAGAAGAAGTTATCCCTGTCGCAAATGGAAGTCTGCATCCTTTGGGTAAATTAAAGGGCTTTTTTTTTATTCATCAGACCACAACTTTCTAAACCCATTTCCCGACCGTGTCTGTCTCATTACAGCAGTTTCCGTCGTGGTGCTAGTTTATAGAGTCACTATTTTTAACAGACTGATATAACATCACATTTCTAGTGTTTCCATTCTTCATGCTGCTATTGAGTGCCTTTTTTTGTTTGTTTGTTTGTATGTTTATCAGTCTTTTCCTTTTTGCTTTCGAAGACTCCCACCACCTACTGCGCACACGCCGGTAGGTGGCCTCCACAGCCTTGAAAATCCACTCAGATAGAAAATGAACAACACCCATTATGACCAAAGCTGTGAAGCTGAAGCTCAGTAGGGGGAACAGACTATTTCTTGGGATAGAGAGGGCAAGCATGTCTTCCTTTCGATCCCGATACGCTTCAGTTGTTAAAGGATATCTTAGAAAATGAGTGGTAAGCCTCGCTGCTTAGCTAAAACTTTGCTGAATGTGTTTTCACACGGCATTTTTGAGCACATAGAGTACAGTAATGTCTGGCTGTCCATTGCAGTCCTCTTCTCTGTGGATGCTTTTTTCCTCGGAGTTCATTACAGCTGCTCGGCGAGGCCTTGAGAGCTCCTCTGCAAATGAGGAGAGATGGGAAGAGATGAAAACCCTGAGAGCGCTGAGCAGTGGGACATAGGCTTCAAAAGCTTCATGGCAATTTCAAAGGGTTTTTATTCTTGACGGCGTGCTCACTATATCTATCGCACATCCAGCACTGAGGTTTGAGAGTGATTCTAAAGTCAGGTTTTTGGGGTGGCAGTGAGCTTCCAGAAACCTCACTCTGTGGCCTGTTTAATGTGTAAGGATATAGTGAAAATCCTAATGAATCATGTTTACTCTTCCTGTTTATTGATTGTAATTAGCCGTGGAGATGAAGAGGGCGAAAAGAATGAGAGCTAAACACTTGTGATTACAGTGGGGTCTTGAGCTGTCCCACTCTATTAGCAAGTATTTGCCAAAGAACATGATGAACAAGTGCACATCAATTACAATTGCCCGGGGAGTTGTGCTCTGAATGAAGTTTGGGTCAAGCTAGAACTTATAATAGAAGGTAGGTGTTTAGACTGGATAATGAATGTAATTATGATAAACCCCAGAGAGACACAGAGGAAGTGACACATTGCTGCAAGTAAAATCACACTGCGAAGCATATTGCTGCTGTACAGTGAATCGGCTTCAGAAGCAGATTGTTGGACTTGATATCTGGCATCAGATAGAAGATTAAAGGTGTCAGCAGCAGGAGAATGTAACAGGAAGAGATACATTTACTTTTTCTTATTGACTCTTTCTCTCGTTCCCTGGTAGACTCACTTCTATCCTGGTTTTTACCGCACCTCATTCCATTTCTTGCTTTGTCTTTAAAACAATACAAATGAGTTATTAATGGATTCATCAGTAGAAACACTGTAGAAAGTAATGGTTTGCAGCAGTGAAATCTATATTCTTGATCTGAACACATACTGTAGCATCTCACACAAAAGCAGCTGCGGAGGCTTTCCTGCAAGGTAACTGAGTCTGAACTCTCGTTCGGCAAACTCTCATCTCTACCGTAGGTTCCATCTCTCGCATGGTGCATTAACTGACATCAAGGACAAAAAACACGCTCTACAACCACAGCAACAATGTCAGCTAATAGAACAACATAAACACGTGAGCTTATCAATACTGTGTGCTGCACATGTTTAGCCTATATACATTGGCGCAGTCAATATCATTTAAGCATCGTGTTGCAAGCAAGGATATTGTAACCGGGATACAAAAAAATAAATAATAATAATAATAATAATAATCTCCGTGTTACCACAGGTGAAGTTGTTAATTGATTCCTGTTGAGAGGATTTGAACCGTTCCTCTTAGAGGATGCCTTTTCAAATAAGTGTGCATTGCAGTAGAACATTTGTTTATTTCAGGACTGATTTACATATTCTGCATGTCGCGGTAGATTGGGTTTCAGTCAGTCAGTCATTTTCTATACCCGTTTAGTCCTGTTAGTGGTCGCGGGGGTCTGCTGGAGCCTATCCCAGCTGTCATCGGGCGAGAGGCAGGGGTACACCCTGGACAGGTCGCCAGTCCATCGCAGGGCCAACATTCACACTCACAAGCACACCTACGGACAATTTAGAATCACCAATGAACCTAATGAGCATGTCTTTGGATGGTGGGAGGAAGCTGGAGAACCTGGAGAGAACCCACGCAGACACAGGGAGAACATGCAAACTCCACACAGAAAGGCCAGCCGCCCCATGGATTCAAACCGGTGACCTTCTTGCTGTGAGGCATCAGTGCTAACCACCTCGAGATTGGGTTTCATCTTAAATGAATTATTTCCACACGCTTGATGAACTGCTGCTGGTTTGCTGCAATGATCCACTCCTCACCTGTCTTCTTGGAGGCGTCCGTCTTGTTATTGTCACATGATCAGCGACTAGTCAACTTCCTGCTTAAGGCATCACAGCACAGCAGTAATCCAGTAGTCATCCAGTGTTATCACATGATATAACTGTAAACATAGTCTCAGCATAATACTGATTTACTACATTCTTAGCTCGCTAGCAAACAGTTGCCAAAATATTTTGCTAAGGCCCTGTTCAGCCCTTTCATTAACATCTGACCTGGCCAATCTGATTGCATTCATTCATTCATTCATTCATTCATTCATTCATTCATTCATTCATTCATTCACTCACTCACTCACTCATTCATTCATTCATTCATTCATTCATTCATTCATTCATTCATTCATTTATTCATTCATTCATTCATTCATCTTCTGTAACCACTTGTTCCTGTGAAGGGACGCGGGGTCTGCTTGAGCCTATCCCAGCTATCACTATTTGAGAGGCGGGGTACACCCCAGACAGGTCTATCACAGGGCTAACACAGAGAGACAGACAACCATTCACACTCACACCTACAGCCAATTTAGAATCACCAATGAACCTAACCAGCATGTCTTTGGATGGTGGGAGGAAGCTGGAGAA
This sequence comes from Planiliza haematocheilus, assembly GCA_005024645.1. Taxonomy (NCBI): domain Eukaryota; kingdom Metazoa; phylum Chordata; class Actinopteri; order Mugiliformes; family Mugilidae; genus Planiliza; species Planiliza haematocheilus. The sequence goes on from SRSE01000430.1 coordinate 1,950,599, forward strand.
CCTGGAGAGAACCCACGCAGACACAGGGAGAACATGCAAACTCCACACAGAAAGGCCCAGTAGGACCATGGATTCAAACCTGGGACCTTGCTGTGAGTCCAATCTGATTGCAAGGATGCAAATAAATTGGGGCGCAACAGAATATTTTAACAGCTGCTGACATTATAACCCCAACTCGAAAAATATCTATATGCACCATAAATCCAATGCTGTAGTGTTGGAAGCAGCAACAGTAACATTCATTCATTCATCTTCTATACCCATTTAGTCCTGTTAAGGGTCAACAACAGTAACATCTTTGTTAATAATGAAACAGGTGTTTAGCAAAATTCAACTAAGGAACAGACATCATTAATGTTTTTTTTCCTTTTTAGTAATCATTTATAAATTGCAAATGTGATCTGACATTGGATCACTGAAATGCGTCCTCAGTGCATCCTGGTTGTGTTCACACTCTTTCTGTTGATGTGGGTCCATAAATGTGCACTTCAGCTGCATTTGTTTGTGTATGAACTGTTTATTAAACCCTCTAATGTACAGGTGTGCCTCTCGTTTCCAGTGTTTTCCAGATTGCTCTCTCGCATAAACCAGCCTCTGCCTCAGTGCATTGCAGTGCTTGAAAAACATTAATTTTCTGTTTGGAAATCAGCCACCACTCCACAGAGATATATACTGGAAGATGATATGTTCATTGGGCACTGTGGTATGCTTTCTGGGTTTTTGTATGCTGGTCTTTTTGGATGTTTCTTGATGGTGATGGTGGCAGGTGTTAAAAGCTTTCCAAAGAATGATCTTACTCTGGTTGTCTTTTGCCTTTATGTCTATTAATATGGTCTCTGGCCAGTTGTGGGAAGTCCAGTTTGTGCTCTATCATATGCTGTGATTCAGAAAGCAGGTAGTGAGCTGTAAAAATGTCTTTTCTAAGAACCTCAGTATCTGGTTCCTCTCCTTCTTTCCCACCAACTGCATTAACCAGAATGGACAGTTTGCTGTTGGAACATGTCACTTTGTCCGTCCCTAGGGTTTCTATGCTACTTCCTTAACACTCTGGTAAGCCTGTGGCGCTGTCGTGTTTCTTCTTGTATGTGAAATATGTGGCCTGTAAAGCAGAGATCCAACAAAGAGCACACTTGAATTTGGATTCAGTTGCAGACTGTATTGCCAAATACTGTCTCCACATTGCTTGTCATTTTGCATTTGATGTTTAGTGTTTCATGTGGCGCATTCGCACAGGATAAGCAAACTCTTGTGTTTTACTCTGATTTACTGTCCATATTTATATCACTGCTACTTTCCACTTCATTCCACTGCATGTCAGGGGACATTTTACAGCTTTAGTTACTCTGAAAATTCTAATTAATAATAAAAATATATATTTTTAAAAATAAGACATGATGGGGCTTGATCCTGGGAAAGAAATTACGAACGACCTGTCAGTATTTAAATCAGCTCCACCTTTGTCGATTAACATATAAACGCTTGATTTAATGATTTCATCTGTCTAAATGGGTGAACGGGTCAGTGACATCTCAACATTGTACCCTAACATCTGTCCAAACTGAGTTACAGCACAGAATCCCAGAATCCCAGAGATGCCGATTCGTGCTGGATTAGTGTTACAGGCCTTTTGTGTTACGAGAAATAGGTTAGGTAATTTGCGTTGTCATTTTTCTTTAGAAATTATGGACACGGTGATTCGCATGGGATTAAGATCACAGACGAACTCCAATGTTTTTACAAACTATACGAGGTTCCAGGTAGGGATGGGCGATATGGACTAAAAAAATGTATGCCAATAATTTGTGGTATTTATCACGGTAACAATAAAAATGAGGATAAATAAACACCAATTCAGCTTTGAAAGAAGTCGACGCTGCTTCTGCATCCTTGCACATTTTCTGGTTTTCTTTATATTCTGGTTTGTGCTTGTGTTTGAGGTGGTTGAACAAATTAGTGGTGTTACTGTCCTTTTTATGTACTATTTGTTAGCAAATCTTGCTTGTTGTAATTTTCTGCTCCATATCAGACTTTTTAACCCCTTCATGCCTAGTGTCGGGAATTCGCGACGCACTGTTTCCGTTCAGACTGCAGCCAAAATAACGCATGTAATACTCCAATGTCGCTTTGTGCACCTAGGAACCTTTAGCAAGCACTACTGTCTTGTGGATCCGGCCGGAGTGGTAAGCAAAAATACAAATATTTGATTTCTTTATATAACTGAAAAGTCAATTCAGATGTTAAGGGGTTAAAACCAAACCAGATAATGGAGGTGGAGCCTCATTTAGGAACGAGCTCCTTGCTGCTCGGCGTATCTACTGTATTTGTGTCATTTGGACCTGCCCTTACTCAGGCCTTGGTTCTTAAGATGACTTAAGTTCTCAGACACATCTACAGCCAGGTAAGATAGTTGTTAAATCCCAACAGAAAGTCAGAATACATGTCACATAAAAACCTTTGCTAACTCTCTCTGATTTCTCTAAATATTCCATTGTAATCGTTACACATAACAGGTCTCTGTTTTACACAGGGGTCCTCAGAATTTAGTCCCTGGGCTAGAACGTTTCTCACCAGCATTTTTTTGTTGTTGTTGTTTTCACACATTCTTTCACTAGATGTTTTTATTTATTCATTTTGGTTTTAGCTGTTGTGTCTGTCCATGCGTGCCGAACCCAACAAACATCTGTACCGGCGTTCCTCTGTAGTGTTCTTGACCTCATCTAAAAATGTCAAATTGCTTTTCTGTCTCTCTGGACTAAGAGTGGAGTAAGATGTGCATGTTTAATGAATGGGCATTGTTGCCCTGTCCATCATGAACAATGTCCACCACCCTCCACAAAACACAATAGTCAGACAGAGAAGCTCATTCAGCGACAGGCTGCTGTGTCTATCCTGCTCCACGGACAGGTTGAGCAGTTTGTTTGTCCCTCAGGCCATGCAACTGTAAAACGCCTTCCTGTGAGGAACCAATTGGACTGTGGTCATTGCTGCCAATGCTGTATATTTTTTAACACACTTTTTCGGTGTCATGAAGCTACTGGACACCAAGATTTCCACAAGATAAATAAAATATCTATTTAATCTAAAATTAATTTGGTTAACTTCTTAAACGTCTTAAATTCTACTGGAATTAAAGGTCTTGAATGTCTGCAGAAAACTAGTGTTAGTTGCGAATTGCTTTGTCTATGGGTATTAATTCACTTTTACCATGTAAACATATTGGCCTTATTGACCCTTCCTTTCCATTCTGATTTACAAGCAAAAGTCTTGACAGTCAGCTTAAAAATGTGCTGTGTTTCTGACTTTACCTTGATAACATAAGAACAATCAGCAGTTTTTTCACCTCGTCTTCCAGGGCTTTTGTTTTTTAGTTTTTTGTTTTTTTTAGACAAAAATCCTCCTGTCAGTTGATACGTTGCTTAAATTCAGCACACGGACTGCCTGATGCAACAAAATATTAATTTTGCCCCCGGCTCGCGTTGGTGTTATTTTGTGCTGAAATGCATAGTGAGTGGCTAGTTTACTCAACCCACAACACCCTTGACAAATGGCTGCGCTGCTTTGCCTCTGAAGTGCGGTGGGAGTGGCGATGTGTGATCAGAATGCCGGCTGTGTCGGGGGCAAAGTTAGCCTCACACCGCTCAGTCGACTGTGCCTTCATTTCATCTAGGCACGCTTTGATGTCGACTGGCTTACTGGCGTATCCATCCCCTCCCAAATCGCAGCCCTGCGTCATTAAGCTTGTTTCCATTCTGTAGTTTCTCTGTCTCTGTTGCACCACCAGTTGTCATTCAAGCGCTAAAAAAAATTATCATTACCAGTCGACTCTAGTGAAGTTATTCTCGACAACCTTTGTGGATTTTGTCATTTCTGCATCTACAGTGCGGGACTGGGAGGCCTCTCACTCCACTGGCACAGCAGTTGTTTTATTAGTAATTAAAATGATGTTCAGTTTTGTGTCTGGTGGGGAAAAAGTTGCAGATTACTCTTTGGATCAGCATGATTGTTGGGATTATGACGCAGCACTGAGGAGATTCTGTCCGACACGAATTATAAATAACCACAATGCCTGTCATTTGAGCTGGGGGTATATTTATAGATTTCCTTCAATACTCTGTCCCAGTTACACTCATTTGAATACAAGCGGGCGTTGACAGAAATACATTCTCTGGCCTTTACTGAACACATCTTTAGCGCTGTTAAATGCTAATTACGTAATGTGTATTTTGCTTCCCACTGTTATTCCCAGAGTTTTTCTCTTGTTAGTCCCTAAAATACTCATGGGCTTTGAGTCATAAAATCGTTTCGGTTTGAGCAAAATACAAATAACAATTACTCAGCTTTAAAGAGGCATTGCACCGATTTTCAAATACCGCAATAATTCACCCTGCAAAACGGAACGGAACTCACATTTTGTTTCAGAGAGGTTTGTGTTTAAATGTAAAAAATACAAAGATTTGAACCCAAACTGAAAGTGAATACAATATTTAAAGACAGACATTTAATAAAATAAAAAAAATGGCACTAAGCAAATGAGCAATAATAGAACTTTTGAAACATGAATTCAAAGAAAAACTGATAAAATAAAGAAGCATCTAGTTAAAATTCAGGCGGACGAAGATGGCTTTTGACAATTTTTTTTCTTTTTTTTCTTTTGTCTCTTACACGTCTCTCTGCTTTGTCCCAGAAGTCACAGAAATTGTCACACTACATGCAATGTCCCATCATTGCATGTAGTGTGACATTATATGACAAAGTCACTACCGAAGAATACTGCTGCTTCAAGAATCAAATGCCTCCACAGTATGGCTTTGCCACTCACCTCACATTCTTAATTTCTTAGGTCCATGTTTGTCAATCTAAATTGGTTTCTGTGTCCACTAATACAAGGAGATAATACTGTAAAACTGAGATGGTTCCTTTGCAGCCAAACACTTAACACTGAGATGCGCCAGCTGTCAAGGCCTCACCCCTCGATTAGCTGATCCCTGATAAACAAGCGCTTGCTGGACAGAGGCAGCATCCTCTGTCTTGGCTGTACTGGGTCTCCTCTCTGGGTATTCTGCATTTGTGTGAATTCACTTTGTTATTTTTAGCCTTTTTAAAATTGCTAACATAACAACAATAATTTCCCAGTTGCAGCTGCATCATCATTATCTCCCCACAACCTCAGCTGAATAGAAACAAAAGCTGCTTTGTTTGTGCTCGTGAAGTAAGAGAACCTAACAAGCATTGTTGATTTTCAGTAATGGCCTTGTTTGTATTACCTCAGTTACAGGCTTCATGTCTGTTAATTTTCTTCTAATATCCCAAACTGTAGCCTCCTGCAAGCAGCAGAACCAGCTGATGTACGATGTGCAGGAGCAACCTATAGCGCTCCTTCCCGTGGGCTAAAGTCGCCGATGATGGGAGGCGGGCAGCAGGGAAGGATTGCTAATTCATCACTGTTAAAGGCTGGGTAATGGGGCCGCGTCAGTGACTGGGCTATCACAGGCCTGCCGCCTCAGAAAGGCAGTTAATTAACTTTCCATCGGCTGTGAGCGTGCGCGAGCGAGCTCTGCCGACAGGCCTGCATGCAGTCTGCCGAGTGTCGGAGATGTGAGGTCCAGTCCCTGCCAGCCCTGCTGGGAGGCTGGGTTCACTGGCAGGAACCACACTGGGAATTTCTGGAAGACAAATTCCTTCCTGCTCTGTCAGTTTAGAGCTGGGTCCTCACAAATAAATGTCCAGATTATTTACATAATGGGTCCCTCAACTTTAGCTACTTTCAGGTGGGTAAAATATTTAGTTTAGTAGAAAATAGACATGCTGTGTTTGTCTCACAGCCAAACTGCAAGGCATCGTCTCAGAGCTCCAGTACTTGGCGGACAGCTTTTATTTCACTTTAATATTTTCAGTTGTGGACACCAACATATTGGCTTTACAGCTGATCCTCTGGTGTGGAAGAATGTGGATCTGGTGGACCCTTTTTTATTTTCTATTATGCAGCTCTTCAGTCAAGTCCTTGTCTTGCCCTTTTTTAGACCAGACACAGTTTTCTTTATAGTACAGCTTATATCCATTGTTTACTTCTTTACGCTGTTTAACTGACCATTATTTAAATACCATCTGTTATTCTGGAAGTTACATTCATTAAGTTATGCTGTGCACGACATCCAAAATTTCACAATTATTTGTCATTTCTTAATTGAGTTTGTCTCCACGTCAGTTGCGGCTGGTCAATAGAGGGCGCTAGGGCGCCGCCCCTCCTGTGAAATATTGACTGTTTATATATCTACCAAGATCAACCATGAATCAATCAAACCTAACAGATACGAAATAAATACATAAAAATACATTGTGTTTTTACTTGTGCAATGGTGTAGTGATACCCGCCACACTGCCAGTAACCATTGAATGCGTCTGACTTTAGGCTAAGCTTGCGATATGCCATTTGATATAAAGCCCTCCTCCAGGTCAAGGACGCCGGTAATGCTGGAGTCTATGAGAGCTAGCAAACTTTTTTACTCTTTACGAGCAGAAACAGCTTTTCATTGGCGCATGAAAATTCGATTCGAGGTCGCAGCTCTCTGCACCCAGACCAATGGCATTGTTTCTATATTTTTTTTTTTTAATCTCAGCATGATTGGACAATTCATCAATCAATCACTTAAGGAAAATTCAATTATTTCACTTAAAAAAAAAAAACATTTCGCAGCAGCCTACTGATCGTGGGAGGACATACACAAGGAGCTTCACCTCAAATGTGTATGCTACACAGAATTGGCTAGCTGGATGTGCAGTATGTGCACACTCTCACTCTCTCTCAAACAAACAGAGAGAGAATGTTAACTTGTGTATAATTCCTATTTTTATTGATGTATTAGCACTTTTAAACTTGCTGGATTTTACAAGGCAAATAAATTAAGTTAACTTAGTTCCATGGCCCCATTTGTCTTTGTAAGGAAATGTTCTATTTTGTCTTTATTATTTTGTCAGAATGCACCAGAATGCTTAGTTTGTATGTGAAAATCACAAAAAAACATTTACTGGGGGAGGATGCCCCCAGACCCCCCTGCAGGGGTTTGATTTACAAACTTTGCGCCCCCCTTAACATAAAATTCACCAGCCGCCACTGCTCCACGTGTGTCTCACATGTCTCATGTTTCACAAAAACATCTTTGACTGTGTAGGTCACAAGAACAAGCGAATTGTTTTAGAAAGTTTGAGATAGAGAAATACTGTTAATCACAACTACGGTATTGCACATACCAGTGAGGACCTTAGTTTGGGCTAAATACAGACTCACAAGGTCAGTTTAAGTCCACAGTGTATTCTGCAAAGCTGCTTTAATCTTTTTGGTGAGCTTGCAGTACAGTAGCTTAAGAAAGGAGCAAATCCAGGCTTGTCTTTTCTTGGGTAACTGTGCAAGCTTTGTTCACCTGGATTTGGGCAGTTGATCCTTTTCTTCCAGACCCTCTCAAGCAGATGTGAACTGCCTGCACTATTTGGCGAGGTCTAAATGTGGTCTTTACTGGCACTACTCAAGAACAGCCAGAAGTCAGGAACAGGCACTACAGTCTTGTTTTGGCCATTTGGTTTGGGTCATTATTATAATCTTAGGAAGGTTTTCTTCAGGGACCACTCTGTACTTTTTCCCCTGCTTGTCTCTGAAATGCTTGTATCTTGGAACCTTCTTCCCTCAGTGTGTTCCATCTTTATTGATCCAAAACAATCATCCATCCATTCACATGGGGTCACACAGACAACCATTCACACTCACACACGGTCAATTTAGACTCACCAATGAACCTAACCAGCATGTCTTTGGATGGTGGGAGGAAGCAGCTCTTGTGGTCTGCATTGCCATGATGCATAGTCAGGCTACGGTGTTAGGATCTGCGTATAGTCTGGGCTATCACCATAGCTACGAAGTCAAACTGATGCAAAAGCACAAAAAGGAAATTAGGCAAACTTCAGGTGTGAAGTTGAATGCCTTTTACTGAAGAATCTTATTCTGTCTAGGATGAGGAAAATTATGTTCAATTACCATGCGAGAAAATGTGGAAGAAATGAAGAGATGTGATCACACTTTACTTTAATGTGATTACCGCTACATCTTATTCTGTGTAAAAACTACTTGTGTGAACTGGATGCTAGGTTTACACTCAGTCCTGCACTTCCTATTTTTTTTTTTGTTTTACATGCCCCCCAGCAGTTTTGTGTATCAGTGTTATCCCGATTGATGTGTTGTTCCATGGTTCAAAGATTTACTCACTCCAGTGAAGGGCTCATTTCCTGATAGCCATCAGATTTCACAAGCACAGTGAGCGAAGATGAGAATGTTTCAGTGTATGTTTTGTCCTCTGAAATGATCTTCCTTTCTGTGGAGATATATGGAATCAGTCCTTTTCACGTCATCAGTGTCATCTTTTTTTTTTTCAGTTAAACCCTCCAACCTCAGCCTCCTCTTCCTTCTCTCTATGTCTCTCTCTCTCTCTCTCTCTGAACACAATTGATTGGGTATTTGGCTCTGCCAGATAGTTTTCTGTTCTCCTCTTGGGAGTTCTCAGCGTCAAAATAGACTCTTTGGGCTGAGAGTTGGCATCGCTGCACGTGTTTGCAGGGCGAGCTGTGCAGCTGGCCAGCAGCAGCGGCAGCAGCAGCGGCAGCGACAGCGACATTGATCCCCCTGATTTCTCTTCATTAGCCCCAACCAGATGACACACAAAAAAACTTCTCCACATCAAAAGAGCACTATGAAATCAGATGTCACAATATGGTGCTTGCTAGACTTTCAGCAAACTCCCAGCTGGTGCTGCCAATATGTGCACCACCCACATTGAAACTGTTGCTAGCCACATAAGTCACTTTGGGTTACATTAAATGAGTAAAACATTTGTATCTGCTTAATTCAGTCGTGTGAACATGTTTTTCAAAGCAATAACTAGCTGAGAGGGTAATTTGGTAACTTGTTGTGTTTGTCTACTCTTAGATTGTTTCATTGCTGCAGCAGAAAAATAAGTTTTCTCTTAATATTGCAGCAAATGTGACTTGTTAGCCCATTTTTACCACTGTTATTAAATGACAAATGCAGTGCAAAAACCAAAAGATGTTTAATTCTTGAAAACTCTGTTGAACACCTCTCACTGTGATTCACAGTTCTGTGGCTGAAGGTAGGTTTAGAAAATGTACTTTCTCTTGGGGTGATGACAATGGTGTCTGTGTTATAACTGATCTATGTGTGTGTGTGTGTGTGTGTACAAACAGCCCTCAGCAACACTCTAAGGTCTGGCACTTTTTATTTCTCTGTCTGGAAGAAATGTGTAATTTGAGATTAAGGGCCATGTGGGAGGGTAAAGGGTGAAATGTAATCCTAGTGTATTCACTTACTCAGTTTCAGCACTGCTTTTGGAACAGAGCAACATATTGGATTTTCTTGCGGGCAAGGTGTGTTATTTTCTATGACGCTGGGGGATGGTCAGAGATTGTCGACAAGGTGTCTTCGGTGTATGGTGGCGCGTCCACAACAAGCATCACATGTAAAATTTATAACGTCTAGGATCATTCAATACACTGATGGTCAGCTAGATATACGGATTCAAGATGCCTCTAATGTCTCCGTTCTTCACTCTGACTACAGTGGGCCTCAGAGCAATATTGCACCGATTGGAAGCTTTGTTCTCCTTTATAACAGCCATTAGCTGCATCCCTGCCAGCTCTTCCCATAAGAGCGATTGACTGTGGCGATGCTCAACTCTGCAAGATGTGAAATAATGAACGTGAATGTAGATGTTTGGAATAAAATCTGTCAGCTGCTAAACTATGTCTCATGCAGAAACACAAACAATGAAGTAAGAATAATTGCTTCCGCAGGGACAACTACTTGTAAATTACAACAGGTGCCAACATCAGCGGGCTGCTTCAATTTAAGACATTCATTAGGGGTGTGACATGTCAACAAATCATTACCATGTTATTTGGACTCATTAGTTTAATTATTGTAAACAAGCATTGTGCCACTGAGATGGGTTTTATTTTATTTTTTATTTTTTTCACTTTCACTACAGGCAATCAACAACATCTTTTTAGTTGATCTGTTCCAGTATTAGTTGTGATTTTAGCTCGGTTAGACAACTAGTTTGGTTGCACATGCACAGTGTAACTGCAGGGACAACAGGACACCAGAATAACTACAAGACCCTCATAAATAGAGTTGGGCAAGTTATGCAGGGGCAAAGGCAACATCAAGTTTGAGTTCAGTTAATAACTTCATTCTAACGTCATAGCTTGCAGTCATCTCCATCTAGCCTGTATGTCTCGCTAACCCAGCTGGGCAGTGTATCTCTAGTGCTGTCTGCGACACGCTTGTGTGCAGCCACTTCTAGAACTGTGGTCTGGAACATTGTTGCTGTTTATCTGTAAAACATAACCGTGCTGCTTGGTATTGTTGATTCAAATGTCCACAAACTCATCTCTTTGCAAGTTTAATTGGGTTTGTATGCAGATGTAGCTGATAAATGTAGTAACTGTATGTTAATATTCATCTAATATTCTATAGAAACTACTCTCTTTCATAAATAGTGTTTATTTTACATCTCATTCTGGTCTGCATACTGTAAGTCTGGTGCATAGACTGTATATAAACATGGACCACGCTTCCCAACTTCCTTGCATTGGCCAAACCGACACCAGCTTTCCCAGGACACGGGCAGCACCCATGTTGTGAGTTGGGAGCCAAAGTCTGCACAATATGGTCCTAGAGTGAAACCACACAGAGCTGGATTATACACTTTACTTATTATTATTCATTTTATGGACCACTTTATGTGGTTGGTGCATTTGACTATGCATCAGTATTATATTAACTACCTAAAATGAGACAAACCATCTTTGAAAAAATGTATTTGATGTGTACATTACACATAACGTGGAGGGGGCGGACCTTATGACTCATGCTGCGGCGAGTCACCACGGGGGAGCTCTACTTGCTTTGGCTTCATTTTTGAGGTGCTATTCTGTTGTCCATCTTTATACAGTCTATTGTTTGGAGCATCGGAAGGAAGTCACTTCCGCAATATTGTGCCCACAATTGAAAGCCTTAAAACTGTCGTCATAAAAAACGCTCAGACATGTACTCACATAACATTCTCACACGCTTACAGTATTTTGCAACCACTCTTTTTTGAATGATTATGTAATGGTAAATGGTAAATGGCCTTGCTTTTATATAGCGCTTTTCTACCTGTTGGTACTAAAGTGCTTTTACAGTCAGAGACACATCTACCCATTCACTCACACAAGCACACACACATTCACACACCAGTGCCACGCACTGGGAGCAACTGGGGGTTCAGTGTCTTGCTCAAGGACACTTCGACATGTGGCACATTCCGGGGGATCGAACCGCTAACCCCGTGGACAACCTGCTCTACCTACTGAGCCACAGTCGCCACCAGTGCAGTGTAAAAGGATTTGGGGGCAGTGTGGATCATGTGATATACAATTAATGTAGTGCAGCCATAATGTGTAAAACAAGAAAGTCATTCCATATGTCATTCAAATGTTTGCCACTGTGTGCACAAAGATGTTCTCTTGAGCATCCAGTCCCGTGATTGTTGTCATTATTTGAATTATACAAAAAAGAAAGGTTTCACAACACAAATGAACAGTTTCTTGAAACCATCATATTGCTGATCCAACATCTGCACAGACAAGCTGCTGCATTAGGTGAGAGCTAGGATATAACATGTTATGGATTCAGGTAACCAGTCCACATTAGGTCTCTTGGTTTAGGACATTTAACATAAGGCCTACATGGCCAGAATTATCAGAAATGATGTTAACATTACGTTACAAGTTAACATGATGCCTGCTTGATACCTACATTAAGCCATTAGGTTTTGTAAAATGTGAGTGAAAAGATACAGCCTTTATCTGGGGAGCTAGGTTTTAGCGAAGTATGTTCTTAATCAAAGTTCTTTATCCAAGAAGCTTGAAATGCATCCCTGCACATTTAGTCTGTTCTGTATGAGATGCACTTGAAAAATCTAAAAACGTGAAGAGAGATAACTCGGGTTATAACAAGCATGCTCCACAAAGGAGTTGCGGCCATCAAGCCTTCCTACATTTAGGAATTAAATGTCTCTTATTAAGAAGCAATAGCCTCCTTGTAAGTATGTTAGTTTGAAGAATCACAGCATGTATTCACTTCAGTAAATCAAAATGTGGCCTAATCATCATTTTTCTTAACATCTGAGTACCACAATTGAATACAGAAGTGGATCTAATTTTTAACTGTTAAAGAGAGTAAACGAGTTCTTAAATATATTGACCTTTGCTAGACTTTGAGGGCTTGATTATTTGTCACAGACGAGAGTCCAAATGCAAAGAAATTAGCTATTGATTGCCTTAATGCTGTTTTCAGGAGATCTGAGAGTGTGTGTCTGCGGCAATGGACTAGGGAATAATATTTGTTTCAAGATGCTCAATCTGATCACAAAGACCACAGGGCATTTCGGTTTGTTCCGGGTTTACAGATTATTTGATTGAGAAAGTTACTGGGTATTTTGTCTTGTGTGTGATCACTGTTACCACTCTGCACTGTGGATGAACTACAGGTTTGCTTTCACTTGTAATTCTCACAGGAAACCCCCTTGTTGTTATATTTAGCCCATAAATTACTTGATATTGAAATAAACACGGCCTTTACTTTGTCACCCAGGTATCTGTAATATCCAACAGATGCTTCGGGACATTGTAGCGTGTGATGGAATTGGCTTTGCCCAGCTTTGAAACACTGTCTTAAGACATTAGCAGTTTCCTCATACATTAATCATTACTTTCAGCCTGAGGCACAGTAGAGCTATGTTTATTAACCGCAGACTTTCTTCTCAACAGCAGAAACAGGAACAGGCTTCTGGAGCATATGTGTAGACCAGTGACGTGCGGTGAGGTTCATGGCTGGTGAGGCACTGACGTCATCAGTCAGATTTACAAACATACCGTATTTTCACACCTATAAGGCCACTTTAAAGTATTAAATTTTCTCCAAAATGTACGGCCCGCCCTATAGGGCGGTGCGCCTAATGTGTTGTTTTTGTTGCGGTGGCTGTTGTACGGCGGACGTAATAGAGGACACCATGAGTCCCGGTACGTTAAAGGGGGCGTAAAGTGTGGGCGTGATTTGTACCAAATCGTCCTACCTGCTGGCGATCTAACGCAGCTTTTTAATTCGGACACAGAGGATGAGGACTGTATGTACCATACAGAGTAGCTTATTCACCATTTGATTGGCAACAGTTGACGTGCTTTGTTTAAAATGTCATTTCAACATTTCAACATGTTTTTCCATATACAAACTGCAGCATAGAAAAAAGCACAAACGTTATTTTCGTCTTACCTTTACTTATAAATAAAGTCCATGCGCCGCTCCTTCTGAAGAAAAGCATCGATTACTTGTTTGTAGAAGTGTTCCTTTTCTTTCTTCAGTTTTAAAAGTCTCTCTGTCTCAACGGAAATCACTGCCAGGGAAGAAAGTCGTGCTATTATTCTTTAGCCGGGGCGTCATAATCGCCACCAGCGCCCCCTAACATGAGGCAGGAGAACTGCGTGCCTCACCCAGTGCCTTTTTGCAGGCGTTTTATGATTGCTCAGCACAAGAAACACGTCGCTCACATACAGTTGTTAACACAAACAAACACTGTACATCATATACATCAGCTAAACTATGTAAACTCAGCTCATATAGTACAAGTGGTTGAACATTTAATACCGACATACAGAGAGACAGCAATACCGTCTGATTGCATAGTCATTGCGCAATCCAAGGTGAGGCTCAGCGCGCTGCTGCCTCACCGCACATCTCTCCGTAGTATCTGAACGGCAATTGTGGAAATTGAGCGATTTTGGAAATAAAACACCCAAAAATGGTAAATTTAAATGGAAAATGACTGTAAAGCACAAATTACTGAATAAATATAGTCATTTAATTTTTTTTTTTCCATAATGACAGGTGAGGCACAGCCTCACCTGCCTCCCCTGACTGCACGTCACTGGTGTAGACCTATAGGTGATGAAAATTTTGAGATGAATGATGAAATACAACACAGTCAAACAGAAGAGGTGTTATCTGCCCAAAGTAAGGGTGCTGCTTTCACATCTAGTTTGTTTTTCTGAAACCAGGGACATTTCACCATCACGCAGGTTTATTTGGGGTTCCGTTCTGGAAAAGATCAACCATGCTGAGCCATGCTTATAGAAGGTGGTCTCAGCCCGATTGCAGTCCCTTCGCAGAGCAAGAGGCTTGCAGTGAGAACACATGTGACCCATGGACCAACACGATTGCTATTTATAAGCTTATAATTACCCAACCAAGCAGTTCAGCAGATGCAGAATAGGTCGTTGTATGCCTCCAGAGCACATCTTCATCTTTGGAGGTGACTAGTGGCAGCAGTGTGGCTTCTGAGCATATGGATGTTTAATCAAACTAACTGCTCACTGCTAATGTTCCATTGTTGATATGATTATTTAATGGTTTCCTTAAATCCAATTTTCGTGCTAAAGTGTGACCAATAACAAAACAGTTTCCAATAATGTAGTGTTGAGATTAACTGTTGCTCTGTCTTGATTGCACTGTGTATATGAAGCAAACCAAGGTTCAATGCAGCACTAAAACACAATTGTACCAGTTACTGAATCTAAAGGAAATATTACTTTGGATTATTCACGCAAATTCAATGATAATCAGAATATGAGTATTGTAGCACACTACTGGAAATGTGTTTGCATGCAACTGTATAGTCCTACAACCAATAAAAGCCATTATAGTGGATGGTGTATGATTGTGTTACTGTTACTCTTCTATCCATCACCACATAAAGCATACCCACACAATTTGATTGCAAATAAATTGTGGGGAAGGGAAGTTTGGGCTTGCTTCCAGGCTATCAATGAAATATTTTTCACCAAATACCCAGAGGGATAGCAGTGCAGAAGGGAGCGAAGGCTGTTGATGTGGTCTGATCTAACAGATGAGCAACTGTAGCTCAAAGTGCTGACAAGGTTAATGCTGGTTATAATAGGTATCGTTTTTTTTTGTGTGTATGGGGCAGTGTAACCTCAGACCAGTCAGGGTGCCTATGCAACCCCCGTCCACTGCTGAAAGCAACTACACAATGCAACGCATACAAGCATCAGATGCATGTGAGCATTAGAACCACACCACAAAGCAACAGAAGAGGGTGGCCTTGTCTGATGAATTGCATTCTCTTTCACACCATATGCCTAGGACATGCATGTGTATCGATTATCTGGGGAACACATGGCCCCAGGATGCAAGGAATACAACCTTGCTGTTGCAATGAGCACAGTTAATCCTAACAGTATTCAGGTCATGTGCATTAAAGTACTGTCCATATACAGTAAATGCCAGTTCTGATTGGACACATGAGATCAACGGTGTGTTTCACTTCACAGGTTGGTGGTTTTAATGTCATGGCTACAGGTGCTGTAGATGCTTCCTAACAGCTCATTCAAGTATTACTAAAATCTTTTAATAAGTCACTAACTTAAACAGTCATTTAAGAAGTTCATTTTACATGCAAACTAGGTATGGGATTTAAGAACAGCTCTTGCAATACAGTTTTTACTATAGTATAAACCGATCAGCCACAACATTAGAACCTTACATGTGAAGTAAATAACATCAGCAATCTTGAGACAATGATGTACTGGGGAACTTTTGGACCTGGCATCCATTCATGTGGATGCTGCTTAGACATGTCGCACCCAGACCAGGCACCCCCACCCCATAGCAATGACACTCCTTGATGACAGCAGCCATCCCAGAGCAGGATGCAGGCACAAAAACACTTTACGAACAACTAAAAAAAATATGAAGAACAGCACAAGGTGTTGATCTGGCCTCCAAATTCACTAGATGCCAAACTGATCCAGCTAATTCTCTGATTAGTGACAAATGTTTAGGGCACACAAGGGAGACCTATATTTATAAATTAGTCCTATAACTATGCGTGGGGCTTGGTTAAAACAAACAAACAACAACAACAACAACAAAAAACCTTGCAATTCTATTCACAATTGCAAACATAAGTTACATAAGTTATACTGATGCAGATGGGAGACTCTTTGACCTCAAGCACCAGGGGAGTAGGTGCCATCTGTGAGTCCAGTATCCAACTTTCTGAATACAGCCATGGGGTTAGTAGAGGTCTGGTTTCACTTCAGCTGTGTACTGGTCGATGGCACGAAGATTTACTTTTTATGAACCCACAGATCACTGAGCATAAGTTTTTTTTTTTTTTTTTTTTTAAAACAACAAAAAAAACATTAACATTTAAATTGTGGCTGGTAACAGCACACAATGAGAGGCAGATAAAAGCTTTACAAGTAGTTCTGTGGGGGGCTTCGTGAAAAAACTGATTCAAGAATTGTATTCTGAATCTTGTCACAAATGCAAACACAAAGTGATGCTGAAGTAAGAAAAGTTTTGGCATCAGTAAGACAATCAACACTGTCTAAATTACTTACATACAAGAGGTGAGTGAATACCTTTATATAAAAATGTATTTAAAATGCTGCATTTTAAGCTTTGTTGTTTGGCAGTGACCCTTATCGAGACCAATTAGTTTAACCATCAGTTATCTCATTCAAGAAACAGTTCTACATCTTAAATGAATCACCGGTGAGATGTAAAACTAGATTCCAACGGCTAATGACGGCGATGAAAGCTCCCCAGTGCACTTGTGTAAAGTAATACTATACACAGTGTGCTCCATCCTGCTTTTCTGGTACCAAAGTGGAAGAAAGTATTGTGGAGAACTAATGTTTTTGCATGTGAAAGCTTGATTGGTGCCGTCGGAGAGGCCTGGAGGTAACAGCAGACACGAGGGTAAAATCAATGTGGATATGTTCATTAGTTAATCCAGGGTTAATGCTATCACTGGTGCTGCTCTGCTGTCTGCCCTTTGTGGCAAAAGGTCAGCCTGCACCTATTAAAACACTTCCAGGTTATGCACGGCTGCCTGGAGCAGTGTGCAGGCTGTACTGTATCGAAGCCACACCGAGAAAAAGCTCCACACTGCTGCCCTTTTTTTTTGTAGTTTGGCTCCAAAGAGCTCAATCATATCAGCACTGTTACTGCTGTCTGCTTTGTGTCAAAATTAATTAGGGATGCCTTGTTTATCAGAGGGAGGGTGTTCCTGAAAGAGCTTGACTCCCACCCCCACCCCCTCACACACACACACACACACACTCACACACGTCCCACCCGCTGGTTTCAGCACAAGCCTCCCCCTAATGACAAGGGCGTGTGTTGCAGTGTGAAGGGCTGTTATTTTCTGACATAGGAGCAATTTAACACTTCGTGGCACACTGTGAATTAAAGTAAAACTCTTTTTCACTCTCTGAACAAGATTTTGAATATGAAATGTGACATTATACTCAACCCCTGCCAAAATGACCTTTTCCACATGGCCGGACCTAGTTTTTCTCTTCTTGACTTATTTTTTAAAAACACCTCGGATCGTCCTCTCTGTCTTTCTGCTTTCTGTTTCTATGGCTGCCACTTCCATTTCGGCCATCTGGATCCCTCACTGCCTTTTATATTGCACAAAACAAAACAGAGGTTAAAAAAAAAAAAAGTTATTTGGCATTTACTCAAACGGTTCTAATTGCTACATGATGGCAACCTTTGTGGCTCTTTTGTATTAGGTAACAACCTCATAACACATGAAGAAAGAAGTCCTTTCCTTTCAGATATAAACTGAATTCTGTTCTGCACCATTAAAATGAAAGTGGCTACAACAAGCAGGGATTCACCTGTGATCTTCTATAATAGCAAATGTATTTTTCTGCATGTTATGCAACTTCTGGACATGGAAGAATGCCATTTGTTCCACTCTCGCATTCTCTGTCCTGCTTACTCACCATAAAACTGTAATTTCCCTTTGGGATTAATAGAATACTCTATGTGCTGCCGCTTAACTTGCTGTGTCTTACCCACGGTCCCTTATGTGGTGAAGACTCAAACAAAGAAAAGTCCACTGCTGCTTCACCCTCAGGAGACCCAGCAGGTGATGGAACAGTGGATCTTCCTTCGGCCATGTGCCTTTAGTCGATGATGGGGGATGAGACACAGCTGGCGAGTGACTCGGAGGCAGCCAGCGCATCCCCCGGTGTTGGTCACATGGCGCTCCATGTCTAACTGGCCCTGAGGACAGAGGATGCCATGGTCTGGCACTGAGAGCGCAAATATTCCTACAAACTGAAAAAGCATGAGCAGTCCTTGGTGAAAATAATCAGAATCTGACTAAGAATTTACTCAATTACTGAATTTAGATTTACAGAAGCCTGTTCATTAAAAGAACAATTTGTGCCTTTACAAAATACATGTATGTATTTCAGGGAAAGGGAGAGCGAGCAAGTGTGCTTTGCCTTCGGGGCTAATGTCTTTGTAATTGGTGTTAAGCAGCTGTTTGGGCCTGACATATTGATGTAGATATTGCTGCCGCAGTAGGCGCTCCAACCGCATCCCAACCCTGTTTGCGGGAAGCGTTTTAAGGCGGTAGCTTTGCGTGGTGTCTCCGCCTCAGATCTCCGGGAGAGGGTTGTTGATCTCGTTAAAATGTGCCTTGCTATGCCCTCGGGGAGAAGAGAAGGGGCTGCACCAAGCTGTAATTGATAGATTGATGTCTCTACCCTCTCGTGCCTAAGGGGAAGCCCCCGCCCCACCACCACCAACACATGCAGTAAGCTTATGCAGTCATGCACACATGCAGCAAGATGATGGGACTGCTGGACTTGGACTGACTCCAGGGATGCAGATGGAAACAGGTTCACAGCTGCACAAATCTGTCTTTTAGCATCTCCTTGTAATCAGTGCGATTGTGTGTGCAAGTGCATATTGATCTGGTCCTCTGCCACCACTCTGGAGGTTAGTTCATGCCAAAGGGGGTAGTGGCCTAGTGTGGCATCAGTTAGATTATCTGGTGCAGTTATAATCAGCTAATCAGTGAGCACCAACATGTAGCATCACATGTTTGCTGCAGTCACAGGCCTCTCACAAGTAATGCATTCCTCTACTGCTATGTTACTCCTGCTATGTATTATTGTGTTGTGTGAATGGTTGTATGTCTAGATGGCGGACTGTAGAAACTGAATTGCCCTTTGGGGGTTAATAAAGCGTTCTGTATTCTGCATTCGGCATTCAACTCTCTTCTATGTGTGAAACCAATGGTTTATCTTATTCTTAGCTAGTTCACACATTATACATACATGCTAAACTTTATGAGAAAACTGAGTTGCTAGCTTTCTGACATAGGCGTAGACTTAATGACTGTGTGCAAACCTTTTTATCAGTAACACCAAAAACAACTGCTTTCCATTAAGATTAACTAGTTCAAATCTCCTTGGATAAAATTGTTGGACATAGTGGCCAATGTTGCGCGAGTTCATTCTTCAGAAGAGCCTGGTTATTTCTACTGCAGGTCAGTTCACACGTGTTAAAATGAACTTATTTGCATTCACAGCTGAACTAGTTGAGGAGGTTAAATCAATTGGATGGTTTAACATAGCTCATGTGACTCATTGGACGTTAATGGTCAGACATTGTGTGTATTAAACCTGGTTACGTCACTGTTTTCTCATCACAATGCTAAAATGAGATGAGCTTTTGACATCTGTGAGTCCAGTATCCAAACTTTCTGAATACGCCCATGGAGTCTGTAGAGGTCCAGATTCACTTCAGTTCTGTACTAGTCAATGGCTTGAAGATTTACTTCATTCCATGACCCAGCTCACTGATTACTGAACATAACTTTTTAAACATGGACATTTACATTAACAAGGCTTTGCATTGGTAACAGCACATGGTAAGATTTAGATAAATGGTTTAAAAAATATTTCTGCAGTAGTAGTTCAAAAGCAATATCAAAACTGCAATACAAAAGCACAAGTATTGAATTACTGAAAGACAGTGCATTTTATATTTGGCTTCCATCACACTGCAGTGATTATTATCTACCGTCAGGTTTAGGGTCAATATAGTAACCCTGTCTTGAAAAGTTGAGAAGTAAATATTTCCAGTTTTCTTCCATCCAGGAGCAGACTGTGGTAATTGTTCTCATGGAGGAGAGCATATAGTATGCAACTGACAGTTCTTATTCTATTCTTTTTTGATATGTAAGGTTTGGTTTTTGCTAAAGGCCAGCATGATAATGAGGCTGCAGGCCACACCAAGGGCACAGTGAATAAACTGGTTAATGGATGTTTCTTGTCCTTCCTGACCATCTGCGGTTTGCATTCTGACTCTCAACCTTTGTGCTGTATTAACTGATTATTCTTCTGTTCCGTTGCTCTGTGTCGGCTAACTGATATGTTGCTCACAGAAAGATGGTATAAGCTGTCTTTAAGAGTCTCTAAAGGCTGTGCTTACAAATCATAGTTGATTACATGGGGCCTCAAAGGGATTTTGACTTGACATGTAGAAGTGAAAATCTGAATGACTGCATCAACATTTTTACCACAACCAAAAGCTGATGGTGATGTCACGCAACGCTAAACGCAACGCTAAAAAGCCTCTTGGTTAATGTTAGCTCGCATACCACTGTTGCTATATATTGAAATTTTCATGCTGTCTGTGCCCCCACAAACATTTTCTCATCCACACTTGTTTATCCCTCTGATTTGTTTTGATACTTTTAAATCATTGCATGTGATTATAAAATGTTCTTCTGCTGCTTCTTCATTGTTTTCTTCTGGTTTGATGGGGAGTTGGTAAACCAGTTTGCAGGAACATTAGCGCCACCTACCGCACTACACTATCGATCAGAAGATAAACAGCAAGTTGTTTCACCCCAGTTTTTTGTTTACATCCGCTTCCCTGTGAATTAACTGCTCAATTGATCTTAGAGAATTAAATCCTGTGCTATACATTTGAGATTAGAGAATAGTGCAACGCACTTGTGGCTGAAGACTTCCATTCTAAGGGGTGTGGGCTAAACTGATCTCCAAACTAGCAGCGACTTGAAGCCCTTAAGCAAAACACCACCAAAATCTCAGAAATTTTAATGAGCCACAACCGTCAGCAGTCAAGTTCAGTTTGTACTGTGGGTAAAAGAAGGCCGATAGATAAGGAAATATCTGTGGTTCTGCCACATTTCTTTTTTGTAATAATCCAATGTCAAATTGCTTAATTTTCTTTCAATAAATGATACAGCAATATGTTTTGTTTTAGGAATTAAATTCTTAAACTGTACACCAGATGGTGGTCTTAGAGGTCCACGCTCATCTAGTGTGGATGGTAGGTAACTACTGCGCACTGTCTTAGTTTGAAATACCTTTATTGCTGATCCCAGACTACTACTGTTTAAACTGGAAAAGAACAATGCCTCTTATTTTTAAGTGGTCAGATCGGTAAAGACTAATGTCGTCAGTTGCTACCTTTGAATCATTTTTAAGCACAGTGACATGCTAGTTCTTTGACTGCACTACCTTGTGTTGAAAAACATGCCATTCTTTGGTATTCTGTAGAAGCATCACAAAAGTGACATCTTCTCTGTCTCCCAGTTTCATGCAGAGACTTCACCCAATGCTCCAAGCACTACTACTGAAGTTGATTAATCCCCTATCGCTGCCCATTAGGAACATTTGTGCTATGGTAACAAAAGAGAAGTATTTGAGACAGACGAAGTCCAGGAAAAACACTAATAAAGCCCTGGGAATCATAAGAATGAAACTGTATTTTGTTTTGAGAAAATGTGAAAAGTACCAGTGAGACTATACTTTTAAAGTAAACCAGGTATTTCTAAACTTTAGAATATACTTTTATTGCTGTGGATTGTTCCCACATCACAGCAAGAGGTCAGTGTGGACCAGACAGGCTGGCAGAGCCCGAAGAGCCAGTTGCTGCTCTTTAATTTTCAGTCTGTCATTCACACTGAAGGAATGGTTGTTCATCTCTATTTCACACTTCTCTCTCAAATCAGATAATATTTTTATTAAACCTTATGTCACAGGCACACAGGTTATTATTTTAGGCTCGTCATTGTTTCTTTAAAAATGCGTTACCTCAGTTATTTTTCTTTAACCACTGCTGTCATCCAGAATTATCTGTTTCAAGTTTCTAAGTTTCCGTAACAGCATATTGGTTTTGCCCAGACTGACACACCTTGGCTTGCCATAAAAGTACTTTGTGCAGCCAGTTTATTACTAGCCATAAGCAGGTTTCATTGGGACAATGAGAGCCACACAGTTTATATAGTAAGAGCACCAGGGTGGGTGGATGGGTTGACAAAACGGGCTTTCACATAGGCCACGACTGTTAGCTTTCCAGTTTCAAAATTATATAATTATATTTTAAACATGACTGATCCATAACTTTAAATGTGTGTTTATTCCTGTGACTGTAGCAAAGGTCCTGTATTTTAGCCCATAGCTTATCTTTACACAAACAAGTTGTTCTTGTGTCTAAATCTACCTGATGATAATTCAATAGAGACTTGTACTGGTTATAATCAAATGATATGGACAAACGACATTAATTGACAGATGCACCAATCAAGCATAACATTATGACCTAATATTGTGTAGGGCTCAATTTTGGAGGCCAGGTCAACACCTTGTGAGTTGAGTTGTTCCTGTTTATGTATGAGTACCTGTGTCAGGCTGCATCCTGCTGGGGATGGCTGCTACCATCAAGGAGTGTCATTGCTATGGGGTGGGGGTGCCTGGTCTGGTCTAGGTGGGTGCTACATGTCTAAGTAACATCCACATGAATGAATGTCAGGTCCAGAAGTTTCCCTGCAGAACCTAACATCTATTAGCACAGATGGCTGTTGCTCTTTTATAGATATAGTAATAACACATGTGTGTCTATGCACGATTATCTACATGCATGAATGCATACAGATAAAGTAAGTGAGGTGTAACGACAACACTTGGTTTACACCAGAGCCAGTTACCTAGGACGGAACCAAAAGCATGTGTAGTGTAAATACCAGTCAGTGCAAACATGGCCATATCTGGGCTTTTTCTGCATTCTTCTGACAGGGCAAACATCATGTAAATAAAAAACACAGTTCACTCTTTACTCCAGTCATGCTGAAACAAAACGGAGAATAGGACTTTTTGGGAGAAAAATAACAACACCAAACAAAAACTTGGTGATCTTAATGAATGGGGATCAGTTTAAGCCACAGTGGCTTTACCTTGGAGCCTAGGTAGTCTCTTCTTGGGCAACATTAACAGCAGCAAAGGCTGGGGTCCTTCAACATCTGCAAAAAACTGCTGCAGACCTCTGCTACATGTGATGACTGTGACTTTCATTCATTTATTCATTTCATTCATCTGTTTACAGCCTAGTTAATTGCACACAGTCCTCCCCATTTGTAGTTCTCATATTCATAAGAGAACTGGTCACTTTATATTTTTAACAGGTCACTTTCATTTTTTAACAGTTTATAGCTGTATAAAATATTCTATCTATCTATCTATCTATCTATCTATCTATCTATCTATCTATCTATCTATCTATCTATCTATCTATCTATCTATCTATCTATCTATCTATCTATCTATCTATCTATCTTAATGCTGCTGGTAGACTGACAGCTACAGTTGCCATGTTCACTCATACTTGAAGCGGAGATGGAGAGTGATCAGTATGCTCTGATGTTGCAGCGCTGCTAGTGAATGTGCCCCATTGCCTCTTGATCGCCCTTCTTCTTCTTCAGTTGCCAACAATCTAAGCTCTCAGTTGCTCTACTTTTACACACTGAATGCAGAGGATGTGGTGACAGATTTGTAGAGTGCACTGAGTCATCTGTGAAGAGAGGGCATAAAGTAGATCCATTCATTGCCGGGACTAAAAAATGAATTGCGACGTCACTGTAATTCAGCAACAAGATATGTAATCCTGGCTTGGATTTCAAAGTGAAAGGGGAAAATATCGGCGTTAAAATGTTGTCTGTCACCGCAATCGTAAATAGATATTCAGGATTGAGGCATGAGAGGCTTAGATCATCTTCTTTAAAAGAAAAACACAACACAAGTTCCCTCAACCAGTTTCTGTGGTTCAGCTTTTAGTGTGACGTGTCTAGCAGGACATACGCTCTCTGTGTATTAACATCACATTACCACCACGGCTTAAAAGGCTTGTACCTTTTAAGACAGGGTGTTTTGTACGTCTCTCAGCCACATGCTGCACTCGTGGGCACAACTGTGAGCATGTCTCATTGAAAGCCTTAAACATCATCACTATTCAAATCATTTATTTGTCAAAACTGAACAGCGATAAATATTTAGCCCGGTTTCAGAACTCTGAATCACAACATACAAATCAGATATTTCGAGTGATTCAAACAGATCTAGTGTTTATTCACAGTAAAAAGATTAATCAGAATTTTGCAGACTGAATTAAAAGACTACCACGCGGGTCTGCGGGGGGGGGGGGGGGGGGGGGCTCATTAAACTATGGAATCGTTTAAAAAAATAAAATAAAAATAGGCCTGTTTGTGGGGAAAATACGTAATATTTAAGTTACATAAAGGCTTTTTATTTGTTTTCTTCCTAATTGTTCTTGAAATAGTGATCAAGAACCCCCCATCCCCAACACAAAAATGGTTTGGCCACTGAACAAAATTTGATGTTGCAGTTTGATTGAAAACTCCGTACGCTCAAAATGTCCGGTCAGCACAAAAGAAAAGAGAAGAAGAGAAGAAGAAAATAGAGGCTTTAAAGATTTTCTTAGCAAATATTTAAAAAAGGTGGTGACGGTTAAGCTGGGACTAGTAAAGTGAACGGCGAGCAAGGTAAGAAACAGCGCAGCCAACGTTTACCAGCCTTGTAACGTAACGTGAGCCCGGGCCCAGACAAGACTGTTAGCTGGCCTGACCACGCTTGTGAGAGTCGTGAGGGACAGGTTAAAACTAAAAGCACCAAAATACAGCGGGTGCAGCAGGAACATTTATTTATTTATTTATTTATTTCATTTGATTATTTTCATTTTATGCATTCTTCTTCCTTGTCATATCCTGGGGCTTACTTGACCCACAATGGAATTCAGAAACATGTAATTCTGCTAGTAGCGACCACTGTAGTTTCAAGCTGCAGTGGTTTTGCTCTGAATGTCTTCTAAACCCATCAACTGACTCCGGCAGTATCGGTCTGTGGTTCCCACACAGCTGATATAAAGTTAAACGTCATAGGCCTATATAAAGTAAGGCAGAATTTATTGTCATGTTTAGCGCTGCACTAAAATAATAATGAGTCAGAGCAAATTAATCAGTGGGTGTGTTTCTGCTTGAGCAGAGAGAAAGAAACCAAAATGATTTTGTGTTTCTATAGTAATGCTGAGAGGAATAAAGGAGCCGTTCCTAATGTTCTGCATTCATTAGCCTACTTCTAAATCACTTGTTTTGATCCACAGTAGCTGAATTCCTTTATGCACACAGTGTGACCTCTTTTTGTTGAGCAAAGATCCAGCCCACATGGAAAGAAGCTCACGTTTCCTGTAGAGTTTGCCTCTGAAATGCAGAGCTAAAGCAGTCGTTTCCGTTCTTATTCTTTGTAGACTCTGTTAATCTTGTCTTCATTGCATCATGGTGATGCATAAGTCCTAAGTCACATGTGTGTTCTTATTTGTGCAAGAGGAACGCCATCTTGCAGCTGGAGCAAACATAAACTTATAGTCACAAGTGACTAGTGATTGTCTTAATACTGGTTGAAACACGTCCAATACAGAAATCCTAAAGTTGTGTTGAGTCCAGTGGTTGAGACTGGCTCTGCCTGGTTAGGATTTATCAACATAAAAAGCATGTTTGTATTGATCCCACATGGTGAAGTTCTTTCTTTAGTTCACAGCTGCATGTAGACTCAGAGGCGTGGGCCGCCACTTATATAGCGACTGGGCAGCAAATTGGTGGTATGCTTGCTCTGAGCACCATAGCCATGGACATTAGCACAACATTACATGATAATGGTCTAACGCTAAGCTACGTATCCTAGGCAAAAAGTAATTGCAGTGTAGAGCTTGTAAGCTTTCAGTTGAGTATTTTTTTGAAAGCTCACACTTTATGCTGCTTATACAGTTTATTCTTAAACAACATGTTCACTTTTACAAGAGAAGAAAATTTTAGGATGAGGAATATGCACTGAGCATGGCAAATAAAGAGCAGGGGTCAACAGCGGAACTACGATACATTGGCTTTAAAGCTTGGCTTATACTCCTGCGACCGGTCTAAGCAAATCCTGCACCAGAGGGGGTTATGCTGTTGGAGAAAAATACCTGAGTTGCCGGTCTGTCGGCAAAGTTCTGTAATTACGCTATTAAAACACTAGGCAGTGACTGGTCAGCTGGGTTGTTTTTTGCTCTGCACTTCACACAGTGTTGGAGCTGAAGATAATGAACGTGAATCAACTTCCACTGAAAGATACTGTTGCAACACAGAACTTAGAGAAGACATGTAGGTTTGTAGGAGGCTTCGCAAAAGAGAACTTTGTGTGCATGTCCGACAGCTGACACACGTCAACAAGGAAATGCATTTTAGACGGCGTAGGTGAAGGCATAGGGTCCAGAGCTAGTCCGTCAAAGTGACGTGGGACCATAAATTATGCTTTGCATGAGCATGGGTCTGAGTTGATCTAGTCTCAACAATGGTGCATGTCAGTGTCTGGGATATGCAAGATGGGAAGCGAATATTGCGTTCTCACAGTCAGTGTGTCAGGTACATGTGATGAAGAAGAAGGAAGGGTCACCTGAGCAGTTTATGCAACTTAAAGGATCTGCAGGTAAAGTCTTGGTTGTAGACACTACAAGAAATCTTTAGAGTCGAAGAATGGATTATTTTAAGCAGGAGTGTTCATAACATTTCAGACCCTTGGTGTAGAGTTTGAAAGGCTTTGATTAAGCAATGGTTTAAGATCCTGTTTGTTGTTGGATTTGGAAAAACAGTTAATTGGAAATAAGGAGTATCACTGGTACTTTCTTGTGTGGTGTCTCATTTGGTTACCTGCCTCAAGGCTTATCTGGCTGTGGAGTGACGCAACATTTATCAGTGAAAGAGAAGGCCACTCTTTGTCATCTGAGCTCTGCTTTCAGCCTTTCACAAAAGGACACAGCGTGGCAGTGGGGCTGTCCCAGGTCCATGGCCAGATTGATAGTTTGACAGAGTTACTGGGTAAGCAGCAGTGGCTCCCATCACTCACTAAGACTCCATGAGTGCCAGAGGGCGGGAGTCAAGGCCAAATTGGATTAGATTCTCTAAAGATGGAGTTGTTCTTGCCATTGACCTTGGGAATCGTTCAATTGTGATTCAATTTGAAGCCCATGCAATCTGTTGACTGATCGCTGTAAACATGGCTACAAACACATTCCTTGTCTCCTTTGTCACACCAGTAAAGGATACAGAGTAGCGTTCCTGTAACACTAGCTCACACTGTGACTATCATCCCACAGCCAATCTTATGAACAAGACTTCATTTTTATCTCGGATAAAGCTTTTTTCATACTGCAAAATCTTCAACAACCAAAACTCATTGTGGCTGCGAGTGCTTTCAAATCATTCCTGCGCATTAAGGGATCCCTGAGATGTTGAGTCAGATCACTGGAAACCTCGCGCTGTTAAAATCAGAAGGAAATATTCACACGCGCCTCCTGTGGAGTCACAGCCTCCCTTCTTTTGACCCAGGTGATTGCTCCGCTCTCTGTTCATTTGGCTGAGACAGCTCCCTGTCACACTTTGCGTGCCGTAGAATGGGAGATAATTAACTGTAATGATAATGGCCGCCATTTGCTATTTCGAGTATCATTTTAATCATCATTACATTGTTGTCTGGCTGTGACATGACTTTAATAGGATGTGGTAATATTGTGTACAGGCCAGTGTCTGTGGCCTGACAGCCCCAAGAAGCTTCTGTTTGAGGCAGGACTGGGCCGGCTCATACCATCACTAATACACTTATCCACTGTGTCTATGGGTCGTTATACTTGGCTGAAATTTTAAACTGAAATGCTTCTGATTGCAAATATCCCATTTATATATATATTTTTTTTTTTTTTTTGTTTTTTTTTGTTTTGTTTTGTTTTGTTTTGTAATCACAAGCACACTGCTTTCGGCGTCTTGTCCCTGCAAACATTACTCTCCGTGTTTAGCTGATCCTTCACGCTTCACTGAAGCTTCACCTGCGGCGATAATTCAGTAAACTAGCATGAGCACTTCTTTTCCATGTATTTTGAAGTGCATCTAAAGTAGTAATTTATATTAAGGCATGCAATTAGCATCCTCCTGGTAATTAACAGCCAACAGTTATTACATCACCATATTTCTCTGACAAGCCGAACACAGAGCTTTTAAGTGTGCAGGCATACATTCCTAGACTCTTTAGAAGTTTGGGTCAGCCTATGTTGGTCTTAAAACATATTAAATTACACATTTACTGGTATTTGCAATGATATCAAAATTTCATAAATATGAGATATTTCTGAGGTTGCGAAGCGCACATTGTGCTGTGTGACACCGTTCCAATCAAACAACTGGCCTATAGGTCAGGCTGCTCTGCCTGAAACACAGAAATTCAATAAAGTATCAACCAAGCTTTAGATGGGCAGTGTCAGATTGCAGCATTTCTGGTACAGCAGTCGTGGATGGAGTGAAAATGAATTATTCAGGTGTGCCTTTGACCTAATCTGAAGCATGATGAAAGTAGATTTTAGATTAACAATCTGTCGACACTGTCCTTTAGCTCTAAAGCAGAGGGCCAGCGGGATGCATGGGACAAACCTCAATGAGTGAAAACACACTGCCCTCTGTTGGGCCACTTTTACTGGCTCCAGACTGTGAACACACAGATGCTCACCTGAAAGTGAAGCCTCACAGTCCTTTCTTTTTTTTTTCATTTCACGCTGTTATTAAAGTCATATCAGTCTGGTGAAATGAATTGTCTTAGAAATGGAGACGAAGCATTAACTTGCAATGTCACTTGATTTTGTGCACTGTACTGGTGTAACTGAGATCAGGCTCAGCCCTAAATGCCATCATTTTCCTGCATTGAATATTCTTGCAAGGGATGTGCAGCTGACAGATGCATGCAAACTTTTTTGAGCAGTCATTTTATCTACAGAGTGATAGTCCAGGTTTTTTTTTGTCTTGCCTGTTTGCAATCTTTCTTTTGAGTTCCAATACAGTGTGTCTTGACTTCACCCTCCGGCTATAGCTACACAACTTGACTCATGTGCTGTAAAAAGTATTGCTGAAACACTGCTGGTCTTTTACATAAAAATAGCTTTGAAAATAAATATTTGTCTGTAAGGTTTCTTAGGTCTGTATATCTGCAAATTTTGCCCAGTTCTAACAATCTAACTACAAGACCTGAGTTCAAAACATCAGCAGCAGCTGTACGTGAGGCCCGTAACAGAAATTAGTGAAAACGTTACAGCCTGCACTGTTGAAGTTGTTGGCGTGAGACCGTTTTGTGTAGCTTAAAGTTTTCTGAGTTGTCAATCAGTGCAACTTTCTTTGACTAGCGTTCCCCAGAGTTTTTTTTTTTTTTTCAGTGTCAGTATAAACAAATAAAGGCGAGTTGTGTAGGAAGTACTTTCTGTGTTGTGTTTTTGAAATGTACCAATCTTTTAATTTCTTGTTGAAAAAATGACAGACTTAGGGTAGGAGACAGCCTAATGTGATGAAAAGACTTATTTGAACCTGGCTGTAGAAGTGTTACTGAGGGTCTACTGCACATGAGAGGCAGGACAGCCGGAGGAGGGAGACAGTGACCGCAGAGATGGGAGTGGCTTTTAAAGAACTTTCTGTCAGTCAATCATCACACATATGCAGCTATATACACACACATAGTCCATTACTGCTGCTTACTCACTCTTGTCCTCACTGTTGCTGCCTAGAAGTGATTAGCAAAGCAAAGAGACAATCTGAAAGATGACTTTGGTCACACAAAACTCACGCTCAATAAACTGCCACATCATGTACCACACTGAGCAAGCTCATGATTGAATTGCCTCTTCGCAATCTGGCTTCTTGTGCTTTCCCTGTCTACCAGCACAATAGTCCAGTGACTGGTGTGATTTGTTTTGTGATGTTGTTATTGCTGTTGCTGTGAGCCCTGAGCTTTTTTCTTTGACCGGGAAGGGCCTAATTTTCTTGGCACTCTTCCGTTTTAGCTGATGCCTTAGCAATATGGCTCCACAGTGCGCCACCGTGCACCCTTTCAAACTTTCTCCAAGTACAAATAGCTCCGAGAAATGGGACGTAAACTTCACGCCTTTTGGTGCAGCTTTGGAATTGATGTACCGACTGGCCAGAAGGACACCGTATTGCCAGTATCCCAGGAGACATGTCCAGCAGCACTCATCATAAACTCATCTCCTCGCTATAAGCCTGTTACATAATGGACCATTAGGCTCGTTCGGCCCAAGAATTAAAAGCAGAGGGAAAATCTCTCCGCAAGAGACAGAGGGACGCAAGAGACATCTCTGGCCTTCAGAACGGTGCTATTTGACGATTCTCCTCTGAATCAAAGTTAGGAATAATTTGCTGGGTTTGCTAGATCAAGCAGTTTCTCTTGTGGATGAATAAAGTTTATCTAAGTCTAAGTCTAAGCTCATCTTTATCTTTATGGTACGTCAGGTTACCTGCATCAACTCCAATTCTCCTGAGAAATCTGAACAGAAACGTGGCCATCGCCATTGTTCAAGTCCCCAATGTATATTTCTAACGATGCATGGTGTTTTTTGATGTACTGTAGAAGCAAGATGATGCCTCCCAAGGGGATTTAACCCCGGCTGTCGAGGGAGGAGTTAAGTGATTCAAATCTACACTACGCTATGTGTACCATTCATTACTGAGCACAATTCAAAACCACTGGTACATTTTTGGAAAACATCTCCCTCCTGAATTGACTGCATTTGCTAATGCCAGAGAGCTCCCTGTGCAAGGAGGGGCTGGTGGACCTGCAGCCATGCCAGTGATGGCTCTCTCTCTCTCTCTCGGTTTGTGTCTAAGCAGACTGGGACTGAATGTCAGCGAGTCCCCAGAGAAGGGAAGAAGAGGATATTTGCTTTCACTCATCGCTATTGTCATGACAACTGTAAAGGCCTTGTCGGTGATTGTTGCAACACTTTCTTCCACCTTTTCCTCTTGTCATGTCTGTGGGATTTATTTTTTTCTGCACACAGTGCGTGTTCCCGTGGGGACAGTTCAGCTGACTGGTACATGCAAAGAACATTGAGCAGTCATGTTATCCGCTGAGTGGTAGCCCAGGTTTTTATTTTGTTGTTAAGCAATTTGTCCACCCTCCCTTCCTGTTTGCAACCCCTTTTTAATTCCACGACAGTGTGACTGGCTCCACCCTCCCTTCCCTTGGTCTGATTAGGACATGCATCTTATAGACGGCTGCACTACATCACTCACATATGCTGCAGTTAAAGGGAAAGTATTGCTGAAAAGCTGGTAGTAAATTTTTCTTATTGTTTCTTAAGCGACAAGGTGCCACTGGCTTATTTCCCTCTAAACAGGTCCATTAAATACCGTAGCAATTTCACCACTTAATGTGAGACTGGTGGTTTGTGTTTTCCTATTAAGCTGATGTTGATGTATTTTGTAGACAGCCGATGGAAATGAGCTGACCCACGAGGCAGTTTCGACCTGAGCCTTTACAGTGTTTCCTTGATGTGACCGTCTCCCACTAAACCTCCAGCAAATTGTATCCAGCAGTAATAAATGAGAGTGAGACCCATAGCTGGTGTCATTTCACTGCAGAGGACTCTTTAGCTCTGCATGAGAAGCACAGAGACGATTTGATTCCCTGACGCCTTTCCCTCCATGAACCTGCCCTCAACGCAGTCAACGGTTACCATAGAGACCAGCAGACCAATCCCCTCTCCCCTTCTCTGCACTGTAGTACAGTGATCCATCCATTGCATAGGATGTTAATGTGGGTCCCTTTGCACTGAGATATTCCGTGTTTGGTCAACACCCCATGCGAGCCAATGAGTGAGACATTGTTTGGTATAATTACAGTCATGGAATACACTAGAATTAAAAGCAAGTATAAGCCTTTCATTTCATGACTTACATGTTCCATTTTTGAGACGTTTTGGGAAACATGCAAATTAGTACGAAGGTGTGCACGGGATGACTCTGCATTCCCTGCTAGTGGGCAAACCTGCCTCCAAGCACTAATAGATATTGACCATATAGACTGGATTAAGTAGACTTAATGCATATACCATGTTAGTCTATGCATAGATTAGGTAGGTTAAATGCAAAGAGTTAGTGCTGCTAAAGTGATGTGCATCTCTGGTTACATCATAAGACTGCTGTACGTGTGCCATCACCCCTGCTGTGATCAAGCTTGAATGAGCGCCACGCCAAGGCAGGGTTTGTTTGTGGGTGTGTGTGTGTGTGTAAGAGCAGGTGGGAGATTTCACTGCATGTTAGTCAGTGTGTGCCTAACCTTCCTGCTTTCTGCTCCTCCAGACCAGACACAGAAGTCTCCAGATCTGCCATGACTCACAGACGCTACCATCACTCGTGAGTACCTGTGTAAATGTTGCATGCTGAGGGTTTTAGGGGAAATGTAGTATACATTGGGGCGGCACAGTGGAGAGGTGGTTAGCACTGAAGGTCACCAGTTTGAATCCATGGGCCGGCTGGCCTTTCTGTGTGGAGTTTGCATGTTCTCCCTGTGTCTGTGTGGGTTCTCTCCAGGTTCTCCAGCTACCTCCCGCCGTCCAAAGACATGCTGGTTAGGTTCACTGATGAATGAATGAATGTAGTGTACATTGAGGAACTCTTGAAGAGAGTTAGAACCAGCATTTCACCACTTACTGTAAGAGAGGAAAATGCTAATGTGATACTGAAAGCAGGTGTATTTTTTTGGAATCCGTCCATGGATGTTACTTCTCCCAGCCCTTATTTCCTCTCCATGAATAGAGAGGAAATAAGGGCTGGGAAATAAATTGTGTGTGCTGGTCCGTGCGTGTGTTTTCGTGCGTGTGCCTTGCCGCCTCAAAACAGCCAGAGATGCTACCGTAGGCTGAAACAGACTCCACACAGACTTTTTTTGCTGCACCGACAGAATGAAAGGTGGACGGTATTTGCGTGCCACTGATGATGTCACACGGGCAAGGGTATTTTTAGCAACGGGGTCTGAAGAACGCTGCCTTTTTTTTACCCTTCCCGGAACGCTATAACTATTCAACGTCTTTTCATGAGTGCTTGCTCTTATCTCAGCCTGCGTAATCTCACTCTGAGCCACTGATTGCAAACACAAAGCCCAACTTTATGCATAAACACCCACAAACGCCATTAATAAAGATGACTCCAAGGTGAATCCAGGACCAAGACCCAGTGTAGTGCTAGATAAAGAAATAAGCCAAAAGCCAAATCTATAAATGCTCATTAGGTTGATTGGTAATTCTAAACTAGCGTATGTTCAGAACCCCCACAAGCCTTCACAGGACAAGCAATAACTTTATTTTATCTGACATGCAGGGAGTCACATAAAATCATATTTACTGATTCACTAATAGATTGCGTAAGGCAGAAGGAACCTCTGTCTGTCCCATGCGGGGCTTACCTGCGCTAAACAGAGCTTAGCCCAGGCTTGTTCATAGTTGGGGTGGGTGGGTGGGGGGTTGATGGCTTTTCGTGTGACCTGATCAAACTCTAGGTTGCTGGCAGATCTGTGTTGCAGTACTAAACTACCAACAGTAACACAACGACATGTACTGTATGCTTGAGGTAGTCAGTCAAAATACACAGGCGCCACAAACTTGTCTCATAATAGAATAGTGAGACCTTCTATGAGCTTTCATTCAGTCAACAGCAGGTTTAAAAGGCTGATGTGTCTCTTATAATTACGCCCATCTGACTAATATTCTGCAGTGCTAAAATAGCTACAAGGAGAAGTTCAGATTATGAAAGCTCATGACATTCAGTTTGAAAGAAAGCAATGAAAACTTCATTAAAATGATGAAATTTGAGTACATTTACACCAAGAAAGAACTATGTGGGAGATTTAGCCCTGTTAACGCTTAATGCCCAGAGTTTAATAGGCGGTTTAGACTTGTGCGCACCTCCTCATAAATGTAACTACGCGCTGTGGTGACGCAGAGCACAAGAGCTGTGATTGGTTGTTACGTGTTTCCACTTTAGTATTTCTGGCTGATTCTCCATCTCCGCAATTTTCGAATTGGTTGTTTTGTATCAACACAGATGGAAAATATCAGGGAAAGGTTAATGGAGGAGGTTCCACGATGCAAACATTGCCATTGTTGAAACTGAAACAGGAAGTAGAAACAAAAATTAACCCAACTGGCAAAAAAGACACAGTGCTGGCTAGCGTTCGGGTGGCATGCAGAGTATAAATGGCTCACACCAGAGGTGGTTACATGCGTAAGTTACGCCGTCTAGGTCCTGCGGTACTCTTAGTGTCTTAAGGGTTCAAAGCTATATGGGCAGAATCATGTGAAGTCAAATAAATTTCATATTTTAATACTAGTATTTAGAATTAAAGCCTGTCAGTGACCTCTGGAAACTTCACAGACGTCAGCAGACACTTTATGTTCCTGGTGATGCTCTGTCAGGCCTTCACTGCAGGAGTCTTCAGCTCCTGCTTGTTATGGGATCCAGCTGACTTTAAGCTCAGAAGGAGTGAAATTAACTGACTTACTCAGCCAGTCAAGAATGTTCCACCTCCTCATCCTGAAAGGCTTTTGGCTTCACTGGTGACTTGCTTTGATGACCTGTGGTCTAGATCTCATACCAGTGTTCCAGTTCCATTAGTAGCCATAAATGCCAAAACCATAACAGGAGAACCACAGATGTGATGTATGAGCAGATTATTCCTTTTCTCTATACTTTCTTCCTTCCATGATCTGAATAGATTTATATTTTCGTTCCATTGGCCCACAGAACTTTGTACAGCAACTCCATGCATTTCAGGGCTTTATATCTTGGGCTAAGTCCTCTGAGGTTCAGCCCTTGATGCCTTCTCTGGGTCGCTGAAGAGAGCATTCTTGACTTGCTATGCAGTCATAAAGGGGCTTTGATTCATTATGCAAATGATTTCCCACTCAGCCACAAGACTTGTGCTCTTCAGTCTACCAGCTTGTTGCCATTTTCTAGTTTTCTTGTGAACATCTGCTGTTTAGAATAAACCCAGCTGCTGATTTCAGTAAAACCCACAACCTCTGATAGATCGCTCTAAATTTGATGCTAATTATTGACTTCCTTATTTGTATGGCCATCCCATATTAAGTACAGCTCTGTCTAAAAGGCAAGTCTCCATCAGCCCTGTGCCACTCGTGAGCTCACATGTACATGAACAAGCTTTTAGTGCAACTGCTGATTGGATAAACCTGATGAAAAACGTACTTAAATCAAATACAAGTTGAAAGAACTGAGGAAGTTTTGAACTGTGATCACTTTCCACCACAATGAAATTGTGGTCAGGTGATTGATCTGGTTTCCAGGCTAGTTCTGAGCTGCAGTAATTTGGGGCAAGCTAAAAACTCAAAACAAACAGTGAAATACGCAGAGAGCTTCATGGAATGGGTTTCCATGGCCGAGCAGCTGCAGCCAAGCCACACATCACCAAGTGCAATGCAAGGCGTCGGATGCAATGGTGTAAAGCACGCCGCCACTGGCCTCTAGAGCAGTGGAGACGCGTTCTCTGGAGTGATGAATCACGCTTTTCCATCTGGCAATCTGATGGACGAGTCTGGGTTTGGAGGTTGCCAGGAGAACGGTACATTTCAGATTGCATTGTGCCAACTGTGAAATTTGGTGGAGGAGGAATTATGGTATGGGGTTGTTTTTCAGGAGCTGGGCTTGGCCCCTTAGTTCCAGTGAAAGGAACATTGAATGCTTCAGGATACCAAAACATTTTGGACAATTCCATGCTCCCAACCTTGTGGGAACAGTTTGGAGCGGGCCCCTTCCTCTTTCAACATGACTGTGCACCAGTGCACAAAGCAAGGTCCATAAAGACGTGGATGACAGAGTCTGGTGTGGATGAACTTGACTGGCCTATCATCACCTTCCAAAATTGACATGAATGTGCTTGCAGTGCCCTTTTCTACAAATCCAGTATACAAAGAGCCCCATTAGCATTCATCTGTATTTCTGGTGATGTGGTGCCCATACAACTGGTATTCAAGACTAAATTTATCCTAAATTATACATGTTATTGCACCACATTTCCATACAGAGAAATGGAGTAATTAGTGTGTAGCAACTCTTCGGAGAAGAGCTTAACGATTAAATTATACTGTAAATTGTTGATAAACTATACTATCAGACAGTGACTGGTGGGGGTATGGTTCAGACCTCGTTTATCTTGCTGTCTGTCTTGACTGTGTGTGCATGTACATTAGCCTGGACACATACGTATATCACTCTGGGTGACAGTGATATCAAATGGATAGAAGCGGGAGCTGCCTGCACCACTGGTTTCTAGATTGGCAGGATTTAAAATCCTTTGTCAGTGTTTTGCTACTGAGCATACCACAGGACCTGTAGGTATCAGCATTGTTCCTCATCTACTGTTATCACAAAGGTAAATCTATCCAAAGATGCCTGCCCGCATGTCTATTATGAATGGGCCACTGAAATATTTAAGGAGCCCTTCTTGTTAAACTTTAATGCTTGACTCATCGTGCACCTTTGCAGATTGAAAGATACCTGTGACAGTGTTAGACAGCCTTTGTAAATTGATTTAAACTGTCTATGAAAGTGACTAAATCACGAGCTAAGTGTTAATGCAATCTTAAACACCGTTGTTTACCAGCTTACATACTCATTGTTATTTAAATGATTTGCAGACAAGAGTGAAGAGCTTAAAGAACTCAGATTAGCTTCAGTGTGCTGTATGGTGATCTGTGTGTACTTAATATGCAGCAGCGTTGCAGTTGTTGTTGGCTATAGTGATATTAGCGCTCTGCAGCACACAGGCTGCAGAGTGCACAACTGTTTTTAGTAGGGGGTAGTAATTACAACTGGAAATTGTCGGGTGGTACATGAAACTACAGATACTCCAGCTAATTAAGCATAACCTCGTATAAGATTTGTCATCCAGCATGGAGAAGCCATAAATAGTTCAGGCTTTTTATTCGCTTGCCTGCCATCACTGTTTGGG
Organism: Planiliza haematocheilus; assembly: GCA_005024645.1. Classification (NCBI taxonomy): domain Eukaryota; kingdom Metazoa; phylum Chordata; class Actinopteri; order Mugiliformes; family Mugilidae; genus Planiliza; species Planiliza haematocheilus. The sequence goes on from SRSE01000430.1 coordinate 1,987,748, forward strand.
CTGAATTGATCTAATTGTAAAGTCTCTTTCATGGCAGCACAGCTGAGAGTATGGGAGATCAAAGCACATTCACTTTCCTATAAATCCTCATGGATGCAAATTCAGGCAGCCTGTACAGCACACACGCACATCTCAGGGTAGCGGTCTTTGTTGGTTTGGTCCAGTCAGGCTGGAGCTGTCTTTTGCTGGCTGTGTTTGCATGCTGGATGATAATATGTTGGATATTGTTGTTTACTGGAGTTCGCGCTGATAATTGAAATGAGACGGAAACTGGATTAACTGATTAGTGGCTAAAATTATTTGTCAAATAGAAAAGCTAACTTTCACTGGTACCTGCTTATCAGATGCATGAGTTCATTAGAATACAGTGAGGCAGGCGAGACAAGAATTCTGAAATTGTCATATAGAGAGCAGCAGTGCTGATTTGCTGAGGACTTAAGGAGGGGGTTAATTAGTAAGAGTGGATGTAATAAATGTCTTAAAACATGCTAACTGTGATATTTTATTACAGTAATTTAAGTTATTTAGCCACGTGTGTGCCATAAAGCCGAGAGCTACGCACACAGCCATAATGCTGAGAGCAATTATATGTCAACAAATGCTTTATGGACCAAAGGAAATTACTTGCAATTCAGCCACATGCGATATAGTATAAAATGCTATACATTAGACTCGCATTATTTCCGCTCTCAGGTAAAGCACACGAGACTTGGCAAACTGCCTACATGACTTTTAATATAACGGACAGTGAAAAAGGAACCACAGTGCTGGTGGCCTAGAGGGTCAGCCCTGCACCCAAGTCCTCGATCCTGAACACCTTTACACACATGTGATTTGTGTTTTTAGTGAAATTAATTGCAGTGTATAAAAAGATTAAAATAGCATTTTTTCAAATGACCAGCAGGATTCTCCAACTCTCACTTTTTCATTTTTTCTTATTACATTTTTGTAATTGGTTTAGGGCTATTGTAAGACAGTATAGACTGTAAAGTAGGTAACGCTTTAGTCCAGTGGTTTTCAAAGTGGAGGCGCTAGGGGGGCCTCAGACAATTGGAGGGAAGATAAGAAAAAAAATTGAAAAATGAAAAAAAAATATATAATCAAATTATTTTTAACCATTATTGAAAAATATAATCAAATTATTTTATGAATCATTATTATAAAATATGATCTAATTCGTTTTTAAATCATTATCATAAAACATAATTCTTGATAATATATCATATCTAAATGTTATTTGTCATGCTCATCTTTCAGATTCCCTGCCTGAAATATTGTTCATGACCTCATGATATGTGTGTGTAGACCTAGCGGTTTGCACCATTTATCAAGCTGCTTTGCTCCTCAAGCTAGCATGTAGCTAACATGTAGCTAGCATGTAGCTAGCGCAAAATGGACAGGTGGAGGCAAACTACAATCAGAAAATATGATGCAGCACTTATGCTTAACAAATGTAATAGTTATTGGATAGTGAATAAAAGTAAGAAAAAACATTAGCAAAGATGATGTTTCTTTACATATTTTGTAGCATCATCTCTAGGTTTGCAAATGGGGTCCCCAGCCAGAAGCTCATGCTGTTTGGGGGGCTCTGGCATGGAAAAGTTTGGGAACCCCTGCTTTAGTCCATTGCTAAACCTCTACCGTATGCATATCCTCAGATGTTCAGTGAGTTCCAATCTCTTGTCCAACTGCAGTCTTTAGTGACTTATGGTTGTGATAACTGAAATGTCAAACTGAGGCTTCAAAACTGTAGACCGCAAAGTAGTGAGTGACCTCGTGACGTCATTGTTTTTTTTGTTTTTTTAAATAATAATAATAATAATTAGTGATATTGGCCAAGTATACTTGTGTATACATGGAATGTGTTCTCTGCATTTATCCCATCCGTGAATTAGTGAACACACAGTGAGGTGAAACACACACTAACCCGGAGCAGTGAGCTGCCATGCTACAGCGGCGCTCGGGGAGCAGTGAGGGGTTAGGTGCCTTGCTCAAGGGCACTTCAGCCGCTTTCTACTGGTCGGGGGTTCGAACCGGCAACCCTTCAGCCACAAGCCCAAAGCGCTAACCAGTAGGCCGGCAGCCGTGTATATATGTATATATATATATATATATAAATTAGTGGACCCAACACTTTGAAATAACCCACATGAGCATATCAGGCCATGATAACATGCTCTGGTATGCTTTATAATGCGATTGTGGTAAGGTAAACAGTTAGTAGGCATAAAAAAGGCCTGTTCTGTTATGTTGAGTGGCGAGGTAGGACATGAGTTCAGACAGGAGCAGGAGAAAAAAGAACGTTAACGAAACTTACAAAATCAGAAAGTTTCACAAAGCGCTGCAGGGTAGTGCAGGGAATCCACAAACAGGTGACATCCAGAAACAAAAAACTGGACAAGAGCTCAGGACAACAGGAAAGCAAGAGGAACTGAACCGAAACACTAGGAAACATAAGCAGGGGAAACTCCACAGACGACTTGACAAAGAGAAAGGAAGGACTTGATATGCACACACAGGTGAAAAGACTGAGGGCGCAGCACACAAGGAGAAACCAATCAAACAATCGAAGGGGGCAAAGACAGGAAGTAAAGCAAGAAACAAAACTCCAAGGAGGAAACTTTCAGATCTGAGACAGGAAACACAAAGGAAACCAAACAGGATTACAACTGAGGTAATAAAACGCAATATCTTGACATAGTCTGGTTTAGGGAATGCCATGGTTATAGTTATAAACAAGTGTTGAAGCTTATTGAGAGTTCAGCAGTCTTTCATGTTAAATATTTTGTTTCCCCATTCATCTGACCTCCTGACCTTCCCTGGGTGGAGTTTTTCATCAGGCCTGTTTAATGAGAGACTTATGCACCTTTCCTCCACCTCACATTTCTTGGGAAAAGTACAGACATGGAAAGAGTTGCCTTGCTGTTGGGCCTTTAAACCAACCACAGACGTAGTCACAGTGGGACACACCAAACTAGAGACGGATGCAGTTCTGTTAGCCTTTCACTACTCTCTTGAAATTCTACCAAGCTCACAGATAAGGGACTCTGGGCCATTAACGACACATTCTAGATGGAGCTGAGGAAAATTCAGATGGAGATTTTTTTTTATTTTTCCTGGTACTTTACAGATTAAACAAGTAATCAAATCCATAATCCAAATCACCCCCTTGAAGGTATTGTATTATTTTGTGGCCGTAGCCCAAAGCTGCTGTATTTTGCTCTGCGGAGGTTATTGGACAACATTCTCTACTTGATTTGTGTATCTGCTCTTTATCTCTAAATGTTAAGCACAGATTTGGCTGAATTTTGGCAGAAAGATAGGCGTCTGCTTGATTAGATTTTGGGACTAATCTGTTTCCTAGTTTCCCGCTATCTGAAGATTATATCTGACTGTGATGCGGCTCTCGGGTCCTGATGGGGGAGAACCTGACATTTGGTGTGTCCAATTTGGCTGCTCACTGAGGCTACAGCTGTCGAAGTTTGTTTTGAAAAGGTGAAAGGGCGCAGGAACTTTTTGCGGATAGAAATTCTCTCAGCTTTGCATTATTGACTGATCCGCTGGTTACACTTCACAATTTGTCTTTTTCTATCAGGACCTATTCTACAGTAGGACCAGCACTAGAGAATGACTAGAATAAGAGAAAAGACGTAAGATGAGCTAAAGCTAGTGTTTACAGTGCATGATACTTGATCCTGCCTGTCGAGCAAGCGGGATGTTTTGGAGATTAAAACAGCCCGCTTGTAAGCCTTACTGAGCTCAAAAATCTTGCCGAAATAAATTGATTTTGTTAGCATTAAAAATGAGAATCACGCTTGTGTGCTCACATATTTTGGCACAGGAAGTTGGATACTATACAATCATTGCATTTATGGGTAAATACATAGGTAGCTGTAGCTCTGTACACTCACCAGCCACATTACACTAGTGAAAATGAACTGCATTCCAACATGACAGTCCTGCCCCCTTCACAACTGTTTCTAACATTCAGCTTATGCTGAAACCATGTCAGAAGGGTGGTAATTCTACTGTATTATCATACCTTTGGGTGTAGTTTGTGGTGCTGTTAAAATGGATTGAATTAAACACTTAAGCATTTCTGTAATTTAGCTGAGCCCACTGACTAAAATGGGATTGCCGAAATACAAGAAACATATGTCGGTGCACTATGAGACAATTCAGTAGTGCTACAAATCATAGCCTCCAAACTGAAAACACAGTTGAATCAACAGCTCTCTCTCTCTCTCTCATACCATACCATACCATAACCATCATGAAGCTGAGATCTGGTTTAAGACCATTTTATTAGAATGCATTCATTTTTACTAGTGTACCTAATGAAGTGCTACATGCTCACTTGTGCTGTGACATAGTTTTATGGTCTTAGTTCTGTTCTACTCTCTAGAAAAGAGTAAAAATAAAAACCCTTGGATAAATAGATGTTTGATCCTTTTGAAGAGACGGCATATTATTATAAGTGGGGAAGAAGCGATATAGGATTGAAAAAAACTATGAAATGAAACATGAGAAAGAAATTAAACAACAAAATGTTTGAAAAAAGTATAGATTTTTATTTAAAAAATATTTAAATGCGAGGGAAATGTCACTCGGTCATTGGGTGGTGATGATGATTCATTAAATAGCAAACCCACGTTTCCCTCTTAACAGACCTATATGATTTATAGCTTTTCAAAGAAATCAATTCAAAAACTCCTCTCAGCTGCCTGTAAATAACTAATTAATGTTTCCCTCACATCATCACTCTCGGCTGCAGGAGAGAAGGTTCAGTACGGCGGATAACTGATAAGAGGTCGAACAGTGGGACTACGCTGACATTTTGCTGCAACTTTCATCTTGTTTGCGACATCACCTCACACGCTTGCCACTCAAAAGCACTTCAAAGACAGGACCAGATCATTGAGGCTCCAGTTCCGACTGCCAGAGGCAATGAAAACGCAGACGAGCAGGCCGGAAGGTTACTGTATTTCTGCTGAGGACAGAATTTTATAGTTCATTTTCTGCCACTTGTCATTTTTTGAAAATTAAACCCCCACCTAAAATATTATTGAAAGAATAGTAAATTGTATTTATATAGTGCTTTTCAACCTTTTGCTACTGAAAGAACTTTACAGTCTTCACCCACTCATTCACACAAACACACCAGAGCCAGGCACTGGGAGCAGCTGGGGGTTCAGTGTCTTGTTTTGACGAGTGGTCCATGTACAGGACCACTTGTCCATGTCCATGTACAACCACCGACTCTCTGCTTTGTAGACAGCATGCTCTACCCACTGAGCCATAGCTGCCCTGATAATCTATCTCTAATTACATGGTATACAGCAAGTGTACAGCAGTATACAGTGGCAGCAAGCTGCAGCAAGCATAGATTTGATTTACATGAGTATTTCCAATTCTTATCAGTACTTACAAAAACATTTACAGGGAAATATTGTTATTATTTTCATATCTTATTTGCTTTGTTGATTGTTCTATAAAAGCTCAAGAGCCAGGGGTAATATTAAATACTTCAAATGAGGCTTGCCTCATTAATCAGCTACCTTAAAATGCTACTAATCCTGGTGATTAGTTCAACCTGCAAGTTATCCTAAATGCAGTTATTAAACTTGCTGTTCCAGAAGGCAACATTCTGTGTTCACTTTGAGTCAAGTTAACTCTTAAAATGGTCTAAGTGTCCACAACACAGGTGGGGAGTGCAAATTTAGGCCCATATGGTAAATAATAGGGGAAAAAAACACGACTGTCCTTTAAGACAGTCGTGTTTTATATAGAGGTGTGGCAATAATATATACCATTAATTGGTTTATTGACTGTAGTTTTAAAAGAGCAATGATAAGAAAATAAATCATGTCTCAAAGCCAAGATAAAACTATTGTGATTAGGTTTCACGTGTTGGAGAAATTAGTTGCAAGACATTTAACCAGTCAGTTTAATTTAATGCAAATGAAATGAATATTAAATGTGTAAACCCCATAAATGTAACAAACTGTATTAAGGGTTAAACTAAAAAGCACAGTCACATGTTGCTCATCTGTTAAATCTGTAAACACAGGAGGTGATACTACTGCTGATAAATCATTCAGCTCAACTCAGTATGAGTTAATGCCGCCACTAATACACAGCCCGTCTCTGGCATATAACAGCAACGTCTCAGAGAGCTCACATGAGGTGAAACTCGCTGTCAAGTGTGACCACACCTCTGCCGATGTATTCACCCACCAGTGTCAGTCTTTAGGGCAGGGATCCACTAGAGGGAGCACAGCTCTAAGTCTTTGCTAATGTTCTCATGAGAGCAGATTAATCCTCAGCACCCAGAACTGTGGGGTTGCAGGGATCGATGGTAATAAGCAGAGCTGGGGAGAGAGAGCGCAGACGCTCCTCAACGTTGTGGCTGACTGACGGTTCCCTCTGGGATTAACAATAGTATCATGTATTAAATAAATGATATGTTGTCTGTGGTCCAGTTGCTGATTAAATGAGAGTCTTGGGGAATAGATTTGGTCAAATTGCCATTCATCACTAAAGTATTCTTCTTTCAGTTTTCCATATTGTGCATATTATATATCATGAAGGTACACAGAGAAGTCTGGATGGAAAATTATTTTAGAATTATATATTTTTTTAAAAAATAGATAACCTCTTAAAACTTCATATATAAAATCTTTGAGTTCAGTCTTAGTAAATATGTCAATGCTGAATTGAGAAGATAACCAGGGCTAAACTGTGTCATAGCTTTAGAGTTTACATTTCACAAACTGCAATTTGTGTAGTGGAAATAGATCAGAAGTGGCTTTTATTAAGCGTGATTTATTTGGGTTGATACAGAACCTTTAAAAGAAAGAGCATAATCACGGGAGCTAGTGATGGAATGAGTGTGCAAATAACTGACTAAATGAATCCCGTACATTCATCAAGTTAAAGGTTTCCGCTCCCAGGTTCCCCTAGAAGATAATCTGACACATAAAATAATCCTTTCATCTATCCCCCAGTGAGAATAAAAGCTAAAATAGCTCTACCCCTGGCATTCAGTAACACAACATTTATCTAAAAGTATTTTGATAGTTCCCTCTAATTATGTCACTTTTTCTCCTACAAGTGAACTACATGTACTTGTGCTCTGGATTGGGGATTTAAAGTCTCAATGCTGGAACTGTGGAATTGTGTAGTGTTGGTGGTTTCTTCTATATCCGTACCTGATGTGCACTTAGCAACCTCTGTACTGCTTTTTATTTTATTTGTTAAATTTACTCCATAAGGTTGGCATTGTTTCTTTTTAACTGCTTTCTAACAACATGTCACATGACTCATCTATTAATTGAGAAAACAGTCAGTAGATAAATCACTTATGAGAATTCAGCCCCCCCAATAGTGAGAGTTCAGGAGAAACAGCCCAAACCATTTATTTTTATTTTTATAAAACATAAAAGAAAGGTTGAAGTGCTTTAATGTTATGTCCTGTGGGGCTGGACTTTGATTCTCAGTGCAAGTCAGTGAGATAAAACAGTGCTTTAAATACGTCAGCCGTCATGAAAACACAGCTTTTAGTATTGCTCATAGACATTTCCTTTGCCATCTTGTCTTGAAGATTTGCTGCGCCACGACACAAACTATTCCCATTTTTTTATTTTCCCTGAACAGCCACTGTCATAAAACCCACACAATAGCTAAAAAATTATTATTATTAACATGCCATAGCTCATAGGAATCATGTTTCCCAGTAATAATTTAGTTAAAATCAATGTCATACGTCAATTCACAATTTAATCCATTAAGTACTTTCACATGAAATTTAAACTACTGTGATCTGATGAAAAACAAACTGAATAACAAACATATCCCTTTATCAAAATTATTATTATTATTATTATTTTTAAATCAATGCTTAAATTAGCTTGCTGTTGCTCATGGCACTATATTGGGAAAGCTTTCCTAGCAAAATCTTTGTGACAGCCTAGTGTGCAATTATAATATGAAACCAGAATGTAGTAACTGCTTTGAGAAAGTCCAATTTGTAGTTACCACACATTTAAAATGAGGTGTCAGACACTGACACACTCAGTTTTGATAAAATGTTTCTGCATTTTTCCTGGATTAAACATTTTTCTATTAACATATCTTGAATGTTAAATGTCACATCCCAAATTAAATGCCGCATCCCAAAGGTAATGGATATACAGTTTTTAGCACTTTCAGGCTGCGACAACTCTTTATTGAATGAGGGTGTCAGGCCAGACCTATTAGGAATCTAAAACCCAGAGTCCGAGGCAGGACAATGACACAGATAACCCATCAGTCAGTGTCTAGTGTGAGCCATGTGAAAACGTAATGTACAGGACCTCAGCTGGCTCCTTTGGCCTCACAATAGCTGCAATTACACGGGTGGCGGTCCCCTGGGTGGCAAGAGGCTCATGGGGGCTGTTAGGGCCAAGCATGGACGCCGCAGGCCATCTTTATTGGTTTCCTGAGCTCGGACTGTAGAGGTGATGAGAACGCCCACGCTGGCCGTTTATCACTTTCTGCAGGGAGTGCTGTGTATTCTTAGTGGGGAATTAACACAGTGTAGAAGAACAGTAGGTGAGTAGGGAACAACACGTGATGCAAGAGACTGAGGCCTTTAATGAACTCAGAGGAGAACAGGTCGAGGTTAAAGTGCTGCCCTCAGATAATGGCATCAATGTGTCTTCCTCTTTCTCATGCTTTATTAGTCCTGCCTGTAAAACAGTGCCATACAGAGGGAACATATCACACACATATCTGTCTCCCTCTGAACTTCCCACTGTCTGTTTGAGACCTGCATCTGATGAGAAAATATAGGTCAAGTGTTAAATTTCCATGAGGATAAATAAAGATATTGAGATATGTTCTGCCAACTGAGTCAGCAGGGCAGTGTGGTGGCTGGCAGAGCATCTCCTCAGGGGGTTTTCTTGAGGAAATACATACTATATGTGTTTTTAACAGCCCTTTCCTGCTGGAGTGGGAAGGAAACTAGTCTTAACAGACAGTACCAGCAATAAGTGTATGATGTAAGAGAAGAATCGTGCTATGTAGATTTCTGTCCAGAATGTCTGAAAGGTTAGAAGCAATAAAACTTTCAGCCTTCAGAATTTACATTTCTCCATCAACTATGCCTGTCTAATACTGTCATAGTCTATTCTGCTAAAGAGGGGGGCCTCAAAGTGCTCATCAGCAACATCCTAACGACCATTTCACTGGCCCAGCAGGGGTTTGAATAAAATGTTACTGCCTCCTGAGTGATGCCTGGGTGGTTGCCAGTTTCACATGCAGAGTTTTGTTCATACACACATACTATACAGCCTGCAGAGTGCAGCCTGGAATAATTTCCCTTTTCTCAGATTTTTCAGTTTGTAGCATTTAGTGGATGATTAGAAAACTAACACCAGTGGTATTGATGGTTTTAAAAACAAAATTCAGGGAGCTACAATAATTCTGATATCTTAGGAGCCCTTACTGTCTCTGTCACATACCGTGCACAGCCCAGCAATACTAGGAATTATATATTTATTTTGAATTAATTTCTACACATTTTCTACATTGCAATGTTCAAAAGCAGTATAGGAAGTAGTGTAGCTGGTATAGAGTGGACTGTAAAGAGGTAGAGGTTGGAGTGATGAATCATTACAGTGCACACGCATTTGTCCAGAAAACAAAACTTAAGCAATGAAATACTGTAGTATTTTTATTTCTTTTTTTTAATGTTGGTGTGCTGTGTTAAAAATGGATGATATTACATACGCATTCATTTCTTGTCAGAGGTTTCTGGCTACAGTTGTTTTTCCTTCCTAGTAAAACTACTTTGAGGGGCACCCAAGCACCACAAAACCTGTACCAGAAAGTGTTCACAGTGCTTCACTTTTTCCACATTTTGTTATGTAACAACGTCATCTGAAAATGGACTGATGATTTTTTTTCCCCTCAATATTCACAGCCTTTGCCATGAAGCCCAAAGTTGAGCTCAGATGCATCCTGTTTCCACTGATGATATTTCTACAGCTTAACTGGAGTCCACCTGTGATAAATTCAGTTAACTGGACATGATTTGGAAAGGCATACACCTGCTTGTGTACGGTTCCACAGTTGACAGTCCATGTCAGAGCACGAACCAAGCATGAAGTCAAAGGTATTGTCTGTAGACCTCCGTGTCAGGATTATCTTGAGGCTCAAATCTGGGGAAGGGTAGTTCTGGGGTAGATTTCTACTGCTTCAAATGTCCCAATGAGCACAGTGGCCTCCATCATACGTAAATGGAGCGAATTGGAGAAGTGCCCTAGTCAGGGAGGTGACCAAGAATTTGATGGTCACTGTCAGAGCTTCAATATTTCTCTGTGGAGAGAGGAGAACCTTCAAGAAGGACAACCATTTCGGCAGCAATCCACCAACCAGGCCTGTATGGTAGATTGGCCAGACGGAAGCCACTCCTTAGTAGAAAGCACATGGCAGCCCACCTGGTGTTTGCACCTGAAGGACCCTCAGGTGACGAGGAACAAAATTTTCTGGGCTGATGAGACAAAGATTGAACTTTTAAGCATGAACACTCGACGTCATGAGAACCAGGGACCACTTATCACCAGGCCAATACCATCCCTACATTGAAGCATGGTGGTGGCAGTATCATGCTGTGGGCATGTTTTTGAGTGACCGTGAGACTAGTCAGGATAGAGGGAAAGATGAATGTAGCAATGTACAGAGACATCCTGGATGAAAGCCTGCTCCAGAGCGCTCTTGACCTAAGACTGGGGCGACAGTTCATCTTTCAGCAGAACAACGACCTTAAGCACACAGCCAAGATACCAGAGACTTCAAGACAACTCTCTGAATGTTCTTGAGTGGCCTAGTGACCCAGAGCTCAGACTTGAGTCAGATTGTATATCTCTGCAGAGATATGAAAATGGCTGTGCACCAATGCTTCCCATCCAACCTGAAGGAGCTTGAGAGGTGCTGCAAAGGGGAATGGAGAAAACTACCCAAAGATAGGTGTACCAAGCTTGTGGCATCATACTGTATTCAAAAAGACTTGAGGCTGTTAACTGCTGCCAAAGGTACATCAACAACATATTGAGCAAAGGCTGTGAATGCTTGTACATGAACATGTGTGGTACTTGGGATCCCCTCAAAGTAGTTTACTAGGAAGGAAAAACAACTGTTGCCAGAAACCTCTGACAAGAAATGAATTTATATGTAATTTCATTAATTTTTACCTATCATAGACTAAACACAAGGCAGATGTCAAGAATACTGGTAAAAGTTTCTTGCAACCCCTTACTGGCATAAATGAAAACACTTCAAAATGACTCATATTAAACTCATATTTTTAGACCTGGTTACCCCTCAACTACCGAGTCACTTGACACCCACTGAACTACACTCAGCACTGTCCTAAATTTACATGCTATTGTGGAGTCTTTATGTTCAGAATATAATAAATAGGAAATCTAAAGTTTAAGTTCTTAGTCCCTAGCCCCTGGAGGTATGTTAATTCCAAACCCAAGCCAGTGAATGCCTGTGAAATACAGCAAAGCTCAGCTGGAGTGAAGGGCTTGTCCTTCCCCAGGTGCCAAATGGATTCTGCAGTTATTACCATAATGCTTTCCACCAGCTCATTTCACACCAGCCCACAGCTGGGTTCAGGAAGAGCTGCACCCACTACGCCCAACAAAATAGATCCTACTTGAGATCATTTCTCTAACATACTGACTGCTCGAGGATGCAAGTCTGTGGCGTTAGTACGATGCATCCTAATAAATTGCTTATGATAAGTTCATGATGGGCGTGCCTTAACCTTCAGGATTAAAACAAAAGTCATTAAGAATAATTAAATATTGTATTCCATGGGATTTCCTTTGTCTTCTCTGTGCAAAGAGGCGATCGGGCATGGGTGACATCTTACTCTGCCTGCGCACAGACCGCTGGGTCTGGAGAACCACATGATAGATGGGGTCCCATTTGGCTCTCCGTCTGTTCAATAATGTGATGCCTGCCCCCCTGAATGCAATCCCCTCCTCAGACTGTCTCTGACACAAAGGAGAGTGTTTACACTGGTGCTTAATAAGGCGAGGAACATGTGTGGCCCTGTCCATAACCTGTCCTCTTGTGGGAGTGAATGAATGAAAGAGACACTGTTAACTCTGGCATAAATTCAAACTGAATAACACACGCACACCATTACAAAGGTCTGAATAGAGTTTTTAAGGGTGCTATATTTTTAATAGCAAGTTCATTAACATCTCACAGAGAGCACTGCCAAAATAGGTGTTGGAGAACAGATGCAGCTGTTTTCTCCTATTCTGTATTTCTCATTGTGTTAAAGCTGTGCATGAGTTACTCAGCGTTAGGCCACAAGACTCAGCAGTCATGTAAGTTTATGCTATGGCCACTGTGTTTCCACTTTGGGAGAGTATGTTTTGTCCATAATTTTAGCACTTGTGCATCGGGCCTAAACACTACAATACTTGTGGCACTGGCACAAAGCCACAAATGGATTAAAAAGTAAACTGATTATGGTGCAGATTGTGTTTTCTTCTCTCTCATGCTCTGAAACCTTTAGCTTCCACCTACCATTAGTGGAGCCTGTAACACCATTTAAAGCTTATTTGTTGATGTATTTTGCTGAAAGGTGTGAGGTTTCTTAACTTCAACCTCAAAACTTTGGAGGCTGCATTTTAAGCTTCAACATATGTACTTCTAATGGACTTATTGTTGGCTGTTATTGTCTTAAAAGAGTTTCATGTTCTTCCTAGACAGAGAGGACTCCCAACAGTCATTCACTTCAGACATTGCCAGAAAACTGCTTTCATTTAATTAGTACAGGCTTCCAAACAACCGATTCAGCCATATAACATGTTGAACAGGATGGGATTTTGTGCTGTGGTCTGCATCATCAACCCTCCGTGAGCTGTTCGCTGTACTGTAAACTTTCTCTGCCGCGTCCATGACTCACAGCCTTTTACAAACCGCTGTCTGTTCTCACTTCAAAGCGGCGTGTCAGGCTGAATAATTGCCGTATCGCTTTGCGCAGCTCCCCACCTGGCCTCTCTGAGCTGATGGAGCCGGAGCTGAAAGATGTAGCAGCGCTGGTTTCAACATCTTTGCCAAGACGAGACTGACAGCTGAATCCTCGTGGCAGAGAGCTACAGCACTCATCCAACCGTGATATCTGTATTAAACAGAGAATGACCATGGCACCACAGTGGGGTTTGTTTTGCATTGGTAAAGTTCTAAGTGATTCACCCCTTTCAGCTGAATGAAGGGATGTCTTTGATATATCTGCATATGCCAGCATTTTCCGCTGGTGCGCTATTAAATCAAAGGATCCAAAAAATGGCTGCAAAGATATTTTCCCTCATTTTTTTTTTTTTCCCATGGAAAACGGTGTAAAGTATACATGAAATGTGAACACGTTTGTAATTTGTTGCAGATACTGGGGAACATTCTGTATGTAACCATTAACAATTGATGACACACATTTCTGCATTCATCATTAATTCATTAATGCATCTGTACTCCTCTGTTAACAAATGATTTATCTGCAACCAAATTCTGATCACAGACCCTGCCGGTTCTCCTCACCTTCATCCAATCAGCGAAGGTCTCATTAGCATCTCTAAATGCTGTGTTGTGGGTTGTCCTGGCAACCAGCCTAGGCTTTATGTCCACATGAATGTGCGTGAGGCTAGCCCTCGTGGGTGCTGGCTTCGCCCCTCTGCGCACCATGTGCTCCTGCTGATTAGCTCATCTCTGAGCAGGCTGGGCTGGCAGAGGCTGTGCAGCATCTGATAAAGCCTAATTGATACGGCCACCGAGGGAGGCCTTTGTGTGCTTTGTTGGCCCAGTGAGGCGCAGCAGAGTCAGACCTTGTCAGTGTGGCCGCTTAGACAATAGGAGCAGCTGTAGCTCAGCTACGAGGAGCAGAGATGATGGAGACAGGAACCTCCTCTGCTATTGACTGACTGGGAATGCGCGAGCGTGGAGAGAAGGAGTAGGACAAGATTTTGTAAAACAGAAGATTGTGTCGGAACAGCACTTTTGGTCAGCAACTACAGCTGTAGACATGGTGTCCTGTGGCTGACATATTTATCAAGGAACTATGTGACAGCTTCCAACTGGGCATACAGGGAGAGCAGGACAGCGCCGGACTGCTCAGCCTTAACAAAGGCTACAGAAGGATGTAGGTTCAGCCCCGTCCATGTGGCCCAGATACACAGGGACAGATGCTGAGACGGGAATGTACCATGTGGGGTGTCAGTGATGTTCCCATACAGTGTAAACTGTGCAGGACTTGCTTTGTTTTTACAAATGTAAACCGTTATTTTTGAACAAACACTTTTTTCTATGGACCTTGTGCAGAATAACTTATATGTTCTAAGCCTTTCTAACTGGCAGACAAAATGCTGAAGTTCAAAGCGTTTTGTTTGGATTACTGGCAGTTTCTGTGTCTGCACCCTCTTCATGGATTCTATAACAGGTAAGGTACCCTGTATATATGCATATACTGTAGAGCATTTAACATGAGTCTGTCCACTATATGTGAATATAAACTGTGTCATATAGACAGCTACCACGTTCCAGCCCCCTGTGCTTTTTCTTTTTTTAATAGAGAGGAACTGAAATGGGACAAAGGGCCCACGTGTCAGCAGGGTCAACTGGTCTGAATGGAAGCACCATTGTTGTGGTTTGCCCCGACAAGCTCTTGCACAGTGTTCAGTCCATTGTGTATGTGGTCCCACTCATAGTTATTGGCTCAGCAGCATGAGGCGACACGTGCTCCACGTTTTACCACTGTGTTCATCAAATAGCGGAGCAGCCACAGTCTGCGTCTGACCTCCTGTGACTGGATTATGTGGCAGTTTTTTAAAGTCTGCACTATAAATACTAATGTTTGCTTCTTGCGCATAGATGTTAGAAAACCTGTGACACGTTTGTGACAAAATGCACTTTATATTATCTGCAAGTTAGTGCCGCCTTTCACATTTCTCGCGTCAAAGTAATTTCAGCCAACAGTGTCCTACTCAGCTGTACTGGTAAAAATCCTTGATGATTTAATGAGTGTAGTTATGCGGGTCTTATATTTTTAAACCTGCGTCATTAGGGAAGTTCATGGAAAACTGCAGTTGCATTATAAGAGCGAGCATGCAGACATTAGATCTTGATTGTGAATTTACGTGGCTAGTTGGCTATCATTTTGCAAATAGCAATAGCATGTAAGATAGATACAATGAAACAGCGCTATTCACAGTAATTTGCATAATTTGCATTGTCGTGTTTGTTGATGAGGCAGCTCTTCATATAGATGCAGGACTTAACTGATCATGTGGATCTGCGGACTAATGCTAGTGCCACAAATTGCTCATTAATGAGGAACAAAACTGGTCAAATGCCACACAAGGTTTCTGCCCACTGTGTCATGATTGCTCAGCTAGCTGCTACAATCAATAAATGCAGATATTTGCCCAGCAATGGAAAATGAGCAAGAGAAAATAGGATCATTTTAAATAGAAATTTTGTCCAAAAGGTTCTACCTTCCAAATATATTTTGCTTTGATGAGTGAAGACTAATGGTAAGGCAGGAAAACAGTGTGTGTTTATGCTAATGTTAAAGCTAATACAAAAGTATCTAGATAAAGACTAAATTATTGTAAAAAAAATAATTAAAAAAAATACAGAGTTGTCGACCTTCAGTTTGTCTGCTAGTGGCCAATTGTATGATCTAAAACACCATTTAGTAGAAGAAATCATATGCTTTACACTGTAGAATAATGCAGCTATAAGAGACATTGTGCATAAAAGCTAATTTTAGCCATTTTTCTTCTCCTTCGTTGATGTAGTGAGGAAGACACCCGTGGGGTCAGTTAAAGTGAGCAAACTTTTGGTCTGGTTCAGAGAACGGTAATCAAAAGAAAAAAAAAATATGGTGATGTGGAGTGTAGCTTCTCAAAGGATGAAATGTCATTGTCACACACCTCCTGGCCATATTTTTTCATGAGTCTACCCATCCCCCCACTCAGTCTTTGATGCAGCCGTGTCTCTGAGGGCTTCATCAAACACGGCTTCATGCAAGACTGTTTTCAATTTAAATACCAGTCAGTGATTGGATGGTGGAGACCCATTTCATTAAGACAGAGGATAAGCCAACTCACCGACTGTACTGCAGAATGTTCATTTGCTGTGGGGTTGTGAGCTCTGTTTTTTTTAGGAGACTACAGTAATAAATATAAAGAAATAGTGAAACAATTTCCATGGATAAAAAAATAAATAAAAACGGCTTTGAAATAAATATTTTTGTAAGCCTATAAATATATAAATAAAAGTACATATAGATATATAAATGAGTCAGTATATAATAATAAAGAATGAATGGGGTATATGTCTCAAAACGAATGAATACC
Source organism: Planiliza haematocheilus (assembly GCA_005024645.1). Classification (NCBI taxonomy): domain Eukaryota; kingdom Metazoa; phylum Chordata; class Actinopteri; order Mugiliformes; family Mugilidae; genus Planiliza; species Planiliza haematocheilus. The sequence goes on from SRSE01000430.1 coordinate 2,004,166, forward strand.
GTTATATATTTCAGGGGACTTTTACTATTATTTCTATATGTTTGTTAGATTAATTTTGTGTTTTGGTCATGGTTCAGTCCGCATCAACAGATCCAATCACAACACCATAACGCTTTAATGAAGTTTGACTATTTTCTCTGATTGCTGCATAGAAAGGGTCAGCTTCATTTCTGGGTTGTTGATAGACATTGAATGGTGAGGAAAACGGGGTTGTGCAGTGGCAGCATGAAGGGGGGTGACTCCAGGACACTGGAAGTCACTGTTAAGCCTTCTGGAGGCGTTGTGGGCCTAACTTAATGAAACATCTGTGAGGGGACGTGCCCGCTTGAAAACCCCAATGACATGCTGCATACTGCTGTTGACTATGCCAGGTATCTGGGCCTGTTTTGCCACAAGGTCTGGGATCTTGGCACAAGGTCTTATCCTGTGTATTAATGAATTCTAATGCCACATCCCAGCACTTTATTTCCAGTCGTCATATGCAAATGAAAGACCAATTCAGATTCAGATTCAGACCTAAAGAACAGTACTACGGCAGCTGGATCTGTGAGCTCAGGAGATCATGTGAGGAGATCAGTAATGTCCTGGGGACAAGCCAAGATGAGCACGCTGTCCTATGGTCTGTATGGAAGAGTTTTTAGAAATACTCAGAGAGACAGTCGCTCCTCAAGATACAGACATAGACGAGGATTGTTTGAGACTGAGTTTGTGAGTCTTCAGGTGGATACTGCAAGGCTGCCAACTATCATGAATTATTTGGTGGTTAGCGCTGATGCCTCACAGCAAGAAGGCTTCGGGTTCGAATCCATTTCTGTGTTGAGTTTGAAAGTACTTCAACTTCCTCTCACCATCCAAATACGTGCATTTTAGGTTCATTGGTGATTCTCAATTGACTGTAGGTGTGAGTGTGAGTGTGAATGGTTGTCTGTCCCTCTGTATCCAAAAACGGTTCATAAAAGGCAAACTCTACAAGTCCAGTTGCCTTGAATCTTTTTTGGATATACCAAGACCTGGATGACTGAGAACCTTCACAGACATCTGTCTCTCTGTGTTAGCCCTGTGGTAGACTGGAGACCTATCCAGGGTGTTTCCCGCAAGTTACAGAAGAAGAATGATTTTAGAGATTTAGACTTGTATATATATCAGTTCAGGTCAGCTCTAAATGTCCTTTCTCCGGGTTCAAAAATAGAGGCAAATATTTTTCTGTGCAGTAGAACAACCTTTTGTCAGAGTATGAGTCCCAGCAAAACTATGAGGAACTTACTGCTAGCTCACAGTGAGGGACTGGGGATTCAGTTTTTCAGTGATCAAAATCACAAATAGCATTTGGCTCACTTCAATTTCTACTGGGTTTGAGACAAGCAAACATCATTGTTATGCCTAGATACTCTAATGAGAAATGTATGCAGTATGCAAACGAGTAGAAAATGTACTCTGCAATTTACACAAGGCAGTACTCATCTGTGTGCATCTGAATATTAGCCCCAGTGCATGCTGAAGCTGATCATTATCAGTAGAGAAGCTGACATAGAATAGGTATTACAGCTGAGAATGACATCTGATTCCTGACCCTTTACACACTGATTTGTGTTGTCAAGTTCTTTTAGTGACATCTTTCTGTTTTCCTCTTTACTCCAGAAGATCAGTGATCCCACTGATAATCTGCTGACCCGCGCTGTTTGTCTGCTAATGGATTTACTTGTGCGTTAATAGCTGTGGCTGACAATAACCGCCGCTGTTTTGATGGAGCGTGAGGGGAACCTGTGATTGTGCCGGTCTCAGAGCTAGAGTTAAGGCAGCAAGGTGGAAAACTGTTCAGGGTCGCTGGCTCATCAGTGTTGAAAACTCACACATCTTCCCCCAACGTCTTCATCATTAACGCCCACATTTCCCCCTCACCCGCTTTCCTTCAGGCATGACCTGAGCCCCAGCACATACGACCACCAGCTCCTGACACAATAATTGCACATGAAAGTGGCTCCTTTATGCCTTTTTTGTAAACCGTACAAAAAACGAGGCTTTGCCCTTTTTTCCTGAAGGGTTCATCTGATTACGGTGTTTTATATCTGACGTTAACAGAAAGAGCCCTGGCCTTTAAGATTTCACAGCGCTTGTGAACTCGAGGGAGCAGTCTCTGCTAAATTCAGGACATCAAACGGCTTTCTAAAGGCATGAATCAGATCCCTGGTGTTTCTCCGACTGATCCCAGTGGAGCTTCCCCAAAGTCTTTACAAATGTTGATGAAATCACCGATAAATCTCCAGAGGCTTTAGGGATTCAGACCGACTAACCAAAATAATTGGAATGGCCATAATTTGGATTTGGATTTTTCTGCTCAGTATAACACTGTATAACAAACTGGTGAATAAAGTGCAGAAAGAGACAAATTTAGTAAAATGTTTTATTTAAAAGACTTTGCTGATGTATTTGTTTGTGGGCCAAAGGGCACAAGCCTGTGAAATTAGAGTATCTACTGACACTGATTTCCATCATATTCTGCCAGTCAGTTTATTTACATTTATCCACACTCCCAAAACTAAACTGTAATTCATTTTAAACCAAAATGTTCATTTTGGGAATTAGAGTTTTGTTTATTGCCAGTTAATATGTATGATAAATGCTTATGGATGTCTGCCACTGTCTGAGTACTCACTGTCTCCCATTCAGCTCTGTTATAGAAAAGGAGTGTGCACATTCTGATGTTTTCCGGCTTGTCAGTGAACATCTTCCAGCTGCACACAGCTTGTTCACACATGCTGCACTACCCCGTAGCAGATATGGCTCGTAACGGACAGTTTAAAGTCAGCCGCTCTGTTTGGTGATTTTCTTCATGGCGTGAAATGGAAACATCAAAGTCTGAAGGCCCTGTCAAATCGATCTGTGGTGTTCAGCCATGGTGGTGCATCCCTGCTTCAGTCAGCCGAACACTGTGGCTACCAATTCTTCCTTTGTTAATTGGTTTGTTTTATTATTTTTGCCACGATTTATCTGTTCTCGCTTTTGTTTCTTTGGGTTTTTGGTATTCCGTGGGAGGGGACATGGCAGTGACTTTATGAAACGGAAGCTTTAGGTCCCTGAGGTTTCTGCCACATTCATGTGTCTCTCCAACAGCTAATAGCTGACCCTGCCATGAGTGCAGGGGTCACAGGCAGAACGACAGAGAAATGTTTGGCAGCTGCTCAGAGGAAGGCCACAGAGGCCAACTGGGAATGAAGATACTTAGCTATTCTTAAACTTCTAAAATAACAAAGGCAGACTTCTCATATGTACTGCTGTAAGGATTTGCATTACTGTGTGTCAGCGTATCTTTCACATGCAGCTTGTCTGGGAAATCTGGCATCCCCAGCTAGAGTCAGTTACTTAGTTAACTGATTAAACATGCATATATTCAACGTAGAGGGTCGGTGGGCTCATATGTATGAAACATGGAAACACAGGCCTCGTCCACACGTACCAAAACGATCTTTCCCCCCCTCAGTTTTCCCTGGCATCGTTTCAAGAATATCTGCGTCCACACGGATTCGTCTCAACATGACTCAAAACGCTACTTCATATTCCAGGCCTATAGGTGGCGCTGTTTCAGTTTCAGAAATTCACTAAAATCGGAGAGGAAGAGGCGGAGCATGTGCATAAAACTTGAGCGCTGTTTACAAATCGGCTTTAGAAGAAACCAAAGGAGAAATTATATTTAGCCCTAGTGACATCTTGCGGGAGGTGGAAGGCTGCTCGAGGGGTTTGGCGATGGTGGCTGTGACATCATCGAAATGCTCATATGCGTTTTTCACCGTTTTCGCTGTCACAACGAAAACTGCTTTTACAGGATTCATGTGGTCGATTAGCCAAAACGATGCAAAACATCTGTGTTTAACTCCAAAAGCATCTACGTGTGGACAGGCCCACAGATTGCCTCCTTGTGTAACCACTGCATCAGAATGATCCTGGTTGTAAATCTGAGTCATCCAATACATTGTCAAAAGCGTCATGTACTGTAACTGTGCACTATTGTATATTCATTCAGTCATTCATCATCTGTAACCGCTTATTCCTGTTAATGGTCTGTCATTGGGCGAGAGGCAGGGGTACACCCTGGACAGGTCTCCTGTCTATTGCAGGGCTGCCACAGACAGACATTCACACCTACAGCCAATTTAGAATCACCAGTGAACCTAACCAGCATGTCTTTGGATGGTGGGAGGAAGCTGGAGAGAACCCACGCAGACACAGGGAGAACATGCAAACTCCACAGTCGAACTCAGGACCTTCTCGCTGAGAGGCATCAGTGCTAACCACCTCCCCACTGTGCCGCCCCACACTATTGTTTAATAAGTGCATTTTCACTGGTGAAAACAAAGTTTTCAGTTTAAGCAAGAGCAGATTGTGAGCAGCATCTAGAACAGTCTACAAAGTTGCGGCACTACCTTAGCCAGGAAACTAACCCATCTCCCCCTGCTCACTAACTTTTTAGTAAAACTTGGTCTCTCCATTCAGAATGGCTTATTCTCCAACAAAGGGCTGGGCTAGTAATATTATTTGGGTGGGCTTGTACAGCAATACACACGTCATCTGAGCACCATGGAGCTGACTTTGTTTCCAACGAAATGACTCTGATTGGTTGGAGGACTATCCAGTTGTGTGCAGAGGTATTTGTTTTCTCTGTATTGGTTGAAACACGTCGCACAATGAAATTCCATGTTACACTAGGCTACATCAGATGGATAAACAATCTCGGCACGTTTGAATGAAAGCACTGTTACTAGTGTCTGAATGTCACAAAGCTGTCTCTATAAGAGTCTGACAAAGCAGCAGTGATGTTTACTGCAGGTCTAAATGGGCCTAACTTCTTACCACAACCAGTATATTTTTCCTTCCAGACACATCACATAATGAATATCATGTTTCCTGACCTAAGTCTTACTTTACATTCCACTGTGCTGACTCAGTCCATTGTGTGTGAATCATGTGCCTCTAATGTTTTATTCTCCCGCACTTTGTTTGGGATGGCTGATAAATTACCCATCACACTAGTGAGTTCCAAATCTACTGCCCCCATTTAGAAGCAGTGTGTTTCACACCTCGTAGGTCAGATAGCATCTACTGAACGTTTGTGAAAAAAAGAGTGGGACTTGACTCTACATGAGTGATACAATGAGAGACAACTATACCCAAACCTCTGCTCCTTCCACACAGAGCCGGGAGATGATTTAAGGGAGATTGCGTGGCAGCAGTAAGTGATAGGCTGTTGAGGAAGGGGCAGCAGCCAGCTGGGTGGAATGTGAACATGCGCCAGTGTTACACTCTAAACCAAGCAGGGATTTTACCCCGGTCTGACCATTTAGTAGCTGCCCTTACTTGGTAATGCTGGATAAGTCTCTGCTTAGGCACGAACAGCTTGTTGTGTCTCATTTTACATAGACTAAACAAAGAAAATGGGGAAGTCAGAAATGAGCTGGAGAAACCCAACAACGAGGAGGGAGAATTAGTCATTTTTTCTTAGGAGTAAGCACTAGTACTTGTTTCGTGGTCAAATGAGGAGAGAGAGGAGTGGCATGGGTGGATGCTGGTAGGAAGAGCTTCTGCCCCTGTCTCATGAAGGCTGGTTTCAGTCTGCTGCCTAAAACCACTTGGATCTCTCATCAGAGAATTTAATTGATCCAGATCTCACGTTTTCAACCAGAGGATGTCAGGGGCATGTGGAATCTAATGTGGAAGTATTGCATTTCAGTGCGGACGATAAGGTAGGTGAATCCTGTTACTCCAGAGCTCTAAAGTACGGTGATGGAAGCACTGCTGGAAAAGCCATCAGGTTTACGCTGTTCACAGCACTACAGGGGTGCTTTTTCCGTTTAATACGCTTGAAAACCTGTTGATTTAGGACTTGGAATAATTACTTAAAATGTTGGAATATGGAAAATGCAGTTGCAATTTTCTGAATTTTTAAAAGTTGTATGTTTTAGATCAGGATCAAAATTTTTCTGATTATGACTTGAAAAGTCCAACTGTTTGAAAATCCAAATGCTCTCAGTTTGCCATCAAAATAAAGATCCCACCATGGATGCAAAAGTTTATCTTGTTGCAATTTATCTTTTTGGTTCCCATTGTTTTTAACTTATGACCCTACTTGTGACTCCTTGTCATTGATTACACATGTTTACCAGTTTGTGAAAATGCATATATTTGCCTTCATGAAGATTGAAACATTCAGGGGAATGCATTTGTCTTGTAACCACAGGTGCGGAACCAGAGGTCTCCAAACTGGTTTAAAAATGTTGGATCTATGTAAAACTAGACTGCATGCATTAATTTGCCAAAGGAAAGAGGGACCCGATCCAAGGGGTATCACAGCTATATTCATCCAGACCTAGGATTAGTAGATAGAATCCAAAATGTGGTTGGCCCAAACTAAATGAAAGACCAGCATTCTTGGGCCAACTCAGTTCTGCAGATATTGATACACAGACTAGGCTGAATTTTGACTTGGTCCGACTCTGTTTTATTGTATTGTTCATGAAAACTGTTAAGTCTTCTGTTTAGTTTTTCTGTTGATCAGCTATTAAACTATGATCAGTTTCATAGTTTCACAGTTTCTAGAAAATAAGAGATTTTTTGTCCATGTAGGACATTCACTCTTGAGTGGATTACACAGAGATGATTTTCCACACTTCTTATTTCCATGTGGTGTCTTGTCGCCGTGTTGCTGAGAACGCTATACCAGGCCGTGGGAGATGCTGTAGAAGGCGGGTTAAAGCATTAATGGTTCCACGCTGCGATTTCACCACAGCAAGGCTAAAATTAGTGGCCAATGTGGCTAGAGCAGCCTGAGTCAGCAGTAGCCAATCACCATTCATAAACTGCTCTGGCCTGTAATTCTAGTCTCTGTGGGACAACAGCCACAGCTTAGAGTTCCAGGTTTAATACAGAAATGTTCCTCCCATGACTCTCAGAGAGTCCAGGGAGGACTTGGTCCATGTCTGGCACACTCAATTTCTTGTGTAACTTGGCGATCAGACATTTTCCATCTCTGCTGATTTGTCATGAATGCCACAGTTACATGGTTTTTCCTCTTGGCTTGGAGTCCCCACTGTCTGCCCTGCTAAAAAAATGACCACACAGTTACTCACATACGCACACCGGATCCGGGTGCAGAAGTCAAACACGGCATACTTTTAAATAGCTAACTTAAATTAGCCGTGTTGCCAGTTGCGGGTTTGTGTCACAGTCTTTTTTGCTACTGTCTTCCAGTAAAGGTGGCAACAGAAGAAAATGACATAATTCAACATCTCTGGAATCTTGTTAAAGCTGCAGTCAGTGAGTTTTAGGCCATGCCGCTTTGGATAACATGACCGTGAGCATGAACATGTAGCCAGTAGCACTCACTTAGTTGTGTGTCTGTCTAACTGACAAATGTACTTTCCACTTTCCCTCCTTTTTTCCATTTTAATCTTCAGCAGCTCCTAAAACAAAATTGTACCCAGTGCCACTGTGACAGTGAGCAGGTAATGTGCATTGCTTTATGTTTTGAGCTATAGAATTTCTATGCAATTTCTTACTGTGACTGGGAATGAAATTATTGAGAGTGTAGCCAAAAATGACACAATAGTGAACTAAAAGGCGGTAAAACGAGGGCAGACAGCTGTGAAGGCAGAGCTGGTTGAGATGAGAATCAAATTTCAAGCCAGATTAAGTAAAGTGTAAAATCTGTGTGTACAAAAAAACAAACAAAAATCATCTGATAACTTTTTAGGATAATCATTCCTCGGAATGAGGTTCTAAAATCAGATAATGTACTCTAAACTTAGAAACTGTGTTCCCTCGGTCAGTTTCAATAAGAAGCTGACTTATGTAATACATGTTCCCCATCATGTCTATGGCTCTTTCATTGTGTCACACGTGAGGCTGACCCTTTGGTAGCGCTCCTCTTTGAGCGGTGGGAGAAGACGGCGGTGTCATCTGTCTGCACAACATTCCTGAGGACATGAGTCATACCTCCATAACTCTTCTACACACATGCAGGTCTTGCTCTGCGCTGACCCTGCTCCTCTGTTTTTTCTCCCAGCTAATGCCTGACTACATACCAACCCCATCTGTGAATATGTGTGTGTGTTCACTATCTGTAAAGAATTTTTAACCTGCTTTGCTGAAGCTGTTTTGTGATAAATCCCCTTTAAAGAGCCAGGCTTTACTGGCCCAGGCTCCGTTTGAACTCTTAGCAGACTGTACAGTACTTTTGTTCCAAGGCTGTGATCATGCAGGCCCTTTAAAAAGGTTAGCCAGTGAAACAGTAGAAGCCAGCAAACCTGATCTGGCTATTTCAACTGCAAGCAAAAGGAGTGCAGGGCATTATTTATTTAACTCAGACTGGAACTGCAGCTGCCAGTTCGAGGTGACCTACAGTGAAGTACGTGTCTGGTTGTCTTCCTCCTGAGCTCCCAGCCTCCCAGAGGAGCGGAAGTACAGTTTTCCTGCTGAACTCAACAACAAATGCGTTGGTGTCTCTGGGACCGTTTCAGCGCTACACAACTTCCTGGCATATGTGCAAAAACCGCAGATGACAGCCAGCGTTTTGCGTTCAAGCAGCTGGTGTCAGTTTGTTTGTTTGTTATTCTGTGATGCGGGACCTACCTGGCCTTCCACAAAGGCTGCACCTTAATGAGGAAAACCATCTCTGCCTATCAGTCCAGCGAAGAGTGGAGTTATAGAAGGCCTTGGGTAAAAAGCACCGAACAGTCAGTCAGCTGTTGGGCTGTGCGCTCACTGACAGCACCTCCCTCTGTACTGTAGCGGGTAAAGAGCAGCAGCAGTGTCTCGGAAGTAGTCTGCTGTAGCACACCTGAGGCAGGCAGACAGGAGGAGGCTGTTTAACACAACAAGGAGACAAACAGACTGAGCAACGAGGGCAGGGACGGAGAGACGCGTGGTGAGTGTGGGTCTGATTCACTGGTGCTCAGCTGAAGGGGATGTGCTTGGAAACACAAATATTATTAGACATAAACTGGCTTGCTCTAAAATCATGACTTGAGAATACTGCAAGCCATGTTCTCTGATGCTCTGTGCTGGCTGGGTGGTTAGCCAGTGAAACCTGAGTGCTTTCAATAGATTATGGGGTCACTTAACTTCAGCTGCCATTCCTCTGCAATTTCACACTTTGTCTTTCGTGTGGAAGAAATTACTCTCATCCTGATGAGGCTTGTTGGATCTGGTCTGGTCGTGTAAACAGCAGTTTACCATGACCGCGTGTATCTGCAGTGACAGAGACACTGGGCAGTGAGGAGGAATCTGTGTTCAGTGGCTATATTTACCTTCCTGTGAATTTTAATTGATTTATTTTTTCCTTGGCGATATCATAGGTTTCTCAGAAGGTAACTCCTAGTCATTCGGCTTAACTGTTTTTCATTGTATGCCAACATTGTAATTAACTGTCATACATATTTCAGTGCGGTGGTGTCTTATTTCCACCTGTAATTTGATTCAAGTGCTCTTTCATGCACTGTAAGTTGAGTTTTTATTGTGCTTATTCATTTGTGTTTTGGCTTGGTCAGGTATGTCTGTCTGTATCGATGGGAATGGATGGATGAAAAGGAGCCCATAGTTTAGGTTTCAGGACATAAATAATGGAATCTGAGCTCAACTAAATTAAACACATGCTCTTTTAGAGTTTGTATTGGCATCTGCATGCTCCTTGCATCCTTTGCATGCTTCAGACAGAGCAGCCTCTAAATATTTTAGACTTTATGCATAAGCTTTAAAAATCACCAATATAGGGTATAATATTTAGAATTTATCACTATTGCATATTTATTTTTCTCTACCTTACACTACATCCCTACATGTCTTCATACTGTAAGCTTTAAACCTCAATACATGCTTCAGTTGAACTTCAGTGGATGTAAATTGTGATAAAGATTAAAAAATGTCTTCAAAATAACTTGATATCGCTGTAGCTTAGGCAACCGCTGAGTGGTTTTGTAATTACCATATGGTGTTATCATTAGTGACCCGTGGTTTGGTCAATAATGACTGTACAGTGGCTGGGGCGGTCAGGGACGCAGCAGCCACCTGGGGTCCCCTCCTCATCTTTTATGTATTTGAAATGAGGAAAATCTCATCCATCGTTAATGGCCACGACGGCCCAGAGCCTGGATCGATCTATCTCTGACCCCAGGCTGCCAGTGGTCCAACAGGGGTACCTCCACCCCAGGCCTGGCTCCACTGTTGAGCCTGATGTCACCCTGACTCTGATAAAACCAATGTGCCACCTGCTAATGGCACTCTGACAGATTGGAGGCACCGCAGTGCTCTTATAGGAACCACTTAAAATCTAAGCTATTGGCCATATTCGCCATGACCCTTTTCCTCCAAATAGTTTTTCCCAGTGTGGCATCAGCAAGTCCATTATTTTCTCCTCAGGAAGAGTTTTGCCTCCATCTTTGTAAATTCAGAGAGGCTTGCTAAATTCCACCTAGCAGCAGGACATGGCTCTCACTAGGTTGTGGTTGTGTGTATGCATAACTAACTCAAGCCACAGCACGTGTTGGTTCCATCATTATCTCAACAGAGCAGGCACCGCTGGTACACATCTGACTGGTCATGTGTTATATAGTTTCTCCCGATCAGAAACTACTCAGGATTGTTGTGTGTGTCATTAAATAAAAATCTGCTTTTTTTGTACCTATTTTCTAGTATTTTTGTATTAAATTGAAAACGAAATAATTTCTTTTTATTTCAGAATGAATAACATAAATTAATTTTGTTTGCCGTTTACCAGATGATTTCACTTAATATTACTGTGTTTTGCTAATAAAGTGCTGCCCTGTAGCTAATCAACAGGGAGCTAATGGTTCCTGGAGCACCTCCTGCTACGTGCCTGCGCCCTTTGGTCTTGCGTTCTGAAAAACATACATCAGTGGTAGCATTTAGTCTTGGCGTTTGTTTACTGCAGTGTTGTAAAAGCCAGGAGCAGCAGCAGTATATAGCCAGTAGGTGAACATTAGCACTCTTATCTCCAGGGGATATTCATTTTGTTGGTTGTGATTTGAGTTCGGAAACATTATGTGTAAAGGCTTCTGGGAAGATGGACAAATGCTGTATTACCATATATTTTTGGATTGTGTGCTGTCACTGCATGTGCTTGGGTGATTAATTCAAATGCCTACACACAGTCTGAGATAATCCCTATAAAAGGTATCAGTACAGTCTTTGTTTATTAACTGTAGCATAATACTGAAGAAAATAGCAAGTTATTACTTATTCAACCTCTATATTCCCACTTTCCTCCCACTCTTCTCCCATCTCCTGCTGGCCTGCCAGCCCTTAACCCCCATGCCCATCTTTAATTCTCTCTCACTCCTCCTCCTCCTCTGCTTTTATTATTCCTTGCTGAAGTCTGTAATCAATTAGTACGAGAGAAGGCCCAATCAATTCCTGCTTATTTGCAATTCCTCCCTGTTAAACACTTTCTTTTTATACCAGTGTCATAGTTAATGTGTAGGAGACTGGTGGAGAGGGGGAGTTGGCAGAGGCAGAGAGGTCAATCTGTATGTGTGTGTAAGTTTGTGTATTAGCTGTCATGTATCTGCTCCCTGGCTTGTCACATGCTGCACATCCAGACATCATGTGTCTTGGTGTTGCATAGTATAGTACAGTATAGTACAGTATAATACAGAATAGGTTAGTGCAATGTTGTGTGCTCGTATCGTATCATATCGTATCGATCATATCGTATCGTATCGTATTGTAAAGAAACGTAAAATTGCTACAAAGGGCTTAAATCAACAACACATGGATCCAAAATGAACCACAAATAGACAGAAAACAACACCCAACACACACAAACCAGTGACAAACAGGCAAGGACAACGACTAGTAGATGCACAATGGCCACAACAGCTTTCCATCTGTGACTGGATGTGATAACTTTCACAACCTTTAGAGAGTCCAAATGACCCCAAATCCAGTTTGGTTGTTATATTCGTGTGTAGGAACACTAAACAGCCTTTGTCATGTCTTTGTCCAGCGGCCCATTGTCCATGGCTAGAGGAAGTGAGTGGAGTGTCCACAGCTGTGTGGAAGCATGTTTTATGAGCAGTAGTATGAGATGGCCGTGAGATTGGGGGGCAGGTGGTGGACCAGTGGTAATTACTGGCCAGTGCTGCTTCTCAGTCAGTGTTCCCCACACACCAGTCTGTCTTCTTCAAGCCCTAATGAAAAGCCTTTTAACATCTGATTAGCTTTTAATGTCACTCTGCGGGCGGGGGTGGGGTGGTTTGGATATGAGAGACTGGGAGAAGCGGCCTGTGCGCAGATACATGTTCATTTTGATTGAAGAGCAAAGTGATCCAGGTGGAGATAATTGCACTGGAGGCCAATAATGTTTTCGTGTGCATTTGCATGCTTATATGCATTTTATGGGTTTCCTCTCTTCCCCATTTGATCTCAGCTTCAGCCCAAAGAGGTGTCTGTTTGATGGATTGTGCAGATAAAGTATTTGATGACACAGGAGAGACCGGACCTATTATAAATTCATAGCATATTATTCACACAACTCAAATGATAATGGACACCGAGGACGTAATGACTGTGGTTTTGAATTCTCCAGTAGTTTTTCTGCTATTTGTTTTATTTATTTTGTTATAAACCATTTACCTTGCTCATTTTCCCTTTTTCTTCTGGCTTGACAACAACAATCCCTCAAAGAGCTGCTAACAATCACATTGTTCAGTTTTTGCTTTGTGCCAGCAGCTTTCATCTGATCCCCTCTATCAAGTCACAGTGACAAGAGCTCCTTTGTAGGAATGAGCTCTCATAGTGTATCAGTGCACGCTGCCTTTGAAGAAACACTTTCACCATCCCAAACAATTCACTGACTTTTTATTCCAGGGATTTCTTAGCGTCGCAGTTTCTCACTGTTTTTCACTGTTTGACAAGAACATTATCACAAATGTCAGTGAGTCAGTGTATTTTTCATCTGAGACTACACGTTTGAAAGATGCTTTGCAGTGATGAATGCCGCGAACGTCTTGATGTATTCATGAAGTGGTCCACAGCGATCTTGTGTTGTGTTTTATGTGTCACGACGTGACAGAAAAAGTGTAATTTCTGACTGCACATGCTCATCATTATGTCACGCCTTTTTTTAAAAGAAGTGAACGTTCAGAGGGCTGCGCAGCGAGGCTCAGCTTTATCTGCACAGAGCGCTGACATGTGCCGTGTGAAACGTGTTGTAAACAAACACCAGCTGTTCTTGTTGGTTCTGGAAATTTTCTTAAGTGTAAATGGCAGCTGAACGGATTGCGGCAGGTCAGGGTCAAAACTTAAAGGAAATAGGCTATTCTTGTTGATTAGAACTGTGTTTGTCTTGTTAAAAGCTTTAAAGGCAGCTTCTTTTTTTAATGCTTAAATTCATTTTTTGAATCAAATTTTGAGCTTAGTTTTGACTGAATATAAGCACATCAATCAAAAACCACAGTTAAAGCTCACTGTGCAAAGTAACACAGCTCCAGCAGGAATGTTATCATCAAAACCCTCCAGTATTGTTCTGCATTAAGCCTGTAGCCCAGATGTTGTACTGTAATGTCACTGTCACAACAAGCTAAGAGTAAAATCCTTATTTCGGGTCGCAACAGATTGGCTGGTATTGTGTCAACACAATACTGTTGTAACTGTCCAAGATGCAGACACAGAACTCCAGGCGACGTGGCTGAAAACAAAATGAATATCAAGTCTGATGGGTGAGGTCGAGGCCATGAGTGCTGAGGGTGCTGGAAATAGGAGCGAGAGGGTGCACTGACCCCCAACGCCACTCCTGAGTGACGCCCCCTTTATTCTTTTCGTCCTTTTTCATTTGCAGCTTTTTGTCCATCTGTGTGTGTGTCATCAAAAGTGCTGTAGCAGGAACTATACACCAATCAGCCAAAACATTAAATAACATTTAAACCATCTTGTGACAATTCAGTGTTCTGCTGGGAAACTTCTGGACCTGGCATTCATTCATGTGGATGTTACTTAGACATGTAACACCCACCTAGACCAGAGCAGCCCCCCCCGGTTGCTAGACACCACAGGACACAAGTCACAACTCTTTTGGAGATACAAGGGAGACCTACACAATATTAGGTCATAATGTTATGCCTGATCAGTGAATGTTCTGACAAGTCTGTCTGTGTGAGGATATTATTAGAATTATTACTATTATTTATTATTATTATTTTATTAGTATTCAAAATGTGGGGTGGGTTGTAATAACCCTCATTTATTCTTTAAGTCCTGCATGTTGTCTGGCTCATGATTTGGCACTGAGCAGCCTCACAGCAGCATGTGGCCAACGTCTCACTACACAAGATGGTAAACACTCATTAAATCCGGCTCTGTGTGTACACACAAACATCTGCCGTCTGTTCCCGCTCTGAGTCAGTCTACCCTATCCATCACGTACTGTACTCATCCACCACGGGCGTCTCGCAGAGTCCGCACCGTAGCATGCGGCGCTGCTCGCTGCGCTGGCCAAACCTGGGTGCCGAAGCAAGCCGGTGCCTCTTCCCAAGGTGTAAGAGGCCTGCCGTGTGATAGCGGATGAATGCTGGATCCAGCTCAGAGCCTGCCGTTTGTGCTCATATGACAGCAACTATAAATGTCCCGTCGCAGAACCTGGGCTCCCATCTTTTCTCTGCGGAGGCCTCCTAGCTTAATATCCCAGACTTTGGGGAAAGCAGGCTTTAATTTTCATGGCCCTTCCTCAGATTCTAACTGCTGTAGAGCTGCTGCTTCAGTCTGGGAAGCAATGACATTTTTTAAGTAAGTGATTATATCAACTTGGTGTGTGTGATGTGTCAGTTGATGTGATTTATGTAGCCACTGTCACCTTGACCTGCTCTATTCTTTGTACTAAAAATGTTGGGGCTGTTTTTAGAACACTAGCAACGTTTTACATCCAGACACCAGGCTGGCAGTTGATGCAGCTCCTCCAGCTTTCTTAGTTGGTCTCTTTCTCTTAGTGGCGTTGAATCCGATGGTACTGATGTGGTGTCAGAAGCATTGCCAACACAACACCAAGCCTCTGGGCTACGGGGTGGCTCTAATGAGCTCCCCTGAGTGGTTAGCAGGCTGATGGAGATGGTCCGTCCTCTCTCCTCCCCCTCACTCAAAGCACCGAGCTCTAATTGGTGGGAGAAGAAAGAAAGACCCCAAAATTACAGGAGACAATGCTTTGGTCAAGAGTGAAAGAGAGAAAGAGAAAAAAAATCACTTCTGCCTCATCTAAATGCAAGCTCCTTCACCCTAATTATAATTTCTGGCACGGGACCGTGGAACACGATATGGCCTAAGCCTGAGGAGAAGGACATGTGTGTAGTGAGAGGAGACAGGTGTTCTTTTTGGAAGATGGAGGAATCTGATGTGCCAAATATCTGCTGCTGTTTCACCTCGTTTTGATCAGAACGTCCAAAACGTCCAAAATCTCTTCGAGCGCTTGAGATGTAAAGATGGCTGGAATAATGACGCCCTCTACTGGTCACTTGGTAACAGAGCAAGAATATGTAAATAAAGCAGCAGTAACGAGCTCATGACTGTGTTTGCTTAGCTTTACTATTGTTAGTTTGTTTACTTTGATTTCTCCTGCAGATAAGAGTATTACTAGTTGACTATACTCAAATGTGCTGTATATGCATTAGAGGAAAAGATAAAGAACATGGATGAAAGCCATTATCATGTACTTTAAGTGTAATTAAATAAATCTTAATTAAAAACAAAAGAAAGGCCTGTCCTGAATCTGTTGACCAAATTAAATTTGTGCTTGTGGGTATGACTAATGCCTTGTATGTGTTAGCATAAGTAGTAATCAGTGATCATTTTGATAAATCAACTGTTGACTCCAAGTCTCCACGAGACTCTTGTATAAATGACACTTGGCTCCCGGGCTTCAGACCAGCTGTGATCACTCTTTGTTTACACATGAAGTCAGATTTAAGATGATCGTTTATTTCTACTTCAGCAGTCGGTCATGAGGACAAGTCTTGCTGAAGCTCGAGCATCCGAGCAAAGATGCAAAAATGAAACATAGTGCTAAGCTTTAACTTAACTGAAGTTAATAGAAATCATTTTAAAAAACAAATCAAACTGTCACGAGACAGCGAAGCGGGGGCTTACGCCTACAAAGTCTCGATCAGCTAAATCGCTCTGTAACATCTCAAAGCTGTGCCACTGCACTGTTATGTAACTCCTACATCTGCCCAGGTCTAATTATACACCTCTCTGTGTTGTTTATCCCAAAATGTCCCCAATCTTCTTATTATATGCACAGTCTTGATTTGTTTTTTACTACCTTTCACTTTTCTCAGCGGTATTTCTCGCATTATTTGATACATATGAGTCATGCAGTCAAGGATTTTTGGTTTCACAAGTTGGCTTTACTCAGAAAATTCTTCTTCTTCAAACAGACGCAAAGCTGTGAATCTATTTAGATTACATTTATTCAACAATAACCCAGAGAACATAACATCCTGTTGACTGACCTGCTATTAACTGCTATTAATTCCCAGATGATGAATTTAAATGACTTGTTTTGTGTGACCAACCGATCAAAATCCGTGTGTGTGTGCTGCCACGTCATTATACGTCTGCCAAGTGTACACACGCCTCTGATGTGTTTGCTTTAAATGAAAAAAAAAAACACAGCACAAAAGAGGTGAACTTCTTCCTTTCACACAGATAATTATTAAGAGTCAGTCTGATAAACTGATTATACAGTATGTTGTGAAGTGTCACACCTCATTTATCTGAGACGGACATTAATCAATGATGGTGAGAAATTCTCAGCCTGTTATTGTTTTGCCAAACTGTAGTGACGATGATGATGATGATGTCTGTTCAGAGAGTTTTACTGGAAAGTTCTTTGTTGTTGTATCTTTAGTACAAGGAAAAGGGATTATGCTGAAAATGTCTTTCTGGTGAAGTGACAACCACGACCTTAAAACCAGACAGGAATTTAGAGTAATGCCTCTTACTTCTGCTCATCCACCCTTTCGCAACTAAAGGATGACGGGTCAAAAGTTCCCTGTGACTACCTCCAGCACTCGGGTCAGGTTTTGCTGGTGTCCGTCTGCACAGCTTTAACACGTTCACACACTGTTTTATGTTGCAACGTGTGAAGCGGCGCTGCTGATCCCTGCGATGTCACAAGCTGTCCTGCTTTCAGAGGCTTACGGGGAAAAGGTGACAGGCGGCTTTATCCTCATTAGCATCATTACATTATGACGTGCCTCCAGCTATTGTTGTCTTCCTCTGTATGCAGCCCCCTCTCCCTCCGTCTCCCTTGTTTTTCTGCCCTTCCTATCTCCTTACTTGACGCCAGTGGAAGTCAGAAAAGTTGTATTTTGGTTGAATTTGAAATCAGGGTTAGTGAAGGCACGGAGAGAAGAGAAATGATTGATGGTATGTCAGAGCCCCTCGCTGTAATCCTGTCTCACTGGAAGTGAGTCAAGCAGAGACTACTTTTTAACCGTTCTTCAGGAAGGTGCTTAACCTCAACGAATGCAGTGAGGAGTGGTTTGTGTTTGGTTTGTCCTCGGTGGTACCTGCTCATTATGATACAATATGAAGGCCCTATTATGGACAGAGTGACACATAGTCAGAATTACTTATTGCTATTTTTCCAGCTGATTTCCAGCAGTATCCCAGGTTAAGAGCCTTGTATTGGTTTAGATATGGCATTTACACCAAACACAGGGATATCTGATTATTCATGCACCATATTCCTTAAAGAAGCCATAGCTCTTTTAAATGTCAGACTTGAGCTATGGTCAGCATGGCAGATGAAAGCCATTAGTACATTTTGACTGGTGTTGCCTGTCGCCTGTCAACGCCACTGGATTGGCCAGTTGACGTGACCATTGACGGTGTTGTCTCAGAGCCACCGTTTTTGTTTTAACGTTTGACCACATGGTAATGGTTCTTCACCGTTTTCCACCATGACCAGACTGTGTTGGGAAACCGGTATCCTTTAGCTGAAGCATCTTTCTGAGAGCTCCAGCAAGCGTAATCAGCTTCTCAAAAACAGCGTAAGGATTTAGCCAGGTTTCCAAAATCAGGATATGATGTTCAAGTGTAAACACAAAACAAAACGCTGCAGTCACAACCAGCTGATGTCATATGGTTAGCTAATATTAAATCAAGCCGTATTATGCTGTATTTTGTAAATGAACGATAAAGTTTTGGAGTCTCTATATTGCACGTTGATTATATGATTTCTTTTAAATATAAATCTCTTGATTTGGCCATGAAGGTCAAGTCTGTGCTTTTTAACTACTCAGATTATATATAGTTTTGAGTATAAATGTAAAAAAGAAAAAGGAGTCTGCCTTCCCTCAGTGTGTTATCACTTGTTTGCAGGAAGTGAAACGTCTAATCCTACCGGTAGTTTTTTCCACTTGCTTTAAACTAAATATATGTCCAGCCTCGGCGCTGGTGTAAACAGCTACCATGGATATTTTTCCAGCCTAGGGAAGGAAAAGCTCTAAACCTCAGTGATGTTTTTAGCCAAAGCTGAACTTGAGCTAAACGGGGACGCCACCTGTCAGAAGGAGCCATTAGTGGGAAATCCCATTACCAGTAATCCTATAGGCCCAGTGGTAAGAGCACAGCAACTAGTCTCCACTCTCTCCCTCCGTCTCTGTTCCTGCTGGCACTGCCGACAGTCGTGCTGCCGCATCAATCGTCGTGGTGACAGTCCTGTGAGTGCCAGCGACAGAAGGGGGCACGACCCCTGGCAAACTTCCTCCCAGGTGGATAGACAGGCTTGCTCAGGATTTTAATGCCGCTCCATGCCAGCTGCAGGTTACAGCCGCAACAGTAAGTCTTATCCACAGATGTCCTGCTCGCTTTCATAAAGAATGTGTTTTTCTTTGTGTCTGTCGGTTTGTCTTTCCTGTATTGTCAGGTTCGTTGCTGTGTGCATAGTTAACAACATACACCATGTTAAATATGAGTTGTTTTACAGTCTGCAGCCGTGCCAGTGGCTCTTTTAGATTGTACTTAGCCAATGCTATAATCTGAATGTAAACATCTACCCACCACCATTGTCGCAATAGCGCTAGTGTACTTAGAGCAGGTATAATGTGAATCATGCTCACCACATCAGTGCGCAAACATTTGCTAATTATTAATACACACAGTGCAAGCTGCTTGAAAACGGATTTTGACTTGTGATGGTGTTAAGCTGCAGCAAATGTGATTTATGCTGGACCAGACTGTTTTAGTTGTTAATGAGTAAAGCACAGTGAGTTGTTTTGGAACAGTCACCTTGGAAGAAACTGAAAACCATTTGTCATTTATAGAATATTGTACAATACAAGAGCCCTGCTAGTCTTATAATATCTCATCTGGATTTCATTATGGGGCGTGTTGCAACTGATATGCACTAAATATACTTCTGCATGTGTTTGGATAGTCCTACCACTAATCAGGGACATTTATGTTGTTAACTAATTCTACTCCACAGTGCTCAGATGACATGCATATGTGTCCCTGTTACTCTCCTGCCCATCACTGCATAAACCTGCCAAAACTATTTGACTGGCCCAGCAGATTTTTGTTGGAGGATAATCAGTTCCAAACAGAGGGGTTTGAGTCACACTTTCCAACAATAAATAAATAAATAAATAATAATGTTTGGGCTGGGAAGTATGTCTGGCTTCCTGGCTACACAAATACCTAAAACTCTTGATTCATATTTTCATCTCAGCAGTTCTAGTTTTTGTTTCAGGCATCATCAACTTAAACAACTGTATTGACGTTAATAAGCCAAAACATCAGCAGCGCCGTCACCTGATGCCCTGTTAGCCGCCAAATGTGCTCTGCTCCACCAAGGCAGCATTTCCAAAATGCCTCTGAAGGTCCCACTGTGGTACAGACCTTCATTCATTCATTCATCTTCTGTAATCGTTTATTCCTGTTAAGGGTCGGAGGGTCTGCTGGAGCCTATCCTGGCTGTCATCAGGCGAGAGGCAGGGGTACACCCTGGACAGGTCGCCAGTCTATCTCAGGGCTAACACAAAGAGTCAGACAACCATTCACACTCACACCTACGGCCAATTTAGAATCACCAATGAACCTAATGAGCATGTCTTTGGATGGTGGGAGGAAGCTGGAAAACCTGGAGATGGTACATAACTGGTACCAAAAAGAATTGATTAAATCCCAGAAACCACAAGCCCCAAGACACATTATCTGGATTTACCCTTGCCAAAGGGGCTCCTGTCTCTCCATCTGCTCAACCAACTGTCTACTTACCGTTTAATATATCCCACACCTTGGTACACTGCATAGCATACATTATTCCTCCATTCATTTTTTTTTATGGTCATAATCTTTTGGCTATTTGAGGACTTAAACTCTGTACTGTCGGTCCTATCTACAGCACAGTACGATCACCATGTGTTTTAAATCATGATGGTTCAGCAATTGATTCCGCTAAATTAACTGAGTTCATTTTATTCAACAGAATTAATTGTTGTTTTGTATTAAAAGAAAAACACGCAATACAGCTTATCCCAGAAGGATGATTGATTCTTGATTGCCACAGCCATAATATACCCTCCTTTTTATTTCCCACCTCTGTGGCCAATAAGTCTCATCTCATTAATTACCACACCTTTACCCAGGGAGCCAAGAGCCAGTCTGTGAAATGAGTGAATTAAAAAATCCTGCACACGCTTGAATCCCACTGCTGCGTGTCTCGATAAAGGACGAGGTGCAGAGGCAAACCTTGACCTTGCAGTGCTGCCAGCGAGCGGGCAAGGACTCGGCCGGCTGCATCAGGCTGGACACAACTCTGCTGAGAGGGAGGGGGGGTTAGGGAGAGAGAGAGAGAGAGAGAGAGAGAGAGAGAAGAGAGAGAGAGAGAGAGAGGCGGGGAGGGGCAGAGAAACTGACAGAGAGGTTGTGGCGAGCTCAGAGTAGAGGAGGCGAGGGCCCAAGCTGTCTCGCTCTGGAGCTGGAGGTGAACGTGTAAGGATGGTCCCACGCTTTCCTCCTGCCAGTGTCGACCGTCTGCCGGGCTGTTCGCTGTCTCTCTCTGGCGGTAGGGCTGCCACTTTCACTCCTTGTGATTTTCTCTGTGTGTTGTCGTCCCTGCGTTCTGTTTTGTCTTGGCATGTGTGTGAGGTGAGAACGGACGAATTAGAGTGCCTGCGGGCAGCACATACTCTAGTTTACTCCGGGTGTCTGGTCAGGTATCTGACAGAGATGATTGCAGCAGCTGCGCCGGCATTGGCCCTCCACCTTCCTAAGCACCACCCTCTACCCCTTACACCCCGCACTCCCTTTCAGTCCTGTAGCATGATATCCTGGCAGCTGATGTTTGCACCAGAGGCTCGTAGCAAAGGGGCACAGGGCTGAGGGCTACGCTTCAACTTCCGACACAGTGCCAGTTGCTGTTGTTGTCCTTTCCTCTCCCTCCTCCCCCTTTCTCCCTCCCTTCCTTGTCTCCATCTCTTCTCCGCTTTCATGCTTTGTGTCCTCCAAGCAGTTTTACTGACCAGAGGAGTCATTTATTGCAGGTATTTGTTTGTTGTTTTTTTTATTACTCTGCTGAATCCTCTGTTGCTCTTGTGCTGAGCATAGAGGTGGCCGTGTGATGAATCTCTATTGATCCTTTAAACAGACCCAGAAATAGTTCATTACATCAGGCTGCTCTCTGCTGACCTAGACAGCATTCAGCTCACAAAGTGGACAGGCTTGTGTGCCATACTCCCATTACTGCAAATGAGACGAAGGGTCCGCTTGCAATCACTCCTCCGCCTTACAGCGTTTCCCCTCATCGTGCATATCTTAATACAGTTTAATAGGTTTTAGCAAAGCTCACATTAATTCATCAATAATGAGTTTGGGGCTCCAGCCCATGGCACAGGATTATGTGTGACTTGTGTGATCTTGGTGGATATAATTTCATCTCCGAGGCCTGATCTGTTTTTTTTGTTTTTTTTTCTCGGTTCTTGGTTTATATCCTCAGGGGCAGGATTTTCAGGTTGGGTAGATTATGCGGCATTAAGCTGCTTGGTATCAGATAATTCTACAATGCAGAAATCCTCTGTGGTTATGAATTAAATAGGTTGAGTTCTGCTGTTGTTTCATCCTCGCAAGTATTTATGCGAGCGTACCTTTTCGAGGAGTTTAGATTCAGTGCGTCATGGCTGTCACAAAAGAGGCAACGTCTTTCCTCATCCAGCATTTACGGAAATATTTCCTGTCTCCTTTGAATCTGCAAAACAAAACTGATGATGCAAAAAGTGTTCAGGGAGGATAACGCAGCCCAGTGACTGCAGGAGGGGTCATTTGCACCAGTGAAGGGAGCTGAAGCATTTATGGGGTTTTCAATGCAAAACGCATCAGCATGTGTTAAATAAATAATGGGCCCGTAAGAGGAGTTTTCAGAAGGATGATTCAAAGCAAGCGAGAGGGAGCCAGGGAGACTTGACAAGCATCTGATGACTCATCTCGCTTTGCAATTCAAAGACACCGGGCCCGGACGGCCGGACGGAGGCTCACTCCATTGGCCCGTCATTCATTATCACACCAAGGGGACTCCACTCAAGGATAATGCTTCTAATTGGAGATTGGTGAAGTTGGGCGAAATCAAAGGCACTGAGTCATCAAAGCTTCCGTGTGGCATTTGTTTTCATCTTTCAGTTTGAATATCTGCTAGAATGTGTTATGTCATATACAGTAAACTCAGTGCAGGTGAATAATCCACACCGCAGATGTGTGTGTGAAGCTGAATGAATCTAAGCAGGCTTCATATTGTCATGCTAAAGCAGAGCTGCTGCAGTTACTACAGGCTATCGTACTAAAACCTTCTTGGTTACGTATCGGTCAAGCACTAAAGTTAGACTTTAGAAATTACTAATCAAATTGGGAATCCTGCATACTTATGTTTTACATCCTATACTATTAGTAAATATTTGATCCTTCTAATTATTCTAATTACTCTTCTAATTTTAGACTGCACTTAATGTGGTCGGAACACAGAAAATGAATGAATGAATCTTTTCCCTTAATGACTTCTTCGGACAAAATTCGGTAACCAAAGAATTGGTCTTGGTCTTAGTAATACAACTCAGGTACTGTGATATTCGTATTCAGAAACATTTCAAAATAATATCTGGCCCTGCAGCTTAAATAACAACTTCCTCCTGCCAGTTGATCAACCGACAGATTTGTGTGTCAAAGTTCGTAACAAAACCCTCTGATTGTTTTGTTCCAATGAAAAGGCCTGGCAGAAAACTGTTCTTTGTTCTATCTCTTTCCAGCAGCTAGTAATCTTTTGCTAACCTTATGAATCATATATATAGGCCTTGTATTTACTAATGGTAGAAGATAGGCAGAATTTCTTACTCATGTGTGTTGTACAAGTGCTTTGAACGATGATATCTTAACTTTAAATTCAGCTATAACACCAGATTACCTGTGACTACAAATCTGCGAAAGTGATTTTTGCTTCACAGCTCCAGCCATAGTCAGATGTTGCACGTTTCAGTCGATATAGGACAGACAGAATCCTCTGCCCGCCTCTCAGATGGCCAGAGATAAGAGGTATGGTTCAGCCAGCGTGTGCTGCGGATTACAGACTGTTTACGTATGCGCCGCACTGGCCCTTCGGGTCTATGGGATTGGTGTCAACATGTTGCCATAAGGCCTGGTAACATGTGGCAGGCAAAAGCTGTGGGGGATTATTCTTCTGGTACTCGCACCGTCTCTTCCAATTATTACCACAATTACTGTCAGCAGACATAACAGGCAGTCTGGAGATGCTGTACATTGCGAACGATGGTGTGTCACAGTGTTTTAGTTTCACTATTACCACGTGTCGGCGGTTAGTCACAAAGTATAGCTGCTAGAAGTCTGCAAAGACACAACAGGGGAGGATGTTTTACATGTTGTTACAGGCTTTGGCTGCGGTGGTGTTTCATACCAGTTGGCCTGAATAGGCTGTGGTTTTGTTATGGAATGAAAGCACGCTTTTACCGTAAATTGTGATGCAGTTTAAAAGAGAAAGGATTCAAAAAGCATCTATTACATGTGCTGCATGTGTAATCTGGGTCTGCAGAGACTGATTGTCATATCTCCTCCTGTGAAAAAGATGATTGTGACCTTAGATGGAGGCGACCCGCAAGGTTGTGGTCGTGGCTTTTAATTAAAATAAGATGATTCATGCATGCAAATGTGTTTCATAGAATGTGTTTCCATGTTGATATTAGCAAAAACACAAACACATACATAAACCTTGTTTTTGTGAATATTAATGACATCTTCCAGTGGGACGCATTTAAATAACTACACAGTGTGCCTCTGTGTTTTTATGCACATAAACTGAATGGCGCTTTCATAGCACCCTTCTCCCTGCCAAGGAAAATGGAGACGGGAGAATGTGCTCTGCCCTGTGGAAAAGCTTACTCTCCTGAATCTGTATCATAAAATGTGAAGTCTCTCTGTCTCAGGATGAACCTCGTGGCGTTATTCAGGTTCGTCTGTGTACTCGGTTTAAAAGAACAACTGCTGTAAAAGCAGTCATTTAATAAACAGGTGCTAGAGTTGAGGTGCACCTCGTGGCCGATAGGTGATTAAGTCACTGACCATAAACTGCAACATCCCCTGCAAGAGTCGCCTCTCTATCCCTGCACTTCCTATCATCATTTATGGCTGCTTTATATGTACTAAGAGATGGTGAACGTAGTACCACAATAAAGTCAGAGTTGTGTTTTTCCATATTTGCAGACAGATGGCTCATGGTGATTGTGGCTTGGCTGACGTTTTTTCCACATGTTCCTACCAGGGAAAACACTTGCAGAGGCGTAGATCCTTGGCTTCCAAATACCGGAATGTGAAGAGAGAGGACACGCCCCGGGATTTCACTCTGTTTAAAAAAAAAACTAATCCCATTTGTTCGCATTTCATGATGAGAAAAGAACTGATAAGTTTTTTGTCATTTCTCACTGAAATGAAACAAAAAATTTGCTTTTGTCTTATGAAGTCAAAAACCCGAATACAGATTCTTAAGCTACTGTTGTCCTTTCCGCATCTACGAGTATCCGAGTATCCACGAGGGTTTGAGTGACATAAAGTGTATCATCAGAGGTCTCTGTTCAACTGCAGGGCATCCACTGCACATGCTTTCCCCAAGGGTCTGGGCATTCCCTGGCGTTTCTTGTCCTCATTCACAAGACAGTGACAGTCCTACTTCAAACACAAACCCACAACATTTTATAAACATTATATAAACACCTGGATAACTGACATATCCATAGTGAATAACCATTTTTAAATTTGCTCAGAATAAATTAGATTTCTACTCTGCAGCTTGCCTGACAAACTTTGCATTTTATGGTTTAGAGATTAACTTAAATTAATCAAAGTTGTCTGCGTATCCACAACATCTTTGCTCACACCAAAATTTTCAACTAAAGCTCAAGCCGTAGCCTACAGCTGACTCGTGGAATGTAGACACCATGTTACTTTAGGCGTACAGGGCATCAGCTCGAGGAACAAAAGAAACACGCCTACCTACCAGTTACAGTAACTGGCAGGCCCTGTCAGGCCATTTAGTTGCCTCCTTGGCAGATATTCAGAAGACAAATCCATCCCCTCAGGAGAAAGAAAAGTGCTTTATTCTTCTGAGAACCTTTGCAGTTGAAGCATGGATGATACGCCGTTTGGCTTCTGTGGGAAACGCCAATGGATGGTGCAGTCATCAGTGCTTTCTGGTCCCTTTCTCCACCTACTATTTCCAAACTCAAGTTGTCAAATAGTTTATAGGGTGCTCACCTCACTATAAAAACTACCGGCAAATGCTTGAAATTGAGTTCAAGAAACGTAGTAGTTTCTGGAAAATGATGACTCAAGGGAACACAAAAATGTTCCTTCCTGTTCTTTTTGATATATTGAACTGTTCACATTCATCCCTAAAACAATTACCAATCCTTCCTTTTCATGACATCCATATATTTTTTTTAGCTTAGGGAAAGACTGTAACTTCTGCTGACTGTCCAAATCATATTTCACTGGAATGGAAAGTTGCTGAGATGTTAGTGTTCTTCCCAGACACAAGTGAAACTAATCCTTTCACCCATGCTGAGGCTGTGTATTAGAGGTCCTTCAGGGTTACTTACCATACTCACTCAAGGATGATATAGGTTAAAACCTCTGCATTTACTGATAGAGCACATACTGCACATTTCCTGTCAGCACACAGTGAAAGTCACAGCCAGATGAATGAAGCTGAAGCATTTAGCAGCAGTCGTCACACCTCTCACACCCTGTTACGTCAGCTCATTTACCGCTCTACCGTTTATTTTGCACTCCACCAGCATTACTTGCATGTTCGAACACCACCCTGGATGTCTGCTCAGATTTCTCTTTCAGCTCGTTGTGTTAGTTAACAGAAAGCGTCGTTTTAGACAACCGAGGGAAACAAGATGACACAAGCTGCGCACGTAGCGGGAAGGCCCCTCAGTGAGGATATGTGCAGAGGAAGCGCAGGTTCGAAAGGTTAGCAGAGGTTCCATCCGAAGAGGAAGTTTTTAGAGCGAGGGAAATGGATCTCTGGAGCAGAAAGAGTCAGTCAATGTCTAATCACCACAAGCTCTAAGTACTGATAATGTATTAAGATAGACAGAAGTATTTTGGGGGATCCCGATTAACCTCTGCTTGGTGGAGCCTTAGAATAGCTCAGAGAGATTCCTTTTAAATCTTCCTGTTCTGTATGGGCTGTCCAAAAGAAGAAAACCTAATTTGTTGTGTAAAGCCAAATTTATGGCTGTGCATCATTTCTATAGCATAGGTAGTGTGATGCTGCTAAAGTTCACAGAAACACAACGCAGCTCATTTTAGTGGCATGATTACAGAACAGCACAGAGACACCAGCTCATAGGTATAAATGATGTCAGCCTACAGCATAGGCTGTTTATGGATTAACTGCAGGAGTGTAGACCAATCTTTAGTTTGAATGCATGCGATATACTTCCAACCTGTTTGTGTTGACTCTAGCCAGCTTTGCTCACTTTTATTTGAAATACAAATTCTACACAGCCTACGGGACAGAATTTGCGTGGCAGCATTAGATCAGGCACACACGTGCTCCGCCGGCTTAAAAGCCATTTGATGTTACCGAGTATGATTTAAAGTGGCCCTTTCTAAGCCTGCATCAGTAAATTTAAGTGAAATAAATTACGGAGAGTGACTTTAACATATGGTTGAGAATTCATTTCGGACTACTGGGGCATTACTCTCAGTGTGGGAAATGGATGAGAGTCGTATGATTGAACTGCAGCATTAGTTTTATGTGCGTGCAAATCGTGTAATGGCTTGTAAGCTCTTTGTTGATAATGCTTCAGGGCAGAAGCATTATCAACAAAGATAACAGTGCTTCAGGGCAGATGCTTTGTAGGGCTCTTGTAGAAAATGTGTTCTTTTTTTCCCCAGTTTAAAATCCAAACATATACATACAGCATCCCAATGGCTCACAGATAACGATTATTTACAAATCTGTAGTAACATTAGCATTCATTTGCATTTGTTTCCATCCTTTGGAAATGGTCATTGGTCTTATTACACCTGGAGCTGATGTTGAATGGTCGCTTGTGTCCATTAAGATCTAACGAGATGCTACAAAGCTGGGACATTTCTTCATCATGACTTTACTCCCTCCTTAGAAAAGCAAATGTTCACACAGATTACACTGGGCTAATGAAATATTTTAGTTAACTCCGAGTGGAAGGTTGATATCGGCTGGCATGCCTTGGATCATTGTAACATTAGCCATTTGTACATGTTGGCCAGGACACCTCGAGAGGCGTGTGTGCAGTCACCGATGCTAAGGTAACTGCTTGTGGATGCTCAGTGAATCTCTCCTTATTGTTGAGCTTCCCATCCGCTAATATGCATCTTGTCTTGTATGTCATGTTTAAGACTCACTGCTGTGGTGTCTGCTATAAGTGTATCAAAAGTCTGTGAAGGTTCTCAGTCATGCAGGTCATGGTTTATCCAAAAAAGGTTCAAAAAGGGCAACTGGACTTGTAGCTTCTTCAGTTCTAGGGGACTGATTTAGAAGTCTGAGGTTTAAATAGGGAGTCCTCCTGAAACATGTCCCTATTTAAGCCTCAGCCTTGCCTTTTTGAACCTTTTTGGATTGGAGTATCAAAAGTCATGTGTGGCAACCTACATTATCATTGCGTCACCACTGAAGCCTTGCTTAAGAGATTGTGTTGTCATGTGATGTGATTGAACACTTCAAAACTAATTAAAAAAAAACAATAGTTTTTGATAGGTCATCAGGTAACATATGGGAGAAAAGAGTCTTCTCTTTCTGACTCACTACTTTTACTTTTCATTTATCAATGATGAACCATGAAGAGTTATCATGGACCCATCTACCAGTTATTAATGCTTCAAATAGTTAAATGATACAGTATCTCAGTGGGAATACCCTTCTCTCATTTCTGCAGGACTACTTCCCTATTTTATTTGGTCCACACCTAGGGTGTCGACTGACAGGAGGAGAAGTGAGCTCTGGGTGTCATGTGCTTCACTTTTAAGTTTGGCTACGTGTTTTTTTTTGTTTTTTTGTTTTTTCCATAAACAGAAGCAGAGGTCTATTTTGTGCGAGATGAACGTCAGTCAACCTGATGTGATGACTGGACAGGGTAATTATAGGAGAAAACACAGCATAGCATTTCTGTGTTATTAGGCTATGACTGGAAGGTGAAAATAATCCCCAATCAGCGCGGGTAATCGAGTGTCACACCAGGCTGCCACTCCCTTCCCCTGACAGACAGGCACACGCAGCAGGCACAACGCCGTCACACACCCTTTCTTCCATTCCAGCCTCACAGCTCTCCTTGGCAGAGGTGAAAATTTCAGCAGGAAGGCAAGGAGCGCACATGCCGAAAAGTGAAAGGCAGCCTTTATTGCAGATGCCAACATCAACAGTGCCCAGAGCCAGCGTGTATAGACAGAGGTGCTGCCTGTCCTTCAGTAGCCTCAGTGTGTGTGTGATCTACGCCACAGAGAGAGGGGCGGGACAGGAGCCGGTAGGGGGAGAGCCAGGCGAGGTAGTGCCACCCAGCCCTGCTAGCCAGCACTAGATCCATGATCATCTGGATGTACATTAGTGTTGAAGAGTGGAGTCTTGCTGTCACTGCCTGCTTGGACATCTGCCTGGAACTTAGCGCTATGCTAGATTGAGACAGGCCTGGAATCAGCTGTACTTTGCTTGAGCTCCTGTATAGTAAAGGTAGGTCCATGTCCTCATTGTAAATTCCTTGGGCTTGATTTTGATTGCTTTGAAACCTCTGGCATCTGATTTTCCACACATTGTCCGTAGTACTAACTATTTCCCTGTGGCTGTAACACAGACGGATTTCATTTTCACTTATTTCCATTTCTTTCCTGTCCTGGGGTTAGGGTTAGGGCTATCCCGTTAGGCCTGAGACACATGGCTTTCATCTGTTCTTCTTCAGGTAGATAATAAATACTTTCTCCTTCAGTTTTCACTTCTGTGCCCCTCGGCTGATGGCGTACAGCTGCTCCTCCAAATCCTTTCCTTCATCTGGATAAAACGCCCTTGAAAGCCTCAGGGGCACTAAGCATGACCACTCAGCTAGGGTCTTGGACTGCAAATTTCGCCCTGATTGTCCTGCTCAGAGCGGACAGTGGAGGGTGCTGCCCATCAGTCACTTTGGCAGTAGTGCTGCCCACTCGGTGCCAGCGATGAGCAATGGATGGCGGAGAAGGGACATAGCAGAGAAAAGAGAAAGTGGAGGTGGAGAGGACCTTTGGGGAGTCGTGCAGCATTTTTAGCCTTTGTCAGTTTCTTCCTTATTCCCCGTTTGCCCCTGGCGTTATCATTGCATTAAACAGCTGACTATGCCAGTGGTAGCGATTTAGGCAATTTAGGTAGGAAGGTCACACACATGCCACCCGGAGTGTCAGGACACAGTTTTGTGTTTTGTAAGGGGATTTCAGCGACTACCTCTGTGTGGATTTCACTTTTGTAAACCGACATTTAATTTGTCTAAGGGCAGGGTTTCATCAGAAGTATGCGGAACATTCAGGGGAATGAAAGCACTGAACGCTTCCACTCCACCTGGAATTAAATTCAGTTTTACACCAATTATTGTGATGTGCAAGGCTGCAGGATGATACGCTGTAACATACCGAGGCCACAAGATCCATCTACTAGAAAGAATCATACTATTAAAACCGCACTTATAGAATAGAACTTGCGGTGTTTCTCTACAGCAAACTACACACACAGTTTGATGAGTTTAATGATTCCATTAGTGATGTTTGTAAAATCTTGTCTTGGTTAAGAAGTTTCTTTTATGCAGCAGTAAAATGAGGAAAGGTCTAGGGGAAAGTCAGCAGGTGAAATTGCAACTATTTTCTTATCTTAATTCAACCTCTGCTCCCTCGTCTTTTCTATGTCGCTGTGTTTTTGTGTCCTGCCTTCACACATTACCAGCACCCAGCCATTGTCAGACACCGACTGAGCACGCTCAAACAGACCGCTCTTCCAGGAGCAGAAAATGTTTTTGAAAAACTAACGAGGCACCAGCTCCATCCGCGGGGTCCAAGCTTTTTATTCTTTTCTTGTGCCAACTAACGGGTAATGCAGCATCACACTGTATCTCTGGAAGAAATCTGATAAATTCTTCCTGCCTTGAATCATCAGATATCATCAGGGTTACGCAGATTGTCTGCACGCTGCTCAGACCTTGCAATAACAAACAGCCAAGATAAGGACTGATGAGAAAAGCTCAACCCTGCTGTGGGACACAAATACAGGACGTAAAACCAAACACCACGCAAGTATTCCTACCCAGCAGGGACACTGATTGAATTTTGAGTTTGAATCAGAGTCATACCTCGTTTACTCTAGCTGAGATTAAATCTGCCCGGATTAAGGACAAATCTGGGTTAAAACTTGGATTCTGTTTGAGTCATTTTGGACATTACTGTGGTTGGAAAATCCCAAATACTATTGAGTAAAACCTGTGTCAGGTACGACCTTCAATCTTAATCAGTAAATAGATTTTGGGAAATACACTACACATTAATTTTCTTGGTAAGAGTCTATGTACACTGGGCTAGCAGTTGCTTTAGAGGGGTTATTTAGAGGGGTCTGCTAGTTGCCAGAGAGCCTCATGATAGGAATCAGGCCATGTATTGTTAACATTTAGAGAGATGCAGACTTGCTAACTTGAGTTAATCACATCCTGGCTGTATAGTGATTTGTGGATCCACAGTGATGCCATCCGATTCCACATGTAGTCATAAATCATCCAGCCACCACACATTTTCTCAGGTTCAGAAAGCTGTTTAAATAATTAAAGCAGAAAATACTTTGGGGGTAAAATAAGTACAGAAGCATGAATAATAGAGCTTTATTCCCTGCCAACTAAAACTATGAATGTCTGCTAATTGGTGATTAAAATTTACAGTACATTTTCTACTCAGAAACCCAACCACTGAGTCCGACTGTGCACGTCATGAGATACAGAGAATTTCACTATCTGGAATTCTTTTAAATTCTAGATGGTGGCCAAATGTCCAACGTTTTCAATATTGAGGTTACAATACTTCTCACGTTAGCTTGAATTAATATTTCATTATATATCTGTACTGTTATACACCACATATTTGTAATGATTACTATCAATGTATTCAAGACCTTCATATTCTGTTTTGGAGATGCTGCTAACAAGGTCTTCAAAAAATCCTCCCCTCAACCCAAAGGACCCAGAGGTCCCCCCACTAACAACATTCAGTTGCCAGACACAACAGGACACCCTCAGAAGGCCCACAACTGTTTTGGGGGCACAAGGGAGAACTACACAGTAGTCATAATGTTATGTCTGTCAGTGTATACCCCCTGTGATTCCACACTTTTCTGGTGCAGTAGTGTTTTAGGAACTGACACCAATGAGGGGGGAAAACTATTGAAAATAGGACCACGCTGTAATAAGCCTCTCACCTCTCTGCTCAGTATCTACTTCAACAATGCTGTGTTAATGGAGTGAGTTTGGAACTAGAGCTTATGTGCAGCTCGGGTACTGGATGGAGGAAGAGTTACGGCTTGGAGGATTAGCAGACACAAGCTGAGAGTCTGGTCTGAGAAGCCACAACAGTGGAGCATAAACAATGAACAGATTCAATGCCATGTTGTCATCAATATAATACTGTGTGTTGTCCTCTTTCAGGTCCCGACTCTGCAATTTGCTAGCTATATATGATTATATGATATAAATATATGATACAGTGATATATGATTGCATTGATTGGATGCACAGATGTATGGATGGCTGCACGTTGATAGTCAGTGAGAGACCTGCAGTGTGATCTCTAAGTGCTCTTCACTGGAAAGGAGCGACATGCCTTTGCATCATAGAAGCCAGTGTTTAGTTAAGTTAATCCTCTCCCTCCCTGTGTCTCCCTGGTTGGAGAGGCTTGAGGCAAAGGAGGCAGGCACACCACCTCCCTCTGAAGGCCACACGTGGGTGGGTTCTGAGCTCAGGGATTACGGGGCTGTTGTGGAGCCAAACAGCTTTACAGCAGACAGCCACAGGCCCAGTGTGCCTATGGGGCTGGGCTTGGGCCACACTCATTTTGGGGTGGCCTAAAGTGGAATGCAACTGGAGCTCGGCCAGAGCATGAAGGCTGTCACAGTCCTGTGTTTTGATGTCAAAATGAACCTGAGTCCATTTTGAGTCTCTAGTGCAAATGGGACCTGACGCTCAGGAAATAATTATAAATGTACTGGCACTTGTGAAATGCTAGAGTCTTTGCACCAAGCTGATGGAAAACAGTGCTAAATTGTTGGTTAAATGGGTTACCTGTTTGTGTTAATTTAGTTCTGGCTAGTAATTAAACTGAAATGGATTGTGGTAAGAATCAGGTCAAGTATAATCGCATATTTCAGGCCACAGCAAACACCAGCCCTGGAGCTATTGTTGCTGCCTGAATCACATTAAGTGACAGATATTTTCCCACATGAGAGGTTTGCAGTCTGCACACCATGGGGACACCATGGTTAAATTTGGTGCCAGTTTATGGTCTGTCAGAGCAACCTGAACAGCCACATAAGGCACATTCATAGTGGTTCATAGTGTTACACATAGAAAGTGGCACTGATAGTTATTAGTGAAAGAAACCAACCCAGTCCCATCAGCTGACCTCAGGAAGGCACGTGGTGATGTGGTTTTGAAGTCTTTACTGGTCCATAATCAGTGGACCAATTTTCCACCACAAATCGTTTGAGGATGGAGGAAGCGTGTCCGGCTTCCAGACTTGGTGTCCGACTATTTAAGTTACAATTATATACAACAAAGAAGAGCATTTAGTCCTCAGACTGAGAAGCTGGAAGCTGTGAATGGTCTTTGCTCGATGAATGATCTGATGCTGCGTAACTGCATATTTATCTGAGCTCGTGGTTAAATTGTCTCTTTTCGGCCCTCGTGTTTCTAATCAGCGCTGCTGTTGTTTACAGCCACAGACTATAGCATCTGGGGAGGTGGAGGCGCAGACGCATTTGTCTCCAGCAACCGCACTTACACAGACTGCTCAATTTACTTACCTAGCCAGGCAGAAAGCGCAATGTCTGTCACTGACTCTATTTTTGCCACTGCTGAGTGAGAACTACTCTCATGCAGAATATGAAAGGTATTGCCATGGTGGGGATGGCATGTTGTCACTGTCGTTGAAGAAGGAGTTGAGCCTTGAGTGATAGTAACTGGAGGTTATAGTTAGATCAGAGTAGTGACACCCTCAGCCCAGACCACTGAGGAGCTGGAGCTGATGTAGGGATTAATACAAGGACGACAGTTCCCGCTGTTTCCACTTTGGCGTCTAGACATAGTGTGACAGGTGTGTCTGTAACACAAGTCCGTAATAGAGCCACAGTGTCTCTTGACAAACTCAATTTGAAAGATTTGGACATCTACCCTGTAAGGACAAGCTGAATTCCTTGGTGGATTTTTTTCAAGTCAGACTGATAGATAATAAACGTCACTGTAAACAAGTTAAGGCCAGCATTTAACTCAAATGTACTGTACATGCCAATATGTCAACTCACTCACGTAACGTTACATAATATTTTTTGTAATTCCTATCACGTACAGACCAGTCTGGCTCCTTCGAGTGTTGTGATTCCATACACGTAGCTCAAAGGTCACAGGGGGAACCTGATGCAAAGTGGTGAGGGATGAAAAACAAGCTGCGCAGTTAGCAGTCACTGAATATTATTTCATCTTATTAAACATTGCTGTACTGGAATGACATCTGGCAGCTCTTATGTCACACACGGCCCAGTGAGCAATAAGGATTGATGCTAAAGAATTCTCATTTTCCTCCATCACTGATTCCCAGTGAGCAGCACCTGTGTCCCAGCATTTCTGGTTAGAAGTTGAAGCTAGCTTAAGGTTTCAAGGTTGATCTTGTAAGCTAGGCAGCATGGTGTATTAGATTAACAGTGTGAATAATGGTTACAGTTTTTTTGCTTGCACAAAGTAATAGGGTTACTTATAGAATTAAATAATTGGTTACCCAACTTGACCAACTTTCTGCCAGAAAAACATGTAATGAACAGGGAAGTCGTGAATTCCAGGCTTAAAAAGACAGTCGTCTGCTGAAACAGACAGCATAAAGACATGGACAAACTGTGGAGAGAAAACAGTTTATATTTGCCTTTCTTGGAGAACAATCAAGCTCAGTAAACTGATAGAAGAAACATTTGTAACATGTAACACCCTTTAAGTCCATGCCTATCAATTAAGCTAGCTAGACACTTCTTGTTTAGTGCAATGCTAATCAGTAGACTCTTTGCTTCTGTTGATTGGGTTAGTTAGGTTTAGGCATGAGAATATCAGGCTTAAGCCAAGAAGTAAATCCAAAGAGAGCAGGCTAGGTTGTGTCTTCGCTTCATAATATGGCCTATGGGGTACTTAATAAATAAAATGAATAGGAACAGTGAAACAAGATATCGGTGGTGATCTTACTAGGTTATATTCTGAAATCGTATTTGGTTAAAACCATTATTATGTTATAAGGAGAAAAGACTGTGGACTCGTTCACTGGGTACTAATTTCTGATTGAAACGCTGTCAACAGGAATCAAGGAATGAGAAATAATTGCTGAATGTGTAGTAGTTGCCTTACTCACTTATCTGTGGACTGGTCTCTTCTTCTTAGCCTTCTTCCTGAAACAAAATATGCCACAGCCGACTTTCCCCTTTTTGCACTGAATATATATTCTATGCTTTAAAATATTGGGGATATAAATGTATTTCTACAAGCACCACTTATGAATCAGAATGTTTGATATAGACTATATCACGCCACCATAAACAATAGAAACACTTATTTCTTTATAGAATTCATGAGTGGCCCAGACATGTATTCAACCCCAACTGTGCTGGTACATCAATCAACGAGTAATCTAGATTGATTTTTCACTCACAGCTCATTTAATTTCTAGTCACTGCAGTGCAAATGTTTTGCAATGGTGCCCTAACCTTACAATTCTGGTCCCACCGAGGGGTGAGGTTTATTGTTTATTATGCTGGAACAACCTCTGCGTTTTTCATAAATCATTGATATTCCTCACCGAGCCCCGGTATGTTGACGAGCCCTTCCCCATGAGCGTGTGGCACAGTTTAAGATTCGTCTCCGAGACGAAAATACATCACGTCTCGCCTGACTACTGTAATGTCTGGATAATCACTGTCAAGAGAGAGATGAGAGGGACAAAAATAACCCAAGGTCTGATCAAAGGCAGCTGTACCAAACTATCTGTGCATTCAAACAGCTGTAGTGAGTGTTAACTGCTGCTGTAGGGAACCAATGGGCTCTTAGTAGTAGCGTTGAGCTTGGCTAAATGTTTTAATCTGTGTCTATTGTAGAGGTATTACTCAGAAACATGGCTAATATTGTGTGTTATTACACTTCCTGGAATGGAGAGTTGGGATTGTTTCACATTTGTCCTCTGAGAGATGATCTTAACTCTCTTCATAATTAGCAATAATGAACTCTAAATTTTCAGTTTATCTCTCTGCTGCACTTTATTTGAACCTTCGCCATGTGAGAGAGGTTTTACTCCTCTCTATGGCGTGAACTCCCTCTTCAATCTTACCTATTCTATACTGTAAGTATGATTATTTTACACATTCCACAGTAATTGAGAATTTGTCTTCTGCTCCACCAGAAGTGCAGATGAGCCATCTTGCCGCGGCGCTTTGCTCCGTATGGTTGCCTTGGTTCGATAAAATCTTTGTTCCACATGATACACGCCCATTGTTTGTGTAATGATGTCATTTTACGGAAATAGAGAGGCCCCTCATCGCTTTGGAGTGGGACTAGGAGTGGTGGGGGGAATCACCCAAAACATCAGCACCAAGATTTGAGTCACATGCGCCGTATGACTTTGAATGTTTGTTTAAAGGATAGCTCGGCGGGCCAGCTGGCCAAGCAGCTGTTACTTGTTCTGCTGTGCCTGTTAGGATACGGTGATCGTATCGTTTCATGCACCCATCTCAGGGCTTTGATCAGCAGTCGCAAAGCGGTGATCATCAGACGCTGTGCATGTCTTCCACATGAAGCTGATGTCTGACATCTGAGGAAGGTTGTGCTGAAGTGAGGCTCATATTACTTGAGCTGTACCTCCTCGCGGTATATGCAGGGCTTTCCCCAGGCCTTATCATTGCCGCCATTCTCCTGCTATTAATAAACTCTCATCACCACCAGAGCTCGATTCCTCTCTTTCCAATTTTTACTACTCAGTTGTTCCGCCTTCCTGTTTGAGACCCTCCAGATCCGTGGGACACCAGTGCTCCCGCTGCCACTCGACCCAATTTCCTCTGGAGGAATTCCCTCCCTCTTCCTGCGAACGCCCCTCCTCACAAGTCTCCGAAGAAAGGCCAGAGCTGGAGAGGTGTCAAAGGAGAAGGGAGCATTTCGTTGTCAGGCACGAAATTTAGCCCAGGGATGGAGGAACAGTGATCCTGGTGGTAATGGGACTGGTGTAGGAGCTCAGTGGGCAACATGTGGTGTCTGCAGTGTGCCTCTGACAGGACTCAGTCCTTACTGGAGCTGGAGTCAGACAGCTGGTAAGCGCTGGTGCTGCTTGTAGAAGTCGATACTTATTTATAACAGTTGTTTATCTTGTTTAAAGTTTGTGATTTGGCTCTGAGGTAGTCTTGTACATTTTACTAATGATTCAGGGACGACTGCCAGGCTCAATTGAGAAAGCATTTATTAATGCCCAACAAAACTGCTGTTAGTGCTTATTGGATGGATCACTTTAATGCAATCCATCCAAGAGGTTGCTTTAGTGGATTTTGTGCCAAGGTATAGCTGCTAAGGAAGGAGCACGCTTTGTCTAAGTTGTTGATTTTCCTGCTGAGTACCAGGCAAGTGAATTCCTATGAGTGACATTTTAATGTTCTTCACCCAGAACCCTCTAACTCACAGTTAACCAACTTGAGCTTGAGAGTTACTCACTTGTTAAAAAAAAAAGTGTCACTTTGCGCGCACGGTGAAACAAAACGATCCCGAAGAGGCCGGGTGCGTGAGTGGCAGGTTGGAGTAATTAGTTCACCGCTGCAGAGTGACACAGTGAGAGGAGGCTCCAGTTTGAAGAAGGCTCTCAGCGGCGCAGGGAGGAGGCCAGAGTTGTCCTCACATTACGTGCCCCCTGCCATCCATCACAGCAGGTCCTACTACAAACACACAATTAAAATTCTATCAGCCAGAAATGTATGCACTGTCACAGGACATTGCAGAAGTTCTTTTTAATTGGAAAGGTGACTGTAATGAAACAAGAGGACGAGGTGCTCAACATAAAATAGGGTATGGGTAAAGATATCGGCTGTATTTGATAGATAGAGCCGTGTCTCAGCTCAAAGGAACTAAATGCAAGGACAAGATTAATATTTGAAATTGTGGAGACAGATGTGTAATGTGTTACTGTGGTGTCAAATCTGAGACAATGACCTGTGACATAACCTAAATAATCTTTACCTGTTTTTAATATTGATGGTGAAATAACTTTAAAGGAAGAACAATCAACAATGATTAAGGCATTTGTCGAGGGTCGCATATCGTTTTGACTGTACTTTTTTCCCGTATCAGCTGAAGCACGCCCTATAATGAAATCCCAATGGACTGTTACCAGACTCATATTCTGGTAAGAACTGAGGATGGCTATAGTGGCTAGAATTTAGTGGCAGTGGCTTACACACAAAATTGAATAAGAGATTACTGGAATTTTTTCCAGTGAAAACACAAGCAGACCAACTGTAGGAGGAAAGTTCCAGACACGCTACTTAAGAACAGGAGTTGTTTATGTAGTCACTTTTTAGAGAAGCTGCATTTTATCAGAACTGTAATTTAAAAGTGACTGTATTATGTAGTCAAAAAAGGTCTTAACTATGGGTTTATTGGGTTATGGCACAGGTGTCAAACATGTGGTCTGCGGGCCAAAAAGCGGCCTGCCAGAGGGTCTAATCTGGCCCACAGTGTGAATTTGCAAAGTTAGAAGACTGCAATTTTTTTGTTAATGAAAATAACTGCTATCCCTAAGTTGTCTACTGTTTTAGTAAGACATTTTTTTAGAAGAGTAGTTCATTAAATATAAACATTCTCCTAATTTACTTGATCTTCTTTGCATTAAAACAAATAGGACTCATAGGTTATTATGCTATTATCTTACTGGACCGGCCCACTTTAGATCAAACTGGGCTGTATGTGGCCCCCGAACTAAAATGTGTTTGACACCTCTGGGTTATGGTATACACTGTTCAGCCAGAACGATGGTGGTCATAATGTTATGTCTGATTGGTGTATGTTGTAGTGTGTTTTATTTGGTTCTGATGTGAGAGAATGAATGATGAAAACATTTTCTACTGATATCATATTTCATTACAGTCATTCATTACATTTTCTGTCAATCTGATGTTGACTCAGTGGCCTTACAGTGAGGGTACTGTGTTGACGTGTTGTCTCCCGTGACTTTTTGTAAATTTTTTCTCTGCTTTAAAACAGGATTTTTAGAAGGGAATGCATTTTCATGAGGCTAAATGAATGCTTGCTGTGGACGGTAGAACTTTCCCACTTATCGTAGTTGACAGTTCTGACCATTGCTATCTCTCTCAGTGTGTCATGGTGCAGTATTACGTTTCTGGGATGACTCAACTTCTGTGCTGCAGGGATAAGAGTGGATTCATAAATATTTAAATATAAAGCTGTTTATTATGTTTTAGTGCAAAGCCTCTTGTTTAGTAACTCTTAATAACCGGCAAACTGAAGACATAAAAAGTGAGATCATGCTTTCAGTCTGAATTCCTGGAGGCCTAGTCTTCCTTTGAGCTGAGAGACACATTTCAAGCGTACTAAGCTCTTCTTCCATCTAATCAAATGGATATTTCCAATTATACGTCCTCTGCTGGAGCAGAAGTATTACGGCCCACCCTTCAGTCTAATTAAAGGGCTCTCTCTGTCTGATTAGATTAGTTCCTTTTAAAATTAAAACGTGTTGAGGATCCACGGGGAGGTGAGTGAAGATGCAGAAGGGGTTTTTATGTTGAGCTCAGAGCATCCAGTTTGGAAAGAGAAAGATTTTCTCTAATGAGAGATGTTATCCCATGACAGAAGATGTTCTGGCCTACCTCACTGTGACTTGGCTGTAAATTTGACAATATTTCAAAATAACCCCTACCCGACCTTCAAGGCCTGTTACAATTTTTTTCAAGATTGATTGATTGATTCAAGCAAGGGGCATGAGGCTGCCTCCTGCTCTCTTTGGGCAGAAGGCAGTGCAGCCTCCGTACCACACAGTGATGCAGCCAGTGAGGACACTCTCAATGGCGCCCCGGTAGAAAGAGCACATGATGGAGGGCGGAATTTCCAGAGAAAGCAGAGGCGTTTTTGAGCCCTCTCGGCCAGTGATGTTGTGTTATTAGTCCATGAAAGGTCTTCAATAATAATAATTATCAAAATGATGGTATTTCTGCTTTTATTCTACTTCAGATCCACAGGAATTACAGATTTTTTACAGCGTACTGCATCCAAAGTGCATTGCAAGACTTTGGCTACATTTTTTTCTCATCCATCCACACAGGTTGTGTATCTTTGTCTTCCACCATCTTTTGTCTCTACCATGGAGACTGGCATTCATGTGCAGTATTCTGATGCTGTTTTGGACTTCATGCTCTAATACTTTTTATGCACTCTCTTCTGTCCATGTCCTATGAATCATATTTGCATGAATAGTACAGATTTAAATGGTGCGTTCGGTACAGGACAATGACCGGCTCGTGCTTTACTGCTATGAGTTTCTGCCGTCAAATCTCTTTCCTGTTAAGGCTTTTATTTCAGCCTTTATTATCTAACACTGACACATTCTCCCACAGAGGTTTGGATATGTGACAGGGTTATGCAGTGATAGATGGTCCCTAGATGAACGTCCTTTTTCTGTGACTTTCTGCTTCATCCGTCATATTGGTGACAAACAAAATGAAACAATATTGATCCCATAAAGAAAAAAAATATATTGTTTTAAAGTAGAGCGGAGCAGGTGCTGAGGATCTGGCTGTTTGGCTGATTTTCAAGTCTGGTTCCCCGGCCACACAATAATGGCATCAGCTCACTCCTGGCTTTAGCTGGATGAATTTATAGTCAAGTCACTTATAGTCAAGTTTTTAAAACAGTTTACAGTGAGCAGCTGTTAACTTTAGTGATCCTGCTGTTGCATAATACACTCATACTTCATGGTTTGTGTAAGAAGAAGTAATCTGAGGAGTGCAATAAAAGATTTGCAGACCTAGAAATAAATTGTGTGTCTTGTATGGGCAGTGCACTATACATTCACCTTGATTTAGGACATACTCGAATGCCGTCTTTTATTCTCACGTCAGCAGTTTCTCTGTGCTGAGCTGGCTTCTAGTCAGAGGTGGACAGAGTACTCGACCCCAGTACTTGAGTAAGAGTACAAATACTACTGGTCAAAATTTACTCCGTTACAAGTAAAAGTAGCTCAGTCAAAATATTACTCGAGTAAGAGTAGAAAAGTACTTGCTTTTGAAGGTACTTAAGTATCCAAAAGTAAATGCTTTTAAATTTACTTTAAGTAAAAGTAAGAGTAAGAGTAAATTTCTTATTTTTCACATCAGTAAATTACTATATTTTTTCTAAATTAATTTAAGGACCTTTTAACTCTTGTTTCTGAGAATTAACTCTTCGTCTTGACAAACGCAGGCTACTTTGGCGGTATCGTTTTGAGGAGGCTTGACGTATTTCCGCTTTACGTACATCCCAGTGGAGAGCGTGCACTGTGATAGGTCTCCTCCTTTGACAAAAACAGCTTGTGTCCAATAGGATTTTAGGGAAGAAGAAAAAAGAGCAGACCTGAAAGTAACGAGTACTTTTCAGCCTTCCTAGAAATTTACTCGAGTAAAAGTAAAAATATTTGTCTTGGAAATGTATTCAAGTAAGAGTAATAAGTACCAAAGAAATCTAATACTCAAGTAAAGTACAAATCCTCTGGATATGTACTTAAGTACAGTACTCAAGTAAATTTACTCCGTTACTGTCCACCACTGCTTCTAGTTTATAGACCTTAAAGTGTTTAATTTAAAAGTCTATATACAGTATAATGTGAATCTAATCTGCTTATTAGGTGCCAGTTTTGCGTCTGCACAAAAAAGAGGCTTAAATTCTTAAAATGAAAGCTTCCGTCTCTGAAGAGGGGCAGCTTGTTGTTTCATACATTCAAAAAGCAGTCAGATCTGGATGCTGTCTTTGTCTTCTAGCAAAACAGTTTTGGTCCTTTGCAGTAGCAGATATGAAGCTGTCTCCCACTACCAAAGCATATGGTATTTCTGGCCTCCTAGAAATCTCGCAACAGGGTTAGCGGTGTGGAGGAAGTGTGGTTGACATCTGTGGCTGACATTTAGCTGCTTGCAGCCTGGCGTGGTGCAGCCAGTCGTTGCTCAACACCACCACTCGATCCAGTCAGCTGTCCAGGCTGGTGATTGTGCTGCTGAGCTGCTGAGTGTAGACAAATATTTGCATCTCAACATTAAAGGTACCGCTTTAGTCATTCCTGACACTGTGTCGCTTTTGCTGAGAGGTTGAGCCACTGATTATATTGTAGTGATTTCACTGTTTGTGGAGCCTTTTGCGGCACTTTAAAAGTCATAATTTATTCACAGGCTTTTCATTTCTTCCGATCGAGTTGTAGCTGTTGTGTAGAATGGCCTGAGGTAGATTCTGCTTTGTGAAGGGAATTTGTGTAACAGGCGGCACCCGGACTGCTGCTATAAATTCTCTCACTCGTATTTATACCCTGCCAGCAGTATCAAAGTTCACGTTTTCCATCTGTCACGTGCTCCTTGCTGCTGACACACAGGGCAATGTCTGCTCTCAGGAAAATGACTCAGCGGACTAAGTCAGTGTGCTCTGTGTGTGTTTTTGTGCTGCAGTGTGGAAGGCGATGCTCCAGGCAGCGAGGTGGGCGCCTCTTTGGACCCCAGCAGTGGCTACAGTTGCGTCCCAGTGACCCACTGTGGCGGGCTCGGGCCCGACCACCTGGACAGCCAGCTCTACGGACACATCTTGCTGCCGGGCCACCTGCGACCCCGTCGGCCAAAGCTCCAGCACTCCCAGTCCATCCTCCGCAAGCAGGCAGAGGAGGAGGCCATCAAGCGCTCGCGCTCACTGTCAGAGAGCTATGAGCTCTCATCTGACCTACAGGACAAGCAGGTGAGGGGGCTGAGACACGCAAGCTGTCCACTGAGACCTAATTAAGTCTTTCCCAGTATAAATCAAAATATCATTGTGATATAAAAAATGTTTTCTAAGTCAGACAGAAGTCCAAAAGAAAATGTTATACCTCTAATTCACAGTGTTTTTAGTTGGTTATGCAATGTTAAACCCACAAGGAGTTATCACACAACTTTGCAGTGCATGTCTACACACCAGCAGCAGCAGGCAGCTTATCAGACTACAAACCTCTGGTAATGAACAATGCCGAAGAATAAGCGTACAAAGTTGGCAGCTAGGAGGTGGACAGAGTGTAGCAGTCAGCTGCTAAAGAGAGAGATGGGTGGGATCCAAAGCAAGAACCACCAATCAGTGCTTGCTCTGGGTCTGCTGAGTGTGTAAAATGGTAGCTATTTTGAACCATATTGGCCATGACACAGTCACATGCTGAGTGGCCAAAATTATTTACTCAGATTTAAGTAGGAAACACACTAGCTTCCTTTAGTACCCAGACGAAGAAACAGCTAAAGTATTAGCTAAATGCGGGGGTGTTAACCAGACAAGGACACCGTAATAAAATAGTCAATGTTTGATTTGAGCCTAATCGGCAGAGTTACACACCCAGATGAAACGGTACGAACCATCACACTGATATGAATTCACTGCGGATTCACTGATGAGACTGAAACATCTTGTATGTATAAGACAAAGACATCAGAAATAGATGCAGATATCTGCCACAGGGCAGAGAGGAAGATCCATAATGGGAAGCATATTGTGTCATGTCGGTAAGTCCCAAAAACACAGCATACAACTAATTTACTGTCAAGTTAGTTTGTTGTTAGTTTGTTTTGTCCTAGTGTATGGTGCAGCAAAGAAATGTGAGAACACACATCTGCTGGAGTGAGGGACAAAAGGCCAATCATGTCACCAAGCCGACCTGAAGCGTTTCTGATTCAATGCTCATGATAACATCGCTTGCTTTTCCAGATTTTTCTAAGCCCTACCACGGTAGCTCAAAATAAAATGTTGTTGTGCCGAACTGAAATGAAATGCTGTAAATTATTCTCTAGTTTGATTTACAGCAGCAATAGATACTGTATTTTCCTTCATGTTGCCGTGTTATCTCACTGTTAGGAGCTACTGAGAGGAGGTTGTCACAGGTCCAAATGGCATTCACAATAGACAGTAATAGACACACCTGAGAATAATTAGACTTTGATCTATAGTGTGGTTAATGACAACAGACAGAGCAACAGGAAACAGTGGGACCCTGCTATTAAACAGCTAGATCCACTGTCTCCCCAAGCTTACTGTAACCCACCGTCGCTGTTAGATAATATTATTAATGGCCGTCAGATTGACTTATTTGATATTATATTAAACTGTCATTGTAATACATTACCTGAACATAGCATAGCAATACATTTAATACATCTTCATCATTATATCTTCACATCATCTAAAGGATATTAAATGACCACTTTCGACAACCTGCCATTAGGCGGAATTTTCTCAAATAAAAGTAGTCTAGTCTGATCTTGAGGCCACACATTTGCAGCTGCGTGGGATGAACCCAGGAGCTTATTGGAAAGCAGTTGTAGCCTCACAGTGAGTCTCT
Organism: Planiliza haematocheilus; assembly: GCA_005024645.1. NCBI lineage: Eukaryota > Metazoa > Chordata > Actinopteri > Mugiliformes > Mugilidae > Planiliza > Planiliza haematocheilus. Next base: position 2,048,578 of record SRSE01000430.1, read on the forward strand.
CTGTCATATTCTGTGTGGCAAATGTGAGACCACATGCCTCCTTGGGTCTCATGTTATGCAGTAAACCTGATTAGTGTCATTTCACACTATGGCTTTCTAGGTAGAAAATTAGGTCAGTGTGTAAAAGGTCCAGAAAGGGCAAGTGTAATTCAGCACTTCGCACCTCACGGACAATTCTTCCAGTGGATGACGTTTCTCATAACATGTGTGAAGCGTGACCAGGTTGGGTAACAGTATCTTAATCACAGCACTGCCGATGACAAACTACGGATTCCAGAAAGTTCAGGAATTATCTTCCTTACTCAGTTTGTGGTACCTTTTGTTTTTACTTGAGTTACTACACTAGTATAGTAATACCATCACATCGTCATTCAGATTCAGAGCTGTATCACCATATGTACTTATTGTTGCTTTACAGTATTTATTTTGGAAATTCACAACACCAACTTCTGTTTACTGTTTACTGTTTATTTAAGAAAGGGACAGTGCAATTTCATAGAACACATGATTACCCATGGTTAAAAAAGCCAGAATTAGCCAGAAGGCTAGTTTTCATCTGTAGTCCCCTGGCCTTGATGTAAAAAAAGGCAATACGAAGCATACAATACATGTACAATATAATACAAAATACATATACAAACAATCCTCTCTTCTTCTCTTCCTGCAGGTGGAGATGCTAGAGCGTAAATATGGGGGGCGTTTCATAACCCGACATGCTGCCCGCACCATCCAGACAGCTTTCCGCCAGTACCAAATGAACAAGAATTTTGAGCGTCTTAGAAGTTCTATGTCTGAGAATCGTATGTCCAGACGGATCGTCCTGTCCAATATGAGGATGCAGTTTTCCTTCGAAGGACCTGAAAAAGTCCACAGCTCCTACTTCGAGGGAAAGCAGGTCTCACTAACAGACGAGGGCACCAAAATCGGTGCCTTGGTGCAGTCAGAGCACGGTGGGGAGATGGGAGTTCAGGCCAAGACCCCTACGACACAGAGCGACTTTACAGACGCTATCACAGAATTAGAGGATGCCTTTTCCAGGCAGGTCAAATCCCTAGCGGAGTCTATAGATGATGCTCTGAACTGCCGGAGCTTACATGGTGAAGACAGTCAGTCAGAGACAGGGAGAGGTCATCAGGATATAGACAGGGAGGTCAGCTGCCAGGTGAAACCCTCCCACAGCGCCTCAGAACACCGTAAACTGGACGAGATGACAGCATCCTACAGTGATGTCACCCTTTACATTGACGAAGAAGAGCTATCGCCCCCTCTGACACTGTCTCAGTCTGTGGATCGTCCCTCCAGCACAGAATCCAACCTGCGCCAGCGTTCACTCAACTCCTCCCAGGACTACTGGTCCCTGGTTCATAAGGATGAGAAAGGGGACACGGACACCAGCTGCCGCAGTACGCCTTCCTTAGAATGCCAAGAGCAGCGTTTGCGAGTAGACCATCTACCACTGCTGACCATAGAGCCTCCCAGTGACAGCTCAGTCGAGCTGAGTGACCGTTCTGACCGCAGCTCTTTGAAGAGACAAAACGCCTATGATCGCAACCAGCAGAGCAGCCCCAAACACATCAGCCACAGCCTGCCACCTCGAGGGCCTTCCAGAGAAGAAGACGCCTCTCGCCATCGGCACCGACAGCTGGAGGCCCACCTGGCTATCAACGGTACGGCAAACCGGCAGAGCAAGTCAGAGTCTGATTTCTCTGATGGGGACAATGACAGCATTAACAGCACATCCAACTCCAACGACACCATCAACTGCAGCTCCGAGTCCTCATCCAGGGACAGCCTGAGGGAGCAGACGCTCAGCAAGCAGACATACCACAAAGAAACCCGCAACAGCTGGGACTCACCCGCCTTCAGCAATGACATCATTCGCAAGAGGCACTACCGCATAGGCCTAAACCTCTTCAACAAGTACGTACAATCCACTGCACGAGATTCAACTGATATGTACATTTTAGCCTCGATCATGCCTGAAGAAGGATAGAAGAGGTTATGTAAATTAGATGCACTTGGGATTTTGAGAATGCTTTTAGTTCAATATATAATAAATGTGCAGCGATGTTGATTGAAACGTGACTGTTCTAGTTAAGGTGCAAACGAGCCTGGGACTCATTCTGCTCTACTTCGTGCTGAGCAGTTCATCTGAGCCTGGGTGATTTCATTTAATCATAGTTGATTGTGGATTTGGTTTCTCTCAGTGCAGGCCATTAAGTTTCTCTTAATCATTTGTGAGCAACGCTGCAGAGAGAAGTAATTTCCTCCCCTCCAGTCTCAGCCCTCACTCTATCCTTTCCCTCTCTGCATCCCTAAATCCTGTCCCTCATCTGAGGCACATTTGGTCAGGAGGAGAAGTGCAGTCGTATAATCACAGATTTGGAACGTGTCCTCACTCTTTCCATTTTTGTCTCTCTCAATATCCCTCCCCCTTCTGTCTCTCTCTACACTTTGCTATGTCTCTAGGAAACCAGAAAAAGGCATCCAGTATCTGATAGAGCGAAACTTTGTCCCAGACACTCCGGTGGGTGTGGCCCACTTCCTGCTGCAGAGGAAAGGCTTGAGTAGGCAGATGATTGGCGAGTTCCTGGGTAACAGACAGAAACAGTTCAATCGGGATGTCCTTGAGTGAGTTTGCAGCTCTTCGTATCTGTATACTCTTTGGCATATTTGTGTGTGCAGCAGCATCATTCCGGGCTTTTGATTTAACGTGCCACCAATGCCAGTGCACAGAATTTTTGTTTATTCATCTCTCAGGGACGTCAATAATCATAATCATTTAGTTGAAAGTAGTATTGGCAGTTGGCAATCTACCCGCATTCAAACAAGCCTCGGAGCTTCTGAGAACAACATAATGACTCAAGTTACATCCGGGGAAAATAAAAATAAAATAAAAAATCAGGAATAGAATCCGCTCAGGAAATTGCTGTGATGCTCAGACAGATATAAAGATCTCATAGTGCAGTACTTTTTAGCTGATAAGGGAAGTCATAAATACCTTGTATTTTCCAATAGTGAGCCTTTGCATCATTGAAATTCCTCACCTATTTAATCCGTTTGACTGGATAGACTTATCTCTATCACACAGAGCCCACTGAGATTCAGAGGAGGATAAGGCCAACAAAGGCCCGTTAGTGTCAGTTTGACAGGCATATCTAAAGGGCTCCTTGAGAAAATGTCTATAAATTCTGACATACAAGGTATCACAGACTCTAGAGAGATGGGACTCAGCCCTCTTGTCGATGGAGAAAACAATGTTCATGCCCTTCTAATAAAGTGAAAGTGCAAAGAAAACAGAAAGAAATGACTCCTATATCATCAATTGTATATGATCAATGAGCATAATCAACTCATGCCTTATGCAAGATGACCACCCACATCATCTAACCCAGTGGACCTCAATAACTCTGTCTCTAGCCTATTTTCCTGACTTACTGTTGCTTGTGTTTTCACCAGCTGTGTGGTGGATGAGATGGACTTCTCAGCTATGGAGCTGGATGAAGCGCTCAGGAAATTTCAGGCACACATCAGAGTCCAAGGAGAAGCCCAGAAGGTAGAGCGGCTCATTGAGGCCTACAGGTAAGAAACACTACATGACGTAGATTCATTTACCAAAGCAGTAGATACAGCTTAAGCAAGTTATGTAGCTTCTTCACTGAGTAAAATTATGTTTTTGCAAATATATATGTACTTCAATTTAGACCAGCTGACTGTGTGACAGGATGGTCATTAACAGGTTTTTTGCTGTGTCTAGCATATACGACTAGGTTGGATAAGATTACTGGACAGGACCAGTTAGCGTTTGGCCACGCAAAATCACCATTTTGGTCTTAAACAAAGGCAACACGAGAAAGTCACGACCTTAGTTTACAGCAGAGAAGTACAAATCCATTTCAAATCCAGACTTTGCTCAACCACATCAGTGGAAGAACTAATTTCTAGAAAAATACTTCTAAAAGTTGAGGAAAACCACTCCCAGGGTTGCTGATGAATGTTGTTTGTGCCTCATTTACTTTCCCTAACCTCCGGTAGAAAGGTGCTTTCATGCCCACGGAGAATTTGCTTTGATCAGCACCGAGCAAGGACGTTTCGGCCTCAGTAAACACCGGAGTCACATTTACGCGGGAAGATAGAGATAACTGATCACCTGGCGGTCGCCTGCAGCCTGGTCCAGCTATGATTACAAACTCACTTCATGGTGACTCATGAATAGCCTGTCTGACGGCTGCGGGCTCTATTGACGGACTTTGCTGGTAGTGGCTCATTGTTACGAGAGGCTGTGAAGCATCATTTAACTGTTTATCACTACAGAGTAAAAAGTAGTGATCAGTGTTAATGTCAGGAATAACACTGATACCCCTGATCAGAAGTGGAACTAATCGCTAATAAGCAAGCTTAATGGCTTATTTGTCATGGAAGGGAAAACTTTAAACTGATGCTCTTTCCTTGTTTTTTTCTTGTTCATGTTCTGGCCTTGATTACAAACTGCCTAGAGATTTTCTAACAAAACCTGAGTGGTATGAATATAATAAAGTATAGCCTACAATGACACTAAATTACGCATTTAAATTATAACAGATATTTCATGGAAACTGCCAAGACAGGCTTCAGAATGCATATTAGCAGGGACTTCCAGCGGACGTAACTTTAATTTGTTGTTTCAGCACCTCTTTCGTCATTTTGCAATTATGCAAAAAGAGGGTCTAGCTAGTGTCAGAACTGACTATACAAATTTCTGTGTATGAGTATGAGTGCTCATTTTGCAAATGGGCTGAAGTGATGGGTCGCTCCCCCGAGCTGGTCAGGCTGTTAGGCTGTGAAGTGACAAAATGAAGATTTACACCAAAATAGCCATTAACATTGACAGAGAGGGCTCTGTCACATTATTAAAAATATGTATTTCAAGAAAGGTATTGGCGGAAACCCAACATAATGTATTTTTATCAATAACAAAGACCACGCATTAATTGATGCAAAAAAAAAAAAGCTTATTGGTCAATGGGAAAGATAGAATAGAATGGATGAGAAAAGTCAAGGGGATCGATATGAAGGGCTGAAAGGATGGATGAAAGTGGTAGAACGGAAGGGATGAAGGAGGTGAAATAACTTTGATGTCAGTTTTACTTACTGCCTGATATCGTCCTTGCAGCCAACGCTACTGCATCTGCAACCCGGGTGTGGTGCGACAGTTCAGGAACCCCGACACCATCTTCATCCTGGCTTTTGCCATTATCCTTCTCAATACTGACATGTACAGCCCTAATGTTAAGCCAGAGAGGAAGATGAAGCTGGAGGACTTTGTCAAGAATCTTCGAGGTACTTTTCCTTCCATCCCCTACTCCAGTCACTTTACAAAAGCAGTACATCCCTCAAGGATTACTTTGTTGTTCTATACACCTGAAATTAAGTTTTGTGCATGCACTCTGCCTTGATTAATTGCTGTGCCAATAAGATACTTATTTTTTTGTAAGTCATGGCCAAGAAAGCCTGCTGTTGAAGCAAATCAGTTGCCCTCAACAGATTTTGTGGGTATTAGCAAAGGACTTTATGGCATGAATAACTAATTTCTCTGTCTATTGGCGTGACAGTAATTAAAGTACAGCATTGAGAGAAATGCGCGTCCTCTGTGGTTTCATGAAGGACTTTTCTGTCTGCACTGTGAGATGCAGCATACTGTATGTGCAGCTCAGCATTTTGTAGGGAATTGTAGGAGTTCATAGGCTTTTATAAATCTGTGAGGTAGTCATGACTCCTTCTTGTTTCTCCTGTGACAGGAGTGGATGATGGGGAGGACATCCCAAGGGAGATGCTGGTAGGAATATATGAACGGATTCGCAAGCGAGAGCTCAAGACTAATGAAGACCACGTGTCCCAGGTTCAGAAAGTGGAAAAACTGATTGTTGGTAAAAAGCCGGTAAGTCTGAGCTCGCCCTAGGGCTGCTGCATACAGAGTGTGACCACTTTTATCTTCCTCTCTATTCAAGAGCCAAAATGAGCAGGTGTGCTGGCTTATTCATGTCCAGCGGAAATGTAAGAGCACTCTGCACTTACATTCTTCACTGTGTGACATGTCAGTTATTCACTACCAGAGACCTTCATGCTGAATGACTGTAATATGTCTTTTGCCACCAAAAGAATAAAAAAAATAAAAGAATAAAAGATTCTGACTGACCAGCTTTGTGACCGCTTCACACTCAGTGGTCTTGAAGGTGTTTATTTGTAACTACATCCTTTCTTTCTGTCATTAAATTGCCTCTAAACTCCAAAGTAATTCCGGAATGATCTTGACAATGTCGTGGTCGTTAAGGTCGACACAAACTTAGACTTGTTTGCTTCTTTTAAGTCTGACCCATGCTTGTAATGTCCTTTCTTTGATGTGTCACATAGACCTTGTACTGTATGTCTTCACTGATCTCCCTAATTCTTTCTCGTGTGCATTTCTCACTCTATAGATTGGCTCTTTACACCATGGCCTCGGCTGTGTAAGTATGAATCTGTCAGTTATTGTTATTTTACCATTGCGTGGGAATAGTCGTAGCATACTCAAAAGATTTAAGGACCAGATGTTAACATTGTGGACTGTATATAATCATATGTTGGAAGTTGTGTGAAGTAACGCTGACTCATAAGTGATGCTGTATTGTGCAGGTGCTGTCCCTACCGCACCGTAGACTGGTCTGTTATTGCCGACTGTTTGAAGTACCCGACCCCAACAAACCACAAAAGTTGGGCCTGCACCAAAGAGAGATCTTCCTCTTCAATGACCTGCTCGTGGTATGGCATGAATTTGTCTTCTAGCACAATGAGAAAAAAATATAAGCATACCGTTGAAACACTACAGAATACAGTATATGCTTTGCTTTTCGTCACAGGTAACAAAGATTTTCCAGAAGAAGAAGAACTCTGTGACCTATAGTTTTCGACAGTCCTTCTCACTTTATGGCATGCAAGTGTTGCTCTTTGAAAATCAGTGTAAGTGTGATTAGCATAGGCTTTTTATAATGGCAACATCACAGTTAGTTCTAGGGATAGCACACGAATTGTTCAAGTTGCTAAAGGTTCATTCATTCTTTATCTTTTTATGTTTCATTGACGATATTTCTCCATCTCATTAAAGTCACTCTGATCAGACTATTGAACCGATTGCCAAACACCACCAGGCCAATTAAGAATTCCCTCCAATTCGTTTGTTACATGAGGCAGTTCAAGTTGATTGAAGTTCCTGAATCTTTAGAAAGTATCGCTGACGGAGGGATTTTATTTATTTATTTATTTATTTTGTGGGGTAAAATAATCTCCCTGGGATGTATAATGGTTTCCTGTAAAATAAACCAAAGGGGAAATCCCAGGGGAACGTTTACGTAATGGAAACACAGCTTATGTTGCAGCGTGCTGCTAACAGTCTAGTTTGTACCATCTGAACCCGTTCATGCCTTTTTCAAATGGCCATGCTCATTTTGCCACAGTCTGCCACCATTAGAGGAGTAGTGATGGTGGTACAAGTTGTTCTTTGCCTCAACTGATTCAAAGATGTTTATTGGTAGACAGGATGTGACGGAAATGGATGGAGGGATGAGAGGGGTCAAAGGGGATGGGAAGAGGAGAGCTGAGGGGATGGATGAGAGGGGGAGAATGTCTAAATAGATAATGGTAGGGGGAGGAAGCCAGGGTCTGAGTCTCCGGGTGGAGGCACATCCAGGAAGCTTCAGCTCCTTGCTCCACTGGTTCCTGCAATGAAAGATCCAGGAGGAACAAAAAAAAAATAGAGGGATGGGGAGGATGGAAATTGAAAACTGAGACAAACAGAGAAGGAAAGGGTTAGGATAAACCTTTACAGGTAAAAACAGGAAATACATTGACATTGGGTGTGGTCTTGTCCCTGACCTTATGATCTATGACTGTCAAAAGCTTACACCTTAACGCTAGCATCCTAGCTGCTGTATTAAGAAAATACTAACTGGAACAGACTACCTTAGGTGTTCCTATATTTTGTAATGACATGGGTTTATGTGCTGTCACTCTTTAGATTATCCCAATGGAGTCCGTCTGACCTCAGCCATTCCTGGAGCTGACATCAAAGTCCTCATCAACTTCAATGCACCCAATCCTCAGGACCGCAAAAAGTTCACTGATGATTTGCGAGAATCTATCGCAGAAGTCCAGGAGATGGAGAAGTACCGGATAGAATGTAAGAAAAAGCTCAGTCTTCTTTGAGATCTTAACGTACAAATAGCAGGAACTACAGTTTTAAAGTTACTAAAGAGTCTGAATTACCATTAACGCCGCATATGTGTCCTGTGCACAGCTGAGCTGGAAAAACAGAAGGGCGTGGTGAGGCCCAGCATGTCCCAGAGTTCAAGCTTAAAGAAGGATACTGGAAATGGCAACCTGAGCCGAGCTAGCCTCGACGACAGCTATGCCATCGGTGAAGGTCTGAAGAGAACCGCCCTCAGCAGCTCCCTGCGTGACCTCTCAGATGCAGGTAAAGTCCAGGGTTGCCATGGTAACATACTGTTTCCTGTCTTAGCCCTCTGATAGAGAGGATATAGTGTTTCCAAAACTGGATGCTGACATGATACTATTCACTCCTTCTGGATGTTGACTGATTTGGAAACTTGGAAGAAGCCCCCGTTCCTGTTCCTGTTCCCGTACAGCTCTGATTTGGGTGGTAGCCACGGCAACTGGAACTTGCCAATGCAGAGTCTCTGGGCCAGTGAAGCAAGGAGATAGAGATGGGTGCGTTTGCTAATGGGCCCAGGTGTAATTTACTAGAGGCTGTCAGCTAATAATCCTGCATCCACAGCAGGGGTGGAGTAGGAGCGCTATGTAGGTCAGTGCGATCAATATGAACGTCTTAGCGGTAAGAGGTATTAATGTTACGCTGTTGATTCAGGCAGCTTGTTGTGTGTCGCCTCCACACTGAAGAGTTGTTCTGCACATGCACATTCAGTGACCTCAGACTAGTGCGGTAATGACACAGAATGAACTGTAGTGTTCGGTTCAGCTGATCGGTGTTGTTGATGATTTTTGAATTAAATGCAACCACCCAAAGAAGTGGCAGACTATCATGTGTGTTTCAAAGCATGTACAGTCTTAAAAAAGGCAATTTACCAGTCATTTGGAGGAACTTTGTTTAAATAATCACTATGCTGTCATGGGGATGTCTATGGGGTAAACTTGGTTTGGGCATGCAGAGAGTTTTTTAACTGACTAGGTAATAGAACTGGATAGTAGGAAACGCAGAAGCCGGTGTTTTTGTTTCATGACTCAGCCATAAAACTGATGATATCATGGGTGAGGCTGTTTCGATTTCAGTCAGTCTTCTTTTTAAATCTGTCTATTGGGAGTGTTTCACCTTATCGGTTGTGTAATGCCAAATTACTGGAGTATCCCATTAATTCAGCTAAATTAAAGTAATTTTGCTTATGGCAAAGTCCCCTGCCAGCAGTTGCTGTGTAGACACCTGGAGAAACCTTGACTGACCTTGTTTAGAAGCAGTGGTTGTTTTTTCCCCCTTTCCTTTCGTCGTTTCGCCTCCCTCTGCATTACTGAGAGTCTGCTGCTAGCTAGTTGTGCAACCTTAGCTTGTTAGTTTCCTCCCGTAGTAGGCGAAAGAGCACCTCCACATTTAACCAGGTGTGTCTAATCTGTCATGTTACATGTTCATGGCAGGCAAGCGTGGGAGACGCAGCAGTGCAGGATCACTAGACAGCAATATGGAAGTAAGTAGGACCCAACTGATGCCGGGCCGTCAACCGACTCACTGTCGTTCACTCGGAACACAAGTCTCTGTTTTAATGTTTCTTTGTAGTGTTCTTTTCTGTTTTGGTGGTGCTTTTGTTGTGAACACCTTGGCTGCTGTGCATGCACTGGGAATGACACTGTGGCTGGCACGTTAACCCTTTATGTACAGCACACAGCATGATACCACTAATAACGCCACTGACTCATGTTAGGGCTGCTCCGTTCACGTTAGACTCTTACTTCTGAGCCATCCTAACTTGTGTAGCGATTTAGGGTTTTGCCCTTTTTAGTTAACTCACAGTGACCCTGACTGTTCCAGCTACTGCATGCTCACACAGTTTGAAGGGATCGAATTACATCCCTTCCTTCACTTACCCCTGACCCGACAAGAAGTTATTACCCTTTCCTTTTTCACTGTCACACTTATCCAGTGTAAAGTGTAATATGTACATGAACTCACTGGTCTGTACTGCAGTGCAGTTTTGAGGAACTTCTTCTAATTTCTTTTCCTGTCATACATTACGCTCTATCTGCACATAGGAAAATGTTATTTGAATAATACAATGCACACAGGAACATCAGCTGCTATGAAATTGTTCAAACTTGATTGCTGGCTGTCACTATGGCCCTCAACATAAACCTTTTTATCATCAGAATCACATCGGTTTGGTCCAGTTAGCAAACTGCAAGCTAAGCCATGTGATTATTTCACCCCTTCCATGAGTTGTGGAAATAAAGGTATATTCAGCTAGGTGGATTCTCTGCCCCACAAGTTCTCCACCAGCTTAACATAGAAGTATGCCAACACTAGATTACTGAAGGAGGAAGCTTGAACGTTTTCCATTAGACCACCTAAACATGAGCCAGTGTTCTATTTGTAGGATGCTTTCAGACTGCTAGTGCAGCATTAAGTTGAATATATATTACATGTATTAGTAGTTTCATTTGTTTGTCAGGATTTTCAGGGTGAGGTAGGACCCAGATGCTGGACACTGGGGGATGAGGCAGAAGCTGGCAAAAAATAAATTTAATTAAATAAAAGGAAACACAGAGTGCTACTGAGATGGCAGGTATTCCAAATGTGATACAACAAAAACTACTACAAGACATGAACTACAAGATACAAGAACCTTGGCATGGAGACGAGGCTTGAAACAAGTACGACCTGACAAGACATGGAAAAACAGTATGAGGCAACAGAGGGAGAAAGGTAGGACTATATATACACACAAGGGCAGAGGAGACACAGGTGAAAACAATCAGGGTGGGGCAAGACTCAAGGCATCAGCAGTCAAATAATACTGACCAACAGGTTTAGTCAAATGCAAGATGTTTTGAATATTCTGTGATGAGTTTCTTTTGCATGTCATGCATGGCTTTGAAAGTGCTGCTTCATTTCTTTTAATTGTTTTGTTTTGCATAAAAGTGTGATTTTGTGTGTTTGTCCTGAAGAGCGGAAATTGTGAAACGTAAAATCATATTAAAACTTCTTAATAGAAATGTGTCAAATGTATACACGCTACTGTTCCATACTGGAGTGAGGACAAATTAAAGAGTGTATTGTTACTGTGAAAGACATATCTGCCTGGCCAAAAAAAACATGCCACCTGGATTTAACTAATTATCCAATACGAGCCTCCAGTTGGATAATTGCTGCATTGGTGCCAACTGATGTAATGAGTAGTTTCTCATTTCTTCAACAACCATGTCTAAAGACACATCCTGTGGTTGTGGAAAAGATGTTCGTCTGTTTGAGAAGGATCAAATCATTGGCATGCATCAAGCAGAGAAAACATCTAAGGAGATTGTAGAAACACTAAGACTGGGTTAAGAAACTGTCCAACGCATTATTAAAAACTGGAAGGATAGTGGAGAAGCATCGTCTTTGAGGAAGAAATGTGGTAGGAAAAAAAAATCCTGATTGATGATGATTGGCGATTATTGGCGAATGTTGCTCAGGTCTAGGTTCAGCAACATTATATGTCCAAAGAATGAGGTCAGCTGACTACCTGAATATACTGAATGAGCAGGTTATTCCATCAATGGATCATATTCCAAGATGACAATGTCAGGATTCATGGGGCTCAGTGAAAGAGTGGTTCAGGGAGCATGAGACATCATTTTCACACATGGATTGTCCACCGCAGAGTCCAGACCTTAACCCCATTGAGAATCTTTGGGATGTGCTGGAGAAGGCTTTGAGCCGTGGTCAGACTCTCCCATCATCAATACAAGATCTTGGTGAAAAATGAATGCAACACAGCGAATGCGTGCTTTGATCAAAGCTAAAGGCAGTCCAGTGAAATATTAGAGTGTGTGACCTTTTTGTTTGTGGCCAGGCAGTGTATGATAGTGTATAAAAACTGTATCAACTGTCAGAGAGAGGCTGTTTGTCTGCTCATGACAGTTCAGATACCGCAGGCTCTGACAGGCTGAGCAAGCCTCCAGACTATTTAGAGAGAGTCGACCATGAAATGTTAGCATGGACAGACAAACAAAGGCAGTGAACCGGAAAAGGAAATGGACGCACTTTTCCACAAGGCAGCACAAGCAATCATGGGAGATCTGAGCTCAGCTGTAGCTGGTCATGCAGTTGGTGCTGCAGTAAAAAGAATTCAATAAGGCTGTGCACACTGCAGTCTGCACGTCCATGTGAATCAGCAGCAAGCGTACGTATGTGAATGTAGGCTGTATCCCTCTAGTCAAGCAGACAGTTTCAGCAGTTTGAGGCGCACTGGATCTCCTGTTTGTTTCTGTGATCTGACTGTGGTCTCTCTTGCAGGGGTCCATCATTAGCAGTCCTCACATGCGCCGGAGAGTTCCCTCCAGCCGCGACTGCCCGTCTCGCCACAGCGGCCAGTCCCTGCCCAACTCCTCCTCACTGCTCGGATCTCTGTTTGGCACCAGGCGGGTGAAGTCCCCCAGCCCCACTCCCCAGTCCCCGCATCCCACCCTCATCTCCCACACCCCGCACCCCTCCAACCTGCACCACACGTCCCGCTCTGAGACGGACACACCGGCCTCCATGCACCCCCACCACGCCCAATTCTGCCACGTGACCCAGAACCCTCCGCCTTACCACCACCACCACCACTACCACCCGCCAGCCCACTTGCAGCACCCTCCACACCAGTACCATCCGCCCCCACCTCACAGCCAGCAGCCGTCTTTCCCGCCTCACCCGCCTCACCCTCACCCACAGCACGGCCATGGGAGCCACCCGGTACACCCTTCCCACCCCACTCACGGCCCCCATCACCACGGCCCGCCACCACCATCCTCCCAGGTGCAAAGCAGCACCAAGCCCAAGCACAGTGGCATCAGTACGGTGGTGTGAGGGCCACACAGGGGCCTCTCTGCGCCCTCAGACTGAACTTTAATTTTTTGGCTGACACGGCTGACGAGACGGTTGCACTGTGCATCGCTGGTCTGGGAATGTAAAGCCAGACAAGATCCTGTGCCTCCTCAGCTTTTACTTTTTTATTTTATTTTATTTTTTTAATGCTTTTCACTGGGGCAGTTCATTCGACACGTCTTTTCCAGTTGCACCTTTGATTTCATTTCAGGTCACAAGTCATGTTTGTTTGCTTCAAGAGCAACAGGCAACAACGCAAGAGCATGCACAATGACCACAACTACTGTTTCTCCTCAGTACTTTAAAGGAACACAATCAAATATCTTGCTTCCTAGTATTTTACAGAAGAAGAAGTAAGTAGTAACCTTGACTTTAACATCTACGAAGTGATTTTATCCAGCGTGAGGGTTGTTTGACTGAACGGATCCACAATCTCAGCAGTAGCTGTACAAGTATTTAATGTAGCGGTAGCTCACAGTTCACTGTGATATCTCTGTTAGCAGTGATAAATGTGCCAATTATTCAAGCATTTAATAATTTAGTCACAAAAAATGCGTGATGTATATTGTGCATAGTATTTTGTAAAAAATAATATCAGCTGTTAATGTTCTAATTATTATTACCAAACAAATGGCATCAAGTAAAACTCTTAAGTATTATACTCGCACACAGGTGCCGTACTTTCACTGTTAAGAAGAAGAAGAAGAAATCAGTCGGAGCTTGTATTAGTCAGGCAGTTGTAACCTGGAATACTACTGTAAATGGTTGCCTTTGCATTAGAACTCGGTTGAGGATTGTTTAGGGCGGGCTCACACTGTCCTGCCCACAGTCTCACCCACTGCACTTTTCATTGGTTTTTGAGTTGTCTCTCTGGAAAAACGATGCTACAGCGAGCTGCTGAGCAAGCAGATGAATTGTGAATGTCCGCCCTTCAGTACTGGCTGCTCGCCTACCCTCATTTTATTTTTTTTAACTATTTTTGTAGTCCAATAAACAATATGAATATATATGTTCTACTGCAACCTAGTGGGATGCTTCACATCTGTTCTGCAGGAGGATTTTCGACGTTTTCTCATGGAAACTGAAGGAGTCGCTGCAAACAGGGAATGCAGGGAAACAGCAACACGGCTGCCCTTCTGTGGAAGCTCTCAGCTGGCTGAGCGTGCTCTGTCCCTCTTTGGTTTCACCGTGTGTCTCTTTAGCAGCGAGCACATTGTGCGGACTTTTTCCTCTGAGCTACACGGGCGTCACAGTACAAGAATCACTAATTATCATTCTGTGATGGCGACAGCACCTGTGTACTCCACATGCCACGAATGGCAGTTTTATATCAATCATCTTTCTGACATATTATGGGGTGGCTGGTTGTACTTCAGAGTCATCCCATGCACAGTATCTGCGGCGTGTGCAGAGCGGAGGCAGGATGGTTGGCGTGATGGAGCGTTTTTTCTGTTGAAAGTGACAGACACAGCACTTGTTCTACTTCGTTGATATCAGTGGCAGACATTATGTATCTGCTTAAAGACTATCAGATGCATTTTTTTTTTTTTTTTTTTTACTCGTGCAATGTGTTTTCTTTTTTTGTTTTAGAGCAACTGCAGTCTGATCTCTGTCCGTTTGGTTTCACTCTGTTAGCTTTGTTGTTGTTTTTCCCCCTTTGTCATTCTTTCCTCAGTGTTTCAGTGAAGTGCAGGTATCCACATGGATTTGGAAGGTCTGGACCTTTCACACTAATACAGAATGTAACACAGACAATGACTGCATGTAACAGTGTGTGTTGAGGCTCTTTGCAGACTATTGTGTATTTCAAAACTATATCAATGTTACAGCTGACTGTTGTTTAAAATGAATGCTAGAATAGTTCAGACTTCTTTAACTACAGCTAACTGAAGTCAACTATGTGTTTGTGTCACTCCGGACAATAACCAAATCTGTATCTTTTCTGATCCACATACACTTTGGTAGTTTACTGGATCTTAGCGTACAACCGTAGTTAGAACTGGGTCTTATCACAGCTGCAAGGGGAATGGTCTTTGCTGGCATTCAGAGTCGACACGGCAAAAGATGTACTCGGTCATTTGAAAATCAAAGTGACAATTGAGTGTTTTAAAATGGTCCTCTCTTATCTTCGCGTTGTCTCTGTCTCTGTGAGTGGTGCAGACATTACTGTTTTCAAGTGATAACCAATAGATCAGTGTTCTCCAGCACTTCGGCCCTCGAGGTTGAACTTTTCAAACAAGAAAGATGGTTCGTAAATTGCTAAATTGACTAACTATATTCTGAATTGATATCAGTAATACATTTATAACATATTTTGGGTTGCCATGTTTTGAAAAAAAAAAAAGTGCATTGTCTGGTGTTTATCTTCCAGCAGAAGTCGGGATAGAGAAAGCTACTACTCCAGTAATGCGGTTAATGCATTATCGTCAAATAGAGTTTAATTCTTTTTCCCACGTTTTTGTCCAATAGTAGGAGCAATATTTATATGAGTGGGTCTCTGTTCTGTCTGGACCGTGTATTCGCACAAGTAAAACATATGCACAGCTACAAGCACATAGAGGATAATATATACATTGACCTGTCTGCTGATCAACAGAAAAACAAAGCAGTTTAAATTTAAAGTGACGCATGTTTGTTTACAGCTAAACTCCACAGAGCAAACTCTAATAAAAAAAATTGTATTAAACAAAGCTTAAATGTGGGGGGAAAGGCACAGAGGCCACCTGTCAGAGCAAACGCTGCATGTTTATTAACTCTGGTTAACGTTTAGACGTTCCCTTTAGCTAAACCCATTGCAGCTCAGTCAGGATCTGGTTACCACATCTACTTCGTAAGTGTTCTGGAGGAATGCTTGAAGTGCAAACACCTGCCAAAAAGTGCACAACCTGGCAACCTACATATTATTTTTTATTAATGACTTATTACTGATTTATAAAGCATTAATGAAGCATTTAGTAGCCATAAATCAGTACCTAACAATTGCCACCTCGATAAGATCTTTACAGATTTGCACCAATTTTAAAATATATTCCTGTACTTCATGTACTGTGGGAAATTGTAAAACTGAATATTTTTGATTTGTCAAATACACCACTTTTACATATATATATGTACTACAGACCAGTGCCAATATTACACCATCATTTCATTTGAAACCAGTTTAATTACAAATATATTTTCGACCACCACAATCTTGCAAATGATCAATCGAATTCTGTCCTCAGACCAGTGTCTGGTTACTAGACAGATGTTATGCAGGAGCAGTGCAGACTGCAGCCAAGACACAGCATTAGCTTTATTACATTTTGATTACGTCTCATCAGAGAGGTTTGAGTCATGACTTTCCGGTTCATTTAGAAGACTGATCTATTGTAAAACGTGTCCAGATCCCATGTGATTTGCTTTGTTGCATGCCATTGATGCCTACTGTTTCTTTTCTTTTTTCTTCATTTGTACCTGTTTTTCTATCAAGCCGCATGCTTGATTAGATCCTAAACCTTCAGTGTAGCTTTGTTTCCTCTGATTGATGCTTGTTTACATCTTGATCATTTCTGGCCTGTTAGTGTGTCTTTTCATTTAAAACTTGTCTCACTCTACTCCGGCATGCATTTCACCTCTGTTTTCACTGTACAGTATAAAGACATGGCAGTGTTCTGCTGAGTGTAAATAGCAAATCCACCTAGGGAAATCTATTGTAACATGATGAAGGAAAGACGGGTTGAAATAGAGGAAACGGGTTAAGGGCAGGTGGGTAGTTTAAGAATGAGAAACATGTAAATAGCCTGTAAATTATTATTATTATTAATAATAATTATTATTATGTTATTATTCATTGTCGACAGTTACATTGAAGCTGCATTCCTGCTCCCCTCTGATCTTTACATAATCATGAAACTGCTTCTCTCTGCCTCCGACAGGACTGAATTATCATAGGATCTAGAGATGAACAACTGTTACACGGTAAAGGCCGCTTCTGACTTTTCCTGTGATGCTCCCGTTTCTCACACTCACAGTCCACTTTTGAAGTCAAAGGGAAGGGAGGAGTGCTCTTATTTTATTATGCATTCTGTTTCTAAGTAGACAAAGCCCTATTGATGTAAAACTAGTACTGTGACAATGTTGAGAACGCAAAATAAAATGATATACAGTTAAAACCTGAGCTGCTTCTGAGTGTCCCTGCATGGTGGTGTCCTACCTCTTGTCCTACATCGTATTTCTTGTTCTCACCTGAATGACTTAGGAAGCACCTGTTGTTGGACTCCTTCACTTATTGACTACTGCCTCCTAACAGTAATTGTGCTTCAAATACTTACATGTCATGCATTGACCATTTTGGCTTGCATGAAATGCGGTGTCTCGCAGTGTTGGGGTTGTATCAGCAAGAAGTCTAAGCTGGAATACACTCCTTGGACACATTTATTGGTTCCTTAAAGAGCGCTACACAGTGCATACATTAAGGACTTCAGTACTTCAGATGTACAGTAAGTACAATACATCCAGGCTTTTCTACCTAGCACAGGTTACAGTGTCTCATGTCAACATTGTAACCAGCCTGACACTTTTTCTAACTTAAAGAGATCGTAGCAAGCTTTGGAAGGCTTCCCAAACAGCCATCCTAAAATAGACCTTTGATGGCTTGTTTCCATAAGTGATTCTACAGTAGACAGTGTAATACAAAAGTCCTTGGACTACACTGGTGTGTTTCTTGTATCAGTCATCACTTGAAGGTTGGGGTTCGATCTCAGTCCTGTTCAAAGACAGGGTAGACGTTATATTGGACTACTGCCTCCTGAGAGTCAAGGTTCAAGACGTTTGTGCTCACATACACAGCAAAGGTTACGTTGAGCAATGAAATTCTTAACTTTGCGAGTTCCCTTCACGTAGCTAAAATAAATGAAATAAACTTTAAGCATAGAAAAAGTAAGCTAGTACTATATACAAAGGGGTAGAGTGTAGTCCAAATATAAGGTGCTAAGCTACAGCCATCAAGAATAGAACTAGACAAGAATTAGATCTGGGTCTGCAAGGAGTACAGCCGTTTCATTTTTGGCAAACAGTTTCATAGTTGACTAGTGACAGCTGTAATGTGGACAAAACTGATTCTTTCCTTTCTTTGAGATTATTTACTTTACATTTTCTATTAAACTAATATGGTATCTACAAAACAAAGAGGTGTGCCTCCTCCACATGCCATTAAAGCTGTAATTAAGTTCTAATGAGCCCTATCCTTTCTATAATGTGATAAATAACATACTTTTCTTCCTGCACTTTCAAACAATATGGAAAATACACACACACACACCGTTTATAGTAAATAATCACACTTTGCTGTAGTTCAAACTGAGGAACCTCTTAATACATCATTTGGACTTTATTCTTAGCTCTAACAAAGCCTACAGAGTTGCAGGAGATATTACACACATATTTCCATGGGATGAGTACAAAGCACTCTCCCATGACATTTAAAATGACCTTAAATCTTGGTGGAGTTCCCCTTTAAAATCCCCACACTCCCAAAAACAATACATGACATCTACGTCCTCAGCAATAGCCACATGACCTTGCCCATCAGCGATACATACATGTTTGTGTTTTACTCCCTCTTTAGCTGTTGAGAAATATGGAGGCCAGCAGGGACAGTGAGGCATTTGTTTCCATCTAGCAAAATCTCTGGAAGCGACAATGTTGATGAAGGTCAGAGCAGCACAACTTGTATTCTTTTCCCAGACTTGTGCAACCAGCATGCCTTGGCAGGCTGCCTGACTGTGGCAGGTGGTCTGAGTGACAGTTCGCCCTGTTTGTCTGTCCGGCCCTTGAGGTTGGAGCTAAAAATAGATGCCAGCTTTGAGGGCCACATCCTCAGTGTCAGCAGGACAACGTCATCATGCGGCTGGGAGGGACCCTGTAAAGGGCTTAATTTCCTTTGCCAACAAAGACTGGTTTGCATTATAGGAGTATGTAGCCAGTGACACTTTCACAAACCATAATGCTCCTTTCTTATTTGAGTAGACTGCTTGATGTTTTTAATACTTCATTTACTTTTTTTTTTTTTAAAGTGATTTAATATGCTTTGCATTCATAATGACAGTAGTTTAACATACTCATTACTTATTTTCCCGTCCTAGTTTTACGAGTTTAGTTGTTCCCAGTTTTTTTGCACATTGCGCCACCGAGCGGAGTCTAGGGATTATTGCTATGTGATGTTCACGAGCTGTCGGAAATATGACAATACGTTACGTAAACAGACATCGATGTTTTGTAATTCACATCAATTACATAGACAGAGCAGAAAACCTGAAGTAAATATATTTTTTCAAGTGGGGAGTTAGGTTTTTAGTTTTGCAACAATCACCTAGTTTCCGATAATATAACGGAACAATTAACTAAGTAAATAAAACATGAAATATAAAGAATGAACTATGAAAATAAACATTTTTAGTGGCTAACTGTTTGATCGCGGTCTTATATTTTAAAGAATAAGCTCTGATATTGTTTGGCAGTACGAAAATGTGCTTAAAAAATAACTGATAACAAGGACAATAAAAAAATATATTCACAAATATTCAGAATGGCGTATCATTACAGTCCACGTATTGTATCATGGTTTCTCCCTCATGCTTATTGAGTTTTGTTATTATATTTATTATTACTTATTATCAACATTTTCTCAAAGTCAGTAGATTTGAAATGTGTTGTTTCCGAGCGGCTTTGAAAGCCTCTCAAACCCATGTAGACGTCATCAATATGAGACAGAAACGGGTGAAAGGTTCCCTGGTTGTGTTTGTATTCACCGGCGTTACATGACTGGTGTACATGAAGTAGACATTTTCAAAACTAAAGAATGATGAATGTAAATAGACTTACCGGCGTATTTAGAAGTTTTCGCATTGGAAAGCGGCTGCTTGACTGCCACGTGAGGCATGTTGGGAAAGAAGCGCTACTCCTTCGGCAGAGGAGATCGATTAAAACGCATTCAAGAAACCTCGCATATGCTAAGGATTTATTCCTTGGTCAGGTGAACAAGGTAAGGTATCTGAAATATTATTAGAGTAAGCTAATGGGAATATTTTTCTGGATGGTCTTTGTGCCATTGGAGTAAACTCTTGAGACTACCGTGGAGATCAGCTGGTTTAGAAATATTCAAAGCAGCCTATCTGACACCAATTATCAAAGTCATTGGATCACAACATTATCTGAAGCCCCTGGCCTGTATCTGCAGTATTTCATGGGTTGCACTTCTGCCACATGATTGCTCATATAAGCAGGTGTATAGATGTTATTATGCTCGCTGTTTGTATGACTCAATTGTCACTGAAAACTTTTAAGGGTGACCCTAAACATAAAGCATCAAGCCAGGTCACTGTTTTGTAGAAATACCTTCATAACTGAAAATCTAGCTGACGTGTTCCCACATGTGTGAGCGAACAGTAAAGATCAGTTGCAGTTCTTGGTTATTTCTTTTCTGAAATAGTCTGCTTTGTGTTCCAGGCTGAAGTCTTCCCTTTTCCAGAAATTGGAAATGAAGAGCTGGAGGAGATCAATCAGCTGGTTGCACCAGTGGAGAAATTCTTCAGCGAGGAAGGTGAGAGAGGACTAATGCGTGGGAACTGTTATGAATTTGTAAACTGCTGCCTCTGAGTAATTTACTGAATTGAGAATAACACAATGCTGGGCGGCACAGTGGACAGGTCATGGATTCAAATCCATGGGCTGACTGGTTCCTTTCTGTGTGGAGTTTGCATGTTCTCCCTGTGTCTGTGTGGGTTCTCTCCAGGTTCTCCAGCTTCCTCCCACTGTCATTAGGTTCATTGGTGATTCTAAATTGGCCATAGGTGTGAATGTGAGTGTGAATGGTTGTCTGTCTTTCTTTGTTAGCTCTGTGATAGACTGGAGACCTGTCCAGGGTGGACCCCTGCCTTTCGCCTGATGACAGCTGTGATAGGCTCCAGCAGACCCCGCTACCCTTAACAGGAATAAGCGGGTATAGAAGATGAATGAATGAATGAATAACACAATGTTTTTATTCTTTCAGTTGACTCCGCAAAGATTGATCAAGAAGCCAGAATCCCTCCAGAGACTCTGAAGGGGTTGAAGGAGCTCGGGCTGTTTGGAATCATGATTCCCGAGGAGTATGGTGAGATGACTGCATCCTGGATTACTGCATTCTTTAATGCTGTGTTTGGGTGTAAAGTCAGAATTCATATGTGCCCTAGAAGACCTATTACACCTGTAAGGACTGAAATGGCAGATGAGATGACGTTTAAGGGACCAGATGAAGATAAAAACAAAATGCATATTCCAAACAGCTTTTGTCTGTGCTTACAAACATTTGTATGAGTGAATGAAAAGCTGGTTTCACCCATTAAGCTACAATAACCACATTAATAGTAAACACACCATTCTGAAATACACCAGGTCATCTTGGAAATAGGAAAGAGGTACAGAAATACAGTTTTTGCACTACACCTGTATTTATTATTTTCATTTGTCATGTAATTTGATCACTTCCTGATTTCCCAAACTAGAGTTTGGGCCAAAGTCATAGCAACAGAATGTGTGTGCATTAAAAGTGCAGTAGGCAGGATTGCGAAGATCCAGGACTTAGCCAAAAAATTTGAACATCGACAACTTCTCAGTCCCTCCCCCCTTTCCACTAAAGCCCAAAACAGTCTCCCAAGCCCCGCCCCCCACAAGGGAGAGCTGTGCACGATAGAGCGCATGCATATTGGCCCTGAAATACTGCGCACGAGCAGAGAACCGAGAGAGAGCGAGTAAACAAACTATCATGGAACACACCGACGTAATAACAACAAAATAGTTTTTATAATACCCTTCGTTATTGCTAAATAATTTGACCTAAAGTACAACGATACAGTCGTTATACTTTAGGTCAAAATATTTAGCAATAGTCAACTTTAGGACAAAATCAAGGTTAGGATGTTTCTGAAAGTAGCCTACATCGGTGATGTTTGCTATCAGTAACAGTTAGAAGCATTCATTGTGGCGTTTTATTCCACAGTTTAGATTTATCACTTTGCTATGTGGTAGATATATCACCGTGCACGGAGGGCGCTATGAAATGCCATGAGCAGTGATTGACACTCTGTTAGTTACACCCAGAGCGGTGGATGTCTTGCAAATCGCGCTACAGGCTCTAGGTGGGGCCAGAGGAGCCTTTTTTTAAAAAATGACCTGCTTCATGCAATTATACTTGAACATAGGGTCAGTTTCAGCAAATATGACAGAAAGTTAGTTTTATAAGACTTGCCTACAGCACCTTTAATCACATGTAAATGTTGTTCATCATCTCAAAGAACAGCTTTAAACAAAGTGCTTACATTTTCAGTGAAGCAACATGAGCTATGCATGTACCATAAACACAACTGAGTTTATCATGGCACCCATACATGCAAGACAGAAAAAGTCCTCCAGTGTCTCTCTAGTACCTTGAATTGAAGACAGTGTCTTTTTTTTTCACATTTCAGGTGGTTTGGGATTGTCCAACACCATGTACGCACGACTGGCTGAGATCACCTCATTAGACGGCTCCATTGCTGTCACCCTGGCTGCACATCAAGCCATTGGCCTGAAGGTAAAAATAAAATGCTTCTTCTTCTTCACGCCTGGCAGACCAGACGGGTATGTCACTGTGTGGTGGAAAACCCAAGTATTTTCAGGTGATTTTCAAACTTCTGTTTGGGCTTTCAGGGGATTCTGATAGCGGGGAATGAAGCCCAGAAGCAGAAGTATCTGCCCAAACTGGCTTCAGGAGAACACGTCGCTGCTTTCTGTCTGACAGAGCCCGGAAGGTAAATACACTGAAACCTCGTCCAGTTATTTATTTGCACTGTCTGGTTTGCTGTGCGGTGACGGTAAAGTCTGCAGCTGTGTTTATGTTGGACAGTCATGTTCACCTCATAACCCACCAGCACATGTTGTGGCTAAACAGAATTAATGGATGTTTTTTTCATCAGGACACTTTGAAATGAGGAGTTTTCTGGCTTCTATAGCAGTCTGACTATAGATAGATAGACTTTGTGGCATTACAAGATGCGACAATGAGGTATTTTTGGCCGCAGATAGATCAACAGGAAACTCTAACTATTCCTTTATATTTGTTCAGCATTGAATCAAAGGAGCTTTAAGCCGATGGTTTGAGCCCAGTGAGCCCAGGCACTTGAATGTCAAAGCCAAAGCGCACGTAGAAAAATGATCTAAAAAATGAAAAAAGTCTTAAAGATCTGAGTTTGAAGAATAAATCCACCTGCAGCTATAGCATATTAACTGGACTCATCGTGGACCTGATCTACCTCAGGCTCCGTCCTGTCTGAGCCCACCCACACACAAGTGAGACTCATTCCAGATGCTTGTATTCACTATCGCGGCGGATATCTCTACATGGATACTAGTATTTCTTCATCCCAGTTTAGACAATTCTGATTCAGGGAGTAAACTTCACTACTAAAATGATCTGTTCAGATATACTACACTGAATTCATTCAGGAATTCAAGATGATGAAAATGAAGCCATGTTTTTGAGAATACTGACCACGTTGGTTCTGGATTTGTTCCTCCTTTTAAACACTTGTTTGACTGACTTGTTGTTTTCCTACCTCCATGTTCTGGTGTTGTTTAATGTTTACCCCACGTGTGGCCAACATGCTCAGGAAGAAGGGATGGATTCCAAGCAGGGAGAGCTGAGCAGATGGTTTCATTTACCTACTGAATGGATTATCAAAGGTTTACCCTCTCAAGCTGTAATTCCATACAGTACGTTATTGGGCTGTAGGGATGTAACAATGACCGGTATGACGATAAACCGTGGTAAAATTCCCGACGGTTAGTACTACCCTTTCAAATTGTAATTATTGTTAAAACCGTGATTAATTACCGTAAGTGATTACCGAAAAACTCATGCGCATGCGCAGTTTGCACTGTCCTGTGAAAACGTGGAAACATGCTGAAGCCACCTACAGTACGCTCCTGAGATGGAGATCCCCCCAGTAAAAAAAACACGATCAAAGGACTGGGCATATTTTGGATTTATAAAGGATCTTTACAGTAAAATAACTGAAGACAATCAACCCTTGTGCAGAAAATGCTGAAAAAAATCTATAAATAAAACTTTAAATTGGATGAGAAATGTCCGTGACCACCATCCACAACTTTTCAGCGAGTGTAGTGCAGTTACCTCTTATGGCCACAAGAGGCCATCTTGTACAATTTTCACATTCATTTTTATTAACTTATGTTATTATTTTAATGTTTCTGCCACATTACTTTGTTTAAAATGGTAGTGTTGCTTTTACATGGACATTTTATTTCAACTTAAGGTACATAAAACAGTGAGTTTTCTTTTCTGTACCAGTTCTTGAATCTGTACGACTAGATCTAGTCTTGAGCAGTAAATGTAAAGAAAAGTATTCTTTTAAAAAATAAATGAACAGTTTTAACACATCTAACAATACTGTGATCATTTTGGTCACAATAACCGTGATATGAAATTTTCATATCGTTCCATCTCTGCTGGGCTGTTGTTCTGTTTATAAGTGGAATACTAATTGTCCAGATAAAAGTACATGTTGGAGTCACTACTCAAAGGTCATGACCATGTTGTCAGTGGCATCTACACGGTATATGGTTGGATTTCCTTCACTTACACTCGGCTTGATCATTGCAGCGGAAGTGATGCCGCCTCCATTCAGACACGTGCCACTCTGTCTGAAGATGGAAAACATTACCTGCTCAACGGCTCCAAGGTGAGGACGCTCAAACGTTTCATCTGAGCTTCCGACCTCTGTCTTCAAATGTCCCATTTAGCCTCGCATCGACTGATTACCCCTTGTCTTCCAATTTGTGCTGTCAGATTTGGATTTCAAACGGGGGCTTCGCAGACATCATGACAGTGTTTGCCAGAACTGAGGTGGTTGTAGACGGTGTGAAGAAGGACAAGATTTCTGCGTTTATTGTGGAGAGGGCATTTGGGGGAATCACTAGCGGCAAGCCTGAAGACAAACTGGGCATCAGGGGTTCAAACAGTAAGCCCTTCACAAACATTAGGGAGAGGTGTGCTCTTTTTCTGACATTAAACCTTTTATTTATTTATTTTTAGCTTGTGAGGTGTCATTCGATAACGTCCCGGTGCCAGTGGAGAATGTAATAGGAGAGGTAGGAGGTGGATTCAAGGTAAGTTTTATCCTGACTTTAACACAAAATGTTGGACACGACTGTCTGTGTAAGGTTTAGTAAACTTCTGCTTTGTGTCGGACAGATTGCCATGAATATCCTGAACTCGGGGAGGTTCAGTATGGGCAGTTCATCTGCTGGAATGATTAAAAAACTGATCGGTAAAAATTTAACTTCAGTAAAAGATAACAATGTGGGGTTTTGTAAAAAATAAAATAAAAATAAATTAACAGCTTTGTATTCTCGGTCTGGCTTTTTGCAGAATTGACCGCTGAGTATGCTGCAACCAGGAAGCAGTTTGACAAAAGACTGAGCGAATTTGGTATGATTCAGGTACGGTCAAGTCTGCTCCTGTTGCAATCTGGTGCAAAACGTTCAGCCTTGTCTGTCGTTACTAAGTAGTGTTTTTACCGTGTTACCGATCACAGGAGAAGTTTGCACTGATGGCTCTTAATGCCTTTGTGATGGAGAGCATGGCGTACCTGACAGCAGGGATGATGGACAGACCTGGGCTTCCTGACTGTTCTCTCGAGGCCGCCATGGTCAAGGTTGGCAGTCATCTCATTTTGTTCATATAGACAATAAACCATACTGACACAAATTGCCATTGTTCGTCCTCGGGCAGTACAGTGGTGAGATGGTTAGCACTGATGCCTCACAGCGAGAAGGACCCGGGTTCTAATCCATGGGCCGACTGTTCCTTTCTGTGTATAGTTTGCATTCACAGGAATAACCGTGTATAGAAGATGAATGAATGAATGAATGTATGTTCATCCTCTGTTCAGGTGTTCAGCTCAGAGGGAGGCTGGATCTGTGTCAGCGAGGCTCTTCAGGTCCTCGGAGGTCTGGGTTATACGAAGAACTACCCCTTTGAGCGCTACGTCAGGGACTGTCGCATCCTGCCTATCTTTGAGGTACACTTAGAATTATTCATTCATAAAATTCTTCTTGAGTTTTGCACATTCGACAGATTCTTATCTTTGTTAAAATAAAAATCCTACACAAGATTATTTAGGTTTTCTTTTCATATCAGCAATCAGAGGCATGATAGAGAGTCAAAAATCTCCTGGAATTTCTAATCCTCCTGATGATTCACTACTGTACTTGATCTGTTCAGATAGTCCATTGTGTAAGTGTCCACCAGGTGGCACAAATGAGTAAAGATAGTAAACAATTCACTTCCGTTTTATTTGCTGCACATAGTTCATGCCACGACAGAACTTGTTAAATAATACTTTCTTCCAGTTTTTCTGTGTATTCTCTTTTATGTGATTTTCCCTGTTTTTGTACACCACACACCTGTGTTTTTAATCGCATAACTTAATTCTGTCCTCCGTTTACAGGGGACCAATGAAATCCTGAGGATGTACGTTGCTCTCACTGGCTTGCAGTATGCCGGCAAAGTCTTCACTGGGAAAATAAAGTAAGGCTTTACACCTATAAATACGATAAGTAAGGTAATCCTTTAATTTATGCTATAGTGGGGAAATCTGCAGTGTCGCAGCAGGATATAGTTTAAGGACAGTGCACACAAGACACGGAAAAGGGAGCTTTAAATAAATATTGTTTATGTCACCAGAAAAGTGGGAAATTTGGGCCTTAAGTGGAGTGATACATGTTCCCCTAGGGAAAATACATTTTCATCAGATTGAGTTACTTGAGTGTTAATCGTCAGGAGAAGTTAACCGTCACAAACTTTCAGGATTTTCTAATCTGTCTTTCTTCTCTGCCTCCAGAGAGATGAAGAAAGGAAATCTAGGCCTTGTTGTGAGCACGGTCGGCAAGAAGCTGTGGACCTCATTCGGACATTCAGCAGACCTGGGCCTGACCGGAAAAGACGGTGTCGTGCATCCCAGCTTGGAAGTAAGAACTTAAACGCTTGAAGGCATACTTTTTTTTTTTTCTGGAAGCTTTATATGTGCTGGTTGTTTTCTAGACTCTCAGCCGTTTTCTGTTTGCAGGAAAGTGCGAAGAAGTTTGAGCAGAACGTCCAGCTTTTTGGAATGACAGTGGAGGGCCTGCTGTACAGATATGGAAAGGTAACATTTGACTGATTCTTCAAAAGCAGCTGTGGGACTTTCCTTCCCAAACGTTTCCAATTCGTATGAACAAAGTTCCCATTTGTCTTCAAAGGCTGAACGTATGAGTGGTTTTGTGGTGATAGGTGGTGTCGGTCTGCTAGACATCTGCTCCTGAGTGTTCTCCATTTCTTCTCTGACTGTGCTTTTATAATCACAGCTTTCCCAAAGCAGCCCTAAACATTTTGGAAACAGGTCAGCTTTCCAAATCCTCACTTCCTGTATCATTTCACTGTGTTTTGATCCGGTACACAAGAAGCGTCCTCCGAGGGCTTTCACTCACTCTGACTAGAGCATGTGCCAGGACCTTAAACATCTACGTTCAAAGTGCGAAGTAAATACACAATATCAGTTCAATGGTCAACAACACGTGTACGTACTTAACTCTCCTCTCTTTAGAGATCAGACCTGGGATGTGTAGGACATTAGGACAAAACTATGAAGAAAGCTGGACTCACTGCAGGCAGCAGTAGCTCTGGTGCTAGAGTATAGGTACTGATGTGTGTGTGAGGTTTTAGACTGGACCAAAGCATGTGCTGAGGAAGCACAAAATTATTAGTCTCATCTCTGGGCTGATCACTAAGATCGCTCCACTCATTCAGCCATTATCATTATCAGCTGGTTTTCCAGCAAGAACATTTGAGCGTCAACCTTTACAACAGCCAATCGGAAAAGCAGATCACATGACGCGAGATAATTTCCCCGGCACACACCCCAAATGGAGATGCATGGTCTTCTTTGTGATGGCCCGATCACCGGACCTGGGCAGCAGAACTAACTGGGCCTCGCAGGAGCAGCCAGTCATCATCACAGATGAACATTAACCTGTCAGAGCTAATCGTCCCTTGTAGTCGGAGCTTGTTTCTTCCCACTTTTCCGCTTCAGCACAAGCAGCACGAGTCCTCTCTCTGTGCACAAGTGTAGTCAGCAGGTGACGTTTCATCACTGCAGATCATCTTCTAGAGATGAACACTGCTTTGTGTTCCTTCCGGTGTCCGACTGAAGATTTTCCAACTTTTATTCCACAAAGCAGGGATACATTTGTTACACTTATAAATGTTTATGATGCACTACTTTCTATCAAGTGTCCAGATTCAGCAGTCCTGAGTAAGTGATTTTTTTTCCCTCTTACTGGAACCATACTGTGCACAGAAAAGAGCCAAAATAAGGATTTAATGAAGCGGCTTTAGACAGACCCTGTGATCTGGGATTATTGACCAATAGTGGTTCCCTGAAACAGTAGACCTACTCTATAATCTTAACTCTATGTTAAGCTAAATTTCCTATTTAAATGCAATGTTTGTAATAGCTTGTTCCCTTTTTTTCTGGATTACTATAGAGACAATGATTCTGCGTCATTTGTCAGACAAACATGTAACAGTTGTTTAGTCAGGGGGCCCATAAAAGCGCTATATGCTATTTTGTCGGCAGCTCCCAAGCGTCTGCACTGGTGCTGATGAAATACTTATTATGTAACCTGCTGCTATATGTTCGACAAAACCTCCCCTAAAGATTATCTTATTCATTTCCTTGCCTCAGTGGACTGGTTGATGTCCACCAGCATCTTTAAAGAGCTCTGCTGACCCCACACAGTAGTGTAGACACAGACAGGAAGCATGTGTGTGTGTGAGAGAGAGAGGAGTATGACGTGCAGTAAATGTATCTGGTCAGGACTGAACCGGGGACATTGTAATTATTTGGTACACACCCTGACCACCATACCACCAGGACACCTCAAAAAAGCATTAAAGCCTAATTCTGTTTTCATGACATTCGCGGTCTTTGTGCTTTTGACCACGATTTCCACTAGTTGTCATAACACTCGGACGTATGAGAAAGCACAGCATACCCTCATAACAAAGAGATGAGTTATTCCTCAGTGCACCGTTGGAGCTACAATGTTAGAAATTCCTGTTCATTTATAGCAGAATACCAACAGTATTAACCTGTTCTTTTTGAATACATCACTCTAGTGTTAATACAAACAAAAAACTGTAAAATTTTGGTGATTTACTGTTCTTTTAACAGAACTATACTGTTTTCTTAAAATACAGGATTTTTCTGCTAATCATTCATCCAAACCTTCAAAATCACGGTATCATGATGAATTTTTTGCATTCTGGGAAATTTTTACCTGAACTACACATGAGAAGCTAGATCTGTTCAGGTGTCACAGTGGAGAGGTGGTTAGCACTGATGCCTCAAGTCCCAGGTTTGAATCCATTGTCATCTGTGTGGAGTTTGCATGTTCTCCCTGTCTCTGCGTGGGTTCTTCAAGGTTCTCTAGCTTCCTCCCACCATCCAAAGACATGCTGGTTAGGTTCATTGGTGATTCTAAATTGGCCGTGGGTGTGAGTCTGTCTCTCTGTGATAGGATGTATCTTGCCTCTCGCCCGATGACAGCTGGGATAGGCTCCAGCAGACCCCGAACCAGCGATTACAGAAGATGAATGAATGAATGAATAACATGCTGATCTGTTCTTTCACAAAGCACACAGTTTGTAGTATTGTGAAAGTAATCTTAACAAAAAGTAAACGCTGTATTTTTCAATAACAGTACAAAACTACATTTTATTGACAGGAAAAATTTTTTTTATTTTACAGTAACAAAATGGCAACGCTGCTGCCAGTTCTTTACCGTTATGGGAACATTTTTAACAGTGTACAGTTAGAGTATCTACATGGTTTCACCAGCTTTTTGAAAATACACCACTTGTACTTGATTTTGTGTTTAAATTCCCTCTTCAGTTCTTGATAAATCTGTTTTCAGACTAGTGAGTTGAATTTCAGCTGACAAGCATTTGCAAGCATTATCTGCTAAGATATATGCACGTCATTAACACCATACAGTGCATCTTTATTCTAGCTGGGTCAGAGCTCTGCAGCCGTTACATCTAGTAGTCAGCCAGTGTGAATTTTTAGTAAGACCTCTATAATAAGAAGTTTGTCGCCTTCAATTTAGGAAACACATCCATAAACTGGTTATAACTAGCTGGTAATCTGATTTTGCTACTTGCTCTGACAGAAACAAGCCACGCTTGGCATGATCAAAGTTAACCAGCAGTGTTATTACTCCACATTTTATACTCACTGGTGTTTAACAAACACCTTAAAGAGGATTATGGAAGACTTGACTGAGCATCAAACGTAGGAGTTCATGGAGGAACGAGATTCAAGGCCATTGTTATTATGACCGACCAGCACTGTGAGGTCAGTTTCCGTCTTAATCCTCGTAAAGATTTGAACCTGCTGAGAGAGAAGATCGTCCTATTCCCACAGACATACACAGCAAAGACGTTGGATATAATTCTGAATCTGTGTGGTCTCCAAACACAGGAAGCAATTACTCACAACTTGAGAGCAATATCCAGCCTGGTTCCTAAGCTTCCCTTAGTGCCTCCTGGCTTGACGTTTGCAGGAAAATGATTCAGTCAGCTGATAAATGTATCGCAGTCTTTCTTTCCCATCAGACTGCAGAAACTGAAGTAGAGGTTGCTTTAATAACTGCTTAATAACTTGCAGATGATTGAAATTCGATTGCCCCTGTTTTTTATTCCACCAACAGACCATAGTGGATGAACAGCTCATCCTGAAGAGGGTAGCAGATGTGCTGATCAACCTCTACGCCATGACAGCTGTCCTGTCCAGAGCCAGCCGCTCCATCTCCATCGGCCTCAGAAATCACGACCATGAGGTGTGTTCACACACACACACACACACACACACACAAATCGTCTTCACTTAAGACCTGTTAGATGAGCACAGAGGTTCTCAAAATCTTCCTAGGATCTTGTGTTATCTGTCCATCTACACATGCATGAGGAATTTGACAAGTGGTTTTAAGTAAGAAATAAGAGCACTATACCATCTATAAAAATATGTAAATAATGAATGAATTGGTTTAAATGTAAAAGTAACTGGATAAATAAACAAAGTGCATTACTGTAACTCATAGACACACTGTGTTGTGTATGTGACGTTGATGTTCACATCATAAGATAAGAGGATAAGAGTGTGTGTGTGTTTGTGGGAGGATGATTATTATTATATTATTATTCGTGGGTCCAGCCGTAGATGGGAGGATGGACTGCTGTCTCCTGCCAGAGAGGAGTGGCTCTGGCTTCTTCTTTTCGGCAGATTGTTGCCTATCGCCCTCTCAGCAGAGACAACGATACACTGCAGTTTGCCTGAGTTGCTGACCAATTAAATGAGTTTATGTTAACATTTACATTCCATTGGACCTTACTCATTTAAAAACCTTTGGGTTATAGACCTTTAAAGCCGTTTTTGAGAGAAGAGGCACCATCTTTGAACCCAATAGATCAGTGGTTCTCTTGAACAGACTTTGACTTGCCCGTGAACATTTTTACAGTCCACCTTATCGTGTAGGACATTTCTGACATCATAATAGTAATAATTTGCTGAGTCTCACTTTGCCGCAGACAGCTGGGGTTAAAAACTAAGACCAAACGTCTGTCTTGCAGCCATGAATTCACTGCAGATGTTTTGAGTTTTATTAGTATTTTATTCGACTTGTGGTCTGAATTATCTTAGTTTAACATCATTATTTAGCCAATTAGCAATCAAGTACCATCCTCGACCGACAAAGTTAGAGTTTGTGTCTCTCTATCTGAACTCCTCGTGACCTGTGTTTTCTGGTCAGATGGTTGAAGGTGATGCATTACTATCACAAGTTATTGTTAATATAGCAAAGACAGCAGCTGATGCAGACACATGTTAATTCCAATCTGTGCTGTTATCAGACTTTTTACATCACACATGGAATGTAATTGAATTAGTCTGCTCTTACTTACAGCAGTAAGCTTGGATCTACTTACAGCAACACCATATCTAATTCTTTTTTTATTGTTTCTTTTTAGTTGCAAACATGTGTAAAGTCAGCCTTTTATCAGCCCATGCTTTGGTTTGTTAATGTATCAGTGGTGACTTTTACTACTTTCACTTTACTGTTTTATAGAGGCGTAGGCTCAGCTTTCCTCAGAGCAGATCTAGTGAAGGACACGGGATGGCAGAAAGTAAACACTACGTGTAGAATAGTCCTGTGTGTGTAATCAGAAACCGGGTCAAAGCCAAACTAACTCTCAACAGAAAGACAGAAAGAAGGCCATGAGTGTTTTGTATTATCCTTTTTCGCAGCATTGATCTGTGTTTCACATGGGCAGCCCTGGCTTTTCTCACTCACCCTGCTGCTTTTCCCTTTCTGCTGTAGCCACAGATAGAAAGATGTAAAGATTCATGCACTGGTCCACCTTTGGTTTTCGTTAACAAACACCTTTCATTTAATTATACAGTTATTCTAAAAGCTTTTACTTCCTGCTTCCCTTCAATTTGCCTTTTATCGTGGTGAACAGGAAAGTTGATGTGTTAAGGTGACAAACTGTGTTTTTCAGTAGGATTCTTGAATGAACCCCTCCGTGTTCATTTCTCTAGGTGCTGCTTGCTAACACATTCTGCTCCGAGGCTTTCTTCAAGAACAATTACTGGATGGCTCAGTTGCAAAAACGTAAGTACAACACAAAATGGTAATTGAGAACAGCCCTGTGTCCTATTGCTTTCCTTTAACAACATCTTTCTACAAAAGACCTGCATGTGTTTGCGGAATTTCCCCACCAAACCCCACATACCAACACTTGAACACCCTGCTGCTTTTCATTTTCACACTGTACGCAGTTTTAATGACCTATACAGTACGAAATCCAGAGTTAACCAGTGACATGATCCAGACTGATAAAAAATGTTGTGAAAGCGGCTTGTTTTTTAATTCCCGTCTCAATCTGTTCCAGACTCTCCTGAGAACAATGATGCCAACATTAAGAAGATTGCCAAGGAGGTTCTGGACAACAGAGCATACATCTGCTCTCACCCTCTTGAAAGAACATTTTGATTTCTCCTCTGGGACCATTGTGCTGTGTCTCCTGATCTTGTGATTATTTCGTTTGTACATTAAATTAATACATTAAGCGGTTTATTTTAATAGCTGTATTTTATTAGCCTTGGCTTCGTGATAACACCTGAGATTACTTGATACCAGGCTTCGCTTCTGACGATACTTTATGAAGCTCTATCCCAAGTGCTCTTTAACTTTAGTGCTATAATGAACTATTGCACTCACATCAGTTAATGAGCCTATCTGGTAAAGAAGCTACGATTTATGTAGGTTCTAGCCTCTGCAGTATTCCCAAAAGCTACGTAGCTGACGCATGTGTCTTAATGTTGGAGGCATTCTTTTGAAAAGTGAAGATACTCCTCTCATTGTCTGACAGAGGCGGTGCGGTTTGCTTGTAGAGGAATGAATGCGGTCTACTGAATCTGCTGTTAGAGGGGACAGAACATGGCTCATCAGCACACAAACCTTCTAATTATGTTCTCTGGTATCTGTCATTGATGACTTTTTCAAAATAAAAGTTGTAACATGAACTCACATGCAGTGGTACTTGTTGGACAGAGCGGTGTGTCTGGGAATGGTGTTGTTTTTGCTACTGAGGCTACAGTTCATGCAGGGACCTGGAGCCAGTGCCACACTCTTCCTTTCCTCTGCTATGTCTTCACCCAAGTGCATCACCGATAGTTGAGGAAAAGGCTGCAACAGAAAATACAGCTGCTTTATCACAGACGACTGCAACCAGAACCAAGGAAGAAGAAACGAGTTAGCAAACAGTGAGTGCAGGAAGAAGTACAGGTGCTGATTTGGCTGTATGATTGTTTTGTATTTCATTATATCAGAAGGCATATCTATTACATTACCCTGTACCTTCAGCATCATGCCTGGTTTCCTCAGTGAATACTTCTTTGGCTCATCTTTCAGCAGATCCTGAAGTTTCTCTGAGTGTCCTTTCATATGACACTTGAACTCTGGGACGGAGGCGTCGACTGGTGGGTTGCCGTCACTGCCGCCAGGAAGCAGCTTCTTCAGCCAGCGACTGTACTGAGCTCTGGCTGCTTGGCACTGCTCCTGCTGCAGGGTCTCTCCTGAGGATCGACAGCACATCCACTTAAGTCCTTGGCTAAAAACTCTGTAAAGTTCATGCAACTGACAAACTTAACACAAGAGATGCGAGATAAATACATGACGGACACTCAGAGGTAACTGTTGTACCCCACTGATATAAAAGAATTTCCTTGCTGGCTAAATCTATTCTTCAGCATGGCGTAGGAGTGTGTTACTCTGCAGCAGCGGTTTTTATACTGGCTTAAATATCAGCCATCTGGAGCTTCCATCAAAACATATCAATATTGGCTTTCAGCAGTGAAAAAAGTTTTAGCCCAGACAGTTATAGGAAAATATCCACTCTTGGATATGCTTAGACTGTTAAATGTAGTGCATTTTATCTAGGTGCTAGGTACTGCCTCGTGTCTAATAGTCATGGTATGCTCTATTTCTTTTTAATTTTATCCTAAAGAAAGCCCAGTTTTAGCAGTGAGAGACAAAATGGTACCAGTTTTTGTCAGATGAGCTTGGTTTACTAACCAATCCTGAAAAGGGAACCAAGTGGCACATGCACAGTTTGTGTGGCAAGAACAGAGAAAGTGGGTCAGAGCTCCTATAAAATCTTTGTTAGACAGAAACGGGTGAATGTTTGAAGCCTACCAATGCTACATCAGGCAATGGCACAATGGTCAAGAGCCCAGGCGTAACGTAAAACTATATTTTCATGACAAGTTGCAATATAATCTGTATAATATGGTAATTTGCTGAGATTTGCAATGAATTATTGAAAATATATATTTATAAGACTCTAGGGAATTATTTTGTCAGTCATTCTGAGTGTGCAGGATTTAGGATTTAGGGGGCTCAATGTTGTGCCATCACATTGCTACACTAGCCCAGAATGAACAAAACAAACACTGGCTCTGGAGAGCAGTCTTTCATGTTTTTTTTGAATTTTTTTTACTGCAAACAGAGGATAAAAAGAGATAGGCATGTGAAACCACACCAAAAGATGCCACTAAATCATCTACACCAATAAATGGCCAACACGGTTGTGTTTAGCTGTTTCACAAGCTGGCATCTACATTTTTGAGTGGGAGTGACAATATTAATTTGAGACCCTGACCTTGTCAGCCACATCACCATCCACATTTAGATTAGACAATTTCTAAATGTTAGACAAATTTATTCTTCATAAATTCTATATATTCTACACATGCGTTAAAACATTTTTTTTTTCATCCTGTGTGTGTGCATCTGTGAGGTCCAGCATTGTTTACACTTATTATATAGTAGCAATGAATGCACTCCATTATGTTTTTAGTTAGCTGGAAGGATCACATATTTAATGAAAAAAGAACTCTGTACCATGGAAAAATAGTTCCATGATGTAGTTAGGTCTGAAAGGAAAAATAAAGATGTAACCCTCTGTTGATAATGTTTAAAACCCTGAGTGCTGTCTTGTGGTTTTTGTTAACTGGCTCCATTTGATGTTGTTTATTTCTGACAACCTGCTGGCATGCTGGGATACATCATCCCAGTGATCCATCGCATCTAAATTGTTACCAGTAAGCCACTCACATAACTAAGGTTAAAAAAAAAATACACCTTTAAGACTTAATCATTAACATATTGTCAGTAATGTTGCGTGCTAATTTTCATTAAACTATAATTCTTTGGGGCTTTTTTCAGCACTCTAGGATACAACCGTGGAAAAGTCATGTAGCAGCCTTGTCCCATATTCTGCCATGTGGCCTGCAGAAGTATCAACTATGCTGGAACGCTTAAGTAACACCTTATGGCTTCTTGACATGCTGGTAAATTTAGACTGCTAGTGAGGAGTGTTTTCTCTGCTTTAAGAAGGTGAGTGCATAAAGAAGGTACCACTCTTTCTCACTCACTGACACCAAATGTCCTGACATGCACAGCTAATTAGTAACCTTTCTAGCAGATCGAGGTGTTTTCAAACATAGAAGTGGAGCAAAAAGTTTCCACCACAGATTCTTGTGCTTTCTTGGACCCAGTGAGGGAGGTGGGTGACATGAGAGTTCTGGCTAAACTGCCCTCCATGCTGGACAATGAGTCCCTCCCCCTGCATGGTGACAGACTGCTTCACCCTCGATGTGTGAAGGAAAGATACAGAACGTCTTTCCTTCCTGCTGCTGTTAGGCTCCACAACGAGCACTCCTAATAGGTGCAATATACCTTTAATATAATCTGTCATTTCTGAATGCTGTTGCAAACTGCAATTTCCCCATTGTGGGATGGATAAAGGTTTTTCTTATGTGATCTTAACTTATCTTAAGGGTTCTGGATGCTACACGATTGCTCAGGTTTGCTTGTGTATTGCTCATCTATTATTTCTTAATACAACTAATTTCTGACTGATGGGAATGAGATTAAAGAAGTCCAAGAGATTTTACAATTTATGGACTATCTACAAAGTCCATACTTTGTTGTCCGTTATTGGAAGTTGTTGCGCTTTTGATACTAGAGTGGGATAGTTTGCTTAGTCTTCCTGTAGTTGTTTTCCCTGGGAAGGTTCCTGCACTCTAGTTCTTTAGAAATAAAAGTTCCTTAATTAAGTCCATACCAGCAAGATGAATGGTGATAGGAGGTGTGCTGAAGAATGGGGTAGGTTTGCCATAGAGCTGAAAGTCCTTGGAACGTTGATCCCAGGCCCATATGTCGCGTGGAAGTGTGGGTTTCAGTATGTTGGCATGTAGGATGTTTTCTCTCCAAGGCTAGAATGAAGTAGTTTTCAATATATCAACTACAAATACAAACTATGATCAGATACCGCTAGAGATTAGCCAAATGCTTCAAATATTTCTAGAACATTATCTACTGCCACTGAGACAATAAATAATTGTATCGTCAGGACAACTTGAAGCAACTGCAAGACTAATATAATTAGTCATGTCATATTACATGCTATTCAATACCTAACCTAAATGTACTGGGTCACAAGGAAATAAGATATGGTGAGTAAACAGTTAAAAAGGTATCCCTGTTCTAAGATCCATGGGAACGCCAATAAACTAAGCAGTCCTCCTCCTATGAAACCCCACACGGCTTGATAACGAAGAGTAACATCACCTTACTGAGTTCTTCCACACGAGCTTCATCTGGATGCCTAGGGTGCACTTTGGGCTTCTTCATACTCGTGACCCAAACTGTGGAGGCAGCAACGGAGTCACTTCTTAAAGTCACATCTTCAGGTTCCACTGTTGCACTGTGGTACTGCTGACTGTAGGTAAACCTCTGCCATGGCACCTGAGATGGTCACACACACATCTTCATTATCTTCATCTTTATACCTGCTTTGAAGTCTGGTGATATTCTGTAAATGTCTTAGTGTCAGCATATTCCATAAAAACCTTAAAACCAAATTAGTCAATCTTCTTGTCTGAATTCCATTAAAACACAGTTACATAATGGCCATTTACTTTATTTGCTTATATATATTTTGAGTTTTTTACACATAGATTCACTCATCTGGCTGTTGCTAGAAGACTATAATAAAAACTGTCTGGATTTTCATTTTCTAATGAACAATTTAAATGTCAGATTTTGTTTTATGCAACATGTCTGGGGAAATGTTTTTTTTTTTTTTTTTTTTTAATTAAAGGCAACATAGGCATCTGTAAAGAGGTATTAGTCCTGCACAAACCTTGGCCATCTCTTTACGCAGCAGTTCCTTGGCTTGTTCATTTGAGTTGAAGGTTTGGATGCTGTAGTTGTGTGCTGGTTTGCCTCCAGCCTCTTCTATCCTTAGAACAGAAGCCTCTGGCTTTTGAAGTTGTTTGCTTTCCTCGTGTACCTTTTTAATATTTTCCTGGAACATACTGACACTCATGAGTGGCTTTGTTAATATATCAAACTCAAGTCAAACAGTCACCTAGGAACACAAACCTGAATAAAGTCTTTAATATGTTGGAGTGGCATCTGCTGCTTGTTGTGTTTCCGTCCATCATAGTCTTTGTTGCGTGTGTTGAGTGGTGCATGTCTTTTCATCCTGACAGGCAGAGGGAGCAGATCTTCTTGAGTGTTTGCTTTAACTTTATGTTCCCACTGCTCAGCACATGTGCCATATTCTTTACTCAGGCTGAGAATCATGTCAGCTGAAGGGAAGAGGTTGTATTGCACCACCTCCTTGAGTTGCTTTACTTGACAAAGCTGGCTTAACCTAGGAAAAAATAATGTAAATACTGTGCATTTAATATAAAAATTAGTGCAATATTTCCCCAATAAATATGTTAAGTAGGTCATCATACAAATGTTGTAGATGGTTAAGCTGACATTATAATCATTTGACAAGGTAATCTTGATTCTTCACCCACAGATCTTCAGATACTTTAGCACTGAGATATTGATAAGTGGTCAGTCATGAGGATTATTACTTGTAGCTAAGGCAACTACAAGCTTGAATCAAGGTTATTTTACAGTTTCTAATGTCAGTAAAAATCCTTTGTTTATTACACATTTGCACAAACTTTCTTCATGATCTGCATGAGCTTTAATGAATCACATGTGACATAATACTATCAACCTCAAAGTCAGTGTATGGAGTTGAAACTATTTTGGTGGAAGTAGATTATTTGGGGTGTTTCTCCTACCATTTGTAACATGAAAATCTGTTTAGAAACTGGTGAAACAGAATATGGAATCTGCTTACATTTTGTTAAATTATTGTTGCATTCTGCAGTATAAAGTTTTCAATAAATCAGCACCTAATGTGAATGGAGTATTTTTTCTGAACTGCGTCATATATAAAATATCAATCTATCTATGAAACTACTACAATTTATATAGCATGCAAAGATGAATGCAGAATAGAAGCATTCTTATCAACAGTTTCGTACTGTATATGAACAATGTGTCATATACAGTAAGTCCGTATAGGTAAGTGGATGGTTGTGGTGGTGAACCCACAGTTAATTACCAAACCCAAGAAGCCCTGAGCTAATTTTTGCCATCGTTCCGTTCTCTATTTTCAGTGTTTTGGTTTATTCTCCTCTAGTTCAGTCACCAGCTGTTTTCAATGAAGTAGCTTTGATAAACCCAATGTAGGCTGCCTGGCCGGAACTAAATAGCAGAGCTGCAAACACAGTTGAGCATTGGCTGCAGCAGTTTACAGGCCAGATATAAACTAAACCTGTTTTACAAGTTGCCAAGAAATCATGCTTTAAACACGACAGCATGGTGGTTCACACCTATTATGGGTATTCATGGATTTTTTAGTAAATGTGCGGGAACATGCAACATATCAGGTTTAATATCACTATAATTTCCTTTTATGAGTACCTTGACAAAGCCTGGAAGCAGGGTTGAGGGAGCACACCTCTAATGTAGATAAGAGGCTTTCTCATGATGGTCTTCAGAGACTCACATAGGCGGATAGGACGCAAGCCCACATCTAATGAGTCATACATGCGTCTGAAGAAACCCAGGTTAGAATCGTAGAGAACTATCACCTGCTCCTCCTCACTTCCACTTAGCCTGCAAAACATCACACAAACTACAAGACTCTCACTGGAATCAAAACATTTCCTTGTGTCCAATAGACAGCACAGCTGAAAAGTGTTAACATCGGCTGTAGGGGCAAGATAACATTCATGGACTTACTTCATAGGAACAGCCTCCCAAAGTCTCTTCATTGCTTTTCGTTTCAACCCTTCAAGAACAAAGATGTGTGTCCTTGTGTCTAGCACGTGGAACCCTGTTACAAAATCCAGATCCTTGGCTTTCTCATGCTTAAAATTCATTTTGTAATTGGATAGGGCTGTCTCTATATTTTCCAGTGAGCGTGAGCCCAGATGGAAAGCTGACGCATTGATTTGGAGGATCTCTGACCTCAACTTGGTCATCACAGAGGAGTTGTTGTATGCAAACTGGTAAATGATGCGCCCAAACACACCATCACAGGATTCCAATTC
Source organism: Planiliza haematocheilus (assembly GCA_005024645.1). Classification (NCBI taxonomy): domain Eukaryota; kingdom Metazoa; phylum Chordata; class Actinopteri; order Mugiliformes; family Mugilidae; genus Planiliza; species Planiliza haematocheilus. Next base: position 2,088,832 of record SRSE01000430.1, read on the forward strand.
ACAGCTGTCATTCTTAACATTGAGTGGGCAAGTTATCTCAACCTTTACTTTGAGTTGAGAATTGGCATTGTAATAATGGCCTTGAGGCATTGGATATCTCTTAGCTGCAGTGTCTGTCGTTGTCTTCCTCAATCCACTTGGCTCCCTGTCCAGCAGCAGAGGTGGAGGGCAGCATTTAATTGGTAAGTACACCTCTATACTTTTCTTTCCAAGTAGGAGATCAGAGAGGTTTAGGCTTGCAATACCATGAGTGTTAATGGAAGCTGTCTTCTGTGTTAATAATGGAGCACTGCACTGCTTTACCTTATTTGACCCACTACCCAATGGTGCAGGAGACTTTGTTGATTCTTCCAACTTTATGTCACGATCATGGACCTCTATCTCCAGCGGAGGACCAGAAAGGAACTCTTGGAGCTCTTCGAGGTTCATCAAGCCAGTCAGAATCACATTCACATCTTTGAAGTAGATGTTAGTACCATGCTTGTGGTAGCTGGTCCTGTGTGCTTTCAAATTATTGAATGTATACTGGCAATATACAGGTATGCATCTTTCCTGAGGAAGGAATAAAACACAGAATGACTCATAGCACATTGTTGAGAGTTAAATCACTTCAAATTAAAAAAATAAATAATCTACATTCTGGGGGAAACGTATTCACATATTATTCATAGTAATGAAATCGGATTGCACCTGTAGGACATGAAATGGCACTGGGGATGAAGGCATTGAAGTGGCTGACAAAATTGTGATGACCAGAGGGTTGAGTTCAGTCTTCAGCTGGTCTGATATCAATGGTTTGTCCAGAGAAATGTTGCACATGACTTCTAATACACCGGAAGAACATACTGGAAAGTGTTCAGTCAATGAGGTGTCACCTGGGAGTCAAAGAATTGACAGACAAAAGGTTTCCTTTTATGAATAACATAATGTCTGAAAGTTTAAACCTCACTATCTTGCTTAATCGTGACAAGCCTAAAGAGGTAGCAGTGAGGTCCACCACTCTGGTGGTCAACTTTTCCAAAGAAAAGGAACTCGAGGAACATGAAATTTGGCACACACACTCAAGGTGTCCATGAATTATGAAGACTTTCCCTGCCATCATAACATTGACACTGGCTTTGGACTATTAGAATGGCTGTGAACTTGTGTTCAGACATTCATTGTTCCCACAGGATGAACTGTAATACCTCCAGAATTTTCATCCATCAGCCACAGATGTATTTTGACTTTGTTGTTAATTATAGTCTTACTGTAAAAAGCATACAAAATTCTGGAGCCGCTTGAATGTTTATGCACCCATCAGAATTTTCTGCATTTCACTGCAGTTCAAAACATCAGCAGATATTCACGCAAGTCCTGAAAGTAAAGGACTTGATAATTGTGTAATTATAATTGTGTATTCCTTTATTCAGGACAATGGACCAATATTACATATATGTGAGTTAAAAGAGAAAGTGCACTTGTAGGATTGCAAGATCATTTTAAGGTCAAATTAGAGTCAAACTGTTTCCAATCAATGTAATGAAACTCAGGTGTTGTCCAAAAAAAGCTATATGATGACATGTTGTTTTGCTGCGCCTGGCCATCATTGATGGATTAATGGACCAGTACATTCTGAATTATACCATGCAGCCAATAAAATACCAATACCAATGCTAAAATAAAATGTCAGAACATCTGCCTGAGTTGAATCTTAAGAGAAACTGCGTCATGCAGCAAGACAGACTCCAAGCACACAAGTCGTTCTACAAAGAAGAACAAAAAAGAACAAAATTAATGTTTTGTGATGGCCATGTCAAAGTCCTGACATTATTCTAATAGAAATGTTGTGAAAGGAACTGAAGCAAGCAGTTCATCTGAAGAAACCCACCATCAGTCCTGAAGTAGTTCTGGACTATGGAATGATCTACAACGCAGACGACCTATGTGAAGTTACTGGAAATGTTAAGTTGCTGTTGTGGCTGCACAAGGGGGTCACAACAGATACTGAAAAAAGGGTTCACTTACTTTTGCAAATCACAGATACTGTACACATAAAGAATAAACATTCAAATTTCAATTTTATTTGTTTGATTAGCTTTTCGTTGTCTACTTTCAGGATCTGTGTAAATATCTGCTGATTTTTTAGTCACTTTTAAGCAGTACAAAATTCGTGTCGTGCAATTATTTTTAAGCAACACTAAGTTAATGAATAAGGAAAACATTACAAGTTAATATTGTCACTTTGGATATGTTATCATGATGTATTAGTGTTTAGCTAAAAGGTATGCTGCTCCTCAGTACTGCCTCAGAGGGAAAACATAACCTAAACAAAATACTTTCCCTATAAGTGCTTTGTGCCACATTTGTAGGGCATCATGTGACCATAACTCAATTACAGCAACTCCTTAACCTCAAAAAGTAAGTGAGTATGTAATGTGTAGAGAAGAAAGCTCTTTACATCTGCACCATGTGGCATGGCAATATAAATATGAGAGGCTGCAACTGGAGGGGAACCAGATTTCGGATACACATATCTAGGAAGTAGTCAGATCCTTTACTGAAGTGAAAGTAATAATTTCACACTGTTAAACACAACATTACACACAGTCTCTCAATTTCCTAGAATTTAATCTCATTTGCTTTTCCCAAAGTGAATTACTAGGTGATAACATCTGGTCAGGCTTCTAAAAATAATAACATTAAGATAAATGTGACTCTGGGGTTGAACCGCTCATGACTAGGAGATTCTGTACATATACTGTATTTAAATTATAACGAGGGGTCACAAGTACAGATAGATATTGCTCTTTTTTAAGCCTAAAAGTTTGGGTACCGTTTCTTTTGAGGCTATTCCTGTGAATGCAATGGTTGACTCACCAGCCACCAGATGAACTGGATTGATTTCAACTGATGCTGTGCCAGTCTTTTTGATGTCCTCCATGTCATAAGCTTCAGTTGTGTGTTTTTCAAAACCTGTTTTCAGTTGTGGTGCCAGATTCTCGCCTATAAAAACAAAATTTATATGTAAGTATACTGTTACTGATGCAAGTATATCAGCATGATGTTAGGCAGAGACATCAGACAATGATATGGCTCAATCAATCATTGTGGTGAAAGCTTGTTAAACTTCATTACTGAAAAAAAAGAAAAGATAAATGCACTGGTTTCTGGTTTCCACTCTGAACTGAAATTAAACTTGTCACCTTTGTCCTTCTTGCAATGTGTTGTAGATGTTTTTGACTCCTCCCATATGCTTCTCAGTTTGTTTACCATAGCCTTGATGCCACCTTAAGAGTAAACATATCATGTCATTTGGAAACCAAACACAAAACATACGATGACTGGATCACTTTCGGGGAAATAACTGATGCTCACCACACACATCTGCTGCATTTTCAGACTGATCCTGGGGCAATCTGAGGGCTTTTAGTCTGTCATAGCTGGCTTGGCTGGAGAGTTTATCCTTACTGTTCCATATTTGAAGTCTGATTTTCCGAAGAAGTAGACTGATCAGCATGTCCCTGTTGACTCTGACATTGTAATTCTGTGACCAGCCAACCCATGTCTGATCTCCTTCACGCCACGTTCTCAGAATCTGTTACAACCATCCACATTTTGAGACAAAGATTATATTGAGTAGCAAGAGTTTATATGAAAATAACTTATGTGCAGTAGGGGGGAGTTATTTACTGCAACTCTACACCATCTACTTTATTGTTGTTCATTCAGGATGTTCATGAATTCTTCATTACGCAGACACACATGCATGCACTATGTCATTATTACCTTGAACTCATCTTCCCTGAACATTTTTGCAACCGGCCCAAAAACTACAAGGTCCACTTTGGCTGTCTCCGTGTCATCTGGGAACAACTTGTATTCAATATGAAAGCAGCTCTGAGCTTTATGTGGTTTCATCAAACTATTGGTTGACTTTTTATTTGTTTTCTTTTCCTTTTCAGAAGCTTCCGAAGCATCATTATCTTCCCCTGAAACAGGACACAAGTTTAGATCAAGGATGAAATGCAACTGTAATGTCTACTTGTTTACTTTACAGTAGTGATTTGTTGTACATGTCAGCATACTAAGATTCCCCCCCAAAAAAACTCCCCCTTCTCACTTTCAGTTTTCACATGCAGCTAATATCAATTATTTAATTGATTAACAACTGTTGTATATGTTTGGTATGAAAAACTTACCTTGTGGAATAGCAAGGGCAATGTAAACGGTCCATGTGACATAATAGGAGCCATCATCTGTTTGTGTTGTGATATCCTCATCTGAAACGGTCCTATTTTCCAATCTGTGTTCCCCAGACAACAAATCAGTCTGCAGGACAAGAACATCTTCCGATCTTTTATCTGTAACCTCTCCGTCGTCACTCTCACTCGCTCGCTGTAGAAGACCAAGGCTCTTTTCTGACACGCTGACCATGGGGTCGGCTTCTTCTGTAGTAGTTTCCTTGAAATCACTTCAGAAATGGCAAATGAAAAAGTAACGCTTGTCAAAGATGCTGGTAAAAGTACGTAAGTTGCGTGTCATGTAGCCAAAACAAAACAATAACAAAAGAAAAACTTAATTAAGTAGTTAACCTCTCAAAATGCACTTTAAAGTATGATGCCTGGCAAACTCAACTGTCCAATCGATAGATAGATAGATAGATAGATAGATAGATAGATAGATAGATAGATAGATAGATAGATACTTTATTAATCCCAGGGGAAATTCAAGATAATAAATAAACAATAAATAAATAATAACAATAAATAAATAAATAAAAGAAACAAGAACAAACACACTTTAATTTCAAAATTAGATTTTAAGAATTATTTTCCTTAATTTACATAGGCTACCCACTGTTTATTATATGAAGGTGTAATATGTTTTGACAGTGATAATTTAAAATGGATTTTGGATTTTATTAGGCCCATTATCTTGTGAACAATCTCTCCCTGATATCTTCTTTATTAATTTTTATTAATAAGAAGAAGAATTAAAAAAGAATTGCTTTACTTTCTCTTACTGTTGCACCGGATAGTTTAAAGTGATTTAAGCTAACTTAGCCTAACGCTACCAAAGCCTCGTTCAACACAGTAACTTAAAAGTCAGTAAGTTCATACCTTTTTTTCTTGTCACTTCAACTAGAGAACTGTTCGTACCAAATGCTGATAACTCGTTGCATTTCATAAATGTCCGTAAAGTTAAAGTTGTTGAAGTAGGTCAGGCTGTACCACAAACTTGAGCCTAGGCCCTATATGATTTCCATGAGTGCAACGCGTTGCCACGGTAACCACGGTAGTGAAGGAAGTGAGGTGTGCGGTGCAGCTCCCCTCACGTGCTGCTTTGACCATCGGAATCCCATCCAGTGAAAGAAAATCACGCGAGAAGTCTGATTCTTTTCTCTTCACACAGAAAGTGAAATCTTTGCATACCATTATGGAAGGACAGTAACTAATCTGAAAAAACAAAAACAAAAAAACAAAAACAAAAAAATCTTAAGGCAAGCATGAACAGAAGAAATGTACAGGAAGATGCTTTGCAGTCAATAATCCATAAGACTTTTCTCTTCTGAATGGTATAGAATCATTTAGGGGCCCCTCATGGGCAAAACAGAGCCCCGCCTCCCTCTGAACCCTTCTGCCACCAAATTCCCATTAATCTCTGCAACCAGCCCTAAACACTGAAACAACAGTTCCATTACTGGTGTGAAAGCTATCTTTAAGACAAACTTTGGCTACCTGAAGGGTAATATGAAAGCTTTGGCTTGTTTTGCAATTGTTTGATTACAACATGATCCTGCAGTTAGTTCTGATCTTTAGTTTTACACAGTAGAAAACAATCAAAAAAAATAATAAATAAGTCTAAGTCTATGTAAGATGTGATAGACATTTGTATCCTATTTATAGACTTATTGATTTATATATTGTATTTATAGATAGATAGATAGATAGATAGATAGATAGATAGATAGATAGATAGATAGATAGATAGATAGATAGATAGATAGATAGATAGATAGATAGACTGTTTATTGTATTCAAGCAACTGATAATTACAAACATGAAACAAAGGAAATATCTGAACATATCTGTAAAATAAACCCGCAAAATCTAAAAGAACAAAAGAAGGCTCCAACTTTGCCAAAAGTCCCATATAAGTGTGCTTTACCCCGCACACAGTCAGCACTGTTAAAATTCTTCACTTGAAAAAAAAAAAGCATACTCCTGTTGCAGGACCTATTAGTCTCTTGGGTATCTTACATCTTAACAAGGTCTTACCCAAGTGAATGACAAAAGTTTACACACCTGGTGGCAATTATAGTCAGGCAGACGGCAGTTGAGGACTGTTATAGTGGGCTATGTGTATGTTGGTGAGTTGTGGATTTTGGGGGCAGTGCTAAATTCAAATGTGCTCAGTTTTAACACACGCCTCGTTTCTGCTCCGCCAGTCTGCTCCAGGTTTCTGCACAGAGCAAGAGCAGAAACACACACACAGGACGCTGCAAGGAGAAACGAACATCTCTGTTTAGTTTGTGGAAATATGATGCTGTTCAGTACAAATGATGGATGTTCTAGACTCCATTGATCCTTACAGCCGACCAGCGCGCAGGACGCAATGGATAGTCAGCACTCTGGCTTACCATTACGGACTGGACCGCGGAGTGGAAAACGAAATTATAGTTTTGGCCACCGGACTGGACCAATATCTGCAAGAGATTTTCCACCATATGGACTATCAAGGAGGAGGCAAAATCCCAGTGGACGACTTCAACATCTTGTGTGAAGTTTTGGGACTGAACAAAGAGTCAGAGGACACGGAATGCCTCGGTGTTTTAGAAGATTTACCCAGCGAGCTGACTTTCAGACACTTCCACGCCAAACTGTGTGGATACTTCAGCACCAAAGCTGGGTGCCAGTATGAGAACGGCAGGCTGCTGGTCGGGAAGGACAGCGAGCACATAGAGACTCAGATCCGCCTGAGGAGTCCTTTGAAGCGGCGAGAGAAGCTGCTGTCCGTGGGAGCCAGCGGCGGCTCCTCTCCTTCACCGGAGGGACGGCACGCCTCCGGCTGCAGGCACGGCTCCTGCACCAGGGAGTGCTATGAGGAGATCGTGGCCCTGGAGGAAGCGGAGGACCGGATAACCAAACTGGAAGATGAGAACGCAAGTTTGAGGGAGTTGATTGAGGACATGCGAGCCGCACTTCAGAGCAGTGATGCCCGCTGTTTGGCTTTGCAGGTGAGAGTACTGGAGGTTTAAATCTGTGCATTTACGTTTCGTGTGTGTGTCATTTATCCGGCTCATTCAAACCTCATTCAAGAAATTACACAGTACCTTGTATCAGGGACCGGATACTGCTGGGTTCCTCTCTCTCACCAACCTAGAAGGGGCCACCAACCTATGCGTCAACAGCTCTTGTTAATGACTTATTAAGAATGTATAAAGCATTATTAAATGATAATAAAGCCACAACTGGCAAGTTCTAAGTTTTGCAAGTAGGGGTACCCAAGTTCCCAGGATTAACAACTAGGCCAGGAATTGGAAGACTTTAAAGGGTTAATCCATCCATCCATCCATGTCTTCTGCAATTATACATAATTTATTAGGTTTTTATGACAAGCCTTCTCGTACATATAAATAAGTATGATTTTCTTAGTTCCAATTAAGACATTCATTAATGACTCTTCAGCAAGAGATATTGTTACACTTGCTTACGCATATTTCAGCATATTCCATTGATCTAGCGCTCCCAGCTCACCTGTTTCTCTTCTCCTCAGGTTGGACTGTGGAAAAGCCATTCCAAACATAAACCGGAAGAAGGCTGTTTTGTTGCCCGCCAGAAACAAGCTGCCCAGAAAAGTGTGGCCACAAGCAACCTGAAGAGCTTGCAGAACATTATCCATGAGATAGAACTGTTGCGTAGCTCTAAGGCCCGTCAGGTGGAGGAAGCCATGCTGTGTAATCAGAGACTGGAGCAGGAACTGTGGAGCTCTAAAGAGACTGTGACCGCTCTGGAGGACTGCAACCGGGCTCTGAAGAAGGAGCAGGTGGTGATGAGGAGAAGGGTGGAGGAGGCCAGGCAGGCGGTGCTCAGTGGACTGGGTAAAGTGAAGGAACTGGAAGCCAAGGCCAGTCATGTTCCAGCACTGCAGAGACACATCCTCCAGCTGGAATCAGAACTCCTCTACTACAGGTAAAAAAAACCTGTGAAGTTTAGTTCACAGGTTTAGTTTACTGATAGACACAACCTGTCTATCAGCAGGATATCACAAAACCTACAGTGTTTTCATTCAGGTTATGGCATATCAACAAAGGGAGGTGAAACAAGGGCAACTGGACTTGTCTTGAAGACATTTCACCACTCATTCAAGTAGCTTCTTCATTTCTGTTCGGGATGTTTTTGGGGACATTTGGGGACAAACAAATTAGATAGGGTACTCAAAAGACACCTACACCTACTTGAGTGAAAATCGCTCACCTAACACAAAGTAAGTTAGTCTCTTGTAAATAGTTTTTAAGATTTTATAGATTTTTTAAGATTCATTGGAATACCACGACTGGTCAATATGAAACATCGCAACATGATTCTTTTCTGTATACAGCATAGAACGTTGTGTAGTAGCACTACTAGTGGCGACGAAGAAGGAGGTATGCATTCACAAGCAAGGTTTGACCTTCCGCCATCGCTTTACCCATGAACTTCTCTGAGAAGAGACTGTTCCAAACTAAGCTCTGCTAATGCAATTTGTGCAAGAAAATAGATTTTTGGAGAGAGTGTTTCTCCTTGGCATAGATAGAAAGAGTTCTGGCTTCAGCCATAACGTCATACAAACTAGCTTGTTGACACATGTTGGGAGGTTTGGGCCCATGAGGATTTTACGTATGCAATACTAAATATAAAAATATGAATGTAATATAAAAAAGCCAGACAACTCATACAATACCAACATTTGCATCCATACGGAGAAGCTTTAAGAAAATCAGCAAAAGGAATGCTTCACTAAATTCCTATTTTTATACAGTTACATTGGTCAGAGGTGAAAGGTTAAGATGATCCGACAGTGATAGAAATTGTGCCTTTATACTTTACACAGGTTGACGCATTGAAGGTTGCTGAGAGACTACATAGACAAGACATAAACCTGTCCACTTGGTTCAGTCAGCTGTCAGACCTCCAGCAAAACAAATGTCTGGCTCTTCACCACGAGAAACAAGGGTTGGTTTTGGCAGGTCATTGCATTAAGGGGCCTTTGTGGCTAGAATCAACCATAATGAATTATAATTCCGCCTGGAGTAGAGTGAAATGACTGTGTTTATCTCTGGCTTTATGCATCCAGAACTCTGCCATGCTATTTATAAAGGCTTGATGTGGTTTACTATTACAATTTTCTGCCTTGTTGTGTCTTAGTTTATTGAAAAGGCTTCGTGTGTGGCAGGCTGGTCCTGACTGAGCTCCACTACTGTCGAGAACTATTCATTTAGGTGGAAGTAAGGGTGCAATTTGACTTTTAAAGCTTTTGCTATTGGAGTCTAAGATCCAGTCCTGGACATCCAGACACAGCGTCCATACTACTGGATGCATATAGGTGATTCAAAACAACAGATATAACAACTACAATGCCTTCCCTTTAACCATAAACTCCACTAATCTATGCAGACTGGGTTCCAAAGTCTTTTCACAGCACTTCTATTGATGCCCTAATGGCAAATAATTCAACACCACAAAGGCAAGAGAGAGCTCCATTGAGCGAGAGCTTCAACGGGCTGACTGTTCTCATCAATCTCCTCTCCCTTCTTTCACTCTACTCCCAAGTGAACAATACCACATAGGCACCTCTGATCCTATGGATCTTAGCAACCATACTCCATGAATATTCAACCAGAAAGTCTCAACTCTTCCTCAGTTACAGCTTATCACACTGTTTGAACGGAAGGTGTCAGGTGAGTTGTTCTGTTCGATTTCTGACTCAGAAACTATGTGACTACGGGAAAATTTCTAATAAAGAAAAAAAAGTAGCACAATATCTTTTTTTTAATTTCAGTTAAAAAAACAGAAGGGCACAAATGCGGGATACGGAGGGCAGGTTTCCAAACAACAATACAGCCAGGTAATATAAAAAATTAGAGAACAGGCAGGGTCGGAATCCAAAGAAACATAGGAAAACATAGGGAACTGAAAGGGTAACAAGACACAAGTGAAACTAAAAAGGGTGGAGAAACCATTCTAACAAGAGGGAAAACACAAGGGAGGGGCGTAAAACAGATCTGGACATATGCAGAAAGTAATTAAACAAGAAAGCTCTCAAATCTTTGGCAGAAAAATTGTGCAGCCTTATTCAGCAGCAGGTTAACTTAGAGAAACAGATGGACTCTTCATTTGTTCAACATTTCTGTATAGATAAATTTAGAGTTCTAGAGCTTCTGTTGCCTTTGAGCATGAGAATATGAGTCCTCCATTTGCATTTCATTTTGAGGCTGATATAGAGGAAACAATACCACCGCACACATCTGCATAGTCTTCAGAATACAGAGTTCAGCATACAGTCATCATCAGAGTGTAAGTCTTCCAGTCTTCTTAAACAAAATCTTGACAACAACGTGATGAGTATTTTTCTAGAAGCAGTCTCAGAACTCTTCCCGTCTGTGATTTCTACCTTGATTGAGTTTTCTGTTTTTTAGTATTTTGTAAAGCTCGGCTTTCTCATGTAGAAAATCCCCTTCCAGTGTTCCATCGTCATCCCAGCTGAAGTCACTTTAAAAATGTAGTCATTGGCATGAAACTTAAGGTGTGTGGGTGTTGTTGCACAACATGTCTGTGGTTGCTTTGGATTGCAAGAGCAATCTAAGAGTCAGCTGGACCCTCCCCCTTTACCAAAGTGATACTTTTAATTCTCTTTAGCTCCAGAAGGCAAAGGGAACCTAAATCAGTCACTGTAGTCTATAGAGCTCTGTGGGCCAGAGTGATTTGACAATAGGAAGCACACCGAGAGGAACAAAAAGAAATGAGGGGGAGGAAAGACTACCATCTGGAGGAAGAAGCAAACACTCAACTGTTTGTTCATGAAGTGACAGACATGTTTTCCAAGGCTCACCAGAGAGTAATGGCTTCATTCATCTTCCCACCTTCTATTTGTGCTCCAAAGAAAAGACATAGAAGGGAGAGCCAGAATCATTAAAGATGAACTTTGGACATCCAGAACATCTTCAGTTTCATTATCCCCTTGATTCCTGTCTCACTTTATGCAGTTCAGGGATTTCTTGCGAGAATACCCAAGCACATGTGTCCTAAGATTGCAAGTTTAAAACTTACTTTTCATTTTAACAGCATGCCTGCAGACTTCTTCTCTATATGACACTAACCCCTGGCCCTCCGAAGGCAGGTCCCAGGGGAGGCATAATCTCTGAGCCTTTTCATGCTCCCTGCATGGTGCCTGAGAGTGCAGGGAAGAGGAGGGTCTAGCAGACTCCATTTATCTGACCCGGCACAAGAGCCACAGTATTGTGTAGAGCAGGTGCTGCCACAGCATGCCTACCCTTCAAATAATGTGAAAGGGACACAGTAGGGCACGTCTGGGGCTGTGGCATTCTGCTGCTTCTGCCTTACTGTTGCTCTTGAACAGCCTTCAAAACCCTGCACTGCCAAGTGGACTCATTTTCACGTTGAGCTGCTCTCCCTCTGTCTGGTTTGGAGTTATGCTGATCAGCAGAAATGCATCCCACACAAAGTATTTTGGAAACTAATGCCACCCACCCTCCTTGGACTGATCTCTCTGTATATTTCCTCTACTTTTAATACCCTTATTTTTTAGACTTTGGGGTTTCTCTTGCTTGCTAAGGAAAGCTTAACCACCTTATGTAAGTGTGTCAGACACTGGTTTTTGAATTAAGTCTTCATCTCGTTCTAAGCAATGATCACATCGTTGCTTTATTTGTACCTCAGAAACCACCTCATTGTGCGACTGTGACCTGAGAGCACTCGATTAATAACTGTCAGCTATGTCAACAAGACCCCTTACCCGCCTCCGTCATGCTGCAGGGCACCGGCAAGCAGTGAACATCAAGTTCAGGCTCAGGTTTACAGCGTGCCCTCATTTGTAACCTCAGCAGAGAATAGAGACTGTCATTGACCAATGACACCTGGAAGAGGAAACTGCTCTTGTGGGAGTGGAGGAGGGTCAACACTGATGGGGGAGATGTGTTGATGGAAAGTTCACTTCAGCACTGCGCTGTGATAAACACTGGGAGGACTCTGTGTGTCTTGGCTCTAACAATAAACAGCTGGACTGCCTTCCACGGAACTAAAGAAAGCCTCTAAACTCTTGCTAGTAGAATACAGGATGCTATTAATTAGAAGTGGCCCGATGTTGGACAATAGATCTTGTGTAACATTTTACTCCTAAGTGTGGCTTTAGGAATGCACAGATAATTAGGTTGCATTAGGCTAAGGAATGTATAAGTCTGAGAAGGTTCTCAGACATCCAGGTGATGGTACAAAAAACAAGCTGAAACAAAGCTAAGTGGATTTTTAATGTTTCTTGAAGACGTTTTACCACTTATCCATGTAGCTTCTTCGGTTCTTACAAAATCCCAACGCATTTCCACTGCCAGTAACATAAATGTCAAACCACTGTTAATCTAGAAATGATATGACACATGATTGTCACAGATATTATTCAGTTTCCCTTATTCTTTTATTTATTAATTTATGTTTATTTAGTTCAGACTGTATTTTCACTTTGAGCTCGTTCCAAGTTTCAGATAAATTTTTGCCAGAGATGAGTCAAAGTTGCCTTTGATACGAGAATCTGATAACAAAGAGTAAAAGGAGATGTGTAATTGATTAACCTATACTATCTGATCCACATGTACACCATGTCCACAAAAGCTATGAGGTCTGTTTCGAGTTTCCTGCAGATGTATGCAGCTCAACGGTACCTTGATTCGATTTATACCATGCACCATTTGTTGGCGTGTCCCTTTTCTCACAGAGGGGCGAAATGTATTCTATTCTAAAAGTTGCAGCCTCTAGCAGCCCCTAGCAGCAGCAATAATCAGTTTTTCAGGCACTTGAGGGCAGACTACAACATTTGCTGACAGACACATGGTCTTGACATATTCAACATACTTTGCATGCATACATACATTGGTCAGCCAGAACATTAAAACTATTGACAGGACACACAAAAACACTTTAGGAACAACTAAAAAAAAGAACAGCACAAGGTGTTGACCTGGCCTCCAAATTCACTAGATCCCAAACTGATCAAGTATCTGTGGGATGATCCACAGAGGCCCCTCCCCTCTACCCATGGAACCCAAAGGCCATCACTAACAACATCCTGTTTCCAGACAACACAGGAAGGCCCATGTCCATTTTCTGATGAGTCACCACAAGGGAGACCTACACTATATTAGGAAGATGGTCATAATGTTATGTCTGCATGGTATACAGTTGTCTATTTTCACATCGCAATTATTAGGAGTTGTGTTTTTGGATTCTCCTGTTAGGTCTTGTCTTGGTCCCTTCAGACACTAAATGCACTGTACCGTGTGGGACCTCCTTGTTTCAAATGGTGTCTTTTGGCTGTTTGGTGCTGAGAAGTTAGTAGCATATTAAGCCTTTCAATGAAAGCTGACTCTCTCCATGTTTGACATATCAGTTGATGTTCATGTTCATGAGCATAACATGCACGTGTGTTCCAATAGAAAGTTTCATGAGTTCACTTCTAACAATCCCTGATCCCTGATGGGACAGGCTTCAGCAGACCGCCACGACCCTTAACAGGAATAACCGCGTATAGAAAATGAATGAATTAACTTCTAACAATGTATACTTGGTTTGAAAACAGCATCATTCTCTTCAGCAATTTAATTCTATACACTAGTTTAACAAGCCATTTGCTGGCTTTATCTTTTTGGAGTGTGGTGCTGGGAAGGTACAGCACATAGGCTTTATCAAAGCTTTGTTCACTGAAAATAACAAACTGATTTGAGCAGTGAGAGGGAATCAGAACAGTGAGGCTGCTGGCTGGAGCAAGTGATTCTGCGAGGGATTATTTGTGGGCTTTATCACTCTGAGTGACTCCTCTCACATAACACATTGATATATTGTTAATACGATCTATCTATTTTAACCTCTCTCTCTGTCTCTTTCTCTGCCTCTCTGTCTCTTTCTCTCTCTCTGCAGAATAAGTTAATGAATAGATATTTTCATTTTGGCAGGTCAAACACATAATGCTGGAACATTGGCGAGAGCCGTGATCCAATTATGTCTATGTCTGCTGCGTCCCACAGTCTGACTTCTATCCATGACGTTGTCTGGACTACTTTCAGGTGTCTCTACTCATCCAGTTGGAAATCACATAGTCAGCACCGCCACCAGAAATGTCAGGATACCTCATACTGTCAAATCATGTGGTGTTGAACCTTCTTTAACCAGGGCACATCTCATTTGTAGCTGTAAACACATCACTAATAGTTTTCATGTGACAGTCAGAAGATGCCCCTTAAAGACACAAAATGCTGAATTCACAGGACACGGGCTGCAGCCTCCCTCCAGCCACTGTCAATTAAAGTGCAATTAGTCACACCGAAGCCTGCATTTGAACAAGCTTTGCACCAGCTCATACCAGAGTCTGAGCGTCTCCACAGCAACAGGCAAAGTTTTGTGTGTGTTCTCGAACACGTAAGTCCGACCGGAGCTGCAAAGCAACCTCCTTCGTTTCTCCCCCTCTGTAACTTAAACAGAACTTTCTGATTAATAGCCTGAAATCAAGCTGCAATTATTGACCTTCAGCAAAGTCAGTCATTTTTCTTCTGTGTTGCACAAAGAAAGCTTAAGTATTGCACAGATGCAGAGTCTTACAGCATATACTGCTTCGTGCCAACAGGATATAAGCATGAGTGCTCTGTGACTTTTTTTCTTTTTTCAGAGTCAGGCTGCTGAAAATCTTTCGAGATTTTCTCTCTCCTTTTTTCTTTTTTTTCCTTCTGCAAGACACCATCATCTGGAAACACTTATTCTGTGATTTATGAAGGCCCCCTATCGGATTTCCCCCAACACAAAAGAGCAGACAGCAGAAGAAACTTAGAAATTTCAAACCATTACAGAAGGATTGATCCACCCAAACTGCAGCCTTAGGCATTATCAGCAGAGAATGTTTGAACGTGACCATTACATTAGAAAATACATGAAATATAGAATAAGAGAATGATGAATGTTTTCATTTGAAAAATAAAAGACATGTAGCTGAGATCAGAGAATTGTGCGTTGCATTTAAAAAACTTCCCTCACTGTGCTTTTACCTCACATCTTGCAAGTGAACTCCTGCACACTAGCGCCATTCTACCACTGACCCACTTTACTGTAAAAATGCCTTAAAGATACAATGTCTGGCTTCAATTACCCCACCCAGATTTGGCATACAACATCACAGGCCTCTATAAAATTATCATGGCGGTTGTAGATGTGGCGTAATGCACACTCCCTTGTGTTACATGAGATGTTCTCTTTGATGCTGGCAATTGCTTTGGATTGAACTTTTCTCATCTGCACAAAGTTGAAGCGCTGTTTTAGCCTCTTTGGTCACTGTCAGTTTTTTGTGCAGAAACACTCGCAACAACACACTGAACTTGCAACGCTCTCTTTCAGGTCAGAAGTGTCAAAACTACAGCTCAAAAGCAGCGCCGGAGCAGAGCAACAGATGAGTGTTAGCAGCAGGCCGGGCCAGAGATGCTGCTTGGACACTCAGCATGACCGCTGTTCACCAACAGGGCGCGCGGTGACAACCCCAGACAAGAGTAAGACATGTTTACTCAAAAAAAAGTAGAAAGTGATGCTGATATTAGTTCCAGTTTATGCCTCTTTTCTCTGAAAAGGAAATGGTGGTCCAGCAGGTCATTTGACAACACTTATCCTGACGTTGAAGGTATTTCCAGAACCCACAAAGACTCTTTTAACCATCCATCCACTATCTATTACCAGATCCAGGGTACACCCCGTACAGCTCATCAGTCTATCACAAGACCAACACAGAAAGACAAACAACCTTTTAATCTCCCATTCATACCTATGGGCCATAGGTCCATAGGTATGGATAGAGAAAACCCACACAGGCACAGGGAGAACTTGCAAACTCCACACAGAAAGTGCTCAGTGCTTAGCCAGGCGGTGGTGGGTACAAACTGTGAGTTGAAAGCTTTTAACCATTTCAGATAGTGTGTTGCAGTGCCACCAGAGATTCATTCATTCATCTTTTATACCAGCTTATTCTTGTTAAGGGTCGCAGGCGTCTGCTGGAGCCTATCCCAGCTGTCATCGGGCCAGAGGCAGGGGTACACCCTGGATAGGTCACCAGTCTAGAGACAGACAACCATTCACACTCACACCTACAGCCAATTTAGAATCACCAATGAACCTAACCAGCATGTCTTTGGATGGTGGGAGGAAGCTGGAGAACCTGGAGAGAACCCACGCAGACACAGGGAGAACATGCAAACTCCACACAGAAAGGAACCAGTCAGCCCATGGATTTTGAACCCGCCACTGTGCCGCCGCCACCAGAGATCTGCTTTAAATGACATTATTTTCATTCCATTTATTTTATTGTTATTTTCTGCAGTGTAATATAGTCGATTATCTGATCCAATCATCTGATTTATGTTTTTTTCCTTCAAACACGCGTGGCCAAACACCCATGCATTTCCACCATGAACACAGTGTAGTACTCCTTGATTTTTTGATATATTGCCCAAAACAACTGAGAGACTTTTTATTCCCCAGAAATGTTCTTTTTATGGACAGAATACAGTTGTTTGTCAGTGTAAGTGCTGTCAAGTGTCCTTGGGTTGACACATCTTGTATTTATTGTTCTGAAACCCAAACGCTCAGCTCTGCAACTCCAATTCACAAGGTGCACAAACTGGGGTTATGAGGGGTCTGGGGTCTAAACCTTCCCTGCACGGTGGTGACGACAGTTAGAACGGTCAAAAGAACAGTTGTACATTGACAACCGACCCTGACAATATCAGTGATGATTCTAAAAATGCAGATGGTGTGTTGTGTCTAGTGGAGGAGCAGCTGTTTCGGTCAGTGGAGGGCCAGGCCGCCTCAGACGAAGAAGAGGACAAGTGGACGGGGGATCAACAGAAGCAGGTGGATGAGGTGAAGAGGATCTTGACCAGGCTGTCATGCTGTGGAGAAAGGTACAGCACATCTATACTGTCATCTCCAACTCTTAAAGGGTTATACAGTAGTGTATATGGAAGTTTTTTGAGAAAAAAAAAATTGATAAAATCAACATTGATGGAGGTAAACTAGAGTAAGTAAAAAAAATCAATTAAAAAGCTAATGAGCTAAAAAGAAAGACACAAATTAATTTCATCAGTAATGTGGAAGCCGATAGAGAAAACTACTAAATAGTAGGCATGCATTTACAGAAATAAATAGAGTTATGAGGCTTTTCAGCTTCTCTAGAATCTATCACGGGGCTGGTATATAGACAGACAAGTAGAGTTTCAGATTCACTGATAGAGAGAAGTATCAAACTCTGAAGTATTAGCAACAAAAATGAAGAAATGACATCAATCTCTGATCCAAAACACGCTGAAAGTGATTACGTCAGCACTAAGCAATAGACAAGCAGCCATGTTAGTTTGTAGTAGTGTGCCAAAAGGTTCCCATGTAATTACAGAATGTGAATAACAGGCAGCAAAGCGCAGCCTGTGTATTCATTGCTTCTCAGAAAAGACTAGCCCTGAAATGCAGCACCGAGACACATCGTTCCCCAAACATTCGTCAAAATTTACAGCTAGCACCCAGCCTGACAGACTAATGTCTAATGTCATAATGTCTTCTTGACCAGGTGTGATGACAGGGCATTCAAGAAGCTGATGTCTCATTTCGGGAGCTCGAGAAGCGAAGAGAGCTGCAGCGCTGTGCTGGAGCTCCTGGAGAGAGTGACCAGGTTGCACAAGCAGCTGGAGCTGAAGGAGAGCCAAGCAGAGATAGACATGGACCAGGTACAAACCACCAGTGACCTCCACCACACCAGGGTGGGCTTCTGCAGTGTCCTCTGTTGTGTTCTGCTGGATGCCTGTATATGACAAAGTTCTCTCTGTACAATGTTCCGCCTTGCTTTACATCCTAAGCCATTTCGCGGGCCGTGCACAGTGTTAGACTAGATTAGAGAGGACTGGTGAAGGTTGTTATGAAAGTGGAGGGCTTCAAAGGCAAAACCACAGCAAATAGTATGATTCTGCAGCTTCTACCTAACCAAACCACTTGCAGCGGCTCCAGAGCCTCCCTCCGCGAGTGTGGGTGTGTTTGCAGCTGTTTCTCACTGGAGCTTACCACAGGAACACTCCCCTTTGTTGCCGCATGACACTTAGAAATATCATGAATTAAAGCTCTCCCGTTACAGTTGAGTAGTATTTTCACAGGAAGACAGGCAGAAGGGGACCCATGACATAATGTGTTCCCAGAACATCTCAGCCCTCGGAGAGGAAAAGTTCAAACCAAACAAAGTCCTGACTGTGAGACTTTGTTTATGTGCAGGATGTGTGGGGCGAGACCTTTGTCCTTTAATACGCTATGACGTAAAGGTGCACTGCAGGGATTTCCAGCATGTCTGGCAGGCAACACTCACCATAACCCTTAACATGCATTTACACCAGCTATATTTATTTTGCATTAAGATGTATAGCCCATAGCCCACATAGCGAAATATTTACATTTCCAAAAGTGCCATACCCAGCTGCTTTTATAAGCTGCAAGAATTTTTCTTGACATGTTGCTTAGTGTGTGGGTGGCACAGAGGTGGCAATTTCACCAGTGGGTTCAAAATTACTGGCCACAGCTGGGGCCTTTCTGTGTGGAGTATGCATGTTCTCCCTGTGGCTGCTGCTCAGTTTTGAATTGGTGATTCTAATTTGGCCGTAGGTGTATATGTTGCAAGTGTGAATGGTTGTTTTTCTGCACGGGCCACCTGTACAGGGTGTAGGGATGTGCAATAGTTTATCTTAAATATCGTCAAAAACATTCCCCACAGTAAGAATATGTCAGACATAAAAACGATACATTTCCATTGATGACGTGCGCGA
Organism: Planiliza haematocheilus; assembly: GCA_005024645.1. Classification (NCBI taxonomy): domain Eukaryota; kingdom Metazoa; phylum Chordata; class Actinopteri; order Mugiliformes; family Mugilidae; genus Planiliza; species Planiliza haematocheilus. The sequence goes on from SRSE01000430.1 coordinate 2,107,913, forward strand.
CACACTCACAGCCCAACACGTGTGGAATATTGACAAATTGACAATGGTGGAAGGCGGAGCAGATACGCCAGGGAGCTCGTTCCTAGACGAGGCTCTACCTACATTATTTTCAACTGGTTTGGTTTTAAAAGTCTGATGCGGAGCAGCAATTTACAACATGCAAAGTTTGCAAACAAATAGTGCATACAAAGGACAGTAACGCCACTAAAACACAGCTCAAACCAGAATATGAAGAAAATGCAATAAGCAGCGTCCGGTAAAAAAACAAACAAACAAAAAAAAAACTCAGACAAAACTTGCCAACGCACTACAGTCAAAAGGATTAGGCTGAATTGGTGTTTATTATCGTCATTTTAATCGTTACTGTGATAAAGAGCAGAAATTATCGGGCTAAATTTTTTAGTCCATATCGTCCATCTCTAACAGGGTGTAACCTGTCCAGTTTTGACAGATACATCTCATGGTTTCCCGGGTAAAATTGATATGTAGTTAAGTACTTTAACCACCCATATTGGTCACTCTAGTATAGCTTAACATACAAAAGCAATGCAGTTAAATCACAGAAGTCATACAGCAACAAACCACAGCTGCCAACTTCCACGACTACTCACTTCTAGCTTCTGTGAAGCCACTTGATGACGACATGTAGTCCAGCAATAACTCTGAGCTACTTTGTAGAACGACAGCTCGAACAGCTTTACCAAACACTGACTAATGACAATACAATGGGCTTCTTCCTCTTTGCACAAGCAGAGAGTACATTCGGTGTGCTCACTCGCACGCACACAAACAACCATAGCAGGATTTGTGAGATCCTACATTTGCAGAACTAGCTACGCTGTCTGCAGCAGTCTGCGTGGCTCACGACAGAAAGATGCTTCTGTCTTGGATTAGACTAGTAAATGCACATTGGTTTCATGTTAAATCAGCATATAAAAAGTAAAAAACTCCCCAAGTAATCCCAAATCAGCTGGGGGACAAGTTAATTCATTGGTATGAAGCCCCACACCGTAGATTATTCTAACCCTTTCCATTTACACTGTCCCACTGAAACACATGCTCATTTATGAAAGCGCTAGGCATTGAAAATACACGTTCAGCTTGTACTTTGTGGATATGTTAACAGCAGCAAATGTAACTGTTTAGCAGCTGTGTATTATTTCTTCATCAGTTTTGACTGTTTAGTGTATCCTTTACGCAGAAGATGATAAAATTAAGTCTTCTAACGTGTTTTTTATGCACACTAAAATGCTTAATTTGTAAGCGTGCATCTGATGGACATTTGTCCTGTACTCTAATGCACAATGCAAACAGAGAAACTGCTCAAAGACAATAGAAGTGATTAATCTTGGCTGATGGTCCAGATTTCAGCATTTGATGGTACTCATGTCGACTCTACATTTGTGTTGGTGTGACCACTGAGACTTGCTGATTACGGAATGCCAAAAGAAGGGATTTTTTTTTGCGAGTTTGTTCCTCAGTTTATGTCCACTTTACAGGCCCCGCTGCCGATGTTTTTAGTCATATCCTGTCCTTTGGTGTTGGCGGTTCACAGTGATGTTTGTCAGTGATATGTATCTGGATCACTGTCAACACGGCTTGTGGTTTTATACGGCCACACACGAGAAGATTTTACTGCAATGTGTGCAGCATGCGTATGAAATCTTTCTGTCAGGCAGCGAGGTGGCGACACTTGAATGAGGACATCAGCTGTGCGCGCACACACAGAATAAGGTGTTAGAAGTCTATAAATTCCAATCTGAAAGCTCTTGCGTAGTCAGACATCAGATAAGAATCATATCTCAGTCGATGTAGACGCATGTGGCCTTGATCTCAAAACACAAAGAAAAATAAATCACAAAAGAGCACACATTGCCATAAAGGCTGAAGTGATTGAAGAAATGTATCTGCTGCAGTAAACAACAAAGGAAACAGATTTCATAAAAGACTGTAACATGATTGACTGCTGCCTGCAATGTGTGCACTGATATGTATCTGTGGCTATTTTTTTAAGTCCAGTAAATCCTGTGTACCTGCATGCACACACCACTACTGGCATGGTCTTAGCCTTCACATTGTGAAATATTGTTCTAACTAACTAGCACAAAAAATGTACATGGAAACTAGTAAAAATATCTCCATTGGGGAGGCACCACCGGTCTTTAAACTGTTGGAGTAACTCACTCTAGTGTCAAGACGGGTTTTCTTACTCTTCTGTATGAGACTGTTGGGACCTTAGGTGGCTATTTAGTCAGTGACAGCTGCACACACAGTGCTAGAAGGAGAGATACCAGACGTTCTGTCCATACAGCAGTCAGACTCTTTAACGTCAACATTTCTAAGTACTGCTGCAGAGTTTCCTCCACACTGAAACCACATAAATCCTCTGGACAGCATATGCATCTCAGGAATTTACTTATTTATCACTCATTCTATGCAGTAATAGTTGTTTTTCTCTTTAGTGCAATACACATAGCCATTTTCTTCCATATCTTCTACTTTTGTTATCAATTAAGTTTGTATTACCCACTGCTGATTTGGGATCAAGTCTTTTCTCTTTTCGTATCTTATCTAATTACTTTACATAAATACATCATATCCTCGCTCTGCCACCAATAAGGTCACTTCCCTTTGTTTGTAACTGGTTTGTGTGCCACGGTTTCCAGATGAAGGACTCCCTAATGCAGGAGCTGCAGCAGAAGGCCGAGGAGACTGAGCTGCTCCAGTTAGAGCTGCAGATGCTGGAGACGGAGAGGGTTCGTCTGTCGCTGGTGGAGGAGAAGCTTGTGGACATCCTGCAGCTTCTCCAGCAGCTCAGAGACCTGGTCAGTCATAGTTCCGGCTCATATACTGATGCTGAGGTTAATTCTGATGGGATTGATGAACTGAAATGCTGGATGACCAGGGCTTTGTGCAGATATTCCACATGATTTTTACCATATGAAAGACCAAATTATGATTTTTATCACAGTGAAAAATGTTGTAAACGGCATTTGGTTCGTCTTGTGGTTAAGGTTACTAGAAATCAACCACTCTCCAATTATATCAAAACATCCGTAAGGTTGAAAATTGCATTGTTAGAGGACAAACCACCATACGGATTTATCTTAGCGATACTTTCAGATTACACGTCCTTAAAAGTTTTGACCTGTTGAATCAGCAAATACCCATCAGATAAGTCATATGAACGGGGATGTTTTGCCCATTCTTTTGTGGTCTAATCCTAAAACTGTGAGAGCAAGCAAATTAACATTACCTGTCACACATGTGTGAAAGCTTTTGTGGTTACCAAAGTAATTTTTTAATCACAGTACATGTTAATTGCCGGATTACAATCTGAGCAAAGCTGTCTCTCATTTCAGAACGTCTCTCGGAGGTCTCTCGGGAAAATCTTGCTCAGCACTTTGGAGTCTTGCAGCGACCCACAGCATGGTTAGTAGAGCTCGCATGCCCTATAAAATCAGTGCAAGTCCTGTGAAATGCAGCAGTGAAACTTTACAGTTACTCAGGGCAAGCAATCAAATCAAGCTCTGATCAGGTTTCTTGTCTACCACCGGTTCAAATCTGCTCTGTTTTTATACAGGAAAAGCCCACATTCTGGAGGTGCTCAACGCTCTCTATCATGAACTGGCTGCTTGTGAGATTCTGTCTGCCAGTGGACCTTTAGAGAGGACACAGAGTCAGCAGTCTCTCAATGCCCTAATCATCTCCTGTTAAACCAGACTGCCTCCTGCTGGGCCCAGTGTTGAAGTACTGTTCCAGAGGAAAACCTAACAGTTGTCAAAAATCAAGCTAAATGATGTGTATAGTGTATCATATTGCATATATCCTCCGCCTAACCCTATGATCTGTTAAAGGATATTAGTCTAGAGTTATTTAGAGCATTATTAAATATAAATGAAGTTTTTACTCGTATATATTTTGTTGCACATACATTCATGACCCTAGAGGGATTGTTTTTTTTTTCTAATTTTTTTTTTTTCACAAAAGCTAATGTGAAAATGTTGAAATAAGCTCAATTGTAAAGGGGTGTAAAGTGCTCTGTGAAATGTATAGACCTCTGCTGGTCAACATGTGAACAATATTCCTGGATTATTGGAATTGAAAGAAACCCACATCTCAGTCCACAAACCAGCATTTCAAGACCAGCTGAAAAGGCTATGTTAGACCAACTGTACTGGAGGCCATATTTGGTGTGTACCTATTTTTCAACCCTTGTGTTGGTTCTCAGTTCTTAATGTTGGAAATGTTGGAAAATATCATACGACCATCAACAGATTTATATATATCTGGCTGAGGTGTTAATTTGTCGCTGCCTAATGCATCACATGAACTGAACCGATAATAAAGCCACTGCTAATCTGTAAATATTGAAAGTAAATGTGTTTCTGATTCGTTATTTACTTTTTGAGGATTTCGAACATGCCACATGGTTCCCATCAGCGAACAGGTGGAGTATACTGTATTTTATTGTGCAAAATGACTAAGATAATGTAGCAATAGTCAGTTCATATGAAAAATGTAATGACACATAGTTTCACATAGTTTCTAACCTCAGTACTCATGTCTATTATTTCCTTGGTGGACCTAATGCTGCATTTGACGGCAAAATAATCACATTTAGTGTGACCAAGATGGGAAAGTGTCACTGGGATTAAATCAGCCAGACTAGGCTGCAGTAAAGCATATTTATAATATTCCACATTGTTCATGTGAGCAATGATTCTAACAAATACACAAAGTAAGTAGTGGAGTCCCACAGGGTTTTGTGCTAGGGACAATACTTTTCAAATTATACTTATTTCCCTTCAGGTATATTAGTAGGAAACACTACATAAATGCCTATCACCATGCTGATAACACACAGCTATTAAACATAAAGATGCTTATTGGTAGATTAGTATGCTTTAATAAGAAGTATGCATCTTTTTTTAAAGTCCATGTCTGTATTTCTGCCGCCAGCATGATCATGCAGAGGTTCAGAGGGAACATAATGTTTAGGTTTTATTTTCTCCACTACCAAGTCTCCACAGTGCTACCTTGTGGCTACATAATGTAACTGTGCTTTACAGGTAAGTAAGGGGACTGTGATCAGGTTCATTGATTCAACGGTGCAAAAAAAGTATATATAAATTTCACCTTTACTCAATAAATTCACCTGTACACTTCTAACAGCTATTCAGAGATGATTGGTCTGCAGGCCTAGAGTTCATTAATATAACTGTTGGGAGATGCTAGCAGACTAAAGAAAGATCTCTTGTTTTTGAGCATGGAGCATTTATGCACCATATAATAATAATAATAATAATAATAATAATAATAATAATAATAATAATAATAATAATAATACATTTTATTTAAAAGTGCTTTTCAAAATACTCAAAGACACGTTACATAAAAAGAACATCAAATTAGCAAAACAATGTGAAATGTAACATCAAAAACACAATAAACTGAGCCAAACATTAAAAGCAATTTTAAAAAGGTGTGTTTTTGTCAGAGATTTGAAGGTGGGAAGGTCGGTACAGTCACGGATGTGTTTAGGGAGAGAGTTCCAGAGGGAGGGGGCAGCTGCATATGTACCAATACTCTTTCCGTTATTAGTTTCTACCTACAAAATCCTGAATTTTGTCATTTTACTAAGACTATATCATGAAATGCCGTTGTTGAAACACCATTGCTCTTCCTCTCACATTGTCTCTTGTCTAAAAATGTTGTTCTTCAAGTGCTGCTGGAGTCTAGACATTTCCATGTCTTCTGTGTACAACAACATGGTTTCTCTCATCTCTCAAGCCTTGTCTGCCTGGTCTCTCGTGTTGTCAGTTATTTGATGAGCACATTGTGCTGGCCCATGGGTGCACAGTGCTCGTTTTAAAGACAGTGGCCCAAAAGGCCTCTGTGTGCTGGTGCTAGACGCTACTGATAATTTCTTGTGGTGTGGAAGTTGTGTGCATTAAGAAAGGCACAAGCTTTAGAAGTAACAACTGGTTTAAAAGGAGGCTGAGGTGTATTCATGAAATTTAAGGAAGCTCAAATTAAGAACTTTTTGGTTGTCGGACGTACACAGTCTGTGAAGTTTGCAACAAAAACAAGGTTGTGTGGAGGGGGCTACCTCAAACGAGTTTTCAGGTTCTCGCGAGGGGATCTTAACAGAAGTTGCCCAGCAACGTGATTAACGTTCGTGTTGTGTGATTCATCCAGCCTTTGAAAAGAGGGACACTCGAATTAGAAGAAAAAAAATGTAGTAATAGTAACTGAGGTGTGAGGTTGGTGTTTCAGAAAATTAAAATAAAGCAAGGTAAAATAAAGCTGGCAAACCTTCCGCCACACAAGTTCTCAGGTTCTCGCGTTATCTCCGTTGCCTAGCGACATGACTCTAACCCGTAGACAGTAACCATACGAGCATATAAACATTTCTGCGGTCTTGTGCGCTCTATTCTGTGTGTCTTTGTAGATCTAGTTCTGTTAGAAAAAAAAAATTGACAATTTACAAATGGCTTCTGTAGTTGCTCAGCCGCACTTCATTTTCGGTCTACGGACAGGTGTGAGTAACAATTTGTGTTTCTTCGATGAGCAAACGGTCGTCTTCCCCAGCGGAAACAGCTGTGTGTGTTACAACACCGTCCAAAGATGTCAGCGTTTCATTTCAGGTTTGTTCTTCTCTGCAGTCAGGCTGTGGGTTTGACACTTAAACTTCATGCTTAACTTACTGTATTTATTTTAAGGAATTTGTACCTAATGTTGTTTTCATCACTGATAGTTACTTGTGTTGTCTTTGAAGGCTCAGAAAACAGTCGGGGCATGAGTTCTCTGGCAATCAGTGCCAACCGGCGTTACTTGGCGGTGTCGGAATTTAGTGAGAAGGCCTCCATCACGGTGTTCGACCTGCAGCATGAGCAGGGCAGAAAGAGAAAAGTTTTGACTGCAGGGGACATGCTTGTTCAAGAGTTCGTATGCATGGCTTTCTCCCCTGATTCCAAGTACCTGATTGGTCAAACCGGGGCCCCAGATTGGATGCTGATCTTCTGGCTCTGGGAAAAACACAAAGTCCTGGCAACAATTAAGACAACTAACTCAAATAATCCTGTTACCCAGGTGGGTCACCTGAGTGTATTAATGCAGCTGCAGTTTTATTATGTGCAAGCATACACACACAACTGAATGTGTCACTGTGATGATGTTCCATCAGGTCAGCTTCAACCCTTACAACAATATGCAGCTCTGTGTGAGTGGAACTGGTGTGTTCAAGCTGTTCCGCTACTCAGAGGGAGCCCTAAAACAGAGCAGCTATGCAAAAGTGGAGTCCATCAACTTCTTGTGCCACACCTGGATGTCAGAGGAGAGGGTGATCGCTGGGACGGACACAGGCAGGTTGCTGGTCTTTGAGTCTGGAGACCTGCGAAAAGAGATCAGCGTGACTTCTAAGGCTGTGCAGGGGAAGTCTCACAGGTGAGCGGTTAGACCACTATATCCACAGATTATTTTAGCATAAACATATAGATTACATATAAATGCATACCAAAGGCAAGATAAGACCTTAACCAGGGATCTGGGATCAGGTTGAATGCAACCCACTGTCAATTTTCTAAAGTTGCTTTGCACATAATTAAAAGGGTAGCAATAAGAATAAGAAAAACCTTTACTTGTGCTGCAATAGGGAAATTGCACTTTGTAACAGCATACAGAAAGGGCAGGGACACATCGAGAGTGAAGCAGTCTGTCACTGTCAGGTCACCGTGCAGGGGATGGGGCTCATTGTCCAGCATGGATGACACTTTAGCCAGGACTCTCCGTCATTGAGTCCAGAGGACAGCCCAGGACAGAACTGGACTTCCTGATGATCTTATCCAGCTTCTTCTTCTCCCTCTCTGTGATGTCACTATTCTATTAGACCACTCCGTACAGGAAGGCTGATGCTAGAGTCATAGAAGGTCTTCAGGAGTGCCCTGTTCACTCCAAAAGACCTCAGGCTCCTCAGAAGGTAGAGCCTGCTCTGTCCCTTCCTGCAGAGTGTATCAGTGTGGTGAGTCCAGCTTGGCGTTGAGGTGAACACCCAGGTACTTCTAAGAGTCCACTTGCTCAATGTCCATTCCCTGGATGTTCATTGGTGAGGGGAGGGCACAACGGTGTCTGCGAAAATCCACCACCATCTCCTTGGTTATCCCTACTGTGATCAGGAGGTGGTTTCACTGACACCAGTCCACAAAGTTCTCCGTCAGTCCTCTGTAGGAAGAGTGCCGTCATCATCTCTGATGAGGCCGAAAATCACAGAGAACTTCAGCAGTATACAGCTGTCCGTGTTATGTCTGAAGTCTGCTGTGTAGAGGGTGAAAAGAAAGGGGGCCAAGACAGTCACCTGGGGTGCACCTGTGCTGCTGGTGAGCAGGTCAGACACACAGTTCCTGTTTCTCACAAACTGTGGTTGGTTTGTGAGGTAGCATTATTATGCTCCATTTCTGTTGCATCAAGTTTGTTAGAGAATTTTTAGAATAGGACTGAGGAAATAAAGTATGCCTGAAACAATGAGCTAAGTAAGTTTTTCTGTTCTCGTGGTGGCTTTTTGAAAAAGTTAAAGAGATTTGTATTTTTTATCCATAAAGGCCATTTCATTTCATTCAACAAAGAGCCAAGGGATAAGTAATTAAGTCTCAGACTGATGTGTTTGCAGGACTGTCATTTCATTTAAACTTACTTACTTACTTCACTGCACAGGCAAATTGATATGAAGAAGATCATAGACACTGATGTGGATGAAGGTCTGACTGTACCCCGCATCACAGCCATGTTTTCCTACTCCAAGGGCTTTGCCTGCTCTATGGGTCCAGGTACTGTTTGTCTGTTTGAAAAGACAGAGGAGGACAGTTACAGAAAGTGCAAGGAGATACAGGTAAATTTTCAAACTTGAAATTAAAGCCGCTGTGGAACTTAAGCTTTGCGTATATATATATGAATGTATTTGTGTCAGATCCCTCCAGATCTGTGCAGCAATGATTTGACCCCAGCAGAATGGCAGGAGATTAACACCATGTGCATCAGTCCAGCAGAGGAGACTCTAGCCATCAGCACAGACCGAGGACAGCTGTACAGCATCAGCCTTTCTTCTGTGGACCTGAACAAGGTGCTGTACAGTCACATCTAGCAGCACTGTGACAACATCTCACTCCTCCCTCCCCATGTGTTTGCTATATTGGATTTCAAAGTGATGTGAACTTTACTGTTCTATCTGTCAGGAGGGACAGCCTCATTTTGAACTCCTGTCCCAGTCCTTCCACTCTAACTCCATTACTGGATTGTCCATCTGCATTCGCAAGCCGCTCATAGCCACCTGCTCTCTGGACCGCTCCGTCCGCATCTGGAACTACGAAACGAAGTACAAATTCACACACAAGCCCACTGATAGATTGTCTGTGTCATGTGATGTATTTACCTTTTTTCATTAATTAGATTTTGGCAAGTTTATCTATGCTTGTTGAGTAACAATAAGACATATCACATTCCTTTATTGCTGTTCTCTGGTAATTGTCACTAGAATGTTGGAACTGTACAAGGAGTTCCAGGAAGAAGCGTACAGTGTAGCTCTGCACCCCACCGGCCTCTTCATTCTGGTGGGCTTTACAGACAAACTCAGGCTGATGAACTTGGTCATTGATGACTTCCGTACTTTCAAGGAATTCACTGTGCGCGGATGCAAAGAGGTAGCGTGCACTTTATGTGTCTCGATTGTGTGAGCAGTAAATCTAATGTCTCTGCTACAGAAAACACTCTTCAGCTCTGAGAATATATTTCTTACTCCCCACGTTTAGTGTGCCTTTAGCCACGGTGGCCACATGTTTGCAGCTGTCAATGGAAATGTGATTCACGTCTATTCTGTGACGTCTTTTGACAATATCCTCAATCTTAAAGGCCACAATGGAAAGGTGAGTCAGTTAGGTCTGTAACCACATTTGATGTTAGAGCCATGTTTTTTCAATACATTCCTTTGTGTTTAGGTACGTGGTATTGAATGGAGTCTGGATGACAGCCGTTTGGTGTCATGTGGGATGGACGGGGCAGTGTACGAGTGGAACACACAGACCGGCAAACGGGAGTCAGAGAGTGTCCTCAAGTCCTGCAGCTATACAGATGTCGCCTTCTCCTCCGACTGTAAGACCATTCTGGCTGTGGGAACAGATCTTACACTAAAGGAGATCCAAGACTGTCAGGTAACTGACATCTATCTAACTATGAAACCCTCATTACTTCTCTATCGCTCTATATAGTGACTAAGATGAATGGTTAAAATTGACTTGTTGTTTTTCTGCTCCATCAAATGTAATACAGTTGCACCAGAGAATTATAAGAACAGGTTTTTAGTGATACTCACTCACTATTATAAGGCCGTTGTTCATTCTCTAGTTTACAGTTAGCTTTTTTACGGGTTTCATCGTTTTTTTTGTCTGCCATGGTGACAATAACAAGACAGTTGTATAAGTATTTCTTAACCTTGTTAACCATCGTTTTTCAAATGTTTTTCACATGATATTATATAAATGTGTTGTACTGTGAATGTAACACAGACTTAGGTGATACATAATATGTTGAGCTTTTTAAAGGACCAAAGTTGCTAGGGGTTTTATTTTGTGTTTGTGTTTTGTTTGTGTTTTGTTTATTTTATTTTTGTGTTTTTGCACATTTAAAAAAAATACAGGATAAATGTATTTATTACATAAAACTCACACTAAATACTTGGAGCACTCACAGGGAGCTAAGAGAAATACAGCGCAAACATTAACATGTCAGTTTCCAGCCAAAAAGTGTTATTGCAACACCACATATTAGGATGTAAATAATGTGCCTACAATAATGTGATGTACATGAAATACATGTCTATCTATGCAGCAGGAAGAACTAATGTTTTAAAGGACAAAACCTTTTTGTGGAACAACGTATTGAGCCAACCTGTGTTATAAATATGTTCTATCCTTTGCACTTAAAATTTAATACGGACTATAGTTGAACATATATGCTACATACTGTATATACATCTCAAAAAATGAATTCCCTGTTATCTCCCAAACTGAGTATGTATTTTATTATTGTCCATTGGTTCTACAGGTCCTCAGGGAGGTTCTTGCTGATGAGGTAGCTCACACTGCTCTTGCAGTGTCACACTCTGGTAGGGTAGTCTTCACAGGGACCTCCAGTGGAAGTGTCAGGGCCATCAAATACCCGTTACCTATCCAAAGGGAGTGGATCATGTACCAGGCTCACTGTGGCCCCGTCACCAAGGTAACTAAATGTTGATGTGTACATTAAACTGAGTAGCAGATGTGAATTCCCTTTGAATGGAATTGAAATACACTAATGGCCTGCCATTAACAAAGAATCCACTCACCACATCATGTGCATCCTCAGATGGTGATCACATATGACGATCAGTTCCTGCTAACAGTGTCTGAAGACGGATGTCTGATGATGTGGAAGATCATCGATAAGGAGGGTCGAGGGCTAAAGAGCAACAGGCAGATTGTCCACACTGAGGAGATCCTTGTCACCAAGTCAGACCTGGAGGAGAAGGTGTGTATGTGTGTGTGCATGTATCTGTATCTGTGTATGTATTGTTCTCAGTTGTGTATCAGCATTTTCCACAGCAAAATCCAGACTGTTCAGAGCGCTTAATGTGGAATGGGCTATTCTAAAAGAACATACTGTTGCAGCCTATTGCTACAACTACACGGGCTTTAACTCCCATTTCTCCCTGTCAGCATTAAATCCAGGTTATTGTTGCTTTAACTAGCTGAGTGTATTAGTGTCAGCGAAAAGATGTAGCGTCCCTCCTTTACGACACACAAAAAAACTCACATGAAACACAGATGAACACAGACCACATTTTTTTTTTATTTTAGCTGAACTGTAATGCTATAACTATAGGGCTGGCTCAGTGATTTGCACTGTCGCCTTGCAGCAAGAGAGTTCTTAGTTGCTACAAGCTGGCTGGGGCCTTTCTGTGAGGAGGAGCATGCTCTCTCTGTGCCTGCGTGGGTTTTCTATGAGCGCTTCAGCTTCCTCCCACATTCCAAAGACTATTCTCATTAGATTAATTGTTGAATATGACACTTTATTTGCTACATACAATATAATGAACAACCATGCATAAACATATGAACTCATCACAACATGATGTAATCTGCTTGTCTTGCACACAAGACAGTACAGTAGAAATATTGGATCACAAATGCTGGGAGACTTTGCTCAGCTGCAGCAAATTGACAACTAGTGCATTAAGGTTAGGAATTAAGACTGTTATCAGGTGTAAATCATAGATAGATAGATACTTTATTAATCCCTCAAAGCATCCAGTAGCAAAAACATACATTGAACATACAATACAAAAACTATGAAAAATAGAAAGTGACTAGAATAAAATGCTTTAGACAGCTATAAACTATGTACAAATATAAAGTGACCAGTAGAATTTATATATATATATATATATATATATATATATATATATATGAGAGCTACCAAAGACAGTCAACCACGTGTATTGGAGTACAGACATGCCAGTAGTAGTGCAAAACGATTTGTCCATTGTTTATTGTGCATCCTGCCATCACTGAGAGCTGTTGTACAGTCTGATGGCCAGGGGGACGAAAGAGTTTTTAAGTCTGTTGGTTGAGCAGGACTGAGACAGCAGCCTGCCACTGAACACACTCCTCTGCCTGATGAAGGTGTTGTGCAGAGGGTGGTGGGTGTTGTCCAGTATGGACAGTAGTTTGTCCAGGGTCCTTCTCTCTGCAACTGTCACCAGAGAGTCCAGCTCTGTGCCCACCACTGAGCCAGCCCTCCTCACCAGTCTGTCCAGTCATACCGTCCCATGTTTCCGTGTTTCAGAATCAGAACATGCTGGAGCTGAAGATGCGTCTGGAGGAGCTGCAGATGGAGAACGAGTACCAGCTCCGCCTAAAGGACATGAACTACAACGAGAAGCTCAAGGAGATTTCTGACAAGTTTATCCAGCAGATAGAGTCCCTGAAAAAGACACAAGAGGTCTGCTGCTGCTTGCCTAACAGCTCTAATTCAGATATATTCAACATCTGTGTGCCCGATTTTTATTGTCACAACTGTCTATTTTATTACTGCTATAGCATGTTATTAAGATGACTGCAAGATCTTCATGCCTCTGTTGATTCAGTTGCTTCTGCCTTTGATGAACCATGTAACTTAAGACCTTTATGGTCTGCTCATAACATAATCTGCAATTATAGACCATGAAGACAGAGATGGAAAAGCAGGAACGTGAAAGCAGGGACAGTTATGCACAGGCTACTATACAACATGCCAAAGAACTGACAGATTTAGGTAAGAAAAAGTTAGCACAATCCAAGAATACTGTGTGTTTGTTTCTACCAGAAATCATGGAGAAGTCTATGTTTATTGTGTGTCTATCCATAATACACAGAGGAATCCTGCAGCCAGAAGCTGATTGTTGAACACGAGAGGTTCCTGGATCTTCAGCAAAAACATCAAAGAATGCAGGAGGACTATGAGGAGCAGATTAAGTCAGCAGAGGAGAGCAAAACCCGAGAGCTGGAGGAGCTCACTCAACTGTATGAAGCCAAGCTGCAGGAGAAGACTCGGCTCCTTGTTGAGGTCAGCCAAAAGGAGCAAGAGGAAAAGGAGAGCAGTTATGATTTGTGTTCCTATTCATTCTGTCCTGCTTGTCTTGTTTAGTACCAGGAGGAAGCCCAAAGGCAGATCTGTGAATTTAAAGAGATCATAAAACAGATGGAGGAGGATGAGGAGAGGAAGATCCATGACATCCAAATGAAGTATGAAAAGAAACTGTACACTGAGAAAGAGACCAATGCAAATCTGAAGGGAAAAACTGGCATCATGACACAGAAGGTGACCAGAGCGAAGATTATTCTCACGTTTTCAGTAAAAAAAAAAAAAAAACCTTTTTTGCTGAAATATATTCTCATCTGTTTTCTCATGTCATTTCCTCTCTGCTCTTTGTGTTTCTTCTGGGTGCACACTGGTGCGATCACAGTTCTACACTCTACAGAGACAGATTGATGACAGGTGTACAGACATAAACACTCTGAAGCAGGAGCGCCAGAGGCTGCTGGGGTTGATCCGCTCGCTGGAGAGCGACATCGAGGACCTAAAGAGACAGATCTCTGGTCATGAAAAGACCAGCCAAGACAAGGTGGCTGAAATCAGGACTTCCTTATAGATTCCATTTCACTGACAACCAAAGAAGCATCTATTATCAAACTATAATTTTCAGCAGTTTTTGTTATAGCTGTACAGCTTCACCATTTATTATCTGTAAATTTGCACTTTTGAAGGAAAAAAGTTTCAGGAACTTTCATTTTGATCAGTGTTCAGTGGACTAAATGTTCCTCATGCTCACTGTTGTATGCGTTTCCGCAGCATGGACAAAACCCTGGGAATATTAAGCAAATGAATCCACGAGCATTACAAAACGATTTTCTTTCTGAATATCAACTTCTGTAAAAATGGACAGCAAACCCTGGACAATCATCTTGTTTTGCCATAAACTAGCAACATTCAACCTGAGGCAGTCTAAAGGCAGGTTTTTAAAAACATTGCAGAAAACACTCCAACAGCAGTTTGCAACCCCTCTGGAAGTACTCCACCAGCGCAAAGACTTTTACATGTTGAAACGTACCCTTTAGCTGTACAGCTCCCCTTAGTGGTGTGAGTTTTCCCAGGCAAAACATTAATGACTCCACAAAATGATTTATGTAAGTGAGCTCAGATTAAAGATACCTTCTTCTTCTAAATTTTTTTCATTTGTGTACACGCAGGATAACACCATCGCTGGCTTGAAGAAAAAGAACCAGGAACTGGAGAAGTTGAAGTTTGTCCTTGAATTCCAGCTGAGTGAGTTAAAGAAGCAGAGTGAGCCTCAACAAGACGACATAAGTAAGAAGAAGGAGAGGATCCATCAGGTGTGTGTGTGTGTTTAACTAAACGGACAGTATGTGAACCTTGTGAATTGCTCGGTTTTCTGCTATAATTTGTTATTAGATGTGATATAATCTTCAGTGCATTTAACTCTGACAGCCAAAAGAAGCATGTCAGCCCTTTGGTAAGTGTTCAAAACTGAGAAAAGGAGTTTTAACAGATTCTCTAGGAGTCATTCTGTAACATCTCTTAAAGGTGTAGTGAAAACTTGGGCATTAGACCCTGGCATTAGAGAAGCTATTGCTTATATTTCTCCTCAAAACAGAATAGTTACCATGGTAACTGGCTCTGTGAATCTAACCTGCTCGCTGGCAGGTCTTCTTCATCACACTCTGATTTGTTCTTTGACTCTTGCCTTCCAGCTGAGCTCGGCACCATGTCATTTGCTCTTTGTTTCTAATGAGTATCAAATTAAAACATTAAAACTAAGCAGTATGTATTGAAAACTCCACTTTATACTACACTTAGTCCAGTTTAAGAATCATTTCAGCTGCATCACTGTCACCCTCATATTCCATGCTCCATGGGAGTGACAGTCACATGACAAATGAGTTCATTATTGACCATTACCAAAAAACCTGACGTTCTCTGGAACAGATCTGCTTTCAGGTTTGAACCTCTGCCTCTAGTGAGCTTGTGTCACTGTCATAAGCATCTGGAGTTATTTACTTTTGATACCATCCTGCTCTGAGAATATTTGAACAACACATTCATTGTGGACAAGACAAACATGGTAAATTAGAGTTGCCTCTGGTTGTTGATTTATACATCAAGACAGACATTTCCAAAGGTTTCACTTACATTCTCTCGCTACTGTAGGTACTGTCATGTCTACTCCAGCTGCATTAGCGTGCAACACAGCAGATAACCAGCTGGTACAGACGTTGTCCGTGGTGATGACAGTGATGTTCTGTTTGTCTTGTCTGACAGCTGCAGGAGGAGCTGATAAAAATCAACCAGAGCAACACCCAGCTGAAGCTCACCGTCTCTGACCTGAGGCTCAAACTGAGGACCAGAGACAAAGAGATGCACAAGGAGATGCAGAAAGTCAGCAAATACAAAACCTATACAGAAATAAAAAGATTTCCCTCTTTATGTGTCTGAGCCTGCTGATGTTTTGGCGTAGCTGAATAAACACGTATCTTCGCTTTAACATGTTTTCTGTGACCAGGCGAAAGATTTGGAGTCGCATCTTCAACGGCTCAAGTCAGACATCCATAATTGTGTTGGCTTCATCCAGGAGCCTAGAAAACTGAAGGACAGCATTCAGATCATTTACGCCCGCTATGTCCCACAGACTGATAGGGTGAGTGGGCTCATGTACTAACAGCAGAGCTCCACAAGCTGACTGGACGCTCTGAGGTCATTGTGTGAAACTGCACACTAAACATGTGTGGTGTCTTTAAGGTGGAGAAAAGCAGAGCTGATGATGATATTCAGAAGGCATTTCGCTACCAGCGAGATCACCTGGAGAAGACCGTCAACAGTCTCAAGATGAGGCTGGCCAAATCTACTGAGGAGCATGAGCAAGTCTACATCAAGATCATGAAGGTAAATACTAATGGGGATCTCTATGATGGTATAGCATAGCAAAGCTTTGCTGAATGAACAGTATTCTGATAGTGACTGGTCTCTGCAGGAGAACGTGACTCTGATTACTGAAATCAATGAACTGCGCAAGGAGCTGCATTTGTTGAGGACTCAGGTTAAAGATTACAAAGCTCAGCTAGCCATCTTGAAGAAGTCCAACAAGGTACGTCCCAACTCAGACCAAGGTCCCAAAAGGGAGCCCAAACATGAAGATGTCAGCTGACCTCCATCACCAGGAGTGCAACAGTGACAGAAGTTGAGCATTTCCAAGCAATCAGGATACAGAGTAACATCTTGAAATATGCAAATGAATTCTGTTAATTAGAATGACTCTGATCTGGCAGAGAATACAAACAGATAATTTAAACTCACGCTGGAATTGAATATTTACAAAAGTTGGTGTCCATTCTTTTGTGTGATGTAGAAATGATGGCTAATAACAGTGAAAACTTGACATGACCTCCTCTATCAGTTCTGACAATTGTTCAGTAGGTTGGCCTCTCAAAGAAAAATCGACCATGTGGGTTCTTGATTGATATGAAAGATACTTAAGTCTACACATTTTTTTTTTTTTACTTTCCTTGTTTGAATCATTCATCAAGATGTCAAGTAGATGAATTTGTCTGAATCGAAATAAAACTTTTAAAGTAAAAATGAGAAGACAGAATCAGTGTTAAATGTTTTTTGTGTGTGTGTTCATATCACATGTATATCACATGTACAGCATCTGTACATGTTGCTGGAAACACTAGAGCACTGAATATGGGTTCCTTTGCTGAAAGTAGTCCTAAGTAAATTAAACATTTTCTCCTGTTTTAGTTCACTTTTCTTAAAAAACACTATGCCTACTCTTTTTCAGTCAGAAAAAGATTGAATGTAATGTATTACATGCTGAGAACAATAAGTTATCAGTCAGTGAGCAGTTAGCATATTGATTCTGTCATCACTAGATAGGGAGTTACTGGGCTGATTTATTCATGAAGCTCAAGGACAATTACAGCTTTCACTTTTAATATAGAAATCTTAAATATTAGGCCAGAGTGGTAACATGTTACAACAGCAAGAGACAAGAAAAAGGTAATTAGTAGGAGTAATACAAGTAAAATATGAAGAATAAAGTTTAAAAGTTTGGTGACATCTTGGTGACATTTAGTTTCAGGTCTGTGATGCGCATCTCAATCCTCTGGTGCAGCTCATCCATTGAATCTAGCAGGGTGTCATAAAGAGCCTGGACACAGAAAAGTGAAGCATGTTATCCTGAAACCATGAATGCTGCTGCACATTAAACAGACATGAGGGACGTGGTGGCGCTACCTGAGCCTTCTGTGTCTCTTTGCTGCACACGTCTCTCAGACTCTTGATCTTGGCCTTTAGCTGTTGTGTCTCATTGGAGATCTCCTGGATTTTGTCAGCCATCTCCTCGCGCTTCTGATGGATTTGGTTACACTGCCTGCAGAGCAATTCAGAAAAAAAAGTCCACAGTATTTTAGTTTAGTTTGGTGGTCTTTAAACCATTTAGTTTCAACATCTGGCGCAACTGACAGGTAGTTACGGGACTAAAGTAAATACCCCAACACATCTTGATAGTGCTGCTCCTTCATCTCCCTCTTCTTCTGTCTGCTGATGTTCTGTTTGCACTCCTTATCCAGCTTCATCCCCAGAGCTCGCTTCAGCTGGCCCTCCTCAATGCACAGGTTCTTCAGCTCCTTCTGCTTCTTATCGTACTGAGCCTTCAGCTCCTGGTGCTGTCAGATGAAACACAGAGCACTTTGAGTGGCATTCTTCAGAACTTCCGTCTCTCCCTCTTAGATTAGATTAGATACTTTATGCATGAGTGCATGTATAATTTTGAAGGTATTTTTAAATGTCCCACTCAGAGGGAAGACTGTTCTGTAACATAGGTGATGAAATCTCCATTTATATGGGCCTCACAAAAACATATGTGGCACAGTAGTAATAAAGTAAATGACTAGATTGCTTATTGAAAGGCAGCCACAGATAAATACCTCCTCCTGCTGCTGCTTGCTGTTGTTCATGCTGCTCTCCATGTCCTGCAGCAGGCTGTACACTAGCTGAATCTCTGCATCCGTGTGAGTCACACCCTGCACCATGTTCTGCAGCTCCACTACGCGTTCATCTGTTTGTTCCTGTCAGAAATAAATAGTGAAATTAGCATACGAGTGAAGAAACCTAACACGACAGCTTCTGGGGACATTCTGGTTCTACTCACAATAGAGTTCTTGATGTTTTTGACATTGTCCTTCATCTTTTCCATCTGACTCTTTAGCTCCTCTGGAGACTCCACAATCTGAGACTTGAGTTTGCCGATGTCTTCCTTCAGGCTGATGATGTCCACCTTCATCTGAGCCTAACACACACATGTTTTCAATAAAAGGCCTTGCATAGAGTTGTAATCCAGTATATTTGCATTACGGTCACATACCAGTTTCTGCGTCTTCTCTGCTATTTTGGTTTTCCACTCTGCAATGCTGTCATTTTTGGCATTCTGAAAGGAAAACAGTGTACTTGGTTTTGACAAGGCTGCACATAAAAAAAAAGCGTTTATTATTCTGACGCTGTTCCAGCACAACCTACCACTTCCTGATATTCATGCATGGTGGTGGCCTGCAGTTCAGAGAGAGCAGCTGCCAGCTCGTCAGCCTCAGCCTGCTGCTCTGGTGGGATGGTCCTGAAGAAGTGTGAGACAAATCTGTAACTCGGCGTGCAAACACTTATCTCTCATGTCTACTAGTGATCTTGGCAAGTTCTTACAAAATAATTCCATCTCATTGGGTTTCAGACTCAGGCTGCTGAGTTGACAGCATCAACCTCGAATCTGCAACAACTTTTTTTGTTGTTGCTAAGTTTATGGTTTAGTATAATGTCTAGAGCATGCTGAGTTGTTTAATTCTGCTTAGTTCAAGGACTGTCCAAAAAAGCCTGAAATACATCAGTGTCTGGCTCATCAAATGATTTATTTTTGTTCCACAATGGCTCAAAATCACAAAATAATCTGTAACTTCAAGATACAAGAAAAAACATCTCTGTGGTCTCGTTATTTTTCTGTAGGTAAAATAACAGAGTTAATGAGTTTTTATGGCAATAAAACAAAAATAGATATCTCATATTTAATCCAAGACTTACGTCAGCATCTCAATCTTCTTCTCTGCTTCTGCATTGCCTTTTGTGTAAGCCTGCAGTCTGTCCACGTCAGATCTCTGGCAACAGATAAAAAGTCGGTTAGTATGGCAGCTTTTCACAATATTTTTTAATTCAGGTAGCTCTGCTATATCTGAGAATTGATGCGGAGTCTCTTTTAGAGTTTTAACCTGTTCCTCACATGAAACAATATCCAAGCTCATTAAAATAATTTTCTGGTGTCCATGCTGCAGCTGATTTCTTAAAATTCACCAAAGAGTTCAGGAAGGTTAAAATATGGTGACTTAGACAGACAGGAATGCTGGAACAACAAAATAATTTCAGTTCAATTTTTATTTTAGGAAAAATGAACATGATTATTTCTTTATTTTAGCTTTGGACAGTGCCTTCATCTTTGTTGTGTTGCAACACCTGCACAGATGTTCAAGATATTAAGAAGAAAATTCAATGTAGCACACTTCCCAAAGACTTGAGTGTTTTGAAACATGCCTTACATACTATAACATTTACATTAAAGTAATTAGGGCTAAAACCACTGATCCTCAATATGTAAGGCCACTCTAGCTGTTAATTTAGAGTCTACCACCCAGTCACCCATGTGCTCTGTTAGTACATACAAATTTGGCCTGTTTCTCCAACATCACGTCCATCCGCTGATTCCTGAAGTGAAGAAAGTTCACGATAGCACTCAGTATGGTCAGAGTCCTCTGTTTCTCTGAGCAGAGACAAAAACATTCAACAGAAAATTATGTGAAATCATTTAAACTAAACTGTAGCATGACTACACTAAACATAAGGTCTGAGAGGTGAAATGTTTAGACAACAGAAAATGAATCTTAAACAACAGAAGACATATGAATGTGTTCCGGGAAACTACGAGCAGCATTTAATTTTTACCATTTACTGACAGTTTAGAAAAATTGGAAAATCAGCTGCACTTTTCTCAATAACAATAAATATTAATAAAATACACATACTTACTTGGAGCGAGCAGGTCATTCAATGAAAAATCATACACCAAACACATGGGCAGGAACTGCCGCCTAAAAAGATCACACAGAGTTAAAATAATAATTAGCATAAATAGAAACAACACACAACAAGAAATACACCCATTAACATATCATCAATTTCTTTCACTCCATATCAGATGACACACACACAGACAAAAAGGTTGAAAACTCACATGCGCGTGTAGACGCTCATGATACCAGTGGCCCCCTCATGATAGGCTGGATACTGAATGTTCTCCAAAAGTGGAACCTATGTCAGACAAACAGAACCTGAGACTGAAAACATGCAGTGAAATTTGTGAACCAATTTGTGCATCCCCTCAAGGAATGTTAGAAAAAAGTTCTGTATAGAGAAGGTCAAATACTGAGGAGAACTGAGTGGAAGTAAACTCATGTGTGGCAGTCTGCAGTACTCACCATGGAGTGACACTCAGGCCTGAAACGATACAGGAGATGCAGCACTCTCATGTACAGGGTCTGAACAGTTTCAGGCTGTAAGAGTAATATGATAAATCTGAGAAAGAAATGGTGACCCCAACTCAAGCAGCATCCCTAACACAGTCTGTTATCAAATACGACAAATTCAAGATTCTTCATAACTTAGATTTATTTTAAAGCTGACCCTGCATCTATAGGTTATTTTCATTGTGGATTTAAAGAGCGTCTCATTTTCTCCACTGATATTAGACGTTTTCTAATTACACAATAAAACAAATTCAATGCACGGTCTTGGGAAATCATTCAGTTAGTTGAATACATTTTCCGCCACTCTATTTGACAAATTTATCAGTTAGGGCAATGATCAGTAGATTTAACTGCAGCAAAACTAGAAAAAAAAAAGATATATATATATATATATACACACTTCTTTTTTTAATTGTGATTATAAATGAATGTCGCAGTTCTCTCATAGACCTAACAAATTTTAAGTTGTCTAATTTTAGTCCAAAATTATGGTTTTATATAAACAGACACTCCGCGAGCAGATGTCTACGCGGCCGTTACCTTTGGATGAGGACTCAGGTCGCCCTTCGTGAAGTGTTTTGCCTCTTGACCAGTGAGAACTTCAGTTCGAAAAAAATTCACTATCGCATCCACGGTGTAGACGGGGAAGGTGTTTTCAGCCATTGTCAACACTTTAGTCCGGACGAAAAACACAGAGAATGTAGTTCGTTTTCAAAGGGGCGTTCAAATTGGCGCCTAAAAACGACTTCCTTGTTGATTTTCAGACGGCGCGTCTGATTGGTCACTTCGTCTTCTTCTTCCTCTTTTGTTTTTGATGGCGGTTGGCAAATCAGTTTACACATACGTTACCGCCTCTAACTGTACAAAAGTGTAGAGCAAGTGATAAATGCTTGGTCTTAGGTACACAGTGGTACTCTAAGACGAGTCTCCTATGTCTTAGACCGATTTCTGGATAATTTCCTTTTAACACTGTCATTATAAAATGACTTGGAGCACTCACCAACCGCCTGTCCAACCAGTATGACGAATGATTATCATCTTCCAGCACTTTTAGACCTTTACTACCCTGCAACTTTGTTGTAACGAACGCTTTTAGAATCGTCAAACACACACACACACAAAAAAGAACATGGATAGAAGTCATGTTTTCTTCTTAAATCTTTTTATCTTATATTGAAAGGATTTTTATGTATCTATAAATGCAAATAGACAGAAAGGAAACCCAATATCCACCAGTTTAACAATGAAATTAAAATATATATTTGGAACAGGACTGTTAAATCAAAAAGCTATCTGAACGGTAAATATCTACAAATTCGCATTTTAATTTTGAATGTACCTGTACCCCTTGTGTCCTTTTTTGTTTTCTGGTTAGGATGTACGTTCCTGTGCCAGTAAAACAATAACACCCCATCTCCCTCCAGAGGACAAACAGTTACAGATAATCAGTGAATGAATGAATAAAACACAGTGACACAATGTACAATTTGAGAACAAACACGTACAGTTTTCTTTAACTGAAACTGATTTATTAAGTATACGTTTGGAAATTGAGCCATAATGAGAAATTCCTAGGTTAGTCAAAAAACACCCACAACTTTTTTCAGTAAACATTAAAATTTATTTCCACATTTTTTGCATGTTTTTGTGATTGTTTTATTTTGCTGAAAATGTGCTATGAGGCATCAGCCTGTGCGATTTTAAAATGTGCTCAGATTCAGACTGTTGTTGGGGCATCGCTCCTGAGCTGGAGTCGGAGCTGGAGCTGGACCTGGAGCTGGAGTCGGAGCCTCCCCAGCAGCAGGGGGCGATGATGCGACGCTGGAGTGTGATACCTGCACGTGACACAACAAGGAAGCTACTGCTGCTGCTGTATCCACAACTGTGGATGTTAGTTATTGAGGAGAAAGTAGTATTACTTTAAATGCGTCGGGTGTGGTGAATGTGGCTACCCTTGAGATGATAACCTGCACGCCGCCAAAGTTTCGAATTTGAGTGACAATGGCGGAGAAATGGGCCGAGAGGATCTCAGCTTTCTCCCGCAGTCCGTCTCAGTTCCTCTCCGGGACGACCGCGGAGGCTTTTCTGTCAGACCTGCTGCGTGAAGTCCGAGATGACAGGGCCAGTTATAATGTCAAGGTAAACAATAAAATAAATAAAACAGTAGAATAGTATGCTTCATAATTTTTTGCACAGCATATTTACGTAGAAATACGTGTACAGAATGAACAGGTAATGAGCGCTACCAGAAACTGTTCGTTAACGTTTATTATCTTTTACGACAATTGACTTTGGTCTGTAATGTCTGTATCACTGTAAATTACTGTAAAACTACTTCCACCCTCAGGTCCTCCTGTTGTCCCCTCTGTGCGAGCACCCAACTCTGCTCTGTCCCTCAGACTCAGTGGGTGAGGAGACAGCCTTGGAGCTCATGTCAGTGTTCGCCCAGTGTCCTCCCAAGTTGGTCCAGTTTCGTTGTCACCTCCTCCTAGCCCTCACGTCTGTGCTCGTCTGCACATCCTGCACATCTCAAGATTTTCTGGACCTGCTGCTCCAGGTGGCTCAGGACACCAGCGACATCCACGGTGACGGTGCCCTGCGCTCTCTCCGGGCCACAGCTTGCAACTGCCTGCAGGAGCTGGAGGCCTGCTGCCCTGGTCTTCTCTCCCAACGTCTTGAGCTCTTGGGTGGGCTCCGGCTGCAGGAAACCTCCAGGCTCCACCAGGACTACGCCGGCCTTCATGTTCTGGTGTTAAGAAATGCTGTGTATCAGCTCACTCAGGAAACTGGAGCAGGCGCTGAGCATCTTAAAGCTATTTTGGGAGGAAATGCACCAATTGCATGGGAAGCAGACCAGAACCCAGCTGTGAGGAATAACAAGACGTCAGCCATACTGTCTTCTCTTATCCTGGGACCAATGGGTACAGTGCCAACACTCCAGACTGGACCCGACTGTAAAGAGCTGCGATCGATCCTCTCTTCACTGCTGGAGGAGTCCTACCTTCTCACTCCTCTATGTCAGGCTGCACTGTTACAACGACTGATAGAGGTGGTTGCCATGGTTCCTGGTGTTGCTCCCACCATATTCAGAGCTCAGCTGCTGCGACTGCTTGGGACTGCCGAGGTTTGTTTCATTTAGAGATATTTAAGTTTTGAAACGACTTTACTTAAAATTAAAACGGGAGATTTGTGGTTATTCCGCAATGTTTTACCAGTAGTTGTAACATCTTACTCTGTAGTAGTACTTTTAAAATGCAGTTATCATTCAGGCCTGAGGGTGCTCACAGAGTTGTAGCCTCTGTCATGTTTTTGAATCTCCCTCACACGTGGACTGATCCCCCTGTAGAGTCTCACAAGATTTCTGAAAAGAGGATTCAGAAATGGCGTGTATATAAACAATCGATCTGAAGATTTTCTAAATCATTGTTTATTTAACCCAGCCCTAATTGTGGCTAATAATGTATTGAACCTCAATGAGGCAGAATTGGTAATGGATATATGGCATGTCTGTTTCATTCAGCAGTGTTTTTAATACAGGTTAATGGACATTATTCTAGTCAGCCCGTAATGTTATAATTGTGACAGACCTACACCCATCTTTACACTTGGACTTCATTTAGATGTTTTGTGTGTCAGTTTGTGTATAATTGTGTTCTCTACTAGAGAAATGGGCTGGTCATCTACAAAGGTAAACCCTGGAATTTTACTATTGAATAACAATCTCTTACTACCACCTCCTTTAGTGGTCAACCAAAACAGGAAGAAGAAGTTGCCTTGGTTTTTTTTTTGGCAGCTTTGACACTAGCCAACCTCCATTAAAACAGACGAGAAACAAGACACATTGACAGAGGCTACAGGGACGTGGTTGTGATTTATGATGGACCTAAAATAAATAACTACAAAAGATCGAGCTTGGCTGAAGCCTGATACCAATCCGATCATTTTTAAACATGCATGGATAGGCTCCGGTACTGATCGGGCTACCCCTACTGGCTTTAGCTTCCTATCTACCATACACCGTAATGTAGGTCTTAAGGTCTAATGTTTATATATTGTTATGCAGTCAGTGTGTAACAGTAAATCTGTCCTCCCTCCATCAGGTTTGCCTGCTTCACACCACTCTGCTGATGAAGTGTGCATTCACAGACAGCCTGTTCAGCGCAGAGGACGAAGCTTTCATCCTCAAACGGCTGGTCGTACTCTCCCAGCACCCCCTCTTAAGCGTGCCAGAGAAGCTTTTCTACATGGACTGCATCTTGCACTTTCCAGAAAACCGACCAATCAGCAGCGCCGACAGTGACGAGACGCTCCCCGTGCTGCTGACTCCGCGGCTGGCTTCAGCTCTGGTGCCCACCGTGTTCAACGACAGTGCCACCCTGCTGTCGCGACTCAACCTGCTGTCTCTGGTCTACCTGGAGGACGGCCAGGACAGGGAGGGGGAAGAGTGCCAAGGGCTGGCCTACCTCTACGAACACCTCAGCTCACTGCTGCTCATAGTGGAGAACGGGGGCAGCAGAGAGATTGTTGTCACTTTCTTCAGAGCGGCCTTTCTTTTCCTCTTCTACTTCTGCCATGTGGAGCAGTACTCTACAAGCCTGACAGAGCAGCTGTGTGAGCTCTACCTCCACCACACCCAGCTGGCCCCACACCTGATCAACCTGGCGGACCAGACCCAGGACAGACTAACGGAGTCTAGCTGGGCTGTGGGGCTGCTGAAAGCCCTACAGAGGGTCATCACTAAGGCCCCACTCGCCCAACTCACCTTACAAGACCTCAGCTGGCACCTCAAGATGCTGGCTCGAGTGGCTGAGGAAGGAGATATCCCCCAAAATGGCACCCTGAGCTTCCTGTCCAACATCATCCTGCCGTCGTCCTCTTCGATGTGTGTGAGCGGCAACTGGCGTCTGGGAAACAATCTGCTCGGGGTTTGCCGCCGCCTGCTTGTTCACCCTAGCTTGGACTCACTGCTTATCCCTCTAGCTGACATCCTGCAGCATCTCGCTTGCCACTATGGAGACACAGACATCCAGGACCACGCCCGCCTGTACTACACCCTGCTCACCACACTGTCCCAGGAGAAGCTGGCTGGGGTGTTGGCGCAGGGGGCGACAGAGGAAGGGAAGCAGATCAAGAAGCGATCCCTTTCTTGTGTGCTGGCTGAGGGTGAAGGGCTGACGAGCATGCTGACCATTCACCAGGCAGAGGAAGCAGTATTCAGGCTGACTGAGGCCCAGCCTGGATCACAAGAAGAAACGAAAGAAGGCTACTTGAACCGGATTGAGGCAGGCAACTGTCCGGATGAGGCGAATGCAGCACTCGAGGCCTACAGAGCTCAGTTCAGTGACCCCAGCTTTGCCTCAGAAATTACCTTAAAGTACCAGCTCTCTCACATCAAAGCTCACGACTCCCACTTCGACCAGCTCTTCAGTATCCGCCTCCACTTCGCTCTCACAGACGATCACTATGAAGAACTGCAAGACATCAGCGTCCCTTGTCTGTTCAGAGAGAGGGCGTCGCCTGTAGTACAGCTCAGACTGAAGCCCAGACGGCCGTACCCCACCACCCTCCACGTCAGCGCCATCTTCAACACCCAAGATGGGCTTTCCTGGCACACCATCCTGCCTGACATCCAGGTGGCTTTCCAGCAGACCTTCATGCCTCTGCCTGTACCCATAACCTGGGAGCGGAGCGGCAGGCTGAATGTGTTTGATGGGTTGTGGGGTGAAATCTGCTCTGAGAGTGGGGACAGTGCCACCAGTCTGTTCTGCTGCCAGCTGAAGGAGGCAGCTCTGAATGCACTGGTGGAGGAACACTTCCTCCCTTACCTAGTATCATACCCAGTCCAGAAAGAAGAGTCCAAGGTGCTTTTCTTCCTACCACCACAGTCCCACATGCTAATGAAGATCAGGTCTGAGGAGGACGCTGTGCACTTCAACATAGCCACAGATAACTGGCAGCTTCTGCCTCACATCAATTCTTATCTGCTGAGAATCACATCTTCACAGGAGGATGCTCTCCACTGATCATGATACTGGCTTGTTTTTAAACTAAAAAAAATGCTGATTTTTAACATCTAAATTGTGTTGATTTAAAATAAAGCTTATGCACTTTAAATGAATTAAAAATTAAAGATTTTGTCACTTATTAACTGAATTCAGTTGCCAGTAAAGTACATTCGAAATATTGTTTGTAATTTATAATTAAAAGACAAAGTAGATGATTTATTTGAGTTGGATCTCACTGACAGATGAACAAAACCTTTATATACAAAATCAAAGTTAGAAGAACAAAATTGCATGTAAGGCGTATTAAAGGCACCCGGCAAAGTTTTTGACCTTCAATAATTCTGTGTAGCAGATTTACAAGTTTAGTTTATTCATCACACAGCAACTTCACAGTCTGTCATTAAATGGCTAAACTGGCTGTGGTAACATAGTTTCCCTTCAGTGAGAAGCACTTACTATCTTTAAATCCAGTCCTTGTGTTGAATGTTGGTTGGATGAAAAGGCTCCTTAAGCAAAAATGATAATTCTTTATTTGGCAGAGGTGTCCATGTTGAGGTTGTCTAGAGTCCCAGTTTAATATTGAGTTTCAGAAAATCATCTGATGTCAGCAGCTGATATGTTTGCAAACAAAAACTAGTTTTAATGCACTTAAGGAAGTGCAAGAACGACAGTGAAAAAGTCTGGGACTGACAACAGCAATCCCAATCCATATCTGGATTTCTCATGTCCATTAAGACTTAGTTCCCTCCACCATGTGTCCTCTATAAACTCCCATTTTTTTGTCCTGGTTCAGTCCATTTCCAGCAGTCCTTACTCAGAGAGGCCTTTGAAGTTAGGTTCTGTGTATGGGGGTAAGGCCGTCTGCTGGCTGAGAAGTTTGTCCATGATGGCGATCTCTGCATCCCTTTTCTCCACCTCATCCACAGGGGTCCAGGACATGTCATGTTGAAGTTTGTAGGCGCCAAGAAACACATGAGGGCAGCTTGAACCCCATTCCTTTAGAGAAGAGGAGATGACAGGTATGACAAGATGACACTCGGGGGGCATTCTTACAGACAAAGTGTGTTTCTTCTATTAACATCTTTAACGTGGGTTAAGGGAACCGCAAAACAGGAAGTTCCATGAATTTTAAGTTTCCACCTGTTCAGAGCATTAATATATGCAATTGGTTCTACAGCTGCAACAATCAAAAATGCATTGACTAGTTTGTTAACAAATTAAAGAAATGAAATTACATTTACCCAGAAATCAGAACCTTCTTGCTGTGAGGCATCAGTGACCACGCCACTGTGCCCTCCATTTGCAGCCATATTTCTAAAGGATTTCTAAAAGTCACCACTGACATGGTGTTATTTTATGATATACAACTAATTTACAATTCCCTGACATTTACAGCTAGTATAACTGATATTCTGGAAAATTCATGACCAGTGAAAATACTTTTTTTTATTTCTAAAACAGATGTAGCTGTACTGTAACCAGCCGTATCCAAAAATGCCTGAGTTTAGGACACCTGGTAATTTATCAGCTCCCTTCTGGTTTTACTTTACATGCACAGGCCTGTTCTGTCACATTAGGCATTCATGTGCTCATGTTTAAGCGACTCCCCCTGTGGGCCTGTTAAATAACTGATAGCATGCTGGCATTTTGTAACTCATCCTGTTCACGTGGGATGATGTAACATTAGGGGAGGCTGTGACAGTATCCAATACCCTAATACCAGGCATAACATTACATAACATTATGACCACAGTTATGACTCATCAGAGAATGGACATGGGCCTTCTGAGAGTGTCAGTTTGGGATCTAGTGAGTTTGGAGGCCAGGCCAACACCTTGTGTTGTTCTTCATGTTTTTTTAGTTGTTCCTAAAGTGTTTTTGTGGCTGCATCCTGCTGGGGATGGCTGCTGCCATCAAGGAGTGTCATTGCTATGGGGTGGGGGTGCCTGGTCTGGTCTAGGTGGGTGCTACATGTCTAAGTAACATCCACACCAATGAATGCCAGGTCAGAAAGTTTCCCAGCAAAACATTCATTTGTCACAAGATGGTCCATGTCATTTATGTCACCTGTCAGTGGTCAGAATGTCATGACGTTCTGATTCTGATACATAATGTTATGCTTGATCGGTGTATAACACCAACCTTAGGAGAGATGATGGAGAAGTATTTCTGTCCAGATGGCCGCTGGTAGAGGTAATACATGTTGCCTGGCTTTTTGACAATATTACAGGCAGCATGGTGGAGGTCAGCGTCTCTCTTTGCCTCTTCCAAGACCTAGGGGAAAAGCAGAAATCAAAATTCAACAACAAGCAGATCTGAATGTTCCCAAAATCCACTTCTGCTTGCATTATACGATATGATGTGAATGAATTTGTGCGCAGTACTGAAGTGCCTACCTTTCTCGCCTGCTCCTGCAGATATCTGATCTGATCTGCGATGACCGTCAGTCTGTTGCAAGCGTTGGCTTTTATGAAATCATCTCCCTAGAAAAAAATAAACTGTGTTAAATTTATCACAAGAATAAAATGACACTTAATGACAACAACAACAAAAACATAAACTCAAGTCCACACCTTCTGTACTTGCGCTGCTAGGGCCACCAGGTCTGTGGGGTCTCCCACTCTGGTGGTCTGGTAGGCGCTGACCAGTTCCACGCCACTGGGAGCGCTGCTGCTCTCCACCAGACTCACTGCAAGGTGGAGATTCAACACACACAAGTTTAAATTAGTTTAAATTACAACAACTACTCCTGCTACAAGTGCTATTGTGGCTACTGTTGCGTAACAGTACCCTATTGATCATCTTTGTACAAGCCAGTTCCAACCACAAACTAACCAGAATTCAGAGCTTATATGACAACTCCTTCAATAAATTGTAATTGTTTAAGTATTTTGTTCTTTAAGCAAAAGTAAATAAATGAATGTAAAAGTTCAGTACCAATTTTTGTAGAGTAACTGAAAAAAAGATAATGCTGATGCTTCAGGGCCCTGGTCAGCAGCTGCTCACCACTGCTTGTGTAACAACAGCTAGAGTCACTGTTACATATCATTTGTGACATAGTTATATAACGACTAGTAACGCGATATTTTTCCTGTTCGAGTAATGTTAACTTCTGTTGCATTTTAAACCATACAGCCAACAGTCAACAAAAAGTAATTATATCCACACATAATGCAGAAACCGCACTGGTAAATGTAAACTTGTTTGTTCAGTTACAACACAGCTGCTAGCATAGTTAAGCTACCACTAATGTGACACTGGTTAAAGGGACGTGGTGCTAAACGTTCACACTAATAAATCGTTATTACTGTTTTTTGACACAACACAATCTCGAGACTGGGTTTATTTCTCACCTGTGGTGGTTTTGTCTGGCTGGTTAGGTAGACTGACGATCCTGTCCATGTTGTCTTCATTCAGTTTTTGCTCTCTCTGGTGATATTACCGAATGCAATCGCAATATAGTCTCTCCACATGCAGGTTTTGTAACCTGCTAATATTTTACTAAAAATACCGGAGCTTCCACGGGGTCCTAAATCTCCACCCCCGTTTTGCCTACTATAGTAGCCCGTAGTAGTGCCTGGTTAAAATACATGGAAAACAAATCAATTGAATGTATTACTGTTAATATTACTTGGATAACCATGCACCAACATCGATAACGTATTCATTACAAATGCGATCAACTATCCATGATAGTGCTCGAGTTTCATTAGGTACTCTAGTGAAAACGTAGACATGGGATTCCCTAGGTGTGTGGGGTGTACGAGCTGCCTCTAGGGGGTGCGAGAGATGAAAAATGTAATGGCGTAGAAGAAGTTATCTTCTTCTACGGACTATATATGTGCACCAAGACGAGGCACCATTGGCCATTGACGTTTTCAAAGTGGGGCCGCCAGGGGCCGCTATGGGGGCCTCAGACAATTGGAGGGAAGCTAGGAAAAAAACATTATTATAAAATATAATCTAAGTGATTTATTCAATTTTCATTATTTTAAATCATTATCATATAACATAATTATTAATAATATATCATATCTAAATTCTGATTCCCTGTCAGTTAAAACATCCTTCAAGACCTCATAATCTGTGTAGACCTGGTGGTTTGCGACATTTATCAAGCTGCTTTGCTCCTCAAGCTAGCGTGTAGCTAGCACAAAATGTACAGATTTTTGAAAAGAAAGAGACCAAAGGAACAGACCAACAGCCCTGTCGTGAAGAACACTGCTGCTTCTGCTGCTGCAAAAAACAAAAACAAAAAACAACAACTAAGAACTCCTGGCCAGCTAAAGAGAATAATGTAATAATGTCAAATGTAATATTTATTAAATAGTGAATAAAAGTAAGAAAAAACATTATTAAAGGGTTAGGGTTGTGACATTTCTTTAAATAT
This sequence comes from Planiliza haematocheilus, assembly GCA_005024645.1. Taxonomy (NCBI): domain Eukaryota; kingdom Metazoa; phylum Chordata; class Actinopteri; order Mugiliformes; family Mugilidae; genus Planiliza; species Planiliza haematocheilus. The sequence continues at coordinate 2,139,511 of SRSE01000430.1, forward strand.
TTTGTAGTATTGTATCTGTAGGTTTGCAAATGGGGTCCTTGGCCAGAAGCTAATGGAGGGGCTTGGCATGGAAAAGTTTGGGAACTCCTGGTATACCACCTGCGCTGCACTTGAAAATCCTCAGAATCCTCTTTTTTTTATCTGTTCCTTTGCCTATGCTCTTTGTTATTTATGATGTGGGTTGTGTCACTTCAGTGCAAATTAATTAAAATTACTTTACTAACATAACATTTCCCCCAACTTATCTGCTTTCTGCCTCTGAGCCTGAGCCTGTCATCATCCTCTATGGTCTTAAAAGTGGAAGCTTGTGCATAACTGCGTTGCATTATATTGAAAATGTTAGTGTTTCAGTTGAACTAAAATCTGCAAGAGCGCATTATTGTGATCGTGATTATTTTGTTATATGTTCTGTGTTCTGGTCATTTAAGTTGCTTTTTAAAAACGTTTGTTGCTTCTTTGTTGGTCTGTTTTTTTAACTGTTAATTAACCTCGTCCACTGACTAAAATAGGGATGTCAAAAATAATAGAAACGTGTCAGTACAACACAATACGATTCAATAATACTAAAAAGTAAAACGGTTAATCAACAGCTCTCTGTTACTAAAACTTTCATGAAGCTAAGATTTAGTGCAGGGGAATTACTGTATATAAGAAGCATCATAAAAGAAGAAGAAGAAGAAGAAGAAGAAGCTTTATTGTCATTGTACAAGAATACAACTAAATTTCATTTGGCAGCATCTCTTGTAGCAGATACTTGTCACAATCATAGAAAAAAATAAAGGTAGTATAAGTATTAAAATACTGTATATGTAGTTTATGGAAATGGGTTCTAATGATTTTGCATTTTGATTTTTCATGTTTTTCTTTAGCAGTTTTTGCAGCTATGGACAGTGACTATGCGGACTGGCAATGATCACACCAAACAAAAAAACAAAAAATGACAACAAATGAATATCCTGAATGTTACGTAAACCTTATGGACCAGGACCAACAATAATAATCCCAAGGAGAGGAGATACATCTGTATTTGAACTGGGTACTTGGCATAATAACACAGCTACTGTGTCAGTTTGTTCCAATGTATGGCACCGTTACATGGACAGAATAAACTTATTATGAACAAACTACAGCAGATTAGACTTAGGCTGGTATTCACTGCTCATCATGGGAGATCTCATTATACCAGTGATGTGCCATGAATTAATTTGTTATTAGTTTTTTTTAAATGTGTTTTATGTGGTTTTCCATTTTTCTTTGCACCAATTATTTAACATACACAATACCTCAGGCAAGGTTATGTTACAATAACCACTGTAACACTGCAATGATGCAATGAATTGTACTAGGCCCCATGTGTTGTTAATCATAGGGACTTGAGGCGAAGTAATGATTTAGCCAGAATTTAATGTTATATTTTATGGGATTTAAGCTCACTATAATGGCATTTCGTTGTGTTATACTTAGATCCAACCACTACTATAGGCACTAGTAGTGATTGCTGCATGTGTATGGGATGGGGGTGTTACCAGGGGCTGAGATGTCCAAACCCCACCTACAAAAAGTTCCTGCAGACAGGCACAGAAGGAATAGCAGTTCCTCTCTCCCCCGGCTCACCGGTCCCAGGTCCAGGCTCTTGTCCCGCTGCAGAGCTCTGACTTTTAGACACTATGGAGCTCCGTTGTGCGCTCATATGTCTCTGCATTATGGTGCCGCTGTGCACATCGGCCACTAATCTGGGCAGTCGTTTAGTTTTGGAGCCTTACGATTTCCTCTTTGACACGGCCGTGGAAGCCTACTATAAGGGAGACTGGTTGTCGGTCATCCTGAACATGGAGAAGGCGCTCAGGAACAAAGCTACGGTCCGCAACGTGAAGGCTCAGTGCCGGCTGAGCTGCGCCAACCAGACCGCTTTCGGCGACCCTTTACCCGGCTTGGGAGTACCCGTACCGGGGTCCGGCTCCGTGGACGATCTGGGCTTCTTCCAGAAAATCCTGAAACGGGCAGATTGTGTGAAGTCCTGCGAAATGGAGAAACTGGGTTCATCAACTTTGCATCTAGTCGGTGAAGATGTGGAGCTGGAGTTTAAGAAGAGGACCCCCTATAATTATTTACAAGTCGCCTACTTTAAGGTATGAAACTATGCTGTGAGTTACAACTGAAGCTGGAGGCTGCAATCACTGCAACTCTGCTCTAAATGCATCACACGTAGCACAGATTTGAGTTCTGATGTAGTTGTAACATGCAGGCCCAGCTCAAAGGGAAAACTTTAGCACGTTTTCTTTTTAACGGTCTCGTTCATGAGTTAACTCTGAGCTGATGTGGAGCTGAATCCTGCAAATGCCCCAACCCCCCAAAACTAAAACAGCCATGCCACGTCTTTAGGTGGAGTCAGCTTCAGCGGAGTCTGACGTGAGGACGTAGAATTTGGGGATTGCTCTTTAAAGGCCTAAAGCGCCTTTCAGATGCCAAGGCTATTACTTGTGTGTGTAAAACGAAAAAACGGTTTTTAATTGAATCAATCATTTCAAATTGGCTTTTGTTTTGTTTTTTTCCTAGCTAAACGTTTTCATATTCCAGTTTTGCTGAATTGTTAAATTTGTTGTGCAAAGTGACCCTCAGACAGAACTAGCACCATGACCAGAAGATGGCTTGTGAATTTTATCTGCCTCAAAAATCTTGATGCAGAAGAAATAGGACATTATCTCAAATACAGCCACTGTGCATAACTGTTGGGAAAGGCAGAGATAGAATAGAATAGAATAGAATAGACTTTATTGCTGTATGCACAGGTACAAGAAAGTACAAGTACACTGGAATTCTTGTGTGAAATTCCCTGAGTCAGCTTTTTATAAATACACCATATTCTTACTAAAATAAAAACACCTAAAAAATATATAAAAGTACACAGTAGGTAATTGCATATACGGTTATTGCACTGAAAATATGAGAAAATGGGAACCTGGGCAACAGGCAAATCAAAAGCACTCCACTGTTTCCCCCAAATATTGACATGTGAGTGAAAGAGAATTTACATCTTGTTCAGCAATTAGTATCATGTGCACATGTGTATGCACTGTTATATATATATAACAGTTTGTGTGTTGTGAACCTGTAACCATTTTGTTTAAAACCCGAGAAACTATTGAGTAATCTCCATCAGAAGATCATGTCAGACTGATGAAAGTTTAGTCATTTCAGTCAAGTAAAACTGATAAAAAAAAACCCCTCTCCTGGATGTACACATTCAAATAAGTTCACTTCAACCAGTCTTACCAAAACAATAAAGTGATTAAGTGATTATATTTAAATGCCCCTGGTGGGATTCCACATATACTAGATGTATAAGTTGGTGTTTGTTTCCTGGAAAGTTAGCAGTAATTACATATCAGGGCTGTGTGTGTCGGCTGGTTTTTGACTTCTTCTGCTGTAGGAGTAGTTAATAACTACCCTTGTAGTTATACAGCGCCTATGTGGATTTATTTGGAGAAGATTAGATGAACATATTTGTGGTTTCCAGATCAACAAGCTGGACAAAGCAGTGGCAGCTGCCCACACATTCTACCAGGCCAACCCAGATCATATGGAGATGAGACAGAACCTTGAGTACTACAAGATGATGGCAGGAGTTCAGAAGGAGGACTTCAAAGATCTGGAAGCCAGGCCACACATGGTGAGAGCGAATTCCTTCTCCGATGTGTTTCACGCCAGTTAGGTGGAAACACTAGAGGAGACAATCTATAGTTATCTATCATTTTGACTAACCTCTTGACATATAATTGAATTAATTTTCCTGAATGACTAATTTGATCAAAGTTTCATCTGTTAGCCAGGAAAAGACATTTTTATTTGTCCTAACATTAGCAGTGACTCACGCTCTCTCCTCAGGCTGAGTTTCTGCTGGGGAAGAGCTACTACAGCGACGAGTCATTCGGCCTGGCGGCTGAACACTTCGAAGTGGCCGTACAGGAGTTCTTCACAGCTGATAAGGAGTGCAGAGCTCTGTGTGAGGGGGCCTACAACTACGATGGATACAACTACATGGAGTACAGTGCAGACCTGTTCCAGACCATGACAGGTGATGCATCCTCGGCTCGGAGGAGAGAGTATTTACAGAGATGAGAATTAAAACGTGCATTTTACAGTTTGTCTAAATGTGATTGTGCGGCTCAGACCACTACATGCAGGTACTGAACTGTAAGCAGCACTGCTCGGTGGAGCTGGCTTCAACCGCTGGAAGAGAGAAGCCCTTTGAGGACTTCCTGCCCTCACACTTCAACTACCTGCAGTTCTCCTACTACAACAGTGAGTCTCACAGAATATTTGTTCTCATTCACTCCCTTTAACAGTCATATGAAATTACACACTTGGCATGTGCCTGTCATCCAGTTTTTTTCCGGTGTGTCTTGCACCATTGGAACTAGTTGGACCTCATGTTGAATTTTTAAACACAGGCTGCTGGTCATAAAACAGTCATCCTCTAGAGTAAGATATACTGTAAGTCTGATGACACTGTTGCTTTGCAGAATCACTAAAAACCACAGTTGTTAAAGTCTGTTAAACCCATTTCCACTGTCTCCTCTCTCCAGGTGGGAAGTACGAGCAAGCCATAGAGTGTGCCAAGACCTACCTGTTGTTCCACCCTAAAGACGAGGTGATGAACCAGAACCTGAATTATTATTCTGCTGTGCTGGGCGAGGACAAGGCCGGACCCATATCAGCCAGACAGGTACGTTATATTTAGTAGTACCCCGCTGTGAGAGCAGTTATTTTTTATCTTCCTCTGTAACGATCAGCAGTAAATTAGCCCCCACAATGTGTGCTAGCAGAAAAATGGCCTCCATTAGCGCTCAGATGGACTCAAGGGCACAAAAGGCATTAAAAAATGCTCTGATGGTAATCTAGAACGCATAAACCTCATGTGGGTAGGTACCAATTTTACTGCCCCGGGCACCGAATGTCTATATAATGCACTATTTATAGTGGCTTATTAGGCTCATTGATAAGTACTATCATAACGCCTAAGTGCTTATTTCCTGGGCTGTAGATTTCTGCCATTTACAAGTAGTTTCTGCCTTTACCTGTGTGCTCAGCACCAAAATGAAAATGAAATGAAACTTTAAAATATTACTGTTTCAATCAGATTTCTCAAATTTATAGTCTTCAAGATATCAGAATCAGCTTTAATGGTCCGGCAACTTTGCTCTCTAGCACAGAAACAAATAAGTGAAAGAAAAATAAATAAAATTAAATAAATCTCAATTTGTACACATAAAACAGGATATGAGCAGATATACGTATACACCAAAAACCAGGGTTTTGTACAGTGACTATTAGTGTTGGGTATAGTTACTTTGGAAAGTAGTTAGTTAGGTTACTATGTTAACATCAATTAAAAGTAATCCGTTACGTTACAGTGTTACCTATGAATAAAAGTGTTAGACACGCGTTAGAGTACTCATGCGTTACCAAAAATTTAAAGCCGCTTGCAGCGCCTCGCACATGCTGCAACTCAGCGACACACAGCCTCCTTTAAATGCACCGAGAAGTCCTGACAATGAATAACGTCATTCATCCAACCAAATTACCTCTGCAGGAAAACAATAGCAGGGTGATAGAGTGTTGCTTCTTTAATACAAGATGTGTTTTTAAATTGGAAATGTTATGTGGTCGACAGAAGCTTTCACCAACACAGAGTGTGCATTTTACTGTTATGTTGTTCTTGTCCTTTTTGCTGGCGAATTGAAAATAATGTGCCTACTTCCCCGATCTAAAAGCTGTCCTCTCTGCCATCTTGCTGGTGGTTCGAAAACACACACACACCCACGCACAGACACGCACACATACAGGTAACGTAGGACAGCAGGGGACAGATGCATCATCACAGCGCTGTGCCTCCGCTGACACATCCGCAGGTGGTAAAGTACTGTCTGACAAAGAGCATAAGCAAAAGCTTATCCGGAGAAATTCTTAAAGTAACAGATTACTTTTTAAAAAAAACAATGAAGTTACTGATTACTCAACACCACTAAACAACTCATCCAAACTTGGTCCAGATTTCGGGTGATGTCTTTGATATAGACTCTAATAATTCTTCGAGTGGTGGTCTGTTCCATATGTACCTTTAGCTAACAGGTAAATACGATAGAGATTAACGGTTCTGTTTCTCAGGAAACCAATCTTTACTCTAAACTATTCAAGGGACTTACACAGACTTTGAAAAAGATACCAATGTTATCCATTGGTGCTATAGGGCTCCATCTGAAAGATCTTTAAAATATATAAATGAAAATGTTCCTTCAATCAGCATGATTATTATATTAATAGGAGCTTCTTGCATGCTGTGGCCTCATCCTGTATGTCGTAATCCCCAGGTGGTGAAACAGTACATCCATCAGTCCATACTGGAGAAAGAGCTGCTCTACTTTGGATACGAAGCCTTTGGTATCACTTTTGTTGATCCAGTGAGTAACTAAACCATGTCCAATCATTTCCCATGTTTGCTGAACAATAAATAAATGTGGTCTCCGACTTCTGTTTCTGTTTTAAGGATCAGTGGACTCCTGAAGACGTCATGCCTAAGAAGCTGAGAGAGAAACAGAAGTAAGATTTAAGACCCTGCACCAACCACATGTGTGCAGGCCGAGCTGTAACTTGCCATTAGTGATATTATGGCCTCTGTCGTGTCTCAGGGTTGAAAGAGAAACTGCGGCGAGGATCACAGAGGAGATAGGAAACTTGATGAAGGAGATTGAGACTCTGGTTGAGGACAAGAAGAAGGATTCTTCAGAAATGGCCAAGATTATAGTGCCACAGGAAGGTGAATGTTTCATGTTCAGCAGCATGATTTACTCTATAAACTTCCCATTTGTAGCCAAAAACAACAGAATCAGACCTCTGAACCAATATTTGTTTAGCTGACAGCCAAACTGTCCTTGTTACGTGTCAGCTCCTTGACTGTGACTCGTGTGCTGTAGGTGGCACTCTGTTGTACGATAACATCAAGGTGACCATGATGTCCAAGCAGCTGAATGGATCTCAGCGGGTGCTGCTGGACGGGGTGATCAGTGACGACGAGTGCAGGGAGCTGCACCGCCTCTCCAATGTGAGTCACCCACAGAGCGAAGATGCTCCTGTGGCATCGTTTCCATGTCAGGGAAGAGTCTTCTCACATCCCGTGATCTCTGTTTACATCCTACGCGTGCGTGTTTGCCATCGTATGCGTCAGCTCGTCATGCCAGTGCGTTAATGTTGTTCTTATTTCCCAGGCAGCTGCTCAGAAAGGTGACGGATACAGGGGGCGACCATCACCACACTCCCCCAGTGAGATGTTCCAGGGAGTCACCGTCCTGAAGGCTGTTAAGGTCTGTAGAATAGACCTTATGTAAAAATAGATAAGACATATCCTCCTCCTCTCATTTCACACGAGTAAAGTAAGAATAGCTCTGAAATAGATGCTGCTGTCCCGTGCTGGTGACACAATTTGCAAGCACAGCAGTGGCTGAGGAGAGGAAGACGTGGTGTAAATGCCACTATATTATTCAGAGGATCTGTCAATCATGATGACATACACCAAGAACAAACATTGTAAGAAATAGGAAAATATGGACAAACATCAGTATGATTAGAAGTGCTCAATACAACAGTAAACCATATTTGAAAAAAGTACATTTAAATGTGTACTTTAATGTTTTATTTTGTAGTATTTTGTGTTTTTTGGGGACGGGGCTTATGGCTTTTGGCTTAACTGGAGAACAGTTTATAGTTTTGTGGTTAGAGCATTGACACATTAAACCTGTAAACCCTGTGATGTTCTGATTTCAAAGTAGCGCCATGTTTCTGACATGCTAACTCTTCTATATGCATATTTGCATTTAAAGACTTTGACTCTGTGGTTTTGTCCTTGTACCAGTTGTTAAGTCGTGTTTCTGCCTCTCACAGCTCGGACAGGAGGGGAAAGTTCCCCTAAAGAGTGCTCGTCTGTTCTTTGACCTCAGTGAGAAAGTGCGGAAGGTGTTGGAGTCCTACTTCCGTCTGGACACAGCGCTCTACTTCTCCTACTCCCACCTGGTGTGCCGCTCCGCCATCGATGGTAAGCCAGGCAGTGATTGTTTTTTGATGTTGTCTCTCTGGCAGAGACTAATCCATGCAGGATTATTTTTTTTCTGCTTTTGTCTCCAGGGATGATGGTTGGTCTTGTTCTTTCATAATTAACCATAAATGACGTCTATTAGATTTGTCGTGAAGAACAATCCCTGCCTTATAAAGTAGGAAAATGGACAGAACCTCAATTTTAGGAAGGATATTTTTGATATATTCATTTCCGTAGACTTTTATTGACTGAATTGATTTTAACTACATATTGGCTAAACCAATGTGAATGCGAGCAATGTATGAAGCAATAGCAGGAGAAGTATAGCTACCCACATTGCTGGTTCACAACAGGGTACGTGCAGTAATGTAGTATTCTTCAGGATAGTTAACATAATACTGTCTGTTCTGAATCATGATTAATTGTTCATCATAGTTGACAGTCCATAGTTAAAGTTTTTTGTACATTCAAGGGATTTTTTTAAGTTTAATATTCTTATCATTATGGGAGTGGACAAAAAGGCTAGTCTATGCAAATGTATGTTATTATTATTGCAACAAACAGAATAATCTTCAAAATAAGCCATTTAGCTGTCACTTCTGAAAGTTTGTTGCTCGTAGATTTGTGCACACGTCTCCATTGCAAACTATCCAGCAAACTCTGCTCTTCAGACTTGGAAGTCAAGCTCCAACTCATTACTCCATGTGCGGGCCAGGGACATGATAACATGCATACATCAATCACACTAAAAAGGAATTTGCGTTAAAACACGGTAACTCAGACAGCCCTACGTGATTAAGATTAGGAAATGTAGTTTCTGTGAAAAACACATTCAAATATCCAAGTCTGAACCACCCCCAAATAAAGTGCGGCCGTGCTTCTAACTGCGTTGTTTATATGGCTGCTATATTGTTGATCTCTTCATGACAAGATCCATCTGTAGATAGATACATGTGTTTGTATGTTATATATTTGTATCCCAGATTTAAAGCTGCATTCTTATTTTTTACCACTTGGGGGCAGCAGAACACAAAACAAAACCCACTGCCTTTTACACACCTGCAGTAGCAGCAACTGGCATGTGTCATCCAGGTCAGCATTAGCCTTGACACATGCTATTAGTAGTTAACTGGAACAGTGGTTAGTTGTTTTGTGTGCCTGTACCACCCTCTGTTCTTTAGGTCTGCCTGTTTTATGCTGCACAGGTTGTGTGCTACTTAAGAAGCTTTTAGCTGGAAACATCTGTCTGAAGCCTGTGAGAAAGCAGTTGCTGCCTGTGTGAATGAATGAGGTGAATGGTGCTGAGGGGGAATTTAACGGCTAGGTCTTGATCTTGTGCGAGTTTGAAGGCTTGTTATCATAAAAATAATGAGCTTTTAAAAAATCCTTCAACTTTAGCTGAACGGAATCCAGATATAGTGCTCCCAGCAGGTGATGGGTGGTTTGAAAAAGTGAGAGCGTGACCAAGGCCTGAAAGGGTTCTAACATTTGTCTGCGTTCATGTTTGTACAGAGATGCAGGAGGACCGACAGGACCTGAGTCACCCTGTTCACGTGGACAACTGTGTGCTGGTTTCAGAGCTCAACGAGTGCATAAAGGAGCCTCCAGCATACACTCACAGAGACTACAGGTGAGGCCACGCACACAGGAACCTGCCATGCTCCCTCATTCATTCACACAGCCCGATCGCGAGCAACGTCCTCACATCCTGATGTATCTCTCTTGCAGCGCCATCCTATATTTAAATGACGACTTTGAAGGAGGAGAGTTCATTTTCACTGAGCTGGACGCCAAAACAGTCACGGTAAATATATATTTTCATTAATTTTTGGACAAAAAAACTAAGTATAAAGTTCAGAACCCTCTGTGAATCAGAAGATGTTTGGAACCACCAGCCAACCAGCTGGTCAATGGGATAGCTGGTGATAAAAATTGACTGCTATTCCCAATTTGTCCACTAGTGGGGAGTGATGTTTTAGTAAGAGTTGTGACAGCACAACAGTGAGACACAGAACTAAACGCCAAATAGCAGACATGCACCGAAATAGCACTTATATGTCCTAAGAAACTTCAGGTTGATCATAAAATCTTTTGTAAAAAGAACACTTTCTGAATCCACTGTGTGTTTAACATAAACGCTGATGCATTATAAACTTGTCGCATGCTCTTGGACTTCTCCAGGCTACGGTGCGTCCGCAGTGCGGCCGTGTGGTCGGGTTCGGAGCGGGAAGAGAAAACCCTCATGGGGTCAGAGCCGTCACCAAGGGTCAGAGGTGTGCCGTGGCGCTGTGGTTCACGCTGGATCCTGCTCATGAAGAAAAGGTTTGAATGACTTCTGTAGACTAATGCTGGTATAATTATAATTAGGGTATTATCCATTTATTCAGAGGCTTTATTCAATCTGGAAAACATGAACAGGGAATGAAAATAATAAATTTTGACGTGTTTTGAGAAGGCTTGGTAAATATTTATGAAGTCTGATGTTGATAAAAATTTCTCAGTTTTTAATCACAAGCAACATGAAGAAAATGAACAGTTGCTGTCTGAGCTTTTTTGTGACTTCACTTCTGTTCTCCCTCTGCCCTGTAGGAGAGAATCCAAGCTGAGGATATGCTGAAGATGTTTTCCACCCCTGTGAATTCAGAGTTCAGCCAAAACGAGGTGACTGACACCTCCGAGCCTCCACCAGCGACGCTAGAAGCTCCTGCCCAGGCTGACCAGGAGCCAGCGGATAAAAGGCAAGACGATAAACCGTCAGAGGAGAAGCCAGGCAAACCAGCCGACGCCCTGGCTGACAAAGCGGCTGACCCGCCAAAGGACGCGGCAGAGGAGAAGCCGGTCAGCAAAGCAACCAAAGCCACCAAAGGCAAAGCTGTGCCTAAAGCAAAGGCCAAAGCTGGAGAGCAAACAAAGGCTAAGACGGCAGACAAAGTTAAACCTGCTGCTAAAAAAGATGGAAAACAGACAGTTAAAAAGCAAAACAAGCAGGCTGATAAAAAGGACACAAAACCGGCTGCAAAAAAGACGGTAAAAGTGGCTGCTAAGAAGAAGTCCACCTCTGACACTCAGGACAAGGATGAGCTGTGATCAACAGCAAGTGTGACTGTTTTTTTTTTGTGGATTTTCTATAGGTCTTCTCTGTGGGTGGTGGAATTAAACAAAAATCCTTTTCCCTCTTATTTAATTGATTACAGTCACCCAGTGGTTACTTGAGTTCTTTTTTCTCTTTACTATTGTTGCTGACAATCTTCTCAAGTCCCCACTAATTACTGTAGCCATCTGTTCTCAGCCCTAGCTATAGAGGGGGAAATTATTCCCGTCTCACGTTTGAGCAAGAACCCACCTAATTTTCTTTGTGAATCAATGGAATAAAAAATGTGGTTTCTAAGTTGTGGCGAGTATTCATTAACACAAAGACAAGCATTATGTAATACTCCTAACAGACACCACGTGGCAGCATTGGAGCATTAGCACTGTACATTTCACAAGCCGTAGCAAATTCACACTGGGCAGGTTGTGAGGAATCCAGCTACTCATCTCGTGCTGAGATTTGTTTTTCAACCTGAAACATTCACAATCCTGAACACTCCCCGTTTCCTGTGACACTTCAGTTTCTTTTGCAATTTTCTCTTAAGACTCTTCCTGAGTCTCCACACATTTATTTTTGGCCCTGCAACGATAAATCTGTCTGTTGTTTTGTCGTTTTTGTATATTGCTACCTAAAAGTTTCCACCTCCAGGCAAGATATATGACGTGAATCAGCTCAAGAAGAGAAACTTTAGAATTAGTCTTCCAGTGTCAAACTGGGGGCACGCATCCTAATTAAAGTTTTCCTGACTGAGCCAGAACTTACTGAAAGCACATTAATGACTCCATTTTAAATAAATAAATGGCTTCTATCCAGGTGCTATACTAAGTTTTTCAGTATTTTCATTTTTTGTCTGTATTTTATTCAGCTAACAACAGTACCACATGTATATTTAATAGCTTCCTTATGCAATATGAATAAGAACAATAATAATATGAGTTCAAACATACAAATCAGTGATAAACAGGAGTGGACTCTGGTAAGCTATCAGTACCCAGCTGCATCTCTGCACAGAGCTCAAAACTCAAAACACGTCATTGTCTGGATAGATATAAACACATCACAGCTCTTCTTAATTATCTAGTTTCTTATGTTTGTTTGTTGGTTTATTGGTCTAAGATACTTTGATGTTGGGGTTCACCATGAAGAACCGCTGTGGCACAATGTAATGTCTGGATCCAAATAAATCAGTCACTGAAAACAAAGCTAAAGCTAAAAACAAAGGCAAGTTGTTTTTTTCTCCACTTATCCAAGAGGCTTTTTCAGTTCTAGCTGACTAGTGGGGAGCTGAGTTTATTATTAGGAGCATCTGTGGGTGGTGCCCACCTGGAACTGACAAGACTAACCAGATACTCACCAGAAATTAGAGAAGGATGGTCAAGTCAAAGTCTTCAACTTAATCCAGTAGAAATGTTGTGGAATGCTCTGAAGTAATGAAGTCTCAGAAGTGATGTGGTTCTGTACTGAGGAAAGGGCTAAAATCCCATGAAGCTGCTGTAGACGACTGATCAGCAGCTACAAGAAACAATTAGTTGCTGTTATTGCTGTACAAGGTGGTCACAGGAGATACTGAAAACAAGGGTTTACATACAACCCACAGATATGAACGAATGATTCATTTCCTAAAATAAACAAATACACAGGGCGGCACAGTGGCATGGTAGTTAGCACTGATGCCTCACAAAGAGCCCTCCTGGTTTTAATCCATGGGCCTTTCTGTGTGGAGTTTGCATGTTCTCCCTGTGTCTGCGTGGGTTCTCTCCAGGTTCTCCAGCTTCCTCCCACCATCCAAAGACATGCTGGTTAGGTTCATTGGAGATTCTAAATTGGCCGTAGGTGTGCATGTGAGTGTGAATGGTTGTCTGTCTCTCTGTGTTAGCCCTGCGATGGACCAGCGGCCTGTCCAAGAGATGCAGATTCACCTGATGATTCTCAGATGTATCTTTACTTTACGCAGTAATACTGACATTATTACTGTTATTTTGATACTTTAAACAGACCTACCAGAACCATATAAAGATAGATTGTATACAGTAAATAGTTCATAAGCAATGAGCATTAAGTATTCTCTCCATCTTAGGTTGATGAGACAAAAAAGTGTAATCAAGCTTATATTATTTCTTGCTACTGTACTTACTGTTTTTTATCTTTAGTGGACAGTCTTTTTCTAACAGACAGTTTTGAATATAGGTACCTGAGACTTTGGGATTTGTGATGTCCACACACTGGTTGACAAAATGATGGTAGTTGTAATATCGTTGGAGCAGCACAAATGTGGGCACATAACACCATGTGTGTCACTGAATTTATTTTGCATTGCATTTCTTCAAATGTGTCCAAACACGCTCGTGCACATTAACACCCACTGGCCCACCAACTCAAACCCACACACAAATATGTGAGCGTATTGCATGAAGATCCTCTTGAAGAATTTGCAAGGAGTGCTGCATGGGTCCAGCTTTACCAAACGCTCAGATTTATTGGGACTGAGCTCATGGTGTGATTAATACGAGGGGCAGATGTACTCGGCTGCCATGCATAGAACAACTCCCAACCTCCTACGGTACAGAATACATGAACAGGATCCCTCTGCTCTGCTGCAGTGTAAGTGTATGTGTGTGTGCTGCTGTCAGTGCTTTCTTTGTATCTTCTTACTCTTGTTCATTTGAAAGAGGGAGACACACAGACACAGGCCACTTTGTTTTTCTGTGTGTTTGTGGCCTATGGATTTGACCATTGTTTCTCCGAAAGAGAGTGGGAGAGAGAATCGGGAAGGGGGGGTGACAGAGTTTGAGCACAGAGTACAGTAGACAACAGAGGTCTACTCCGCGATTGGTACAGCTGTCTCTGACTGTCCTGCCTACAGCCACACTACATTTCAACATATTTTCATGAGGATGTCTTAATTCGCTCAATGTCTTAATTTTCGCTCTTTAACACTTCAAAGCGTGTGTGCGTGTGCGTGCGCCACTTAGTCAGCCCTTGTTGCTATGGCAATGTGGTGGGCATGGAGATGGTGGTGGCAGGTTGGGGTCAGGCACAGCGGGGCATGGAGCTGAGATTAACTGTGACTGTGACTCTGGAGAGAGGAGAATAAAACAGCAGGCTATTAAGGACTGATATGACCTCCGTCTCCCTGCTCCTCCAGGCCATAGGCGCCACATCCAAAGGAAACTTTTCATAGCCCAACGCTTCAGCTGCAACTTTCAAGATCGGCCTCTCACTTATCTTTACAAAGCTTTGCTAAGCGCTCTGGGATATGTGTGTGTGTGTTTGTGGTACTGTAGCTTAATGTCACAGACTCAAGACACAGCACACTTCTGAGGCAGTTTTTTTATTTATTTATTTATTTTTTAACTTGGAATAATAAGAGTTCAGATTGAATTTACCTGATTGACACGTAGAGATGACCCAGTAATCATCAAACAAACTCACCCTGCAGACGTGTGAGGTGTTACAGTGTCAGACAACTGTATCTGTCGGTTCTGTTGCTGCTGCCGGTCCGGCCTCTTGTCTAAAACCAATCTTGTGTTAAAGGGACAGAGAGGTCCATTGTTTTGGTGGCTGTTCTGACGGATGCCTGGCTGATGACTTCAGCTCTGCCGTGAACTGTCTCCTTATTCTCCTATAGGACTGCGATCACAGCTGTGCCGGTCTGAGCAAGGGACCACAGCTGAGAAGAATCTATATATTGGGACTGTTACAGGGTGACAGGAACAATTTAATTTTCAGATTGTAGTCCATTGATTACAGTTTTCTTCATTTTGACGTTTATGCGCCTTACATTGCTTGATTTCTTCCAATCCATTAAGACACTGGTTAATGGCATTAAATTGAATATTTGAGATTTTGTACACTTAACCCTTCAAGTACATGGTTCTTCTGAATTAGCTTACTATATGTAATTACTACTACATATAATACTGTTTGTATGCCAACAGTACAATGGGTAATACTCTTCATTTTTATTATCTCAGCCCTTCTGCACAGACAGAACATGTGTCGCTTATACTCAAGCTGTAGGGATCAATGGACGGGTTAAAAAAGAACAAAATAATAATAATAAAAAAAAATGTTTTGGAATCGCCAAGTGAAATTCCTGAACTTTATCCAACAGAAATGTCGTGGAAAGCCACCGACATCTCAGAACTGAAGTGGTTCTGTACAGAG
Source organism: Planiliza haematocheilus (assembly GCA_005024645.1). Lineage (NCBI taxonomy): Eukaryota > Metazoa > Chordata > Actinopteri > Mugiliformes > Mugilidae > Planiliza > Planiliza haematocheilus. The sequence goes on from SRSE01000430.1 coordinate 2,154,858, forward strand.
AAATAGGCTACAATTCCTCCAAGCCGCTGCAGACAGCAAATCAGCAGTTACCAGAAATATTTAACCGCTGACTGTTATGACTGCACAAGGTACTGAAAACAAGGGTTCCCTTACTTGTGCAACTCACAAATATGTACAAATGATCCATTTTCTTGAATAAATGCATGCACAAGTATAATATTTCTGTTATACAAGAATAACATTAAATTGGCGATTTATATAAAAGATGTTGAAAAAGAATGCCTTCTAGCTGTACTATCTGTGTTCAGCTGAGCATGTTTACTGGTGTTTTTTAGTATCACTGTTCTAAATTTGTGGTGTTGTTTAAAGTCCTCTCCATAGGTTTGCCAGTGAGGCAATGCAGGTGGGGATCTTGTTAACATTACGTCTCTGGTAAGGGTTTACTCTGGATGTTTGTTTAGCACAGTGTGGAGGAGTTAATGGGTCTGAATAATCTAAAGCACTACCCGGATAATGACATTTTTATTGGCCCTCATAAAGCAGCAGCGTAGAAATGATCTTTTTATGAATTCCACGCATTCCACATTATCACACAAATGCATCATTTCACTGGGACTGAAAGCAGAACACCGGTAGCCTGAGTGTGTGTGGTGGGATCATTTGCTAGATGCAGGGATGTATGAAATGTTAGACTGTGAGAGGACATAAGCTGCTCTTTGGGGAACAGGTTTGCAGGTCTGGCAGGTATTTCAGGGAGGTTAAACGCCACGTTGGTGCTGATGTAACCACTCCTCCCTGCCTCTGTCTAAGTCCAGTTCTATGCCCACAGGCAGCTGGCTAGCACCCACAAGCACCCAGGGGAAACATCAGTGATTCTCGGAGGCCCTTCTGTCCCACCAAATGAAGACCACTCTGCTGGTTGTTATGGTGAAGGTAGGGCCGGCCGGTGCTTGGCTCGCTGCCACCCACTTACAGGGAGACAGATGGGAGAGTAAAACTATTAAGAAGGAGAGGATGGGAAAGATGACAGTCTGATAGAGAAAGACGTTAGCGTGGGGTCAGACAGAACGTAGCATCAGAGGGAGATTTTACCTGGATACGTACGTGACAGAGCGTGCCGAAGTTGGTGGGAAAGACAGAAAGGGGAAGTGAAAGAGACTAGGGGGTAGGGGGCTCTTTTTTCACGAGACAGCAGGTACATGACACATTTTTGGAATAGTTGCCAATAAAAAGGCGTGAGAAAGGTTTTGTGGACACTGGTAGCTAAACACTAGACTAACTGCTCCTGACCAGGGTTGACACCGTGTCACTGGTAAAGTGAAACTGGATTACATTTTAATTAGGGTTTTGAAGGAACTGCCCTTATACAGATGGAAGGATAAAGTCTCAAGATTTTACTTTGTTCCCCTTTCGGTGGATCACCTCATTTTGGATGAAGACATTAGTTACGAAAGATTGATCTTGTGCAAATTGTGCAATGAATCATACATATTTAGCAGTTCGAACAGAATCAAACACAGAATCAACGGTTGGTGACTATGTCCACCAAAAGCAACCCTCAACCCTCCCTGCTGCAGCCCGGCTAGCTCATGAATTCAACTAATTATCTGTGAAAGGTGCACTGTGATATAGTAAAAGTCGTTCTTTCTTACTTTCAAGCTTGTTTGCCTGTGGTCCCTCAAAAAGTCTTCATAGAGTTTTTGAAATGTCTGGACTGTACTGCCGTCAAAACAATATGCAATCTGTCACATTTCGTATTTTTCGTTCCACAGCTCTCCAAATCACTGTCAGTGATGAAAAAGTCAAATCAAAATTCTGTGAGATCTCAGCCATCTCAGGTCTGTGTTTACATGTAGCACACAGCCCCCGACCAACGATTGCAAGATGTGGGAAAAGTGCCAGTTTCGGGCAGGTGAGACATATTTGAATACGAGCAGTGAGGAGTTCAGCCTACTTCTGTGCATGTGATGGGAAAAGAAGAAAAGTGGACATCGAGAGGGATATAGAGAGAACTGTTTACTCCACTATATACAGCCGCCAGCAATCGTTAGATTTACATTTTGATTGTCAGTGTGTTTTCATAAGAAAAAAGGAAGGTTCTGAGATTTATCTGTGTAGCCTCAGACATTTCCAATATCATAAGGCATCAGCAGTGCTCGCGTAACTAACTGCAGCTAGGTACTTGTTGGAATAAGGAGGAGGAGGGGGCTGGTTGATCTTGGCCTCAGAGCCTTCAACATTTGGAGATAATTAGACTCAAGCATTAATTGCGATTAATGTTTTTATCTCATTCATTCTCTAGTTCCACTTCTCCAGTTCCAGCATAACAAATCCTGCATGTCTGTGCCAACGGTTGATCATGTGAGGAAACGGTGTATTTCTGCAAGTTGGATAATGAGTTTTGTCAACACTGACTTGAGACAAATGCCTCGACCTTGAGTCCTCTGTCTCCTCTACTTTGACGTCACTCGCTGTCTGCTGTGTGTGCGTGTAAGGACCTCAGTAGTACCCTCATTCAAATGCTAGACAACACTAAAAGCACAGCAGAGGGACCACTTGGTGAGTTTTCATAGGTTTGATTGTTGCTTGCACTGAACACAAAAAAGGACAAACAAACTCCTTATAAGTGAAAGTAGTACCGTAATTTCCGGACTACAAGGCGCACCTGAATATAAGCCGCACCAGCTAAATTTTGGGGGAAATACAGATTGATCCATATATAAGCCGCACCCGACTATAAGTTTTAATGCCTAATTACCGTAAGGGTTTCTTCGAGGGGGGATTGACGGGACAGAAATTACTTTTTGGAAACGCAAAGCGTCCCATTTATTTACATTTGAGAAACACAATAAATATTTCAGTCAGTCAAACAATCAATCAATCAAACAATCAATCAATCAAACAAACAATTAAAACAATCAATCAAACAATCGGTGCTCTCCTAGTGCACTTCCTGCAGTCATAGTACCGTAGTAGTACAGTATAACAAAAACAAAGCTTACAACGCTTGACAAGGCAACAACGTTAAATGGCTAAATTTAATTCGTTTTTAAAAGTACTTGCCTGTAACACGGCAGCAAAAGTGCAGTAACCCGACTGCTCAACAAAATAACCAGCATCTTTTTTGAAAACAGCCAACACGGCAGTAAAGGTGCAGTTACACGGACGTTTACTGTATCAAAGTAACCAGCCTACTATACCAGAAAAGTCAGCCAAATCGATCTCCATTGACTTAAAAGCAGCTCTCGTACTGTATTTGGGCTCACTTGGTTTCTTTTTCTCTCGTTACCTGGCTCGACCTGACCTGTCTCGCTCTTGCGCCCCCTGGTGACCGTTAGCTGTAAAAATCCATAAATAAGCCGCACCGCTGTATAAGCCGCAGGGTCCAAAGCAAGTGACAAAAGTAGCGGCTTATAGTCCGGAAATTACGGTAATAGAGGTAAAGTTGAGGGTGAAAACGATGGAGAGCGATTTTAGAAGACAGAGGAGGTTTAAGCGGAGGAGAGGAGGGCTGGAGCGAATCTGGGTCGTGGGGACTGTGCGGTGTTTGGCTAAGGCCAGATAGCAGGAGAATGGCATCTGTAGGGCCTGGTCCCTGTGCTGTGTAGCGAGAGCTGGGAAGAATGCTTGTCTTTTCTTTGCTCTCCCTCAGTGAGTGGAAACTCAGAGAACTGCGGTACAACAGTGGATTAAGAGCCACATTCCCTTTTTAATCTCTCTATAGTCACCCTCAGCTGTTCACCCCCAGGCCTCTGCCCCCTACTTTCCTCCGTCGGACTGTTGACGTTGGCCTGGCATACGCTTCACACACACCATGTCCTCAGGTGAAGGCGATTGTGAGCAAAGGTCATCTATGTGACAGATTTGTACTCCGACAGTACTCACATCCTCGATGTGTTGATAGAGCAGTTAATGCACTTAAGTGTTGGACTTTAGTGTGTCTAAAGCATGTTCAAGCAGTACAGAAAATATCTGTGGCGGGGGCGGCACAGTGGTGTGATGGTTTGCACTAATGCCTCACAGCAAGAGGGTTCTGGCTTCCTCCCACGGTCCAAAGAGATGCTCATTAGGTTCACTGGTGATTCTAAATGTCCAGGGTGTCTCATCAGACAGAAGATTAATGAATGAATGAACAAATGCAGAGGAAAGTCAGCGGTGAACTGAAAAATAAAACTGAGCTTGCAGTAGGATATTTCCAGTTTATTCTTACCCCAAACCAACTGCTGAGATCTGATGAACCAGATCAAAATGGGCTTTGGAGCAAACACTCCCAAATGAAGAGGGCTATTGGGGCAATAGTGATGGCAAACTCATCTGATGCAGCACTCCATCTTTTCTTATTTCTGGTCTTCCTCAGTAGTGGTTTCTTTGCAACAGTTCAACCATGAAGGCCTGATTTGTCTGCTACTTGAACTTTGGGAAGCATCTGAGGTGCTGTTAGAGGCTGATCTTCCCTCTGTGGCAGATGAAACTCTCGGGTGGGTGTCACGAGGGCAGTTTCATCAGTGTTTGATGATTTGATGCTCTCTGGACCGACTAGCCTTTAAGACTGACTGCCGTTTGTCTTTACTTGGTTGACCAGTTCTTGCCATATTATAGGTTACTGCTATGGTTCAGTAGAGCTGTCCGTTGTATACAAGTGTCAAGAACAGTCTTTGATAAGAATCAACCTGTCAGCTGAACACGGTTCCAGGTGACAGGCTCATGAAAGCTATTAAAGATACTGCCCGTAGTGTACAAAGCTGTCACTGACAACTGTCCGCTGTGAGACATATGAACTATAAAACCTATTTCAGTTCGCTTATTGTTCTTGGTTATGATGTACATTGTTGTGCAATGTAAAAAAGTGTCAACATGTACGTTTGGTCAGTTTCAGACTAATTAATTGATGCACTTGATTGGTTTATAGAGTAGTTGTGGGCTTATAGGAAAGCTGTGGACTAAACAACTGGGCAAAGAAATTTTAATGAATGTCATAGTGCATAAGTGTGCATAGTGCAATCATAGTGCTTTTTGTGAAAGCTAAACTAACTTAATAAATTAAATGTTTATGAACTTCATGAATAGACAGCAAACAGTGTGTGAGTCAGCATCCAAGTGTGGGGATTATACTTTGACCAGAACCACTGAGGCCTAACGTCTAAAATATCAGCGAGATGGCTTTTAGTGTGCATGAGACATTTACTCTACTTGGTTTGTTATAAAAAAAAGTCTGTGGAAGTTGGTCTACTAGCATGAAAATACTAAACGTTATTATTAACTGTCAAGCTATCTGGGAACATACGCCGTTAAAGCCGTCACACCTTGTATCGACACATGGACATCCTCCATGTTTCGTGCTCCTAAGGATGAACAAGGAATTTAGAGGCCCTCCTCCAAACTAGAAAGGACTGTTCTGGGGACTCTGTCAAAAGCAGTAATTTTCCAGAGCTCTAGATGAACTTTAGGCTACAATTAAGCTCCTTCCGGCTCCAGATAAATGCACACTCACAAGAAGAGCCCTCCCCAGCAACGCTAAAAAGGTTCTTGCTCTCCTGTGTGTGTGTGTGTGTGTGTGTGTGTGTGTGTGTGTGTGTGTGTGTGTGTGTGTGTGTTTCACCCCCCTTCACATCCCTGGTTTTCTTCAAGGGTCAGATCAGTGCAGTGCTTATACAAATTCAAGGAACCGGATAGAGTCTGACATGCAGGTGCAGGAGCTTTGGTTCCAACAACAGTATGGTACACGGAGGAGGAGGTGGGTAATAAGGTGCCAAGAGGAGGAGGCCAGGAAGGGAAAGATGGAAGAACACAAAGCTGTGAGGAAGTGTAGGCTGGCTCATTTATGTTTCTAATGTGACTAAAGAGCAGGAGAAAGAGAAGGGATAGGCAAAGTGTCAAACAATACTGACCATTAAGATTCAAGCTCAGGTCAGAGAAAGTCCTTTTCTCTGATATGGCATCTGTTCATATTTAAAAACTTGATTAGCACCTCTTCCTGACACATTGTTTCTCAGTTGAAGTTTCATTGATATGTCCACACCACAACACAAGCAACTAGGTCCATTATTTAAAATACATTTTTAAAGATCAGTTTCTCGGTTTTTGGTGGGATATTAGACTCAAAATCCAAAGACCATTGTTGTTTTGGCAGCCAAACTGTCTTTTCTAAGTCACATTTCCTCAGACTTCAGCCATTTACTTTTTAACAGGTGTGACCAAGCTGTATTGCCAATGGTGATAAGCTCCTAAGCCTATGTTTACTGTCAACCCAAACCTTTCTAGCATATTGAGGCTCTATCCAGGTTGATTTTATTAAGTCTGGCTGACACAAAAAAACAAAAAACCAAACAAAACACATAAAGTCAGAGTTTCGCAAACCACATTTGGAAACACATTTTAAAATATGACTCCAGTTGTGTGTGATTTGCAAGTTGACTGATCTGCAGTGGCATACAGTAAAATAATAATTCTTGTCTTGTGTGTACTTCTTGAGATTTCATTAATACTCACTAGAAGTGCTAAACTACGCCCGGGCACATTATACTGGCGATATGCTCCTGCCATTGAACCTAACAATATCGTTTCACTCATTTTACTGTTTTGTTTTTTGTTTTTGTTTTTTGTTTTTTGCACTGAACTATTAAAAACTCATCATCAGTCCTTCTGGCTTTTGCTGGTGTACAGCCAGGTTTATACAGTATATGTCTGTCTATGCTATAGATTGAAAGACGGTCTACACTCGACAGAACAGCTTTACAAAAGTGAAACAAAAGCAAGTAGAGCTCCCCCTGGTGTCTGGCTGCAGTAAACGTTATAAGCTCCACCCCCTCCATGTTAGTGGATGGGGGTGGAGCTTAAACACTTAAAATACAAGTCAATGTTTTTTTTCAAGGACAGTTTATAATACTCGTCATGTGTAAATTGTAAACTACTCTGCCCATATCTCTTAAACAGGTCTTAATTATTCCACCAGACACTGGGAGTCGTTATTTATAGTTCCTGCTTTTTTATCAATACTTTCTTGTCAAAATTTATAAAAAGTCAGTATTTTATATATCCCGTAAAATGTACCTTTTCTAATTCTTCATTAGAAAAGGTACATGCTACATATAGGTGTTGTCACAGCATTGTGACTTTCGCCATAAACATTTGGTGTACGATCTGCTAACACAACCAAAAGTACTCTGAGAAGCTGCACAAAAAAGCAAAGTGCTCAGAAAAACACAGGCTGACCTTAGTCCGCTTTTGGATGCCTGTCTCAAAGACGTAAAAGTCAGAGTGTGACCTTTCCTGTAAGGCTTAGGGCTAGGGTTCCCACCAATAAACTCCTCAGGTCACCTGGTCTTGAAGGCCAATTTCATGGCTTGATTATGCGTGTCTGTGGACAGCTGCAGATTCATAACTACCAGCTTACCAATGCATCTATACGTACTTTAAGCGAAGTATGTGTATGCAGACACAGTCCCCACATACAAAGTGGTAAACACGATGGCAGTATCCTGACAGCAGGAAGAAGAGATGTATTGTTTATTGTGTTTAGCTGAACAACATGAAAAAGTCAAAAAAGAGAAAACAGTGTGTGCAACTGCTTAAGAAGAGAAGGGGCAAGGACGTGAAACACAATGCAAACATTGTGATATATGTACAATAGATGTAATGAGAGGGCAGTTTACTTTTCCGAGTTTACTTCCGAGTCGTCGTGGGTGACAGATTTACAGCATTCTGAACTCTCGTTCACTATAAATTAACTATGTTGCAGAATACTATTCCTTATAGTTTCAATGTTTACTTGGGTTTCTGGCTTTATGTTTAAGTGGTTTGCTTTAAGGTTTGGTTTTTGCACTTTGCACATATTAAGAACAACTATAGCTTTATTGATTAAACAGCAGAGTGTACAGCACACATAAAACATGTACAAATGAACATTTCTTCAGCGGACTGTGATTCGGCTAGGGTTTTCCAGAGGTCTACTGCAGGGCTACTGTGTGCAGATGGAAAAGGTCATGAAGGATAAAAGAAGAGCAAGAGGCCTGCTAGGCCTAATTAGAGTGATAATAGTGGGCTGGAACATGCAGAGGCAAATTTAAGAGGCCGACGTGATGAGGAGCGCTCGATGGAGAAGAAGGAGTGGAAGGTGGGGGTCTGGAGACAGGAGTGCTGGGAACAAGACCTGGGCCTTCCCCACACTAAAGGGATGCTGTGTAATGGAAGGTGGCTCGTGATGTAGATGTAAAATCTCTAGAGCAGGCAAGCAGAATATCCCTCAGACTTGGAAGTCGGGCTCTAGGAGAATAAATGTCTTCAGAAAAACAAACAGATTGCATACATCTACCATACAACTATTAATACTGTCACACAGGAAGAGTGTACAGTCAGGTTGGGTCCCTCCACACTGATTCTAGTTACAGTAGGTCTATGGTAATGGAAACCCTTGGGAGGTCCCGTGTCGTTGGGAACTCTCGCCTCTTGTTAGCCACTACATTGCTACAGTCTTTGATCAGCTCAGCTGACTCTTAAGCTCAGCTTAGTGCGGCAGGGGTCTGGAAAATCTGGGGAGAGGGAGAGAGGTGAGAGGTGGGGAGAGACGTTGGAGTGAGGGACCAGCTAATGGCCCCCAGTGAACTATATATAGTCTGGTGAGGGGTTGATGGGAAGGAACAGCATAAACAGGGTGGAGGAAAAACAGGTGGAGATGATGGCAAAAGGGAAGGGGTCTTCATCCATTCTTCTCCTAGCAATCACAGCGCTAGCACCACCAGAAAGCACTGACCTAACTGCTCAACTGAACCCAGACATGAAGGCACGGACGACATCTGTGAGTTTGGGAAACAGCAGGAGGAAAAGACTTCATAGAAAGTGTCACCTCTGTGCGTCATTAAATTTTCAAGAGTTTGTAAGATTCGTGGTAAGTGCTCTCATGGAGCTCTCACCATAGTTTTAAGATTGAGACATTCAAAATGACATAATCAAAGCAATTAGGCCATGAGTCAGCAACAGTAATTCAAGCCAAACATTCAACTCAAACTATTTCTCCCTTCCACATTCTCACTGTTGTTTCTTTTTGTGTCACAGCACTCGACGCTGCTGTCAGCTTCATGGGGAAAGACGCCCTGTTCAACTCCGTAATGAGCAGAGCCAACAGTCTCTTCAGAGGCACTTGAGCTCAACCAGAGGAGATCTCCTCTGGGCACAAACATACATTATTCATTTCAGCGCTTAGTTAGCATTCATTCAGATGCCACCTTCTCATGTGGGCTCTCTGGGTGAAAAACATTAACAGGAATGGCTTGAAGTACTGTAATTATAGTTTACTGGAGAGCAGTTGTATGGAAATCCTGGGAACTCATGTACAAGCTTACATGCCAAGTGATATAAATTATATAGTGTCTTCCAGACTGCATACAAATGTCCTTCATGTGACATCAAAGAGAAACTCCTTCAGCGAATAATGAGAAGATGTTTCTTCAAATACACTAATCCACAACCTGACTGTTACGTTACATAATTCCCCTCCAATACTGTTTGCATGTCCACATGTCCCACAGTATCCCTGGAAACACTGTCTAATCTGATAGGCCCCTGATGTCTTAATAGTATGCGCATGGGTATGAGACTGTGCTAACCACATTTGGTTGTTTCCTGTTTGGGTAAAGCCATATCAACGAGATAAGAGCTGTAGCGAATGGGTGTATGCACTCTGGAAATGGTGTCAGAGCCCACACTCACAGTACACGCATCTGCGGTTAAGTCAGACAAAGTGTTTGTTTGAATTTATTCACCTACCGCAATATGAGTATTCGTTATCTAGTTATTTCCGAGGAAATTACACTTTCTTTGATCCAAAACTGTGTTTGGCTGTGTTTTACCCATGCATATCCAAAAAGGTTCAAAAAAGGCAACTGGACTTGTAGAGTTTTTTGAAAAGACTCTTCACCACTCATCTGAGAAGCTTCTTCAGTTCAGTTCTTCTGACATACCATGACCTGGATGACTGAGAGCCATCACAGACATTTACCCCATGAAGTAAAAGTTAAAGACACATGCTGATGCAGAGATATTATCCACTGAAACCTTAGTTTAATGTCATTTCAAGATTCATATAAGATACAAGTATCTTTCCAAACTGATGTTCTGGTGCTCTCTTGATTTATATTTGGACAGTCTATCTTTTATAGTCCAAGAAAACTCTGTCCTGATGTCCTGAGAAGGGCAACCAAACAACAAAGGCTGCTGGCAGCAGTTGGAGAAGGCTCAAACAATCTGACTTCAGTGGGAATGGGAAAAAATATTGCAAAAATAGAAAAGCAACCATTTTGGACTATTTCTTAGGCAAACCAAGACACAGCTGCCAAGAAACTTACTTTTCCATAATAGTGATCTTTCCCTCCCCTGATCAAAGTAGTTTTACCCATTTTGATGGAAACACAGTGGTCAGTATTGTGTTCTCCAAAGAAAGCCGCTTATCACGACTTGTATTTCAGTTCATTTCATCTCAGTTAAATTCAGTCCAGTTTGATTTATATAGCGCCAAATCCTGCCATGCCACCTTAGGGCACTTCACAACAATCCCTCTTTGAGCAGCGCTTGGTGACAATGTAGAGGAAAAAATTCCCTTGAAGAGGAAGAACTTCCAACGGAACCAGACTCAAGCTAAGCAACTAGTTGGATCGACAAAAGAGCAGAGAAATAACAGCAGTGTACGTCTACGTCTGTCCACAGGCTTTGTAAGTAAGAACAAAGATTTGAATTCATGTTCTGGACTATTTTTTTCAGCAGCATGGAGGCAGAATGTTTCAGGTGAAAGAAGGCTGTGTAATTTATTTATTTATTTTAGATTTAACTATGATGGCAAAGCTCCTCTAAACTTAAACTTAAAGTACTCATCTAACCTCAAACAACCTAACAAGATTGTTTTTGTGCTCAAACCTAATCAAACATTTTATAACAGCACTGTTACTTTATGAAAAGGTTTAGGCCTCTTCACAGAGTGTGATCACGAGCTGTCTGAGACAATCATGAGAGAAATATTCTTGGCCCTATGTCGCGCTTTTGCTGGCACTTTTAAAGTCTGTAAACCACCTCATCAGAAATCTATGTGAAATAGAATATACTGGCCAGTGCAACATGTTGCTGGCATGCCTCCTGCCACAGGTCTGCTCCAAGGGAACTGGAGGGAACAGCACGCAAAAGGGAAGGCACTATCTATCTTGACCCATTGCCGTCTATCAGGGGCTAACTTCTGTTATTTATTGTCTGACTAAAGATCATCGTCACACCTACCATATCCTTGTAGCTGCCTATAGTACCACAGTGATGCTGGCTGGGCTGAATGGCTCTTGTTTGGCCTGTGATCTTGTGAATCTGGCATGTCGAAACCAACAGTCTCATCAGGTAAGATATTTAAATGCAATTACAAACTACCCGTTTTTCCCGCCGGCTGTATTTCTCATTCAAACTCCACCAATAGCAGTGTGTCGTTATGGTTCAAAATCAGACGGACCTTGAAAGCCTTCTTGAAACCCCCACCTCACCTCCCCCGACAAGTCCAGCACTTGTTTTGCCTCGCTTTCATCTCTCCTCGCCTCTTGGGCTCAGCTGACCTCCGTGCTCCGATCACAACTCTCCCCCACATGTCAGGCCTCTCATTAGACATCGCAAACCTGAACACACAACAGCTACACGCACACAGGCAACATATCCAAACCTATGACAATACTGGGAGAGGGAGGTTCACAAACCAGGGATGGTCTGACCTCCATGTATGGTTCTTTTTACTCAGATTGATGTATGAATGCATGTGTGTAGCGGAGGTGTTTCATGCTTGATGGATAAGTGAGGTCATGTGAATGCTCACATGTGATTTTTGATGTTCAAGTTCAAGGTTAATTTGGTAGGAGAGGTTAGAAAGGAATTAAAAGAGACAAAAAGTGGAGAAAACTGATGAAGTAGAAACATAAACCAGTTATCCTCTGTTGCTTTAATTCCACTGAAAACAGCTGAGAGCGGGAACATGCTCGTTGTGTGTGCCGGCTATGAGTGCAGCGCAGGGTGCGGGTGAGACATGTCTCTTACAGATGTGAGAAAATGGCCATGTCTGTGAGAGCGAGTGTGTCGACGGTCTAATTGACGGAATAGAATTATCGAGTTAGTCTGGAGTGAACTGACGCTAATTTAATGAGCCGGGTAGAAGGCCAGCTGATGGGGCGCGCAGCTGTGGGAAAACAGTTTTCTGGGCTCTCCACACGCACAAAAGGCCAGAGTGCGTCCGCGTTTACAGCTCCTCAGGATGTACAGTTAGGTGAACTCTCTCTTGCTCTCTCTTTCTCTCTCTTCATTTGTTGGGGTTGTCATGGCGATGCGTGTGCGTGTGTGAGGAGGGGGGGCTTTCCTCGGCAGCCCATAATTTTCAGAGCCTGTCTAGATGTGACACGTCCTTTTCAGGTCGGGCATTGTTTGGTTGCTGATTTACGTGAGTTTGTTGCACTTTACCGGCACCTCCTCAAGCCCTCCAGCTAGGAACTTTTTCAAGGGGTCAGTGCAGCCTATTCTTGCATATCTTGAAGTTTATTTTCATGGGCAATCGCCAGTTTGGAGCAGTTTTGCCTCGTTGTGACTTTAGTGGTGCTTTCCCTCCTCAGCCACATCATTTGCTTTTTCTTTCTCTCTGTTTGAAACAGTCCTCAGCCAATCCCTCTTCCCTCCCAGTAGGCGTTCCTATAACACTGTGAACTCCAATCGCAGGCCAGCCCTTTTCCCCATCCCTTCATGGTCAGCCTGTTGTGTTCACAGGCTCTTTTTTTTTTTTACTCTTTTTTTTTTCCCTGCTACCCCTCATTGAGCCACTCAAGCCCTGGAGCAGATGGAAATATTGTAGTGGGGGGAAAGTAAGTGAGAAGCAGAGAGAGAGAGAGAGAGAGAGAGAGAGAGAGTGAGAATTGGAAGAAGCCATGCAGAGGTTGGGGCAGCCCAGCGACAATGCTTGATGAACTGAACTGCTGACCGCCAGAAACTCTTTCTTTCACTTTTGACTGATCCCCAGAGGGACCAAGGAATCAGACAGGACACAGGGGAGAGACATCAATTTGCTGTCCCAGCTGACGGGAAAAACCCAACCCAGGACGTGGAGAGGAAAAGAAGGACAGAGTTAGAGACGAGGAAAAAGAGGAGAGTTCTACAAATGCCAGTTAAGGCGGACAGGCAGAAGGAGATGCTCACAGGGACCAGATAGTCAAGAGAACAGTGAAACAAGTCGCAGGTGTGCCCACAAAGACTGCTCAGAGAACGGGCGTTGCACCACAAAAAAAAAGAAAAACCATTGCGAGTCAAGCAGGGAGAGAAAAAGCCAGATAGAAAACAAAGGGACAGCACTAGAGAAGGATGGCCAATTCAGGTCTCCAGCTGTTGGGTTATTTTCTGGCATTGGGTGGATGGATTGGAATCATCTCCACCACTGCCTTGCCCCAGTGGAAGCAGTCATCATATGCTGGTGATGCCATCATCACGGCCGTGGGTCTCTACGAGGGGCTGTGGATGAGCTGTGCCTCGCAGAGCACAGGGCAGGTGCAGTGCAAGATCTTTGACTCCATGCTCTCGCTGGACAGTAAGTACGATGTTTGAATTTGAAGCCCCCACGCTCTAACTAGCAGCTTACACTTTCTCTGCTCATACTGATGTCACTTTCGATGGCTGTTTAAATGAACTTTATATTAATACTCAAAGTATGAGTTTTGCAAATTGTTGGTCAAATACTTTATGTGGAACTATTGAGTGATAATCACTCAATAATTGCCATATGATGGCAAAGCACAATTAAAATTCAAATGCTAATAATCTGCTCTTCCTGCATCCTCAGGAAAGATTTCTCTAATTTAATCTCTAATTTTAGTCTATTCAAACTTCTTTCTGTCTTTCCTTTCATGATTTGATTTCATTTAGTCTACCTGATGAGGTAGCTCTGTATCCACCTCTTTCTTGCCCCACTTTGTCTTCCCATGTTCGTCCCCTTGAAACATGTATGGTGCTGCGCTACAAATCACAACAGTTTTTGTAGTTGGCTCGTTCATTGCCTCCCACATTTTTCTTTAATCAGCTCAAACAGAACAGAAGGAAAACAACTTCCCCAGCTCTAAATGCTATCTGGGATGCATTAAGTTCACAAGCAGTAAATCTGACTTAAAATGCTGGTGTTCGCGTCTCCGATGACGTTGGGTTGTTTTGTTAAAACACCATGACACGTAATGCGTGAGGATAGGGAGGGGGGGAGGAATGCGCGGTTCAGACATAAATTAGCTCAGAATATGAGTCTCCTGTCATCTCCAATCTGTAAGCAGGACTGAGTGACTCATAATTAATGGCGCAAAGATTATATGAATCCATCCATCTACTGCCTGCTTAAATCATCCTATTAGAGATTCTAATGACAGACCAAAGAAGGGGCGGGTGGTAGTACACGGGAGGGGGGGTCCGATGGCATTTTTATGAAACAATTTGACTTTTCTTTTCATTGTGGTTTTTTTCCTCTTGTGGCACGCTCTCCTTGGAGCAATAAATGAGACACTTTGCAAACATTTTGGTGTCTCGGTGAGTCATTATATCAACAGAATTCCAGTGTGACCGGGCGCCTCAGCTGATCTGCCATCTTCCCATCTCCTTTGCTACATTGCAGCAATAAGAACAGAGTATTGTCTTTGCACATGAATAGGGGCTGTTAGGAGAAGAAAAGGGCAGTGTCGAGCCAAAGACCAGAGCTATTCCCAGAATGCATTCTGTCTTCCCCACATGCACGCATTGTTCCGTTTGTCCACTAGCACACCCAGTGTGTACGGATTCAGAGTGGAGAGAAACACTTAACGGCATGCTGCTGTAAGCTGTGACCCAACACCTTGGCCGACAAGATATTTTTACAGGTGTTCCATTCAGACAGATCCAATCACGCGTCTATGCTGCGGGTCTGAATCTTGATTAAACGCCCCGTCGGGTATGGGTTTGATGCAGCAGTAAAAGTTCTGGGGGAGCAGCATGTGATGGTGGGTCTAATTGTTCACCAGACTGTGTTGCGCTCTGCTGATGCGGTTAAGCCAACGTGGTGGAAAGTGCTTCAGGTTTGCCGAGTGTTATTATCAGGAAGAAGATGGAGACCAGCGTGGCAGGTGACTTTGAAGATTGATTGGCATCTGTCAGAAGAGCAGAGCGTGGATGGTGGTGCTGAAAGGACAGCGCTTTGCATCCAGAAATGACGAAGCGCTGAGTGGAAGGCACAGTGACCTGCCTCTGTCAATCTGTTCAGCCTCATTGAATTCAGACATTGCCCTTGCTTCCATTATGAGGCACAGGTTGAGATATTTTTATGTATTAGAATTTAACAGTTCAGCTGCTTTGGATCAACCACCCAGCCACCAAATCTGCTCCATCCAATCAATTGTGTATAGGAGGATAAGCCCAGTGTTCATCAACAATTTCCATATACATATGAAAACCAACATGTCTTACAGGACTAGCAGACTGTCTCCACTGAATACCCACTTTTAAATGGCCTATATTTTTAGCGGAGAGTTGAAATACACTTTTGATACAGCACCAAGTATTTACAACAGCAGCATTGTAGCGAAATTACCTAAAACCGCCATGTTTGTTCCCTGATGTTGGACAGAAAACTGGACTCTGTGACACAAAGGGACAAGATATATGAGGTTTAGCTACGCCTTTGATAAGATTTGGTCACAAATCCAACCATATACATTGGAAATGTAAATAAACAGTTTGACACTGAGTTAAAGTTGCTGGCTATTTAGTGTGCCATCCAAAAGCACCAGTCAGATTGTATAATATTAATAAATCCACACGTTAACCAGTGATAATAATTGGTTACATGAAACAAATATTTTATCATTGTTGATTTCTTGGTTTTGACAGTTTCTTCTTGACTGTTTAGAAGCAAAGGAGCAAACAGAACAGACGGAAAACAACTTCCGCAGCACTGGGATAATAACCAGTTCACTTGAAACAGAGCTAACCACAGTGAAATTATTTAAATTGAAATTCTGGCTAAATGAAGTTGCATTATAAAAGGGCTGGATGTGTCAATTTATAGTAAGTGTAGTGTTTGAGTTGAGCAGTGAGTGGGCAAACAGAAATTACGTACAAACGCAGTCACAAGTGACCTCACAATGGGACCTCACAGCGCCTCCACACACACTCATTGAAAGCTTGTGGCTGGCACTGCCAACCCTTGCAATGGAAAGAGAGGCCCAGCCCACGACCACCACCCTCCCTCCTTCTAGCCTCTCCTTCACCCCAAAGGCCCCCGACCACCCGTGTGGTTTGTCACCGGTGTCATGGGTGTCACTTAGCCTGTACACTCCAAGAAGTGAAGAGAGCGGCTGTAAAACAACAACAGCAAAAGAATCAAACCTTTCTCTGTGGAAGACTGTTCAGATATTCCATCAAAGGGAAGCACTGGAGCCATAAATCAGACTTCAAAGATTGTCCCATCCTCTTCTCCCCTCATAAGTCTCTTCAGATCAGCTTCTGAAATGCTGCTTCCTTGATGTTCCATGAATGATGTTGTGTGCGTTTTCGTCACAGTGACGAATGACGACTGGCTTCCATCTCAAGCTGTTGTACAGTAGTTCATTTTTAAGCAATTCTTTTTAAATTATAGCCTTCTATTCTTTTCTGTGCATTATGTACCTGAGTTTCACAAACTCAAGGTCCATTTACCATCTTAATTTGAAGACAGCACACTCTGGTTAAAAACTTCTGAAAAAGCCTGCTTTATTCTATGAATGTTAACCGTTTGGTAAAGTACATTTTGAATCTCTAGAAAGGAACATGTACGTAGCTTGCGTTCAGATGTTTTTGCCTTTATTCCATTCTGTTTTAATAGAAGAACTATCACTTTCTTGACACTGTAAACACAGTTTGATCAGCTTACAGCAACTATTTTACTATTATATGCTATTTGTTTGAGACTTAAAGACTGCGGTCACAAGCTCAAACAAGCCTAACTATATCAAATAATGCCACAGAAGTCAGAAAGTTCATTCTTATCTTGTAGAATCCACTTACCGTCTATTTTGAGGATCTGTGAGATGCATTTGAAGGCTCCAGAAATAAGCTACAGTATCTAGCTTGAATGAAGATTGATTTGAGAGACTGTTTTTTATTGGATATGAACGTCTTTAATTTTTAAAAAAATGTAATTAATTGTCTTCCTAAATCGTACTGTCACTCTCTCTGTTTTTGCTGTAAGTGTAATTTAATTCCTGCTTGTCTTCTCTCAGTCTAAACTACTGGGTGCGACCTTGGTTGTGAGACCTGTATGAAAAGCTCTGTCTTTTATTTGAATTGCCACATTTGTCAGCTTTGTCAGATATCTGGATTTTGATATTGGAATTTTACATGTTTACTACTGCTCCTGTAAGTAATTGCCTCATTAGACACTCCATCAGTATTTTGACACTATTATTGAGCTCTTAGCATTGCTTTCGCATTTACACGTCTGCGAGCGGCTTTGGTTGAGGCCGTCTGATCGCTGTGGCGACGGCCCCGAGAAAACAATCTCGCTTTGTGACAAAGCCACAGTAATCCCTCTGTGTGAAACATGTAAAGCAGGCCCTCCTACAACCGCTCTGTGCCAGAGAGTTTCATCTGTGCCCAATCCACCTACACCCATCATGTCTGTGCCAATATTGTGCTTTGTACATATGTGTGTGTAAATATGTGTAAATATGTGTAAATATGTTCCTCCCACTGAGTTATGTGTGAGCTAAGGCCCGTGTGGGCAGGGCAATAGATTTTTGAGAAGGCAAAACCACAATGGAATGATGTGGAGAATATTTGGAGGATCATTTAAGGTCCAAAAGCTTGGACGAGAAGTCACCTCTGGAAAAAAAAAAGATGGAATTACCCTGCTCTGGAAAGTAGGACAGTGGTGGACTCTCCCTGATGACATTTCTATCATAAGTGCATGCGGTCCCATCAATCCTCCATGGCATGTGTAGCTTAATTCCTTAATAATTATCACTTTGTTCATAAATGTTTGCGTTTTACTCCAAGGGATGATCTGAAAGGCTCTTTGTTTTCTCATCCTGTCATCACTTCCCTCCTTCTCTTTGCCTCAATTTCATTTCATATCTTCATACTCTGTCCCGTGCTTCCCCTGTGGTTGCCGCCTCATAATTTCTTCTTTTTTATCTAGTCCACATCCAGACATGCCGGGCCCTTATGGTGGTGTCAGTACTGCTGGGTTTTATCGGCATCATTGTCAGCGTGGTGGGCATGAAGTGCACCAAGGTGGGAGATAACAACCCAACCACAAAGACTCGCATCGCTGTGACCGGAGGAGCTCTCTTCCTGCTCGCAGGTGGGATTTCTGCTGACGTCTTTTAATATTTAGTTTTATTTGCAAGCAAAAGTAAACTCTTCTGCAATCAGTTTCGTTTAACAAGAGTGGTCTGGCAATTTCCTAGCCTCAATATCTCACTTGGGGTCTCCTGAGTAATTAAGAGTCTTCACTGTAAACAGGAAGTGGTCATTTTAGAATCTTGAGCTGCCGACATAAACAAGGAACACCACCAATTCATTTGTTTGCTGCTGTAGCTACGGTGTTTGCAAGCTTAATAAGTGCGGAGAATAATCTTTCTGTCACTCTACAGGCCTATGCACATTGGTGTCTGTGTCCTGGTATGCCACTCAGGTGTCCTATCAGTTCTTCAACCCAAACACACCACCCAACGCCAGGTATGTAGAGCATGGAACAAATATGAATGACTGTAATAATGGTGCCCAGAGTTTTATAATATTCCTAAGACTTTAAGATGTCACATACAAGTTACTACTGTCGCAATATGCCCAGTATCCAGAAAACCACACAATCAGGCAGATTAAACAAAAAGAAAGAGACAGAGATAGAAGAGAGACAGGAGTTTGAATTTTTTGTTCGGTCAGTCATTTTAATAAAATAAAATGAGGATTTGGGAAAAGGAATATAGGATCAAAATTAAAAGCTGCTTTCATTTCCCGTTCAGTTTTCTTATTGCTTATTTGAAAACTGCAGCCATTAAAACCAAATTATAAGTATAATTCCAGTTATATCAGATTAAAATGAGCTAGCAGTTGTTAATTATAGCTCACAAATATTTCTAAGACCTCCACGCTAGTAAAAAAAGAAAAGAAAAAAAAAAGCTAGCTTTAATGTTAGCCACTAATGTTAGCCATTTTGACTAGCTACCAAGCACAGTTCAGGGCAGTGACACTTTTTGAACTCAAGCTACTTGAAGCTAGCTAAACTAACGTCAGTGAGACCTCTAACACAAAGCCTCCTATTTCCTGTCCAGGTATGAGTTTGGCTCAGCCCTGTTCGTGGGCTGGTCAGCAGCTAGCCTGACGGTTCTGGGTGGCTCCTTGCTGTGCTGCTCCTGCTCCAAAGACGACATGCGAGGGCAGCAATACTACCGCCAATCACAGCCTTCCACAGCCAGGGAGTACGTGTAAACCCCACCCACTTCCAGCAGTCACCCAATCAGAGAGCAGAGGACACGCTGGGCACCAACCCCTGCTAAAACAATACAATTACGCTTGCTAAAACAAAACTATCATGTATAACACACACTTCATATGCAGAAGCATGCCCCATACATTGTTACTCACCAGTAGGATGTGTTCTTGTTGCTAATAGAGCTACAAACGTGAAGTATTTGTGAGCATGTGAATGGAAACCTCTCGTGTACCTTCATATATATATATATATAAGCGTAGAGATGAATAGAAAACTAAATGAAAAAACTTCAATAATTAGCTTCTTGGTTCTGAATACCCACTTTTAGGGTAGTTGACAAGGCAAATCTAAGGTATGTCACTGCAGAGAATGTGAGCATGGAGCTAAAAAGACAGCACTGCAAAACTCTTACTGGCATGTCCTGTGCTTTTCTGGTTGGAGCTGCATTAGTGGTTTGCCTCCATGTTTCTTTGTGCATTCATACTCCACTGGTGCAGTCAGGTTGCTGAAGGAAAAGCAGAAACCGCTATGCAAATGAGGAAAGAATACATCTCGTACCTTATGCATCGTCAGTTAAATTATTTCTAAGTGTTCGATCTTAGAAAGCAACTCTAAAGCATTTGCATTTAATTTCAAGGCTTAGTCTCTTTTATTTCCATTGTCCTGAGACTAGTCAAATTTATGTACGATGATTTAAGACAACACTGGAATCAGACTATAAAAAATTCACAAGTAGCTCTGCAGCTATGGAGCTGATGGAGAAATTTACGAGCGATTAAACCAACCAGAATGAGTGACAGCAAAGAAGCAGGTGTTGCTCAGTGCTCTGTGTAATGAGGGCTCCGGGCAGCCATTTTGTAACAGCTGAGCAACTTCCTCAGTATGAAACGAGGAAACTTCCCTGATAGTCCTGTTTTACACACCAATCACCAGATAACAGCTGCACACGGGGACACAATCTGAACTGCAGGAGTGGAGGTGAATTATTAGTTGACGGTGTCTGTTTATCCTTTAATGAGTGTGTATGCTGTTGATTATCTTGTTGCCATTATAATCAGCACTAAGAGAAAGTGGAGCTTCTCATCAACACATATCATAACGCTCCATTTACTAACACAATCATTCCAGATTCATACACTCCCTCATCTCATAATCTCTTGTATAACCAAGCCAACATTGAAGATTTAAGCTATTTCACAGACCTCTGATCAAAGTAGAATCTTACTGGGAATCATAAGCTACTATATGAGACTAGCACAGTGTTATTTCACAGCTGACTATAAGCTAAAGTAATATAGCAGAAAACATATATTTAACTTAAACTCAGCAGACATTGTTTGATCGTTCACATATAGTAGCTACAAGTGCTTTTGCAAGCCAGTGTCTGCTCCATACAGATGAAGTACAATAGATGCATGCGGCTAACCCCACATTAGAGCCCGTAAAACTCAACTGCAGAGCTAAATTGGCTCTCGAGTTCCCCCTTGATGCTCCCCCATCACTTGTGCCCTCATTTGTGTTTCTGAAAGAGCTGTTCCATCACTGTTCCAGATAATAAAGCCATTAACTTTTCTCAGAATAGGTCCCAGTCGCCCGATTTCCTGGCCATACAGTCTCTCTTCTTGGGAGACACTTGTTTGTGGAGAGCTTTATTATTGTGGGATTGGGGGGAGGTTTTAGGTCTATAGGAAATCCCCCCCCCCCCCATCCCTTTAAATAAAGAGGGATGTCAAGCGCCACTGGTCTGCCAGTAGCAGCTGTGCTTTGAATAGGGCCTGTTCAACAACAAGTATGAAAAACTACCTGTAAAGCTGCGTCCAAAGATAAGGAAGCATACTTGAAAGAATGGTTCGACATTATGGGAAATACAAATAAAATGCAGAGGTCTGGTTCTCCAAGAATAAAACTAAACGACAACTGAGGTTTTGTAACATTTGGACAGATGGACTCGCTGCCCCCCTTCCCTTTTTCAAATTTTACGCTGAGCTAATCGCTCTCTACTTAGTGTGGCTTCAATCATGCAGCATAATCAACGTCAAACTATTTCAGAATTACAGCTAACAACAGTACAATACTACAAATCTGTTTTTTAATGTCATCGGTCAGTCAGTCAGGACTAATCTCTAACCTGTTGAGTCTTGGCCCTTCACACTCCTCACCCTTTTTGCTAACATCCTAATCATCCCACCATCTCTGTAACACTGTGGAAAGCCGAGAGGTCTTGATGTGTCTCTGTTATCCCCTTCTGTTGTCTTATCCTGTTCTTTTCTGACTGTCTTCTTCTCTCCTCTAATTCAGGGCAGAGTTGTTGAGTGAAACTAGTTTCCCTGACTGATCAGCCCCCGCCTTTTTATCGAGGACTGTCCGACTGTCCAACCACTGTCTTCCCCTTCTTTTCTCCCTTTTACCTCTCTGACCTCAAATTTGGACCTGTCGTAGTAGACGATTCCCCTGTTTCTCAGTACTACATCTGCACCCTATCATTTTTAATGGGAACCAAGATCTACCGTCTGTCCTCTCCCATTGTCGCTCACCGTCTGAGCCTATTCTGTAAATATGGACTCATAAAAGATATGTGATCAGACCTTTTCTTTAAGAAATGGGGTGTTGACCCTCTACTACACCACTGTTACCCTCATCCCCAACTCCTACCCCACCACTTCTGTCCACTTATTGGCTGAACGTTAACAATGAGTCGAAACAGGTTGTAGGTTTGTTGCGCTGATTCATGACTTCACTTATATCCTATGACCTCTGGGTGTTTTTGTTAATGTACCTTTGGGTTTATTTTGTTCACTGTGACTGTACTTTAACTGAAACATGTCTTTTTTTCCTTTTGAATTGCAGACCAAATGTTAAAAGTACCCCACCAGAGAAAAGGGAGCAGTACTTGTAGTTTGGGAGAGTCTTCTGGCCTTACCATGGTTTAGGTTCTGTCGACAGACAAAACCCTCTCACTGAGGAATTCAAAACAGACAAGAAGGAATGAACAGCAGCTTTTCAGGCATATCGCATCAGCATAAATTAAGAGTCTTTTGATTAACTTTGTTAAATTTGTTTGGGGAATTTTCATGAATTAGATGTTTTGAGGGATTGAGAAAGATGGTATCCTTGTCTTGTCTGTGTTGTTGACTTTGGGAGAGAGTCATTCAGGGTATGTTTTCTATAACATGTTAAAATTGCCCAGGTGTATATACCACCTACTCTGTTCTTCTTTTTTACTACATATATAATGTTGTACTACAGTGCCTTATAACACATGTTTGTGCACATGGATGTTTTTTCACCACAAGGATTCATATAGTCTTCCATCCCATCTGAGGGATGCATATCCACAGCCGCTCTGTATTCCGTTTTCTACTGTTGGATTTCTGAAAATGAATGTGAAGCCACTTTACAGTACCATTTATGAAACAACAATACATACACATAATAGATCTTCTACTTAATGCCTTATGCCACTGTTTGTAAGAAGTTGTGTGCCCACTTCCATGTAGCCTGGATTGAGGATATACCAAGTACATTGATTTTGTTTTGTTAAGTGCCGATATGATTTTGTGTGAATGACAGAGTCGTTGTATTATTGACTCTGAAGGATGTACTGTACTGTGTGCTGTCTCCTGTACTAAGCAACCCCAGTTTGCTGAGAGTTCAAATTCCCTTCTGATGCCTGTGTTTATTTACCATGCCATTTCTTTCTCTAATATTTACCTCCTCCAGTGTTGTGTATCATCTCATTTACAGTATACCCCTGTCTGTTTCTTTTAGAATGAAGTAAACAGAAACATAAAAATGGATTTGGCTATGACTTAGTGCTTCATCAGTTGTTGTTTAACTTTTCACCCTTCGCTTGGTTTTACCCACTCCCCCCAGTTGTTCCTCTTTTCCAGCTCAGAACCTTTTTTGCACCCTGTTGTTCAATAATTGCAGACGTGGAATTCCACTTCTGCTCTACTGGACTGTGGCACATTCTCAGAGGTGGACTCACAAAGTTAACTTTCTCACCACTGCAACCAAGAGCAATGCTTTTTCTCCCTCTCTCTCTTTTGGTTTTTATTAGTTTGAACTAGACATTTGTGAAATGTGAATCTTGGCCACAGTTAATGTTTTGTGAGCCTTTACACCACAGCTAACTGAATCACAAAAGGTACAAACATACGAGCCTACCTAAATGTTATTCATCATTCTTATCTAATTTCATGAGCCAACTCATAGGAGGGGTTTTGTAAACTTAATTGTTTTCAACCAAATCAATGACATATTGGACATTTCACCAAACCCTGAGTTAAAAGATGTATTGTTTCCAAAGTGCACATTTATACAATATCTGCACAGGCCATTATGGTATGGTATGTTTGCAGAATTTTAATCAGCAATAAGTAATGAATGTGGTGCAATGAACAACAGAACAACGGTTGGATTTAAGTAACCAAATCAGGCACAGACTGCTGTTATGGTTAACACAAATGTTAACCTTCGTGTGTATGTTAGTCTGTGATGGGACTCAAACTACAGCCTCTTGCTTGGGAGCCAAATTAATCCATCCTCCACACAAACATCTTTTGCACTGGCTTTAATGATTGGCTGAGGAAGTTAATTGTGAGGAGTGGAATTTCTATGCAGACTGAGCTGATTTTCAAAGTAGTCAATGTTTGTGTTTGTAGCAAGTGACGTTTCCTCGCTCAGTTGCAATGAGACAGAACGGTAGACTGTTATACCCGCCCAGTGGTGAATAAACAGACAAATTCAGAATGCTGCGGAGTGATCTCAGATTCAGTTGCTGATCATTTTGTCAAACCCCATGTTTCTATGCGTATAGTATGCGATTGACTGTATAGATGTGACAACATCTCAGTTAAGTTCAGGGGAAGATAATGGTTTGGTTTGAAATTAGCAATCTGTTAATCTTACCAAACCTTCATCATCCTTGTCACAGTGATAAACATGTGAATATGAAGGTTAAATGTTCCCGGTGGTAAAGAAAACAATAGAATATTGGTTTGAAAAAGGCAAACAAGCTTCTGTCTACCATGGTAAACTCCAGTGTTGTTGCCAAGTTCTCTTGATTTCCTTCTTTCTTTTCATCACACTGTCCATACAGTCATGTTCATTTAGACTTTGCATTTATGTAAGAAAGACTTCAACTAAAAAAATAAATGGGAGAAACTTCTTTATGTAGAATCAGGTTCTAGACTGGTGAGAAATGAGGAAGACTCTCATAGAGTCAGAATGTACGAACAGACAGTTACTCTGCAGTCACATATGGAGACTTGAGTATTGTACTGGCATAATTAACGTGAGTCTATTGCTTAAGAAAACCACACAAAGGTTAAATTGCAGAGTGCAAAAGTCAGGCATGTACACATTCATTTAGTAAGTTTCAATGCCGAACAAAGACGGATTAACCTTGAATTTTAATGCAGAGTTAAAATGAGGCAGTTGAGAGAAATGCACACTGAAGATAGCAGTGTGCATAGCATGGATGTGAAATCTCACATAGGCCTGACATTAACAGATGCACTTGCAATATGACACACTAAAGACTATCGTGCAAAAAAAAAAAAAAAACACATTCTGCACATTTGGTCCCTCCACATGTAGAAGTAATAACTGTGAGTTATAGCACCATCCTAAAACGGAAAATAAACATCGGTATGCCTGTCTTGCACTTTGCTGCTAAGCTCAAGTAGTGACTTATTAGCAGCTCCTTATCAGAGATAAATCATTACTGACCTATATATTGAGTTACTGTAAGTGAAGATGTTACTCACATAATGAACCTGATGAACTGAAACTTGCAGCAGAAACCAAACAATTATAGTAAACACAAGAATGTGTTTTCCCACTTTTAGCACTCTGGATGATGGACGATGTCTCACACATGTGTTTGATTGGGACTTGCATATTGCGGTCATTCAGGCATGTGAAAATGAAAACTATCTCCTTCATTGCTAGACTGTAAACACCATTCCAACAATTAAACATGTTTTCATCATGAGCTTTGCGGAAGAGTGCATTTATCAGCACATAATTGAACAATGGAAATAGTTCAACAGTAGCTGCATTGATTACTTCTACCAAAAAAAAATCTTCAAATGTATGTTTTGTAGCTAGTTGCAGAAGGTGGAGATGCAACGTTGTTAGGCTGTGCATTCTGCACTCTGGCATCGCTGATATAAAACGAACTCCTGATTACCATTGTGGCTGAAGTCATACAGCAGACCACACCTCCCACCGTCAACCAGTAGGAGAGTCCAAACTCAAATGTTATACCAGGCATCCGGAAAGCCACCTGTGGTGAGAAATGCATCATGGTGAAATGAGAACATTATTCCTTAGTTTCTGTCTTTGAGGCATAGAAAAGTCGTCTTTTGTTCTCCGCTTGGTGATGGCTTTGCAGTTTTAAAACAGCCTACCTTGATTGCAGCTTCATTAAAAATTCTTTGTGTTGGCCATTAAACTTGTGCTACAGGCGTTTATCCTTTCCCTCTCTGACACCTTTTATTGTGAATTCCTCTGCCTGCTCACTGAGTGTCTGCTATGGTCCAGCACAGCTCTTTCAAGTTATTCTAGCTTGAAGATTCAAGGTTTTTATTTGTCCTGCACATAATGTACAGGTACAGCAGCAGTGAAATGTGGTCGCAGCAACGCAAACTGTGCAAATTAGCGGGTAAAAGTAAAAATATAAAAATATAGAAACTGTGAATTGTATAAACACTAGGGTGGCACAGTGGCACATGTGAGTGTGAATGGTTGTCTGTCTCTCTGTGTTAGCCCTGCGATAGACAGGAGACTGGGGATGTGTGATATTTCACCGTTTACGATATATCGTCAAAAACATTCCCCACGGTAAGAATATGTCATCCCGCGATAAAAACGGTAAATTTCCATTGATGACATATATATGTGCGCGACACACTGGCAGCCCAACACGTGTGGAATATTGACAAATTGACAACGGCATACAAAGGACAGTAACGCCACTAAAACACAGCTCAAACCAGAATATGAAGAAATTGTGCTTCACAATGAATGAATGAATGAATGGAAATCTTACTATAGGTTGCCATACAATTTGAAGTCAAGAAAGTGACAAAAAAAGTCGAATGTAAGTAAGTACTTTATATACTGTAAAATAATTCCTCTGATAAAGCTCACTCTTTTGCTATCATTAAATAATTAATTCATTCAATCATGTGACCACTCATGAGCCGAAACATGTACAACTGTATTTTCAGTTAGAATAAGAACATGCAGTGAAAAGTAAATTAAATATTTTGAGTCATATAAATAAAATCTTATCTTTTTGTGTTTGCTGTACTAGAATGGATGGTATTCTGTTGACACAACATTATAAGAAATATTCTAAATGGGACATTACTAGTAGTAGTAGTGATATAGCTATAATGCCACAGTGTTGTTCAGTTGTGTGATGGCACCTACTTCTTGTCTGTATCTGGTGTAAGTGTCCACCCCGTACCAAAGCAGGCCCACTGCACCACACACACCTGAAAGACACACACACACACACACACACACCCACACACACACAGACACACATACACACCCACACCCACACACACACACACACACGCACACGCCAAACCAATCCTCAAATATGAGTCGGAAGTTCAGCATTAAATCTGCCCCTGCCTGAAGTGTAAACAACATCTAACTTAACTGTGTTGAAATGTGTTTGAACCAGAGAATGATATGAATCTTAAGTAATGTCCAGAAACCACAAACCAAACAATCTGCCTCTGACTGGATCTCATTAATGGTTTTTGAGCATGAGGAGCTGCAGTACCTACCTCCACACACACAGAGGGCGCCGGAAACTCGCAGCAGCCTGCTCTGCTCATGTACACCAGGGATCAGTGTAGTGCACTTCAGGCTGGGTATCATGATCAGGATGGACACTGCAGACAGCACGCCCATCCCCACCGACGTTACTCTCATCACCAGCATATCAACTGTGTAAAGACGAGGCGCAAGCAATAAATAAATAGATAAAAAAGGAAAACTGGAAGAAAAGAAATGATGATAATTTAATTTTATGTATAAAGTTCTTTTAACCATACAAGTCAATCTGAACTAATATAATCCCAAATTGACGGCATTTAAAGAAAAAACTTAACTTTATATATTACATTTATTTTATTTGAAAACTACAACATGAACAGAATTACTCCTGGTAAAGAAACAACGGCGTGATCAGATTCAGGAAGGGTTGAATTTGGGCCACATTAAAATTCCCGTTTAATAGCCAAGTTCACCTAGCCTAATACAAGGCCTAGCTTCACACTGCATTTGTTTTAGTTCGTCAGTATTCATTTATCACAAAATACAACGCATGATGATATGGTAGTCAAAACCATAGCAGCGGCTGCGTTCTAGTGAAGAACGTACTGATAAATGGTACATCCCAGTGGGGGTGAGGGTTTAAAAATCGTCATTCATTAGATTATTTCCTGAATTGATGTGATGTTAATACCACAGTTAAATACATACAATTTTGGAAAGGCTAACATTATATGTTATTAAAAAAAATCAGTCCCCCAAACTATTATTTTCATCTACTTTGGTAGGGTCTAAGTCTCATCTAGGGGAGTCAGACCCCTCCAATACCCCCCGCAATTCGAACCATGATCCCAGTAAGAGGATCTTAATGTGTCTGATCTGCTGATACCAAATCTTATCTGACATTTACTTACCTGCTGATGAAATGTGTATGTGACCCCTTGTTTTCACTCACCAACTGATCTGCTTACTAGTTTACTGACCTGACCACTGACAAGAAATGAAAGTTTAACTGGCAGAGAAGTGGAAATGTTTAACTCAACATATTATAGGTCCTTCACCCATCAGTGGTCAGCACTGTCTGAAAATGATTAGATTGTTAGCTGAATATTTTCTACACTTCTTTTTACTTATAAAACAGTTAAGATGACAGTTTACCTGTTACTTCTGTGACAAAATAATTTTTTAGACTCTCATATTTGTTTTTACTTGCATGTGAAATGGAAAAAGAGGGCAGCAGTGCACCACTATCTCACTTGGGTGGACTAAACCCCACAGAGTTCTACGGAAAAGGGATGCGATACGATCCTACTAATAACCAACTAATAACTTTACTGATACAGTTTGTTGCTGTAGTGTGAGTCTGAGGCCAGTGCTTTGGATTTTACAGAGCATAATACCTAGAACTGTCCTTTTCCCCCACTTCCTTTTTATTTGTAGTCTGAAAGTAAATCATCATCTGTACCTGGCAGATTCTCCATGTACGACACTGACACGTCACATGTTCTCAAACTGACCAGACTGTCATACACACACTCCCCCCAAAGGCCTCGACAGCGGAAGCTGAGACCCACTGAGGCCACGGGATCTTTAGCTCCTTGCTGGGGAGGAAGAAAAGTTTCACTTTTACTGTCAGTGCTACCATAGGATTAATATTTGAGGTTCAACAACATGAAACATCTCCAAAGCTTTTCTGTACATGAGTTGTTCTGCCTTGTGGTAAGGACATGCTAAAGCTCAGAGTTTGTCAGTACTGCAGTGGTAACTCTCCACTCTCTCAGTACACACATGCTCCTACCCTCCAGCAGTCCCTTCCAGCAGCAGCGATCAGCAGCAGCAGGCTCGCCACTGCTGTCAGCAGACCCAGGACCTCTAACCGCCCTCTGCTCATCTTGTCCTTTTGTAAGCTGGTGGGACAAAAAATAAATAAATAAATAACGACTTCCATCGTCAAAATATGCCCAATCAAAAGTGCCTTTGCAAATTCTGAGTAAGTGCTGACTCCCAAAAGGCACCGGCGTTTCTGTGAAGAAGACAAGAAGGCGAATGCTCAGGTGAAGTACAAACCAGCACCCAGTCAGCATGAACGGGGGGATGAAGCATTCAGATCCTTTACTGAAGCAAAGGTACCAATACTGCATCAAGTTATTAAAAATATATATACTGTAATCACTTTACTATGAGAAAATCCTTCAAAGTGCACATTTATTTCATTTATTCTATTATTATTCTACCTGGAGTATTCTACCTGGAAAGGCGTGTGAAGTAGTGAGCTTTCATAATATGAAATAGAATTTACAGTTGATTAGTAACTGAACATTAAAACATAACCATAAAAACTTCTTACTTCTTGAGAGCTTGGTATAACTACATTTGACACTGCATTGCTGGAGCCTATCCCAGCTGTCATCGGGCGAGGGCAGGGCCCACCCTCACCCTGGACAGATCTCCAGTCTATCTCAGGGCTAACACAGAGAGACAGACAAACATTCACACTCACACCTACGGCCAATTTAGAATCACCAATGAACCTAACCAGCATGTCTCTGGATGGTGGGAGGAAGCTGGAGAACCTGGAGAGAACCCACACAGACACAGGGAGAACATGCAAACTCCACACAGAAAGAAACCAGTCGCCACATGGATTCAAACTGTGAGGCATCGGTGCTAACCACCATTCCACTGTGCCGCTCGCATGCTGATTAGTTTCTAGATAAATTTTAATTGTAATTTACCAGTTACTTTGAAGCACAACTATGCTGCTACCCATTTCTTACCTTTACAAGGAAAAACTAGGAGGATGAGCGAACGAGTAAGGTCATTGTGTTTTCTCATCCAACATCAGGTCACTGGTTCCAGTCCCTTCCATAGCCGAGGTGCCTTGAGCGCACAAAGCAGCTGAACTCCTCGGAAACCCTGCTCGCCACATGTATACCTGCACAGTCCTCTGAGTGTGCTTTGTAATGTGTGAATGAATGTAAATACAGAGAATGTATTTACCCGTGAGAGATTGAATTTTATTAAGCTATTATTAGCAAAGGCTGCTGAAGTACATCTTTAATATTTGTCTTCAGAATCCCCTCAGTTCAGGAGTTAAATGTCTTGAATCAGGATTTTATAGGAGGTTTTTAAAATCTTGGAATTAAATAGTAATTTGTAATATATAATCATAAAATCTGGCCAAATCTACGCTATTTGTGAACATATTTAGGAATGGTGAGCCCCCCCCCCTAGAAAGAATGAGAATTTTCATAAATGGCAGCTCTTTTATTTGACTCTAGTAGACGACTCTATTAACAAATGAACACACATTAAATTGGTCTCATGGAAATAATCTCAAACCTTGCTTTTGCGTGACAACTGTGCAACCCACTAGCCAGACTTGATTCGTGTCGGCTGGAGCAGAAAGACAGGTTGAATACCTCACTGAGACAAATTAAGACCTTGAAACGAGTTTAATAACTAAACACATTTGATTCTTGACAGGACCATTTATGTTTGATGAGAAAACACAAGATTTAATCGTCCTAAATTGACTGTCTGTTCAAATAAACAACTTTTTAGTTTAATTGCTTTTGTCCAGACTTAACAAACTGGATGATAGATGTTAATGAGTGAGGTGTGCACATGCAGGTATGTTGATGTAGCCGCTGGATGATCCGTTTTCACCTGTCTTCTGTGGTTATGCTGAAATACGGTAGCTGTCACTTCGTATTTACTGCACAGAAATACGTCTCAGCCACAAAGCAAATAAACCTACTTCTCAATTTGTTGAACACTGCCCTTTTAACTATGTGCTACTGTGTTACCGTGATGTATTTTGTAAACTTTTCAAATAATTTTAACACTAAAACACGCATCGTAAATGATAAAACAAAAATACAGCTGGTAAAAACGTATGTGTTCACCTCTGACATGTGGTGGAGTTTAAAATACCTTAACAATGCACAGCACAGCATTTGGTAAAAGTTGCCAAACACAAAAATCAATAAATCATTGTTTAAGCTTTTTTAATTTGTTAAATAAAAGATAATATATGGAATATAAAAAGTTATTCCTTTGAAAATGTCCAGAAGAACTCTTTTTTAATGGAAGTTCCCTTATTGTTTTAACAGGTAAGACAGTTTCCTTGTGTCTTGGAACAGCATTTCTATAAATATATTAAGGAAATTATATAATATTAATCTTGCAGCTGCTATGACGGTAAGAGTGCTGCTGTGTAACTGTTTAAAAGAATAACACTTACCTCTTTAAAATCTTTTATTTCAAGCAAGAACTGATTCTCACAGTGGCTCTGTTCATTTCCCCCAAAACAGTGACCTAGGCACACACTCAGAGTAAGGTTTGTGCCTTAATCATTCCAGAGTTAAGTGGTGTAGGCCTGCGTCAGTAGGGTTTGGCAAAGGACGGAAATTAAGAATCTAAGCGCATTAACCATGCATGACCTTCATAACTGCACGACAACTTTCCATTTTGCTCTCCTCTCTGTTTATCCTTTCTTAGGTTTCCACCCCTCCCCGTCTTGAAAAAAAAAAAAAAACTCTTTCTCCCCTCAAACAGGAAAAACAATCTGCCTCATTGCTAGACACTTTGTGCCATTTAAGGCCGCTCTGATGCGGTGAGGAGATATCTGAGCTGAGATGACAAGATGAAAAGGGAAACATTTAGATGCATCGGATAGGAAGGAGGGAGTGCGAGAGACAAAAGAGACAGACGGAGGGACAGACACAGCCATATTGAGATGTTCACATGGATTATTGTCGAGTGAAAATGCCAGCGGGCTCGGTGCCAGCTGCACCCGAGCTGCTGCGGACGAGCTGAAGAGGGCAGTGTTTGTCTTCCTACTGTGCCGCACCTCTCTGGAAAGATTTAAGTTGTTAAAAGAAAAGAAAAAAAAAGCTCTCATCCATAATTACTTTCAGTGATGTATACTGAATCCAGAAAAAAACTCTTTGCATGTTAATATGGGAGCGTTAATAGCCTTCACAATAATTAAAAGTGAAAGAAAAAAATAATAATTTAGAATTTACAAAGATTAGTTCAGGTCTTCTAAATATATAAGATAATACACTCTAATGAAAACAGAAGGATTTGGTAGCAAGACTTTCTGCTGGGCAGGTCATTAGCAATGGAGTTGTCTCACAGTCAGTCTGCCCCGTGTGCATGTGTGTTTCTCTTTATTCGAAGTAATCATTTGAGTATGTGTGTGTGTGTGCTCGAGACTATTGACAGGTTTTGTGCTTGTGTGTGTGTGAGGATATTCATTGTATTGTGTGTTTTTGTATGGTAATTGTACCTGTGTGTGTGTGTGTGCCTTCATGTGTATTATTTCAGCCCTCGCTCCATCCCCATCTTCTTTCTGCTGTAGCCCTCTCCATCTCCTAACAATATGGCTTAAGGCCTCATAATCAGCTATTGATTCCTCATCATCATTATCAGTGTTAGCGTTGTGCACGAGGCCTCATCTGAACGGGAGGCTGAGGTGGAGCTGCACAGGACCGTTGCTTTGATTCAAACAAGGTCAGAGGAATCGATCCTCTTTGATCTGAGACTTGCTTGGAGAAACTACCATATCCACAGGCGCTGCCAGCAGAGCATGCAGTCTGGAGCTTCTCCTCTGCAACTGGTACACTGACATGACAACACATGGAAATGAATCAGGTTTCTGTGGTCATCTTACATTCTAATTATTTTGTAGACACTTTACTTTAGCAGTTATTTTGAGGTGACACCGTGCTGCTTTTAAAGCAACGGTTACACTTCTCACATCTTGGAATATATGAGTAATTTGCAATCATAAAATCTGGCCAAAGCTACATTATTTTTTTTATTTTTTTTTACAGCAGCTCTTTTATTTGCCTCTAGAACTCTAGACTCTATCAACAAATTAACACACATTAAATTGGTCTCGTGGAAGTAATCTGAAACCTTGCTTTCTTCTAACAGAGAGATGACGTGTAACAACTGTGCAACCCACTAGAAAGACTTGATTCGTGTCGGCTGGAGCAGAGAGACAGCTTGAATACCTCACTGAGACGAATCAAGACCATGATACGAGTTTAATAACTAAACACATTTGATGCTTGACAGGACCATTTATGTTTGATGAGAGAACACAAGATTTAATCGTCCTAAACTGACTGTCAGGTGGGAAAGCAGCACAGTGCCCCATTTGTACTGAGAGGAAGTCTGTGCACATGATGTGACAAAACGTGAGTAAACGTGCATTTATTTGATGCAATTAAGTGAATCTGAACTATTGAATGAGTATAATTCGGAGAACCATTTGTATGACTCGCCAAGATTTTGACAAAAGATTTGAAGACTAACATTATACCGACTGGCAAAAAAAGACAAAGCGCCGACTAGCGTTTTAACAGAGGGAGCCAGACCAACGAGCGCACACGTATAAATGACTCGCACCAGCAAAGGCTACATGCATAGATAATGGCATCTAGTCCTGCAGTACTTTAAATGAGCCTTTAGAATCAAAAGCATTTCAGGTGTCAACCCCATGAGGCTGGTTCAGATATGAAGTGCTTCATAAGGAGTATTTTAAGTGTTGTTGGACTCTTGAACTTTCCTACTCCACAGACTTCAGTAGTAGAGGAAGTTATGCCAACAAGACAACTTCTTCTTCTGGTCCAGACATTGCCAGTCGTATTAGAGGAATTCAGCACTTCCTCTTTACTACGTAATGCCACATGACGTGTTCGTAAAGGTTTTATTTTATCTTCCGTTTTGTGCTGTAAATAATACAATAGTAGAACTACCAAAACCTCTTGAATGAGTTGGTGTGTTCCAACTATAGAGTATGTATAACTGATGTTTACGTTCTTCTCTAAGTGCTCTGCATTAACCATTCTGCAAAACAGCTATTTGTTGAGGAGTATCAGAAAACACCTTCTCACTTTGAGTGGAATAATAAAGCATATTGTTACTGGCTTCTCCATCCAAAATCCCAGGGACCCTGCATTCCACACAATAGAAAAACCTAAGTGTAACAGGAAAAGAAAAGAGAACAGCCTTTCACTGTCTCTGCTCCCATCAGCTGCCGAGAAACAAACAATTAGAGAATTCAGAGGAGTGTAAACTAATGAAGTCCTTCCAACTTTTGCCATTCAAACAGTGATGTGTCACTGTTGCTTGGGGCTGTGTTGCCAGCGGCAACATCACGAATAAAGGCGTCTCTGCATCTGTTCTGTTGTCTTGCTAAACTTTGAAGTCTTTCCACTGAGAGACGCCAGCATTGCAATTTCCCACTTACCTTTTCTCATCATACTCCTGATTCTGCTCTGAGATTTTCCTGAGATTTAATTCCTTTTTTTCATAGATGGCTGAAGGCAGAGTTCCCATCCCACCATGCTACACTGCACCTATACAATTCAAAACAGCCTGAGGATTTAGAAAATAATTATCTAAATTTGCCTCCTCACATCGAAATGGACGAGCACTCCAGAGCCCATATTCTTTTCCATCTAAAACACCAGATTGTGGAGTAATATTTTCTCACGCAACTGTAACCTGCTGCCAAACCCTGAGCTGAGAGCTGCTTCCCCTGCTGAACTGCTATTCATTTCTTCCTTCATGTTTGTTGTGCTAACTCGGTGCTAACTCAGAGGATTTCATAAGTATATTAACAGTAAAAAAGTGATTAGTTCCAGCTGCAGTCGCCACAATCAAGCGCTGGCATCGCATTTATCCACGCACACATTTATCCAAAAAATAAATAAATAAATAAATAGCGCCAGTTGAAAAAAAAAAAAAATGCAATGAGACAGAGATCCAGTTAAAAGTGTGTGTCATGTGTTCTCCACAGCTGCATGCCCAGCAGCTGACAGCTGGAGAGTTGGGTGATGTGTGCCCGTGTGTGCATGATAAGCTGCGAGTGATTATCATTGTTGTTGTATCATAGTTTATCACACCACAGGAGAATGGTTACACTCACCTGGCTATGTTTTCCCTGGAAGCATCATCATTCTGATATACGCACACACAGACACACATGCAGGCGCAAAACTTAATCTAATCTGTGTGTTTTCTCTCTGCCGCAATAATACAGCGGCCTAATTGGCTCCGACAACTTGGCCAACTCAATTCCAGCTAGTCTCGTCCAGAATGCCTTTCTATGTCTCTAATTAGGTCCAATCAGCCGGAGTGATATTTATCGATTCACCTCATCCCTCTTTTTTCTCTCACAAACACACACACTGTATCTCTCTGCTTCACCATGGACTCCCTTCGCTCATTCTTCCTGCCTGGCTTCTTTCTGAAGAGGAGCCTCCTCTCCCTGGCTAATTTTAGTATGAGTAAAATAATTATGATTGATGCAGGTGCCTTTTTGCTCCTTCAAAGCTTTTTAAATAGATACCCCCCCCCCCCCCCCCACGCACACACACACACACACACACACCCCAGCCCTAAAAGAAAAGAAGCAAGAAGCTAATTAGCGCGCAAGGATGAGCGAGGAGAGAGGCCTTATCGAGCTGTTATCAGCTGGCCTGGCCCACAGCTTTAAACATCATATTAGATATCTTAATTGTTCATTCTGACAGGGGCGTCAGGGACAAACTTTCTCATTTTTCCGGCCAATTGACGTGCTCTATTTTTCCCTTCTGGTTTTATAACCCCCACATAATGCACACACAGCCATCCGCTACGTGCGGGAATGCTAGATGCTTTAATTCATCTAAACAACCTTTTAGACTTACGCTGAATGCAATGCTACGTCTCAGAGTCTGAGCTAAGTTGGCGTGGGTGTCATTTCAGGAGTATTGACGTGCCAGGCTCGCTGCTGAAGACGCGACTGCAATGACATTGGAGCTGATGATTGTTTCTCTAAGTCGGTGGTGGGACAATGCCCAGATACAGACAAAGGGGAAACAGGCAAGAGAGGATTAACTGCATATACACTGTGTCAGAATGCAGCACTGGCAATGACTCTGATTAAAGTAAAATCCTATTATATCAGGAGATCAGATGCACTTCTGATCAGAAGCTACGAATGAGCCACTGATGTATCTTTAGGTCAGTGTTTAGTTTCACAGTCCTAAACGTTCCTGTTATTTCCAGCTGCCAGCAGTTTTTAGCAAACAATACCAAATAATACCTGAGCAACATACAAAAGTAACAACCAACCAGAGCCCACCCACCCTTTGCACAGTCCTGACATCCTGTGACACTGTTGCAAGGTTAGACAAACGATAGCATCACAGGGATCCATTCCCACAGAAATATGTTGACACCCACATTGCTGTTGTGAAGAACAAATGAACAATTTCCATGATCAATGTGGAAGATTGCCAGTGAAAAGGCATTTCCCTCTGATCGAATGTCGTTGGAGACCAAACAAGATGGAATACTTGTCTTGGTCAGCTTGACAAAAACAGCACAGGAAGAGAGGAGACTAAGACAAAGCATCTTGAGACATCTTTTTACATAATCCCTTGTTCTCTGGAGGGCCCTGAGCAGACTGCTAGTTTATCTCAGGGCTAACACAAAGAGACAGACAACCATTCACACCTACATCCACACCTACCAATTAACCAATCACTAATTAACCTAGAAAGCATGTCTTTGGATGGTGGGAAGAAGCTGGAGTCAGAGGACTCACACACAGAACATTGTTACTGTGAGGAATCAGTACTAACCACCACACCACTGTACCAGCCAATGTGTATTGCTATTAATGCTATATGAATAAAAATGAATTGACAGAGATTTATAACTACATAAAGGTATTGTTCTTACTTCAATATTTATTCATTCATCTTCTGCACCCACTTGTTCCTGTTAAGGGTCGCGGGGTCTGCTGGAGCCTATCCCAGCTGTCATCAAGCGAGAAGCAGGGGTCCACCCTGGACAGGTCTCCAGTCTATCACAGGGCTAACACAGAGACAGACAACCATTCACAAACACATGCACACCTATGGCCAACCAAATGAGCATGTCTGTGGACAGTGGGCGGAGAGAACCCACACAGACACAGGGAGAACATGCAAACTCCACACAGAAAGAAACCAGTCGGCCCATGGATTCGACATATGGGACATGCTTCAACTGATACAGAAGACAAAGTAGCTCTGCATGCAAATAGTTAGACCTACAACCAATCAGACTCATTTTGTTTCAAACAAATTCAACTCTGTGGTGTTACTCTTCTCTCTCGTAAAACCTGCCCAAACTACTTGATCAGTTCCCAACAGAGGAGATCAACCGGGCTGGGAAGTTGGTCTGGCCTCCAGGCAAACAGGACAACATTTTAAAGCTGCGCTAATCCAAATTTTTAAGCAATCAGTGGCTGTTATGCAGTAGGAAATACTTCTGCACAGCTGTACACAGCACAGCATTTGAGAGTATTTGATTTTATGGCACACAACTTCTAATTCAGTCTCCTGGCTCTCATTTCCAGATTGTATTTCCTTCTTCAGCTGGATGCATGAATACAAAAAATGTTGTTGAATCAACACCCTTAGACAATAACAGCTGGAAGGAGAGTTTTATGACCTTAAATTAATCTGGCATCATGTTTTTCTGACAGCTTGGATAGGCTAACCCCCCCCCCCCCCCCCACACACACACACACACACCCGCGACCTTTACCAGGAATAAGCGGGTACAGAAGACGATTTCTTCTAATCCACTAACATTTTTTGACCATGAAAGAAATTCTAATTACTCCTGGCGTGTATTTTCAACATTTTCAACAAGTTTCATAAAGTGAAATGCTCCATTCTTTCTCTGCTAGCCTTCCAACGCTGCAGCAAGTCCGGTAACAGTCCTGGATCAGAGTTAAATAAACTTCAAATGAGATATTATGCAGCTGTAATCCACAAAACCCTTACAGGCCTCACAGCTCACCTGCAAAGTCTTTTTTAATAAAGCAGCAGGTTGTCCTCATCACTTTCTCCCTGTTGGAAAAGTCCAACCTTTACACAGTCTACTTTCTCTCTTACTTGCTCTTGCATATTGAGGTGAGTGAGGAGTTGTGCTTGCTGAGGCTTTCTGACCTCCACATAACCTCGATTTAAGACAGAATGAAGCTTTCTGATCTTTGCAGCTCTGCCCAAACCTCCTCCTCCCGCTCAGTGGCGGTGTCTCTCTCCCTCTCTCTCTCTGTCTCTGTTTTGTGCAGTGTGTATACAGGCTGGCTGTTTGTGTACCTGCAGCCTGACAGACACCGCTTTGATCAGGTCCGAGCCCCGGGGGCAGCGCCCGGCTGGTCCTCCTCTGTGGCTGTCCATGCGAAATACGCACGCAACATCCACACGCACACACCCGTTCATGCGCACATCACAGAGGCAGAGCGTGATGATGTGAGATAGGCGGAGAAAAAGGGGGAGAGCAAAGTCTTTGATGTGCTCAACATTTTCTGTGTTCATGTTTCAAACAGCAGCCATCATAGGATGTAAGAGGAGAGGCTCAGAAGAGATCCGATGACGGCTGATTGACCCTTCAAACCTGGCCATTCTTAACAGGGGTTGATGGGCAAAAACACAGGGGCAGGCTCATCGTCTC
Source organism: Planiliza haematocheilus (assembly GCA_005024645.1). NCBI lineage: Eukaryota > Metazoa > Chordata > Actinopteri > Mugiliformes > Mugilidae > Planiliza > Planiliza haematocheilus. Next base: position 2,193,613 of record SRSE01000430.1, read on the forward strand.
ATTTCCCCTCGACTGTGAGACCCGGCCCCCGCTCGCCCCTCCGACTGACAGACATCCTCTGCCTGGCTTTTAAAGTGAGCACCCTGCTATGGTGATTAGCAGTTTTCACTTACCCTGACAGTGTGTGTGTATGCGATGTGACTGAGAAAGAGCGCTGTTACTTGGAGAGATTTTAAAGTGCCAAAATTGGCTGCTCAGATGCCCCGGCTCTGACCCCTCTCCAGTGGGCCAATGAGCAGATGGCATTCAAGTGGTTAGACCGCGGGTGGATGGAGCGGAGGTTGTAGGCGTGGTCGGCACACTGAAGTGGCGGGTTACCTCACTTCTCCTTTCCAATCCTTTTAGGATGGGTGTGGAAGGCTGCATTAAGTGATTTTTGTTTGGGCGATTAAACTGTCTATTCAGTGAGCCAGCTGAATTCTGCCCTCCTGCTGTGGCACAGACGCGATTATGGAGGTTGCGGATGTCACGTTTCTCTCCACGGATCATCTCCTGCCAACATGTTGAATATTCGCTCATCACCCCTTCATCTCACTCTATCTACCGCATCAGCACCGAAACCAAGACGTGCCATTTATTCCCCACCCGACGCCTGATGTAGAAATGATTTTGTGTCCAGGTAAACGTTTAATGTTCAGGACACGGATCTCGTCAGAGAAATTAAGTCTCCCTGGACTTTTTTTTTCTCCCCCTGCCTGGCAAAACACTTGAAAGGTTCAATCAGAAATAATGATCCCCAGCACTGTATTGAGCTTAGGTGATGGTGATTTAGCGCTATCTATCTGCCACGAAGCAATGCTTCCTCCCAGGTTGCAGGTTATTAACTGACAACAGAGGGTGATGAGAAATGAAATATAACCGTAGCTTCCACGCTGCATCTAGGTCAGGCTAGATCTAGACGAGGTAGAACATTCTGGTAGAAGATGGGTTGTGGTGTTGGGTATAGGTTCAGAAAACATAGCATTTTTTTTTCCACTCAGTAAACCATTCTCAGCCCAAAGCCAGATGGGACAGAGCCAGTGTATTTCGCAGTGAGAAAAACAGGTGTCTACTGTATGAGTACTGAAATAATACCCCCAAACCTTTCTCACAATTGCATCCATTTTTGGTGGGCTGCCTATAATTAGAAATGAAGAGAGGAGTGCTGTGTTACTACAGCCAAGCTTTTCCAGATGTAACACCCTCGCTGATAGCATGGCATTGTCTCTGCTGACCCTTTGGACTCTGGTCAAATCAGCTATTGTTCTACTGAGAGCTGTATTCAGCACTACGGTTTCAATCAAAGGCAGCAATGCAGCAATGTGTTCTCCCCTCGTAGTGGACGCACACACTGTGAAATTTTTGTTCACTGACAAAAAATAATAAGAGTCCACTGCCCTGTCTGGAGTCTGTGAAGTCACACAAGTCATGATAGTGGGAGCAGGATCTTGTGGATCACATTATTCTGCTGGTGGGCTACCTGACTTTTATTTATTCTGAGATGTGAATTGTAGATATTTCATTTATCACGTGAACAAAACTTGACAAAAGTGCATCCAGATGCTGCTGCATTATCTGAAACACAGCTAAAAAACAAAACAAAACAAAACAAAAGAACGTCTCTCAACTGCAACTCACTCCCATCGTTTGTTTTAAAGAGATGTTCATTAGACTCAGTTTGCGAAAATCACAATTCATCTCATAACTAATGTCTAAAACCATCAGGTTGGCGTTATTTGCAGCCTCCCAGAGAAACAAACTGTTACGCATTCATTTATCATTTATTCCTTCAGCAATTACACTGTTAAATAGTGAGCTGAGGAAATAATTATTGACTGATCTGTTCTTGGCACAATACACTTTAGGTAGTATGGATATGTCCAATTCATCTTCCATTTATTTATTCAGTTTTTAGCAATTTTTCATTTTTTAGTTAGAAAAGTTGGATTTATTGTCATGGCATTATCACAGTGGACTAAGCAGGATTCATTCATTCATTCATCTTCTGTAACTGCTTGTCCTGTGAAGGGTCGTAGTAGGTGGTGGGGTACACCCTGCACCGGTCTCCAGTCTATCACAGGGCTAACACAGAGACCCTTCAGTCCCAAGCTGCACCTCTAACCACTACACAGTTCCCCTTCATATTAACATTATGGGTCACTTATGCGGTCTATAACAATAAAGATGGCCAGTTACAGTTGGTTGTTACGACACCTGGGTTGCTCCCATCTGCCACATTCTGGCCTGTTTCATGGCGCGGAAGAAACAGAGAAAGAGCAGAAAAGATGCTAGATGTATTGCATCATCATCAGTGTGATGAATCACACATGATTGCTGAATGTACATTACATATTCTGGATTTCTTTTGATATGCACACATTTGCACATAAATGGCTCTTTTGTCCTTTGAATCTGGTCAGGGGGTATTTCCATTTCCGTTTCTGTTCAATTCATGAATAAACACTCACCCATACATATTTTGCAATTTGGATAAAAGTACCTTACAACATTATATGGTTAAATTACCTTAAATTTATAGTAAAGAATGGAAAAAGGCCTGAGACCAAATTACCAAACATAACACCACTACACAATACAATACCACTGCCAAGTACAAAATATCAGTCATAGCCACATACATTATTATCCAGTTTAACCTTCAGTCTTTACTAATGAACGACCAATACATCTGACGGCCGATGGATCGGGCCAATATCTACGTTTTTTATTTCTATCGGCATCTATCGATGCGCGAGTGCTTTCGCCGATAAATGTTTCCCGTTGTGATTAGCACACAGGTGTTCACACGCAGCTCTGTGTTGCTGGAGATGCTGTAGTCCACGTGCAGACCATGCATTGCCCCTCCTCTATTAGCAGAGTGCTGGAAGCCAGCTGCTGTTTGCTCCACCAAAGCTACGGTAAGTTTTAAACTTTCACAGCATGGCCGTGATTAGCCCGTTTTTCCCAGCACCACTAAAAATAAGAGTTGGAAAAAAAAGGTTTATTATAAAATGGTTTGTCTATGATACGATGCTAAAACAAAGCGCAAAATCGAAGAAAACGTGGTTTAAACTTTATTTTAAAGAGGAAATTAAGTCAAATGTGAGTCAAATGATTTGTGACACAGTAGTTTTACATTAGAGAACCACGTGTTCTCTCATTTATTGTTGTCTTTCCAGTCTTTGGTGGGGGGTGCTCAGCACCCCTAAAGCTCTGACCTCTCCCCTGTTTCACAGTATCTTGTAACTGTTACTGTCACTTAGTTCAGCCAGGAAGACTCTGGAAACAATGATGTGCGTAAGAATTAATTATTTAATCCGTAGAAGATTTACAGACATGACGGTTGGCAATATGAAAAGTCTTTGGCGCAGGCCCCATCTTCGGTCCAGGTCTCGAAGTAATAGGACCCAGCAGATCTGCCGGAGTGAGACGGCAGGGGCGGAGCCTACCCCCGGACGGCTGGACGGGGACCAGACTGGTGGTGGTTGGGGAGGGAGGAGGGAACGTCGAACGTCTGTACCTGAAGGCAGCAAGAAAGGTGTGTGACTCCTAATCCGTAGAAGATTTACAGACATGCCGGTTGGCAATATGAAAAGTCTTTGGCGCAGGCCCCGTCCTCGGTCCAGGTCTCGAAGTGATCGGACCCAGCAGATCCTGCCGGAGTGAGACAGCAGGGGCGGAGCCTACCCCCAAAGGATGAAGTGGAAAATACCTACCAGGCACTTCTCTGGAACATGTCCGCTGGAATAGAGCATAAGCTTTGAACCTGGGATAGGTTGACGTAACACCGCGTGGTTGACAGGGTGATGCTAAATGCTTAATTGAGGTCCAAAGTGATGATCGAGGTGCAATATAAGACATTTTGTAACTGGGAAAGTTAAGTGAATTGGCCGTTATGACCCGATCGTGGCCTATAGGCCTTCTTAGGTGCGAGATTGAGGTGAATGAAGGCTTGATTCGACGATGAAGTGAAGAAAACGAAGACACATGATGGATGATGATGCATGACACATGAAACAAGACACATGATTGACGATGATTCGAGGTAGCATATTCAGGAGGATAGATAGATACGATGATGGGAAGCTTGACCTGAAAGTTTAGGATAGTTTAAAATGAAGAAACGGAGAGTCTGGGATTTTTCATTGAAACGAAACGAAGAAACGAAGAGTCTGGGGTTTATCATTTAAAACGAAGAAACAAAGAGTCTGGGGTTTAACATTTAAGCTGAAGAAATGAAGAGTCTGGGGTTTAACATTTAAAACAAAGAAACAAAGAGTCTGGGGTTTAACATTTAAGATGAAGAAACGAACCAGACTGAGATTTATCATTTAAACGAAGAAAAGAACCAGACTGAGATTTATCATTTAAACTAAGAAACGAACCAGACTGAGATAGCATTTAAAACGAAGAGACTGGGATTTATCAGGGTGATGATGGCCTGATAGAAGGTTTCGAAAGATACGACTTGGTGAAAGGTCTCTTGAGGATACCTGGTGAAGCATGAAGGAATTCATGAAGGATATGATAGCTCAATGTGGAAACTATGAATATAGGGAAGGTCTAATAAACTTGAAAAGGGGAAGCGAAGAAGAGTGCAAGAATATCCTATTGAGGATACAGGTGTTGACTGTGCGTTAGTTTGTGGTAAAATGCGATTATTCGAGGGTGAGTTAAAGAAACACAGCTATAGTAGCCTGCTACTACGAAGGTAACCACCACCAGACATTTGCAAGTATACCATAGTTGATTCTTGAGAGTGCCAACTGAGCTTCTGGAATGAGACGATCCTCCTCTGATCTTATATAGGATACGAAAGCAGATGAGGACCATCTCCCGAGCAACTTGATGGATGAAGTCGGTAATCCTAGTTCCGCAGGTGCGGTGGCAGCGCCAATGCGAAAGGAGAGCCCGGTATAGTTTGAAGGCGGGAGGCCACAACTCCTCACAGCCGTTGACAGGTGGATTTTAAACCAGTGCTTAGACAAGGGGCGCCCCGTAGGAAGAATGAATAGGGGTTTATTAGACAGAGCTTGTGGGCGTAATTTTAAGTAGTTAATCATAGAGAGGTAGGGACAGAAAGTAGGAAGCACTTTATGGATTTTAATAGAGGTACCTGAGCCTGATGTATCTGTTTTAGAATGTTTCAGCGAGATAGTGTAGTAGTGCAGAGAAAAACAAATGTCGGAATATGCAAGGTCTCGAGAAGGGTTAAAAGACTGGGAGTCAGAACAGAATTCGCCAGAACGCATGAAGCCGTAAAAAGACATGAGGAAAACTGCTTCGAGAAGGATGTCAATGTAAGGTGTGAATAACCCTTGCCGCAGTCTAGACACCAAAGTACGGAGAATGGAAGGGGTGATAGGAAGTCGTGGATCCGGGACGGTTACAGTGGTTTTAGTTATGCCTTTAAGTAGCAGACGTATGGATGGTACGGAGAACAAGCTTAGGAAATTAGGGTCATTTAGCCTTGCGTGAAATTGAATGCAAGCTAGCATCCTTCTGATTGAGGAGACTTTGATTTTACGTGCTTCGAAATTATGGACAATAAAAGCGCACACGGTTGGGACGAGTATTGGAAAAATGGGTAACTGTAACGAAAGGCAAAATAAAGTAAAGCAGGTCCAGGCAGACTTATAAACTTTAAGCGTACTTGGGGCTATTCCCTTAACCATATAGCGTCTCGCGCTAACAGTGAGGCCATGGGTGATTTCAATCCAAGATTAGAGCTGGGAAAGGTGGGCATGCTATCGGCTCCGGGTCGGCTTCTGGGCAGATCAGTCTGAACTCCTGAAATCGGAAACGAGAGAGAGCATCAGCAATTACATTTTGGTAGCCGGGGATATGTTCTGTACTGATGATAAAATTATGCATGACGGACTGCCAAGTTAGCCGTCTAAGAAGGGACATGATTTTGTTGCATGATGATCGTCCTTTGTTGAGAATATATACTGCTGCTTCGTTGTCGCAAAATATGTTGATCCGTTTGCGAGACCAAGTGGCACCCCATAAGACGCTGGTGTGGCAACATCGGTTAATCGCTATGGTAACTGTCAGCTGTGCTGCAGGCCCAACCAATTGCGGCGCGAGACTGCCCCATAAAGGCGGCCGTAAAGCACCTGTCGGTCTTTTCGATTGCCAGAGGCTGGGCTACGTCACTCCTGTGCTTCCTCCATTTCCGCTTCCGTGCGGTAGCAGGTAGGCTGCCGGCAGCGGCTGCGTTTCTACTCTAAATTGTTCCCATCCAGTACTAATATCATTATTCTGTAAAGGTTTTGCTTGGGTGTTGCTGCCAGCTGCGTGATGCTCACCGCTCCACAATCCACTCACTGCTCTATGCTGGTCGCTCTCGCGTAGTTATCCCTCTGTCCATGCCGTGTCGGCTGGTGTTACGTCGGTAGGTGTCCAGGGGAAAATCAGGGACAAAACACAACACAACCAATGCTGAGGTCTGGTGTAACAAAAGGCTTGACAATGTTTATTGAAATTCAAAAAATAATGACTAAACAAAAAACTACTCAAAACAAGAACAGTGGGGAAGGTTTGGACCACGTGGTTGTGCCAAATAAATGAAAGCAATAAAACAAAACTAGGCCTGGCTACAACTCTGCCATATAAAAAGCAACAAACAAAAAGGGCCTAACTATCTTCTCTACAAAAGACGTTATCAAAACTACAAAGGTGGCACCAACCAATAATCCTAGTGAGTTTAACAAAGGAGTCCTACGTGATGGGGTGTAAAGGGTACCCCGATCTTACCTCTGGTCCGCACCTTCCACCACAACTGAAATAAACCAAGAAAAGTGGCCACACGTCCACACAAGCCAAAAAAACCACATGGAAGCCAGGCAACAACAACTGTCGCAGTGAATCAGATGAGGGGAAGTAGAGACCGGGGAGCCTGTAGCTGGCTCCTTATAAGGTTGGTCCTAGTGGTGGCAATTGGTGAACCGGCCAATCAGCAGACTCCAGACATCCCAGGTGGAATCACCTGTAATCAACTGAAAACACAGGGGAGGGGGAGAGAGAGAGAAAACAAGAAAAACGTGCTGCCCCCATCTGGCACGTAACAGCTGGGATTGCCTGATCGGTATGTATAGTGCAGTGGCCTAGCTTCCTCCTCCAGCTATGGCATGTGTTTATTGTTTTATTTGTTTTATTCTAGGGTACCGACTACCTGTGAACCACTGCTGCTTTGCCTCGGCTGTTTTGTCTGTCCCAACGGAAGGCCGTTGGATTGATTGTTTGCTCAGACGTTTGACGGACACTTCGCCAGGTCCGATTCGGCTTTTGGATCGCCATCCGTTCATTCGGTGGCGATAGTGTTCGTGCGCTGCTTATTGCCATTTACGTGGCCTTGTTGTCTTTTAGTGTAGCCACATTCTAACATGTGTGTGCGTGTGTGCTTGTGAGAGAGGACAGTGTGGGAATGTATAATTGATTTTGTGATAGTTTCTTTACTTTATTTCTTTGTTTTGTAATTGTTTTGTTTTGTTTTGTTCCTTTTTGTTCTTGCAACCCAGTAGTACGATTCTTCTGTTACTTTTGTGTTTATTTCTTTTGAGTTATGGGTTGCATTTCATAGTTTCCTTGTTTGCCATTTTGTTGAGTTATTATAGATTTTGATATTTGTCTTCGCTTTTGTTGTTTTGATTTATTAATTTATTCCTTAACTGTAGCTTTCTGATTTCTCCCCCCATTCAGGTGCTGAACCTACGGTGGTGGATTGGTGTCCTGGTCACGGTGTCCCCTAATTTTGCTTTTGTATTTGGTTGATCTTTTTGGTTTACCTTTTATTTGCTTTACGTGTGGTGTTCCTGGGATCCCTTTAATCTTTTGGATGCAGTCCTCTCACAGTAGGTCTCAGCCCTGATTGGCCCCCCTTTTATGTCCCCTTCGTGAGGGGTTTTCTTAGAGTAGTTTTTTAAACAAATTGGTATAAATAAAGTCTTTTGTATCCTTGAACTGCCGTCCCTGCCTCACTGCATAACGAACCTCAGTGCCTTCCTTCACGTGAGTTGGTTTCCTTAAAAAAAAAGTAATCCCTGGGTGAAATTCCCAGGGTGGCGTTGTCTGGCAACAAAATAAAATATCAGTACTGCCTTAAAGGGCCTTTTTCCATCCCAATACCTCGTGCCGCCACACTGGCTAAGACGATTGGAAGGATCTCGTGCAATGCTGAAGAGGCAGACCCAAGGGCAAATTCTGAGAAGTCGGGGGACCATTTCTCGGCGAACCATTGCCCTTGGTAAAAACCCCCAAAACCGATAGAGGGAGCTGCGTCTGTGTATAAGGCCAGTGACTCTGATGATTCGGGCACGTCATTATAGAAGAACGAGATGCCGTTCCAGTAGTTCAAAAGATGAGACCAGAATTTCAGATCGGATCTGCAGCCCTCGTCGAGACGAACCGTATCGCCTAATTTGGTGGCTGAGTGCGCCAAGTCTAGAAGGCGAGAAATGAAGGAGCGGCCCTGTGGAATGATCCTCATGGCGAAATTGAGATGGCCGAGGAGTGAGAGGAGTTCTCGTTTGGTGACCACGTCGGAAGACTGAAATGACTCGGCGATGGACCTAATCCTGACCAGTTTCTCGGGTGGGAGAGAAGCTTGTATTGCCACCGAATCCAGGAGGATTCCGAGAAAGATGAGAGACGTACGAGGGCCTTCTGTTTTCTCGATGGAGAGCGGTACGCCAACGTCATGGAACACTTGCTTAAGGGAGTCAAGAACTGAAGACTTGGTAGACAGGAAGTCTGGTGACATTAAGCAGTATCCAACACAAGGCCTCTGACAGACAATTAAATGTGCAGGGGCTGCTCCTACAGCCGAAGGTCAATCTAACAGCAAAGAAAAATTTTGACTCCCATTTAACCCCGAAGAGAGGCCAGTCTGCAGGATGGATGGACATGACTTTAAAGGCATCTGTGATGTCTGCTTTTGCTAACCACGCTCCTTTGCCTGCTAATTTAATCAAGTGAATCGCGTTGTCGATGGATGCGTAGTATAGCGAGAACGGTTGCTGGGGAATGCACTCGTTAACACTGGCTACGGTATCGGAGTGAGGGGAGGACATTTTGAAAATAAGACGCTTCTTGCCTGAGTACTTGCGGGTCGCTATTCCTAGAGAGCTAATCCTGATGGTAGAGAAGGGAGGAGAACTAAAGGGTGTCATGGATAGGCCGGAAGGACACAAATGAGGAATCAATGGTTCAGGCAAAATCAGCGTTGTTTATTTCAGTCCAAGGTCAAACCAGAAGTCACACGAGGAAAAGGGCAGAGGTACAAAAACGGCAGGCAAGGCTCAAAGGTCGGTGGAACAATGCTGGGTCCAATATCCAGGAGTCAAACAAACAAATTCAGGCTGAATCTCTCACACAGGGAACAAGACGATCTGGCACAGGAGGACAGGGGGGTGGAGCTTAAATACTGAGTGGAAGGGGAATAATGAGACACAGGTGAAACACATTAGGGCAGGGAGTGTAATCAACAAGGGGAAGCCAAGTTACCTGAGACAAGGAAACACTCAGCCCTTCAAAATAAAACAGGAAATGATCAGACAGGAACTCAGAGTCTGACAAGAAAAGAACTGACAGTCAGACCCTGACAGTACCCCCCTCCCTAGGGCCGACACCTGGCGGCCCAGGACCCTGCGAATTATTAAGGTCCTTAATGAGCTGGGGGTCCATGATATGGCGAGAGGGTACCCAGGACCGCTCCTCTGGGCCATATCCCTCCCAGTCCACCAGATACTGCAGTCCCCGACCCCGCCGCCTAACCGACAGCAGCTTCTTCACAGAGTACACGGGTCCCCCGTCGATGATCCGGGGGGCGGAGGGGCCCTGGTGGCTGGGACGAGAAGGCTCTCCTTGACGGGCTTGATGCGGCTGACGTGGAAGGTTGAGTGGATTCTGGAAAACCTTGGAAGCTTGAGTCTAACTGCAGATCGGTTAATGATCTTAGAGATGGAGAAAGGTCCAATAAATCTGGGAGCTAACTTACGGCACTGAACACGTAGCGGGAGGTCACGCGATGAGAGCCAAACCTTCTGACCTGGGGTGTAATCCGGAGCAGGTCGACGGTGCCGGTCCGCAGACTTCTTGTAGGCCTGGGAGGATTTCAGGAGTGCCTTCCTGGCACGGACCCACATGCCCCAACACCGTCGGACCTGGACAACGGCTGATGGCACCGAGACGTCTTTTTCCAAGGTCTGGAAGAGAGGGGGTTGATACCCAAAAACAATCTGGAAGGGGGTTAAGCCTGTGGTGGAAGAGGGCAAGGTGTTGTGTGCAAACTCAACCCAGGGTAATGATTTGGACCAGTTGGAGGGGTTTTGAGAGGAGAGGCAACGCAGCCCAACCTCCATCTCCTGGTTCATCCTTTCTGTTTGACCGTTGCTCTCGGGGTGATAACCAGAGGTCAGATTAGGCTTGGCACCAATTAGTTCACAGAAAGCCCTCCAGAACCTTGCTATGAACTGGGGCCCCCGGTCAGACAAGATGGTTTGAGGAAAACCGTAATCTTTGAAAACTGAGAATAACAAAACCTCAGCAGTTTCTTTGGCCGAAGGTAGTTTAGGGAGAGGAATAAGTTTAGCCATCTTTGAGAACCTGTCGACAACAGTGAGGATGACTGTGTTACCTTGCGAGTCAGGTAAGCCTGTGACAAAGTCCATGGAGATGTCTGACCAGGGGCGATGAGGTATGGGCAGGGGGTGAAGGAGACCAGCTGGAGGTGCATTGGATGTTTTCTGTTGGGAGCAGACAGAACAGGCAGAGACAAATTCACCAACATCCGCCTTCATTTCCGGCCACCAGAATCTTTCAGCCAGTCGGAACAAGGTGCGCTTTACCCCAGGATGGCATGACCATGGGGAAGAGTGCCCCCATTGGATGACCTCACTCCTAAGGTCTGGGGGCACAAACAGCCGGTTAGGAGGGAGAGAAGCAGGGGCACGGATGTCGCGACTGGCTTCTAAGACTCTGGTTTCCACATCCCATGTGAAGGCCCCCAGGACCCGATCTGGCGGCAGGATGTGAGTCTCTTTTTCATTTGAATCATCTGGAGAGAAAATTCTTGAGAGGGAGTCTGGTTTTTTATTCTTTGAGCCGGGTCTGTAAGAGAGGACAAAGTTAAATCGGGTGAAGAACATTGCCCACCTGGCTTGACGTGGGTTTAACCTCTTGGCAGATTTGAGGTATTGCAAGTTCTTGTGGTCAGTCCAAATCAGAATCGGATGGGCTGCCCCTTCCAGCCAGTGCCGCCATTCTTCCAACGCCACCTTGACTGCTAGCAGCTCTCGGTCCCCCACGGCATAGTTCCTTTCCGGGGGAGACAGTCGTCTAGAGAGGTAAGCACATGGATGAACTTTTCCGTCCTCACCCGACCTCTGGGACAGGATGGCCCCAATCCCCATATCCGAGGCATCCACCTCAACAATAAATTGTTCTTCGGGGTCGGGTAACGTGAGGACTGGAGCTTCCGCGAAGGCCTTCTTCAAGCACAGAAAAGCCTCCTCTGCCGCTGGAGACCACTGAAAGACAGACTTAGAAGAGGTGAGAGCATGGAGGGGAGAGGCTACGGAGCTGAAACCCTTAATGAACTTTCTGTAAAAATTTGCAAATCCCAGAAAACGTTGCAACTCTTTACGGGATGTGGGAGGAGGCCAGTTGAGCACATCCTGCACCTTAGCGGGATCCATTTTAATCTGACCCTCAGAGATGATGTACCCCAAGAATGTCACCTGGCTCTTGTGGAACTCACACTTCTCGGCCTTTACGTATAGCCCATTCTCTAGAAGGCGAGCAAGAACCTGTCTGACAGAGCTTACATGTTCACTCACATTGCGCGAAAAAATCAGGATATCATCCAAGTACACAAAAACTGTTTTATTTAGGAATTCTCTGAGGACATCGTTAATCAGGGACTGGAAAACAGCAGGGGCATTCGTAAGACCAAACGGCATGACCAAATATTCATAGTGACCTATGGGGGTGTTGAAAGCTGTCTTCCACTCGTCTCCCTCGCGGATGCGGACCAAGTGGTAAGCATTCCGGAGGTCTAATTTGGTGTAAATTTTGGAGCCTTGAAGTAGGTCGAAGGCAGAGGTGATGAGTGGAAGAGGGTACCTGTTCTTTATTGTGATATTATTAAGCTGAGTGTAGTCAATGCAGGGTCTGAGAGTTTTGTCCTTCTTTCCAACAAAAAAGAACCCTGCACCAGCTGGTGACGAGGATGGGCGAATCAGACCCGCTTGCAGGGAAGTGGTGAGGTACTCTTCCATAGCAGTGCGTTCAGGAGCTGACAGGGAGTACAGGCGGCCCCGGGGAATAGGAGCCCCAGGAAGGAGATCGATAGCGCAGTCACTTTCTCTGTGGGGAGGAAGAGATAAAGCTTTAGATTTGCTAAAAACTTCACCTAAATCATGGTAGCACTCTGGCACTTGACTAAGGTCCGGGGCAGAGTAATGTCTGGAGGACGTGGGTGACTGGGGTCCGTTGGTGAGACAGGGAAAGCAGTCAGTCCTACAGTTTTGTCCCCAGTCCAACACTGCTCCAGATGTCCAATCCATGTGAGGGTTGTGTTTTCTCAGCCAGGGGTATCCTAATATGAGGGGGTGAGTGGCGGAGTGAAACAGGTGGAAAGTAATTCTCTCAGAGTGGCCGTCAGGGAAGGTGAGTGTAACAGGTGAAGTTTCATGTGTGACCTGGTTCATAAGTCTACCGTCTAGAGCAGTAGCTGAGAGGGGTATCTTGAGGGGAACAGTATCTAATCCCAGCTGCTCTGCCAGTTCCAGGTTAATAAGATTGGTGTCTGCCCCAGAGTCTACTAATGCTCTCATGGATCTGGAGGTAGATTCTGTGGTGACCGTTAAGACAGTGAGCTGGCGGTTGGTATGAGAAGTTGTTAATGTTGAACTCACCAGGGATGTGGAGGCCATGGCAGGGTTGGAAACCCGGACTGGGCAGTCAGCTATCATGTGGCCCAACTGCGCACAGTAGATGCACCGTCCCTCACGCATCCTGCGTTGTCGTTCGGCAGGGGTCAGCCTGGCACGCCCAATCTGCATTGGCTCTGAAGTTGTAGTCATTGTTGTAGTAGTATCAGCAGAGTCCTCTGGGGGAGGAAGTCGCCCAGCTGACCAGGGTGCCGGTGGTTGGTTGAGCGGGGAAGGAAGCCGACTGCGCTGACGTTCCCAGAGCCTCTGGTCTATCCGCGAAGCCAGGGATACCAGGGCGTCGAGCTCAGAAGGGAGGTCCAGGGGGGCAAGATGGTCTTTCAGTCGTTCTGTCAGGCCCTGGTAAAAGGCGTCTACCAGGGCTGGTTGGTTCCAGCCGCTATCGGCTGCCAGGGTGCGGAACTCAATAGCGTAGTCCATAACTGAACGTCTGCCCTGCCTGACATTGATCAGTGCCTTAGCAGCTTCTCGACCTGGAGTGGCAGAGTGAAAAATCTGCTTGAAAGTCTCCAAAAACAGGGGGAGCGAGTCACACACCGCAGAGCGACGACTCCATTCAGATGTGGCCCAGGCTTTGGCCCTCCCGGAGAGGTAAGACATGATAAACGCTATCTTAGCTCGGTCAGAGGGAAAGGCCTTAGCCTGAAATTCAAAATGGAGCTCACATTGGGTCAGGAACGGGCGGCAGTCACCAGAGTCTCCCGAGAAGCGCTCTGGGCTAGATAGTCTAAGGGAACAGGGCTCAGGGAGGTCAGGCTGGTCTGGAACAGCAGCTGGAGAAACGGAGGGCTCGGTGGCAGTGGAGGTAACATGGGGAGTGGGGCTCTGGAGATGCTCAAGGACCTGTGCCAGTTGTCCTGAGACTGTAGCACAGTGCGCTTCAGTCCGAGTGGTGACGTCTGTTAGCTCATGGCGGAGCTGAGCAAACTGCTGGTCCTGTTGGTGCAGTCTCTGAGCTTGTATTCTCAGTGCAGAGCGGATCTGATCTGATTCCAATGTGTCCATGTTTTGGCCAGATCGTTCTGTCATGGATAGGCCGGAAGGACACAAATGAGGAATCAATGGTTCAGGCAAAATCAGCGTTGTTTATTTCAGTCCAAGGTCAAACCAGAAGTCACACGAGGAAAAGGGCAGAGGTACAAAAACGGCAGGCAAGGCTCAAAGGTCGGTGGAACAATGCTGGGTCCAATATCCAGGAGTCAAACAAACAAATTCAGGCTGAATCTCTCACACAGGGAACAAGACGATCTGGCACAGGAGGACAGGGGGGTGGAGCTTAAATACTGAGTGGAAGGGGAATAATGAGACACAGGTGAAACACATTAGGGCAGGGAGTGTAATCAACAAGGGGAAGCCAAGTTACCTGAGACAAGGAAACACTCAGCCCTTCAAAATAAAACAGGAAATGATCAGACAGGAACTCAGAGTCTGACAAGAAAAGAACTGACAGTCAGACCCTGACAAAGGGACCAATAATGTAATTTTTATTCACTTCTTTAGTCAATAAGTTTGAGACAACATGAGGTTCAGAGAGAGCGGACTGAAGGTTCCTAGCAAAAAAAGATTTGCGAAGTGAAGACGTGACACCCACCCGAAATCCCTGGGAAAGGCCCGTGATTAAACAGTTAACGAATGAGTGGTCTGGGTGAGAGGACAGAAGGTGTGAGAGGACTGGTATATTAATGGGGGTCGATGGATGCCTGCTTAGAATTTCTTTGGTGGAGCCTTTCCTCGCATGGGAGATCTCATGCGTCGGGGGCAGACTGATTTCAGGTGGGGTTCTTTGCAGAAACTACAAACATGCAGGAAACGACATTCATTAAAAGAACACACAGCTTCATTAAAGTTATTAATTAAAGAGTTCCCCCATTAAAGCGAATGAATGGGCGACCTTGCCTGTCGCACCCACTGCTTACAGGATTGGATCGGGGGACGGCAGATGATGGCTTTTGATTGTATGCCTTTGGGCAGAATGTGGCGGTGTGACCATGGGCGCTACATATGAGGCAGGTTAACGAGCGGTGTCCGCCGAAATGACGCACTAGCAGTTCGAAGTCTGTCACGGCCCAATTCAACCTGCTGTTATGCATGCTTAAGAAAGCGGCGGACTTGGCAGAAAAGGCTAGGTGGTATTCATAAAAGAGAGTCCCGCCGTAGCGCTGGCTGAAATCGGCCATCATGGCTAAATAAGTGTCCTGCTCCTCTCTTCTATTAGGATAGGCGCTACATAAAATATCCCTGTAAGCGCTGAAAGCGATCACGAATTCACCAAATGACAGATTGCAATGCAATCTGGGGTTGGAGGATTTAAGTAGGACTGACACATCTCCGCATTCTATGAATTGATGATCACGGGCTGGTGACGGCAAAAGTAGGGAAGCTAAATTCACATCTTTACCTTGGATGATGTTCGATCTCAATGAAGAAGAAACAGCCGCCGCAGCGGGGGAAATGAATGTCCTACCGAGGGCCACGGCTGGAGTGGCTGTAGCCAGGCTGAAGAGATGCTGGCCCGTAGCAGCAGAGGCGGCGAAGGGTGTTACGGTCGCGGATGGATCTTGGAGGAGCGGTGACGTGGTTGAGGGAGCTGACGGATATCGAACGATGGGAACTGTCGGTGAATGCTGCGAAGTCGGCGCCTGGGAAGAAGTCGAAGGGCCAGCGCCGGTGTTTTCGAAGATTGTCATCCTGGTCTCCAGACTTTTGACAGACTGAGTCAGGACATGGATGGCTTGGAGAATCTGGTCGGACGCTGGCTCACCAGCAGCCCCATCTCTTGAGGTAGAAGCCGTTGGTCCTGTTGTTACTTTATTCGTTTTCTTCGCTGGCCGAGGTAATGGAGCTTTTACGAGACGTTTCCTGCTCGTCTTTGCAGGCTGCGGCTGTGCGATGGGACTTGATGGTGCTGGGTTGTCCGGCTGTTGCTCCGGCTCTGGGTCACCCAGTATTTGAGAGGCCATAAGGAGGAGGTCTTCCCTAGAAGTCCCTCTTTGGATGGGAATCCCCCGGCCTTCTAGTGAACTAATAATTTGCTCAAAGGGCCGGCCGGCCTAGGCCGAGTCTCTCGCCCGGACGCGAATACTTCGCCGCTTCGGGGAAGGAGTTGGAGGGATCATGTCATCATCGTCAGAATCAGAGATGGGCAACGAGGCGATCTCTTCAAGCGACATAGCTGCTATGGAACGAGACGATTGTCGAACGTCTGTACCTGAAGGCAGCAAGAAGGTGTGTGACTCGGTTCATTATAAAGACAGGTGGAGCTGCCGATTGGTTAGGGGTAATGAATGAATGAGTGACGTATTGGAGTCTTTCCAGCAGAACTACGCTGGTGCTTACATTTTAAACATTGCCATACAATTGGAAACACTAATGCCAAATGTATGCTCCTTGCCACTATAGTTACTAAGCAAGTTTGTGTGGCAGAATGGAAAACGGGAATGCAAATGCTTTGCCATTGTGTTTAGGTAGCCTAGTTGTAGATTATGTATGCTTTTGTATGATTAAGTAATGGCGACGTTGTCAATTCAGTTCTGTGGTGTTTGTGGGATTTCCATTCAGCGACCACCCAGCTGAGGTTTGGACGCGTGTCGTGTGTCCCTCTCCCTCTCTGCCTACTTGGAGCAGGGAGGAGTAGCCATTGCAGTGATTAGAGCGAAGCTCCGCCTCAAGAAGAGATTTTATGATGAGTGAAATGTTGAATTTTTGTTAAATTGACACTGATAACATTTTCAATTTTGTGATGTAAATTGAGGGAGCAAAAGCAATATCGGCTCCAAATCTTGGCTCTAGAAAATCGGCAGCCCATATCATCCATCGGCTGATGAAAAAAAAAAATCGGTATCGGCATCGGCCCTAAAAAATCCATATCGGTCTTTCCCTAGTCTTTGCAGCTACATTCTTGCTTCATTACATTCGTGCCTTCTGGTAATGAATCCTTTCAATAAACTTCAACAAAATAGCAAACTTTGTCATGGAAATATGATCCTAATTAAATGAATGCAAATTCATGTCTTCAGTCCACATGAAAGGTGTTACAGTTCTGACGTCTTTTGAACATCAGCCACTTTGAGAACTTTTTGGAAAAGAAAAAAGAATGAATGTCTGTCTTATTATTAAAATCTACTGTCACAACTCCCTAAAGATAACACAATAACTTGTGCAAATTGATGTACTTTGTTCAGACTGTGATCCCATGGCAGCAGAGACTCGGCTTCTTTGCATAATTAGGACAATATTGATTGATGCGTTGTTCCAGCCAACCTCTGTAATCTGCTCTGATCTCAACTCGCACTCCTTCTCAGTTTTCAGATAGAGCTCTAGCACTAGTTGACAGCATCCCTTCAGGTGGTCTGGACTTCATTACAGACACGGAGTCCATCTGTAAATAGTAAAACTCTGTTCATACAGCTCTCACACTTGCTGTGTGCACGCCAGGATCAGACCGGATGCACATTATAAAAAATATGTGTCTGCTTACAGATTATCTCTGTCTTCAAGATACACTGAAATGTTCCAGTTTTCTTTTTCTCTGATTCAAGGTTCACAGCTGAAATGGAGGGCACTGGCCTTTTAAGCTTTTGGAAAAATATGAAACAGCTGTAAATCTGTGACTGCCCGCTGCTCTCTTATTGTGGACCCGAACAGAGACTGCAATTAACCTAAGGGAGATGAAATAATAAAAAAAACTAATAAAAAATTTACTTATTCAAATGAGAGAGACCATGCAACAGAAGCTTGAAGATTTCGCTCACCACACCTGGCTGTGTTAGTAGCCAGTCAAGGGACGTCACGTCTCTTTTGCGGGTCAGAGGTCAAGTCATTGAAGTGGAAATCAATGGCAATATCCCCAGTGGCCTTAAGCAGACTAGAAAGGAAAGGAACATTTCAAACAAATAAATAGCAGCATTTTCAAGGTGCCCTCCTTACTTCACAGCTGTGGATTGATCTCACTGGTTTAACCCAGAGGAGGAGGCAGAGAATGGGAGAGGCAAGGAGAGCCTCGCTCTGACTTGCTCTCTTTTATGTACATAACTGCTACTTTTTCACCTTGCTGCTGACATGCTCCTTCTTTGCGCTGGCGCCAGTGAGGCAAGGACTGCGGTCTGTCCAGACTCACAGGCAACCAGACAAGGGTAATCTGCTTCACACACAGCCCGCGATAATGTACTCATTCATCCAGCCACTGCTCACGAGTCTTTGAATACTTTTTATGTTCAGTCAATGCAAATCATTTTCTGATGAAAACTGGGGAGACAGCTGGGGCTTAAATTTTATCCACACGGGAGGCCAGAAAGGATTCTTTTGTGTTGTACTAAAGCAAATAGATGGAATCTATCTTTTTTCTTTTTTTTTGTAAACTCTCAAAGGATTTAACTTTCTCAGTGTTAACGATTAGTATTTATTTCTGCACAAATGATGGTTGGACCTAAACCAAGCTTGGTTTGAGATGGGTTTATCCTTGTCCACATACCGACTGAGAAGTGATGTGTTTGGCAGGTCTCCCACTCACCTTACATATAACCTTACATATGCATCTAGTTGCCACTTTTCTCTCAGATTGTTCTGCGAGCCCATTTGTGATGTGTAGTGTTATCTCCCCGGGATACATGCATGGATCAGATTAATACCAGGCCGCTGACCTGGGAGACCTTTCTTTGCACAGACATATTCCCTTCTGTTGGGCCTTGGACAGATAAATATCAGGGAGAACAAAGAACCTGCGTTTCATATCCGCTCTGATTCTGATGGTTATAGCACGCCTTGGTCGCTCCAAATTGGGTTTTTGTGGTAATCTGTGCCCTTGGCAGCAGCGAGCCCAGGGTTGTTTGTATTGGTATGATTATGGCTCTCCGTGGCCTTAAACACTGGATCCAGCCAAGGTGAATGACAAGCCCTCTGATTGTCCACGGTTCACAAGGATGACAACTGTCCTCATATTGCCCCAGCCTTGATGAAAAAAGAGGCAGATGAGGACTGCTCTTTTATTGCTCCAGATAAGCTCTGGGTGACATGTTCAGCAGTCGAGTCACCTTGAAAAACATTTGAAATCACTGAATGAAAGAGCTTACAGGTTCAAACTACTTGTAAAAAGTTCTTGGCAGGAGTGTGATGAGCAGATGGATATTACTCTTAGGCCTTGCTCTCTATCTGGTTCTTTGTCATCATTAAATAAACAGCTGACATTCACATACACAAATAAGAAAGCTGTAGTTGGTACTGCTTAAAAAATATTGGGGTGTCTTAATCCAGTTGTATTTAGTAATACATACATAATACATAATCTATCATCAGTTAGTTTTACTTCTTGTCTTTGCGTTTTTCCTGCCCTTGTCATTTGGCATTTATCAAAACCAAGTATGCACACCTCATTACAACACCTCAGACTTGTTTACTTGGTAGTTGGGAAGTTTAGCAAGTCTGAAATTTTTGTTGTGTAGCCACAACATTAGGATCACTAAACATAGATAGATAGATACTTTATTTATCCCAAGGGAGCTTCGGTATCCAGTAGCTTCATCACATCACATACAGATATTAAAGATATTTAAGTTATATAATCATATAATCATCTCTTCATCTGTGTCTCACTTTTTCAGTTTGTCTTCCTTTCAGTGCTCCAACACCTGCCTGTTTTTTTCAGTTTTCTTGCCTTTCATACTCCAGGCTGCATGTGAAACTCCTGGTGTCTTCTTGGCTTTTTTACTTTTATTTATTTATTTGATTCTGGTTATCATTTCCTTTAGTTGAATTACCATTGTTGGATTTATTCTTGGACTGACTTGCTTTCTCTGAGCAGCGTCTTACCTCCAGAAACAGAAAGATTTCACTTGTGTTACTCATACTGCGTCATTCCCTCAGTGTCCTGCATTTTTGAACTAAGCCGTAAGAGTTACAAGTTAGTGTTGGGCTGCTGCTGCTGCTTCCAGTCTTGCAGAACACAAAAACAAGCATGGTATGCCAAACCATTTCTGTAAATATTAATTGACTCAAAAACATCACTATTTCTTCAAAGATATATATATGAAGGTTACAAAATAAAGCTGAATAAGCTGAATAAAGTGTGCACTACAGCTTGAGAACTGCTGCTTTAATGACAGTTGAGCTAAATGTATTACTCTATAGACAGACACAGGTTTAAGGTGCAATCCAGGACTTGTATTGGATTTGAATGCCTGAATGTAATGGACCTGCAGCTGATCCTGCCACTTATCGATATTTTATTACAGCAACAAAGACAGACAGAGTTAAACCAGCATATTGGAACATTATTGGACTGTTTTTGAAACTCACATTGAAACTCCAGTCACATCAGAGGTGACGGAGGTTCCTCCATGACCCCTACTCCTTATTTTATTTTAGTTTCTACCTGGTGAAGACTAAAATGACTCCAATATCGTAGGAGTAAGGCCGGCCTGTAAAGGCTCAAAGAAAGCTGCATCATTTTTTCAAGGATTGATTCTCTCGAATGGCGAGTTTTTGAGTCTGGTACATTGTACTCACACAGTCCTGAATGAAGTTCTGAATTTTTCCATTTTAAGTCCTGTTCTCACTTGACACTGACACGTATCTTGGCTGATCAACAAATAAAAGTGGTTTTGAAATTTTGGGGGGCAACGACTCGCTTATTGAGCCAACCTCAAGTGGTTATTTGAGAAACTACCATTTCAGCATAAGATGAAATGTAATAACTCCAAATAGTTCATCAACAAGAATTCATGGGTAATTAATAGCCTACGTATGGCAATCTATTTAATATTTAATGTGAAAACACACGATGATGTGTCACAGGAAAAGAAGAAGAAGCGGCAGCAAGGTAAGCATACATGAAGTAGTCATGGACCCATCCATGCCTAAAGTTAAAGGTATGTGTGGAAACCCAACATATGATTTTTTCTGAACATGATGCTGTGCACAGAGCAAGAATCTCACTCTTGAGTTTTTGGAGACTTTCAGAGATCGTGGAAACCAAGCTGCAGCTATACAGGGGTTTGATGTCCTTCCTGTCCCTGTCCAAACTTTTCCTCTAGTCGCAGTGAAGAAACCCCCCTGCAACTGCTCAACCCCTGGTTACTCACCAGCCCAATAAGTTATGGATCTCTCAGTGCAGTGATGATATGCTACAATATGGCAGTCCGCTGTTGAACTCCCAGTCAACCCTGTGTGTGTGTGCGTGTCTACCTTGCCGCTGTGCTTTAAGGGGTGTCTGCCTGCATTCGCCTCATCTCCGTCCCTCACTCTGAGGAGACTTTGAATTAGTCTAATTATCATCGCCTGTGTCACGGAAACATGAGGAGGAAGGTATCATCCCCAGGAGGCCTTCTTAGATTTAACATCGTATGTGTGTGGGTGTGTGTTTGAGTGAGATATTTTATGAATTGCCACAGCTGTGTTAGACAGCTGCTCGAGGGGCTGCATTCAGCGAGGGCACCTCCCCTTTTCGCTGCTGCTGAAAACATACCCCCGCGCTTCCCATACACAAACAATTATGAGCGCAGCCTATCACACACACTCACATAATTACAGAGTTCTGTGCTTACATTTAAAAATATATGCAAATTCCATCTGATCACCCTCAAGAACTGTTTGAGAGGATGGTGGCAATGCCATTCACGGGCATACTGTACTTGTGTGTGTTTGTGTTTTCTTATTGTTATAATGTTATGAAGACCATTTCATCTTTTGCCTTAAGACATAGTTCTGATGGAAACCAGAGCAAATGCTATGCTTGAAATAACTGCTTCCATTGCTGTAGCTGTGCAACATTAGCTGTGGGCAACGGTGGTCAGCTTTCCACGCTGTGACACTCTTGAGTTCTCACGGGCTAGGCTCATCTGGCAGCGACATTAAAGCTCAATTTGGCGCCCATGGGTTTAGAAGCACTCGCTGTAGGTAAAGTGCTGATTTCACTGACAGGAAAGCAGAGCTAATTTCTTGCATTATTTCAAGCTACAGATATGTTTTTTACAACAAAATGGCTCTGACTCGTTGTAAGACTATGGAACAATGGAATCAGACTATGGTGGTTGTAGAGTGGAGTAAAGAAATAAGTGTAACAAACTTGACTCATCAACAAATGAACAAACAACTCTTCTGTGGTTGTAATTTACTTTATAAACCTGATCCAATTGATTTGAGGCATAAGGAGAATGCAGCACGAAAAAAAATAAAAAATAAAAAAAACAGCATCAGTAATTTCAGCAAACGCCCCAAAACAACAGACTGTATGTTTCTGTTAAAGTGCACTAGTTATAATCTGAGCAAAGGAAGTGAGGCGATGGCATTTATAAGGAAGTACAAGCCAGATATTGAAGCATTAAAATGTAAAATTGCAAACTCAATCAAAATGACGCTCCTGACAAGCAGGGTGGAATGTGCACTATTAAGTCTGATGACATATTGTTGAGGCCATTGCTGGTTCCTTAACAGATGTTCTGCATTCACGTACTACCAAACATTTGAAGGAGCCCTAAATGAATAAATGTGCCACAAGACTGCTTTCTTACACTTTTTTTTTTTCAAAAAAAAAATGCCGGCGATGCTCCTTATCCTCCACACTGAGACAGCTTCCGCCGTCACTGGCCTTGGGTGCTGGAGATGGTCTGGCAGCAAACGCGAGTGATTTCTGAAGATCAGGCAGAATTTTATTTGCCTTTTTTTTGTGTTCTGCAATGTCTCTGCAGCAATGATGGTAAAACATGCTATCCATTTTAAGGTTTTATTAGCTTATTTTTCTGACGCCCCAAAAGGACATCATCAAGTACTCAGAGTGCCTTCCAAATGGCCAGTCCAGGCCTGCTCATCAAGTGCACCTTAATTTGTAGAGCTGTTGATGTCTAAACTCTCCAATGTCAAAGAAAACACTGCTCTGCTTTAAACTTAACACCTGTAGTACCATAGCTTTATGAAGGTTATGGTATTCAGCATTTGTTTATGGAAAAAAATCGAGAGAGCTGTTGATTTTAACTGTGGAGGCCGGGATTTGTAGTACAGTTCAGTTGTCTTGTTTTGTACTGACACGGTTGTCTTGTTTTAAGTGTGGGTTACGCTAAATAAGAGAAGCTCTCAAATTCAAGCTATTGTGGCATTTTCTATGGAATGAATTTCCTATCATAATGCAAGAGCATTTTAAATTGATTCGAGGGCAGGATTTATCGATTTCATTCTCAGATTTTGTGATATTATCTCTCAAAACTCTGCTCTCGCTCTCAAATTTGCTCTGCGCTCTCAAATTTGCTCTGCGCGTGCTCAAACTGTGTCCACGCACTCGGTTACGATGCTGCTCGCGCAGATTTCCTGCGCCCATTCTCCAGCCCCCCCTCTTGCTCTCACTGAACATGTGTGCTTACGGATCTCTGCTCTGCTCGCGGATGTTTGGTGTATCAACGCTGTCAACCAATAGAAGGCCGGCTGGTAGTGACCAATCAGATGATCCCTGTTTGTATACGGGTGCGTTGGCTGTTTTTCGAGGAGCGTCACATACGGGCGGGCACTCTTTCAACAGGTTTTATCCACTCCCTACCCCCGGGGCAGTAATAAATGTGATTTCTTTTATTTGTTGGACCACTGTTCGAATAAAATATCAACGTCCGAGCTTCTCATTAAAATGGCTATATTGTATAATAATAGCCGCATCGAACACTGCTCTTTGCGGTGTGCTGGTGCAGAAAACAATGGAAAATGGTAAATGGCCTTGCTTTTCTACCTATTGGTACTCAAAGCGCTTTTGCAGTCAGAGACCACATCTACCCATTCACTCACACATTCACACACCAGTGCCACGCACTGGGAGCAACTAGGGGTGTCTTGCTCAAGGACACTTCGACATGTGGCACATTCCGGGGATCGAACCGCTAACCCTCTGGTTCGTGGACAACCCACTCTACCTACTGAGCCACAGTCACCACAATGTCACCATCCTGAAGCTAGCGGGACGGGCGAAATGGATCGGCGGCAAAGGCAAAGTGCTCAGGCAAGTTATTTTTAGATTCATTTTGATGAAAACTGTAAACTGTTTATTTGATCATATACCTAGTATTGACTGATCCATTAATAAATGTCCATTGGTCTGATATAAATAGTATGCTTTATTTTATCAGTAGTATAATTTATTTTATTGTTGTTACTTTTTTTCCCCTGACCGCACGTCACTGGTGCAAATATGCAAGAAATACAGACAGAAGTAAATAAACACTATATATATATATAAGGAG
Organism: Planiliza haematocheilus; assembly: GCA_005024645.1. Lineage (NCBI taxonomy): Eukaryota > Metazoa > Chordata > Actinopteri > Mugiliformes > Mugilidae > Planiliza > Planiliza haematocheilus. The sequence continues at coordinate 2,217,758 of SRSE01000430.1, forward strand.
GATAAATAAGATGGAGTGATCTGTTACAGAAAGGTGAGTTGTGGTAGATGCAGCAGTACATGTAGAATGCATTTGTTTTCACTGCTGTACCCAGTGAACTGGCAAGTGAGTCAGTTGTAAGCATGTGTTCAGTTCTAGGTTGATTTTCCGTCCTAGCTAAAAGTCTGCTATTGTATTTGTTGTAGCTGCTTATTGTAGACGGTTGTCATGTTGTTTAAACATGTGCTGATAGGTTGGAGGCAAATTCCTTCCAGCTGCCTTTCTTCACCCTCAACCCATTCTGATGGCCAAATGATTTCCTCCATTGCGTTAGCCAGAGAGATGTGCATCTTGCCACAGAACCAATTTCCAGTTTTTTCCAGCTACCATGCTGTGTTGAATTGTAAAGCATATCTGTATTTTTCGAAAATAGACTTTAGTTGGATTTTTATTTCTGAGGAAATTGATTGCAGGCAACTGGACTGTGTGAACCGTGTGTTTCATAGAAACAGACCGTGAATAAAAAACTCTGGCAGACTTATTCTTCTTGTATGAACTTCATTGAGCTTTAATGGGCTCCTATCTCATCTCAAACATCTGGTGTAATTGTGTAGCCAAGAGAGAACCACCAAGACGAGTCAGACAGTGTTTTTGTTCACTTGCAGCGTTTGCCCCCAACCTTCTTCAGCGCATGTCTCACAGAAGTCATGTGTCTCTGAGCCTTTCACTGTGTCTTTTGTTTGCGATTTTCCGCTTTGTTGCTTGCAGAGGTGTACTTGTCCTTGGAGATAAGTAATTTGACAAATGTATAAGGATACTTAGAAAAACCCTTCCCTGGGAAATCATTTATTTATTTATTTATTTCTACCTGACATTTATTTTTCAGCTGCCATCTATGCTGTCAAATCCTAAAATTGTCATAACTGTGCATTTCAACGCATCCCTTACTGAGCTGAAAGAGTTTTGCATTAACATATTTTGATTTACTATTTGTAAGGTATTCTTAGATTTATAATATTAATGCTGCTACAGGATTATGACTATTAATCAAGTAATTAAAGTAATCAATATCCAGTATGTGTGCACCGTATTCCATCATTTTATTGCATTCTTTGTATAATCTAATCTCTTCTAAGAGGAAAATAGTAAGTGCATGTTTGGATATGACTATAATGAAGCCGTGGTATCGCCACACAATAAGACACCAACCTGCCACTGTTCTAGACAATATAATGCAGAACGGATGATGATTGGTGCAGTGTGTTCTTGCAGCACAGATATGAAGTACCATATCTAAATTCATATTCGTGTGCGTTAGAACGAATGAATCCCAAATCAAACTGGAGAAATCACCTCAATTAACAAGTCATTTTGTGCTACATTCAGCGATCGGGAGTTATTTATCTTCAAACAAGAGACAATTCTGCCAGTGGGTTAATTAGATAATTCTCGGGCCTCCTTCACATAATGCTGTCACGGTGGGAAAATTGATTTCTGTGCACACAGCTCTTATTTGCATTTAAACACACCCTGTTAATTTCTGAGCAAAAGTCTGAGATTGTATGCCGAGCTGCAAATAGCAAGACCTGTTCACTTCCATACCACCTGAAGTGCCTATATATCTGACATTTTGTGTTCCATCACGCTGTCTGCTGGTGAAGGGTGGGAAGGGAATTGGGAAAAGTCAGACAGGAGGTGAGATGAGATTTAGGAGCTGCATGTCCACGTTGACTCTGTACTTTTTCCTTTCAGGTCTCACACTGTCTATTGTTTGAGTGGCAATATGCTCAATTTGGTCCACTTTACTTATGTTTCACACAGCTATACACACAGACGCCACTCCCACCCACGCGCCGGCGCTGGCGCACACATACAGATGAGGCCGAGTCTCCTTTCCCTGCCTGCTCTCAAAGCCCTTGGCGCTGCTTGTTTACCCTTCACTGTGACAGCTGTGTGTGTGTGTTTGTGTGTGTGTCGATCTGAGGAAGGAGATATTGCGTGTCAAGTGCTCTCCAGGGCTAAACTATCATTTCTGAGTGTTATCACACCATCCTACTTCCCAGGGGCTGGCTGTCTTTCCTTCCGTCTCTCTCTCTCTCTCTCTCTCTCTACAATACATGCACACACACACACACACACTCTGTGTCTTTCTCAGAGGCACACACACTTGCACACACTCAGGAGGAGCTCCAGACAGTGTTAGCCCAGTGAGGCGTGCAGTCAAAGAGGAGAGAGGAGACTGGAGTAAGTTGACCAGTTGGTGAGCACACACACACTTTTTCAGACTGGAACAATCAGTCATGCAATGGTCCCATTCAGACACGCAGCGCTGCTAGACCTTTCTGACCCGCAACTCCCACGCAGAATACAAGTTCAACTGTCAAACCACTGAAGTCTGTGGAACAGTAATGTATTGTATTCACTGAGTTCCACTTCAGTTTATACTGCCATGCATCTTAGATAACTAAATTGGAAGAGTTCAGCTCAAGGTTTGAATGAAGATACTGAAGTTTCAGCGTCATTTCAGACTGCGTCATTTTCTCCACCACCCCACCCCGCTCTGTTGTTGTTATCTAGTTTTTATCTCCCAACTGCCGCTGAAGTGTCTCAGATTGTTCATAAGTCCAAACTATCCACCTGTCAGTTAGATCCTCTTCCAATCCATCTGGTAAAAGCACCCTTTCTTTCTTTGTCCATTCTAGTAACGAATATTATACATTCCTCCCTGACGTCTGGCCACGTTCCATCATCTCTCAAAACTGCTGCAATTACCCCGATACTCACAAAAATCGTGTGTAGACCCCTTATAACCTAAATAACCTCTGCCCCATCTCAAACTTGCCATTTCTGTCAAAAATAGTCACTGTCACAAAATACTGTCATAAAACTGTTGCAGCTCAGATCCATGACTATTGAAGTACTTACAACGTGTTTGAAGAATTCCAGTCTAGACTTCTAACAATTTTGATTTTCCTCAGGCTAAGTGCAGTCCTTGATACCATCTCCCACAACATCCTCCTCGGATGACTTTCCACCATTGTCATCACTGGCACCTGTCACGACTGGTTTATACCATAGCTCTCCCACCGTACTAAGGTTGTCCAAACTAAACACTTCAGATCCCACCCCTCACCTGTCAACAGGGGTTCCGTCCTGGGTCTTACTTGTCATCATTTACCTTCTTCTTCTGGGCGGCAAAGAGGAGAGGTGGGTAGCACTGATGCCTCACAGCGAGAAGGTCCTTAGTTCGCATCCATGGGCTGACTGGGCCTTTCTGTGAGGAGTTTACATGTTTACATGTTCTTCCTGTGTTTGTGTGGGTTCTCTCCAGGTTCTCCAGCTTCCTCCTAGTGTCCAAACACATGCTGGTTAGGTTCACTGGTGATTCTAAATTGGCTGTACAGAGGCTGTGAGATGTAGAATGTGAGTGTGCATGCTTGTCTGTCTCTCTGTGTTAGCCCTGCGATAGGCTGGCACCTCTGTACCCCGCCTCTCACCCGATGACAGCTGAGATCCAGCAGACCCTGCGACCTTTCACAGGAACAAGCGGTTACAGAAGATGAATGGTGGAAAGATGAATGAAAACCTTCTTCTTGGCAATATTTTCCGTAAATATAAGGTACATTTTACTACTACGCAGATGACACCCAAGTCTACATGTCTACAAAGCCGCCATCTGCTAGCTACCACCCCCTGCTATCTATCACCACCTGCCCCTTCTGCCTGTCTAACCAAAATTAAATTCTGGTTCACTTGCAACTTCCTTCAAATAAGCAGCAGTAAAACAGTCCTTCCAGTATTGTATGTTCCAGTATAGCCAAAGTTAACAGTTAACAGTTTCTCACAAAACATCTATACCTCAACTGTACTTTCCTCTAGGTGTCATCCTTGACAACTATCACTAGAGGCACACATTGCTATTGCTATCATCTTTTGTTATTAAACTGACAAAACACAGCAGCAGTTTGAAACAAATGTTTTTCCAAGAGAAACAATACGGCTCTCCAGCAGGACTTCTGACCTTTGTCCATTTAGAGGAAGGGGGGTGGGGTGACTCAGAATTTCACAGGATGTTTAATAAGCTTTGGAAGGGAACACAACACATGATCTTGTCAGATCAGAAGGCACGTATGTGCCATTTGGGAGTAAAAGGGATGGGTGTCCAAATCAGGCATATCATTATGACCCTAATATTGTGTTGGTCTAACTTGTGTCTCCAAAACAGTTGTGACTCATCAGAGAATGGACATGGGTCTTCTGAGGGTGTCCTGTGGTCTCTGGCAACAGGATGTTGTTAGTGGGGGCCTCTGTAGATCAGGCTTGTTCCAGGACATCCCACAGATACTTGATCAGTTTGGAGCCCAGGTCATCACCTTGTGATGTTCTTCATGTGTTTTTTTAGTTGTTCCTGAAGTGTTTTTGCCACACATGAATGCCATGTACAAAAGTCTCCCAGCAGAACACTGACTTGTCACAAGATGGTCAGTGTTATTTATTTCTCCTATCAGTGATGGCCACGGATGAATGTTATGCCTGACTAGTGTATTAGATTCCCTTGTAGGGAACTCGATTGGAAACTTGGTTGTTGTGGTGATTGTCTTGGATTGGAGAAATCTGCATATGTAAAGACCTGAATCACGTTGACAAGACAAGGGCAAGGGTCTTCTGAGTGCGTGGGATGGCCCAGGCTTTAAATAATTTGCTGCTAATATCCTGCTGTCAGACACTACACTGCACCTTCAGAGGTCTTGCAGAATCTATGAGCGGGGAGTAAGATCAGTTTTGGATCAGTCAGGTGACCCCAAGTTGATTCAAGTCAATTGTATTAATACAGCCCTACATTACAAATCACAAGGGAGTTTCAAGGAGCTTTACAGTCTGCATACAGCACATCTGTCCAGGCAAAGATAAGTCAGATAGGCAAAGACTCACCTTAAAAATAATCTCATCTGCAGTCTGAGAATAGGCCTCATCAACCAGAATAATTGAGAACACCTGAGTAGGTACACCAGGCCTTCAAGTACTTCTGTCTTCAAATTTAGTCTACTAGCTGATGCATGTAAAATGACCCGACATTGTGTGATGGCCCCTGGTGTGCGTTCAACTTGATAGTGGAGGCAGATTTCTCCCCCATAGAGTCACCAGCTGCTTCTTTTTCACCTGTCAGGAGTTTCTCAAGCTGATGTTCAGGCCTCCATGATCCATCTCCAGCTTCCCATCAACAAGTCAGCTGTGTTTCATAGAGTGCAACGGAAACGCACCACATGCACAAACTTTAGCTTACTGTCAGATATTCATAAGCAGTATAGTTGCATGAACAGCCTGGCAGTGGAGTGCAGTCATGTGGACTCAATTAAGCTAAAGGCTACACTATAGCTACAGTGCTCTTCTAAAACGACAGATGTGACTACACCTGGTTATAACAGCTATGAAAGCACCGCATGGAAACATTAACATTATCTGTAGCTTTGGCTGCCTGTCTCTGCAGTAAGATGCTTAAGTTTCCATAAGTGATTAAAACACATTTCGTAATGATAATGTACTACACAACTGAAATTAGATGCTGTAGTATAAACCAGATCCTACATAAAGACACACATCCAACAATGCAAAAACAAGTCTTTCCACAGCAGTTCTTTTAAACAGAGAAATAAGGGACTTTGTGGCTCTCTGGAGCCTCCTGAGTTTCCCATCAGTTAGTGTGTCACATCATGGGAAGACAGATTGGACCTTGCCTGTGTTTTACAAACAGTTAATAGCAATCATAAAGCCCATGCCAACGGGAAAAAAACATTACTGATTAACATTACGTTATCAGCTCAACAGTCGCCCATTGTTCTGTGGTAAGAAGGCCTAATCCTTCTCTTAGCAGTCTGAAGGAGAGATTGAGGCTTTTGTGTTTTCTATCCTGCCGGGTTTCTGAGCTTGATGAGTTTGCCCTTCGCATGTCTAGAACTTTCACTCTCACTGACAGTAACTCATCTGCGGCATGCAGGATTGGAGTGATGCAAACACACGCGTGGACCCAGATGCCCATACAAAGTTACCGCCTATATGGATACAGTCACTGGGATCAAGGAATCCCTTCAGAAAGATAGTGTAGCTCTTTGCAGAAAACAGCCAGCCGTTCTGTTCTGCCCATGACTGCCGCTGAGAGGCACAGATGCTACTATTTGTCCAAGGACTTGTGCATATGTGTGTGTTTGTTTGCAGTTTCTCAGGAGTGCTGCAGATGCTTCTGCTTGAGGTGTCCTTGAAATGTCTCCCTGACCACCAATTAGTGTTACCTTATTTGCCCACTGCAATGCTGCCCCAATTAGCATCAAACCAACACTTTGATGGCGACCTGCCATGAACCACTATGAGCCGGCGCCATACCTCTGCTCTGCCACTTAAAGTATCAAGACCTCAGGTCATCACTGTTAAATAGCTGTCACCGGGCATTTAATTGCAGAGTTGCTACAGCAAATTAAATTGCCACCACTGTGTGTGTGTACGTTATGGTTAGAAATATGAAAAGTGGCACTTATTGATCAGAAGGGTAAAGGTGAAAGTGCAGATGAGCAAAAACATGAAGCTCTCTCATTAGACATGTTAGTCAAGCTGTACCATTATCAAATTTGGCCTCAATTGATACGCAGCAGAAACAAATCATATATTTTGAGCCATTCCCTCGCTGAAAAACATCAGACACGCAAAACAGACTGACTGTGATTTGCTTATGTCTGCAGCATGCAGAGTTGGCGTGATGCAAACACAATCCTTACATTGCGTTTGTGGTCTGAAAACCTTCCAAAATATATGCACTGTGCAATATATGCAATATCTGTGGTAAGAATCTCATTCTTTGCAATCATGTTTTTTTGAGTCTCATTCAGTGGAGACTGGAGGTATGGGGTGATAGCTATTGACGCGAAAGAGCCTCGACTCTAAGGAATGTGATAGGATGAAACTGGCTGAACGTGCTCCTGAGCGTCTTCAGGTCAGAAGAGAGGATGAAAGCGGTTATCCATGATGTCCTTCTGTTCCTTTTCATCCTCTTCAATGCCGCCTCCTCACTGTCCCACTGCTACCTCTTCAGCAGACCACAGTAACAAAGCTGGCCACTACAAGAGGGGCCTAGTAGGGGCCTACTGCACATGACCTGTCCAACCAGTCCATGTTGCACCATCATATATGGAGCACTCAGCTGTCTGTACTCGTCCGTATCGGTGATATGAAAACAATGGAGAGCTCTTCTCAAGTTAGTATACTAACTAAGAAACCGGCCTGAATTCATGGGAACACAAAGCATATGATAAAACATCATCCATGATCATATATGTGTGTGGATGTGTGCAGTATATATGATACAAAGGTATTACAGTTATTATTCTTTGGTTGGTTATAGCTCTGTTGTAGCAGACCCTACCTATTTTCTTCTTGTGGAAGAAAATACCAGAGGGTAGTATCATTATGGGCCGGAGGTTGGAAAAGTAACTGTTATGGACAGGGTTACAGCACGAATGCATAAAGTACATGGAAGTGGATATAATGTCCTCAGAAAATGATGAAACATGACTGTGCATGTGTGTGACTAGAAATCCTAGATGCTGTCACTGTCTGAGTGCTTCTCCATTCATTACTCTATACAGGGAAATACATGTCATTCATGAACATGCCCCCTCCTCTCTGTCAGTCAAAAGCAAGCCACAGTCACGGAATGAGTCTCTCACACATGCCTGCATGCATTTTTAATTGATGAATGCATGAACAGGAGATGAAGAGAAACTCGTACCAGGGAAAGAGGTGTGCAGAGCAAGATGTAATTCTCTGTGTGTCAAGATGGACCTGTGTGCATCTGGATTTTCTATCTCCTGGGTCTGAAAAGTGTGAAACCATATTCATGAGGAATGCCTTCTTTGTGGTGACCACGCTGCCACAAAGTTAAACCTTTAAATGAAGGTTCAGAGTTTGAGCTTGAGATTTGGGCTTTCGGTTTTGATGTCAGCCTAAGGGGCCAGGGACAAGACATGTGTGCATGTGTGTGTGTGTTTGTGTGCTTGAATTAACCTTGCATCACCCCCAAGGCCGGCTTTCATTTAATGCTGTCATGTTTTAGGGCCAGAAACCACATCTGGGCCTGTGCTTGCACTCTTTGACCTGCCATCAACACAGATTAGCATGCGTTCCATGTTGTGTTTGACCACTGAAACACACGCGAACACTAACAATAACAAACTGGGGAACACACAAATGTGATGCAGATGCTTCCATACAGGTCACAAGGAAAGTGTGAAAGTGATACGTATCATACATTGTGGCACTCACCAACACCAGAAATAAGCTACATCTCTCCTATACAGACCGTGAAAACACACTTCACTGCAGTTATTTAGACTAAGACTGTTAGTAGTTGTTAGATTTTTAAATTGCATCATTGAAATACAGTGTGATGCTCTTCATGGGCTTAGATTGGTGACCTTTTGACTTTTTAGCAGATGGGTTAAATACAGAGAAAGACTTTCTCTATGTGGAAACAGTAAAGGAAATAAAAAAATAAAAAAATAGGCATCAGACAGTCCATGAGGGAGTGAGTGCATGACTGCTGGTACAAGTAATGAAAGCATGAAAAATCTGATGATTGTACTTGCAAGGAAGTAGGTTTGAATGAATGAATGCAGTGTGTTCTGGCACCTGATAAATTATAAGTAAAACTTTAGTATGAACCTAAACACTATTATTTGTGGGCTTTCTTAATGTAGGTTTACATTTTTATTGTTTTGTGTTTTTTTTGCCACTTAGGAGCAACTACTAGCCTGGAAGCCAGACCCTGGCCACAACATTTTTTTGCGGCAGAAAGTTGTTGTGAACCCCTCTGTTGGGAACTGCTCCTGTAAAGATCTGGGCGGGCTTTACATGGTGATGGACAGTCATACACGTAACCTGAGTGAGTTGCATTTGTTTACAACAAAATGGCATCTGTGAAGAGAGCCGTTTAGAGTCCAGCATCGTGTTTGTTGTAAAATATATTAACAGCAAAAGAACTTTAGTGGTTTTGTGGAGAATGCCTTCATTGCTTAATGGCACACACTTCATTGCTCTGATTGGTTGAGCTGTCTAATTAAGTTCAACCCCATGATGACATCCTAATGCTGTGTTACCAGGCGCATGTTGTGATAAGAACTGAGCCTGGATATGCTACGCTAAGAACCAGCAGTTAATAAAATCTAAACTCTTATCAACCCTTTTCCCACTGCACCCAAGGGTCAAATAAGAATATTCATTTGTGCAGCTTTAAGTGTTTGACTTCGGGCATCTGTTTGGGGTTTTGTACGAGGTAAAGCTGTTGTTAAAGTCAGCACTGACAGTCCGCAGTTCATTGCTAAACAACTGGTACAGTGTCAGCTTTCACAGACCAGTGTTGGTTGAACTCAAGTGTTCAGTCATCGTGTTTGAGGAAGGCAGGAATCCTGCTGATCTTGGTCATTTTTATTTTGGGAGCGATTAGTCTCTCCATTTGCATATTGGTAGCGCCTGATCTCCTTGGCACTCGTTCATTCATCCATATGCAACACATCTGGAGAGGAATAATTTTCTCTCTCTGGCTTCAGGCACACAGAAGGAAAGAAAAAAAAAACACAACACCTCAAGAATGGTGTGGCGCTTGTGTTTAATGTATGAATTATATGCATGAAGCCTTTTTATTTTTTTTACAGTTGATTAGAATTCCAAATTAACTCGGATATGAAAGGAATGGGTCAACGAGGTCTGTGCTTAGAAAAAAAGCGAAGGCTTTAAAGTCTTCCTTATTGATCTCCTGGGGTTTGGCAGGGAAGAAGAGGTTAAAAAACTCACATGATCAAACAGTTCATGGTAATCAACAGATGACTTGATACCCAGACTCAGTACACTGTCTAAACATGAGATAAAGTGACGACAATACAACTCTGGGTTCCTTTGCTGGCTATCCAAATACTTTCTACTCTGTTGCTGTGAAGGGAAACACACATATGTATATACATACTGTTTCCGCTCAGACTGCAGCCAAAATAATTCATGTAATACTCCAATGTCAGTTTGTGCACATTCAAAAATTCCTAGGAACCTTTTGCAAGCACTAGTTTCTCGTAGGACCGGTTGAAGTGGCAAGCAAAAACACAAATAATTAATTTCTTTATATACAGTAACTGAAAAATCTATTCAGGCGTTAAGGAGTTAAAGCAGATATTGGAAAGGGAGTGTGACTGTTTCACTGTTTTACTTTCTGACAGTGCCAGTCACACCCACTCAGTTATCTGTTTGGCTCTGGGAATCTTCCGTTTTCTAACTCAGTCCCTGTTTTTGTTGTGAATACTCTGCTCTTCTGTGCCTCATGAACGACTCGCTGTGTGCCACCGAGTGTTTATAGATTTGTGTTTAGCTCAACTTTAAATATGTGGTGCAGGCATTCTGTCAATTTCAGTGCAGTATTTTCACAGCAAGGCTGCGCCTTAAAAGATGAATCTGCATCTGAGAACTCGAATGACTTCAGTTACACTTTGAGAATATTTCTATTCTGTCTGAGACATTCCTAAATGAACAAGAACGACACTTGAAAGTAACTGTCTTGTGTTGAAGATGAAATTAAATAATACACAATATAATTTACATTTAATATGTAACCTAATTTTCTCACAGTTACTCCATAATTACTCATTGATTGTGTAATGGTAATTTAAGAATTTGAAGTCTAAAAAGTAAAATTTTCAGTTACTACAAGAATGAAATGAAAGAAAGAAATCTATTTTCATCATGTATAGCATTTTTTTTTTTTTCTTGCAGGGCCTGAAACAGATCAAATATTAAAGATGGCAAACATTTTGGGATTGGGAAATGAGTTCCCAGTCCCAGAGTTGCAACAGAAAGGGTTATGGAGGAGAAAACATCTCACAAGATTACTGATAATCCCTCCCTGATAATAATGTTCCCAAAAAAGATAAGCTTAAATAAAACATATTTGATTCACTGTTCTCCTGCCCTGAACGGTAGAACAACCCAGAATGAAACGTTAGTCCTTTAAGAGGCTTAAAAAATGCAGGGATGTTTAGCTCTCTAAACTGTCAGCCAGTGAGCGTGTGAAAGAAAATGATTTCAGTCAAAAGTATTGGAAACCACCCAAAGCCACTGCCGGATAACCACCATACACTATACTATTTCTACAGACATGGTCACGTTCTGCCTGTGTCTTTCCAGCGCCCATGCTCTGTGTGTGCGTGAGACACTGCTTCACTTGGCGTGTTCTTTCTCCTGACTCTCCTCTCAGATAGCAGCAGGGGTTCCATCACACGCTGTGAACACAAAGCACTGGCAAGAACTGTGGTTAAACTGGGACATTCCACACACTGCCACGCTAGGAAAACACGCTCAACACTCACACATGCACACAAGCCACCGAGACATGCTGATGCACATGCACACACACGCACACACTTGCATTGAGGCTTTCACACACGACATATAAACTGCTGATACAGACACAGGCTTCGGTGCATACGTATTTATTTATTCATTTCTTTTGCATAAAGTAACGCTCTCTGTCTGTCTACATGTATAGTATATCTTCTCAACTGCATTTATCTATAGCCATTTGCGCATACTTTTATATTTCTGTGTGGATATAGTATTTTTCTGTTGTCAGTTTTCAGCCACACAAATAAAAAATATTTCAGACACACATGTTCAGCTTTTATTTAAATCTTTTAATGAATTATTTGACTTTCTCCAAACTTCTGCTTCTTTCGTCTGACAAAAAAAACCCAAACAAAAGTCCATTTACTAGGAAGCCATTTAAGTACAGTCACGCAAGCACATGCACGCACTGTCTTAGGAAGACTAAATAAATGCACTTTGGTTTCAAAACAGCATTAAGCTGCATTAAAAAGTAATTAGAAAAACTGACAAAATAATCCCAAAGCAGAGCAAACTTTGTTCACCAGAAACACCAACTCTATTTTTACCTGCAACATAAAATTCAAAACCATCCAACTGGCATGAAACTTCCCCTGTCTAGTAATACTGGAGGTCCGAGACAAGGACTAATGAAAATAATAAAAAAAAAAATCCTAAAGCATGAAAGTCTTTTTCCAACATTTGAGAACGAAACCAAACAACATTCATTCATTCATCTTCTGTACCTGCTTATTCATGTTCGCGGGGGTCTGCTGGAGCCTATCCCAGCTGACCCCGCCTCCCATCGGGCGAGAGGCGGGGCAGGGCCAACAACCATTCACACTCACACCTACGACCAAATTTAAAATCACCAATGAACCTAACCAGCATGTCTTTGGATGGTGGGAGGAAGCTGGAGAACCTGGAGAGAACCCATGCAGACACAGGGAGAACATGCAAGCTCCACATATAAAGGACCCAGTTGGCCCATGGTTTCGAACCCCAGACTTTCTCACTGTGAAGCTAACCACCTAACCACTGTGCCCCCCACCAAACAACATATTAAACTATTTCTCTCTAACAGAAGATTCCCAGCAGAACGATTTCTGCACCGCCTTTAATATTCATATCTAACGAAATTCTTATGTCTGAGTTGTATTGTCATTTTTTCTTTTGTCAGTTTGCATTAAATATAGAATATTGCTATTCACAATGCAGTGCACTGTATTTTACATATGCAAAAAATGACCTTGGGTGATTCAGTGGCTGACAGTGGATAAGGCCAAATGACGGGTAAGTGTCAGAAAACTGTGTGTGTGTGTGTGTGTGTGTCATTCAATGAATGAACAAGGAAGTGATTTCAGATGCATCTCGAGGCATGTTTTGGTTAGCAAACACACAGACCAAACCAAAACCACTTCTGGACTAAACCATGAGTTGAACTTGATCTCATATTTATCACAGATTTCACTTTCAGAAAGAAGTATTTTCCGTTCCATTAGAATGTAGTTTTGTTGATGTTTTTGTAAAATCATGTATTTTGATCCTGGTTTTCTCATTTCCATCTACTTGAGCCTCAAGAAAACACTAGCAAAGTGGGGGCTCTGATTGCGCTGTGGCTCTTCTGCACTCCAAGACAAATCAGCCTGTTTTCCTCTGCTCCTGTGCTAAATATGAAACATGCCATTCATTTCGATCCTGACCCAGAAATACTCATAAAGTCTTATTATTCATTATCCTGCCGCGTTCGTGCTGAGATCTTCTTTTTTTTTTGCATTCATTTCTACTTGTCTGAACTCTTCCTCTATCCTCTTCTCACCCTTCCTGCCCCTCCTCTCTACAGGAAAGAGTTATTTAGTCAGGGCGACATGCCTTTGGCTCTACTTGAAAATCAGGTTTCCCATTAAGCCCTGGAAAGTTGAATGTGAGGCCAGGATGTGTGTGTGTGTGTGTGTGTGTGTGGCGGTGGTCTTTGTATCTTTTGTACTTTGGCGAATCTCCGCAGTGAGAGCTAGCTGAAGCGCAGTAGCCTTGGAGCTCCTTCTCAAACACAAAGCCCTCATGTCTCGTAGAATTTAATAATTAAACATTAAACACGCTATCCATGTCACATTTTGTGTGAGGCCACTTTTGACAAAAGTGGGCATGTGAACAATAAAAATGTGTGTCCCTTGAACGGAGAGCGCAGAATCCACACCCATTATGCTCATTGTGCAATATCTCCAGCTGTAATATTACTGAATCAATGTCATTCAAAAGGTAAATTCAGGCGACGTGGCTTGTAATCTCCACACAGAAGGTGCCGGTGTTCAGATTTAACATTTCACCCTCTAGCAGTTCGTACCGATAACCGCTGTTATCAGTTGCTCCACGTCCAGCCTTTTAAGTCTGTGCCGAGTTTAAATGACTGCGAGCGCTGGCAGTTGTAGATGACACATTGTGAAATGACAGACAAGAGCAAGCAGTCTTCTCAGTCCCAGCTTTTCATTGCAATATTACGTCTCGGCTTATTGCATCGATTTTTGTTGCAGCTTAATCTTTCTGCCGGCTCGTGCCAACTCTTCGCATTTTTGAAGGCGTTCTCTTCTCTTTGTGTGTTTTCTACAATCCCCAAAGCAATCCTCGGAAACCTTTTCCTGAAATGCAAAAAAAAAGGTTACATCAGTGCAGCTCTCTGGGCGTTAATACACTTTGCATCTCACTTCAGTGCCACAGTTTTCCAGACGTTTTTGCTGTTCATTTAGCAAAACAACTCTGAAAGTCACCTCTTGTCTGTTTTTTTTTTTTTTTTTTTTTTCTTGTTTTCCTTCCAATTGGCTTTGGGCATCTGAACTTCCCATCACACTAAGCATGCTGTCAAGTTGGATTAGTCCATGAAGTCTAACTTGTGGGTATTTTTCACTACAAGAAAGGCACTCTGGGCTTATAACTGACAAATAAATCTTGCTGAATTGCAAGTTCACAGTTTATCCATTTATTTTGTTGAGGCCCCTCCCCCCATCCAGTATTTTCTCTCCTGAGTCTAAAGTTTTTCTCCTGCAGCTTAACAGCACACGTGATGTGGCTTCATCAATAGCAAGGCACCGTGGAGAGGGCGAGCAATGATAGCATTGTCTTTATCGTGAGGAGAACGGAGAACCTTCCTGCCTTCACGACTTTTTGTGACTTAGATTGTGGCAAAAAATTTCCAGCTCAGGCAAAGGATTGTTGGGTCTTGCAGTCCTCTGTTTTGACACCGACGTGTACGTACACGTTGGATCTGAAGTAAATCTTTCCTCTTTTCACTGCAGCTCCTCTGCTCTCATCTCCTCAGCTGGTTTCTCTCCACTTCCTGTTATCTCTCCTGAACTTTTCCTTTGCGTCTCTCTTTCTCTGACTTTGTTCCTATCTCCTCACCTCCAAACAACCCCCACCTCTTAACCCCACGCCCCAACCCTCTCTGATTCAGCACTGCCCCTTTGGCGTGTCGCAGGAAAGCGAGTTTATCATCATCATTATCACCATGTTAATTCCTGAACCTTATCTTCCTAAATAAAGTGTGTGGTTTTGTCTCTTTGTGCTGACATCCCCAGGCTGCACTTGAGTGTAGCTTATTTCTATCTTGCTCCACTTCGCATTGCAATGAACCAGTTTTTGGAGACTAGTGCGAGCGTAGCTTGCATCAGCCCTGTGCAAGCTAATAGGGGTATCAGCAGTTGCCTGCATCGGAGAACATCAAAGCGAGCAATTCCCTCTGAACACAGAATCCGAGTGCACACAGCGGGCACGCATGCAAAAACACACTCTCAGGCATACACACACATACACACACAGACGGGTGCATACAGCGGGCATGAGGGAAGAGGTGCCATCTTGTTTTCACACAGCATTTCCATATATGTTAATAGCATTCTTGTTATTGTGCAGAAACAGCCGGTGGTGTGATGAAGTGATGAGCTGTCCTGGCTGCAGGGAAGAGGACAGACAGGGTTAGAAAACACTATAGTCTGATTTAGTCAGGTTTTTTTTGTTGTTGTATGCATTGATTTTGCTCCCAAACACACAAACTGTATGCACATTCATAAAATACACATTCACACAATTGATTTTGCGCCATTGTCAGATTTAGTGGTGATATGAGTGATGTGTTTGATGTGAGGCCCATTGAGGCAAATCATTGATGTTCCTGCTGTTACCACATGATTACACTGTGAACGGCTTCATCTGATGCCACTTCCGAAAAACCTGCATGGGGGCTGGGTCATGAAATTTCAGACGTTCAAACAATTATACCGCAAAGATAGATGAATGGCATTTATTTGGGATAAGCACAGCTTCTGACCAGCTCACTGATATACTATCATGTGTGACTGGAGCAATCGCTGTTCCTCTATCTGCACACCACCGTGACAAACTAAACTCATTAGACCTATCAAAGTACTGTAATCATATTTGTTGAGGGAGCTTTTTCCCCCCATTTGTTGTTTAATTTGATTTGCCCCATGAGTGGTCACAGAGTTCTGCTCATTATCATCTGAATAATTCATAATGAATTATGTTTGTAATTTCTTCTTGGTTGCTGGATGTTTTTGAAGTCAGGAAACTAATACATTGAACGCTGGGAGGTTAAACATATGTTTATGTCATAGTCTCATCATTGTTTCATTTGAAATAATTTGAAATAAGGCTCTCTGAAATCAAGGCTGTGTTTAGAGACCACACTTTTATTGATGCAAAGAAGTTTAGTGAAGGGATGAGACGGGTGGAATGTGCAGCTTTTATAATGGTTTTCAGATGAAGAGGATCCAAGAAGTGAGGCTAAATCTGACCAAATCATACAATGTTATGATACAAACTGATGATGTTACATGGCAGTTTGAGAATGTAAGAGGAATCATAGGCAGGTCGGAAAAAATGTTCATTCAGGTAGGAGTGGATAACTGCAGGAGGCCATGAAGACTGGACAGGCTGATGAGACCACGACAACAGATGTAGTATGGAGCTCCACAGAAAACACACAACTCCAGGCCAGAGACATTCAAAGACACTCTAATCTCTATGAGCTATTCAGCCCATGCACAAGCAGGGAGAATATTGTGCCTGAAACCTGTGCATCACCTGAAGCTTGGCCATTAAAGCTCTGTGTTACCGCTATCGGCAAGGATGGAATTTTGAGCAATAGCCAAGGATTGAAAAATGACATTTAGCAGCCTATAGTTCTATTATTTTTGTCAGGTAGGGGAGCAACATATTATATATAATAATAACATATATTTGGTGGTAAGTATGCAGCACAGAACATACTTTGGGTGTTAGTGATAGTGGCACAGCAAGAAGAAGTGTTCCGATTAAGTGACAACTTAAAAAGGTGGTCTGTTGGTCTGGGTGGAGCAAATAACATCCAGTAAGAATAGTCCCTGTGATTCAAAAGCTCAGGTTTCCAACTGCTCTGAACTGTGCAATGCTCCAGTGCACATCTAGTCTGAGATTTCTTTTTGTGTTTTTTTTGTCCACACAGGACACCCAGTTAAATGCCAATCTTCTTGGTCAATTTTATGCATGTGCATGCATTTTATGTATGTGAAAGTGTGCCACCCAATATGTTCCAGTTTACTGTCAAGGAGAGAAAATGAAAAGCTGCTCTGGTGGAGTCACAGAGCAGAAGCATAGATCTAGAAATGAACAGAGGTGTCAAGTAACGAAGTACAAATACTTCGTTACTGTACTTAAGTAGATTTTTCAGGTATCTGTACTTTACTTGAGTATTTCTTTTTCTGAAGACTTTTTACTTTTACTCCCTACATTTGTACACAAATATCTGTACTTTCTACTCCTTACATTTGAAAAACAGGCTCGTTACTTTTTTAACCTCCACAGATGACAAGACGTAAAAGACGTGACATGATCGGACATGATTAGAGCATCGGACTAGAGACAAAGAGTATAGAAAGTCTGTGTTCTTCTTCTACTGTTTTGAACAGGCAGCCTGTTGATCAGTTTGAGCTCTGCTGCCACCTAGTGACTGGAAGCTTGTTTATCGTTCAAGCATCAATAAAGATACTTTAAGTCCACTTGACCCCACTATTTGAGAACTAGCTACTGGTCTAATGTGAAAAACAAACAAACTTAGGTATGGTGTGGTTTCTGTTGCTATCATTAGCTTTTTGAGGATTTTTTGGAAGCTAGTTTACAACGTTAGCAATGCTATGGGAACACACCGTTTTGATAGTATAGCTAACACTAGCTAGCAGTTTAAAAATAACAACCCAATAACCCTCAGTTTATTATTAAAAATGATCCAGATGCTCATGCAGGACATCTGGTCACGTTAAGTCTAGATTATTCTGCTAGAACTTTTTCATTTTGCAAAATTATCAACGGATGGAATGGAAAAATCTGGCAATTTTTTTTACTTTTTACTTAAGTACATTTCAGAGCCTGTACTTTCTTACTTTTACTTGAGTAAAGGAGTTGAATCAGTACTTTTACTTTTACAAGAGTATTTTTTTTACACAAGTATCCATACTTTTACTTAAGTACAGAATGTGAATACTTTTGACACCTCTGGAAATGAATGCAGTTGGTTGAATTTAATGTAGGAACATGGACTTTTTATCCTACTGTAGACTAAAAGTTAATACAGTGTTTACCAACCATGAACCTGCAGATGTGGAGGAACATCATGATTTATTTGAGTCACTATTCTTTTTTTTTGGTAAATGTAAGACAAACATTCAAACATCTTAATTTATGGTCTTTATAAATTGCTGCAATCTTTGGCTTACTTGAATAACTTCAGCACTTACACTAGACGTGTAAGGCTTTCCATCTCCACAGATTCCCCAGAAACTTTAAGGAACTAGTGACAGATAACCTTGCGGTCTTGCTCACAGGTGACTGACATATTGTGCTAGTGCCTCAAGACAACATTTTGCTTGTAGGAAAGAGTCAATTTGCATGCACCAGTGAGCCAAAACATTTGCCCGCAACCAAAACAGCATCGAGACCCCTCATAACATCTTATTTTGGCTCAGTATCAGAGCTTTAGATAATAAATGAAAGTGTACAACCAGATACTGTCGCTGAGAGGACTTTCCTTCGCAGGTATACAGCATGCTCTAATCTTTGGAGGGTGATCCTGCGGTGTGTTTGGAGGAGCTCTGAGCGGCCGCTCCAGTTCCGGTACTTTATCAAGATGTCACTCAGATGTCTCCCTATGGAGCTAGTCCAGGCTGATTAGGAGAAAACCCTGAACAAGCTGAGGGATCAGCCTGCATATTACCAGAGAATGCCCCAGGATGGAGCTGGAGGCAGTGACTGAAGAGTCCAAGCTACACTGGTTAGTCTGCTGCCAGTGCAGCCTGAAAAAGCAAAATGCACAGACACATGCATGAGCAGAGACAAATAAACCAGTAGCTACTTAGCTTGCCTAATTGATATATCATCTCATAGTCAACCTTTAACTGTCTCTGGATTGACAAACATCAGATCCTCTTTAATACAGTATATACACACAACTAGAACACGAGGAAAATAAGCTTTCTTCAATACTTTATTAAGCAAAATATTCAGTAGAGGCCTTTTTTCTCTCTCGTTAAAGGTTGTCCCCTTTGGCAGAATTGACTGCTCATAGGCATTTTCGATAATTGCCCACCAGTCCTGGACATCAACTCTTAAAATGTATGACCACTCTTCCAGGCAAGCTTTCCTCAGTTACGAGATGTTTGTGTGTATTCTAGCCTGTTTCAAGTCCTGCAATGTTCCAATGGGATGCTCCCTGTTCAATGTCAACTGTCACACAGGTGGCTTTACATTGTTATCATTTTCATAAGATCACAATCTGACTGCTTGTCACAAGTTGCTGACTTTCTGCTTGGTGTCTGGGACTGAAGCGTGGGTCGATTTTTGTGCAAATGGTCATTTGATTGCCTGTAAAGCTTTAATTGTTGCATTGGTTTAGCTTCTATTTATTGATTAGCCTGGCGCTTCCCTTCCTAAGTTTGAGCTTCTGATGAGAGCAGATTTTCTCCTTTTTACTGCTGCGTGACATGAGAGCAACCCAAACAACTCAACAGACTTCTCTTTTTTTGAAGTGATTCCGAAATTGGGGTAGAACCTCTGGGACTGTCAAGAGTTTATACTCCATCTTAAAGATTCTGTTTCTTCTATTTTATTCATTACTTACATTGACTGCTGTACATCAAAGCTCAAGTTAAGGCATTAAAGGGTAAATACTGCACATTGACTAAATTAGTTTTATATTATTGGAGACAAATCTAGGTTTGAAGGAAGCAGTCTACAGGAAGTGTCCAGAATAAACAGCTACTTAACTAAATAGCTACATAAGTTGCTTTAAATAAAGACATTTTTGAGACTTTAGAGACCAATTTGTAACAGAGTTCTAATGACTTCCCCTGCTTCAGTTTAATGACTTAATGATTGCTTCTTAAAACGTGTCTGGTAACTGAACTCAGATAGGCATGCTGGAGGAAAACTGTTAAGCAGCAGAGCCTTATTAAACCTTCGTGTCAATATAACGACTGAATGCCATTCATTCTGAGCAAACACATGAATAATTGGACTTGCACAGCTTTAAATCTGTTACAGTGTGGCAAACATTTACACAGTATTTATTATTCATTCATTGGCATACATATGTTGTTAGGTAAACACTTACGCTGACATAGATTTCAGGCATACACAATTAAGTAGAAAAGAGGATTTTTCATTTCGAGGAACAACAGATTCAATTGATCCTTTTATGTTTTTTGTGTTGAACACATATCCACAACCTGTTTCACTGTGTCCCGAGGACTCAACACTATGTGGATTCTTAAGTTTACGTATCTCTAGCTCATTTCAATTGATACATTTATATTTATTTTGTTTAGTTTGTGTACCTCATGAATAATATACGGCCTGTTTACTGAGCGGCACCATTAAGCCATGAATATATGCATAATATCACAGCGTTTGAGGAAAATGATGCATAAAAAACAGGATACTCTCAGGATCAGTGCCTGCTGTGAGCCCAGCTTCAAATGTTACTTGGTGGTTTTGACACCAGGAAAATGTCATTAATATTAACCCCTGATCACATATTACTTTTATTTATTCTTATTGTTTGTCACGTCCCTCTGTCCCCCTGACTGGCCTCACTGAGGCAGCGAACATAGCTTTGGATGCTGCAGGGGTGTCAGTCTTTTTCATCCATATAATCTCAATATGGAATGTTGAACATTTATAACGTGGTAAAAATGGTGTAATCATTGTTTCTGATACCTAATACAAAAATAATATGTTGATCTATAGCAGGGAGGAGGGACTCAAATGAAGATGGCAAAGAAAACCTTTAATGAAACGAATCAGGAACAAAAAAACAACAAAAAACAACAACAACAAAAAAAACAATGTTATACTCTCATGGTGGGGAAATAAAAATAATTATCCAATCTGAACAACTAACAAATCTATTCATAATAAAACAGGAAACAAACTCAACTGTCAAAAAATCAAAACACACAAAGTTTTAAAAAGCAAAAAGAACACAGACATCATGACACGTGCACATTTTTATCATCCACACTTTTACCGCTACATTATCTGTGTATATTTATGGTACTATGTAATTATATATAGTCTGTCCCTAAATATTCATTCATTCATTCATCTTCTATACCCGTTTAGTCCTGTTAAGGGTCACGGGGGTCTGCTGGAGCCTATCCCAGCTGTCACAACGGGTGAGAGGCAGGGGTACACCCTGAACAGGTCTCCAGTCCTAGCAAAACAAGGGTTATATATAAATAAAAGCTCCTCAAAACTGTTGTCTTTGGGAGTTAAGTACACTGTTGCCCATAAAGTTGGAATAAAATGTTTTTACCTCTTATCATGAGATGATTTTGATAGTGTCACAGTTACAGTATATTATGAGTGATAACAGTAATTTTTTCTCTCTTCCACAACTTTCTTCTTTCTTGTCATCAGTATTCAGCTGTATGTTTACTGAGCTATGGTTCTTTCATTCTGAAAAGGTCTGAGTGATCAGAAATCCACATGATCAAGGTTAAATAGCTGCCTCTGCTGCGTCCAGTTCACCGAGTTGTTACTCTCTGAAAACTCTGAGTAAAACATCTTACCTTAACTTGAAAGATATTTTTATTGAAAGTTTTTTGCTGACGCAAGAAGCTACTTTGTCTGACAGTTTATTGAGAGGCAGTCTTTGACGAGGGCACACAGTTCGTCCTCTCAGCATGAATGTGTTTGAATGAACTGTAGAAAACCTTACCGTCTTATTTAGACTTAAAGACTGCACTTAGTGTTAACAGCTAATCTGGTTGCTAATCCTTTTTCCAAAGCAAGGACACATAGCTGCATGCAATGATGTCTCTATTCATTCCACCTAATTGCTGTCACTGTGATAGCACGCTTGTGTGATGTCTTGCATTGCGCGCATGCTTACTCGCAAAAATCTTGATTAGAAAGTTGATTGTACATGACAAAGAAATCGACTTTCTCTTGGCAAAATCTTGCTGAGGAAGTCTCTTTGATTCAAGTTGTGGAAACCAAATTTTATGAAAATCTAAGTTTGTAGCTTCGACCTCTCCTGGAGCATGAACTCGAGCCACCGTACCTCTTGTAAAGCGACCTTGGGTTTCTTGAAAGGCGCTATAAAAGTCCAATTTATTATTATTATTATTATTATTGAGTAGGTACTTCTCCAGTTATCAGGTTGTTTTCTGCAATGCTTCTGTTGTCATGCAAAACAAACAAACAAACAAACAAAATGAATGTGAAATGCTTCTGCCTTTTTCAACAGTTTGCAGATGAACTCAGAGTGTCCTCTTCCTCTTATAGCCGTATTAATTGCATTTCTTGCGAACAGGTCTCAGGTCAATCCAATAAAAGTCTGGCGGTGATTAATTTGCACGCCTTTTCCCATTTTGTCAAATAAAGTGCTGTAAAATCTCGGCAGTATTAAGATATTATGTGTTCTGTTTAGGGGAAAAGTCCCCACATGGCAAAGAAGAAATAATAAAGAAGAAAGCAGTCTACAGAGTGAAGTGATGAGGCAGTCTCCAGTGACGGCTTCTCTCACAGCCAGTTTGCCTGATGAAATATACTGGTGGAATTACAACACTGCAAGCCATACACATGCATTGTTCCAAGGTTGTTTGCAAAGTGTTCATTATGACTATGCAGAGATTTACACAGATTTGAGGGCTTGTTAATGATTTTTCGTTATTGTACTTCTTTAACAACAGGAGCAAACTTGACAATGGATGCTTTAATCCATCTGTATTGTCTGCCGCTCCCTCGTGATGTGGTCCTGCTGTGAGGAGATAAGAAAGGCTAAAACCGCTCACTGTTATGTGCGGCTTTGCGCTCCGTTCGCAGTCGACTGCGGGACATCCGGGGGACGCAGGGACATGGCGAAGCCGAGTCTCAGAGGGTTCTTGATTGCCGATATTCGCACCACTCTCAGGAAAGTCAATCAGGGGACAGTAGATGGTCGTCAGCGATGGGAGGGACTCTCCATTGTCACGGGGACGGCACGGCGGCTGATAATTGGACATGGGACTCAGTTGCAACAAAGCAACGCGGCCTCAGTAATGAGATTAATGATGTAGTGTTGGGTCTTGTTTCACCAAGGAGAGGATTATCTCCTAACAGCCCTCCTAAGGTGAAGGAAAGGACAACTACTCAAACACAGATTCATCAGGCCTTTTCACTGTTCTGAGTTAAAAATTATGTGTCAGAGTGAGGTCAGGGCTCATTCCCACAGAAAAAAAAAAAAATCCCACAAGCACAATGGAAGGCAGTTGTTTTCATCCTGAGCGTTGCAGAGTGAACATCACATTGCCACCAAGTACAGGTCAAATTCTTAATCAAACACCTCTCTCTGAATATAAATGTGACCAAGCTTTGTCAGAGTCCAAGATGAGTTTTCTTGAGCTCTGCCCTTTCAGAAAGCAGGAGAAATATTCATTACAAGTAACGAGGCAATTGCTCAAATGATGCAGCGTTCCTGCAGCAAATCCACTGAATTAAGACGCATTTACGTCTGCACGCTGACATCTGTTGTCAAGATGGACTCAGTGAAAAATCCCATGCAGGGATGATGAATGCATCAGGGATGAATGTAGTCTAAATTTCTGGAGTGCATGTGTGTGTACAGAAGACATGCAGGCAACTTTACCTTTTAGCTCTGTTTTGGTTTCCACCAAATACCTTATGAATACATAGATAAAACAGCGTTCTTGCTTACGTTCAACAGCTCCAGCTTCCTTGAGGTTTAGCAGCGTAGCAGCGTCAACTCTCGATTTCATTACAAACAGTCAAAAACACACTGTTGCAGTCACACACAGACAAACGTTCCTTTATTGTGTATTTATGGACAGTTTGCACATTTATGATTTATCATTAGCAACAAGGATGATTCATCAACTGTAATAAAATCTCTCAGAGTTGTATTATCTGGAAAACAAATGAGCATGAATAAATAACGACATGTGAATAAATCCAGTTGTAGTTGTTGTTTTCTTTCCTTCCAGTGACTGAACTCGCTGTATACATTATAAATCAATTCATCTAGCAAAAACATATCCTAACTTTATAAAATATGGGTTTTCAGTTCAAGTCCAGTGTCTCCAAAAGCATCCTAAAGAAAAAAAACACGTCATTTGAAACCAGTAGTGAAATGTCACTATAATACATAGTCAAGAAAGATCATGAGGTTGTTCTCTAATAAAAACTGACATCAACTATCTAGAGGAAAACCTACCGAGCTGCACAAGAAAAGACATTCTCTTGATGGCACGGAGCGGAGCGGGGTATAAGTTGGGACTGATTATGTACTTTTTAGAGTGTTCAGATATAAACATTCTACATACGTACACGTTCTTCACCTCTCGTCAGCAACACTGAGGCAAACAGTGTAATTACATTTAATCAGAAGTAACACTTTATTTTACAGTCTGTGTAGCTTCAGTGTTCTATGTTCCCAGCATTCACAAAAAAAAAAAAAGAAACTGCTGTATGTACTCAGGGGTACAGATTTATTGCACAAAACAGCGTTAGTGCTGACATTGATCCCAAAAGTTCTACAAAATTAAACAAGCCTCTGTATCGTTTTGTTCATAAATGCCAGGAGAATAAAGAGAGAGCTTTCAGGTGTAACACACCCCTCCCAGCAAAATATTATTCAGAAAATGCTGAAACAGCAGGTTGGGAATATTAGAAGATTACTACCAATGGAAGTCTAATTTTAATTGCAAGGTAAAAAGATGTACAGGGTAGCATTACTTGAATAATGTTTATTGGACTATAAGAATTTACATTTAAAGGATTATTAAATATAAAATGTATAATATTGTTCATATTCCAAATTTGTCGGCACATATAATAAGTATAATTAACAAATTTTTCAGGTTTTTCAGTAGTGGGGTATTTTCATAGACAACGCAACCAAAGCTGGACTGTTGGACTCACAGTTTAGCCAGAATGGTGTGCCTGCCTGGTGGGGAGATGGCAGCCATACTGGAGGCCTTCACAGTCATTGTAAACAGGTGTTGTTTTGTTCAAAAAAATGTTGATTTTGCAATTAGATAATTAGATAGCAGTGGCGAACTGCTCTCTTTACACTTTACTCTTTTGTTGTACAGCTAGCTTAAATAACTGATAATGTATGAAGAGCTAACATTAGTCAGTAAACCAGCCTCTTGCTAGGTATGAAAATAAAATGATATTTTATCTTTTATGTGATTTTTTTTTTTTCAGTCACATAAAAGGAGTCTTACATTTGCATTTTAAAAATGTCTTTAAGTAGCATGAAAATGTTTTTTTGAATTGCATAAAGGACATGCCCGACTTGATAGGAGAAACAACGTATATGTTTAAATGCATTAGGAATATACTTTAAATACATTTTAAAAGGTGTAATTCCAAAACTGAACGAGAAAGCCAATGGAACTGAGTTTGACTTCGGGTCAGTGTTCTTATATTCTTCCCCACTAAACTGAAGAACTAAAATGAATTTGTCGAACTACTTTTCTCAAGGCCAAGAATAAAATGCATTTTAAAGTGCATTTAAAATGCACCTGATTTACATTAAAAGCTAATTTAAAACTGCGTCCAGAATAACTTTCCAGCAACAAGGAAATCCCCGCTATATTTAAATGCATCAGATGTAGTATTTAGCACAATACATAAAAAAAATTAAAATTCCACTATTGTTTAATATTATGCATATTATGCACATATTGTATGCTACTTGAATATATTTTTTAGTTTACTGACACATTGACAAAAATTTGGGGAGAAATCTCATTAGCGAGTTCCTTGTAACACTAATGAGTGTTTTTCTTCTTGGGTTTCATATTATGTAATTATTCATTATTCATTTCTGTAATGTTAAAAACAGCTTAAGGACCGACACTGTGGCATTCTGTCGCGACTGTGAGGAGATCTGTGACACAACTGCAAAGCCTCCACAACACAGAGAGATTGTAGAATAAAGTGCACTGTAACTGAATCACACACATCTTCCAAGTACAGTAGTTGTGCGCCGTGCAGCTTCAAACTGGGCAGAGGGCTCTAGGGTTCTCCTGGGGTCATTCATCAAGGTTAGACGGTGGAGAAATGTGCCTGTTGTTGGTATTAATAGCCTGGGGTGAAATAGGTCTTCTCCGCTGTGGAGACGATCTGGCAACTCAGGTGAGCCCTAACTCACTTTTCTCCACATTTCTCTGGCACAAGCCTCACTCTGGGCCTCCTCCTCCTCCTCCTCATGCAGTTACTGCAAAAGATGCAGCGAGTGTCGTCAGAACATTTGAAAACACCCCCACCCGACCATACTGCATTGTTCCATTTACTCTTGCTACTGCCCGGTTTAATAAATCATATTACTCTGATAAACTCATGATTGATAAATTATCTTCTCTTTGTAGACAACAACATTTAAATAATTTGTGGTAATTAAGGCAGTCTTTCCATTTATAAAATAAAACATTTCAACTGAGACACTGCAGTCAGGAAGGAAAAAAAGAAAGGTAGGACTTGTCCCAAAGAAGTCATGTTCACTTGCTCTGTAGTTAAAAGCTTTCACATTTTGTTCTTCACTCTCTTGAGAAAAAGTCTTGTAAAGGTCCCATTCATCAACTTGTTTCCCATGGAGTCTCTCTCAACTTTACAGAAGCTCCTCAGATTTCTGCAGGAAGAAACCCCAGCACCAGAGCTATACGTGCACTGACGGCACACTCTTGTTGAGGACTTGTGCTCTCATCAGCTGGACGCTGGTCATTATCTTCTTCTGGTGACCCATCAGCGTCACCCCAAGCCTCTGGATGTCCCTACATGGCACATGGAACAAAAATACAAGTCTTAGTGATGCATGGCAGATTGCTCTGTCACACTCAGATTTTAGTAAAAACACATAGACCACATTTTCCTTTATTTACTACTAAAACTACTAAATTAAGAAAACAAGCCCTTTATTCCAAACAGATTTACATTATCCCACCACGGTTCACACTGTTTGCTCATTTCATTCTTTAACAGTTTACCTTTCGTTGCCTACTTCCTCTAGATTATTTTACCCTTTGCAGAGCTCCCTGAACGTAACTCATAAGACATGAATTTGGTAATTAACGAAAAGAGCTGTATTTATTTTCTGTCTACAGTTAACTACAGCTAACTTTATTGTGCCGCTTGATCAGTTTCAGACCTAGGTGCAATCTTTGTGAAGGTTCTTGGTCACCCAGGTCATGGTATATATATAAAAAAAGCAGAAACGAGGGCAATTGGACTTATAAAGTTGCTTGAAGACGCTTTGCCACTCATGCAGGTAGCTTCTTCAGTTCTAAAATACTGGTGGGGAGTTGGGGTTTAAATAGGAACAAGTGCGAATGTTCCCCATCAGACACCCAGATGTCTAGGGTCTATTAAACAGATACCTGTAGTTGGAGGAAACGATGTTAGTTTCTCCAGTTGACCATGTTTCAGCTTGTCATTTGAACCTAAGTGCAGTGACTTCTCACTAGAGATGGGCGATATGGACTAAAAAATGCATCCCGATAATTTCTGGTATTTATCACGGTAACGATAAAAATGACGATAAATACAACACCAATTCAGCCTAATCTTTTTGAATATAATGCATCACCAAGTTTTATCTGAGTTGTTTTTTTTTCCAGGACTGTTTGAAAGAAGTCTACGCTGCTTCTGCATCCTTGCACATTTTCTGGTTTTCTTCATATTCTGGTTTGTGCTTGTGTTTGAGGTGGTGGAACAAATTAGTGGTGTTGCTGTCCTTTTTATGCACGATTTGTTTGCAAACCTTGCATGTTGTAATTTGCTGCTCCGCGTCATACTTTTTAACCCCTTCATGCCTAGTGTCGCAACGCAGCCGAACTAACGCATGTAAATACTCCAATGTCAGTTTGTGCACCTTCAGAAAATTCCTAGGAACCTTTTACAAGCACTAGTTTCTCGTAGGACCGGCCGGAGTGGTAAGCAAAAATACAAATATTTAATTTCTTTATATAATTGAAAAATCAATGCTAAAAGTTAAAACTGTCTGAGAGGAAGGCCACATTTGGAGTTGTGTGATGTAGGCGTCAAATCACGTTTCTTTTTCGAATGCTGCAACCGCACAGCACGTCTTTACTCACGGTGTTCAGCACCACAGTTACAAGGACAGCTTTGTTAAACTGTTTACTGTTGCCAAGTGATCCACATGAACAGTTACACGGACTGGCACATGTTTTTCTGGTCCATGTGTAATAGTTTTTTGCAGTTAATTTTTGCCGCTAATTAATGTGCCGAGGCTCAGGGATTGTTATTCAACCTACGACCTCAGCGGAATTATCTTCGAATTAAAAGTCCTTGTTTAGATACTGATCTCATGTCTACGTTCATGATTTTTTCTTATTTCTAATAATGCGATTCATATCAGTGTGTATAGGCCTACTACACGTAGGCTTCACTGGATGACTTCGTGAATAAATAGCGCAGTTGACTGTGTCACCGCTGCATGTAACAATATTGCCGTGGTGTAGGAGTCAAGCCGTGCTGGTTTATATTTTTTTTTATTAATGTTGTGAGTTGCAGCGCAGAGCTTTCTTTTTCTCAGCACCCCCTGCACACAACATGAACAGAAGGGATTTTGAAAATGAGATAAACCGGTCCAAAACGGCCCCGGGCCAGATGAGCCTTTATGAGTCAGCTGCGGGTCCGCGGCGGATGTATCAATTTGCGGGTCCCAAACGGACCCGCCGCGGAGGTGATCGGCTTTAATCGCGGATGCGGAGCGGGTGCAGCGCGGAGACACGACGGAGCCGCGATCCGCCTTCGTAGCGGATCCGTTCCTGAGTGCATCTGGACCCCGATACGGGTCCGTTTCACGGGTCCGTTCCGGAAGCCGCCTTACATCCGCGGCAGATCCGCCGCGCAGTCCTTTTGCTGTGTGGGTATGTTTCCGCGGCTGATCGCGAGCATGTGATGAAAATTCAGCAAATACAGTTAATTTTATAACTAAATATCAATTTTTAACCCTCTGAGGTCTAGAGTATAATTGGCCGTTTTTTACTACTTTAGGTTTTACCTTTATATTTCATCTTAAAAACAGTTTACCTTGCCTTGTTGGGTCTCATTCTTTTCAGCACAACTTCACATGTGTGATTTTACAGTTAGTTTTTCATTCTGACATACTGTATTAACACAGTTGACCTAAAACCACACTAAAAACATAAATTCCGAGTAGGAAAAATTTTGATTTTTCACTGTGAAAACCACAAACATATTTAACGAACCATTTTTATAAATTGGAATACAAATCTAAACTGTAAATTTCAAAAGCTTATATAAAAATTTTGCAAACAACAAAGTTATTTATAACTATTTACACTGAAATACAGGAAATGCATCAGGCGTTTTGCACAACTATTTACAACCATCTGCAAAACTATCAGGCGTCACAATAAATATGTCTAATATGTAATGCCTTATAAGTAATGTCTACTAATAAGTGGTAAGTAAATAAGTAAGGTCACAAATGTCTCAAATCTTGAAACTCGTTTCTCTCTTTTCATCGTCGTCACTCCATAGATTCTATATAGCGTCACGCCCACAAACGTTCCCCTATTCCTTAGCAACCATTAGCATATAATTTTCTGATTGGTTGATGTGATGCATTTTTCTACCAATAGGAAAGAGGGTGTCATGGTTTTTTGGGGTTTTGTTTTTGGGTTTTTTCGATCACCTGAAGCCGGCTAGCGATCTCTGCTTGCTAGCGTTTTCCGTTTTGCCGTATCCCACTAAACGCGCACCAAATATGATGACAATATTGAAGAAAAAGCATGGTGTATATCAGTTTTCATAAGTCCACTTTTACTTGGCCTATCAACACAATTTAAAAACTGGTATATAGTTTGAAGTTAGCACTTTCAACACAAATTGAAACGGAGTCGCAGTGAGACTTCGTCTTGCTGCTACATCGTTACTTCATGGGGCGCGGCGCGTCGTCGACTCAGAGGGTCGACACCAAAATACGATGCAGACATGCAATTTTCAGTGAAAAAATGGCCGACGCTTTTACGTAGTCGAGGCTGGGGGCCGAGGGCGAACGAGCTCTGCCCCCCTCGCGTTAAGGGGTTAAAACCAAACCAGATAATGGAGGTGGAGCCTCGTTTAGGAACGAGCTCCTCGCTGCCCGGCGGATCTGCTCCGCCTTCAATGTCAATGTATATTGACTTTCTCAGCTTTGTCGCATGTGAGGCTCAATGTAGATCTCAATGACCACCATCACCTCTGAGCTGTTACCACTTTCCATCACAGTCAATACCTACCCTTGGTTCATGCTTATGACGTGGCCCAAAGTGTGGTATCCCCCTGCAGCAAAGTGGTCCTTGTAGCGGCCCATCTTTATGGTGTCCAGCCAGTCATCTACTGAGTTACAGCTACTGAAGTCTGGGATCGCTCTCTCCATCAGTGGAGGACTGTTTAAACTGTGACAGAGGCAGGAGGCAGTAGACAGGCAGAGAGAGAGGGAGGAAGATGAATAGGAAGACAAAAAGATTAGTTGGAGAGAGTCCGAAAACGAGAAGGATCAAAAAGTGAGCAAGAGGTAGAGCACATTTAACAATGTGCAAGTAAGCGAGACAGAAAATCAATAGCAGTTAAAATGATAGAGAAGAGGTGGTGGCTGTGGTTGCAGGACGGCTGCTTTAGATAGATTAATACACGGAGAAATCTTGAATGCTCCACCTTTTCTTCTGCCTCTTCTACCTGCTGTGTCTCTCTCTCCCTCTCTCTCTCTCTCTCTCTCTCTCTCTCTCTCTCTCTCACACACACACACACACACATATGGATGCACAGCGCCATGCACCACTGACTTGGGAGGACCTGGGATCTGAACTGAGCAATTTACACAGGTCCATCCTCAGCCCGGGTGTCCTCTCAAATCGCTCGCGGATCCGCTGCGGATCAATGTCAATATCGCGGCGAGGCTTTTGCTTAACGCACAACACGTCTATCAGAGATGAGCTTATTGGAAAATGAACATGACCGCTTGCTTCATCTGTCACAGAACTTCAAGGGAAACTTTAGGCTGCAACTTTATCCTACTGTGGCCATGTTTGATAGCAGCGGGATAAGATTGGATTTACTCTGCTTCCCACACCAGGACAGTTACTTAGCAGCCTAACAGTCTGTCACCATATATTGTCCAGGAGATCATCTCCTCAGCACCACGCAGTCAGTGCCTTGCTTTGATTTGCAGTTTAATCCACTAATCACATGAACCAATATTTGATTAAATGTTGGCGAACTGTCTGGCCAAATTAAATCAAAAGAGCCCTTGGCATGTGACACAATGCACCCATGTTGCGTTGCTGCAAATATGGCTCTATTCACTTGCCCACCCACCTGCAGAGTGTGTCCATAGATTTCAGATTCTCTGGGTTACGGATTAGCTTGTCAAGAACAGTGACTATCTGGCAAAAGCGTGGCCTCTCGTTGCGATCCTTCTGCCAGCAGTCCAGCATGAGTGTGTGTAGAGCAGCAGGGCAGCCCATTGGAGCAGGCAGTCTGTAGCCCTCCTCCACTGATTTTATCACCTGCACACGTTCAGCAAAATGTGTATGAGACTACAGTGCCTGATTATGGAAATAAATAACAGGTTAGCTTTAGTCGGTCAGCGGTATTTGGTTCGGCAAATAGAGCTCACATCTCTGTTGGTGAGGTTCCAGTATGGCCGCTCTCCATAGGACATCACCTCCCACATGACAACACCGTAGCTCCACACATCACTGGAAGAGGAGAACTTCCTGTATGCTATGGCCTCCGGGGCTGTCCAGCGGATTGGGATTTTTCCGCCCTGTCACAAATATAGAAAATTTCAAGAAGGATGTAACAGACTCACTGAGACAGATTCAGAAAGCATCCATTCTCAGTTGTACAAAAATATTTTAAACACACTTGAGGTGCTTTTTTGTTATCTTTGAAACAGTTAATGTTGACA
This sequence comes from Planiliza haematocheilus, assembly GCA_005024645.1. NCBI lineage: Eukaryota > Metazoa > Chordata > Actinopteri > Mugiliformes > Mugilidae > Planiliza > Planiliza haematocheilus. The sequence goes on from SRSE01000430.1 coordinate 2,249,640, forward strand.
GGAGACAGAAACACAATCGTGTCCAAAATCCACCACTGTTTACCATGATGTGATGGGTGATTCCTATGGGGTACTTATCGACCTACCACCTACCTACTTATGAAATTATTAATAAAAAACAAAACAAAAAAACAAATCTAGATGGACACATGAACAAAAACACAATTTGGGGCTAGTTGTAGGTAAGATAGAAATAAGCAAACAGAAAAGCATGATAAAACAGTTGAATTAGCTAAACCTCTGTTGACATTCTTCCCTTAAAGCAGTGGTTCCCAAACTTTCTCTGCTGGGACCCCCTTTGGTTCATAAGAAAATCTTTATTGATTCATTCATTCCATCTAGAGGGTGACACGGGAATCAACTGTTGCTGCCACCCAATCCCGAGCCCACAAAAATACTCCCGTCATATCCCGATCACATGCCCACTCGTTCCACAAAATCCTGACAGAAAGACTCCCAAATCCCGTCCCTCTCCCTATGTTGTTGTCTAAAGTTGGACGCACTCACCGCACTGCAGCGTCATTTTTTAATTTAATCTCCGGCTCTGTCCCGTTCCTGTTGATTATTTGCTCTATCCCATCCCTGTCACGTTACCAACAGTGAAATTGACTCCCGTACCGTGGGACTCCCGCAGGAATAACATGACCCGCAGGAGTCCCAAAAAACTGAGTCCAGTGGATACAAAACAATTTCTTCCAGGTAAAGATGGAAAGATAGAAAATACTACAGATGCTATTATTAACATTATTTCAACGTGTGCTTTTTATACCTATGTTTGCTACGGCCTTACATTTATATACTGTATATATTTTCTTCTACCTATTGGTACTAAGCTTTAAGTGCATTACAGACACAGAGTTCAGTGTTTTCCTCAAGAACAGACAGAACAGTAGAGTGTAAACTACAGAAAAAGCAGTAAAATTATTAAAAACTAGTAGGAATCCATCATTTCCCTCTGAAATGCAGCGAAACAGGAACAGAATGTAACATAATGGACTTGCTAAGGACTGTACTAAAGTCAATAAGTCAATGAATGTTAAATGTTCATGAGAATGGAAAATGATAAAGGACTCAAAAATGAGCCAGTGTGGAAATGTGTTTGGGACAAGAATAGACTTGCAGATGTTAGCAACTTTGTGAACTACTTACATTAGTCTTGATATGAAAGTGACACTTAATTAGGTTGACAAATGGACACATCACTTCCTAAACAAACAGAGTGCTCCCTGTGGGTTATTTTAAACATCCGAAGGTTACTCTCTAAATGTAGCCCATTACAGGCGCTTGACGTGTTGCTAAACAGTCGGTGAAATCCGCTCTCTGTAACTCATTGTCTCAATACTTTCAGCTTCTTCAAAGTGACTTTTGCTGCCACTTTGGACGCCATGAAATAAGCAGCTTTGTTCAACTTGCAGCAAATTCCAGGCAGTAATGGGAACTCTATTAATCTTTAACCATTATTCCGCATTAACTGGAGGTGTGCTGTAATGATCCTATAGTGTTTGCAATATCGCAATCTACGATCCTTTTACCCTTCAGGATGCCTCTGAGTGATGATGCACGTAATCACCTTGCTCACTATAATCTGATTGCTGAGCTTTAACAGACTGTAACAGACAAATGTGCCAACTGCTGATTTCCATCTGTTAACTGATAGCATCAGATTCTGGAGGTTGTTTTTTTTTTCTAGTTAAGACTCAAAACGTCTGTTTCCAGTCTCCAGGTTTCATATTTGACTGCTCTCTCCTGGAGCACTGATGGTATTGAGATACTTTGCTCACTTCATCATTTTCATGTGACTGAATTCCTGTATAGCTTCTGTTAACGTATATTTCTCCTTGCCTTTTATATTTGTTCTGATAAGTTCACTGCCACTATGTGCACAGTATAAACAGACTGCCACTATGCACAATACAGCTTTAAGTGGGTTTATACTCGAGCTGACTTTACTCATCATAAGGAGTACTTAGTCAAGTATGCAACAGTCATGAGCCGGATACACAGTACTCAGCACTGGCTGCATGTGCTTCACAATAAATAAATCATTCATTATTCCTGCAAACAAAACAATAAATAAATAAAAAATGTACAACGATCCAACCTTAGAGAATCTAAATCAGAACATCCTATAGTTGCAGAGGTGTTTAACCAGGGGTTACATGGAAAGACTGTTCACTTTGTTTCGCGAAAGGAAGAAGGATGAGATGTGCTCCTGTCGTCAGCTCAGGATACTTTGATATGTAACTGCTGTACAAGACTTTTAATATACTGACTATGAGTCCCTGATCTGTTCACCGATGCTGATATGTTTCAACTCATTAGTGTCTTTCATGGTAAAATAAAAAACATAGGCTGGAGCATCCTTATTCTGTTCTTTCTTGCTACAGTATTTTGGGAAATGTAGGATGCAGAGTTTTGGAGACTCGCCCAAATGATGCATCCTGTAAGTAGCATAAATATACTGTATATATATGTGTATATGTGTCTTAAATCCAATTGGAGAATTTCAAACAACAGTTATTTGGCTTGAGTTTAGGTATTTTAGATTATTCCATTGAGAGACATCCCAAACATTCCCAAATACCTTTAAGGGCTGTGTTTGTGTGTGTGTGTTGCTGCATTAATGCTTGCCTCAATGTGAAAACTCACACTGGTGGTGTATGCAGCGTCGGGGTCATCCTCCAGTACTCTGGACAGCCCGAAGTCAGACACCTTACACACCAGGTTGCTGTTGACCAGGATGTTGCGGGCGGCCAGGTCTCGGTGGATGTAGCCCAGGTCAGACAGGTAGGTCATGCCTGCCGCGATGCCGCGCAGCAACCCGACCAGCTGGATGATGGTAAACTGGCCGTCGTGTCTCTAAAAGACGAAAGAAGAGCAAGGGAAAAGAAGGAGGCAAGGAAGAAGGGTGTCAGATCAAAAAATAATGTGATGATATAGCAGCAGAGAAGATGAGCTGACGGATAGCAGAAGAGATTTTAATCAAGATAGAGAAAAGAGTAAAGATAAGAGAATAAAACATGACGGGGATTTGATTTTAAGGAATAATCTGCAGTATTTTTCCTATGTGCAAACACTGGGTTGTTTGACATTGTCAGTGTTCTACAATGTTCAATCAACCTTGTAATGTTAACTTTGGCTTTCCTGAACCACTGGTCAAAACAGTGGTGGCAACGTCACTCTACAGTAAAATATAGGCACTGTATCTCAGATTTTTACATTTCAAAGAAACTGAAGAATAGCGTCACCCTAAACATTGTAAAACAGTTCTACAAAGTCACAGGCTCATAAAAGTATATGAAAATCCACTGTAGGATCAAAACAAATGAAGGACATCAAAGCTTTCTTTTTAAAGTTCATTTTCACACAAGCGTCTTGAATAGAGACAGTTGCTTTCACTGGAAATTACAGAGGTCGTGAGTGCTTAGTGCAGCGCAATTTATGAAAACGCAGAGAAAGCCATCTTCAGCAAGTTGATCGAACACAGAAACACAACTGACAGCTGACATGTTTCCAGGAGCCACTGAAAATATGCCGTTTTATGCATTTATAGTACTCCAAATTCTCCATGTCACATTCATTTATTTGCATGTGTTTTCCTATGTTGCAGCATTGTGAACTCTTAGGGCCCCAACGAAAGTGTGAAAAGCAGGGGAACAAATTCTCCACCTCCATTATTAGGCAATCATTACACAAACACAGACAGAGGAGGCTGCTCACTGAGACGTGCAGTAAAACAACTGAAATTAGACAACATTAAAAGCTAACAGGAACCTATAATCTTTTCAATTAGGAAACCTTGATACCAACCCTGAGGAAGGAATCCAGAGAGCCATTCTCCATGTACTCAGTAATGATCATCACTGGTTTGCCTGCAGAGACAAAACAGACACATGTGGGATTAATCCTGTCCTGACCTGTGCACCTGCAGCATATTTCCATGCACAATTGAACTGCATGTGCTGCATGTGTTGAGTAAATACAAACAGAGAGGTTTAATTCTGAATAGTTTTTGTACTTTTCTTCCTCCTTGAATGTTAAAGTGATTAGTTAATGCATGATACGAACCCATGCAGTGTTTTCACCCTTCAAGGTGTCTAATCAAGCAGACAGTGTCTCTTGTCTCTAATGATGCTTCGAAGCAGAAAACAGACGACTCAAGTATAGTCGAAGGTTCAGTTTGAATCCTGAAAAGCTAGTTGCTGCTACATATACAATAGTTTTCCTTATTTTCTCTCTTCATGTTTAATAGCAGCATTTGCTACAGTAGCAATAAGAAATTGTCAATAACATAAAGAAATAACTCAAATGTCACTAATATTCTGGCCTGTATAAGTTCAGGTGAACTGTTGTAAAATGTTAAATTCAATTATTTTGTTTTGCTTTTTAATTACTTACAATATGTAGCAGTGGCCTGCATACTCAAATATTATTCATGCTGACTGGAATGATATAGTTCCCTTGTATCTAACGGTATTGAAATTACGTTATAAATGATAGAGAGCTCTGGCCACGGTAAATAATAAACATGATCCAAGACCTCAGTCAGCAGCATAGTTGCGGCTTTTGAACTGCACACAAAGCGGCGCTGCCTTTCTCTCTTTTTGTAAACACTGAGGAGATAGTTGTCTTGTTTGAACGCACTTTATTGGAAGCGTCACTGGACAAACTGACTTTGTGCAGTTCAACGTGAGCAAACAAGTCCCGGGTTCTAGCCGTGAGTAGGTCGAGTCAGAGGTGTAGTGTGAGTTAACACGTTTTTACAAGATCAATAAAAATCACATAGTCTGCCAGCTTTAAAGGCTAACCCTGACATAACAGGTGGAGAAAGTCAAACCTTTCCAGGCTTTTGTGCTTCAGGAGTGCACACATATAGACATAAAAACTAAACTGAAATCTAATACTAACCTCTGTCTTTTACCCAACAGTTCAGGATGAATACAGACCTTGTGACAAACCTACGTCACAGAAAATAATCTTAAAACTACTTCTCCACACTGAAGTACAGTTTTAGCTGCAACGTACTGTGGGTTACGACTCCCTCCAGGCGGATGACGTTGGGGTGGTCAAACTGAGCCATTATGGATGCCTCAGCCAGGAAGTCCCTCTTCTGTTTCTCTGTGTACCCTGCCTTGAGGGTCTTCAGCGCCACTGGGATGTCTCGTTTCCCTGGGAGCCTCATGCGTCCGTAGCACACCTCCCCAAACTCCCCTGAACACATGGCAGAGCGACAGCCTAATGCAGCACTTCAAACAGATCCAACCTTTAAATATATCCCTCTGTACTGGATATCCACTGCTCCCCCACGTCCTTTTAAGCCATTTGTGTAAATGAGAGTGTGTCAGTTAATTTGCCAGGATAGATAAGAGAAAGCAGTCCACTTATAGACTGTTCGTCCACATAGGATACTTGTGTGAAGTTAGCTAATTATATATTCATGCTAGTGCAGTGCAAGTTTTGTTAACGGAGACAATGATGAAAATTATGAAAAATACTATTTCTTCTGTAAATGGCCTTGTTTTTATATAGGTGCCTTTTACCTACTGGTACTCAAAGAGCTTTACAGTGACAGACACATTTGCTCAAACAAGTGCACACACATCCACAAACCAGTGAGGTGTGTGAGCACTCTGAGCAACATTCTGCGTCTTACTCAAGGAGACTTTGGCGTGTGGCACGTTCAGGGATCGAACCGCTAACCCTCTGGTTTGAGGGCAAATGAGTGGGAAGAATACGTGCATCCCTCTGCTATTTCTGCAGCCTGCATCATGGTAAGTAAGCTACCTATGAAGTTACAGAATCTAAGCACTTTTGAAGCAGCTGTTTTAAACTACATGAAGTTATTGCTTTCTGCTGACTTTTTACAGACACATATTTGAACAGTGTACAATAAAGTGTATAACGGGTTAGCATTTTGCAAACGAAATTTGTCTTTAAATGTAGTTCCTGAAATGAATGTTCTTGGGTGTCCTTGGATTAATTAGCACAGAGAGCACAGCAGGCTGATATCCAACTCTGGGAAGGGATGTGTAGAACTGCACAAGTGTTAAGAGTGCAGAGTCAATACAGCCTGTTACCTGGATTCATCTGTCTGCTACATATATAAGCTTAAAGTTGCAGTTTGACTAAATGTAAGAATTAAAACTCTATAAAAATGTAATGATTTTTCGTCGACTAAAACTATCAAACTATCAAAGATAAAAATGTGACTAAGACTAAAAAACAATTTCGTCTCAAGGATTAGGACTAGATCTAAATAAAAAGTGTCAACATTAGCCCTGATGCTTGTATTGGACTCCTAAGAACTATAAGGGGATTGCTGTTTGTCTTTGTGGCTGCAGCAGTCATATATTGTGAAGCTGACACAGTGTTAGTATTCCCTGCCTGTCTGAGGAGCTCTGACTGACAGCCCCACGTAACGCTCTGATTCCACTCTGCTATCCTCCTCTCTGCTGCACACCACAGCCTTTACACCGGCCAATGATTTTAAGTTAGCTTGGCCAATGATTCTCACTCTGTGTATATGTGTGTGTGTGTGTGTCCGCGAGCATGTGTGTCTCTGTCAAGTTCATGGTTTTACCTGAACCAATGATTTTCTCTATTTTGATCCTGGAAGCTTCAATTTCTCTGGCGAACTCGTGGACCGCCTGGCAGGGGTCCTCGTACGTGTGTGGGTCGATATAGAACCTCGCATCGGGGAATGACACTAAGATAAACAACATTAGCATTTGGTCACATATCGCAGAATGAGAGCAACATCGCATCTGAGCCCCCTGTCACTGGTGTGTGCAGGGAAAGCCTGATGAAAGGGGAAGAAATGACTCGGAGAAAGGAGCAGACTGAGGGAGAGACAGAGAGAGAGAATAAACAACACACACAAGAAGAAAGAGTGCATTCTCCTGAAATCACTCAGAGCCCGCTGAAAACTGTTTGCTCTGAGGATGAACTTTATTACACAGGGATGAAAATGCGACCTCTTGGAGGAATGCGATCTAATCTATTATTGGTAATAAATTGAGGAATGGGACAAACATACCGTGACCATTCTGGTAATGCATCTTCTCCTCATCAGAGTCCTGGAAGGCTTTGCTGTAGCCACAGTGTCTATACAAACCACACACACAGACACACATGCACGCAAGCACACGCACACACAAACATATGGAGGGATGAATACAGGACAATAGTGGAACATTTGTACCATTGAAATTGAAGCACAGGTCATAATTAATGAATCAATAATGGTTTATTATGAATTGTTAACTTCAACATGGCTAGTCATCACTAGTAATGCTTAGCTATTTATAAGGAGTCAACCTATTCTCCCTTTTAATTAGAAAAAGGATCAAAAACAACTTTTAAGAGTCAGTCCAACTAAGTCGCAAAATACACATTTTTTCATATACTCCCAGTGATACTGTATTTAACTTAAAGCCTTTTGAGATTTCTGCTGCTACACTAATACAAAATAATGTTTGGTGGACTTAGGAACTGACAAAATTTGTTTTTAAAGACTCAACCCATCATTTTAAATTAGCTGGATAATGAGGTTTCCTTTCTATACTCATTTACGTGTATGCTATGTATTCAAAGAGATGATTAACATCATTATTCATGTTAAGAAGACAAAGGCAAATCATCCAAGAGGAACATGTAGGAGAGAAAGGGATAAGGGATTCAGCATTCTCACATTCAGATTCAAAAGTTGCAGGATACGGCTTTAAGGCCTGTGTTTTCTGATGTTTCCACTGCACTGCTGCACCACAGGATAGTTCATTTCCTGCTGCTTTTTAGCTCATGTCCAGAAAAGGGCCTATGGCTTTCCAGTATGTTCAAAAATGTATAACAGTGACTGGCTAGCTTGTGTGGCTGAGGACACTGAAGTGCTGCCTGTGCTGCTGTCATTTGGTATGTACAGTGTTCAGGAAGCTAGTAAAACCAATATTAACATTACATTTTTGTTAGAAGCAGCACCACAAGCCACTGAAAAAGACTATGATGAAGTAGATCCACATGCTGAAGACTTCAGACTCCCAGGAAAAACACTGGGCTGGGAAGTCATTTCGCTCTAGTGGCTACATTATTGTAATATCTGGGCTCATCAGATGACACATACTGCCCAGAACAATACACAATCACTGGAATAAAGACAGGCTCTAGAGCTGAGCATCATAACCCTCTGACCCTCTGTCCAACCTCCTTTCCCTATGTTACTTCCGTCTCTGTATCTTGTACATTTGTTCATATGCAAATTTTGTAAATTTGTTGCTTATATTGCATTTTATTTTAATCTTATTTTTTATTTTATTTTTACTTTATTATCTTTACTTTTTTATGTGCAACTAAGTTGCTGTGACCAAGCAATTTCCCTTGTGGATGATTAAAGACTAAGTCTAAATGTGTTGTTTGAAGCACAGAATGGTTGTGATGCCGTCTTTGATGCATCCGATATCCAGTTTTACTTAATACTTATATTTTAAAATTAAGATAGCTATGAATAAATATAATTTAAGATGCATGCAGTTATCATCTATTCTCTCATTGCAAATATTGTGTTACTAAACTGATGCGATTGAAATTGGTGTCTAAAAGGCACATTTGTATTTTTGTCTCTACAGTTGCTGAGACATCACCAAGTTTTGAGTAATGAGACGGAGACGCAAAATCAACTTTTCATGCGAACATACTAGCACACATTATCTTACGTGGTAGTATTACAGTCAGCTAAGAATGACACATTTCCCTAATTATTTTATAAAATTGTAATTTAAGTTGATGTAGTAATATCTTCACCAATAAACTGGCCAGTGACTCCTCTCCCTATCTCCCTAAACTCCTGCATGAGTGAATCCTTTCCCTCCTTAGCAGAATATGTCTGGAGTACATCTCGCAGTCCTAAAACCAAATCATTTTATATTATTAAACAGAATGGAAATAAAATACTTAATGTGCACCAAAGTTTGAATTAATTAAGTGTAATGAAATTAATAATTTGCAGCAGTATTACAGAGATGTAAGCAGAAGACATCAAAAGGGAAGAGGGGGGCTGATGGGATAAGTGGGAGCGCTTGGCTTGCAAGCTACTGGACATGAATCAACATAATTAAATCCACTACGAGGTGGAAATTACGAGGTAGGATATTAGCTAAATAGGACAGTGAGACAACAGGGAGGACTGAGGATCATTAGTTTTAAAACCTCTCCTCTACATATCATCCTTATTACTGACAGAACTGCATGTAGATAATGTATGCACCTGATATTACAAGCACAACAACAGAATATAAGAGTATTTTAGCTACTCAAACACAATCCTAAAAGACATTTTTTCCTTTATCTTTTATCCGAGTAAAACTGCACTTTCCTTTTACTTGCAGCCAATATTACATGTGGCAAAAGCAAAGGGGAAAACAGTGCACACGGGGGGGTTTGATCACAAGCAACATTATACAAAAAAGAGGCACAGTAGAGTAGCGTAAGAAAGTGTTCCACACACAGCAGCGATGGGTAGTGTGGTAAAGTGTAGCCTTGCCGTTTCCTGCAGACGATGATGGCCAAAAAAGTGACCAGGCCGGACACCAGGGCCATGCAGATCCAGATGATAGTCATGGTGTTGTAACGTAGAGGCGCTGTAGGGTCACACACAAACACGCTACGTTAGCCGAGGAGGTGCTGCCGCCAACAGTCGAGAGCTTGCAGTTTACGTCAAAACACACATACACGCACACACACATAGACAAACACTGTTGGAAGATTGAGAGCACTTGGTCAAACAAGATAAACAGGAAATTAAAAAGCCTCCACCTTGTTTTAATTACATCTTGTTTGCATTAAGTTAGCTTGTCATCTTATGGGTAGGAGACATTCTGATAATGTTGTCATCTGTTCTGAAGGACTGAGAGTTGCCCTGACTAAATAAGCCACTACCTTAAAGTACATGGTGATAAATTGCTACCATAATGTACAACAAACAATGGCTGCGGCTACAGTCAATAAACTGAACCAATGGGATCTTAATAGTTGGTCCAAGTTTCAAAGCAGCTAACAAATTGCATCTGTAGGCTCATATACCAATAATAAGTAGTTAGAAGATAACAGGATTGAGTGCTTTATGGATTTTTTTTATAAGTGTACGCTCCAACATGAGTTTGTCCACATAACTTTAGGGAGAAGCCAGCGAGGGATGGTTCATTAGTACTAACTACTTCAAGACTCCAGATGAATTTTAACACATCAGCACGTTTATGACATTGTGTAGGTTATTTAAATTATGTGCACTAACTGCAGTTATCACATACTATACTTTAGTACAACGCCTGAAAACGTAATGTATTCATATCCACACAGTGAACTGTTTCTGTCAAGTTAAAGACAAATTGAAAGCTTCTCAGTATTAATTCACAACTACTTCAGGCCTCTAAAAGGCCCATTTTCAAATTTGTTTCATAGCACAGTCAACTGCGGTAATGTGTGACGAAATGAATGAACAGTTTTCTGTTCATTCAGAAAACATCAAATTGATAACTGACTGAAGAACCATTAATCTCTGGTTCCTTGCCCACAACTTTTCTCAGTAATTCTCAGGCCTGTGTTGTGGCCACTGAGAACCAACCGTGGCAATCATAGCTTTGTCGGGGTTAAAAATAGGCATGTCAGCTTCCTGTGCCCGACTGGGAACTCATTCTAGACAAAAACATCAACATAAAACCACATATGTCTTGGACTGACATTGACATTAAATTCTCAGAGCAATCACTGGACTGACACAACAGTGTGATAGCGGGAAGGATTTGTCAGCCACTTACTGACTGGATAGGGCAAAATAACTTGGCCAACATTAAACTGATGTCAAACCGACTGATGAAGTAAAAAGTTGCACAAGCTGCTTTGTGAACTTCTATTTTCTTACACTGGTGCGTTCAGCTAAATACTAAAGTGATGATGAGAAGCGGCCAAAATGTGAGTACAAACAGGACTGATGGGACCACCATTAGTTTAACAGGTAATGAGCAAGTGTGAACTACCATGAAGGAGTGACTCCTACTGAAAAAAACCTCATCAACTTCTTCATGGTCTTAATTTCTAAATGTAGATCTAATTATCTAGTAATGATAATGATGGAGTCATTTTGGAATCACTCATTCATTCATGTTGCCGTTCTATCACAGGGCTAACACAGAGAGACAAACAATCACACTCACATGCACATCTACGTATGGCAAGTTTAATCACACAGTGCTTACATTTCTGCTTCTTTATAAAGAATGGAGGCTTACAGAAGGGCCACCAAAGCTAATACAGTTCATGTTGGGAGGGGGCATGAATGATTTCACTGCAGTCAATCCCCTATTTGCCAAGATGTTTGACTCTAAATGAACAATGTCAATCTCACCGTGGCACTGAATGAAAAGTCAGGGGATCTAGAACTTTAGAACTTTTTCAGATCTACATTGTTAGACTAATCACCCAATAGTCTGATTAAGATTTTACACGTATGGCAGGTTACTGTTAAGCCATACATAGGCTTGGACACAATTCAACTCTCAGAATGTATGTAACTTAAAACTATTTGCATAGTCTTAAGTTGGGTAAAAGACATAACTTTGTGGGGGTAAAAGACAACTTCAAGTCATTTGTTAAATAAACTTTGGGATGTATTGATTACTCAACACAATGCCATGTGGGGCGTCTGCAGTCTCTTGTTTTCAGGGTCTGAAAATGAATCAGGATGAGAGTTGGGCTCCAGTGAACAGCACAATGAAGGGAGACAATCAGTCAGTGAAACAGCACTGGGACTCCAAGCAAGCAGGAGGTTGAGTTTTGCAGACCTAGAGTCTGCGCTGCACGTTGTCTGAGAGAAGCCCTATTAGAGAAGAAGAATATTTTCATAAAGGGTTGTTTTTTTGATAACATTTTGAGTTCTTCTTGCCTCAGGTGGACAGACTCATGAAGCATTCCATCCCACCCCAGCTTTGTGTACAGCTATTTGAAGCCAGGATGTGTTGCATTTCTGCTGACATGGTTGACCCTCTAACAGAGCACAGATCAACAGAACAGAGGGATAGACTGGAGCAGTTAAGGGCCTCACTGACACCCACACCTCTTTAGCCTTGGGACCATGCTTTGCAGCCGTTACGAAGCTTCCTGTGCCAACTCTTGTAACAACACAAAATGTTGTTGCTGGACATTTTCCACCAAATCAAACAACATAAAACTGCTGAAGGGTTTTAGTGTGTCTTGGCAGGCAGGAAGATTACCCAGCAATTCAGTGATACACTGTGCCATCTTTTGGTTTCTTCGTTTCTTACCGACTAGGACACAGAGACACACACCTGCTTTCCCAGTCTGAATCTCTATGTTCTGGCTGAAGCGTCCACTGCCTGCCGACGTTCTGGCTCGGACCTGGAAGATGTACTTGGTGCCCGGCTTCAGCCCTGATACTCGGGCGCTGGTGTTTTTAGACTTCAGAGTGGAGTAACTGTGCTCTTCGTTATCCTGTAAAAAAAAAAAGAAAAAAGAAAGAAAGAAAAAGTAGCCTAATCAGAAAAAAAATTCCTCATGTAAACGCCTCAATTGCCCAATCTAGCCTGATTGGAGGGATTTGTTAATGTGGCTAAGAGGGGTGCTGTAAAGCATTGAAAGGGAGAGCAATCTTGATTCAATCATTTCTCTATAGTAGAAATAAATCTATTGTTTCTGCCGACCTGCGTTTTTAGGATGGACAGAAACCTAGTGGTATCAAAATAGAGGTAGCAAAACATCTAGTTGTTCAAGCAAGTGTTTGAAAGGATAGCCAGAATGAATGCGGGTCATGCTCTTTCACTGGATCAATCTAATGTTGTCAGTAAAGTTGGGGAAAATAGAACTTCTTCTTCTCCCACCCACAAAATATCTACCAGGCCAATCAAATCTTGGGCAGGATTCCTGTGATGCTTCATAGTCATAGATGCATCTCATAAAACACCATGCACGTGCCAATAACTTTGGATTCAGACTGAATTGTATTTAGCGTCCATGTAAACCATTATGTTTGACTCTCTAATCATTATTAATTCTATCTGGCTGATGAAATATTGTCCCTGTGACACATCCACTGAGGAAAATACAGCTTAGTCTTTAACTGCTTTTGCCGTGACTGTTGTACTTTTGACAGAAGTCAGAGAAGGCAGCTCACACCAAATCTGACACCCACAAGGCTTTATCAGTGCTTCATTTATTTAGTACACTTGTTGAAGCAATGTGGAACATTGTTATCATAAATGGACACAATCTGATCTGCCAGTCAGACTTAACTGGCAGGTAATTACTGCAGACATCTTTTGAGCTGCAGCCAGAAAAAAATAAATAAATGAAACTTATAAAGGTGTTCTTCTGGGTATGTTTTTATACAATATATCCATTTATAATGACTGCTACTCAAACTTTTATTACTTATGCATTTAATAAAAAGGAGATGCAGTCATTGATTTGAAGGAACATGTTGTCTTTTGATTAACAATAACACAATCTTCATTTGTTTTAAGCTGCCTGCTGCTGCATCTTTGCCAGCCTAATTCAGTGTGGTGGGGAAAGTCGGTTCAACAGAACAATAACAGAAGTTCCACGGTGCTTCCAACAGCACAATAAGTGAATCATTCATGTGTCCTTAGGGATAACAGCCTAATTATGAAGAAGTGTTTTGTGCAGAAACAAGAGCCTTTTTTGTCTTCATCATCCTCAGCTAGTAGGGTGCTGCAGCCTGCCACCCTCGCTGTGTCTTATTGTTTAGTACAGTACTACAGAAACCTTAAGAAAGCACATTGCTGACTTGTCTGCTTGAAATCCCCTACAGGCATCTCACCCCCTGACCAAGGCCAGATTAAGACACCAGTACAAGAGACGAGCTAATCCTTCAGCACTCCCCACACCATCCTGCTTATTTGGCTATGAGACTACTGGCTCCCAGACCGCTCCCTCTGCAATTAGCTGATATCTATCACTACAAATACACACACTCTGCTCACCCAGACACACATACATACAATTAGCTCATCACGAGGCTTATGCACCCGCCAGCCGCTTGCTGTCACTGTCACTTTTGCTAAGTTGGAATCTACACCGTCTCATCCTCCGTCTTGCTCTTTCTCTCTCGACCCCCATTTCCTTTCAATTAGCTCAACCTGCCAGCAGGATCTTTTTCTCGGATTAAGTTATCCAGAAACTATCCAACCGCTCTCCCGCTTTCACAATATCTTGCCCCTTTGAAGACAATGAGCTCTTACATTAGCTCGGTATAACAGAGACTGTGCTCCTTTTTTCCCCTTACAAGCTGCCTGAATAGGCTCCTGTTATTTTATTTTTTATTTTTTTGGCCTAAAACAAATGACTGCAGCGCTTGTTTTTTTTGGACTAAGTGTGTGAGTGGTACAGATGCAGCAGCTGAGTTGAAATACCTTCTCGTAGTATTTGATGTCATACTCCAGGATCACTCCATTGGGCCGGTCGGGTTCATGCCACATCAAAGTGACACTGTTCTGACTGGTGTTCTCCTGGCGGATCGCTAAGACTTCCGAGGGGGCTGCAAAGCGAAGAAACGGAGATCACTGCTTCGTGAGTTCACAAACTTGTTCCAGAGTGAACTACGACAACTGCTACCCTTACACGGGAGCTGATCATCATAAAAACACAGCACACACAGATTTTTTTTTTTGTATGGGCAGATCATTCTGATGTGACCAAGTGGTTTCCAAGTCAGTAAATTCTCATTTGCCATAGATATTACTAGTTAAAAGTAAAATAAAGTTGAACTGAATTAAAATAATAACTAAAGCAATAAACACATTATATAACATCGTACTGTCCCACATGTCCAGTTACAGTGTGATCCCAAGTCTTTTATGGACCACTAGAAGTTAAATAATCCCTTTGATGGGTACAGGCAGACTGCACTGTCCATGAAAAACTGTGTATGCAAATTTCCTCTTTTAAAATCAAATATCTCTAATAAAAGTAATAAAGACTTTACTGGCTACTCCAAGTGTGGAGATGTTTTCCTTATCAAAGTAAATGAGAACTTTTCCAACTTTCCAACTCTGGAAAATGCAGCAAACAGTTACTGTCAACCAGTAATAAACTAAACTGATGGAACCTTTTACTGCCCCATTAATCCCAGCTTAGACAGACACAGATATCTGTTCTGTCTATAAGGTCAATATGGAGCACAAAAGTGTCAGAGTTAGACCTGAGTACTGTTTGCTGACAGTAGCAGCTACTGCACTTTATGGAAACAAAGTGCACGTGCCACAACCTGTTTTTCATTATCAGCACAAAATGTCGTCGAGACAGCACATTTCTTTCAAACATTCTTATTTTGGAACTTCTGCACATTTGACAGTAAGAGAGACAGCAAGGAGAGAAGAAAAAGATGTCTGATGAAGGGCCAAGGCTGGATTCAAACTCAGAATGATGTGGCTGCAAGTGAGCCACTAAAAGCCAAAAATTTTGTGTAGCCTTAATTTTTCAGCAATTACTTTTGAGACTTTCTCATTTTTTGGTTTCTTTGAA
Organism: Planiliza haematocheilus; assembly: GCA_005024645.1. Taxonomy (NCBI): domain Eukaryota; kingdom Metazoa; phylum Chordata; class Actinopteri; order Mugiliformes; family Mugilidae; genus Planiliza; species Planiliza haematocheilus. The sequence goes on from SRSE01000430.1 coordinate 2,265,183, forward strand.
ACAACCAACTGTACGGTTTGGTCGTTGTTCTTAGAAGGAATAAATAACTCAGTGCTGAGAATGTTTCATTGGTTCATTACTTTGAAAGTAGATACAGTCCCTAAAGGTTGTTGGAAGAAACAATAGTTAAACATGAATTTAAGGGAATACAGTTTTGGTCACTTTGACACAGCTGTGTAGTTAATGTAGTTATGGTTTTGTCATGTCTTTGTTAGCTCTTTTTGGTGTTTACCTCATCCTCAGATAAAAAATATGAAAAATAAAAATGACTCTTTGCCAAATGCTGCCACTTAGTTGCTGTGTCAAACCGCTGCGTGCCATGTTCTTTCAGAGGTCAACTGTCAGTTGCAGCCAGAAATGGTGCTATGAGAGCTTTAACAGGAACTTAAACAGTAAAATGATGTCCTGACAGCCAAATAGCCAACTAATGAGCAGAAACTCACTATGGAGGTGTGTAAATCAGAGATGGGTGACAGCTTCAGCTGGTAACTAGCCCTTTTGCATGTGCATTATTACTAGAACAAGTGAATAACATATCCTGGGGAACATCCTGTGACATTCCTAATAACTGCCCTCCTCTACCTCATGCTGGACAATAATAGTGATAGTGATTACATGATTCAGTGATTTTCAGAATGCAGGTTGCAGTTCATATTTTAGTTAATCTCTATCTGTAGAGATGCACATATGCAATACACCTCCCTACCCCCAATCCCACGCCTTCACAGCTTTACCCATCCAGTGCAGAAGGGTGGGGTCCGATGACATAGATGACTGCCTGTCTGAGCTGGAATACCTTCACCTCTCTTTTCCTCCTCCCCCGCTGCAAGTTGTTTTGACTTCTTATGTTGTAAAGTGTGCTTATATATGCTTATGGTGCTGAGGTTTTTTTTCCTGGTCCCACACTGTACTCCCCCAGAGGAGTATAGTCTTTTTTCTCCTCTTCTCTCTTTTTGTTTTTCTCCCCTTTCCTGCCCCCAATTTTCGTAAAAATGGCACCGATAATGTGGCCATGGTCTTTTCTGTAGGACCAAAGCAAATTCCTTGTATGTACGAATATGCTTGGCAATAAAGTTGATTGTGATTCTGATTCTAATAATGAAAAATGATCATTTTGACCACATTTGACTAAACAATTGATATACCTGATTTAAACTAGCAGTATATTAATTCAGTTATGTATGGGCAACTGCAAAAGAAGACAGCAAATTATACTATAATAATTATTATTTTACCTTTATGGATCCCTGAATGGGAAATTATTTCTCTGCATTTGACATTTTTTCACACAGCAGTGTGAGCTTGGAGCAGTTGACTGAAACCTGTGCAGGACCCAGCAAGAAGTTTGGGGGTTGCTCCTCTAACTGCTATTCCGCAGCTGATTTACAGTCACACACAATCTGAATATTTCTTTTATAATGAAATATGCTCTGTTTTATTAATGGTGAGTACTTTAGAGAGAACTTTATTTCCAGGAAGAGTGAATACATATTAAGTTGCCAGATTGTGAGTAAGTGGTAAAATCGCTGAGTATGTGAATAATCCAGTTATGTCAAAGTGTTTTGTAATGATTAACAGTATATCGTCGTTCAGAACCCTACCTGCCTGGTTCGTTGTGATGTTCACCACGGCATAAGGTGACGGCTCATTGCTCAGGTGCGTCACCGCATTCATGGCTACGATGCGGAAGGAGTAGTTGGTGTGGGCCACCAGGTTGAGGACTGTCACCCAAGGCTCTTTCAAACCGGTCTGCCGAGGTGAGAATCGAACCACTCCCGTGCCAGAGCGCTCCACAATCCCTCCCCCACCGGCCCCAATGCTCGCCCCTCCACCTGCCTTCCCACTTCCGACGCCTCCCGGAGAGGATGCGCAGTCCTCACAGGGGCCATCCCCAGAACACTTCTGACACAACACGCTGTACACCAGGTCGCTTCGGCCCCCAGTATCCAGAGGGCGATCCCATTCTAAATTCACAGAGGTCCCGTTGACTGAGGAGATAACATTTACTGGAGCAGATGGGGGACCTGGAGAAAAGAAAGTCAAAGGTTTGAGTTCTTTCAGAGGTTTGATCATGTCTAAAAAAAGCAAAATCTGATTTCTTGGAGGATAAGCAACATTCGGCACACCTTTTCATAGTCGTAGTGTGTTGTTCGAGTATATCTGTATGCACTATTTGGACCTGTTCTTGCCTGTGGGATTGGACAAGTTAGTGTACACTGTGTTTGTGCTTACGGGAGCATGAAGCTGCAGCTGGGTCATCTGCCGCCCGATAGTAGTTGGAGTCGCAAGGGCAGGAGAGTGCTGCTCTGGTCTCTGAGTGGCTGTGTTGAGGACATTTACCACACAGGCCATCGCCCGCCACCGGCTTATAGAAACCCACCTCACATGCTGCAGAGAGGGAGAGAGAATAAACAGAGTAAATAGAGAGCTTGCAGGGAAGCTGCTCTGCCATAATCACTCAGACCATGATAAAATTCAGAGGGAGTGCAGTCAGAAAGGCATGAATCACACTCTTATAGCAAGCTGTGCATATCAACGCACAGCTTCAACTTTTTCAGAACTGTGTCATCTCCACCAAAGAATTCATTTTAGGACATAGCCCCTTCCCCCGCCTCTTTCCCAATCTATGTATAATTACAGGCCTTGTAACCGCTGAGACCGCAGAGCAGGGGAGATGAAAGTCATACTTCTTTCTGCTCAGATTTGGGCTGAAAAGGCGCTGCACTGTTGATACTCCCTGTGAGACCATCAGAATCCAGACCGTGTTTCAACCTTATTCAGCTCCTCTGATACATATTCACTTTTAACTCTGCACTGATTAATAATGGAGGGAGCTCTGATAAATATATTCTCTTTCCATGCGGTTAATAGGCTTCTGCTATGGTAAATAGGGCAGGGGTAAACCTCTCACACATCAAGCATAGCAGCAGCAGACGACGATGTGCGTGTGTTTACTCTCTTCACAAGGTAATGTATGCTTCCCCTGAATGCTGTGTGTTAGTTTACAGATGCAGTGTTTAGCTAACCTCTCCTTGTTAAATTTATAGAAGACAGTTTCAGGTGTCTAGGATTCAAAGGCATTGAAATCATTAAATTGAATCATCAACATGCCTGAAATCCTAACAAAGTGAGTAGATGTATTCTGTATTACTTATACAGGTAATGTGCGCCCATTCTTGCACCTAAAAAAAGCACATATGCAAATGTTAATCACGAGCCATTTGATCTGATGTGACTGTGATAGCGTGCATTTGTTTCATTTTCACTGATAACGTCTGTCAAACCTGAAAGATCTAGTGAACTGAGGAGTACCTGCAAACCCGGGAGGTCGGGATCACCACTTTCCTCTATGTTTATCGCTGTCAGCTGTTCAACCCTGCGGTGTCTGTGGCAGTAGGATGTCAGCCCACATTATGTATACAGTAAGTTTTGACTGACATATAAATATGCCGTAGAAATGAAAACAGAGAAGACAGATAGACATGGTGGATGAATTATTTGCCTCATCTCCAAAATTAAAATAAATAACACAATCACAAAGTTATCTCCACGTGTCACAATTCATGAGAAATTCTCTCAAACAAAACTCTACTGAACACAATGCAACATGGCCGGGTCTTGTAAAGCGTCTTGAGACGATTTGTATTGTTATTGACGCTATATAAATAAAACTGAATTGAATTGAATTGAACATCCATTGTAGCATCAGACATAGTCTGTAGAAGAAAATGGATGATGCATCTCCTCTGGACTCACTGATGTTTATTTAATGCTGCGTTCTGCTCCACCTCCACCGCTTGCAAATAAATGTTGTCTCATACAATGTACTCATTTTAAAGCAAGAAACCATTGTGGATTCAGACTTTGTAAATGTTTTTTTATCAATTGCTAACGTTTCCCCACATTCCTTGGGGGCTGATGTGGTGTAGTTTTAGTTGGTCTAGTTCACAGGTGTCAGACTGATCCATGAAAGGGCCATGTGGCTGCAGGTTTTCATTCCAGCCATGCAGTAGCACACCTGACTTGGCTCAATCAATCAACTGAACTGCCTTCACGTAGTCATTTCAGGCATCCTCTTGCTTGATTGGAACAAAAACTTGCCAGCCACACCCACTGCATGGGTGCTGCATGGTTGGTATGAAAACCTGCAGCCACAGCGGCCCTTTCACGGATCAGTTTGAGACCCCTGGTCGAGTTCATTACATTAATTCACTTACAATCTCAGAACTGCATAAATCCCTCAGATCTGTCAGTTAGCACAATTTACAGTACAGCTACTCGTTTGAATGATTCAAACAGACAAACAGTTATTTTGACACCCCAGTGGGACCGCTTCACTGAATGGTTGTCAGTGGTAACTGTCAATCATGATGATTGATCAACTCAAACAGTCACATCAACTAAAACGGACCTTCTCAGAAAAATGAGCACTTGAACAAACCTAAAATGACTGGAACCATCCTAGAATATATATATATATATATATATATTTTCTAGGATGGAAAATATATATTTGACATGGACTTTAGTGTTTTAGTTTGTATTAAGTCCCATCCACTAACATGGAGGAGGTGGAGCTCATGACCTAAACTGCAGCCAGTGTGGGGTGGTGTGGGGTCGAGTGGCTGGGCTTTGCCTTTCACTGTCTGTGATATCAGACCGCCTCTTGGCAGCTGGTTACATTTGAATAGAAAATCTAGTCTGGTCCCACTATACAGTACTCTAATGCAACCTACCAACAACACAATTTAAAGATAACCTAATGACAGATTTGACACAAACAACTTTTTTGTTCCATTTTTGATCAGCTGTGTTTATTGTAAACCTGCTTGCATATATGACAGTATTCAATATACACTCAGCTGGTAGTTTATTATTTACACTGACCTAAAAGTGACAAAATCTAATAAGAAAATTACAAATTGCATGTAATATTTGCAGATCCATGCAATCCAGATAAGAAAGTCTTACTTTTCATCTGGTTGATGAGTAGGACATTTACACAATAGCGTCTGCTAGTCTTAGACCATTATTCAATCCCCAGTTTTTATGATCAGCCATTTGATGTGCCCTGACTTGTTTCTTTTTGCCCATTCTTTTTAGTTGACAATATGGGCTTCCATTAAGAGACATAAAAGACATAAAAACCTGCAATAGTGAAGAGAAGCTTCTTGTATATTCACATGAATACTGTCAGTGCAGACAGTACTAAAACACATATTAATTAGAAGACCAACATAAGGTTTGTGAGAGAACATGTAACAATTAAAAGACTCAGGAACACAATATATTATAAATATATTCCGGGCTCTCAGTGACAGCCTTAAATATCCAGCATGCATGCAAAGAAAACAGACAAATATGGAATCATAAATATGAGCTGCAGTTTCGGCCAAGGTGAAATAGTAGGTGTAAGGTGAGGAGGAGCTGGGAACAGCTTGAGGTTTGCAGAAAATGATTTACAAGTTTACCTTTGTTACGTACTTTTCCAAGAGGCTAAAATAACTGCATTTTATTTCCAGACATTAGGCCAACGTGGATTCAAATGAAGAGGGACCTGACGTGTATTCAGAGTTCAACAACTAATCCTTTATAGGGGCCTCATTGAAATACCTGGTTATTCTTACAACAGATCTAATTTTTAGATCTGTGAAATTTTTCAGAATTTTTCATTTTCGTGGAGAAAATCAAGGTCAGTGAAATTATCTTATATTATTCCTTGTCCGCGTTGATTCAGGCACTAGTCAGCAAACACATTATCATCATTAGACAACATTAGGCCACTTCTTCATGGTACCTAATAAAGCTGTTCATGCAGAGGTGGACCTTGCAGACCACGTTTGACCCTGATTTGACCTGAGAATATTTTCCTTTATTTATTTATTTTTTTTGAAACAAAAGCCAATAGGTTCAGTCAGCAAGTTGATTCTGAAACCTGACTGTGCTAGAAATTCATCCTGAGAGGCACAGACAGTATGTAGTTATTTTTTTGTAACCTGGACGACACTATATTTATAGTTATAGTAACTGATACTGTATTGATCCCACATGGGGAAATTCTTTGTCTGCATTTGACCCATCCATTTGTTCACAATCTGCTGTCACTTCTGCAGTGCAGAAATTTGGGTTTTAGGAGCTTGCTCAAAGCAACTCAGCCATGGACACGGGGAGATGCTTCCCCTGTGACCTTTCCACCCCAAAGCTGCTTCTCTAAGCACTACGCCACAGCTCCCCAAAACACATCCAACTTACGCTGCAGTAACTCAGGATTGAACACACATCACCTCATCATAACCTAGTTTAGGTCTCAACTCAGTTGTTGTCATTCAAAGGATAACTCTTGGTATTCATGGCATTGTAATGTGAGGATTCGATGTGCGGTGGTTGGATCACTTTATAAGAAGAAACAGCAGAATGGAGACGGATAACTTTAAATACGTAAATAAATGTGTAACGTAAATAGTTAACTGAACTAAATTATAACATTATAAATGCATTTTTTATGCATTAACTCAATATAAATTATATTAACTTCTGAGCCTTAAAGCTGTCAAATATGAATTAACTTCACTTCTTAACCTTACAGCAGCATGTAAAGATTTACCATGAAAAGATTTATTTTGTTTGGCATCACTTTTCCCAAAACACTCATCAGAAAAGTAAAATGCCAAACAAATGTAAGTAATACGAATTCAGATAAGAGAGTGTCAGTAAGTGGAACCACAAATAAGTTTAATCCTAAGAAAACGCTGCACAACAAAGTGGATCCTCATATGTTCATATATGTAAAGAGACACCACAACACATATCACTATAGATAAACAGACTGGGGGCGCTAGTGTTCTCTTTCACTCAGGAGCCAGAAACTATTTCTATTCGCAGTATTCATCCCAGACTGTTTTCTCGTCCTCCTTTTTTTATCCCCCCCCCCCATCCCTTGATGTTTTTTGCGAAGCCCCTGAGTTGAAAAGCAGGTCACGATAAACATCGGAACAGCTCGTTCATCAAGGAGAAAGGCGGCGAGTGCTTTGAAGTCTCTGACATATTCACTAGGAGTTCTACACGCGCAAACACACACACACACACACACACACACACACACACACACACACACACACACACACACACACAAAGGTTATGGTAATGCAAAACACACAGATATACACATGGGAGGTGATGTCTGATGCAGCCACGTTAACCACGTGCTACATCAATTTATGAAGACACAGGTGAATATGCAAAGACAGAAAGAAGGTGGGCTGTGTCAAGACCAGCTGTGATAACCTTTCTCTTCTCGTCTGATGTGCTACACATTTGGTGATCTGGGCTGGGAGGAAATTGAGGTATGAATGGGAATTATAGAAATTCATCATTAAACGATGAGTGAAAAGACAAACACTGTAAATATGAAGCCTATTAACAAGGCTGACGTCATGAGGATTTTCGTCCTGATATTTCTGTTATGTTTCAAGTGGTGAAAGCATTTTAATTTTTATTCTGATAACTGGAATATCATAACACTTTGTTCCTTCTCGCCCACAGCAATGCAAAACCCTTTCTGAATGAATAGTGTTGATTTGTACCCAAGCAAATCAACATCTGTAGCCTCAGCTGATTCTTTGCACTCTCTCTGAGCTACTGATATTCTATTGGCACACCTATGCCAGGTTAGACTCACCAATTAACCTAACCAGCATGTTTTAGGACTGTGGAAGGAAACCCACACAGAGAACATGCAAACTCATGCAACGGGTTCAAATCCATAACCTTCCTTCTAACTATGAGGCACCAGTGCCAGACACTACACCCCTGTTCAGTGTTAATATGTTATTTTGCTGTGACTAGTTTAGAACATGCTCAGCAGTTGCAGAAGGGTTTTTCCACAGGTATAAGCAGTCAAGAAAACTCCTGCAGCATGAAATTAGAGACACTAGGCTCTGTATAGTTCAAATAAGGTTCCCACACTTTATAGAATTGGTCTGTTTTTGAATGTAATACACATGTAAGGTATTCTAATGGTACTAGATCAAACACCAATCTTTGCCAGCCTTTAACTGTTGGTACTTTATCGTTAATCCACTGCAATAAAATAATAAAATATTCTTCCTCACTCCTTAAGTAAGAAAACAATACAACCTCTAATTCTGTTTAGATAATAAGAAACATCATTTTAATGGGAGGGAAACATTTTATGTATGCAAGACCTGGTGCTTTGTTTTGTACAAGCAAACCATCTATATTAAGGAGCTCCTATCAATCAGTCACAGTTCCAAATCGACTGATATCCTATCTAAATAAGTTGAGTGATAACCTCTATAATGGCTGGCCGATCAGATGCACAGCCTGCTTCGTGATGTCCTGGTCGCTGGACCACAGCAACAAAGTGTAGCAGCCTCGCATACCAAGAGAAAATACCACAAACTGGTTTCTTGCATGCTGAGCAGCCAAGCATCATTACAGATGACAGGATTGTTGGCAGGACAAGCACCAAAAGTTTACCCCTCCGCACTTTAGATTGGCAGTTTTGTTGGATTGTACCGGAAAAATCAATGCAAGTTCATAAAAACAGGCTACAGTAATCAGTCTGCAACATATCAACACAGTGAATATTGTAATTAATAGTTCAAAAACTGTAGGGCTGTCTGTCACAAAAACAATTATTATTGTTTTGCCTGAATTTTGTAAGATTATTTGTCATATTGTACAGGTTAGCCCGTTAATCCTACAGAATAACAATGTAATAACTGTCCAGATATTTGCCAGAAAATGTTTACTTTGCACAGGTAAGGGAAAGAGAAGGAGGTGGGAGGGGTAGTGTGAAGAGACTCATCCATTCATTCCTGCCCTCCTTTAAGTAAACTGTTTACACAACATGTACTATTGTAAAAGTGTGTGCCTGCAGGTGTGTGTGGGTGCTCATGTGTGGCTGTTTGCATGTTACCCAGTGTGTCAGTACCTGCCAGTGCAGCGAACTCGCTACAGGAGAATTTGCATTACAATGAATCTTAATAGCCGTGCGCAGCATTGTGTGCTGACCTTGATTTATTCCCTGTATAAGTGGGTAAATAAATACATTGGAAAAAAGGGAGAGCTAAAGAAAGCACATCATTGTCCCACGCGTGAGGAGACTGTGGGAGGAGTGGAGGGGAGCAGGGGTCTTAAGTGCAAGCTGGGCGGGCTGCTGAAAGCTCACATGCAACAAACAGAACTGGCTTGGAGACTGCTCTTCCTCAAGGATACACTTTATTAAATCTAGGAAGACATCTCAACAACAACAGCAATTCTCCATTAATAGATATACACCAATCAGGCATAAGACGACCCCAAACAGTTGTGACTCATCAGAGAATGGACATAGGCCTTCTGAGGGTGTCCTGTTGTGTATGGAAGCAGAATATTGTTAGTGGGGGCCTTTGGATCCTATGGGTTGAGGGGAGGGTCCTCTGTGGATCATCCCACAGATAATTGATCAGTTTTCATCTAGTGAATTTAGATGTCAGGTCAACACCGTGTGCTATTTGAGTTGTTCCTAAACTGTCAGGCTGCATCCTGCTGGGGATGGCTGCTGACATCAAGGGGTGTCATTAATGTGTGGGGTGGGGGTACCTGGTCTGGTCGAGGTGGATGGTGTCTAAGTATCATCCACATGAATATCAAGTCTGAAAGTATACTCTAATAACTAATAAAGTATATACTTGGAATGGAATATCTGCTTGTTATTTCTCAATGGTTATCCAGTTTCATTTGGAGCAGAATCGTCTGGAGCAGAATGCTGGAAATGTTTGGACAATCCATCCACTCACAATATGTGCTGATCGTCTGCTTTTTATCCCATTATCTTTTATTATCTGGATCCAAGTCGTCCATCATAACTGACATTTTCACTGAAAATCAATCCACCAATGGGAGAAGATTATAAAGATCTACATGGATTTAGAAGGAAATATCCAGCCCTGATGTCCTAGACCTAGCATGGCATTGGCCTTGTAAAGGAAGCGTGCACATTCAAAACAAAATCTAGAGACAAAGTTTGCCAGGGGCTCCTTAGCTTGCTCCCTTGCGAGCACATGAAGCCACTAACGAGCTGCTGAAGCTGTCTGAGTGATGGATGAACGTGTCGGTGAGATCAGCTCTGGAAATGGGACACTCACCATGCGCAAAGTCTCACCTGTTTTATCGATAGTCTAGATACTAACAGCTGGATATCTGCTCTCCAACAACACACTGTACACTTTAAGAGAAGGCGTCACCTTCCAGTCTGAGGAGAGGTGGATTTACTATTGCATGGGTCTGGCTGAGGACCCTTTAAGAAGGATACACTGACTGTTTTAGCTGATTTGTACAAGAATCAAAACGACAACACAAATAGTGTGTCAGATAAAGACAAATCAATAACAGGTAGGGAACATGCGCTGAGATGTGTGATAATGACAGATCGAAATAAAGCAAAAAAAATATTTCAAATATATCTCACACTAATAAAACCTACAGCCTAGTGATGAGACATACTGTTGTTGGCCATCTAGCACCAAAGCCTAATATAAGTGGGAGCGGAAATCACCTGGAGAAAAATAGCACATTTTAAACTGTCCAAGTGGAAAACATTTGTTTATCCTAGTGGGTGTTTGGGTTTCCTCTGGCTGTATGATTAAAACACATTTTGAAAGTAATCTATCCCAGAGTTACAGCCGTATTGAGAAAAACTGGAAAAAAGTCAAAGCCAAAAAAGTACATTGACGAAAGTCATGTAGTCAAAAGTAATAATTTTAATTTTTAATAACATTTGTATTAAAGAAGTGTGCTCCAAGTGTACACACTGTTATGTGAATTGGTAGGTTAAATGAAAAAAGTTGGTATTGTGCATTTACAAAGTACAAAGTGGATAGGCCCATTTTTTAAACAAACAAACAAAAAAAAAAAGGCTTTCCTAAGGAGAATGGGATTGGGCCAAAAATACGGCCCCGAGGAACTCCAGAAAAGCTATAAATTCTAAAAGAAGAATAATCATGGAATCTAAGCCATGTTGGCTTGACAAAATAAAAACATTTAATAATGCGGCCTCTCCCCTTAGTAGTATAGTATTTGTTTTTATTATCTCACATTTTACACTCTCTCTTGTTCACATTCAAGACCTCCTGACTCAATAGCTAATAAAAGATCATTAAAATCTTTTAAATAAAAAGTAATAAGTAATAAGAGTTGGTCTTTAAAACCTGACAGGAGAACCTCTAGATTACCATTTTTTATTTTTTTTTATTTTGTTAAGACAAAACTGAATCTCCACACTTGGCTTGGAAATTGGAAGAGCCACTAACTACAGTCTCCTTTCCAGTGGTAGCAGACTGATGTAGTATTTTGCAAAAAGCCTTACAAAACACTTACTCAGTGCGAAATGTCAAACTTTGACAAAGGCAGTGGTGACAATTGGGAGCATTTCAGGTGCTGAAGACACTAAGTTAAAATTACAGTTAGTTTAACATTCATCACTAGATATGGAAGGAAATTCTTTCTGTGTCTACTAGATTTGACTTTTTTAGCATTTTTTATGTTGCCTGGATTAACATTATCCCCTAAATGTATATATCTTGTCTATTTTTATTTGTCTTTCTTAGATACAGTAGGTGTATTGTCTGTTGTGTTGTGTGGTACAATGTAGATGTCATATGATATCAGACAAATAACAAGTATGCAGGCAATTACTTCAGTCCATATAGGTTCCTGCCTCTCTTCAACTCCCTGTTGGCCTCCCTGCTGGGTTCAAATCAATTCCATCAATGAAGCCATCACAAAGGGAACATTACCGCAGTGTTTTCTTGTGGAAAAGGCCTGGTAATTACAAATCAAACGAGACAAATACATCCCGGTTAATGAGCGTTAAACGGATGTTAATTATCCGATTGAATGGCTGTCACCATTAAACTGTGTCTGATGGAGGGAGTGGGAGGAGGGGAAGAGAGGGGGGTTGAGGGGAAGGGGAAGCTAAAAAAAAAGACGGGCATTCTGAAAGGCATATTAGCAGCAGATTGAGAAGATCAGACAGTGTGACACGCGTGTCGGAAATGCAAGAGAGAGGGGAAAGGCGTGGGGAGAGGCGGCAGGGGAGGTGAGTGAAGGAAGGGAGGGAGGGAGAGGAAGCTAAACTTTCCTCTTTTCTCTGACATTAGCAATTGCTGCGATGCATCAGAGGACAAATTAATCAACTGCTTTTGATTATTTATATATTTGAAAAGGACAAAGTGGAAGGAGAGCTGAACAGAGGCTGGAGTCACACTGTGCTAATGTGGTCGCACCCGGTCCACCTCCAGTCATAACATATCCATCTCTAATAGATGCACACAAAAAAAAAATACATGTACTTCACATGCAAAACAATGTACATGTCCTCAGTGACTCATAAAGTATTTGGCATGATGAAGGTAATTTAACAAGTGTCATATGGCTTCACAGCATCACAGAATAACATTCATTTCTGTTCTTAATAAAGAACAGAAATGCAGATTATCAAGGTAGCATAAACAGATGCAATGAACAAACTAAGAACTGAGCTAGTCAAAATTTGTCTGCACCTGGATGGTCTAATTAACCTGAATTAAGACTAAAATATGCCAGAAACGAAACTGTTTTAATAATATACGTGTGTAGGACTGAAATCTTGCTATAAAAGGAGCAAGATTTTCACACAACACAATGAGATATCAAATCTAAAGTGCTTTCACATCCCGCAACTCAAGCTTATTGCCTTCTGGATGAAGATTTAGCTGTAATTTGTCAAGTCGAGTCAATTTAAAATACTGCTTCAAAATAACACAAAAGCTTCTTGACTACTGAATTAAACACCAAAACAGAAGAAGAAGAACTGCCAGTGGAGGAAGGCTAGTAAGGGGGAAATGTGCTCTCACTTGCATGTTGCTGCTAAAATATAACCTGCAGCATTCAGCGCCAACTGACTTCCTAAGAAGGAAGAATGGGAGTGGCCCAAAACTACGGCCCTGAGCTACTACATAAAAGAAGGGGGGCTGTCAGGTAGAACCTGAACCACTCCAGAGCAGAAACTTAAAGGTACACATAATGCTCCAGGTGAGAGATGAGGATACAGTGGTTAACGGTACAGAGTAAAGCTGTAAGATCTAAAAGAGGATGAATGGTGGAATCTAAGCTTTAGTGGCTTGACAGAGTAAAATTTTATTAATGTAGTCTCTTCTTCACATTCAAGACCTCAATAGAACTCAATAGCTAATAAAAGATCTTTAAAACGATTAAATAAGAAGTAATCAAGAGTAGAGATGGGTGATATGGACTAAAAAAAAATATCCTGATAATTTCTGCTATTTATCACAGTAACGATAAAAATGATGATAAATAAACACCATTTTAGCCTAATCCTTTTGACTGTAGTGCATTGGCAAGTTTCGTTTTGTTTCGCATTTTCTTCATATTCTGGTTTGAGCTGTGTTTTAGTGGTGTTACTGTCCTTTGTATGCACTATTTGTTTGTTTGCTGCTCCGCATCAGACTTTTAAACTTTTTACTTTGTTGAGTTATTGATTTCCTGTTTTGCTCCTTGTGTTTCTGTGTTGATTAGATCATTGGTTTCACCTTGTGTCTCTTGATTTCTGTCACCTGTGTCTCGTCACCCCTTGGTTCCTCGTGTGTGGCTTCCCCTTTGTTCCTGTTGCGTCATTCCCTATGGTTGGTTCCTCTGTGTGTTACCAGTGCCCTCAGCGTTTCAATTGTTTTTTGCCTTTAGTTTCTTGTTGTTGTTCCATTGGATTTTCCTGCTGTTCCCTTTTGTGTTATTAAACTTTTGCCTCCTCATCCTTTGTCCTGGTTTTGGGTCCTACCTCCCCCCGGACAGAAACCATAACACCAAACCAGTTGAAGATAATGTAGGGGGAGCCTCGTCTAGGAACGAGCTCCTTTCCCCGGCGTATCTGCTCCGCCTTCCACCATTGTCATTTTGTCAGTATTCCGCACATGTTGGGCTGCGAGCGTGTCAAGCACATACACTATATTACCAAAAGTATTCGCTCACCCATTCAAATGATCAGAATCAGGTGTTCTAATCACTTGGCCTGGCCCCAGGTGTATAAATTCAAGCACTCAGGCATGCAGACTGTGAAACAAGACATTTGTGAAAGAATGGGCCGCTCTCAGGAGCTCAGTGAATTCCAGCGTGGAACTGTCATAGGATGCCACTTGTGCAACAAATCCAGTCGTGAAATTTCCTCGCTCCTAAATATTCCACAGTCAACTGTCAGCTCTATTATAACAAAATGGAAGCGTTTGGGAACAACAGCAACTCAGCCACGAAGTGGTAGGCCACGTAAAGTGACGGAGAGGGGTCAGCGGATGCTGAAGCGCATAGTGCAAAGAGGTCGCCTACTTTCTGCACAGTCAATTGCTACAGAGCTACAAACTTCATGTGACCTTCAGATTAGCCCAAGTACAGTACGCAGAGAGCTTCATGGAATGGGTTTCCATGGCCGAGCAGCTGCAGCCAAGCCACACATCACCAAGTGCAATGCAAGGCGTCGGATGCAATGGTGTAAAGCACGCCGCCACTGGCCTCTAGAGCAGTGGAGACGCGTTCTCTGGAGTGATGAATCACGCTTTTCCATCTGGCAATCTGATGGACGAGTCTGGGTTTGGAGGTTGCCAGGAGAACGGTACATTTCAGATTGCATTGTGCCAACTGTGAAATTTGGTGGAGGAGGAATTATGGTATGGGGTTGTTTTTCAGGAGCTGGGCTTGGCCCCTTAGTTCCAGTGAAAGGAACATTGAATGCTTCAGGATACCAAAACATTTTGGACAATTCCATGCTCCCAACCTTGTGGGAACAGTTTGGAGTGGGCCCCTTCCTCTTCCAACATGACTGTGCACCAGTGCACAAAGCAAGGTCCATAAAGACGTGGATGACAGAGTCTGGTGTGGATGAACTTGACTGGCCTGCACAGAGTCCTGACCTGAACCCAATAGAACACCTTTGGGATGTTTTTGTTACACCTTTACAAAAAAGATACGGGGGAGGGGGTTCCAGCTGCTGGAGACAATGCGGGATGGACAACGCCAATCATTTCCATGTTTTCTGGAGTTGTCCAGTCATTGTTCCTTATTGGCAGGAAATCCATAAACATATTAACAATGTATTTGGAGTCAATATCCCTTTTACAATTGATGCAATTTATATGGGAGACATTCAATTTGACGGATGGAGAAACAACGATAAAAAGTTGGTCCAGATTCTCCTAGCTGGAAGCAAAAAACTTATTACAAGAAACTGGCTGAAACCCCATCAACCCACTATAGATGAATGGATAGACATGATTTATGAAATTTATGTAATGGAGCGGCTGTCATATTCCCTTAAAGTCCAGAAAGATAGATTTTACATAATCTGGAGTAAATGGACTGAGTATATCAAACCTATAAGAATGGACTTCTCCTAAATTACTGAAGAAAGGTCAGGATAACTGTTCTAGTGACCTAGGTTTTTCTTTTTCCTTTCTTTATTTATTTTTTAACCTGAACCTATTTATTTTGCTATATAGCTACATTGGCATTTTGTTTTCTGTACCTCTCCAATGTGGAAGCCTCCCATGTTCCTTTTTGTTAATAGTTTTTAACAATGTTACATAAAATGTTAAAAACATCTGAAAGAGCTACATAGAAATACGCATACGCAGGTAACACCTTTGGGATGAATTAGAGCGGAGACTGAGAGCCAGGCCTTCTCGACCAACATCAGTGTGTGACCTCACCAATGCGCTTTTGGAAGAATGGTCAAAAATTCCTATAAACACTCTCCTCAACCTTGTGGACAGTCTTCCCAGAAGAGTTGAAGCTGTAATAGCTGCAAAAGGTGGACCGACATCATATTGAATTCTATGAGTTAGGAATGGGATGGCACTTCAGTTCATAGAATGAGTAAAGGCAGGTGAGCGAATACTTTTGGTAATATAGTGTATATACATCATCAATTTATCGTTTTTATCGCGGGATGACATATTCTTACTGTGGGGAATGTTTTTGATGATATATCGTAAACGATAAATTATCGCACATCCCCAATCAAGAGTCCGGCTTTAAAACCTGATGGGAGCACCTCTAGACTGTCATGTATATTTAAAAAAAAAAAAAAAAAAAAAGGACTACTGTTAAAACAAAGAAAAAAAGTCCAATTTCAGCTCAGAAATCGGAAGCACCAATTAAGTGTTCAAGTGTGTTCATTAGAGCAGGCTGTGACATTTAAAATGGAATGACATACATGACAGAAGGAAAACCTGCAGTATTTCTGAAGACACTGAAGTTTTATTATTCCAAGGAGTCAGCTGACGTTGACGGAGGAGTGAAATTAAGTCACAGCTGGCCCCGCTATTTGAAATGCCAACAATTATAATTCATGACACACACGTACACACACATGCGTTCAACTATCCGCATCCATACAAACTCTGCTCTCTCCAGTGGAGTCCTGAAAGAGGGAGAAGTAAATGACAGCGCCCCGTGTGCACATCAGTTTAACTCAACAAGAAGTCAGGGCAGAAAATCATTTGAAGAAGTCCCGCAGTCCCTTCAGACGGAGGCTGCCAGCTTCTCAGTGATCTGCTATCATGTTGCCTGTCTCTTTACTGTCTGCACTAATAGCTCTTAGACACTGGACTGGGACATGGGTGGCTACTGCAGGCCAAGGGTGGCACACACTCAATCAATAATTTACCCAGCAGCTCTCGGCCTTTTATGTGTGTTTCCATTCCTGAATTAAGCATTCATATGGGCAGCACATAAGAGGATTTGTTTGTGAGAGTGCGTCTTTGTGTAGCTGGTAGCATGGGTCTGCAAGCTTGTGTGAATGTGTGTGTGTGTGTCAGCAAAGTGTACTGACGTGTAGCCCTCTGCACCTGCTGTGGAGATAGGGCTTCGGCCAATCATAACAAAGATTGGAGAGAAGTTTGAGTGACACAACAGTGCTGTGTCTGGCTGAGATATGATTCATTCTGTTATCGCTCGTTCTCTCTCTCTCTCTCGAACACACACACACACACATAGACACGCATACCCACACACACAGACACACTCTGCACTATGGTAGTTTAACACAATTAAAATGTTTAATAATGCAGTCTCTTACAAAGTTTCTAATCCTTTCTCCGATTTCCTTTCCACCCTTTCCTCTCTTCTTCACAATCATCTCTGCTGTTACCTTCTTTTCATCTCTGCTCTATTCTTTTCTTTCATTTTATTCCCCTACTCCTTCCCTCCCCTCTCCTCCCCTCTCCTGTTGGTAGACGTGCGAGTACTAATTAGTCTTTTGGCTAAGTGGTTTTTGAGAGGAAGGCATCCCCTCTGCCAGTCCAGCAGAGACAGGCTGCTCCTGTGGCAGTCACTGACGGCCCTGCGACTAATGCGGAGGGTGAAACAGGTTCAGATTCTGACAACCGACAAAACGGGCAGGAAAGAAAAGCAACAAGGGGTTCAGAGACTTCAAAATCCCAAGAAGCCTGACTACTGAAACAAAATTGCAAAACATGTTGAGGAAGCAGCTTCTACGTGTGCTGCAGGGATAGATGAAGATCAGGCTGAAAACACAAATGACGGACAAAGTCTCGAGGCCATGTCCAGTAGTATCAGCTGTCAGATGTTGTATCTGTTGGTGACTGCTGCCATACAAATACAGATCTGTACTCTTTTAGAGCAAACAAATGCATTCCTGGATGAAACGTACACAGTCAAAGTTGATGATACTGATAACTTGATCAAATCTGCCAGACAAAGTTCAGGATGGCTTTCTAAATTCACTCCATCAGGCCCCTTGGTTGTGTCAGAAAGGGAAGTTTGTGCCAGAGAGTCAAGGTGACCAAGATATTGGCAAACAGAACTATTTCCCTATATAACAGCTGGGGCATCAACTATTTCCATTTACACAACCAAGCACACATCTTCTCCTCAGCTCGCTCCAAAGTTTCAAAGCATAAAACACTCCACTCCACACCACTTTCAGTCCCATACTCTCCCACTGTAGACCAGGCACAGACTGATTGCTCCATTGTCAAATTAATAAGGTCTCAAAATTTGTTAAATTCACGCGCATATATGCTTCCTTTACCCCTCTTTCACATCATTTGGCTAAATGTGTAGGTTGTTGTCCTGGGAAAAGGTCCCTTGTCCTTTAGCTGCAGGTGGATAGCTGGATCTTGGACTGTGGAGCTGGCTGTCCAGTGCAGAGCCATACATTTGTGAAGGGGTTGTTGTTATTGTTTTCCCAGGGTACAAGTCTGTACTTTCCTCACTACTCTGGTTGACTGCACTGTTCTGTCTGGGTGTTTTGTTTTAGGGATTTCTGTCTCAGTGTGTTACTGGGCTTGAAGTGCACAGAGATGCAGCAATTACCCCCAGTTCCAAGAAGTGGTAGGAATCAAATATTAGTAATAGTAATAACAGAGGTTACGCTAGACTTTTTCGTTGTTTCTCATTTTGACTGACAGGGTCATAAAAATCCCGTCATAATCTATTTTTACCCGTCACTTTAATTTTTTAAAACGATAATAATACAGTGCAATAGACTGGCTGCCGACACGTCTTGTCCAGACTTGGACCGGGACTGCTAGTGCTAACAGCTCTTAGATGGCTGAAGTGATTCGGTGGTATGCAAACTTTCATTTTGCACCATTTTCACAAAATCAGCCAGTCCTATTCAGTCCTATTCAGATTTTACCGTCACAGTTGTGAAAATGGTCAATGATGGAAAATATTCGGTTAACACATCCTATGTTCCAGGTTTTCTTTTTAAACCAGCCTTCTCACATACCTAGGTTAAACTGGCATTAAAGTCTAAGTAGGTGGCTGTCACGCAAAGGCAGAGCAAGACACAAATTTGGTGTGAGGTGAGTATGATTCTACTCTTGTTGCTTCTTTGGTGAGTGTAAGCGAAAACAGTGTAACATCCATGGTTTTGTTGGCTTCCAGTCTGAGTTGATGCTGATGATGATGGGTCTGAGAGGTGCTCCTTCCTTGTGTGTCTTTGGAGCTCCACAAATAGACAGGGTGGCCTCCCTCGGGGAACAAACAGTAGTAATATTGACCGTCAAAGCCTTTCTCCATTTCCAGTTGTTGTAGGAAACTAATTATTTTCAATCGCTGACTTTGGTGTGGTAATCTGCTGTTTTAGGACTACAGTACATCATTCTTTGACGGCCATTAACATTGTTTGTTTGTGTTTACACTACTGTCTTCCCTTGCTGTAGGGTTAGATTACAAGGGAGGTGTTTTAGCGAAGGCAAGTTACGTTCAGCGATCCGACTCTGTGTTGGTCAGATTGTTGCTCCTAATGGTGGGTTCTGTGGCTGTGATAGGGTCTAACACCGGAATTTGTTTTGGCATTATGGTGAATCAACTTTACTGAAGATTTCTTACCCGCTTTGCGGGAACCTCCCAGAGGGTTAAGACGTCTTCTTCCCGTTGAGCGAGCTCCCTGTGCAACAGGTTGTTAACCCACTTCTCTTGGATATCCAGTTGTACGGTGCTGTTATCCCTCTTTCCTCCATGTCAGTTCTTCTGTTTTAGGAGAATTGTTGTACTTGGTTTATAAAGACAGAACACTGTGTTTCTGTCATTCCTTAACTTTGATGTATTGTGAGATCTGAACTGTTTCCACAAATTTGGAGCTTTCTTCCAGAATCACTCTGGGTAGGTGTGATGCCAGTTTGCTGACTGTTCAGCTTCTGATTTAGGAGCATCAATGGTGAAGTGAACTCTCTCATTGAGCAGGTGGGTTTGGGCTTTCCGGAAGGTTCCTTCAGCTCGGTGGCCCTTCACTGTCTGGTCACACTATGTGAGCATTAAAAACCGTAGTCATGAGAGGTTCAGGTTGGTACCACCCAGAGAAACAGAGAAACTTGTTGGTGAAACTCAACAAGTCCAGTTGTCGTTGTTTCAGCTTTGTATTTTGGGTACTGGAGGAGCTGTTGAAGGCCTACCTCAGGGTACTATATATAGAACTGTTGAAGGTGTTTTGAGATGATGCTTATTTTTTTGTTGTTGTTGTTTTCTTCCATCTTGTGCCTTGTGGTGATGGCTTTGAAAAATATTCATATTTCCTTGTAATGGGTTAATAAAGGGATTTTGAAAACCAAAAAAAACCTCCCCTTCCTCTAATGTTTTTTTTTATCCTCCTTTCCTCACATCCCTCTCTAACCTTTCATCCTCGTTCCTCCTTTCCTCTCATGAATTTTCATCTTTCCTTTACCTCTCTATTCCTTTGCACGCCTCCACCCCGCCCTGCCACCCCCTTGAACACACACACTGACCAATCACCCAACGAGGACCAAACAGACGCACACAAAAGACTAATTAGTCTTGGCACGGCACCAACAAATCCCTCATCACTGACTCTCGCGCTCTCCATGTACCCTGCGCACGCATTTAATGAGACATTTGGAGACACACACACACATTTGTGCAATAACATGCACATTCCCAGCGCACAGCATGCGGCTGCCGCAGCTGTGATGGTTGTTGTTCTCTGCTTTTAGTGAAGTGTTTTCTGTTTAGCCACATCAATATATAGTTGACGTTGCTCTCTGGCAGTAATGTAGTAATTATCTGTGTTTGTGTGTGTACAGTATGAACACAATGGGTATTTATCAGTGTGTAAGAAAACCTTCCAGTGTTATTGTGAAGCTGAATGTCCTAATTTGACTGATTGAGACGTTTCAATAAACGCTTGTCTTGCCCTGCCAATCACAGATTGGTAAGATTATTAGATTTAGACTCAGATTACAGTTTGGGACCTATTTTCAGCATTTTTACCATCATTTAAATCGTTCTTGCAAAAACTAAAATTGTCTAACGCCACAGAAGGCTGTTGTGTGACGCATATCCCACCCTTCCCCAAACAGCCAATTGTCTGCTTTACAAGCAGCTGAACCAGAAAACATTGTTTTTGTGCTGATGCGAGTGCACAGCTGAGGTTAACAACAGTTTCAGCTACATGGTGCCAGGAGCAGGTGCAGACAGACTTGAAACAATAAGTGTAAAGTGGCTTTCTTTATTAGTAAGACATGGCATGCTGGTGTTCTGTTGGCATGAGTGACAGAGGTTGGCGACATCAAGGCATGACATTAACGCTGAAACTTGGGAAACCTTGTGCATACCATGTGCATACTGATTCATTTTATTTTATTTTGTTTTTAATTATCAGATCTGACTGACTGCTGATTCTATCCAAGCTGTTTTTATGTCCAGTAACTGTTAAAATCGCACTTATGGCTCCTGTCCCATTCATTTCAAGGCTCTGGCCTTGTTAACCCAAAATAGCTGCCCAGGGATGTTACCACAATGCCAAGTGAATACACTGAAAAAAATTATTCGTGAGCTATGGGAAAACGGTGACATCGCTACATTCCCTGATTCTAAAGAGGAAGAGAGTGTCTTCAGCACTTTAGTTTTTTTTCTCTCATGTCAGCTGACATAGACGCTGCAGCAGTGGTGGTAGAAAGCAGTTAGCTCAAAACGTTTCATGCGGACAAAAAAATAAAAAGAGTTAATTTTGTAAGCTTAATCGCTTCTTTGTGGATGTCTCTTGTTGTATAATGACATCTGCACTCTTTATGACATCTTCGTCTATTATATCTTTTCTACTAGCAAAGTTCCCACACATCTTCATTCTAACTCAGTCTAGTTTTAATCTACAATATGGGAGATTAAAAATAAAAACAGACAGTTTGGGCTTTTTTTTGTTACTTTTTTATTTAGCGTTTTCCCTTTCAAATAAATGTGTCTAAACTGGGAGCTTGTTTAAAATGCGTATTGTGTCATTTTTCCCATCTCAGCAATGTTGCCATATTCTCAGACTGTAGCAATGTGTGTTGCGTCACAGTGTTGTTATAACCAATATAACTGAAGAGCTCCCACCATCCAAAGACATGCTGGTTAGGTTCATTGGTGATTCTAAATTGGCTGTAGGTGTGAGTGTGAATGGTTGTCTGTCTCTCTGTGTTAGCCCTGCGATGGACTGGAGACCTGTCCAGGGTGTACCCCTGCCGCTTGACTGATGACAGCTGGGATAAGCTCCAGCAGACCTTGCGACCCTTAATAGGAATAACCGGGTATAGAAGATGAATGAATGAATGAATGAATAACTGAAGAGCCAAACTATTCAATTAAGACCCACACTGTCATCTGAAAATTTTCAATAAAAAAAATACTCTTAAAGTTCAACTGAAGTTGATCTATATCCCTGGTGCAATGGAAGCTGGTGTCATTGGGATTGTGAAGTCATGTTTACGTGAGTGGATGCGCCCTCACATCGGGCAGCTTTCCCGCCCGGGGCTGTGAGCGTGGGTGTGTTTCTGGAGCCTCGGTGTCATTTGCCTCCAAACACTAACAATGTTGTTGATCAGCAGTTGTTTACAAACCGCCAGGAGGATGGAACTAATTTGATCATGCCGCATTCCCCCGTCTCTCTCACTCTGGAGACTGCTTCAATCTGAGCTCCTTCTATGTCCTCGGCAGCGGGCCGCCACGAGTTGATTCTGACAGCAATTATGAATATCATGTTCCACTCAAGTGGCCGTGAGTCTGAGAATAATGAAGTTCTCACCGAATCATCTGTTCCTCAAATCACTTAAATGCATCTCCATTAGGAACTCGGAAATCGTAGTGGGACTCGGCACAACAACTAGAGCTGTTTCACCTTAAACTTTGTAACTAAAATCAAAGAAATCTCAAATACTGCTGACTGTTCAGAGTGTTTCATGATGGTTTGTACGCTCGAGGTATAAGTAAGCACATTCTGATATATAGAGAATTAATCTAATCATTGGCAGCACTGCTAGAAACTTGTCTAATTTACCTTTTTTTGATGCTAATATATCATTAGTATATTTGACAAGTTATGAGGGAAGAGCCTCTAAAACAACACATTCACCACTGATTACTTTGAATACCCATCTCCATTCACCCCTTACTTTTTAAATGATTTCATTGGATTCATTACATTTCATCTGGCTTTCACTTGCCTAGCTCTTACAATTCAGCTGTAGCTCTGCTGTGTTCACTGTTCATTTACTGACATTTCAACATTGCACAAAAAGCTTGAGCGGAGCAGTGGAAACATTTGATAATCTGTTTTAGGAATAGGAAAATATCGGAGCCTAGTAACTATGTGAATGCTTGATCGGACTGGTTGGAATTGTAGTTCAGTTAAATAGGTTTTCTTCATCCTTCATTCAGGTTTTAATTGTTAAAGAAATGACGTTCATGTAAAAGTCATAGGTGATTAGTGATCTAGTGTTTATGTCCTGTACAGACTGCCACTTGAAACAAAAACGTTCTCCTCCAAACTTGCTTCCTTTTCGAGTTTATTTTTTGCAACTTTGAAAATGTCAGGAAATTGTGAAATGTACCTGTAACAATAGCCCAGAGGCGAACTTGTTGTTTTGTTTGAGGATGTTCAAATCATATGATGCAAGTAACGGGGGCAAATAAAGGTGAAATTCTATACCTGTCGCTGGTTAACTACTATTCTGTTGACAACTGACTTTTTTTGTTAGATCTGTGGACATGTTAGTTCATCAGAACACATCAAGAATATATTGAAGTGTTTGTGGAAAGTAACAAAATTATTAAATATCAATAGAGATGGCGATGGCTGTGGAAATTGACGAATGTCTGGGGGAGTGACAGCGGAGAGGGCAGAGGTGGTCAAAGGCTGGAGCAAGGACAAAGCCCTCCGGTCCTCTCTGTGCGTGTCAAAATAAATATATAATAGAGGAATATTAAATCCTCCTTGTCGCCTGCTGCTGCCTCCCTCTGATATTTCTCTACGGTGCCACACTGACAGATAACGATCACATTATGAGGCAGTCTGTCACCTTCTCTCTTCTGACGCCCACCTTCTTTCATTTTACTTTGTTTCATAATCTCCATGTCTCTAATAATCTCTTTGTGCCTTTGACTCTTTTATTTCGCCTCTTTATTTTTTCTGTTCAATTCTCCCTTTATTCATGCTTTTCTTTCTCTGTCACTAGACAGGGAGGGGAGTTTGCTGGCTCAAGAGTCAAAAAGGCTCTGAGCAATCCCACAATTCCTCGGTGACTGGAGGAGACAATAATTGTTGTCCACTCAGGGGGGAGAGGTGACGAATTACAAGACCTACTAGGGACACACACACAGGCACTAGAGCTTGGTCACACACATCATTTGAAGGGTTTTTAAATTTTTAAATCAGCAGTTTAATTAATGATCATCATCTCTCAGTTTGTGCATGTATGTTTTTGTTCTGAATTATTATCATTTTATTTTCTTTAAATGACAGAATACTTTTTGACATAGAACACTGCCTAAAAATAGGTTCTTATAAAAATGAATTTAACTCAGCTCTGCAGTGTTTTGAGTTAAAAAGAACTCAGCTCAAAACACTGCAGAGCATAACATAATCCTCTCACATTCAAATGTTGTCTAACACTAGACACAACCTTTTTTCTTTTGCTGTTGGTTCTGACTGACATAGCAATTTCTTAAATCTGATTATTTGCTCTGGTCTGGGTTTTATCTTTACAAAGGGATCACGCCAGTCGTAGTACGGAAAATGAAAAACTAAAGCATGAACGAATAAATGCAATAAAATAAATAAATAAATGCCAGAAAAATAACAGATATTTTGATAAGAAAAGAGACGTAATTAAATGAATCATTAGCATTTTTTGTATAGTTAATAACAATTCATTTTAAGGTCCCATGTTTGTATCTGCATTTTTATTTATTAATTTCCCCTATTTTTTTATATTATTTATTTTTTATTTTGTTGTACATTTCTGGTTTTGTATTATAATAAATAAAATCCTAACTTTCCTCAAAGCCACTGTGTGTGGTTAACTGACAGCTACAGATAGTTAGGTTGGACAGGAATTATTTTCCTATGTCCGGTTTGCCCAGCACACCAATGCTCCCTTGACTGAGATTAAGATTGGCCACTGAATGAACAAGTAGACCGAGAAATAAATAGAGAAACTGAAGAAATGCCAAATCTGGTGTATGGAATTGTGCAAAAAAAATAAATAAATAAATAAATAAAGTAAATAAATGTGTAATAAGTTTCTATTTCCTTTAACAACACACATATTTTTGCTAAAGTATGCACAAGTATGTCCATTTATACTTCAGTCTCACAAGCAAACTATAATAATCTACAGTACGGAACCAGAAGAAAGATCCACTAATCCAGTAAAATCAGCTGTGCAAAAATAATTAATCTGCAGTATCTTTGATTTGCAAAATAATAATAAAAAAGAAAATACACATGACATTTTGGTGAACAAACTATATATTCATGCATGACTTTCATTCATGCTCATTTTATTATGTTGTCTCAGACTTTTTTTTGCTTCTGCTTTATTTCTGTAAGGCTATATATTGTGGAACAAAATAAAAAATGGATTTCTGTGTGCATCTCAAATGTTCCGCAATCAGGTTTGCTGCTAAATTCATATTTGGATATTAGGAGGACGAGACTGAGTGGCGCCTCATCCAGGACAGCCACCACCCCCTCCAGAGAATAAGCCGTAATTTCTAATGAATGAATAGAATGAAAGGCACTGACGCTTCCAAGTGTATCAGTGGATTTTTTGAAAAGCATATTAGTAAGAAAAATAATAATAATAAAAAACATTAATAGGATGGGAATGAATCTTTTTTGTGTCCTTCTTGTTGGTGTACTACTATTTAATGAGCGTCAAACATCCTCTTTCCCTGATAGCTTCTGGCGAAATGTGGGGGCTATTGAGCTTAGAAAAATCATGTGCACTTTGATACAACTCATAAGGTGGTTATAGGCATGGGTATGGTCAAAGTTTTTTTTATTTTTTACTTAAAATTAAATTACAGGTTTAACTTAAGTGATTTCAAACTGTATACACATTTAAATGAAGTATTAAGTTTTTACTCAGAAGCCACAGCAAATGTGATCTTTTCAGAGTATTGTATTTCTTGTATATTTTTTTGGTATATATTTTTCAAAAAATTCTGTATTTGTGTTTTTTTTTAGGTAACTATTTCCCTGTCTAAGTTGTCACTGTTTTTCTGTTTATATATTTTTTGCAAAACTCCATGCTACTGTGACAAGGAAATTTCCCATACGTGGGATTAATAAACATATCTTATCTTATCTTATCAAATGTTCTTAAGTTCACAATGTTAACATGAGAATATGTGTTTTATGTGGATTAGTTACTTCTCCTTCTGTTTCCCTGTAAACCCATCTTCTCAGGTAGTTTCTCATTCTAATAGAGTCTTGTATTAACACAAAGTTTCTGTCAAAGCTGCAACTGAGATTTGTAGTTTAAGATCGGATAATTGTGATGTTGTCCGTTTTTGTTTTTTTTGTGTGTTTCGATTTCAACTGAGAGACATTTAAAGTCCCTCCTCGCCTAAAAAAATGTCTTTTGGTCAATGTTACCTCTCTTTGATATTTGAGCTTCATTGCACAGGATGATGTCTGTTCAGAGTTTGACACAAGAAGATTGTTTTCTTGTTCCCTGAGCTCACATAAACTCATGAATCCTGACAGTGGAGTTTCAGTGTAGTCGTTCAGTAGTCTTTTTTTTTTTTTTTAAAAGTAAATTAATAAAAACTATTTGCAAAGTCATGTAAATCTTCCTGAATTTTCAGCAATGAATGAGGCATGTTAATAATTAACCAGGTAATCCAGCTATGTTAATGCCAGAAAACTTTAGCCACACATCTGCTGTTTTTGTGTTGGAGTTTTTGCAAAATAAATTTCCAAATTTAAAACCTTAACGCCTTATTCAGTTAAAGAAATGAATTATTTTTTGTTTTTACCACTCCGACCGGTCCTAAAAGAAACTTTGGCTTGTAAAACGTTCCTAGGATTTTTTGAATGTGCACAAGCCGACACTGGTGTATTACACGGGTTATTTCGGCTGCAGTCTGAGCGGAAATAGTGCATTGAAAATTCACGACACTAGGGCGTTAGGGGTTGAATTTTTTTGTGTTGGTTCTGCCAGTTTGACAATGGGACTCACATGTAAAGCTTTATTAGTAATAGTTTAAATAAACAAACTGCATGTAAGATACGGAAAATGAAAAAAGGTATATCAATTTATAAAATGAGTTAATATAAGTGGGCTCAAAAAGTTGAAGAAAATGAAAAATAGGCAAAGAAATATTTTCCAAGTTTGCCAGTTTTTTAAATCATTGAATACAAAATCTGTAACTAACATATTTCCATTCGATGGAATCTAAATAACCTAAACAATGTGCTGTTAGGATGCTGCTGAATCACCTTAAAGCTTACCTTAAAGAGGAAAGCCCTGTGTGTTAATGTGGCTGTTTCAGATGTTTTAGCTCTACTCAGTGTTGGAGTTAAAAGTCACGCAAACGCAACAAAAGATCACATGAAGCGGTACAGTGTGGTTCATAAAGTAGGCGGACAGGCCGTGGTCCACTGACTGCACAGAGTTACCCCCACCCCACCCTCTCTCTCTCTCCTCTCTCTCTCTGTGCGTGTCAGGGTTGGATGGTCTGGCTGAGCTGAGTAAATGTGACCAGACTAAGTGTGTGTGTCTCATATCAGTGTGTCCTCGATCGCTCTCACTGTATGGGGCACTTTAGTCCATTCTTCACTGGCACTGGGAGGCACGCCTACACACACACAGTATCCACCTACACACATGTATGCACAGCTACACCCACACAGACTCAGTGTTTTGACGCAAACTCAAGTGGACGAGGGTTCCAGTCAGCCGCTCCGCCACCGCCGCCGCCGCCGCCTCTCTGCCCCGATCCTCCTCTCTTTTCCCCTTCGTCTTCCATTGCTTCTCTCCGTGTGACACTTTTAGCGGCATGTCACGCAACCCTGTGCTAACGTACACGCGCGCACGCATGCACACATGTCGTGCTCTCAGCCAAAGCCCTGCACCTTTGTCAGGGGAGAGCCACTTAAGCACGCTCATATACACACATGTTCACGCACATTCATGTCTGATTTCTTTCCTCCTCTACACACGCACCACACACACGTACAAGCCTTCACCACTTAAGTCGTCTTCCTTTCACCATCTCGTGCCCTCCCCTCTTCTCTGGGTCTTGTCTGGTCTCGTGTGTGCGTGACTGTGGCTGACTTTGGCGAGGGTGAATTAACACAGCGACCCAGTTTGATATCAGAAGAGACAAGACGTCAGTTGAGGAGATATATATATCTATATATATATATATATATATACACACACACACACAAACACACACAGAATTTGTTTTTTTGAATCTCATTTTCTCTCCTGCACATCATTTTGCTCTGCCTGCAATTATGTAATGGTAAATAAAACACGGGGCAGAAACATCACCTCCAGCTGAGCGTTATCATAAAGCCAATGAATTCTATATCCAGATACTTTTAAGCCCTCCCCCGCTCCCCCCAGCCTACTTAAAAGATCCTATCTCTGAAACCTCATATAATTTAGTCAGTCTTAAAATGTGGTTAAACTCTGTTCCCCAAATGGAGCGTGAACTCGTGGTGGGTTTGCCCTCCACATCATAGTTCCTCTGCTTTCTTTATTTGCTCCTATTTTGAATATCTGTGTTGATGCTAATTGCCTGCAACTAATTATAGTAAGTCTGTTTGTGGCCCTCTGAACCGGACACATGTGTATATACACACAAACATGCACGAGTTCCTGCATGAATCAAGGTGTTTGGTGTTGTCGTCGCATTGCTAGGACACAGCTGAGATTTGTGAGCGTGTGTAGCTTATGGGAGGAGGAGGAGGAGAAAGGAGACGAAGAGGAAGGAGGAGGGGATGTGAGCGGACTGGTGTTGCGTGTCTCATTCGGCTCGTTTAGCTGACAAACTGCTTTTAGCGTTTAATTATCCATCACTCTGTGATTAATAGGTTTTAATTACTGTAACCCATGGCAACCTGAAATATGCACAGGTCCCCAAATGAGGTCAGCTGATCAAAACCCCAGGAAGAAATCTGAGGGATCAGGGGGATAAAAACAAACAGAATATGGTTGAACAAAAAGAAAAAAAAGAGAAGATTGAGATTCTTTCCGTCTTGAAGCCCTCACTTATTATTCATCAGCGATGGCAAAGTGAACAGAGACAACTGAGCCCAGGCATACATACGGCTGTTTTCTCAGTATTTATCTACTTGAGAACAACAATGGACCCCAGAAAAAGGTTTTGACCAGGCCTTGAACTTCTTCACTTCATTTATATATTTTTTTTACATGATCCACAGCCAGAGCTTCAAACAGATTATTTTATTCGTTAGAAAGGTTGGGACCTTTCCAAATGTGCTGCTTTGCAGGCGTTTTGAATTCTGCAGACACAGCTGCCGATGCTTTGAGCTCGGAGGATATTTTCAGATAGTGAAATTAATGGGTAGCTCTGATGCTTGCATGATCATTTTTCTATAAAGAAAATAGGACGGTAGAGATGATAATGATGCTTTCCAAGTGGAAGCAGGTTACGCTGAGTGAAATCTCACTGGATTCGTATTCAGAAGCCTAAAGGAGCATTACATCAGTATCTTTAACACGCTTTGAGAGGGCTCTGTTTGTTGCTAGATCTGCAGCCAGGAAACATTACATACTGTTCACAGTGTTTGCAGACATTAAATCACATATAAGTGACGCTGAGTGGTTACAAAATAACCTCAGATACCTCTTCATATTCTTGATCGGATATTCATTCATTCATTCATCTTCTGTACCCACTTATTCCTGTTAAGGGTTGCAGGGGTCTGCTGGAGCCTATCCCAGCTGTCATCAGGCGGGAGTGCACCCTGGACAGGTTTCCACTTTATCACAGGGCTAACACAGAGAGACAGACAACCATTCACACTCACACCTACGGCCAATTTAGAATCACCAATAAACCTAACCAGCATGTCTTTGGATGGTGGGAGGAAGCTGGAGAACCTGGAGAGAACCCACACAGACACAGGGAGAACATGCAAACTCCACACAGAAAGGCTTTGATCGGACAATTAATTATTTTTTGTTAGTTTGTTTTGATATTGAAATACATGCAGTAATCAGTTAGTTCGGCAAACTTGAACCTGGTCTTTCAAAGCATCATACGTGTAAGCAGAAGAACGAATAAGAAAAAATAAAACTGTCTAAAAAGATGATGCTATGAAGGAAACAAGCAAATAGCTCACTGCACTGTTTTACGACCCACTTCATCAGGTTTTGGTGCAGAGCCACCACTCAGCTACAGTTCAGCACCTCCAGCTCTCTGGAGAGTTTACCATTTGGTTGTTCTCACTTCTCCATCCACCTGCTCATCTTCAGACAGCATTTGAGGACTCCTCCTCCTTCTCGTTTAGCAACAGATATCAGTAAGACAGGCTTTATGTAATGCCCACTTTAGCTTCACTGTTGGTTCACTGTAGTTGAGGTTGTACCTGGACAGTCATTACTGTCTGGTCTCTACACTTCACTCACTGCTTACTGATGTACTGCCAGAAAAGCAGAAAACACCAAAACCACACCTCATTTCCTCATCTGTTCAAGTCCGACACTGCAAACACAGCATCTTATTTGCATTGCACCAGGAAGGTTCAGTGTGAAAGTGCCCTGAGTTAACTTACCTACACAGGAGTCTCTGTGCTCTTCAAAGCCGGCTGAGCACACGCACCTCCCGATGGGCACCAGCCACTCGCCCTCCGCACTGCAGTACATCTTGGGCGTGTCCCTCTCCTCGGCGTGATCCACGCACTGACCCCTGACCTCCACCAGAGACGACGAGTCAGCCCCCGTCACCACGTCGGTGAACACAGCCAGGTTACGGCTCACGCCGACGCACCGCTTGTAATACACCCGCACGGAGGTGAGAGCGATGCAGGCGCCAATGTCCTGGAAGGCCAGGTAGAAGCCTCGCCTGTTCAGAGGGCCCACGCCTCGCACCTGTGACAAGAGCGGAGTGGTTTAATGCTGTCTCATGCATTCTAGGTTATGACAGCAAATTTCATGGAACGTCTGCCCATGCACTGTGGGTGTATGGCTGAGTCTGTTCAGAATGTATACAGAAAATGAAGTGAAGTCTATGGTACAATAGAGTTATCTCAGTTTTTATTTAAGTGACTGAGCCTGTGCATAACCTATAGCAAACACGATACATGCAAATGCTGCAAACTTGTAACTGAAGTTCAGGACGTTCTGTCACTTTTTCACAATAAAAGCTCAAACAATGTTCTTAACAAAACAGGTGGAACAGTGTGAACACAGCCTTAATTTAATCTCTGGACTGGTAGTAGGTGGTTTAATAGCAGTCATTAATCTACTGCTCTGCTTCCAACAACAACCTGGAAACATGGACAATTGAACATTTGTATATGTTATTTTTCCACAGAATATCAAATCACAGTCGACAGTCTTGTTAACACCAATAAATCAATTCATTATTCTATAAATATGCAGTATATTTAAAACAAAAGCAACATGACTTGTTTGTTAGTTTTCTTAAAGTCTTTTTGTTTGGAAGCCAATACCCACCTGCAATTAGAGGATGTTGCCCAGATTAGCCTGGGTGGTATCCTCTTATCCACAATTAGCGGCTCTCTAACACCCCATTAATGTCCAAACATGATACACCCACACTAACATGCTGCTTTCTACAGCATCCTCTGAATACCGGTGAGTGTTGGGTTCCAAATAAAACCTCCCCATGAGTGACTTTGAACTGAAGAAGTCACTCAGATAAAATGTCTTAGAGAAAACTCAAACAGGTCCACTTTCCTTTGTTTTAGCTTTAAGATACACTATGACCTGACTGACTGAGAATCTTCACAGACTAAAGTCTGCAGCAGAACAATATTACATATGCATCATTCATTGATTCATTTTGTGGAATCAAACTAGATTGATAAATGTTTATTTATGGTTATCAGGCAGATGTATTATAAGCTGTAAAAAACTAAAAACATTTATAGACTAATCCCTCGCCATGTCACAGTTCACCTTTTGCAGACTAGCTACTATGCGGGTTTTTAATTCATACATATCTAATTTTATATTGCGGAAATTTCGCTGTATCGCAGGAAAATACGGGCACTAAAATCGCATCATTAGCTATATACTGTCAATCGAGTTTAGCTGGTGTTTGGGGGTTATGAGTGAGGAAGAACAGAGAACTGTCAGACAAGTTAACTGTCATTGTTGTTGTTTTGGCGTATTTACGGCCAACAGTAATTATTACAGTTCATGTCATAAAAGAAAGGTTTACAGTACTCCTCATCATCGTTTTATCGTCTGGTCAGACGCCACAGTATGTTTATAAGTGTAGAAAGTGTTTTAAGAGCATATAAAGTGTTTCTAAGAGTATGGAAATGGTTAATGAGAGTGGGATGGGTTCATAAAGGTTTAAAATACATATACAACAGTATAATTAATAAAATAAATACATATAAAACTGTGTAAATAATTAAATAAATATGTGGTTGCTACTTCGTGGATTCTCTTTTCGCAGGGGGAGTCTGGAATGTAACCTCCGCGATAGACGAGAAAATACTGTATATGTATTTTTTTCTATTTTTAAATTTAAATCCAACTGGAACCAGGTCTGACAATTCTATCTTAAAATGGATCTGTGTGTCTGGGAAATAGACTTTTGGAGACATAGGGTCACTTGTAGGGTTAGCTGATGAACTCATGTAACAGACGGCTAATTCGCACAAAGTAGGTAAGTCACAGTTTTTCCCATGTTCTGCTTTTTCCCTTGTGGCATCTTTCACCTTTACAGCAAAACAGATGCAGATTAGGGAAACTAACAACTATGAAATGGAAAATAATTATTCGCAAGCTTAGTTGATATTGATACAATAATATTAATTCATTTGACAGTGAGGATACAATAGAATAGACCTGGAAGCCAGCCTCACTCCCTCCTCTTCCAAAAAAAACAAAAACAAAACATTTTTATGGTGGAAAGTAGGTCTGCAGTTGCTCTGATGGGAACTGATTACACTGGCAAGAAGACTGTCTGGCTAATCAGTTAGTCTGGGCGGGTTTTACGTGGTAATGGACAGAGGAGTAATAGCGACGTGGCTATACACGTCATCTGAGCACAGCTGAGCTGAATTTGTTTATTATATAGTTTTTGTATTGTATGTTTCAATGTAAGTCACTGCTACTGGATGCTTGAATTTCCCCCGGGATTAATAAAGTATCTATCTACACTATATTACCAAAAGTATTCGCTCACCCATTCAAATGATCAGAATCAGGTGTTCTAATCACTTGGCCTGGCCCCAGGTGTATAAATTCAAGCACTCAGGCATGCAGACTGTGAAACAAGACATTTGTGAAAGAATGGGCCGCTCTCAGGAGCTCAGTGAATTCCAGCGTGGAACATAGGATGCCACTTGTGCAACAAATCCAGTCGTGAAATTTCCTCGCTCCTAAATATTCCACAGTCAACTGTCAGCTCTATTATAACAAAATGGAAGCGTTTGGGAACAACAGCAACTCAGCCACGAAGTGGTAGGCCACGTAAAGTGACGGAGAGGGGTCAGCGGATGCTGAAGCGCATAGTGCAAAGAGGTCGCCGACTTTCTGCACAGTCAATTGCTACAGAGCTACAAACTTCATGTGACCTTCAGATTAGCCCAAGTACAGTACGCAGAGAGCTTCATGGAATGGGTTTCCATGGCCGAGCAGCTGCAGCCAAGCCACACATCACCAAGTGCAATGCAAGGCGTCGGATGCAATGGTGTAAAGCACGCCGCCACTGGCCTCTAGAGCAGTGGAGACGCGTTCTCTGGAGTGATGAATCACGCTTTTCCATCTGGCAATCTGATGGACGAGTCTGGGTTTGGAGGTTGCCAGGAGAACGGTACATTTCAGATTGCATTGTGCCAACTGTGAAATTTGGTGGAGGAGGAATTATGGTATGGGGTTGTTTTTCAGGAGCTGGGCTTGGCCCCTTAGTTCCAGTGAAAGGAACATTGAATGCTTCAGGATACCAAAACATTTTGGACAATTCCATGCTCCCAACCTTGTGGGAACAGTTTGGAGCGGGCCCCTTCCTCTTCCAACATGACTGTGCACCAGTGCACAAAGCAAGGTCCATAAAGACGTGGATGACAGAGTCTGGTGTGGATGAACTTGACTGGCCTGCACAGAGTCCTGACCTGAACCCAATAGAACACCTTTGGGATGAATTAGAGCGGAGACTGAGAGCCAGGCCTTCTCGACCAACATCAGTGTGTGACCTCACCAATGCGCTTTTGGAAGAATGGTCAAAAATTCCTATAAACACTCTCCTCAACCTTGTGGACAGTCTTCCCAGAAGAGTTGAAGCTGTAATAGCTGCAAAAGGTGGACCGACATCATATTGAATTCTATGAGTTAGGAATGGGATGGCACTTCAGTTCATAGAATGAGTAAAGGCAGGTGAGCGAATACTTTTGGTAATATAGTGTATCTATCTATCTGTTTAGAACGTATCAGTCCATATCTGTTGAAACACTAATGGAGTGTTACCAGATATTGTGAAAGGAACCAAGTCCTGCAATGGCAGGCTACAACTGACTTATTTTACTGAATGTAGAGTTTGCACAGGAATTATTTGCGAAATGTTGCCACAAAATTCATTCATTTCAATTTCTGTTGTGACAGGGCCTTTTTAAGCAAAGTGCTGTTGTAGTTACTTTATTAGTAATTATTTTGTTTGTGTTCATGCTGACCTAAAGACCTGTCTTGAATTTAGTCTTGTCTAAAGAGACAACCACTAAGCACCATTTATCACAATTTCCCTGCGTGTGAAAGAATGCCGAAGAAAGCACTTATTTTGGTCCACCTTTAAAAGAGACACGTCTACACACTGAGATGCTGCCATCGCTCCTCAATTAGTACCTTTGTTTACCTGCTGATTTGATGGATTGAATTGACTTCACCTGAAGATTTCACCGTCATGATACATCAACGCTGCGTGCTAATTAGACAGCTAATTATGAGCTTTGTAGTTCTTCCCCGCTCATGTTGATACTTCATGTATGAATTAAACATATGCTGTTCAGTCATAAATCAGCAGTCATTTAGATTCTCCCCGGAATTTTAATCCATCGTTCACTATCTGCTATCATTCCCCAGTTATAGACTTTGAAAAAATAAAATGGAATGGTCCAGCTGCAATTGAAAAACAAATCTCTGCAGCTGCTGTATCAGAGTAAAACATTACATTATTGTAGTATGAAGGAAAACATGCTAAATGATAATTTAAAATAACACATAAATTAAAGTCAAGGTTTAATATAGAAAACATTGTTATATGACAGACATGTAGGTTGCAATGGATTTCAACTGCTTGCCAGAGGTTGCGCTAGATTTTTCCGTCACTGACAGGGTCAGAAAAATCCCATAAAAATGTTTACCTGTCACCTTATTATTATTATTATTTTTAAATCATAATAATGACATATGCAATAGCAATACATTTTCAATCAACCATCAAAGACAACTCAAGAATCATGAATCTAGAGTCTATTTAACCAGCTCAGTTGAGTCCTACCACGTTTGACTGATATATAATCAATGAACGGCTCCATTCAAACATCTTACATCTCACTTGGCAGAGAAACAAAACGTACTTGACCACTAGCAAACTATGGCACTCAGTCACTTACTC
Organism: Planiliza haematocheilus; assembly: GCA_005024645.1. Taxonomy (NCBI): domain Eukaryota; kingdom Metazoa; phylum Chordata; class Actinopteri; order Mugiliformes; family Mugilidae; genus Planiliza; species Planiliza haematocheilus. The sequence goes on from SRSE01000430.1 coordinate 2,300,829, forward strand.
GCAATAGGCGGATCCTGCTTAACCGAGAGCAGGGACAAGTTGCACAAATTTTACAGGATCACAATTAACTGACCAATGGCAATAACAGGTAACTGTACAGATCTGTTCTTAGATGTTTACTATGCTTTATTATATCTCGAGTGATACACTTTCTTTCGCAATTGTACCATTTTGAGTCAAGTGGCTTAAGTGACTCGCACAACCCTGCTCATATCAGTGAGTGACTCAGAATGATCCGACTCACTCGAAAGATCCGGGTTTAACACTACTAATCAAGAGAGACAAGAGACACATAATGTCCTCAGCTTTATGGAATGGAAATTCTGGTTTTATTGTGAACATATGCAATGAAAATGGAACGCAACCAGAAACTTTTTAGTGTGACCGAGTAATTCACAAGATCCAGAATAAACCAAAGCTAGAATCTGCAATACCAAAACTCTAAACATTTATTAAGAATACTTCATACAAAGGATCAGATCTAAAAAAAAAAAAAAAAAAATCAGCTAAATGAATTAACCATATGTTAGTAGACCAATGGCATGTGGACTTGCATTAAAAAAAGCTGTGCTAAAACTCATAACCAACTAAATCTACTTGTAATGATCTGTACTACAGGCAAGATGGCTACTCTACCACACAACCTTCCCCTTTAACCCAGCCAGAAGGTCCAAAAGAATAACACAAAGTGGGCTGTCATGGCCAGTTCAGAGATCAGTTCCAGCATCATTGTGCAATCTTAGACGAAAAAACCAACACGTCTATCCAGCTTTTCTACAGATACTGTTGGACATGCATTGTCTTTGAGTCATCAGTCATCCACGTCATGGTATATCCAAAAAAAGGTTCAAAAAAGGCAACTGGACTTGTAGAGCACTGTTTCTGCTCAGACTGCAGCCGAAATAATGCATGTAATAATCCAATGTTGTTTTGTGCACATTCAGAAAATTCCTAGGAACCTATTGCAAGCACTAGTTTGTCATAGGTCAGAGTGGTAAACAAAAACACAAATAATAAAAAAATAAAAAATAAAAAAGCCCTACAAGTCCAGTTGCCTTTTTTGAATGTTTTTTGGATAGGACATGCATTGCTTTTGTTGCTTCGACTTGCTGTCCCTATAAAATGAGCTGCCGCTTCCAGATGAGGGCTCTCATTATTACTGGCATGTCCTTCATCACTCTCTTTTTTCACCTTGTCTATCGATGCCATCACAATTACAGGGCTTTCTAAGGAAACAAAGGATACAAACATGGCGTGACATTTTGCAATATTTATGTGGCAATAAAGCCTCTCAATACAATGACTGAAGTTAGTTGGACAACAAGGTTGTGCAGTTTGGGACAAACTAGAACTAGAAAACAGAGGAAGGATTAGGAAAAGACTAAAAGGTGCACCATTGCATCAATAATCCTTTAAGTTTCTAAGTTTCCTATGTGTAACTCAGAATTAATGAATAAATGAACAATGAATTATGCAGTAACTTTCATATCTTCATCCCTGTAACAATGTAAAGGTGTAGTTTCACTATCCCGTATTAGATTTGAAGCTGCTATCAATATCAAAGTATTTCCCCAGACACTGAACCAAGCCCCTCTGTTTGTTTTCTATCACAGATCTGCAGAACCGAGAACAAAACAGCTTGAGTGACGAGACTGGAAGAAGCTCTCTAGGGCTGTAGATGCTTCCAACTTGTCTTGAACTCCTGTGGAGTTGTACGTGCAAAGAATTGAAACAAACTAAACTATCCAAAGTGAGATATTACTTCAAAGAGCCTGGACTGACATTTATTTGTGGCACCAGTCTGTATTTGTGGTGTTGTTCAGTGTTGGCTCTGTTACCTCTGTGTTGAGTTTAAGTCTGCGGACTCCCAGGTCTACCCCGGTGAAGCTCTCGTCAGCAGCGATGGTGTCAATCTTGATGAACTGGTTCTCTCGTATGGCCGAGCCCACCGCCCTGTCAGACTCATAGTAGTACAGGTTGAAGGTTTCCTGCAGAAACAAGGGTAGTACTACGTTTGTGTTGCATTGCATTATAGACTGAGTACTATATATACTTTAGAATCCCATGTACTCTTTGTAAATTCAAAGACAAAATGTTACACACTAAAACCAACACAAGAGGAGATTCATTCTTGGTTTTATTTCATCCATATCTGCAATACGTATATAGTCTAACTCTTTATTTCTGTTCACAAGGTTAATGCCACTCAGCACTCTGTTGAAGTAGCCGCTAACAGAAACGCTCTGCTTGATGGAGGCGGACGTTTCACTTCCTGTCGCAAATAAATCAAAAACATGAAAGTCATCCATCCAACTCCTATCCCTCTTCGGTAGCCACATACTGTTTTTAGTTTTGTCTTTTATCAGCCATTAATAACAGGAAAATTACAGATCAGTCAAGTTAAGTCAAGTTTTTTATTATGGAGACAAGATAATCACTTTAGCACGAAGGCCTCTGCAGCCCCAGATCACTTTCATTTGTTTATGTCACTATCTGAATGACATTCAGGCAACTTCAGTAGCTTTATGTCCCCGAGACCTCAGCAAAATTGCCATTTTTATTTGATGAAATACAATCGATTGTGTGCGCGCTGGTAGCGGCTAATGAAGTGTTAGGCTAAACCTCCTCTTTTTGTTTTTTTATTTCTAATTTGTTGTCTTCTGACCCAGCTGATGCTTACCCTAGCAACATCACTTAATATGATTTATTAGAATTTGTTCAGCAGATAAAGGAAGCTATATGTATATCTTTGCTCTCCCTTACCTTATCGAACATATTGTCCAAAGGTGTGTCCTAACCATCGGCTTTATTCAGGAAAACAGATGAAAAAACTCATTCCACTGAGATTCAATCAGCTTTTGATATTTTATGGTCAGACTGGTGAGAATTACAAATTACACAGTAATCACTGCAGTATAAAAACATGGAAGGACCCCAGTAAAATAAAACTACTGAACAGGCTGTCTCTGTGTCTTGCATGGTGATAATTAGTGTTGTTATGGAAATGGGTGTTAGCTTGAATAATGTTAGAGTACAGAAGTGTTCTACCATTTGTCTGGAGTATGTCAACACCAGTCACCCAGATTCTTTGACCTTAAATAGACTTTAGATTTTTTTTTTTTTTTACTACCTAACTAACTCAATTCAAAAATGAAAATGAGTCACATTTGTGTGCATTCTTCGCTGGCTTTCCTTGGCTTTCGCCCCATTCTGTGAGTAGGTTACCTTGCAGGTGCCCAGTACTCCCGGCATGCTGTTGCAGTCTCTCAGGGTGAATTTAACCTCAATGTAGATCCTCCTGGCTCCCTCTCGAGGGATCCAGCCTGTCCTCAACCAGTTGTTCTGGCTAGGGCTCATCACATTACAGACCTGAATTAAAATCACGGATAAAAACGAACACCATTAGTCTTTAAAAGATGCTCTGTGTAACATTATTATTTTTAGCACATGTTTACCAAGCTTGATGGAAAGGAACACAGAGCTAAATGCAGTGTAGGTGGTAGAAGCTAAGAGTTCAGTGTACATCAGTCTGGTTGCTTGACTGGGATTGTAGCAGCAGTGCCCTCTACTTTTATTTCATGGCTGGATATTTATAAAATGAGCTATTATCAGGGTTACTGCTAACATTAAACAACCTCGGGTCACCTTCACAATACTGTATATGCACTTTCTGGTTATTTGTTGGTGTCACTTTATGGTCTAAAAGATGGACAGTTCACGGGCCTTTTCAGTGTTTGTTGATACTGTACTGTAAGAGTACACCCCTACAATGGATGTCGATTCAGATCCGTAAAATGGATCTGAATTTTATGGATGTAGGAGTAACATCGATTAGTTGAGTCATTGTTTGAATTGATTTGCTCCACAGTATCTATCAGTGTCTTTTATCTTACCATCTAGAAGTGGTGGAGATTTCAGCCAGTTGACAATTTGGTCGGGCTTTAAATTCAGCAAAAGAGCACAGAGAAGTTTCCAAGAACCCCAAAATTTTATCACATGATCATGAGGTCAAAGTGTATGTTTCAAAAACCAGAAAGAAACCAGATAAGTTTGACCTGCAAGGCAGGGAAACCACAAATGAGCTCTGGACAGATGAATCAAAGTAGTTTGTTCCACTGTGAATTCTACATCTTATCTGCTGAAGACTGCTTTAAGACGCCATTGTCTGAAAGTTGAATGGGAAATGGCCTGATCATGTCCTTTAAATGTATGGCTCTATAGAGAGTTTTCCTCATTTAGCATTTCATTTTGACATCGCAGTAAATTCCTTGATGCACGTTGTATGCTGACTTGAGGCAAAGACTCTCCCACAACTGCCCACTGCTGTAATTTAATAAATATTATATAATGGTTTATAATTAATTCAGCCACAGTTTTAAAATCAAACTTAATTTAGGGTGAAAAAAAAAACAGTTTCACTGGGATCAAAGAGAAATGTTCCATTGAAGTTATTATAATAATCCTAATAAGACATTCAACCACAGCACACACTGAGAACATTACACACCTGGTATGTGTGGATAGGACTGAAGTACTCGTCCATCTCATTAATGGCATCCCACTGTACAGGAAGAGAGAGAATCATTGGTTAGTCACATGTCCATACCTTCTCAGATTCATATGCAGCAAATCCTCCTGCTGCTGGATATATTTCCCACATGATTGACCGTGTCTATGTGCCTCCCTAACCACATGGCTGGATGATTATTAGCTATTACTTCAAATGAAACATGCGATGACTGCTGTGATGGAGGCGAAGGCGATGGTTGTGCTGCAGCTGAATTGTGTTCCTATATTTAAATTTCTGAGATGAACAGTATATAGTTTAGGACTGCAGATAATTGGTTGCCATTTTTACCATATAACCTATATGTGCATGTGTTTGACAGACACAACTGTAGAAACTTTATGTTTTGCATGAGATTTAAACTTGACCTTCATGTGTTTTTTTTCCCCTCACTTGTATAAATGATTAAATTAATCTCCATACTGTTAAAGGTGTAACATGTTTAAATATGCTGATGTATTCCATCCCAGTGTTCTGGTGCACAGTGCTTAACGCATATAATCACATGTTCTACATTTCAGCATTGCTGGAATTCACTTAATGCAATTCCAACGGGACACATTTTCCTTTAATGAGATGCCCCTCATGTATGTGATTAGATTTACATTGTTTACTGAATGCCGCTGGCGGGTAATAATAGCATTACAAGGAGGAACAAGTGAAATGTGCGGGTATTCCTAAATGTGTTAAAATACGTTACACTCCCACATCTACTATATCCAGCTCCAGGAGAAAACTCAATCACTGCAAGCAGACTGCTGTGCTCCTCCTCTGTGTGTACTGCTAATGCTCTCTAAGCTTCACCCCCAGACCCCTTTATCTAGAGATGTCCAGAAAATGCTCAGATTTCTCAGAGTGCAGCACACGTTGAAAACTCGGATTTATTTGAATGCATCAGTGCTCAGATACACGGGCCCGCTTTTGCAGTGTAAGATGACTAAGAATAGCCATCTTTCCATGAATAGACTCGAGTCTCTCTTGACGTACCAGTCAATGTATTTTTGCTCTAGTGTTCACAAATACAACAAATGTAAACAAAACATTTGCATATGCATTTGCATTACACTTCACAAGGTGCACTGAAAATAAAATCAACTGTCCATGAACAAATTAATGTATCCATAATGGATAACATATTTTTTAACAGTCCTCTTTCTTTGACAGTTTTGGGCTGGTGATGGCCCATATCAAGGCCAACAACTATTGATTGACTTAGACATTCTAGTTAAAGGGAGTGGAAGTAAAAAGGACCCATGGAAAATGTTCCTGAACCTTAGTGCACACATTCATTTTCCAAAAAAGACAGACGCGAACCAAAGAGCACCAAAGCACAGCCAGCTCTGACCCTAATAGACCCAAGAATAATTAGATCTGATCTGAAATGTGCTCGACCAAAACAAACCTCAACAGAGAGATAATACAAACAGGCATCACCATGATGTGCAGTCACAACCAGTTAACAAGGAGACATGATGGAAAACAGTAGAAATATAAAACTAGTAATGATCTAAGAGCTACTTCAAAATCATGGAAACTAAAATATGTGACGTGCTCCTACGCTGTAAATACTGTAACATGGTACGTGATCAAATACATTTAGTGGCCCTATCTTTGTGAAGGTTCTCAGTCATCCAGGTCAAGGTATGTCCAAAAAAGGTTTTAAAAAAGGCAACTGGACTTTTTTTATTTTTTGAGAAGATGTACCACCACACATTAGAGTAGCTTCTTCAGTTCTAGGAGACTGGTGGGAAACGTAAGGTTAAAATTGGAAACTCCTACTGAAACTACTACTCCTACTGAAACTACTATATTACTTAAGTACTACTATATTCAAGTAGTAGTACTTAAGTTGTACTTAAACTGAACAATTAAGCTTTTTTATTCAGTTTCAGAGTGTAGATGAGTAGTATAAACAGTAGTGTAAGCTAAACATGTATTATTATTATTTTCTGTCTTTGTTGTACCTTGTGATTCTTTACCATTATTGTTAATCTTCTTTTAGAAAATAGAAATGAAAAATGACCACAAATTTATTAATAACATTTTAGATTTTTATCCCCTGGTATTTAGCTAATTACTAACAACCAGTTAATCATGTTCACTGAGATGGTGAACATGTTTAACTTAATTAATGTTCGAAAGGTTCTTATTTATTTATTGGCATAAGTAATACAAAGCACAACATCACGGAGCCAGTAGCATGGTTATCTGTCAGTCATCGATGTTCCTAGTTCCCCGCAACAGAGGTATCAAATAAATGTTATCAGGGGAAATGATTGCAATGGACAGTGATATGACAGGAACACACAGGTTGACAAATATGGGAAATTTCCTTCATGCACGGTGAGCCTGTGAATTTGCCTGCTGCACTCGTCAGGAACTTATTGATATACTTTACACGTTCTACTTATGCTTTTCATTGTCAGTACAAATCCAGTTGCACAGTTATATGGTACATTTTTGATGTCGGGTAAAAATATCATCCCTTGGAGCTCCTTTATTAAAAGCAACAGCACCACAGCTCTGTCATAGAGGAAACAGAGATGTCCTGTCAACTGGTTTATTCATGGTAACATGGAGACTCAACTGTGAGGTGTCAAAAGTTCATGCAAACAGCTTAACCCGAACTGCAGGGGAATGGGATTTAAAGACATGCTTTCTTCCTTTTCTGCTTTTGCTGAACAGCTTTTCTTGCATGTGAAATAAAGCCAGTAGAGGCCTTTCAAAAGAGGAAACAGTATATGAGAGAACAAAATAGATTTTTATTTTTCGATAAACGTAAAAGCGGGAAACATGAAAGAGGGGCGGCACAGTGGAGAGGTTGTTAGTTCTGATGCCTCACAGCAAGAAGGTAACGGGTTCAAAACCGTGGGCCTTTCTGTGTGGAGTTTGCATGTTCTCCCTGTCTCTGCGTGGGTTCTTCAAGGTTCTCTAGCTTCCTCCCACGGTCCAAAGACATGCTCATTAGGTTCAATGGTGATTCTAAATTGGCTGTAGGTGTGAATGTCTCTCTGTGTTAGCCCTGTGATAGACTGGAGACCTGTCCAGCGGGGATAGGCTCCAGCAGACTCAGCGACCCTTAACAGGAATAAACAGGTACAGAAAATGAATGAATGAATAAACTTGAAATCAGGGTTCAATCACCTCTGTTCTAGAAAGAAGCGATGGTCTTTGATCCTGGAAAACTGCTGCCAGAGGCTAAACTGGGTGAGTGCAACTGTAAACATGACTACTACTGGAAGAACTGGCAATGATGAAGATACTTTGAAAACAGAAAAATTCAAACAACTAGAATTTGATCCGGTTTAAATTTCCATTTGCAATAATGCTGTTGTAAGGACTGGATTGGATTTTCAAGCTTTTTCTGTCCTGGTCTTTTTCTGTTCTTCCATGGCCTTTTATTCGGTTTGAGGTTCCTGTTGTGCTTGTTGTTTTGTCTTTTACTGTTTTACTGTTTTATATTGTTAAGATCCTTGTCCCTGTGTCTTTTCACTGGTTTTACTTCACTTGCGTTTTGTCTGATTGTTTGCGCCGGCCCTTATTAGATAGATAGTTAGTCTTCTTTCTTCCTTTGTTCTCTTTTAACTCCATTTGCTTATTTTAATGGTCCTTGACTGTAGTTCCTCCTGAATCTCCCTGCGTTTTCTTTTGGATTTTTGGATTTTTGGATCTACCTTTGTTGAACTTTATGAAATTTTATCCTGCTTCAACTCTGCTGTGCCTTTTGTTTTCCATTTTGTAACTTTCATTAAATTTACTTTTATTAGTGCAACCTGCCTCTTCCCTCCTTGTGTGTGTTCTACCCCTTACTTGTAAAATATAGTACTAAAATTCTAGCCATGGGACATGACCTACTACAACAGCTTGCCATTTGAACCACAGAACCTAGACCATCCGAGGTGAAACATGACTGTTTGACAAAAGAAGTGAGTTTAAATGACTCGGGAGGCTGATGGAGCAGCAGGGCAGGAAGAAACAAAGAAAGTTTTAGACAGCGGAGACTGGCTTAGCAGGTGGGGAAATGTGTGGACAAATCAAAATGACCATGGTGTAGTTAATCATTGTCTACATTTATTAATGTAGACAAGACACACACACACACACACACACACACACACACACACACACACACACACAGATGAAAGGAATGGAGCTGACAGTTACGGAATATGAAGTGGAATAGCTTGATTCTCATAATCAGTTTCAGCCTGCAGAAGTGTATGTAGCATTTATATTCTGCAGTATTACATGCATGGGCAAAGCTAATTTGTATGCGTGAAACCGACGCGTATGTGTGCAACCTCAGTGTTACCCATGATCCCAATGGGTTGTGGATCTTTGTGTGAGCAGTGGAGTAATTGAAAGGGAAATGGTCGACCCCAGGAAGCTTTGGGCCAGGCCCTGCTGAACTCAACCTCGGTTAAGACGTCTAGGTTTGCCATGGAATCCCTCCAACGTCTCTCCTCAGCCTCAACCCATCCCACACCCTGCCACCCAGCAGCCTTCCCAGCGCATGCCCTCCACCATCCCCCAGACACCTCCAGCCAAAAACCACTGGGATAATTAAGACGTAGGAATACTCACCCATCTCACCCTTCCCTCCCTTCCTCGTCCTCTCATCTTTATCAGCTAAATTGAAACTGTCCTTGAACTTGTGAAGACCCCGGCTAATTAGTGGGGTGTGTAACCTCCCTATCTCCCTCATTATTCCAGTCTTGCCATCCCTACGCTCTCAACCTCTCTATTTCTCTTTCCCTTTTTATTTTTTATTTCATGTTTCTCGGAAAATTGTACATTTTAGCTCCTGGTAGTTCTGACTGCTGGGAGGATGAAAGCTGTACGGTAAGCACAGAATGGAGGAGATTGGGCCAGACTGGTTGTTGTTTAGTTGTGAGAATAATGGAAATCTTTTCAGCTCTTCCTCAGCAAACAGCTGGGGAAAAGAAAAAGAAGTGAGCGATTCAGTGGGGCATGTTTATCTTGCGAGAGCACGATAAGAGAGTTTTCTATCATGACGACAACAGAAATGCAGTGCTTCACAGAGCCCCCGACTGACAATGTGGATGTGCTTGGATACGGTGTCAGACGGAGAGAGAATAAGAGTGAAGCACAAGAGAGACAGGCTGGCAGAGAGAGGGGGAATGCAGGAGAGTACAAAATTAATTGGCTGTAAATTGCACATTTGTTTCCTGCCTGTCAACTCATCGGATCTCTCATCAGGAGAAATCAAATCTGGCAGACACCGAGCAAAATTATTTCTTCACAAACACATTAACACGTACGCACTACGCAGAAATACTGCTGGTGCACATACACAAACACATATGTAATATTTATCAACTCTGCAGTAAAAGTCTCAAAATAGATTTGATAGGCTTTTATGGAACACTGGATGCTTGAACCAAGTCCAGCTAAGACAAGAGCGCACCAGGTGTTGAAAGCAAAATACTTGCGGTTTGTGTCATAGTATGTCTGGACCACTTATGGTGAATCTAATGTTTGTTGCTTGCATCAAATTAAACCACATGGCAAAATTTTCTCCAGGATCACAAGCATTATTCTTTATTTGTACCAATGGTTATTTCGGTTTGTTTTATATATGAAGTCTGTCTATTATTATGTAAATTATTAATCACAATAAACTGACTATTTTTTAAATCTTGGTACTTACAGCAGTGGAAATTGTTAGCTACATCTATCGTTGTTTTTTGGCTGAATAAAACATTTTTCACAGCACAGTGATCAACCCCTTCCACACACTTTTACTCTCATCTGGCGCTAAAGACCCAACTGTTGAGGCCTTTACTGTCTAGGAAGTAATAAATAGTGTTCATTTCCTATAAATGAACATAAAATATATCAACGGTATATAATGTGGCAAATGCTTACAAAGTTACAAATAACATTGAATAATATTTAATGAACTGCTTGCGTTCATTGGCATACCAATCAAAAGGATATTCCCGAACTCTGGTATCTAGTTAATTATTAGCAAACGCGCTAACCATATTCACCATATCAGTATCAGCATGAGTCTGTATTTTTTATGATGTGAAAACATATGTTTGTGATTTGTTTAAGGTTATGGAAATATACAGGCTTGGATTAAACTGGCTTTGTTTGGGACCAGTCATGGTCACGGGCAAAACAAAACTCGCTCTGGCTGTTCAGGAAATGATCAGTCATTTTCTTGTTAAAACCAGTTTTGCTCATCCATTCATCCACCCCAACCTCGTCCATAACCCTAAAACAACAAGCTGTGACTATGTTATGTATCATTTAACAATTTTATGTACAGCAGTGCAGCGTTTTAAGGCACACAAATTGCAGGTTGATTAGACGTCTGCTCAGGGTGAAAGACGAGGTCACCGGGCTGCCACATGGGCTGCTAATAACACTGAAGGTGTAAGGTGCAAACTGTAACACGACTTCACAATCCACAGAGGAGTTTCAGTCAGGAACACTAAGCACATTTAGCTATACACTGTCACACTATTCAAACTGATTACACAATTGATTACAATATGCGCATTTACAACATTTTTTATTTTTATGGGGGGGGGGCTCGAGTTGGGAAATAGCTGTACACAGATGATCAAGACAACAACAAAGTATTTTTGATACACGGTTTATGGTATTCTGTATATTATTCTTTCAACAAAACTAATATATGGGGACTTCCGGTGCGGTGCTACAACAAGATGGTCGCATAACAGCGAGCTCCTGCAAGTCGGTTTGGACAAAGTACCTCCTATCATTATAAATAGCGCTGATACCGTTTCAATTTAATTATGGACGGAGGGAGAAAGCTAAGGAGTCAGAAGATGAACAAGATTGAGAGTGATTCACAACAAAACCCAGAAGTGACCGAGTCTACTGAGCACGAGGAAAACGACGACGACAACGGAGAAACAATGCTAGGTGAAGCTAGCACTGACCAGAACGCTCTGTTTCAAGCTCTAACAATGCTTCATACAGAGTTAAAAGACTTTAAACAAGGAATGAGACGAGACCTGGACGAATTTAAAAACGACGTCAAGAAAGTTTTGAAAGACGACCTCGCGGAGTTTAAAGGTGAAGTCTTGCGGGAGCTCCAGAGCCAAAATGCTAACATAGCTGAGGCACAAACCCGAATAGCTGATGTGGAGTCGGCCTGCTTGGAGATGAAAGAAACGCTACTGGCGGTGGTGAAAGAAAACACGCAGATGCGGGACAAAGTTGTTGATCTGGAGAGCCGTTCAAGAAGAAATAACATCAGAATTTACGGGGTGCCAGAAGAAAAAGAAGGAAGATCTGTCATTGAGTTTGTCAACGAGTTGTTTAAACGCCACCTGGCCCTGCCGGAGGGACTCGAGCTCCGTGTCCAACGGGCACACAGAGCATTGATCCCAAAGCCAGCTGCTGCCGCTTCCCCGAGATCAATAATTGTTAACTTTTTGGAGTTTCACGTTAAAGAGTTGGTCCTAAGGAAAGCGTGGCAACAGAAGATTGAGATTAACGGCAAAAGACTTTACTTTGATAACGACTACGCGACAGACGTCATGGAGAGGCGCAAGACATACGGACCCATCAAAGCAGCTCTGAGGGAGAAGGGGATCCGGTACCAGACGCCCTACACGAAGATGCGGGTGTACTGGGACTCCGGTCTGGTGATATACAGCACAGCGGAGGAGGCAGCTCGGGACCTGAACCGACGCGGAATCAGGGTGAAGGTGATGACCAAAGTGAACGTCGCAGTGGCCGCGGAGGAGCGTCTGAACGCAGCGATGCCATGGAAACGCACCACCAGCACTTCTGACAGCGCAACTCTACGTGCAAGGGAGAGGCTGACGGAGTTTAGACGAGACACAGACCAAGGGAACCACAATGGATGAAAAGATATAGACTACGTCGCCGGGTGAACCCAAACATTATTATTTTTATTTTCTACTTCAAAAGGATATTTACTTTTGTAATATAGAGTGTTAGCACACACACATCTGGGCTATATTATATAATGACTCACGACTTAAGTTTATAGGTCAATAAAACCGATAAGAGGGAGTGTTTTGTAGTAAGCACTAAATGTTGGACAATTCTAGTATCTGTGGGTTTTTTCTCACAACTAGGGAGGGCCCCTACTACAGTGAGGCACTATACCCTCCTCCCACCAACAGGGACCACAAGGGATGGATAAGTACATCTCCTTTTCGGAAGCCACTTTGTTCAGTGTTCAACTGTTATTCTTTGATTATGTTTTCTATGTTCAGAGTTGGATTGTCGCACAAACTCATTAGAAATGATAGAGTATAATACTAAAATACTGTCGTTGAATATTAATGGTTTAAATAATCCTGTGAAACGTCAGAAGGTGATGACAAAATTAAAAAAAGATAAATCACAGATTATTTTTCTACAAGAAACGCACCTGTCTAGTCTGGAAAGTGAAAAGCTTAAAAGGTTTGGCTATACCAACTCATTTCATAGTTCATTCCGCCATGGATGTAGAAGAGGTGTGATCATACTTATCCCCAACACAGTGAAATTTGAATGTATCAAAAAAATTAGTGATAAAGAAGGGAGATTTATTATTGTGAAGGGAAAACTGGAAAACGAATTGGTGACACTAGTAAACGTATATGCACCACCTAATAGTGCAAAACAATTCTTTAAAACTTTATTTGATATCATGATTTTAGAAATGGATGGAGTGTTAATATGTGGTGGTGACTTTAATATTGTGATGAATAGTAATCTAGATACGACAAACAAGAATAAACATACCAACCATATTACGAGATTGGTCAAGAGAACACTTAAAGAATTCGGGATAGTTGATACATGGAGGGAGTTACATCCTTCTAAGAGAGACTACACACACTATTCACCCCCTTACAACAGCTATGCTAGAATCGATTACCTTTTTATGAATAAGATTGATTTATATAGGGTAAAGAAGTGTGAAATCCAACAAGCAGATGTATCTGATCATTGTGCGGTTTATCTTGAAGTCAATTTGAAAGTGCAGGAGAAAAATACGTTATGGAGGCTAAACGTGGGAATACTAAATAACAAGTCAAGTGTGGAGGAACTAAAGAAAGACATCATAACCTATCAAAATGAAAATGATAATGGAGAGGTTACCCCTGTTATTTTATGGGACGCTCTTAAAGCAGTTATAAGGGGAAAACTGGTTGCTAAGACGGCAGCAATTAAAAAAAACAGAGAGGAGGACTATAAAAAGGAAAAGGAGAAGCTGTTTATAACTGAACAGCAACACAAAACTACACAGGACCCCTCATTGCTTCCAAAAATTAAGGAAATTAGGAATAATATAGATAAAATACTAACCACAGAAATTGAAAAGAAGACACGATTTCTAAAACAATCCTATTATGAAGTGGGACCAAGGGCAACCAAACTACTGGCAAAACGATTAAAAAAACAGCAAGCAGATCGGACAATTCACAAGATAAGGGATACAAGTACGAATAAAATAATTTATGACCCCAAAGAGATTGCAACCCAGTTTATGAACTATTATAGAGACTTGTATAGTCAGCCTCCCTCTGCTGACCTCGACCAAATGAAAGCTTTTCTTGAGAAACTGGACTTACCATCAATTGGGAAAAATCAAAAGGACCATCTGACTTCACCCATCACAAAAGCAGAGATAGAGAAAGCAATAAACAAACTAAAAACAAACAAATCTCCCGGCAGCGACGGTCTACCATCCGAATGGTACAAAAAATTTAATGCACAGCTCGTACCTCTACTCGAAAAATCATTCAACTATACACTTGAATACGGTGAAATGCCCCCTTCCTGGAAAGAAGCTGTAATATCAGTGATCCCCAAGAAAAACAACAGTGAGACTTGTTCAGACTATAGACCCATATCACTACTCAATGTTGATTATAAATTGTACACTTCAATCATTTCCAAAAGGTATGAATACTTTATCAGTGACATCATCGATGAAGACCAGACGGGCTTTATTAAGGGACGTCAAGCCCAAGATAACATAAGGAGAACTATACATATTATTAACCATATTCTAAAAAAGGGAAAATGTGCAGCCTTAATAAGCCTTGACGCAGAAAAGGCTTTCGATAGCGTAAATTGGACTTTTTTATATCAGGTACTTGAGGAATTCGGACTTAATGACAAAGCAGTCAGATGTATTAAAACACTTTATCAAAACCCAACCGCAAGGATAAGAATAAACGGCAGTCTGACTGAGAGCATAACTTTAGGAAGATCTACTAGACAGGGCTGCTGTCTCTCCCCAACCTTGTTTGCAATTTTCATAGAGCCCCTGGCACAAGCAATCAGGCAAAATAGAGATCTTAAAGGAGTAGAGGTCGGGGGAGAGGAACATATCATTGGACTTTTTGCTGATGACGTGGTCTGTTTTTTAGAGGACCCAGACACTTGCATCCCCATACTAATAAACCAACTAGAGATGTTTGGCTTTTGTTCTGGATACAAGCTTAACTTGACCAAAACACAGATTCTAACTTTCAACTACTCCCCATCCAAAATTATACAACAAAAACATAATCTGAACTGGAGAGCAACAAAAATGAAATATCTTGGGGTCACTTTAACACAAAACATTGATGATCTATTTGAAGTTAATTATGCCAAACTGGATAAGGAAATTAAGAGCGATTTGGACAGGTGGGCTATCCTTCCATTAGACATTGGTTCACGAATAGAGACCATAAAAATGAGTGTTCTACCCCGACTTCTTTACCTCTTTCAGTCACTACCCATTGAGATACCCGAAAAACAATTCAGACTGTGGGACAAAATCATTTCAAGGTATATATGGAATGGTCACAGACCGAGAATTAAATTTGAAACATTACAGATTGGAAAGGATAAGGGGGGTTTGGTACTGCCATACCTCAAGGGATACTTTCATGCTGCACAAATTAGACATGTAATTTGTTGGTGTGACAAAGAGTATGTAGCCAAATGGAAGAACTTAGAAAAATTGGTACAAGGAAGAGAAATTCAAAGTCTTATTGGAGACAGAGAAGAAGCAATGAGTGTAATTAAACAGGTGAATACAGTCACTCAGTTCACGCTAAAACTATGGTTTAATCTGATACGAAAATATAAACTAGAGAAAGAGCTCGGACTGCTTCGGTGGATAGCTTATGACAAGGGTTTTGTCCCTGGTTCTCTTGACCAGAGATTTAAACAATGGATTCCTAATGGATTAACAGCCATATGTACAGCAATCAAAAATGGGAATTTCATGAGCTTCCAGGAGATTAAACAAAAATATGATTTAAGTAACCAAGATCATTTCAGATATTTGCAGATAAGGAACCTTTTCAATAAAGAAAGAAATAAAAAACAGTGTAAATCTGGACAAAAATTCAATAATCAAAACCATAACTGAAGCCTACAATGGAAAGAAATTCAGAATAATCTCTACAATTTATGGGCATATAATGGAGGCAAGAGGGAATACGACGACATATGTTAAACTGAAGTGGCAGAGCGAGCTGGGTGTGAACATATCTGATGATGAATGGTCACATATATGGAAAACACAGCAGTCAACAACATCATCACGTGTTTGGAGATTACATTGCTGGAAAAATTTAATTCGATTTTTTATAACACCCAAAATTAGGAATAAACATACTAAATTACCACAGCCATGTTGGAGAAGCTGTGGAGATGTAAATGTGAACCATTCACATGTGTTCTGGCACTGTCCTAAAATCACAAAATTCTGGGAAGATGTGCATTTGGTTATAGGCAGAATTTTGGGTTATGATGTATCCAAGTCTTGTACATTATTATATCTTGGTGTCATTACGGAAAATGTTGTGTTGAAAGATGATAGATACATATTGAAAATTATGTTAGTAGCCTGTAAAAAGGCAATCACAAGAAAATGGTACAAGACAGACCCACCGTCACAGGAAGACTGGTTGAAGGTTATGGACGAAATACATATTATGGAACAACTGACTCATAAAATAAGGTCTCAAGAAGACCAATACTGCCGGAAGTGGGAGAAATGGACTGAATACATAAAAGCGACAGGACAAGGACCATATTGATATTGAAAATGATCAAACTGTAGAAGCATGGTGATCCAACATGTTCTTTTTCACATTCTATTTTTATTTTATTTTATTTTTATTTATTTTTATTGTTGTTGTATAATGTTTATGCAATGCTAAAGAAAAACAATAAAAAAAAAAAGTGTCAAAAAAAAACTAATATATGGGGTTAGTTCAAGAAAACCATCTAGGTTTCTGCCACCATCTGTTTTGCCATCAAGGGCACTTTTCCTGTTTTTTATACGCTGGGGACAAAATGCAGAGAAGAAGCTGTCCGGCTTTGTGTGGACAGGGTTTTTGTTTTCCTCTGTGATCCTGTATTTAATGTGTCAGTGCTGAAAAGCAATATAGAGTAATCATACAGTAAATAGAGGAGACTGATAGGAAAGGCTACCGATAAGACAGACTGGGTGATAAGCTTTGTATTCAACCGCTGCACTGACACATCTGTTCCCCACTGATCCCCCAAATGCTCCGAGTGAACTGATATTATGACTGATATCACACTATCTCCATAACATGAAACAGAAGCAAAGGCAAAAATGGTAAAATGGCTTCTTCTTCTCATTTGCTGCTAATTGTGTTTCCGATCAGGACGTTGTGAGGTCACGCTGTCAGACAGCTCAGCCTCTGCTAACTCTTTTTGGCAATTATTATTCGTCTGATCTGGGTTCCTCGATTTCTCTGATTCTCCACGGTTCCTTTCTCTCTTTAATCTCAATCTCTTTGGTTTTCTTCAGCCCATTTGCTGTTTCCACTTAGACAAAGAAGGTGCAATCTGAGTTGCCTGAAGATCAGAGAAGCTGCTGTTAGTGTTTGTTAAAGCAGTCGCCTCTAAAGCCGGCATCTAAATCTTAGGTTCTATTCTCATACGAGTCTGACGCCCTGTAGCATGAAATCTATATTAGTCTATTCATAACATGTGATGTGAAAGAGAGCTGATGCTAAGAAAGATGAAAGAGAAAGAGAAAAAGATTGATTAACTAATATGAAGAGAGTAAACTGGATGAAAAATAATGATTGTGTGCTGCTGGCATGAGGGACAATAGGCAAGGAGCTGCTTGTTTAAGGGTCTATTCATCGTTGTTGTTTCTGAGGATAATGGAGGCAGCTGCAGCTTTAGCGTAAACACAGAGATTCATACAATAAGTTCTTCCTGCTTAGTTTTCATGCCTTGTGCAAGCTACAGTTAAAAAAAAATGTATTTGGAGGCTTTTAGAACACACAAACTGTTTCTGGATCAACTACAGTTTTTAACAAAAAAAAAAAAGAGTGAGACCACACAGACCCAAACGACTCAACGTACGGTACTCTCACAAGGTTTAGAGGCATGGGCGGGATGTACTGGGCAGCTGATGAAGAACACACAGATGACGTTACCACACTGATAGCATCTCCTTCGGTAGAAGGCGACAGTCACCCATGACTAGGAGATAGGAGGCACTTTATTTTGTTCTAAGGCAGACAGACGCTTTATTTTGTTCTCAGACAGACAGTTATTCACTCACTCTACAAGGGTTTTTTGTTTTATCATACCACATCTATTTCATTCACCTGAGTGAATGAAATAGCAAGTGAAATAAAGAGAACAAGGGGAGAACCATATTTGGTTGTTGTGCCTCTTTTTATGCGTACTATAAAAATACTTTGTAATTTACTTATACTGATACTTGAGTTTAGTTTTTCACAAGATACTTTTGATACCTAAGCACGTGAGCTAGTTTAAGACTTTTTCTCAAGTGATTTTGTTATGGGTGATTTTAACTTTTACCAAAGTCATTTTCAGTTATGGTATTTGTACTATTACTTAGTTATTTTTTTGTATAAAAAGTACTTTATACACCCGCACTGAATATGAAAACAATAGGTACGTCCAGTCCTTTAAACACTGGAATAACAAATCTAACCTACTGCCTTTTCAAACTGCCTTTAAAAACTGACTCCAAATTAAAAGAGTTATAGAAAGCCATGCACTGTGTGATTGACAGAGCCAGGCTGAATATATATTATTACGCCAAAGTGGCAGCTGCTAATAACTTACGTTCAGAAAATCACAATCGTCTTGTCACAATGAATTTTGAATGTAGAGGAGTGGGAGGTGGAAGTGACTAATTAGTTTCTTGGCATAATGTATGTGTGGAAAAAAAAATCAAATCAACTCTGAATAAAATGGTCATACATTATGTGCTGCAATGTAAATAGAAACAGGCATAGTTTTTTGTAAAAAGGCATATTCAAGTCAATTACATGAAAAAACAAAAACAATAACAACAAAAGATAAGTTGGAAGCAAAAACAGGCAACACTATCTTAACAACAATAGATCCTAAATCCTACATGACCATGCAAGTTTAGTATGGTAACATTATCTTTAGTTAGGTCAGGTATGGACTTTTTTTAGTTTTCAAATAAACAGCATTAACGTCAATGTTTTGTTAGCCAATCCATCCACCCCAACCTCCTCCCTGTTCAATGTTGTCTGACTCCTACTTCTGTACCTATTGGAATTACCACAGTAACATAAATATAAACAGGATGTCTGCACAACAATAACACATAGCTATATGATTGTAAGTTGATTGCTGTAAACTACAAACATCCCGTGCACTTTTCTTTTTTTCATTGTGAAAGGACATTCATCAGACAAATGTTCTACTTGTAAATCATTTTGTGCTAATATACCCGCTGCATCCTGGACTTATTGTGTGGTCAATTTAATCAGCTTAATAAATATAATAAATCATATTTCTTCAAGAAAGCGTTATGTATAATTATCACAGTATTGATTAGTTCATATAAAAAAAATTGATTTCCCCTGTGCCTATAATTATGAGGCAGAATTGCTGAAACTAAATTGCTCAAATCTAAAAATAGTTTTTGTATTGGCATTATAGCAAACTGTATTTTATGCAGCTTACTTGTGCATGCATGTGTGTGTGTGTCACCTCCAAGACAAGTGAATAATCCATATGAAGACAATGTGATACGGTCGAAGTAGAAACAGTAGAACCTTAACTGCGATGGTTTTACTCACAGTGGATTGTAATGCATTGTGTAATTGTGTAAACTATATGAATCCCACATGTACTACTTCACAGACTGAGCTTAAATTAATTGGTAAATGCACGTGTACGTCCTACCAATCTCTCTCTGTCCGTTTCTTGCATTGAAGCATGCTGAAAGCTGCAGACTGCATACATGTTTTAGGAGATGATGTGTCAAAAGACAGAGCTGACAAATGTCAGAAAGATCTAATTTCAGATTAGTATATTTGATTCTTCAGAACTTATGTACTGGGAGGGAATAGCAGAGAGGCAGGTAAACAGAGCGAACGATGAAGCTGGAGTAAGAATAGGTGGGTCGTGTTGGCTGTGTGAGTCCGCTGGTGGCATTTCCAGGAGGTGCAAGGCTCTATGCAAAGTAACAGGTCTGCATATTAACTCAGTGGAAATATCAGGCTCTGCCCACCACCTTTCTGGCTCTCATACTGTCAGCCACACAACCAGAACAGACTTAATAACTGTGTATGAACGTGTGTGTGTCTGCGTGTGCATGTGTGTGTCTGTCTGTCTGTGGTTTGTGGGCTCTTTGACAGCGCTAACCTTTCTGGAATAGGAGTGTTAATTGCACTGGTCTGGGATCAGTGGGGGAGATGGTGTAATTGCTATCTATTCTGAGATGCGATTGTTACTGGACAGTGTGTGTGGGAACATGTACAATTGTGTGCAAAAAGATGAGAATGTTCTAACAAAGGAGAGTTAAAAAAAACACACACACACTTCCTTTGGTGTTTTGTGTGGAATCGTTATGGAAAATTTGGTACCAAATAAAGAGCAACACCTGTGTCTTTTCATGGTCTCTCTTTTGAGTGCGGTCAGTGCCGTTTGGCTTGATTCGTTTCTCAATATCAGCAGCCCGATAAACCACTCGAACATCTGGGAATTCCATACCTCGGCTAGTATGACTAACTAGTTAGACTTTTTGTACATTTCAACTTAAAGGATAACTCCATTTCAAGTGGTTTATGACCACAGACTGTAAATAAAGATGGGTGATAGAACAGGTCATCAAAAGTAAAGCCAAAGCAAGCAGAACTCCCCCCGGTGTCTGGCTGCTGCATAGGTTATTAGATGGTCCTTGGGCCAAACTAAAACACTAAAGTACATAGATCTCATTTTAGATAGTGGATATAATGCTGGGGCATACTCAGGTGTCCATTTTTCTTTTTTGTTTCAGTTAGTTATTTGACGCTATAGAAACAGGATGTGACGGTGAAACTGGTGCAGGTAGACCAGAGTGACGCGTTAATCAAATAGAAACACAAGTGAAAGTAGGCGGGTCAATAACAGCGACCGTGCTGCGCAGACTCTGGCTCCAAACTGGCAAGATGGTGCCGCCCATATCCCCAGGAAAGTAGCGTAAATTTGGCCAATGCAAGGGAGTGGAGACACGTCCACAGAGCAAGAAATACAAGCACAATGTAACAATCCAGCAACTATGAAATCACTCACTTGATAGTTTAGTGTGTTACTTTAAGTGGTTTAAGGTTCTAAGTAGCCAACACAACTACACAGTATGTTGAAATATTGCCACGCGGCATTACAAAAGCACATGATTTCAAATACACCAGGTTAAAATGAGAACATGAGCCAATGGATCTGTTTTACACTTTTCTCGAATCTTTGATATAATGTCATTTAAAGCTATACGGTATTGCCACAGAAATTATGAAGACAACAGTACCATGTTAGACTCAGTACTTTCCTCAGAAATTGTATCTGCTTTCATCAACATGGAGTTTTTTTGTTTGTTTTTTTACATTCCATTTAACAGTGTACTCTTTGAGGCTTGCTTGCTGCTTCTTTGTTCGTGGGAATCATGTTCAGTTCAATTCTATCTACTGTATATAGAGTCAATAACTATTCACATTTTCTCAAGACACTTTACAGAACCCATAGCCTGAAACCTTGTGTCTATTCAAGCTACGTCAAGGCTGAGGTTCTCTCTCTCTCTCTCTCTCTCTCTCTCTCTCTCTCGCTCTCTCTCTCAAACACCTGGGCATCGACCCTATTGAGGGCTGCAGCATTGATCAGCATATCAAAGTTTAGGTCATGCAGAGTTCAGCTCTGGGCAAGTTCTAGCAAAACTATTTCAAATCAGAACAGACTATCTCAAGACTGAAGCTACCATCTACCTACCTGCCTGTATCCTCCTCTGCAGCTCCCACAGACGTCACTGAGACATCTTTGCCTTCACCTGGCATGTTTATTAAGAGCAGTATTTCCAAAGAGCGGCTGCAGAGGTGTGTTAGCACCACCATTAGCCAGCAGCAGCTGTGCTGTGCTGTGTTGTGCCATGCCGCCGTCTCGTGGGAGCTTGTACAGCCAATTACACTGCAGAGGGCAGTCATAGAGAGAGAACAGAGATAGTTCAAAGACTGGCTGAAGGTGCGTTAAGGAGGTGTGTAATCAAACCTGGTGGTTGGTGCTGCTGATAGTGGCAGAAAAGTGAGCTTTGGGTTTTTCATTCAAAAAAAGGAATTCAGAACTAGGACAGCACAGCGGCGGGATGGTTGTAGCCAGCTGTTATATGGCTTTTCACTTTCACCCCAAACTTCAAATTGCCTCCTCTGCTCCTACCAATCCCGAATTAGATACTTTCTTTTCCTTTGATAAGAAAAAACAATCAGTGTTAATGATGACGTTTCTTTTCTACCTTGTTGGATAAAGTCAAAGTGGAGAGGATACTCCCACTCTGGAAGAGAGCAACAACATGAGCAGAGAGTTGAGGCCTGTGTCAGATTAGGGGCTCAAGGCCCATAAAATTGTTGGGACTTTTTCATTTTCTGTCACCAAAACCAGGAAACATACCACACAGCGCATCCAGAGAGTGTAAACACAAAGATATGTTTCTGTATAACTTTAGCCCCATTTGATAACACACCATGAGAGAGTGCTTTTTGTGTTTTTTGTTGACACAATCCCCATCCCAACGTGGACTTCATCTGCCCAAAAGAATTGGATGCGCTACAAAAACAGACCACAGAAAAGCTTAGTCATTTCTGATGCTGGGTGTCCCTGCCTTTATGACCCAAAGCCAGACAGTCAGCATGACCACAATGCTTTGGTGTGCAGTTTGGCAAATTAACGTGTGAAATGTCCCATCAGTGGCCAATTCCATGTATCCATGTGAAGAGGCAAAGTCTTTTCTTGCATGTTCTCCCTGTGTCTGCGTGGGTTCTCTCCTCCAGCTTCCTCCCACCGTCCAAAGACATGCAGTTGGTAGCAGCATTACACAACACACCACCAACACATAGGTCACAGATGCATATCGACTGCCTGACACAAGCACAAAGCCGCCTGTTGGTTTGATATGTCACGGCTCTCAAAGTTCCACTTTGTGTAGCTGCAGGAATCATTCTTTCCACCATGACTGCCAGACTCAGAAATCTCCTCATTCTTGTACTACAGTGACAAAATGTTCAGAAAATAGCCATAAACCAAGCCCCTGTGGATAGATGCATTATTTGCAGAAAGTATCAGTTCAGCATAATTCTTTCCTTTTGTTTTGTTGTGGTGTTAAATCTGCAGGCCTTAGTCCACATAATCCCAGTACAGCTGCCTCCACTGAGCCAGCCTAGGCCAAACAATTGATTCCTTTTAATCAGGAGTTGACAGTGGAATTAGATTTGGCAAATCCTGCTATTTTGATTTCAGATTTTAAAGTAGAAATGTTTTTAAAACATGAATTTATACTCGCAGGAAAACCATCCAGATGATCTACACTGTAACTTAACCTACGTAACACCGGCACGTGTTGGATTGATCGGTTCAGCCATCAGATAAGACTCATCCTCAAGAAGAGGCAGTAGAAGGTGCTGTGAGATGGCAATATGCAAAAAAATAAAATAAAATAACAATGTCTGTGTGTGTGAGAGAGAGAGTAGGTTATAGAGAAGAAGACAAAGTAACACGGAATTGGAGAAATAGTTAGTAATGGCAACAGACTGTGGGCTTTTGACACTTCAGCTCATCACTTGCTCATCCCTATCATGGCTTCCATGCCAACGTTAATCACTCACTCACACACACACACACACACACACACACACACACACACGCACACACACACACACACACACACACACACACACACGCACACACACACACACACACACACACGCACACACACACACACACACACACACGCACACACTCACACACACACACACACACACACACACACACACACACACACACACACACGCACACACGCACACACACACACACACACACACACGCACTCACACACACACACACACACACACACACACACACACACACACACACGCACACACACACACACACACCGTACTGTCAGCTATATCGATTGTGAGGTGGCCGGTGGATGAACCTGTCATGGCCAACATAGATCGGACTGCAGGATAATGAAGTCTTCCTACTCTATCTGACAAGCTCCAAGAGAGTGTGTTAGAGTGTGTGTGTGTGTAGGAGAGACAGAAACAGAGGAAGATGCTCCTGGGACAGCCCACGGGCGTCCTAACCATTGCCTGAATAAATTGGATGGAAAGAAACCCCTTGAGCCGAAGACATGATCTGTCATGATGTCACCTAAACGACACTTGCATGGAAGGAGGGTTAAGGGTACTAATAAAGACCTAACCTGCACACACATGCACACACATCGACTGAACAATGCAAGCTGACAACTTCGGCTATTTTCCTAGAAACAGTGTTGACCCAACTGTGCCAAAATATTCTTCCTCCTCTTTATGGTTGCCCCTCTATCTGTCCTCGGTGTTTCCAGGAGCATCAGCTCATTCGGTGTTGATGTCTCTGTCCAATGCGTTCTCACGATGCCGTTTTGTCAAAGCTGCAACAGGTGTTGATGACGCACCGAGTTTGCAATTTGCTGCGATGTGAACGCACTTACAGCAATATTAGATACCAGCAGCATAAAGGAATAGTTCCACTTTGAAAGAGCAGTAAAGTATTTAGGAGGCTGGTGGGGTGGTAGATGCACGAGTCATAGGACTTTCACCCAGGAGATTTGTTTGTGTCGTATGTCTTTACGTTTAAAGCAATTTGGATGGATTTTTGAATCTCTTGGACAGTTTTTGATCTGACTGTGGGAAGGTCAGCAAGGACAGAGATTATTACATGGCCCAACTACACAGTGGCTGAACACTGTCCAAACTCACATCTGGGTGAAAAACTAAAATCTAGCTTGTTTGTGTTCATGTCCTCTGGAGACAGCTGGTCTCAGTTGAAGAAAGGTATGTCTCATTTGTAAATAGATCTAAACATTTGTCAGCTGATGCCACAAAGTATATTCTTTTGACTCGCGGTACTAACCTAGTAGTTCATATAAACATGGAGAGAACAAAGTCTATCACGATTTTATATGATGAATGGAGTGAACTGACAGGCCCAGAGCACATAACATATGATATACAGTATAGTATGTGTCTTTCAGTGTGGCCCAATTAACAAAAATACACAGAGGAAGAGTACCTTGATATGAAAAATACTCCAAAACATCTTATCAAGAGATAACAGAGAACCTAAAGCAGGAGTATAAGACAGAATGTCTTTGATTTGTGCTTTGTCAGAGACTAATAATAATAATAGGGCACGGGATTAACATTAGTTAAAAACCATAACAATCAGTAATTGGAGCTACACTGTGGGAATTTCTGTCTCCAGTTCCCCCTTACTTTGCATTCAGAAAAATACACATATACACAATACACAATTTTAATCCATCTTCCTGCAGCATGGACTTGACACCTATTCCTCTTGTATTCCCTGTGGGCAACCTCTCTATCTACTTTTCCCTCTCACCTTTGCCTTGCTCACTCTCTCACAGTGACATGTGTGTCGCCTCCTGAACAATACTTCAGTGTAAAAATAACTTTACTGAACCTGCAGGATAACAGCAGATCCGAGCTTAATGTAGTTGTCACGTGACAGTTAAATTAACTCAACACTGCAGAATCCAAACTTCTCACTCATTTTGTGAGTCAAACACAGACGAGTCACTTTCAGTGCAATGAAACCAGCTTTTTGTGACACAGTCGTCGAATAACTTAAATCTCTTCCATCCGACTGGGTTGTATTTTTTCAACCTAAGACCATCAAAGAGCGGCTTCTGCCTGGAGCAGAGGGCAGCTGAAAACCTGATGCTGCTAGCATGGCACATTCATAACACTGTAAACTGTCAGGATGGCAAAAAATGACCTTATAAGTGCAGTGTGTGTGTGTGTGTGTGTGTGTTTGTGTGTGTGTGTCTGTGTATGTATATGCATGGAAGTGTGGAAGAGAGAAAGTGACAGTTAGAAACTGTCAAAACATCCATTTATCAAAGATCCCATGAGGTCTCAGCAACATTTTTCTCTCTTCCACACTCAAACCACTGACCAAAGCACACTGTGCATTCAGTCACATTACAATGAAGAGTCGAAAGAGCTTTTTCCAAGTCCATCTTATTGCAGTGCTCACTTTCCACATGCCACATGACTTATTGCTCTCTGTAATACTGTATGTAAGGTATCTTTCCAATAAACTTTTCAGGATGACTGAACTAGAGCAAAACCAAGGATGTTGTCTTGATCTTAACTCACTCATGTCATATAGCATGTTCGCTAGAACAACTTGCATTCATTACCATTAGAGTGCATTTATCCACGTCATTAGATAAACGTGCCTAGGAGTTACCTTTGCTTATTGCTATTCTATCCAAGCAACAGAGCTTAAAGCCTTATTTTACATTGTGCTAAGCCTTAAAAAAATAATATTAAAAAAAAAAAACATGCACATTCTCTTATTAGAACCTTAGCTTGGGATATTAGCAAATCATCAAAGCAGCAGTGGAATGCTGTGGAAAGCAAGAAGAATCTGAAGTGTGGTTGTTGTTAATAATTTGTAAATAATTTTAACCATTAATATGACCGTTACCATTAAAACTACCAAAAAATCCTAAAAGGAGCAGAATAACAAAGCAAGAATAGATAAGCTGGAAGAAATGGATAAAGGCATGGGTCTTTTAAATGGCAAATTCAGCTTCAATTTCCTGCCAGATGGTTCTCTATACAAGAACAACGTTATCTTAATTTCTTGTCATTATGACTTGGTGGTTAGCACTGATGCCTCACAGCAAGAAGGTCACCGGTTCAAATCCATGGGCCGACTGGGCCTTTCTGTGTGTAGTTTGCATGTTCTCCCTGTGTCTGCGTGGGTTCTCTCCAGGTTCTCCAGCTTCCTCCTACCATCCAATGACATGCTCATTAGGTTAATTCTAAATTGGCCGTAGGTGTGAGTGTGAATAACTCTGTGTTAGCCCTGTGATAGACTGGTGACCTGTCCAGGGGTTGAATGTTTGGGGTGTATCCCGCCTATCGTCCAATGGCAGCTGGGATAGGCTCCAGCCTCCTTCACAGGAACAAGCAGTCACAGAAGATGAATGAATGTGACTTGAACTGAGCAGGGAGCTTTCTTTTTCCAGGTACATTTGAAACAGCTAAAATAATATAAAGTGTGATTAATTTCTATGGAAATCATGTGATTAATCGCAGTTAAATATTTTAATCTATTGACAGCCAGTTTGCAGTTTTGTCATAGCATATTGTTTTATTTATTTTTTCAATCTCACCTGTCTGTAGCAACTCACATGACATAATTTTAATTCTTTGATCTCAATGCTACTTGCTCTAATGCACTTTGCGAGTGGTAAATAACCCATCTACCAAAAACCTCATGCAAACAAGCTTGCGCCAGCAAGTTTTCATCAAAGAACCAAATATTTTGTAACACTGTTCATCAACCATGTGCCCACTGTGTTGAAACAGACTTGATAAATCCTCATTCTGATGTTCAAACTGTTGAACATCAGGACTTCTCAGATTATTATTTGCTGAACCACACGTACGGCTCTTCCAGACTGAAAGCACTGAAAACTTTGTCTTCAGCAGTGCAAGTGTAGGGGCTACAACCATCAAACATGGGTAATTTTCTGGTTTCCACTCAGCGTGGCTGGAAAAACTGAAAGCAAAAGCAGACCCGCAGCAATAAAATGCTGCTGCGGCTGCTGCTGCTGCTGCTCCGATAGCTTCGCTGAGGAATCATTTTGAATGCATCATTATCAAGCTCAAAACACACCCAGTCTACAGTGGCACTTACTGCTCCGAGTACATCAAACCTCCCACATGGAGGGCTGCAGCTCCTTATTCATAGTGAATAAGCCTAGCTCTGTCGAACAAACACTATGTACCCAGACAAATAACTGTTCGTGGAAAATCTGTAGCTGTCAGTAATGAAAATGCGAAAAATCTTAAATCTGTGCAAGAGCAGTAATGTATTGTTGAGTGAGCCATACACCAATCTGTGTACTGAATGTTTGATCTCGACTTAGAAGAGACGCCAAGTGCTGGAAAAGCTGTTGATCTCAGGCAGTTTGCAAATGCTGTTCTGAGTTGTTTAGCCAGTTGTCTTTGAAGCCACATTTTTCTTGTCTTACATAAAGTGTTTCTTTTCTCAGTAAGTAATTGGCCACCATAAATATAATGTACAGCGTTCCTCTGCTTGTCAAAATCTTATATGTGGAATAACAGCATTTACATGTCAAAGATTTTGCTCAAGAACTAAACTGGTTTTAAGAGACCACACAAGATACAATGTACTGTAACCTGGAGAGGTAATGGGACGTGAATCAATGAGGTGTTGTTTTTATGCTGGTGCTTGCAAAAAGTGTGGATGAAGTGACTACAAAAAGCAGAGTTCACATGATAATATACACTGCCTGACCAAAAAAAAGGTTGCCACCAAAAAAAAAGGCCACACTCTCCCACAATATTTCACTGCATGGCCTTTACCTTTGATTACAGCACACATTCTATGTGGCATTATTCCGATAAGCTCCTCCAATGTCACCAGATTTATCTCCATCCAGTGCTGCATTAATGTTTCACCAAGATCTTGTACTGAGAGTCTGACCACTGCTCAAAGCCTTCTCCAGCACACCCCAAAGATTCTCAATTTGGTTAAGGTCCGGACTCTGTGGTGGACAATCCATGTGTGAAAATGATGTCGCATGCTCCCTGAACCACTCTTTCACTGAGCCCCATGAATCCTGACATTGTCATCTTGGAATATGATCCATTGATGGAATAACCTGCTCATTCAGTATATTCAGGTAGTCAGCTGACCTCATTCTTTGGACACATAATGTTGCTGAACCTAGACCTGAGAAACTGCAGCAACCCCAGATCATAGCTCTGCCCCCACAGGCTTGTACAGTAGACACTAGGCATGATGGGTGCATCACTTCATCTGCCTCTCTTCTTATGCTGATGCCATGGTTCTCCACTATCCTTCCAGTTTTTAATAATGCGTTGGACAGTTCTTAACCCAGTTTTAGTAGTTTCTACAATCTCCTTAGGTGCTTTCTCTACTTGATGCATACCAATGATTTGACCCTCCTCAAACTGATCCTTTCCACAATAACAGGATGTGTCTTTAGACATGGTTGTTTACTGAGAAACTACTCATTGCATCAGTTGGGGTTAAATAACTTGTTGACAGCTGAAAGATAATCACCCATGCAGTAATTATCCAATAGAAGGCTCCTACCTACAGTATTTGCTTAGTTAAATCCAGGTGGAGACTTTTTTTTTGGTCAGGCAGTGTACACTCACCAGCCACTTTATTAGGTACACCATGCTAGTAACGGGTTGGACCCCCTTTTGCCTTCAGAACTGCCTCAATTCTTCGTGGCATAGATTCAACAAGGTGCTGGAAGCATTCCTCAGAGAGTTTGGTCCATATTGACATGATGGCATCACACATTTGGCGCAGATTTGTCGGCTGCACATCCATGATGCGAATCTCCCGTTCCACCACATCCCAAAGATGCTCTATTGGATTGAGATCTGGTGACTGTGGAGGCCATTTGAGTACAGTGAACTCATTGTCATGTTCAAGAAACCAGTCTGAGATGATTCCAGCTTTATGACATGGTGCATTATCCTGCTGAAAGTAGCCATCAGAAGTTGGGTACATTGTGGTCATAAAGGGATGGACATGGTCAGCAACAATACTCAGGTAGGCTGTGGCGTTGCAACGATGCTCAATTGGTACCAAGGGGCCCAAAGAGTGCCAAGAAAATATTCCCCACACCATTACACCACCACCACCAGCCTGAACCGTTGATACAAGGCAGGATGGATCCATGCTTTCATGTTGTTGACGCCAAATTCTGACCCTACCATCCGAATGTCGCAGCAGAAATCGAGACTCATCAGACTAGGCAACGTTTTTCCAATCTTCTATTGTCCAATTTCGATGAGCTTGTGCAAATTGTAGCCTCAGTTTCCTGTTCTTAGCTGAAAGGAGTGGCACCCGGCGTGGTCTTTTGCTGCTGTAGCCCATCTGCCTCAAAGTTCGACGTACTGTGCGTTCAGAGATGCTCTTCTGCCTACCTTGGTTGTAACGGGTGGTTATTTGAGTCACTGTTGCCTTTCTATCAGCTCGAACCAGTCTGGCCATTCTCCTCTGACCTCTGGCATCAACAAGGCATTTCCGCCCACAAAACTGCCGCTCACTGGATATTTTTTCTTTTTCGGACCATTCTCTGTAAACCCTCGAGATGGTTGTGCGTGAAAATCCCAGTAGATCAGCAGTTTCTGAAATACTCAGACCAGCCCTTCTGGCACCAACAACCATGCCACGTTCAAAGTCACTCAAATCACCTTTCTTCCCCATACTGATGCTCGGTTTGAACTGCAGGAGATTGTCTTGACCATGTCTACATGCCTAAATGCACTGAGTTGCCGCCATGTGATTGGCTGATTAGAAATTAAGTGTTAACGAGCAGTTGGACAGGTGTACCTAATAAAGTGGCCGGTGAGTGTACATATCCATTTAGTTCTATTGTTAACTAAAACAGTGTATTACTGCTGTACTTCTTTCAGAGGAGTGGCTTACTTTCAAATAGATATGTCCTAATCAATATGGGGAATTCTGCATTGGGGCCGATCCAGGCATTTTGGATTACTATCAGGTTTCCGCCAAGCCAGAACTATTGTAATAAACCAATCTACATCTCTGTAACGCCAAAATGTATTATTACTCTTCATGTCAAAGTCCTGGAATGTTGATATTTGTTGATGATGTCATAGAATAAGATCCTCATTCAATAATCACACAGGGCAAACATGGTTTCGGAGAACATGTAAGATAAGAAAAGGCTATGCGTTTTTTTGTTTGTTTGTTTACAATCTGATTGGGAATGGGAACCTTGGATGCACTGACTGTGTCTCTGGATTAGGCTTAATGAACTGGATGCACGGTAATTCATCAGAATGCCAAAGTTAGGTTGTTCTTTTTTTCTGTACTGTAAGAATGGAAATGTGTGTGGCCATCTAATTTAGAAGTTGATTTTTGGTCTTGGATTGGGTGAACATGTAGGTAGGGAGTCAGGGAGGGAAGGCTGAATAATCCTGTCTGTTTAAGCAGCCCCTTACAACAACCCAAACAGACTCTCTTAGGTGATTGCTGCGTATGCAGTGTAGCAATGAGTTATGTGGTGCATGCTTTAAAGAACACATTTCAATGTTGAAATGTTGGTAAGTAATTGTTGTTGTTTTTTTTTACCACAGAGGCACACGTGAAGTCATGAGTCACTGGTAGCCAGATTTGTGAGTACACTGAATGTGTGTCCATGATGATCTTTTTCTAGCAATTCTTCTGTTGTCAATAATGTTTCCCAGCAATAAAGCCTGACTATCCTTCCATTAAAATAACCATAGACTGTTAATGGATACATATTTTCATAAACCATATTTGGGTTTCACTGTGACAGCATCCTGAAGTGGAAAGAGGAAGCACTGAGTTATAACGAGGAGCACAGGGTGGATGGAGGGGTTAACAAAGACATATTGAGCATTTAACACTGACAGTTATGTGACATTAACTTGAACGTAACTGACTTACAGCTGTAAGAACCAGTTGTCCACAACAATATTTCCCCTGTAGAGTTGTGACTTATGCCATGACACAGGTTTGTTTATGTACTCTAACCCTAATGCCATGTAGTCAAGTGTTCAGGTATAGAAGACTCATGTGACAAAAGTCTCTAATCAAGTTCGAAATTGATATTTTTGGAATAATGAACAAATATAGCATGGGCTGTCAGGACAGGGGAGATTCCCCTCACACTGGTTTCACACAGAAGGAGTCATTCCGCTCAAAACTCTAATCCAATTCATCCAGCTCTTTTCTCAGGACTTGAAAGACAATCCATCTGTTCCTCCTGGCTGCTGTTCAATCACACCACCTTCTGCTGTGTGGGCCGGAGGTGAGTTAAATGTTTCTACCATTCCACTGACAGCCAGGGGAGTCGGGGACACGGTGGCGTCTCGCTGCTATAAAGATCACGGCTGGAGTCCTAATTCATCACCCTGGTATCATCATGTGGCATTACAATATGCTAATGCAGCGACGCCGTGCCCTCGCTGTCACCTCGCTCCTTCTTTCATCGTTCTCTCTCCCTTGGGAGCTGAGTCCTCCCACTTATGCAATGTGCACCTCGCTGCCAATATGTGGAAAGGGCTGAAAGTGATGTCGCAGCTGATGTTGGAATTAGGTGAGTGTTGCATGTAGTTGTCTGACTGCAAATGACGAACATGTAATTAGCCCGCGGTGTCAACGTTACAACCGGATCTCATTTAATAAGCACAGACTTGCCCTCAGCTGGAGAGTCACTGCCTCACATGTCTTCAGATAAGATAAAAATAGAAATATTTTGCAACAGGTGTCACATTTTAGAGAAAATCTGTGCAGCTGGAATCACACTGTGACACACTACAATAAAGCTACCCACCCATAGCGGCCTATGGTGTCTAAATGTGGATTTGAGGTAGGAGGATTCTACAGTTAGCCTGGAAAAGACTCAGTTCTTTGGATTTCGTTATGGGCTACTAGAAAATGAATACCTCTGCATGCAACTGGATAATCCTATGATGTTACTCTTCTGTACATCACCACATAAAGCCTGCCCAATGATTTCATTGGCTCAGCAGATCTTAGCCAAGCCATAATCAGTTCCCACAGAGTTGCTTAAGTCTTGTATGTATTTTTCTAATAAGAAACGTTAATATTGTGCTCTTACCCCATGTGAAGGATACGTTAGCCAGCCCCAGTCTCCTGTGATCGTCGTCGTGTCCAGTAGATTCACTGCAGAGAACAAAACAGCGATAGAGGAGGTAAGTGATGAACTTTAAATTATACTTTTTTTTCCCATCATGCCCCATCTATCCTGTCCTTCATCAGCATCCTCTGTGTGCACTGGCACCCGATGGAGTCCGCCACATACACACATGCACCTGTCTGACAGGTGTGACTGATGAGGCGGGACAGTCGTCACGGCAACTTTGAGCCAGGTGTCACAGCATGCGATGTCACCTTGACCTGGTTCACCCTCTCAGCAATCGGAGCTGGGACCCTCAGTGGTCCTTGCTCAGAAAAGAGCAGGAAACTAAATATTTACTGTTAAATGTGAGAAAACCGTTTATCCAATATGCTGCTGATTTGTTTGTCAGTGGTGTAGGAAAAGAAAACAACAAGTAAGTGTTACCCTCCTCAGGTTTCTCTATTATTTGTCTTTTCTTTCTATATTTATGAAGTCCTCGATTCTGTTTCTTGTGCCTCTTATCAGACTAACATTGACTGTCATATTAAATATGTGTCCCACATCTGCATTTTTAGTCATTTCTTAAAGAGTAAAATTTGTCCAAAATGCAACAACAATAGCTGACCTTTCTTATTTCTTTCATTCTGTCCTTTCTTTACATTTGTTCCTGTTCTGTTGATTGAATTGTGGTGCATTGGACATTTCCGTCACATTCTGTCTTAGCATATCTGAGTGAAATGACATTATGAGAGAGATGAGATGAGGAATGTAGATGAGGGACTTGGTGAAGCCTCATTTCGGTCCAGTGGCACCGTCCATATCATCTGCCCCAGCAGGTTAGGATTTATGTTTATGTGTGTGTTTCACTCCTTCAGCACTTCCAGCTAATATGATCTCTGCTTCTGGGCTTCTTGTCGAGCAGCCAAGTGATGTTTCCCCCACGGTGGAATGAGTTTAACAAAACACTTCACACTTCTTAGCTTTCCATCGCCACTCCTTCATCATTCTGCTTGACTCATCCTCTCTTCCTGTATCTCCTGCTCAAACCACAATATGCAACCATTTTGTCCTGAAGCAGGAAGTAAAGCAAGTGCAACCGGTTTTCTGTCCCTCCTGGAAAGTAATCATATCACCATAAAACGTGTCTTTGTGCAGAAAGCACGGATTAATTCCAACTAGAGAGAAACAAGCAGATCAAGTGTTTACATCAATATTTTCATATCAAACCCGTTCATATCAAATGAAAACTTCTTTCTGGTGTTTTTACTCTGATTTTAGTGGAATATTGATATAAACGGCAGAGAAATATAAAACTGCATTATCTCTAGAATCATAATCAACACAGAAAGATCCACCCACGCAGTTTGACTGACAAGTGACTTCTTGCATCAGCAGAAAGTGCCAACGTAATGAGCACTCAAAGCATTTGCACAGCCACACTTACAGGTGTCTTCTCTTCTCTCTGATTAGACCTCCCCTCACAAATGCATGAGCACTTTGTGTTTGACTGACAGCTGACTTTCTGATTGCCTGAGAACATTGTTTGGGTTAACAAATTAGAAAGCTTTCCCTTCCAGAAGATGTGGAGTTCATCCAATCAGAGTCATGCTCCTTTACATGTGACAGATGAGACCAGCCTTAAGTTCAATTAGCAGTGGCTTTAAGGGAAAATATTCACCAATCTATTGAAAATACAATGTTTATACTTTGTCACTAAAATTTGTGGGGTGTATTTGTCCGTGGGGATTGTCTTGTGTTGTTACTTTGGGATGTTTCTAGGTTTCAGTCTTTGTGCACCGTCGTGTAGCCCCCAGCGCTAATAACAGCAAGCAGGATGTGAGGGCAGAACTCTCTAAAAATGAACCGTCACTGTGTACAACTCTCTCTGCTCCCTGTCTGTGTCACCGATGAATAAAGAGCTGCAGATCTGCGTGTCTGTTTGACCGAGTCAGGTTGCACACGCAAGCAGAGCAGAGATGCCACAAGGACCCAACAAACCACGAAGCAAGGGTGTGCAGACGTGTGCACAGGTGCGTGTTTTCAGACAAAACTGCTGTGGAATAATCAGGAATGTTTATTTCTGTGATTCACTGCTTTGGCTTTTCCCTGTCTTCATTCACAGTCTAACTCAATTGACCGCCACATCTCTCTAGCTATCTCTCTTTTATTTCTCTGAGGATGTATTTAGCCACAGCTAATGGACACATGCTAATGTGATCAGAATGCATGTTTCATTCATCACTTCGCATTTGCATTTGTAGAAACCCTTTGTTAAATAAAAAGATTGAAAATACAAAAAAACAAACAACCTCTGACTGCAATGTCAGGAAAAAATAACTATTACATCATTGGCTGAATTAGACAGTTTAATACAGGGGTTCCCAAACTTTTCCATGCCAAAGCCCCCCAAACAGCATTAGCTTCTGGCCGGGGACCCCCTTTGCAATCCCACAGACAATACTACAAAATATGTAAAGAAACGTCGTCTTTGATAATGTTTTTTTCTTACTTTTACTCACTATTCAATAACTATTACATTAGTTTAGCATATAGTGATGCCTCATATGTTCTGATTGTGGTTGGCCAGTAGTTCTTAGGTTTTTCTGCAACAGTGTCCTCCATGACAGGGCTGTTGGTCTGTTCCTTTGGTCTCTTTCTTGTCAGAAACCTGTCCATTTTGTGCTAGCTACATGTTAGCTACATGCTAGCTTGAGGAGAAAAGCAGCTTGATAAACCACCAGGTCTGCACAGATTATGAGGTCATGAACAATGTTTTGACTGGCAGGGAATCAGAAAGATGAGCATGGAAAATAACATTTAGATATGATATATTATTAATAACTATGTTTAGATTATATTTTATAATAATGATTAATGGAATAATTAGATTATATTTTATAATAATGGTTAAAAATAAATCAATTATATTTTTTCCACTTTTCTAATTTTTTCTTATCTTTCCTCCAATTGTCTGCGGCCCCTATAGCGCCCCCTGGCGGCCCCCAGGGGTTGAAAACCACTGGTTTAGTATACATGGTACACTGTGTAAGCGGTATTGCAAGGGAAACAAAAAAAAACATGCTGCAGGTGACTTCAGCAGCGTCTACGCTTTCATTCCATTCACTAAGAACAAAGAACAGTCAGTCTTGACTGGAGCTAGTCATTTGGGCTGCGAATGTCTCCACAGAAATCAGGGTATATACAGCGGTATACTGTAGCAGACAATTCTGTATTCATTCTTAATATCTCAATATTCATTCATTCATTTTAGAATAACCATCTAACCTAAGGAGCATGTCTTTGAGAGAACATGCAGGGAAAACGTGCAAACTCCACACAGAAACACCAGCCACTGTGTCGCCCAATATCTTAATATGAATGTACTAATTAATCTACATGTGTTTTGTGACTTTACAAACTTTGCAGACTCTTCGATGGCTCCATATAGCAAGAGTCAGCTGTTCTTGAAAGGGATGCACTCAAAGAATACTCTGTGTTTACCAGCCTGTGTGGCGGCACACCAGAGAGATCTAATCTTGGTCTCTGCTGCTTTGGAGAGTTCTGTGTTTTGCTCTCAAGTGTCGATTTGTGGCTTGATGTGGGTCAAGAACACCCACAATTCATAGAAGCAAATGGATGAGTGCAAAACGCTGTAATGGGGATGGAGCACTCTTCTCTACTGCAGCTCCACTTCATGATTTAGATTATTAAGATGGGAGTAGTTTTCCATAAAAATCTTGCCAAGTAATTTCTCTGCTGCTCCGCTCACGTGTTGCAATTAGCTGGTGTGTCACTCCTCCTTATTGGGCATCGGGCCGCCGTGGAGGGCAGTGGGTCAGAACACACAGACAGATGGCAGTGCCACCAACCTCTCATCCCTCCCTCCCCACCTACACGCCTTCTCTTTGCCCGTCCCTCCCCGAGGCGCCGACGTCCCGTCATCTCGTACCGATGATGCGGTGGCCCCTCGCGCTGTAGCCAAGGTCACAAATGGATGCCGCCAATTACACTTCTCTTAGTGCTCCTCGCTGGTCTACCAAAGTGACATAATGAAAGTGGCGTACTGGTGCAAGTGGATTTAATAATTCTTCAGTGTACCAAGGGAATTTTGCTCTGCTACAGTGTTATTATTACAGCAGCAAAAAAAGAAAAGAAAAAAAAAGACAAATATATCCCCTCCCTGAATCCAAAAACATGTGAGGCGGTGTGTTATCACCACAGCAGACCGTGTGAAGATTCATGAGCCATTCCCTCTGGTATTAATTTAATTTCCACTCAAATGAGAAATCCCTCTGTCTTTGAAGGTGGTGGGAGTCATTTATCTAATTTGCTCTGGCTGTCTGAATTATGACTTGTATACGAGCTATAGTGTTTAGTGGCATGTCTGTTGCTTCGCTCTTAATGCGACAGGAACTGTGTGAATAAAACCGAGGACAGGCATTAATTATCCCCCCCCCCACACACACACACACTTCATCTCATCTTACATGTAGGAAAACAGAAGTGAAGCCCAAATCTCCCATTGCTCTGGCTCGCTCTCTGTAGTCCGCCTCCACCGTTATGGCGGGGCTTTTGTTTCTGCTTTCACAAACTAATTTTGGCCTGACCTTCATGACACCTTGATGGCAATCTGGTAGCTGAGCTCCAAACCACAAACCCTTCAGCAGTGAAGAGGTTAAAGGCTCTGTTTGGTGGAGGAGGGGAATGGGGGGGACCATCTCCTCGAGGACCCTGGACTTGAAATTGAGTTTGTTCCTGTTTCACAGTGTTCTGTTTATAACAGAAACACAAACCACCAACACCAGCCCTCCACACATCACCACCACCACCTCCACCTGCACCAATTTCTCTCTCGCCCTCTCTACCCCGCACTCCTCCACATCTCGGAGAGAGCGCCAAATGAAAAAGCTGTCCGCCAACTTGAGAGCTTGTTCTCGCCCGCTCTGAGACACGCCACATATTTCCCAGGGCAGTGGTCAGCTCTCCTCCACCATTACTTTTCCCTTCCCTCGCCCTGCAACTCAATCTGGCCGGTAGGTTAGTGGGCGGCTCGTGTGTGGACGCCCGCGGCTCGGCATTCGTGTTGCGGGTATGCATCAGAGCAACCGAGCCCGCCGATGCTTTTGAAAAGCAGTGACACACACACACAAACACACCCAAACACACACTTTCTAGCAGTGGTCATGGCAGTCTCAGGGAGTGCATGTGTCTGAAGTCTATGTGGAAGAATTATGAGCTGTCTTGGAGGAAGTTTGCCTGCAGTGCCTGCAGTGACTCTGTGCAGGCGTGAACATTTCCTTTAGAAAAACACACACACACACACACACACACACACACACACACACACACACACACACAGAGAGAATGGGGGAACTATAGAAAGAGGAAATAGCAGAATATAGCAGATGCTCAAAACCTCATTTCCACCCCAAAAGACATGATCGTACATTTCAAAGATAAAAGTAGTGCCATTATTCTACAAGAAGTGTCTAAACACACACACGAACACACACACAGATTACATCTGATATCAATCAAAAATGTGCATTGCGCTATAGTCACAAGACTGATACGCAGGCAGACCTGCCTGTTGGGCAGATGTACACGCTTTCAAACATGTACAAATACACTCGCACACGTAGCTGACAACACACTGATGGCACAGCTCTTGGGCCAGACAGGCACTCTGACAGCTGTGTAATTATCTCATCAACACCTCCCCTCTCTAACAAGCTTCTCCTTCTCGCGTTCTCTCTTCTCGCCGCCTGCAAAGCTCCACATCAGCGCCGCGACCAGCAAGGACGATAAAAGCCTTCGCAGAGATGAGAGGAGCTCCACCAAAACACCAAACCCTCTCTCGCTCTCTTTTTCTCTTATTTTCTTACGTACAGAGACAGACATATTCCATTTTTTTTTCTTTCTTTGCTCCTGAGTACACCAATTCCCCACTCTCCAATTATGAGACCAAGTCTCATAATTCAATAAATTACTATCTCTCAAAAGAAAGAAGACAAAAAACAACAACGCTCACCCTGTTCATGCAAGGCGGCAACAAACCAATAGAAATGGCTTGGAAATAATTGTTTTCATCACCAATGCTTCCCTGCTCCTCCTCACACATGCTAATGTTTTTTTTTCCAACATGCTGATGGTGGCTGGTGATAGGTTTAGGGAGATGTGCTGAGCTAAATTAAACACATGGAACGAAGAGATGAGGGGTGCGGTGGAATTAAGGATATTAATTCGGTGGCCATGAGCAAATAGTGAACAGCAGAGCACAGAGGTAGTGGATCGTGTTATTTCTGTACACAAGGACATTCAAGTACACAAGCGTGGCAGGTGATTAAGACAGTTGTTGTTCTCAGGCTGAAAGTGTGACGTAAGAAAAGGAGTGACAATGACTTCTCAGGCATGACCGTGCTGCTGGAGCTTGGAAAAATGGTATTTCTATTTTGTCGCATATGAGAAAGTTCAATTACAGTACATTTACAGAGAACATATCCAAAAAAACAGCAAAGCAGTTTGTGACCATTTTCATTCATCTGTGAGTGTTTACATTTTCTCAAGATTTCACCTCCTTAAATGATGGTTTAAATTATGACAACCAGAGGAGAAATCTCATCCAGATGTTTGCTTTAAAACCTTTAAGACGTTAAAGGTAGTATCCTAAATGTGGTGCTCTACATGTTTTGATTTACTCATTTTTCAAATCTAATTTCATTGTTATTTTTACATGTTCTCACATTTGAGTGTTTGAAGAATTTTCACCAGTTGTTTTTTACCATGATCACCTGCATAAGATTGTCACTGTAACACAATGGGACACTGAAAAATGGTACTTGTGCCTGAAAACCTGCCTGAGGAAGAATTATTATATTAATGATACACAATGGAGCAGTGTACAGTGTGTGGAATTAGCCTTTTCCTTCCTTTCTATAGACTAGGCACATGCAGAAGTGTATGGCTGCTGCGATTAGAGCAGCCGGTTAATTAACGGCTGTTGGTGATAATGAGGGTTGTACCGATCCGATCACGTGACTCGGAAATCGGGGCCCGATCACGCACGGAGACTCATCGGACTCGGACGTTACGACCCGATCAAGAGCGTTTTTTATATATTTTATTGGTCATTAGTTGTATTAGATTGTTGATAGATGGGCCTATTGGTGATTCCAAAAAAATAAAAATAAATGAGTATTTTACTACACCGTTTACGGCATGCGCATTTGCAGAAGATCCCGCATGCTAGTTTGTTTTGAAGCGAGTGGCGAGTTGTGGCGCACCCTGTCTGCGGTGTGGAAGTATTTTAAAGTAATGTGAGGAGAACGTGCAGTCGCTAAACGTCGTTAAACTGTCAAATTTGGGCCAAAGTTGGAATATCGAGGGGGTAAGACAAAGCGTCCGTTTAATACCACAAACTTAATTCGGCACTTAAAAAACAAACACAGAGTATCGGATCGGGACTCGGTATCGGCAGATACTCCAAAGTCAAAGGACTCGGACTCGGATCGGGGGCAAAAAAGCATCCCTAGTGATAATGAGCCAGCACATATAGAATCACATGCTAGCAAACAAACATGGGGCGTCAACGACACAATTCAAAAGTTTGCACTTATGTTTTATGAGGAAAGGAATGTGGTTAATATAGCTGTCAGATGGATACACAGACTGTATGAACAGGTGGGGACATGGAGAAAAAACATACTTTAACTTGTTTGTGTAAAACCAAACTTCATAGGAGCTGTACATTTGCCATTTGTTTTGTCATCACCTAAATTCCCAGACATCATAGAGTAGAACCATATTGTGGTGGTGTCAGTGGTAACTAAGGCCTTGAGTGCATCTGTAAGAAATCAGACATATTGAAAACTATGTTTGAATAATTTATAGGCTACTTAAGAAAGACACTTTTCTTTCTCTTTATTACCTTGGTCGATAACCCGTGACTTATTTCAGAGTAATGTGCATTTATATTTTCCTTTTATGACACAAAACTTTCTCATCCAAAAGCGTTTTTTTGACAAGGTTTAAAATGTGCATGGCTAGGTCCTCTCAGTTTGTAATTATTTTCAGTTTACTGTGAGTGGGACAAAATCACGGGGCTTCTGGGTGACAAACGAGCTGTAAACAAAATACAACACAAGGGAGCAGAGCT
Organism: Planiliza haematocheilus; assembly: GCA_005024645.1. Taxonomy (NCBI): domain Eukaryota; kingdom Metazoa; phylum Chordata; class Actinopteri; order Mugiliformes; family Mugilidae; genus Planiliza; species Planiliza haematocheilus. Next base: position 2,341,827 of record SRSE01000430.1, read on the forward strand.
TCAAGCTGGGATGTGTTGCTGCGCTGCATTGTGTTGTAAACCTAATTATAAATTGATTCCTTTTAAAACCTGAACTGGTATTACACCATTTTTACACCACACTTTGGTTTAGTAAATACTATTTACAAGTGCTCTGTCAAATCAGTTGCAATATTTATTTGCAGTTAATCAGTTTGCGTGTTTCCTTAACCAGCAAGTGGTGTTTGTGTACTTCAGTGATAAGTCAGTAAGGTAGTAAATACAAATAATTCTGGCCTTGTCGAGAGAACCATCTGGCAGGAGTTCTGAAGTATACTTGTCATTGTCCGTTTCTGTTCACAGAGGTTTGTTTCTTCTTCCCCGCGTTACTCAGGCATTGCTTCCTGAATTCCCTAAACAGTGGTTCCAGATCTGATAGTTTCACCCCCAATCAGTTGGGTTGAATGAGTGAACAAAATATTTGGTCTGATCTGGGATCATTTGGACATTTTTTTTAATAAGCAGTAAATAAATATTTTATAATATTGGCTTTTAGCTTTATCAAGATGGAGGTAAAAATAGCCCAATGCTAGTTTAGAACATTAGCATTAGGTGATGTGTTGTTGTTCCATGTGGTGACTTTCTGGTCAGTAATGAAGTCAGCATATGTTTAAATGCAGGATAAAAAAATGAGCAAAATATGAATAAATAAATAAAATCAACATATTATAGCCTTTATAAAGAGCTTACTAAATTAATTTTTCATTATTTTTTTGTTTTTTAAAAGGAATGTTATACACTACATCGGGCTGTGTTGGCCAGGTCACATTCAAATTAAATTGCATGTTAAAAAATTGATCTCCAAATTAAGGGTGAAGCTTGGTTTCTATTACAGAAACAAACCATGTTTTTCCCTTTCTATTTTTTCCCCTTACTTTCTTGCCTATACTATATACTTCAACCAGCTGCCTTCAGTCCTTGATTTCTGTCACTGTGCTCTGAGGTTTATCATTGGTTGTAGCCGCCTCACACACCACTGTGAACTGTATGCAAAAGCTGGCATGCCTTCCCTGGATATAAGATGCTATACACACTGCATGACTTTAGTTTATAAGGCTCTTCTTGGCTTGGTTCCCATATATTTATGCATTTTTCTTCAGAGAACTAGAAGCTGTTATGACCTACGATCGAATGGCATTCTGCATTTTTCTGCTCCTAGTGTACGAACTGGAGGGGGCAAAATAGCATTCAGTTTCTCTGCCCCTTCTGCTTGGAATACCCTCTAATCTGAAAATGTCTGGTTTTGATGGAAGCTTTCCGCTCTATTTAAAAAAAAATAAATAAAAATTCAATGGAAATCGTTCGAACATTGCCTGTGTACTTAAACTTTACTGTACCTGCAATCTCTACACTTTATTTCTAGCATTTTTTTATTTTTTATGTTTTATCTTTTATTGTTTTTTTGTTATTGTTGTTTGTCTGTCCTGATCACTATGACGTGTGCTGCTGCCTTTCTTGGCCAGGTCAACTTTGTGAAAGAGGTCTTGATCTCAATGGGTTTTATTTATCTGGTTAAATAAAGGTTATAATATAAATTAGGGTCGGACCTCCTCCAGTCAGAGTAATGCGCGCAAAGCTGTAAGCAGCTAACACAGTCCATAAACTTGCAAACATATGGATGAATCTTGTTTCTAAATTACAAGTAAGTGTTAAATGGGTATAAGTGTGTCCAGTCCAACTGCTGTCACCGGGAACCCGAGAAAAACACACTCAAAATAGCACGCAGAGCACGAAGGCCAGTGAGCCGGTAGGACACATGGCTCCAAATTACTTCCAGCTATCAGTTTTTCTGCCTTATTCTGAACACATTTGGCCCCTCCTCGTCCTTGGCTTTTGTAGGTCGGTTTGCTTTAATCTCATCTCGCTTTTTTTTACATGTCGTTTGATCAGTGGTGTTGCATTTCTATTCTTCTTTCTGTATCATTTTAGTATATGTTGCTGCAGTGGCCCATTTTTTCCCACAGGGATCATTAAAGCTTCATCTTTTTACCTCCACGCCTACAGTAACCTTCTTCCCTCCTCCTCTCCCTCTTCCTCCTCCTCGTCTCATCTTTCTCCAAACTCTCCCTGAAGTTCTTCCTCCCCAGGGGCCCTTCTTTTTCTTTTCTCTGTGCGTCTCCATTGTGGCGTAAGCATTTTGTCCTTGGTGCAGAGAAAGCAGTACAGACGGGCAGACGGGTGGAGAGAGAAGACAGCAGAGAGACTTATTATGACACTCTGATGCAGACGTTCGCCTCAGAAAAGACGTTGTTTTCAGCTTTTCATCTCCTCCCTCTGAACTCCTCCTCTGTTTATATGGTGAGTGCTGGGAACGAGATTTTAGAGTTTTAAAGAGGTAAACAGAAACAACTATTGCAGACAACATGAACCAGCCATGAACCAGACGCACATTTTAGCTGATGTGAGGGATGGCGATTTTGTACTTTTTCATTTCCGTTTAAACACCCAGTGTCAAAACCGATGACAGGGTGTATAAAATCAAAAGACAACGTCAATCTGGGACTCTCAATACAAATACAAAAACCATGCAGAAAGTGAGCAGAACAACTGGCATATATTTTATCTTTTTGTTTTTGCAATCACCAAGATTTTTTTTTCTCCCCGAAGAAACGGCAGACACTTCAGAACATGGGCCTGAATTCATTTTCCCTGTGTTTGAATATATATATTTATGGAGTGCACCTTTTTATTTTTCATTAACCCCCTAAGCTCAGGGCTATTTTGGGAAATTTCTGCCTGAAAAAGGGGAACAAATTCACTGAACATCCTCGGGATCTGTGGATTAGAGACACAGCAAGTTTCTTTGCTGCCGTCAGCAGGCCATGGCGAGATGTGAAAAATTCAAAGATTGGAAGTGAGTTAAGGATGAGGGTTAGGTGTACAAAGTAAGGTATCAGGCAAGAAGGTTTGATAACAGCATTTATCAACTCTGACCTAGTCTAAGAAAAGATGTGATTCAACAAAATGGAAGTAAAACAACGCCCCATCCACTTTAGTCATGGTAATACTATGTGGCCTCCTTGCTGAGTGTGCCACGCTCTGCAACCTTTCTCAAAATGGCAGCGGGTCATGTTTTAATAACAAATACAGCAAAGACTGCACGGGTGCCAAGGGTTAATCATTTTACACATTCCTAAGACCAAGGCTGGGACCCCTGGACTAAACTATGTGCGGTGTTAGGGAGTAATGGATTACATGTACTGGCGCATTTAAAATACCAGTGATGAGTACCTATTTTCTGTTACAGTTACAAGTCGGAGCAGGAGCAGACCATGGAGATTTAAAATTGTTTAAAAATCCAACTTTATAAGAGCTAGTTAGCAAAGTTTTTTATTTATTTTTTATATAGATTTATTGGTTATTGGTTTATTATTATTATTACATTAATTTGTCCATAGATTAACAGCTTATTTTTAGTATTCCTATTACTGAACAGGCTGCTGCTGTTTTTCTGTAAATCCGGTATTGTGTAATAGTTTTAACGTATACATAGCAGACATTTATGGGCTTTTATCAATACAGTAGACCCAGGGTCCAGCAAAATCCTGTGGGAAACAATGAAGCAGGGAATGATTGGCCCATTCATGCACTTAAAAATTGCCCTTTAATGTGGAAGTAATACAAATATTCAGAATACATCACGAAGATTGAGTAATGTCTCAATCTGGAATACAGTGCAAATTCCATTTTCAAGCATGCACAGCATCTCTATTATATATTATACTACACCAGTGCTGTATTTGTAAATGCATGTACTACACTTGTACATGTGAATACATACAGATGTATTTGATCAGTGCTTTTAAATCCAAAGATGAGGGGAAATGCCTGCTCACTACTGACATGTCATGGACGTTACTTAACATACTGTACTAGAACTGTTCAGGTGAAAATATATAACATGTGTAAGTTCAACAGGCCAAACAAAGCCGTTTTAAACATTTAACATCCATGAAACTATCAGAAAACACAGCCCCTTGATAACTCTGAAGGCCCCCTGCTGTGCAGCTTTTCGATACCAGCAGACAGGGGAACTTGGGTTGAAGACACGATTTGTTCGGTGTACTAAACTCTTTGGAGCATTATCCCAGAGTAATAGGACTCCGCCGCACGCTTGATACTTTTTTGATGAAATCGTTATGTGGCTCATGCATTTTTGATTTGTTGATTTTTCCAGATCAATGCTATAGGAGACAACAAGCTAAGCAGAGAATTCTAATAATTTATTGAGGTATCACTGTCAGACTAACACAGAGAAAAACTAATAACGAAAGCTAACTAATGACCTGTTCACCATTTACTCTTGGTTCTCTTGTGTGTGGTTGTTTTTTGTCACGGGGTTGGAGATGTTATATCCCTCTAACAGGCTTATCTCAGAACACACAGAAACATACACTGCAACATATATATTGCCTTAATCGGTTTTCCCTGTAGCCTACCAATATTTTTTTTTCTTTTTTTACTGAAGAGACAAGTGCACACATCATCGTCACCGCCAGAGCTTCCAAAATTGTTATGGAAATGAAGCACAGATGTGTGCGCTGCACAACTTTTTCCATATTATCAGCACAAAATGCACTAGAGACAGCGCTTTTCCAACAAAGAAACAGCAGAATAAACTGTAAACACGTCCCAGTTTAGCCCTCTCCAAAACCTCGAGATTAGGTCAGAAAGAGCAAGCAGCGGAGAGCGCCTGCTCCTCTGCTGAAGTGGTAACGGGATGATTCGGTTTACACTGGCCAGCGCTACACTGCACACATATCTTATTTTAGCAGGTGCTTCCATGCCGGAGCATGGACCCCGCTTTGTATATCCCTGCAAGGCATCATGCTTGCTGCATGATGGAGGGTGGAGGATGCTTAGGGCCAGCGAGATTCGTCCATTCCCAGGGGAGAGACGAGTGAATAGCAGGCTATACTGCTGCCTGGGCCTGCCTGGCTTCCCCAGGGAAAACATCTAGAGGGGTGTAGACGCAGTGGAGGACAGGCATGCAGCGCTATTTATAGAGCAGGTAAAGAGGAAAGGTGAGGAAAAAAGAGAGGGTGGGAGTGAAGGAAAAGAAGAGGGTAGCTGAAAACAAGAAGAGACAGAAAAGTCTGAAAGCAGATGACTGAATGCGATATCTGTGCCCGACGGCTTCCGCGGAGATCAGGGCTGACAGTGTCTGCAACACCCGCTGAACAAAACAGAAGTTCTGGCTTGAAGTTTGGCCTGCCGCTGCAAAAAAAGTACGCCTCAACTTATTGATTTACGGTAGCGGGTTCACACAGAGGTTAGCTGTGTTGAACTGAAAAGGAAAGAGACAGACAGAGAGAATAGTTGAGCTCAGATGACGGTGATTTTTTATCAATAACGATTCGACTTGCAGCCCAGCCTGGAGATCCTTGTGATGTTTCTACACCAGCCTCGTTCTCACCATGCCTTCCTCTTTAATAAATAAAATTACTTTTATTCTTTATTTATTTTTTTCTTCCCCGGCTGCTCCGCTCGCAGCCCCCTCACGCTGTCAGTTGCTTTCAGCCCTCGTGCAGAATGTATGTCTCTATTTCACTCTGATGCCCTTTAATCATTTTCATCATTTCAGTGAGCTGACATTTTACATAAAGAGCTCTTATCATCCCTGGCTTATGCTTAATGATGAATGGTGATAATTACTGTCAGTCAGTGTGTCTAACGTGCCGTGGTCACATCACTATTTCTGCAGTGAAGTGTGCATGCTAAAAGAGAGAAAAGAGACTGTAATATCCATAGCTAGATAACATTTATAAAGTGGGACATTCACTGAACTCTACCATATGTGGCATTGGCTCATTTTATGGAAAAACTAGTACATCAGTTCATTAGAGCAGTGGTTTGGTACTGATTGTCCAGGAAACATTTTCTGCCAAAAGCAAAAGCCCTAAACACACTGTAAGACCGTTTTCTTTCTTTCCCATCAGGCCCACTAGGTTATCTGTAGTTTAGGTAATCTGTTCATCATGGCCGACTAAGCCATTCCACACTGTTCTCCTAATACTGCTGTAAGTAGCTGTACGCGAGATCATTAGAGATTCTTCAGAGAAGGTAGGCCCAGTGTGTCCGCTGTAATATACAAACATTTCACTTCTATTACAGATACACCACCCTGCTAAATATCCCCCAGCGCACCACTCGTGTATTGTTCAGTTGCAGAAACCAAATGCACTACTTTTTCCTCGCATTTGATTAATGATTTCTAAAAATTGCAGTGCCCGTTTGTTTAAGGAAGTTACTAAGTCTTTAACAAATTATGAAGCAAGGAAAGGGTATGAGCGCAGACACGGTGCTAGTGAGGTAGGCTACAGTAATGCCAAGTAGATTTTTGTGGTCATGTGGACCTTAAGAAAACATCAACTTTGTCCTTTTAATGCTGTTGTTTGAACCATGAGCGAACTTCACCATTTAGAAGATGAACAATGGTGAAAGAAATGGTGGTATTCCATTCTAGTGTACAGTAATAATATAAGAATAGAAGCTATTTTATTGGCTACTGGTTAGAAAACATGATGTTCCCATTTTGTATATGACTCAATTTTAAATAGATATACCATTACTAACCTTTTTCTAAAGAATATGTGTTTTTCCTTTTCATTTTGTTTATTTATTTCATTTTTATTGAGCATTTAACTCTAGTGTTGGGTTATACTATGAAAACCAGTCCTAAAATCTGGAATGCACTTTCAGTGCTTGGACCCAAATTAAAGGGTACGTGAGAGCAAACTAATTTTAGTTTCAAGCAATTACTTTTATGTTTTTACACCTACAAATGTACACCAGTCATCCTTAACTAAATATAATATAGCTGCAAAATGATTCAAATACCTGTAAGCAGAAATCAAATGCAAAAAAAAAAAAAAAAACGACAGATAACTAAAGTAATTGTTCGGTAAATTGATTTTATCCTATCCTATCCTTTGATCATTTTCACCAGTTTTATCAATAGTCACTTGACACCAGTTTAGTGAGAGATTAGCTGTGTGGTCATGGATGATTGTTATGATGCTGTAACAACTGCCACCACTTATAACTTACAGAAAATTATGAAGTTAGAATTACTGCTATAAGGTTGAGTTACCATCTCTCGCAGTCTGCAACCATGAAACAAAGTCTTGGAAGAGTTCTAGAAAGGTTTGTGATGTCAAATAAAAATGAAACAGAAGAAGGATTACATGCTAAATCAGAGGCGCCTTCATTCGCACCTGGGCGCCTGAAAGGGAGGCAGCAGGTCACCAGTTTAACATGCTAATTTATACATTTTTGCTTATACTAATTTTATTTTAGATTACTAGATTTTATTTTACTTATTTTTTATTTCTATTTTATTTTATCTTTTTTTATCTGTTGTGGGTTTTTTTTATGTACAACTAAGCTACTGGGATCAAGCAATTTCCCTTGTGGATGAATAAAGTTGATCTAAGTCTAAGTCAGGGGGCCCCTATGGGACTGCGGAGGTACTGCAGGGGCGTCGCAATTTATTTATTTATTTTTTTCCCCCATAAAAATAAACGTCTTTAAATACACATATACATAAGTAGGGGGCTCCATATCTCCATCAGTTTGGGGGTCCTTGGCCTGGAAAACATTGAAGACCCCTGTACTAAATAGTAAAAATAACAGACTCAACCATGAGGGCAAATTGTTGTTACCAGAGCACTGACAGAAGAGAACACTACACTGCAGACATATGTCGAGCATGCAGTACGTGTCAACAGTGTTTTTGTAATTACTGTCAGTACCAGAAGGGGGAGACAAAAACTTCAAACATGTCGAAGCAGAGCTCAAGCTTCATGTTACCCACACAGCCATTGACCAAAAAAATCAAATAAAATATACATAGCCTAATGGATGGATGGATGAATGGATAAAACACTCCACTCTCAGTTTCATAAAAGAGTTTTAAATATGGTCCCTGACATGCACATACATAATGCATCACAAATATAATACAAATAACAAATCAAACATAAGTTTGAAATCCAATTGGCACATTTTGATCCTGGTTAGTAAACTAAATATTCCAACCTAGGTGTTTCAGCCTCTCTACTGTGAACATTTCTCCACCATTTCAGCTTGTTTGGGCTGGTGTAAACACAGTAATCTTGTTCACTCCGTCCTGCAACAAATTAACCGAGCTGAACCCAGTTCAGAAGATGCAGTCGCTCCTCAGAGCTGTTCATCTGCAGTGTGAACACGTGTTTATCCCTTTAAGGGTAGCCCTTAAAATGATACAACCAAGCACTTTACCTGATGCATCTTTTGGAAGTGCACCATACTGTATGTTGTCCTATTCCATGAAACACAGAACAGCAAAAAAATGCTAGTACCACAGCTATTTTGGTCTGATCATTTCCCGATTTCCTGAAATCCATTTTCCCAAAAAAATACAACCAGTCACAAAACTGTTTGCAAAAAGGCAGTGCTGATTCTGTGCCAGGCATTTGCCTCAACTACCCTGTGAACAGGAACCAAACTCAGGTCAAATGCAACATATATTGTATTATATTGTATTAATCGGAATGAAATATCGGGGTAAAAGCACCCTTAAATTCTGTCAGTCAGTTCCAGTCCACCACCTTTAAGCTATTTAACTGCATCATAAATATATCAAATGATAGCATTGATGTTTAACACTGATAATACTTAAAATTATAAGAAAAAACTTTTTTTTTTTTTTTTCTTTATGTGAAGACCCAGATGATTTTTTCTAAATGCTTTCACAGCAGTTAAAAGATCAAGGCTGCATATCTATCCGTCATTTTCTCGCAGCACCCAGCCTACCAGCCCTCAGCAGTTTCACCTGCTATGAACACGAGCAGTCCTTCGTCGCCACATTTCATATTTTCAGACCAGTGTCTCTTAAGTTTGTGTTTGCCTCTGCATCCATGTGTCCCGATCCTTTGCACCGTACAATGCAAGGACTCTCTGCATTACAAGCAACAACTGAAATGAAGCAGTCTGACACGTAGCAACAGGGACGGCGGTGCACGACTCAGTATCAAAGCACAACATCCAACACTCAGTGCGATGACATGTCGCTATGTTAATGTGTTTGTTTTTCCCGTAGGACGACGTGTCGGAGTGCGGAAAGTTGTAGTGCGGAGCTAACTCCGGCTACGGATCAGTCACCAGCACGCTCCCTGCTCGAGGCCTCGCTGGGATACGAGCTCTGTTGTTGATATAATTTGAGCACGGGTATATGAATGAATTTCTGCATTTAAAAGGGGCAGTGTACGAACACATGTCAGGGAAGCGAGATTAGGATAAAAGAGTGTGTGGACTGGCTACTTTGGCAGAATTAGACATTCAGTCATTCGATTTAACATCACTGGAACAGCTGTCTGTAAAATTTTGGTGTTGTAAGTAAGATCTTAGTCCTCCTGCTTTTAGACTTAACCGAGGCGGTTTGGATGGGCTTTTTCTATGTGTACATAATTCTCTTGCAATGTGCGACGCACTTCAGTATCTCATCCTCAAGTCTGCCCTCTGTGTTTTTTCAGGACCCCTGTGCACTGATTAACCATTCACACAGTGATAAAACACAGAGGTAATTGTGCTGGATGACAGCAGATAATGAGAAGAAATAAAATGATTGTATATGAGAAGTAATAAAGCCAGTTTGGTAGACTGTGCTGTTAAAGTACAGGTTCTTTCTCTTAACTCTATTAGTTTCTGAGGAATGTTCTACCGAAGACATTATATGCTGTTCAAAAAATGCTCTTCATGTCTGGCCGTGTGTCTGAGGGCAATGATGAATTTGCTGTAAAATGGTGATAGTACACTGTAAAAGTCAGGAGGTCAGGACGGGCAAGAGTTCTTTTTCGGCTTCATTTAGCACACAAACAGTTCTGTCCTCCAAACAAGGAGAGGCTGTTTCGAACATTTTTATTATTTGATTTTTTTTTTTTTTTTTTTCACACTAAATGCTGAGGAAGTTACTTCAGCAGGAGGTAACTCATAGGCTCTCCGCTGATGCAAGACATTGAAATAGACTTTTACAAACCTTTAGCCAAACTACCCCTCATTTGATTTATTCACTTTCTCATCCTTTTCACTCGCTCCCCTATCTGTACGTATAAGCCAGACATTCTAAACGCTTCTTATTCCTTCAGACTTACACTTCACGCGAACCGGACGTTAATATCATCCCCGCAGAGATAACTCGGTTTGAAGCAGTGCGTGTCTGAGTGTGCGCCTGCATGTGTGTGTGTGTGTGTGTGTGAGAGCACGCACATGTTGCATGTGAATATATGAGGGGGTCCTGTGTGCAAGCGTTCACGTGCAGGTGTGTCTGGATTTTTCATCTGTTGTGAGATGAGTTATTAGCCCCCCAATCCCACCCCTTCCCCTGCCAGATATTAATTGCATCAGGGCTGTGATATATGGGCAGATTACTGGGTGTAAAACGCATTATTTCCTTATGGAAACAGGCCCAGGAGAGATCCATCAGATAGCATCCCGGACGGTTTGGGGCTCACTATATAATAGTGTGTGCGTGTATGGCTTACCTGCCACAGTCACAGATGGGAACTGTACTATTACACAACTGCATGTTTTCAAACACCCGACAAGGCCAATGTTTAGGTCCACCTCACAAGGACTTACTTTGACTTTCATCCAAAGATGTCCTTGTCTCAACTCACGCCAAGACAGCAAGCAGGTTCAGAGAGGCCAGTGTTTACATTGATATATATTTTATGCTCAAATACTAACTTAAGCATGACCAAAATATAGATATATTGCTTATTAGCTTACTGTATAACAGAAATGAGTACTGCAGTAAAAAGATCATTTCAAAATGACAAAAGTTATGACTGTGATACTTGGCCTGGTTTGTTTTTGGGTTTAATTATTTATTCTATTTATATATTTGGTGGTGGTCATGGCCACCTCTCGTCTGCACCACATTCCTATCCCAATCAGTATTTTCCTCAACCTTAGCTGTGTACTTTTAACAGTCTGAACTAAAGCAAGGTGGCAGAGGATAAAGAAGCCGGTGAATCATTCTATCAGAACATAGGGAAATATGTATGTGTTTTATCTAAAGACAATCTTTTAGTGTGGAGGACTTCTCAGCTTTCACACTCTCCGCTTGTTGCTGTGAGCTGAGCGCAAACTTTGAGTTTGACCTTATTAGCTGGATGGCTCTTTGTTGCTGCAGCAATTGGAACAGGTTGGCAGGTTTGCCAGCACTTATCAGAGCATATTAGACCTTCGCTGGGCTTCTATTAAACTTAATGAACATTTAAATCCTTTAATGGATTGAAGGGAATTGAGAGCAGCAAATTATCAGCTAGACGCTCTCCGCTGGTGTTGATAAAGACACCCGCCGCTGGAACTTGAAGAGACATGTTTGAGACAGCAGCCTCCTCCTCTTTCCCTTTCTTCATCTCACTTTGGTCTCTCTTCGTGACCATCTCTCACTCTCCTTGTTTTACTCCTTTCCTGTCACCCTCTTTGCCAGTGCATCCCTCCATCACACAGCCTCTCTTTTGTCACTAACACACCCTGTGTTCCTCTGTCGATCTATAACAGAGGAGAGGAGGCTGCTGCTGCAGAGCCAGGTCTCCATCATTCATCAGTCCCCATGAAGGGAACATCATAGAAATCTCTCTCCAGGAGGGATGTGCTAACACAACCACACCGCCAGCCCATTACAGAGCTGTCAAGCGGCGCCTACAACCGTCTCTCACTCCTCTGCTTTACCCTGAACCATCCCAGTGAGGGATCTTCTAGCCCACATGCTAGCAGAGCAGAGAAACATGAATTACCCCAATGACATATGTGCGGTCACAAACCCGGGGGCTGCTGAACTCTGGCTGGTCCAGCCTCAGCTGCGGTTAATGGGAGGACAAGGATCGAGCGAGGCCCCTGCTTTGTGAGGCCTGGCCTGCTTCAACTCCTGAGGACTGGCAGAGCCAGCCCTATTGATCTGGTAGCTCCTATATTTCTGTCGACAGCCGGCTAACAAGGCTGATGTCTCAATAAAGACCAGTGCCTAGGGGAGAAAAGGTGGGGAGGCAGGTGGGCCGGCCAACAGAAACCCCTGTTAAGACAAGCCAGCAGACAGTGGGAGGGAAAAGTTCATGCCCTCGCTGCTTTTTTAATGCACTCCCATAATGCTGCACATGCAGGCTCTCCTTCCCCAGGACAACACTGGAAGCCCTTACTACTGAAACTGAAAATGGATCCAGAGCCATGGAAAAATGCAATTTTAATAGTTATTGACCTGAATGGTAGGGACCGCGTTTAAGGTGAAATATGAATTAACTAGCAAATTGCCGTCACTCGCTGCCAAAGCACAGTTAATAAGACGATTCTTTTAATGACTCTTTCCTCATTTTGAGGTAAAACTGTGACTAAAACAATTCTGTTTTATGTGTCCCACTGCTCTCCTATCTCTTATTGACTGGGAACTGACAGCTGTAAGTGATTGAGCAAAACAAACAAAAGAAGAAGTGAAACACAGTGACAGGTTGATTGATGAGGACGCTGATCTATTTTTGATGCGTGAGACTTCAGGATATAGTTTGGGTGCTCTGTGTGGTGAAGAGGTGGAAACAGGCATCAATAAAAGGCGCTAGGCGTTTAAGTATGAAACGAGGTGGAGGAAAACATCTTTCCCCGTCAGTGAGCTTGCTGAAGTGTCCTTGAGCAACAGGACTTAAGCAGCTTCAGCGCTTAGCATAATAGGCCTTTTTTGCCCTCTGTAATCTGCTGCAGAGAGGTTTCCTCTCCAAGCTATTAATTATGAAAAGTCCTCATGCATTCTATTTTCATGTGATGTTGCTAAACATGAAGCAGGTTCTCCGTTGACTGAAGAGAGATCAATACAAACAGCAGCATCTGAACCGACTCTAGTAGTGATCAAAATCAAAAGCTTTTTTTTTCCACTCACAAAAAAAAAAAAAAAAATCTGCCTTTTATTGCACAAAGAGGGAAAGCCTGCAACTCCCAGCAGTTCGGCCGCTTTCAACTTCTTTGTCTTCCCTTCTGTGGCTTCTAAATTACATGTTCAAATCTTAAAAATGAGGCAAAAATAATCTTTTGTGCTACTCATTGTTCTCTGTCTCTGAGTCTTTTTCCCCCAATGGTCCTCCTGCAGCAGAGGTATGTGGTAATAATCTTCCACCTACAGTTTGCTCATTAGTAGCGAGTCCTGCTCTCTGCATGGGTCTTTTCATGTTCCTCAGTACTGACAACAACCTGAAGGTACGCTCTCTATTCTCGCCGGGAATGGGACGGTGTGAGTTGAATCAGGGACTGTGCTCGCAGACAGGAGGTGCTGCTCAGGGAAACCATCACCGTCCGTGCAGGCAAACGTACAAAACTTCCGACAAACGTGGGAGCTACTGCAAAATGGGTCTGCGTTTGTTGCCTCCTTTGTAAGTGTATGTTTGACATTTCTGAAGGAAGATCGAAAGACTGCTGACAAGTATTTTCTGCCAATATCTAATGTGACCATTTTCATGCCTCAGTGTAACACACTTCCTCTCAGAATTGATTTCAGGAAAACACAATTTCTGCTCAAATAGCTCTTGTGAGGGACATGCACTGCTGGTGGTTGCCAGTGGGGAAAAAAAATAAATGAAAAAAACAATGTACGAACCATGAATGTGTGATTCTCAGATTTGCAAAACTGTATATGTACAATCAAGTGCTCAAATATGACACATACTGTACATCCATAAACAGTAGCCAATCACAAAAAGGGCTGTATCTCACTGTTTTGATCGCCAGACAAAGCATCCGTTCTGAATAGCAGCGTAAAGAAAAGTTGAAAACCTGAAATACAAGACGATGCTATGAAATCATAAAACTGGTCATTTTGGTGGTGGAATAATATTCCCAAATGACCTGCAGTAACATTTCACTTCCGAAAAACATTTTAACACAAAATACATTTTTACATTCTTACTACAAAATAAACGTGGAAGATTTGTGGCTGGTCACAGCATGTGACACAATTACACAGCACTCCTGTGATTTTTTTTCATATTTTATTTGAGGTGTGCATATCTGCAAAATGTAAAAGACAGTCAGCCTCGATTCTCTTTTATTCTTTTTTTCTTTAACTCTATTAAGAAATGTTTGCTTGCAAAGAGTATTAAGAACACATTAAAGAAGTAGATCATTTGTTAAGGTGGTGAACTCGCCATGAATGCGTTGGTGAGCTTAGCCGCTTAGCTGTACGTCCCTGCTTATCGGCTACTGATTGCAGCTCCTCTCATTTGTTTTTCCATTGCTGGATAGAAAAATAAAAATAAAAATAGCAACCTGACCCTCTAATAATTACTGTGTCTCTTGGGCACTGGATGGATCTGGTGAGAAGTTCGATATTTTCACATTTCTTATTGAAGAAACATGTTATGAGAGGTCAAAATAGCATTTGCTTTCCTTTTGTTTCTTACCATATATACAAACTTAAAGGTATTACATGGGTACACACAGCACACACACACATAATATAGACACACACACACACACGCATGCATATTATATATATAATAAATGATAGTGTTTGAAGGACACCTGAGTTATGATAGACTGGTCTGATTCAAAGCCTCATTGTATGAGTGACGAGTGCGCAGCACTGCCATTCATCTATAATATAATGCATCTTCTATACATTTGTATTTACACAAAACGAGTAAAACTGCAAAGGGGAACCAAAATGGCTGCTCGCGGCTTCCGCTTGTATGTGCAACATACTAACAAAAGCCATTCTGTATTGTGCGGCTGCTCTTGAGCATTGCGTGTAGTCAAGTGGAGCTCTGCATGACTGCGTTAGCGCTGGGTTACCTGCTCATCCAGCTATTTAATTTCCAGCTCTTCATTCCAAAGGTTATCTCTTCCATAATATTTGTAATTGCCCTCCAGCCGGGCCGCAGCCAAACCAAAGAGAAGAAATTAAATGTTAGGCGCTATCATTTTTTTTTTTTTTTTTTTTTAATGCACTGTCAAAACGAGGAAAAAAAAAATCTGTTATCTTATACACATCAATTATTCGCCTGGATATTATTAAAATTTCACCTTTAATTATTTCCAAAACTGAATCAGTCTCTATTGTTGGATCTTGGAAAAATGTCATTATTTTACCTATATTTATTAAATGCAGTAAGCTTAGAAAAACAAAAGAAAACTCAATTTCTACGCTGTGGTGAAAATGCCCATATTTCATTATCTCTTATTGAATTTTATTCTCATTATTTGATAACGTATATGATATTCATGTATTATTACGTGAATGCTTTTGTCAGTAGCGGTAGGACTACATTTTATAAAGGAATTCAACTCATCATTTTTAACAAACTTTTTCATCATTTTAAGAACGTTTTAGGCTAAACGCTGACGTTTCTGCTCCGTTTCATTTGAGTCTATGTCTCCGATCAAAGCTCTTTACATGTCCTCACATTCCTCGTCTATCTGTACACTGTCAGCTATCAAACACAGGTAAAATCCACTTTCTTTGTTTCGTAAAAACAACACTGAAGACACTAATGCCATTGTATTTTCAAAATTTGTAGAGAACACTTATGAATTATATGATCAGAACCAACATTTATTTACAGAGTAAACTGCACTTTTGGAGCTTGTGGCAACTCAGAAACTTCAAGCGACTAATCGCTTCTACAGTTATACGCTGGGAAAACATCTTTCAACATTTACCTCCATAATGGACGGAAAAAAACTTACTTGGAAAAAAAGGTTATATTTAAACATGCGCTTATGCTTTAAGATTTTTACAGCCAATCCACAAAAAGGATGTAAATTCTGTGTTTACAACAGTACGTCTTTCACTGAAATCGGCAAAGAGCACCCATCATTGCAGCAAAGGTCAAATCAATCTGCAGGGCAATGACACGAGAGAAGATGGGAACCCTTGACATGGGAGCCAATCAAATTCAGGTGCAAACGGGCGAGGAGAAGGAACAAACCGCTCAAGATTTCAATGGGGGTTTGAATGGACAGTCCCTCACTTCCTGCTTTGTCTGACCTGAGTCGGCTCAGACCTCCTCACCCCAACTTTACCAGCTTAATGCAGGATAAGTGGCTGCCCTCACCTCTCCACTGGTGAGATGATCCCACCTGAACCAAAGTACTGATCTCCCTCAGTGTTCCCCTCACTGTTTCTTCCTCTGCTGCAGTTATTTCCACCCTGAAGCAGTTAAAACTGAATTTTGCCGTCAGGGGCGAAAGAAGAGGCCCTACCACTTTCTGCTGTCACTCAACCTCCTGAGACCAGACCTATGTCTAGGACCCTGACTCTCAATAACACACACACACATTCACAAGGAACGGCGCCGGGGGATTTTGTTGTCTCTCTGTGACATTAGTTGAACAGGTGACAACAACAGTTTTCCGTCTCGCAGTGGAAAGATAAAAGGTAGGCGAATGGAAATACACAAACACAGGCTGGGCTTCGGGGAGCAAAGTTGTTGTTTAACCCTGGTTGTTCAAGAAGCTCAAAGGGAAAGTGAGACTGAAGACGTTCACCTCAGAAAACGCACAGGGAATCTGCACAGAAACACACATTTTCACGTCACTGCTTAACCCCACAGCAGACACATGCGCTGTTACTGCAGCTGACACGCAACCCGGGCAAATATGAGCAATGTCAAGGCGAGTTCACACACATACACATACATACACACACACACATCAGACATCAGTCAGATTTCCTTGAGTTCATGTTCAGAGCAAAGTTTGATGTCGTGCCCCGGTTGAGACACTCAAACACCCTCTCTTTTAAAGTGTGTGTTTACATTTGTTTGGGAGTGTGTCATGCGTTGGCTCGTCGTCCGTGTCAGCTCCACATGTATGAAGTTAATCCCTGCTGTCAGAGAATATGCATTATTGAAGTGTGACTCTTCAAATGAGCACACACAGACACACACAGATGCACACTCTTACCTTCGTTGCTGCTAGTTCCCGTGGTGCCCACAGCCTGTAGTGATATAGTCCATAGCAGCATCGCAGCCAGCCCCGGATCTGAAGCCATGGTGTTCTCCCTCACACCCCGCCAGACTCCCTCTGCCTCTCTCTCCCTCTCTCCTCTCTTACTCCCTCGCCCTCACTCTCCCTCTCAGCCACTCGCTGCCTCTCTCTCTCCTCTCCTTCTTCTTCTTCTTGTGTCCCAGGGTTGAACAGAGAGCGAGAGCAGGGTGCTGAGGAGAGGGAGAGAGTGTGTGTGTGTGTGTGAGTGAGTGTGAGGGCTGTGAGCTCATTGGGTTGGAGTAAGAGCCTAGCTCTGTGGCTTGCTTCAGTCTGCCGGCTCCCTCACACGCATACACACATACATACATAGACTTTCGGCTAGGCAGCCGGAGGAGGGGAGGGAAGAGCGTGTCTGTCAAAGTCGCGGCAGCCAATTAGAGCGCAGGATTGGGCCAGTGCTGCACGCTAAATGCTCCTTCAGTCACCACACCCTCCTGTCCTACCTGCCTGGCCAACTCTCACTTTCTGTTTATCTCTCTGGGTCATGAGCTGGCACACTGCACCCCCCTCCAACCCCATCCTCTCCCTCTCTCTCTCTGTTATTTACCCTCATTTGTCATTGGCTCGCCTCTCCCACACACACACACTCACCTACCCAGTGGCAAATATCTGACTGATGGGATGAAGTGAAAGCAGCAGCACGGCTGTGAGGCCCAAGGACAATGATCGGTTATCGATCTTCCATATTGCCTTCATAAAGCTATGATCTGGACTATGTCCAGGTGAAACACAGTGCAACCTCACATGCATATAGCTGATAAGTGTGCTTATGAGTGTGTCACTGTTATTCAAGGACGGTGATCATGTATTGATTCACGTGATGGTGGGAAACTGGGAAAATGTGCCAGATCACAGCACCTGTCCTAATCAATTATCTGACCGCACACACACCTGCACACACAGACACCTTCACAGACCGCTGCAGTGCGTTGAACCGCACTGAAGTAAAATCATTACACACGTACATGCGCGTATAAAGCTGATAGAAAATTAGATTTTTAAGCACCACACCAAATCTCTGTTCACCCGCATCTGTATCCATGAGGTGGCAATAATGTTAACTGATTTATAAGTAATAATATACAAAACAAAGCAGTCCTACCTCAGGGACTGTTTAGTGGCTGTGGGTGTGGTCTGCTGATGAAGACTCAAGACAATGAAATAAACCTTGAGATGAAACTGTTTCCAAGAGCATCACTGAACTTTTATATATCTACAGTTTTCAGTAAAGATAATTACTAGTACCACTAGCAGCACTTCTTCTGCTGGTAGTGTGTATTAATACCACTAGATAAAAACACATTTTAAAATGGTAATTGCTATCATTATCCTGCTGCTGTTATTACTACTACCTATTATTATTATTATTGCTACGTAAAAACAGTATTATTTGATTTCAGTTCTTATTGCTACTGCAGCAGCTATTACCATTAAATGCCAATGCAACTTCTACTAATTTATTTTACGTATTTATCCTGAATGTACCACTAATAATACCAGTAATAGTGGTATTTCTACTTTTCTTTTATAAATGTGTTAACTGAGTTAACTTCCTTGTTGTTGGCACCATGTGCAGAGCCAGCTGTGTCTGTGCTGTAGCTGTGATCTAATGTGTACAGCATGACTGTGTCACTGAGGTCTGCTAAGGGGTCTGCCAGCACTGCTGCCGTGCTGATTTTCCAAACCGAACTGTACACCCTGTGAGCCCCGAGACACGGCAGCACAACACTGTCACAGCTTTGCTGCCATCGCGACAAGCCTGCTGCCGCTCCTGCTGAAGCATCACTGGCGGGACTGCTTGATTTGCCTCGCACGCACACAACAAGAAGAAAACTACTGCTCATCCTACAAAATATTTAAGACTTTCAGGACTATCATGAATATTGAGCGTGAACATACATGCAGCTGGCCTGCCAAGCAGAGGAGATGGAGGTTAGTTGAGATGAGTGTCAAGGCCAAAATGAGGCAGCGCTGCGCCTGCCAAACTCCTTCCTCCACCCCCCTCAGGCCTGTAGACACAGGGGTTTCTGTGTGAGTTTATAATGGTTCCTCCACAGCATGTATAGGGGAGCCTTGTGCCTACGTGCAGTGTCTCTATAAAGGCTGGAGTGACTAGGGCACACCAATACAGGGGGACGCGCGTCACATTCAGTTGGACACAGTTTACTCTATAGCTGTCCTGTCCCTCCTCTGCGGTGTGTGTTCATGTGTGAGGCTCCGTTCCTTTACCACTAGGCTGCACTGTCAGTCTGCCTGTCTAATAGGCTGCACGCCTGCGAGGACAACAACAACACTGTCATCTTCACCCTGACACTCCAATCTTCCGAGAACAGAGGAGAGAATGCTCTCTGAACCCTTAAACACCATCAACATGCCAAAAAACACCAAAACAAATCACTGATTTCTGAGACACTGTCATCACTGGAGGGGCTGTAGACGAAAGGGATGCTTTGACAAAAAGAGTTGAAAATTAAATCTATACTTTTCTATTAGTGGGACAAAATAATAATAATAATAAAAAAATAACAACCATTAATGTAGGATTTACTTTCTGTGATGCACAGCCGGGAGCAGCTCACCAGCTACGCTTGGTTTGTGTCTTTACACCCAAACATGAACTCCTTTCTTGTGCCGAACAAGAAAATAACAGCGTATCCCCAGCAAAAATCACACCAGCTGCTGTCTCAGTCACCCTTTGCATCTTTGCCAATTGATTTTCTGTGTGGAGACACATCAGTGTGACATCTCAGTTTAGGGAGCGTTTTAAAGTCTCCTCTCATTTCTGGCTACAGGAGGCAGTAGAAAATTTCCACGTTCAAAATAAAACGTGCAACAGCGTGTGAATAATAGCAGGCCGAGGCATGGGCATTACAAGAATGACAGCGAATAGGAACAGAAATCTGAACATGAGGAGTGGTAACACTGATAGTGGAGAGTCATTTTGTCCTTTAACCATAATCAAGGTGGTGTGAGGGAGAGAAATGCGTGATGGATGTATTATATACAGCAACCTCAACACACACACATCCAACCTCATTAAAATGGCTCCCCATAGTTCTCTGCTCACACAGTACGTCTTTGAAATGCCTTGTTATGGTATACACTATATGCATCCACCCTAATGAGGAAATTTACTAGAACTCCATCGCCGCGGCAACAAAGTGGGAGTCCCCCTGTGTGTGGATGTGTGTGTGTGTGTAAGACCTCCTCGTGACGAGAATGAGAATCTTAATACGACCAACTGGGTTTACCTGGGGGGGTCCGTGGGCAGCAGTTGGCATTAAAACCTTAAGGTGTGTGTCTGTGCGTGCGCCTGTGTGTGTGTGCGTGTGTGTGTGTGTGAGTGAGAGAGAGAGAGAGAGAGAGAGAGAGAGAGAGCAGATGGTGGGGGTCAGTGTGTGCCTACTGTTGTGGGGCTTGTTGGTGTGTGTTGGCTAAATATAGCGGCGTAGTGACAGAGCTGCTCAGAGCACAGTCACCGACTCTGTCGCCGCTCTCACTTTAATTCTTTGATCAGTTCGGCTCC
This sequence comes from Planiliza haematocheilus, assembly GCA_005024645.1. Classification (NCBI taxonomy): domain Eukaryota; kingdom Metazoa; phylum Chordata; class Actinopteri; order Mugiliformes; family Mugilidae; genus Planiliza; species Planiliza haematocheilus. The sequence continues at coordinate 2,362,384 of SRSE01000430.1, forward strand.
GTTCATTTCACCTCAGTGTAATCGAGTCGCTTCAAAGCAAGGGAAGTCATTTCAGGTTAATTAATTTCGGCTATAAACTAACTAGCCGCAGAATGAGGCTAAAAGCTGTAATTTTACCTGACAACTGTTATCATTACTAATTAACACAATGGTAGCAGCTTTTTATTATAAGACATGTCCACCTCACTTTCTTCTTCCTCTAACTTACTTTACAACAGTCTGATTGGATTTAATGTAAATGCTCGTAGTGCAGGGGGCCTTTTATTTTGCCCAAATACAGAAGGAACTTTAGTTTAAGTGACTACATACAAATACAAGAGGAAGGTCTTTATTTCTATTTGTTTTATCCTATTTTACTCAGAAGTCTTTTAGAAAGTAAAATCTTCCACTGTGAACTTGCAGTTTGTTTCCAATTTGTGTTAATGGAAGCTCTGTATTTCTTCCATCTGAGATATTCATTGCCACATGATGGTTTAACAATATTGCCACGACACTGATGATATTTCTGCTTTGATAATTAGGCAATTAAACACTAACTGAACAAGAGATGTGTTTTTGTCCTATTGAATTGATTTTTTTCATTCATGTCCTGAAAGTAAACAGAGAGAACAGAAACAAACTAAAATATTGTACTTGTGTATTTGCTTATTCGGGAAAATGAGACAATATTACACATCCGTGATGTCCGAAAGTAAATGACTTCTAGAAATACAAGCTAATTTCAGGGCCAAATTAGATTCCATCTGTTCAGAAGTGATCCCCAGTGTGCTAATTTGTCTGCAGTTTGCCAAAAATCATGTGGACAAGCCAGAAGACTACTGGGAGAACGTTTTGTGGACAGATGAGACCATAGTAGAATTATTTGTCATGTTATTCCAGCATAAGAGTCTAATCCAATCGGTGTCTTTATTTTGTTTTTCTGCATCTGGGCTAGGACGGCTTGTCATCATTAATGGAACAATGAATTCTGAATTATATCAGCATATTCTAAAGGAAATTTAATTTTTTGTTTGACTTGTTGGATTAAGTTCTCCTTTTTAGTTTCTGGATATCTGTCATTTCAAAAATAAAAATAAAAAATAAAAAAACTAAGCGAAACTACTTTTCTCCATTAACTTCTGTGATGCCTTTATTGTCTTCTTATTCTACTTTGCTTAGTTTTCCTTCCTTTTTGCCATGGCAATTCAAAACTGCCATAAGTGGAACAAATCCTGCACAGATGAGCCACATTAAATGTCTACAATCAGCTCAAAGGTAATAACCCCCCTCTTCCTGTTACATTTTAGTAGGAAATTCCATCTAAATACTCAAATGTAACTTTGTTAGGGCTGTAATGACGTGTCAAAATAATCAGTGACTTTAATTGTGTAAGTTTGTCACAATGTTTACGCTGATCACCAATTATGCCAGCTGCTGCTGTGAGAACACTTGAAAGAGACTGGAAAAGCCACAGCCTGGTTGTCAGAAAGGTGGGAATTCTTTTAACAGAGACCCAATAAAGTGTATGCTAAGAAAACGCAACCCAAACACTGCTCACAAGAATCTCAACAGAGGAGATCTGTCAGCTTTCTGACTTTAATGGGGAACTACTGTTTTTGACAACCAGGGGCCTCATGTACTAACAGTTGCGTAGATTTCCTTCTAAATCGTGACGTAAGCTCAGATTTACAAGCATTTCGAAGCACATTTCCTTTGTATATCCCAATCGAGCGTACCCGACTCCTCCCCGTCCACGCCTCTTTTAAATATGCAAATTATATTTAATCAGAAAACGAAAAAACATAAGAATGAGCCACAATGTTTACTTGCATTTACGCATTACGTATGATCTGTACACTGATGAATGAAAATATTTCCTGTTGACGTTTACAAATTCATGCGATGGCGCTTTTATAGCAATGTGTGTGCAGTCGATAGCTCCGATTACATTCAGAAAACCGTCTCTCGCTGCAGATTGCTCTTAATGTTGACCTGTTCAGATTGTATGGGAATCTGATATACCTGGCTGACATGCGTATAATTCCGTCCCACACGGCTTGTATGGCTCTGCACAGCGCCGGCACAGTCCCGATCGGTTGGAGTAATAGTTTTCACATTAATGACAGTTTCCAGGCATCACCTTTAAGTGTCGCCAAAGGATCCACATCTGTAGAATCATACGTACGCCAGCCACGTCGTTGCCGTTGGCACGTACAAAATTCACGGACATTTCTCTCTTGATACATCTGAAATTTTACGTGAGCGAGTACGTACGGAACGTTTTTGTACGTACATGAGGCCCCTGGACCTTATTTCTGGCATAAAATTTGTTATCATACACTAGTGCTATTCCTTGTTACGTTATCATCATCCAGGGTCTGTAGATTGACCTACAGACCCTGGATGATGTCTTCTGACCTGGATGATGTCATATCTGAGTGGCGTGTGCACCCAGTTTACCAGTAATTTGCTACTGATATATTGCTACTGTTATTCCTCCACAACCTCAGAAATGGAAAAAAATATTCAGCCATGTTGCAAAAAACTAGCAGTAGCAAATTACAGGTAAACAAGCCAACCGTCGCGGGTGTGCAATATTTCATCGTTTATGATAAATCGTCAAAAACATTCCCCACTGTAAGAATATGTCATCCCAACGATAAAAACGATAAATTCTCATAGATGACGTGTATGTGCGCGACACACTTGCAGTCCAACACATGTGGAATATTGACAAACTGACAATGGTGGAAGGCAGAGCAGATACGTCAGGCAGTGAGGAGCTCGTTTCTAAACGAGGCTCCACCTCCATAATCTGGTTTGGTTTTAACCCCTTAATGTCTAAATTGATTTTTCAATTATATAAAGCAGTTAAATATTTGTATTTTTGCTTACCACTCCGGCCGGTCCTATGAGAAACTAGTGCTTGCAAAAGGTTCCTAGGATTTTTTTCAATGTGCACAAACTGACATTGGAGTATTACGTGCGTTATTTCGGCTGCAGTCTGGAAAGAGTGCGTCGTAAATTTGCGACACTAGGCATGAAGGGGTTAAAAAGTCTTACGCAGGGCAGAAAAGTACAACATGCAAGGTTTGCAAACAAATAAAAAACCCATAAAAAGGACAGTAACACCACTAATTTGTTCCACCACCTCAAACACAAGCACAAACCAGAATATGATGAAAGCCAGAAAATTTGTAAGGATGCAGAAGCAGCGTCGACTTCATCCAAAGAGTCCGGTAAAAACAACAACTCAGATAAAACTTGCTGATGCATTATAGTCAAAAAGATTATTTTTATTTATCGTCATTTTTTTTTGATACCGTGGTAAATACCAGAAATACCATACATTTTTTAGTCCATATCACCCATATCTAGTGAGTAAACAATCGTATTTTATGAAAGAAATAAGGTCCAGATTGTAAAAAAACTCCAGTTCCCCTTTAAGCTTTTACAGTGAGTTTTATCTGATTGTTTGTTGTTGGTCAGTGCCTGGGATTGACGCCTGTATCCTCATCTGTGGTGTTTCAGACAACTCAACAAATACCTTCAACAGTGTGTCCTTGTACATGTAGACCTGCAAAATTAAATAACGAAGATTTCTATTGATGTTATGCTGTAAGCAAGTCGTCTCTTAAATTTAAATAATACAGCTGCATTTCTAATTACAATTAGTACAAGCATTGAAATTTAAGTAATAGCCACTGTTATTTGGCTATATACACAGTAGTATAGAATATACAACACCTTTCCTTATTAGATCTACATTGAATAAACATTTACCAAAGGATTAACTGACTACTGAGGATATGATTGATAGATAAATGAACAAAATTGATATAAATCTATCTAAAAACTACTGGCTTGTAGCAGCCCTAAATGTTATATGGGCCACAATGGCCCAAGCAGAAGTGATGGGAATTAATTTGTAAAAGGGTATTTCTATTCTGCTCCCAACCTCCTTCAATGTTTTCTTCAGTGTTGCTCATGCTGTACATGCACCTGTGTATCATCTGAACATCAGCTTTTATTGGAGAGTTATTGTTACTTGTTTGACATGGGGATAAAGGCAGCATGGGTTATCTCTAAAAGAATTGAACAAGTCAAGTTGAGATGGAATACCTTTCTACTTTGTCCCTGGACAAAAGTAACTACACAGTGTTTGCAATCATAAAGTCATCCAGCTGAATCAGCCAGGAATCGCACCTCGTCTAATCTTCCTCTCATCTAGATGGTTTGTTTGATCAGACTCAGCACCAGTGAGACTCTACCACCCCACAGTCCACTCCAATGGCCTGACACATTCACTTCTTCAAGATAATCGCTTTTAACTCTCTTCTACTCTCTATGGCAACACCAAGTATCAGAAACTACAAGATCTCCTTCAAAGAAACTGCTCCTTTTTCTTTTTTGTATCTCCTCACGTTTTGCTTGTCATTCCAATTCCCTGCTTCCCCCTCCAACACAGAGATCACTGACCTTTTATAAGGGTGCTGTAGCTTACACGGCTGAGGGTCAGAGGTACTGCAATGAACAGGTAGACTCAGAGAGATATGCTTTGTGACTAAGGTTGAGTCATAACAGGCTGCAAAAAAATGAGGGTGAAATATTCTGCATACGATTGATATAAAACACTGTAGCTCTATACTAGAAAGCTGAAGATATTTAAGCTTTCTGACGCATTTTACACTGACACTGTAAAGACGGTCAAAGTCATTCTTAAGTTTAAAGTGCATTTAAATAATCAGTATGTACATTTGACCACTTTTAATTCTTTTCCTGTGAACGCTTGTCCTCTGGAGGGTTGTGGGTGGCTGAAGCCTAACTTGCAGCTGGGCGAGACCCTGGTCGGGTCGACAGTCTAACACAATGAGACAGACAACCATTCACACTCACATGCACACCTAAGGCCAATTTAGAATCACCAATTAACCTGACCAGCATGTCTTTGCACGGGGGAAGGAAGCTAGAGAACCTGGAGAGAACCCACACAGACACAGGGAGAACATGCAAACTAGACACAGAAAGGCTCAGCCGGCCCATGGATTCTGTGAGGCATCACCACTGTGCTGCCCACTTTACTTAAGTACTGTTTCAGTGTGGCTTTGTGGGACTTTGTGGGACCAGTCACATCTACCCATTCCATACGTTATTTCAATGCTCTGATGTCTTTTTGTTTTACACTATATGAAATAATAAAAAATAAAATAAAAATCCTGAAGTAAAATAACTGGGACTGAATATTTAGTATCAATTAAATTTGCAGCTGTCCAGGTCAAACTCCAATCCAATAAGCTTTATTTGGCGTGCACAGTTTAGCTTGGGGTGTTTGCCCTGCACGCTCAAGGCACCTCAGACGTGGACTTACAGGAAATTTAAACCAGTGACCTCGCTGTCACAAAGCTGCTTCTCTAACCACTAGTTAGTGTGCTCCCCCACAACAATGCCTGGTGATGCTTTGGACTGAAGGATGGCTTGCAGTGCAGGAGGAAGTTTGGTGGTTGTGATGTGAAGGACATCACAGAGACAGCTGTCGGTCATTCTGGTTCTTAATCTGCTTTTCTGCAATGCAAATAAGTTATTGTCGACTTACTGATAAAAAGTTAACAGCGATGTGGTGGCTGTGGAATCTCATCGCACTTGGACACCCCTGTTCTAGAAGGAGTCCCTTACTGGACATGTGCATATGTGTTAACTAGGGATGTCCGATAATATCTGAGGGCTGATATTATCGGGAATTATCGGTATCAGGTTTTTATAACCGATATTTGTTCTGTAGGCATCAGTATTTCCGAGTCTGCATGAACGCAGCATGGGATGTTAACAGGCGCGTGCTTGATGACGTATAACAACAACAACACGCTAGTCTTGTAGGTTGCTAACCGTGGCTAACAAGCTTACTTGCCCGGTGTATGAGATGTCTGTGGTTTGGAAGTATTTCCAAGTGTCACCTACTAACAGTAAATTTGCGATTTGCAATGACTTCAAAGCAAAGGTGGTTATGAGAGGAGGAAACAAGACGTCTTCCTTTAATACATCAAATTTGATCACCCACCTCAAGAAGAATCATGCGGAGTTATACGCTACATTTGTCTTCCTTGTTTTGATATTGTCTGTAGTGTTGTTTGAGGCAAAGTTTTCTCTCTAAAAACACAAAAAAATAAATGAATGGGACTTTTTTGGCACCTTTTGTAACTTACTTTGTTTGCATCCAGTGGGACATCACAATAAAATTAGGCATAATGTGTTAACTCCATAATAGGTGATATGTTATGTTGTTACCTAACAATTTTGGTGTAAAAAGACTGCATATCGGTATCGGGTAAAAATTCGGTATCGGAAATTAAGAGTTGGACAATATCGGAATATCAGATATCGGCCAATATCGAGCATCCCTAGTGTTAACACATCCACTGTAGACTGGTATCTGTAGATACCAATTGGCCTGAGCTAACAGAGAAAGATTTTATCTTTTTATTTTTTTGTGAGCTTCCATGTGCCTGTCTCCCACTGCAAGATGCTGCTGCATCTCAGGCAGATAAACACCAATCATATTTTAATACCTTCATAACAGACTTTTAAGTCACAAACATCAACAGTGCCAGCTAGCCTAATTGACAATCCCTACATTCACCAAGTTGTGTGTGCACACTGCACAGTCTGTGTAGAAGCCCTTTAAGCTGTTGTCACCACCTTTAATTAAAACAATCCATGACTTTCACCATAGGGTTTCATTTGATTTGATTTCTGAGTGTGAGTATTTTTTAAATACTATTTCTTACATTATTATTGCAAGTTACACCGTAAGCAATATAAAACAATGTATGCTTTATTAAGCAGCAAATGCGTGAGGAAGTACAAAATCCAAAAATAGCAGTTTCAGGTGACTATCCAACTTGATTTTGAGTGCTATGGCCAATGGGCTTGATTTTTTTTTTCTGTATATATGAGCTCAAAAAAGGAAGGTCTCCCACCTCGAGGATTAGCGCTGGGAGAACCACTTCCTGCTGAATGCCTGCAAAACAAAGGAACTGATTGTGGTCTTCAACAGGAAACAGCAGAGGGACTTCCATCCACTTATTATCTGTGGCTCTGAGGTGGAAAGAGTGGACACTTTCAGATACCTGTGAGTGACCATCTCACAGGAACTGTCATGGACTCAGCACCTGAACACCTAAGGCCAGACAGCGTCTTTACCTCCTCAGACGCTTCAGAGACTTTAAGGTGCTCAGGAACTTTTACACCTGCACCATCAAGAGCATCTTGTGTAGGCGCGTCACTACCTGGATGGGAAACTGTGCCAGGCAGGACTTCCTGGCCCTCAAAAGAGTGGTCCGTTCAGCGGAGCGGACCATCAGAACCCCCCTCCCCAATCTGCAGGACATTTATACAAAATTGCAGGTTAAAGGCCAAGAAGATCCTTAAACAGTCCAGCCATCCCAAACACTCTCCAGCCATCCCAAACACTCTCTTGTTGTGTGGTGCTGTACTTTTGTTTTTACTACTGGCTTCAGGAGCTAAAATACATTTCACTGTGCATTGTACTATGTATAACTGTGCATAAATGTCACAAATAAAACCTAATTGAATCTTGTTTCTTAAAAAAAAATTCAAAAATAGTTTTCTTTATAAAAACTAGTGTATATAGCATATGTAATATTCAATGCCAACAAACAAGTACTATAACAAAAAACAGCACTTACAATGGCATCATTGTACTTTACTAAATAACAAACTGAAATATTTTAAATAGTAATATAACTGCTAGATAATGAGTTGAGAAACATTAGAAAACAGCAGAAAAAAATTAGCATTTCTGTTCATCAAAAACATCTGCAGTGATTCATATGAGCAACTCATTATTTTTAACATGTTCACAAATCCAGACCGTTCAAGCGTGTGCAAATGCTTTTATGGACACAGAATTCTACATTTCTCTTAGGTATTTCCTTCCTTCATATTGGTACACCAAGTGCTTTATGACACATACCCAAACCTTCACACACCACTGCACTTGCAGAGTGTCTTGCTCAAGGACATTTTGGCAGGTGGTCCATGTACTGGTGATCAAACTACTAGTGTGATTATCTTGGTTTGGTAATCTTCTTCACCAGCTTCTTGTGTATCAGCACAACTCAGAGCTACCACCGACTCAAAGCAAACGTCACTAGATGAGAAGAAGACTCAGTTTTGCAACTGTTCAAAATCAAATTAATCAAATCTAATTTAATGATTTCAATATACTGCCCAATATATTAAATATGTCTGTGAACATTCCCACAGTAACTGGACGTGTATGAGTTAACTTTAAGTTTGAGTAATTAAATGGTAAATGGCCTTGCTTTTATATAGCGCTTTTCTACCTATTGGTACTCAAAGCGCTTTTACAGTCAGAGACACATCTACCCATTCACTCACACAAGCACACACAAATTCACACACCAGTGCCACGCACTGGGAGCAACTGGGGGTTCAGTGTCTTACTCAAGGACACTTCGACATGTGGCACATTCCGGAGATCAAACCGCTAACCCTCTGGTTCGTGGACAACCCGCTCTACCTACTGAGCCACTGTCTTCAAGAAAACTCAAACAGGTGCAAACAGTTTTATTTTAGGTAATTCAGTGCTTTTATTCAACTGAGTAGGTAGCTCAGTCAGCAAACGTTTTTTAACCACTCAAAAAAAAAAAAAAAAACTTACCTCACAGTGCTTCTTCAAGTTGGAATCGGAGTCTTTGGAAGTGGAAAGCAGTTTTTTTTTTTTTCAGTCAAGCACAGGTTGTACTGAATGGTCTCCTGTGTATACAAATGAGAAATTATACCAGCATTCTGACTAATTCCTGCCTTTGTTGTGTGTGTGCCTCTGCTCTTGTGTCATGTGTGGACAGTATCAGACACTGTGCGCATAGCCTCCTGTGGTGCAGACATAGGCTTCTGCGCTTACTGATGACTTTTAACTTTTAATTATATTGTACGTTTGCTGATGCCACATAGGAGAAATTCATAAATAAATCCTAGTCCATCGTCACACATAAAAAACACAGTCTAAAGTAATGTTTCAAATCTAATTTGCAACAATGAAATCTATATTCTTGACCTGAATACATTTTGTAGCGTCTCACACAAAATAATCTATGGAGGCTTTTCTGCAAGGTAATTGAAGCTTGGACACGGGCTGCTGGCCGTAGCCATCAGTCTGACTCTTCTAATGCGGCTCTCACTCAGCAAAAAAAAAAAAAAAAACGCTCTCCAATCACAGCAACAATGCAGCTAATAATAGAACTCAACAAAAACACATTAATTTATCAACACTGTACGCTGCAGATATTGTCTATATTTCGGTACCATCAACTTCAAAGCTTATTTGTAGCTAGGAAAAAAATAGCGGCATATCTCCGAAGTCGTTTCCGTGTATAGCGGTTAAAGGTCTGATAACTTTAGACGGTTAAATTCACCAGCAAATTGTTGATTTGTAGGCTTCCTTGCTACCACAGGTGAAGTTGTTAACTGACCGTTGAGAGGAAAATGCCTTTTTGCAGTAGTACGTTTGTTGTATTTCAGGACTGACTTACATATTCTGCATGTCACGTTAGAATGGGTTTCATCTTCTGTGAAGTATTTCCACACACTTGGTGAACTACTGCTAGTTTGCTACAATGACCATAAGCTATGCTCCTCACCTGTCTTCTCCGAGGCGTCGTGTTGTTATGGTCACGTGACCGGTCGACTTCCTGCTTAAAGCCTATGGCACAGTAATACTAGTCGGTATAGTCCCTAATATACACGTTTTTAAGAATGTACTTATATTCTTCCAGGCTACTTATCATCTGAGTATGTAATATTTAAATTATAACAGTAATTAAATACAGTTATATTACCCATATTATACCCTCCTTCATTTCCCCAACAGTACTTATCCTGATTTAACCCATAGATTGTATATAAATAACCCTACTCCCTTGCATTGGCCAAACTTCCCCGGGGATGCAGGTTCTTGCTGCACGGTAGACTTGTAGTTCTTGAGACCGGTCTTGGTCTTGAGACCAGTCTCAAGACCACTTTTTCGTGGTCTTGGTCTTGTTACGGCCTCGACAGTCTTTGGTCTCGGTCTTGTCTCGGTCTTGGGTCTCTCTGCCTCGCAATGTCTCGGACTGGCCGAGCGGTCTCGAAGGGATAGGCAGGCACAGTTTTTTTTTTTTGATATCATTAAAAAATCACATGCATTTTGTGACACAGAAGGTGTTGCCGCTCGTCCTCTCACGCAAAATGTTGGCGAATTCGTCAGTCGTCAGGTTTGGTTTTACAGACCATATAGAGTTTGTTTGCCACACAACTAACAATAAGACGCATTCTGCAATATGCAAATTTTAACAGTACGGTACGGTGTCACTGCACACAGTCTGCCAATCCGTGACCGTAGAATACACACAGGCTTAATCTCTCTCGTGCCTACATGATCATCATTCAATGCAGCCTTATTTTATTATTACATATTTTATTTTATTAAATGTTGGATGTGGTATGTATAATGGTTGTCCTCTTCTGTGTGGCCCTATGAGCCTATCATGCCACTACAGCTGCAAAATGGTTTAGGCTACAGATTCTGAACAACATCGGATCTTATAGAGTAGAAGTGTAGAAGTTTTTTTTTGGTCTTGGCCTCGATCTCGGTCTCGAGCTGAACTAGTCTTGGTCTTGGTCTTGGTCTTGGAATTGTCTTGGTCTTGATACTCTCTGGTCTTGGTAGTGTCTTGATTTCGGTTTAGGCGGTCTTGACTTCAAGTCTACTGCACGGTGCGAAGATTGGAACAAGGGTTCATCTTCCAGCATGCCAATGACCTGAAACAAACAATGTTCTTGAAGGGCCCAACCAAAGACCAGCAAAAACCGTTTCCAGTCTGATGGCGTTTGAAGAAATCTCCATGGAGAATGGAATAAACTGCTGGAATCAAGGCGAGCAAAGCTTGTATATGTTAAACCAAGGGGACTCAAGACTGTATTTGCTGCAAAAGATTCAACTTATTACCACAATTCATTTGTCCGGATTCTAAATTCATCCTTTTTCATAAAATGATCATTATAGCCATACTTAACCTATCGCTGACCAAATATTTGTACACCAGCAACAGAGACGGGACTGCGTGAAACAAAAAAAGTACTCTATGGTGTTGAGTCATTTACATTAACTGGTCAATGTTTGTGCAAGGTTTTTTTTTTTTTTTTTTCAGAGAGACCAGGAGCAGCAGGGACCGTGAGAGGGTCTTAACCAAGAATGGTGTCAATAATGAGGTCACACTTAATGTATGTGTGCACATTTGGAAGTGTGTACACAAGGAACTGTGTTTCCACTCGTGTATGCATCCTTGTGAGTGAGGAGTGAGGGCTCAGCAGGGTCAACGTTGTTGTTCTTTCAGTACAGTTTAGTTCTAATTAGCTGGCTGCCTCTAAGCCTCAAGTGCCCTCTCACAATACACAGCATTTTCTAACAATCAATTTATATGAAAACAAGAATTACCCCTGACACTATAATGTGATGAGTCTTTGTTGTCTTTCCTTTATTTTCAGTGTTTTTTATTTGCTGTGAACATGACATTTCAGCACAAGACTGACATCCCAAAAGACGAATAGCCAAAAGTGATGAGTTGTCTTGTATCTTGTCTCAGAGAAAGCTTGTCTTGACTTGTTTGGAAACCCCAAGAGTTGACAGCCTGACAGGGACAACTCCACTGAGACCCTGTCAGACACTGTGTGTGTATGTCTACTGTCTTTCTTGTATGTGTGTGTTAGAGGGGGTCACAGAGGTCTTGTGTGACACATGGCTTGTTGTAGTTTAAATTAGGGAAAGACAAAAAACCTCAGACCTGGATTGAAGTCTATCACACTAAGAGCTTTAACTTAACTGCAGCTAACTTGGTAACGGCCTTGAGCTAATGAGACGAATGGAGGAGTGATCCTTAACTGCCATTGGTATTCAATGTATGATTTAACAGTTATGATGAAAATGTACTAAAAAAAAAAGTAGGATTACATTATTCCAAAACTGGGGGCATTGCACTCTCAAGTTCATTTGGGCTGGTGTAAACACAGCATTCACCCTCTGTTCTAGAACAAATGTGCCAAATTCAACACAGGGAGGATGGTCTGAGCCCGCTTGGAATTACTCTCTCAAGCAGTGTGTTTGCAGTGTGAACACGTATTTAATATGTGTTCAAACTGCAAACACACTGCTGGTCCATGGGTAATATTCATATTACCCATGGACCAATAGAACTACCTTACGATTATGTAATCAAGCAGTTTACTGGTGAACCTGACAGAAGTGTGTGGCAGCAGCAGTGCGCCCTCTCATCATAAATACATAAACATTTTCAATGCATAGGCGAGATGCCATGTTGTCCATATGCAGAACTCTGGTGCATGAACCATACAGCAGCAAATGCCGGCAGTCACACTCACTGCTCATGCTTCAAGCACAAAGCTGTTTGCAAGAACAATTACTCCTTGAATAGAACAGGAAAATTTTAAAAAGATAGATATTTCTATAACCTCAATTCTCATACTATAACTTCATTTGTGGCTCAGTCCAGAATGCTTTGATGTGACCAACCTCTGTAACATAACTACATAATACAGTGATTCGCATGGTGTCCTCATCCATGTATATTTGAAGCAACCTCTTCACTGGGTGTCTGTCTGCACCTGCTCCTGCCACCACACAGCTGTGAGCCTCAACTGCCTCAGTGCAATGACACAACTGGCTTGATATGTTTCCTGGTCAGGCAGATGATTTGCAAGAAGTCACCTTCGACTTAATTGGCTGTTCCCATAGATTTTTATTCAGTGGTTTTTGTGGCAACTAAATTGCTCAAAGAAGTTCTTCCATTAATTAACACCTCCATATTGAACCAGATAAATGTATCTTTATTAACAGGATATGTGCCTCAGTCTTTTAAGATTGCTGTTATTAAGCCCCTACTTAAGAAAGCCACTCTAGATCCAAATGTTTTAGCCAACTATAGACCAATCTCCAACCTTCCTTTTATTTCCAAAATTCTAGAAAAAGTTGTTGCTAATCAGTTGTGTGACCACTTAAACAGGAACGGTCTGTTTGAAGAGTTTCAGTCAGGTTTTAGAGTTCATCATCAACAGGTTTCATTACAGGATACAAATCAGATGATCCTCAATGTGCTGAAGAAATAGAACAATGTCAGGTTTTCTGACCAACCCCCCTGTTTATTTTTTTCGGAACTTCAAAACTAAAATGTTCGGAAAATAACTAACACTCTTTTTGGTGAGAAGCTAGAAATACAACTACACTATATCGCCAAAAGTCTTCGCTCACCCATCCAAATTCAGATTTTCCAGTTACTTCCATGTCCACAGGTGTACAAAATCAGGCACCTAAGGAATGCAGACTGCTTCTACAAACATTTGTGAAAGAATGGGTCGCTCTCAGGAGCTCAGTGAATTCCAGCACGGTACTCTGATAGGATGCCACCGGTGCAACAAGTCCAATCACGAAGTTTCCTTGCTACTAAATATTCCAGCATCAACAGTCAGTTGAATTATAAGTGGTATTATAATAAAGTGGAAGCGATTGGGAATGACAGCAACTCAGCCATAAAGTGGCAGACCACATAAAATGACAGAGCAGGGCTTCGTGGAATGGGTTTCCATGGCCAAACAGCTGCATCCAAGCCATGCATCACCAAGTGCAATGCAAAGCGACGGATGCAGTGGTGTAAAGCACGCCACCACTGGACTCTAGAGCAGCCAAGATGGGTTATCTGGAGTGATGAATCATGCTTCTCCATCTGGCAATCTCATTGACCAGTCTGGGTTTGACAGTTGCCAGGAGAACTATTGATCCCAAACCATGATAAAACCATAGACTGAAGTGAACAGAAGAACAGAAGATATAAAGTGCTGAATTAAGGCGTCTAATGACTGCTGTCGTTTGCACCGTTCTACAAACCTAAAGACCAAAGTAACAGTGCTCCACTTTAAAATATTGATATCAGTGTTAAATCTGATCCTCTCTATGTCCGTGGCTGAGGTGCCTCAAGCAAGCAGTTAAACTGCTTCCCAGGCTACCTTGCATGGCTGTCCACTGCTAAAATTGTGCTTCCTTGGATAGCTTAAATGCAGACGACAAAGTCTTTGTATGTGCACATATGCCATATATACTGTATATGGCAAATAAAGCTGATCTTGTACATATCCCCCACTGATGCAGCAACTGGGCAGAGCCATGGTTTGCTGTGTTTTGAGGTTTTACTATACACTAAATCCTTTAACATTACATCTTTTTCAAACAACTGAAAAATATTTTGAGGTCCTGCAGTTTTATTGAGTTAATCCACTTGTATCAAGGTGAGTCTATTAGATTTGTGTTGTTCATCATTTTATCATTCTCTGTGTTGTAAACAGACTGACAGTCTGCTGGGTTTTGCTATTATCCATCTATGTCTATATCTTGGCACCGTTAAGGACTGTTTACAGCGTTCTTAGCTACAATAAGCAGCAGATATTATCTGTTTTCTGTGAAATTAATCTGGCAAAACAGAATAAAAATAGCACTGCTTACCTGAAGTTTTATTATGTCCATGTGATAACACGCTGGTGGTGCATTTTCCCTCTTGCATGTGCAGTTTGATTGTCTGCTGATTTTTATTACATTCAACTTTGAAGACACAGGAAGCATATCCAGTGACTCCAAGACAGAGGGCTCAAGTTCAGGTAAAGACAGTGGTGAAGAGTCACTGGTGGTAAAGTCCAAGTCTTCTGTGGTCTATACCTATGGATAATGATAAACTTGTTAAAGAAGAGAAAATGTCTCAACTGCTAGAGACATGACATTTATTTTGGTCCAGCAGTGTCTTCCATTGTTAATTTCTTGCAGAAATTTCTTAACTTACTGTTCACAACAAAAACACAAGTTATATCGCAACATGACTGGAAAGGCAATGCTTCACATTGTTCATCAGCAACAAAAATACAAATGACTATTGTTAAAGATGATGTAATTAATATAATTGTGTCATAATGCAATGATCATTTGTGGAAATGCATATGACTGCAGCTCCTCATTAGTGAAAGTAAAATAGGTCTAGTACAGATGTAGCCTTAGCTGCTTGACCAGTTATCTTATGTCACTGGTTTTTGAACAAATTACAGTGAGAAAAATGGCTGAGGCAAACTATCAATGTGCAAGCAGCAGCACTGATACAGAGTTAAGTTCATGTAACATTATCAGGTGACATGGTTCAAACATTAACAATACTTTCAGCAGCATATCACTGTCACCGCATGAATGTTTTTAAAATTAACCCACAATGTGTTCAAAGAGTGAGCCATCTTCTAAATGCTAAGTTCTAGTACTGATTGAACAGGACTAGCAATGAGAGGGTGGTTCTGTTGAAACAGTCAGGTTGGAAGTGATCATGATTAGTGAATTTAATGAAGACTGTCTGGCTGTATCACTGCAGAGCAAAGGGACATGACCACAGACCAGAGATAACTGTGAACTCCACCTTTGTCGCCTCTGAACGTTCTCCAATATACAGATCAAATGTTATTTCCTACAAGAAGGGCCATCCTCACTACTACATACCTCACAACTACACCTAACATTCAGTATTGACAGCGTGAATTACGTCTAGGTGCCAACTATGAAATGCCCGTAATAACTGTAATTATCTAAATTCCATGACCTTTTCGCAGTCAGACTGAGAGCATTGTTCTTTCTTCGGGAAACATTTTCTGAACTGAATAACACAACACGTAATATGTTGATTTCTTTGTGCAACTTACACCTCCACTTGTACATTTTTCATGTCTTTATCCTACAGCTAACCTACAGCGAGTAAGGCAAGCTAGTCACTGATGAAAATGTCGTCATGGAGGTTGAAAAAAGATCCTACAAAGATAGACCGGGAAGCTGCAGCACAGTCATTGACTCCTGCTGAATTTGCACCAGAAATAGACACCAGAAAAGCAGCTGCAGTCACTTACGTCAGCTGAGAAAACTTGATGATTCTGAAAAACAACAGTCGTGCAGGCCAGACTATGACTGTACTATAACCTTTTTTATTTGTGTCAAGCTAGCTCCTTATTGCTCCACATAGGCAGCCTTGAGATGTAAAGGATGCTATGTGTCTTGAGTTCTTCAAAGACTGAACAAACTTCCAAAAAGCCTCCGAAACCCAGAGCCAGTCTGAAGAATGCCTAGTGATCTAACAGACTTTGTTTTGTTCATTAAGGATACTGTTTCTCGTTGCCTGGTAACGATCATAAAGTCCGTATGAAGATCTGATGGTACTCATTCTGGAGGGAGAACTTCCATTTAGTTCTGAGGCCACTGCGGTTTCTGATGTTCTGACTGTGGGAGTTAATTAAGGACACTGATTTTCTTATGGGGAATGATTTGATTAGCAGAAATGTGTTGGCTACACCTGAGCTGTCATTGAAACCCGGTAGGCTGTCTCCAGATGAGCTTGCACAGATTTCATTTTGTAATTTGTGAATGGATTTGTATTTGCCTTGCCTTTCTATGAAGTATACCTTGGCGATTTGGATGTTTGCTCCGAGACAAAGGGGCTGAGATGAAGGAGGTGGATTTAGCTGTGTGCCTGTCTAAATATGATATTGTGCAGGCTACAGCAACCTATCTTGGTTGCTGTATCCTTCCCTTTAACTCAGCTGCACCCAAAAGTAATTTTTAAGCAGTCTGACGTCAGCATTTGAAGCAAAAAAGATATCTCCTGTTAGAAGGGTCTGTCTTTGCAGCACTTTCCACTAAACTGAATCAGTGTCTTATTGAATATCAGACTAATACATAGCTGCAATATTCTTCAAGAATCTCTGAATATAATTTAAATAACTGTTTAAGTTGGACATAACAAAATAAATTCAACAGATCAAATCCAACAGTCAATATTGTTTAAGATTCGTTCATAAAAGCTTGTCTCACAAGCTTGACTTACGAATTATATCTTTAAAATATTGTTATAATTTTATGTAAATGTAAATCAAAGCTAACTGAGTTCAGGGAGCGGCATTACATAGACATCAACCATGGACATCCACCGCCATTGTAGTAAATGTAGTAACTGAGATGACCTTATGTCAATTTACTTGATTTACTTGAGAGAACAGTCTCAAATTTACTTTAAGTGTCCTTAAGTGTAGAAATGTTTTACCAAAAACAAATAATGAGTCGAGCTTTGTTTAAGTTTTTAGAGTGCATTTAAGCTAGTGGATATAAGCTTGGCGAATCGGCTGAACCCAGATGGAGCAGTGGACTGTATTTTCTTCGTGATAACATAAAGAACTTACTGCATCCATATAAAGCCTGGATCATGAGACGATGAGATAGCAGCATAACACTTTTATGTGATCCTAAAAACAATAAAATAAAAAACCTGTCATTAACTAAGATTAACTTTCCTTTAAACCTGTCTCCATATTTCAGCACTGATGACAGCACTAACTAACCCTCCAAGCCGCCTCACAAAAACATTATCACCTGTGTTGGCTCACCCTAACAACCAAATGTGACAAGGTCACACAAGACTAACTGTGACAGTGGCACACTCTATTTTCTGTTACCTAAAGTTGGCTACTGCAGTTATTCTAGTACTTACTTTTATGCCCATATTTCCATCATATCATGTCATATCATATTACATATTATAAACACAACTGACCTACACAAATCACAGATTTAAGGTGATTTAGCGCAAAGGAATATATTTTGACATGACATTTTGCCTCTACTGCGTGAAAACATTTTATGTCAAAAAAAACAAAACATTGTACAATCTGTTTTTTTCAAGTATTACAAAAGCAAGTGTATGACCATGTGCCCCTCACATTGAATGGTTAGGTGGTTAGTCGGTGAGTATCTAACATCAGAGATCAATTATAATCAAGCAAGATGATTTTCCTGATTTGCACCTCACCAGCAAGGTGTGAATGAGGTTGAAACTTCTCGTGGACAGAAGTTAGGACTGTATTGTTAATAGATGGCAGATTATATCTCAGTTTACCTCCTCTGTTTAGAGAAGTTTTGTCCAGTTTAACATAGACAGCTTTGGTTGAAGGACAAAAGGAGCGTCCTTTATCCTTCAGGTGTAGCTGGACTGCCGAAGCATTTTTAGTCTGATGAGTGCCGAAACGTCTTCAAGAAACTCTACAAGTCCAGTTGCCTTTCTTGAATGTTTTTTGGATATACTATGACCTGGATGCCTGAGAACCTTCACAAACAGATGTGCTGGTTATTGTGCTGTTTTTCATATTTCCATTTTTATAAGTTCCAATTTCCGTTTTTGTCCCACTTCTTTTTCTTTGGCTCACATTTTCAGTGTGAAAATTAAAGTAGTTTGCTGACATTTAAATACTGTACACTTCAGCTAGCACTCTCTAAACCCTCTATTACTGTTCACTATTGTTCAGCATATGTACAGTAATAATCTTCAAATAAAACACAACTGCTGGACACTTCTATGCTGTGGTGTGCTGGGAGGCAGCACTAAGAAGGACACCTTGCGGCTGGACAAACTGATTCAGAAGAAGGACTCTGTGGTAGGGGCAGAACTGGAGTCCCTGAAATGTATACCCATAACCCTACTGTATTATGAACAACGTCCACCAATCTCTACACAACACTCTAGTCAGGCAGAGAAGCTCGTTCAGTGACAGGCTGCTGTCTCTGTCCTGCTCCATGGACAGGTTGAGGAGGTCGTTTGTCCTTCTGGCCATATACACCTCCCTGTGAGGAAACAACTAGACTGTGGTCATACTACTGTATATGTTTTACACAGTATACTGTGCATGTAGTACAATAGTACATCAATGTATACATAAGTACATCTCCATGAACTGTAGGAGCTACCGCTAGGCCACAGACAGCAGCCTCTCTCCTTTCCTCAGAAACATCCTGCAAAAAAGAAAAAAAAAAATTACAGAGAATGAAGTTGCTCAGAAATGGACTGTACTAATGAATTATCACCATATTCAGTGAAAATCCAATAACAAATTGATCTTTCGAAAGTAACCCATTATAAATCAGTTAATTAGCGTTTAAATTATGCTTCATAAAACTCCAGCTTAAAATTAGATTTGCTAATTAATAGTCAAACATTATTCTATTATCACAGAACTGTTCTTTTTGTTGAATCATGACCCAGCAGTGACAATTTGAATAGAAAATTCAGTTTTTAAGGACGTTTTTAGAGGTTTTGATTGATTGACTGGCAGCCTGTCCAGGGGCCCCGTCCCTCGCCTAATGACAGCTGGATTTTCTCCTTGACCCTCCAGGGGACAAGTGGTTACAGAACATGAATGAGCAGCACAGTGGAGAGGTGGTTAGCACTGATGCCTCCCAGCCAGAAGGTCCTGGGTTCGAATCCATGGTCTGACTAGTTCCTTCTGGTTCCTTCCAGGTTCTCCAGCTTCCACCCACCGTCCAAAGACATGCTGGTTAGGTTCGTTGGTGATTCTAAATTGGCCGTAAGTGTGAGTGTGAATGGTTGTCTGTCTCTCTGTGTTAGTCCTGTGATAGACGTTAGACGTTAGACGATAGACTGGAGACCTGTCCTGGGTGTACCCCATCTCTAGCAGACCCCCGCAACCTTTAACAGGAATAAGCGGGTACAGAAGATGAATGAATGGATGGATGTTCCATCTAGCCTTAATAAGTATAGTTTTGGTCTGTTTTTACTCAGAGCTGTAGCTCAATTAACCAATTTTTACCATCTGCAAAAATAAGTCTAGGGCTTGACTACTGCACACCATGCATCAGTTTAAAACCAAAAGAGGTTCAGTAACCTACATTTGTTGTTGTATTTGTCAAACTGCCAGCATGCAGCAGCTGCTGACCAAACCTGCCAACTTTAGGTTAGGACAAGCAAAAACACGTTCTCTTACATTTGCAGCGTTGCAACTAAAGCTCACATAGTCAGTGTCAAGTAGCGACATTTACAAGTACAACATTGTGCTGCCCCTGTGAAACACAACTGTCCATACTTTATACTGACCATGCTTTGAAGAGACTGGCAAGCAAAAAGTCTATCAGTTATCAGTTAATTAGCTCAGGGAAAGGTGTGATTCAATTCCATGGCTGTTTGCGGATACAGTTCGTGACTGCTGCAAAGCAAAGATCCATGTGACAAAAAGCACTGCACTCATCTGCCCTGGCAACCGGGGCTACACTTCAACCATACTTTTTTCTTTAAGAGTGCTTCCTGTTTATCTCAAACAAACAGCTCTTGAACGGAAATGTAAGGGTTCCCGTGTTCAGACAGTCCATGTAAAGATTTCAAGTCACTGCAGCCGGCAGTAAAGAAAAATACATCCCTATGATTAAGGCGACATTTGTTTATTATGTGTTGTGTAACTGCAGGAATAGCTGTCATCGAGGAGGAACACTTTGTTGAGGAGAGCCTTTCAAAGGAAAATCCACTGATCTAACTGCAGGCACCTCCTCCTGTCATCTCCAAACACATCTATCCGCTCATTTACACTTCTAAAGGATGCCTACCTGCCTTAAGGTTGAACTCCTTGTGCGTATAGGTAACGATAGCCACACATGTGTGAGTGTAATTAGAGGAAGCCGATCTGTCTTTGCACCACTGAGGTTTATTTTACAGTGATGTCAATTCATTCCACCGCATTTTATGATTCTCCCTGCTCACATATCATTTAAGACGCTGGAATCAATATGGGACACGCATTTTGCAGCAGATAAAAACTGTGTGTGCGTGCACGCGCTTGAATAAAGGAGGACAGAAATAGATCTTGAAGTACTGTGCAACTTGCTGCAGAGACAATAGGGTCTCACTCAGTCCTAGTCTGCGTCTAAAGAACTCTTTATCCATGACAGATTTCTTTGATTTTTTTTTACAAGAAGAGCAAGGAATAAGGAGAGGAAGAGGAGGAGTGAAGGAAGGTAAACAAGGACTGTTGCCAAACAGCCTGAGAGCCCTTTGTCCTTTGAGAAAGAGAGCAAACAGCTCCAAAGGAGGGAGGACGGAGGTGCATGCTTGTGTCAGCATCTCTGCGTTAGTGTGTGTGCATGTACCAGCAAATCTGAATGCATCTTTGTGCCTGTGATTGAAAAGGATGGTACGGATTGTGGGAAGCTGTGGGAGGTTACTAGGAGCGTTGCATGACGGGAGGTAGGGTCAAATAGAGTTCAGCTCTGAATGTGTTGACCCAGAAGCATTGTCAGGATAGTCGGGATAGTCATTATCCTGCGTGTGCACGAGTCCAAAATTAAGCATCTTGGGGGCAAGAAGCCCACGGAGCCTTAAAGCACTGTGTAAAGCTCTTAAACACACACATAAACAAACACAAATAAACAAGCCCCACACACAAACATACTGTTGATGAGCTTATCTCGTCTGAATGTGGGCTATGCATTTGCTTGCCAAGAGAGCAGATAAAGCAGAGGGGGAAAGAACAGCAGACACTGTAAATCCATTTATGTGTGAGAGAAGGTCTGTGCGTGCGCATAAACCAAGCATGTGTGTTCATCTGGCTACTGTCCGTCTACGTGGTATCTATGTAAGAGATCAACTGACCTGAAGCTAATTTAGACAGGGCTCCTGACTGCTCGGTGGCAGTCCTTTAGTTAAATGACGTATCTGAATATGGGCTCCATTTGCATTCAATGAGCTCCCCACAGTGGTGAGCAGCTACCCTTGATCAGTTTGTTAATGGTGATGTGAGAAACAAAACAAATCAGGACTTTTTGCTCATTTTAATAAAATCCAAACTTGACTGATTCACTTCAATTCAGTTTTATTTATATAGTGTCAGTAACAATACAAATCATCTCAAGAAGCTATACAGAACCCAGCCTGAGGGAGGAAGAGGAGGAGGAGGAGGAGGAGGAGGAGGAGGATTGAGGGAGAGGGAGTTAACATCGTGTCTCTCTCTCACCAGGAGACAGCCATGTCCATTTTCAAACTTTTTCTTTTGTTTTCTCCAGGTATTCATATCCAATCTGCATACCAAATTATATCAGAATGCAATCGGATCAGATCACATGCAGAGGGAATCCACATGAGTGTGATCAGATCTTGAATCAGGTGTGAACATAATCTGTTCAGTGTCAGGCTCAGAAGAGAGCGCCAAAGGGTGAAAAGTTACCAAACGCTCTCACTAGCTCAATCAAGCTTGACAAACCCCAAAAGTCAAGAAATCTAATTAGATAATAGCAGTAACATTAACTTGCAATTAAAGAAGCCCCTGCAGCACCATTTCTGCCTTGACCTGGGACCATAATTGTTAGTTCTCAGCAGTTTTCCTTGATATCTCCCATATTTAAAATATCCCCCAGTCGCCTCCAATTATGTAATTTTTACTGGGGATTAATCTCTTTTTATTTGCAAAGCCTTCAGACTTGACTCATCTGTATTAAGTTACAGACAATTTCAGCTGTCACCCCATTCTGACAACTGACACGCTGATTGAAGGGACTTCTGCACAGCTGCTCATTTAAAGTGTAAATGAAAAAACAACAAAAAAACAAAACAAAAAAAATGTCAGACTGCAAATTCTCTTTATCCAAAATCACTATGAACTTTCAAGACATTACATATATAATACTTTTATGCCTAATTTCCCCACAAAGATATTGTCTTACAGTCAGGTCGATTGTGTACCTCTGCTTGCAGAGCATGTACCTGACAAGACCCACTCTGGCTGGGAAGTCTGCACAAAGCTGCTGTGCAGATAAATAAATGATGATTTGTGGCAAACCTCATAACAACCCCTAGAACAACAATGTCTTGTTCCTAGAGCTAGGGTCTTGGTCTAGTTTGGTCCAGTGTTGACCAAATTGGATATCTTTTCATTCAGTTTTAGGTCAATAAAATGTAACAGACTCTGGTGGCATTTTTAAAACATGACAGAATCTCCTGCTTGTCCAACATTTATGTTGTGTGTGAATAAAATAATAAAGTTGGTATTAGTAGTAGTGGCTGAATTTTAATTTATTTTTAAGTCTCCAGATTCTGTTTTCCAGCCATACTAGATATCTAACCACAGTGGATCCACTGAGTCTATGCAGTATATAATTGCATTTTTTAAAGGGTCACTCATATTATAACAATGGGACATGCTGATGCTGGGTATACATTAGCAGTCATTAACTGTAGCTTGCTGGGTTTGGGAGGACTGAGCATGTGTATGGAAGTGCACAAGGTCCCAATTGTTATGCCAGGCCCATTCCCGGTCAGCTACTACAATTGTCCAGGAAGGGACTAACCATGACTGGCAAGGGAGGGCTGAGAGGAAGAATTAACAATATATGAACCAATAAATAAACAAGATAGATCAGTTGCAGTTCACCAGCAAACTAATGACAGGGCTGCAAACCTAGCAACTTATGCAACCACAGTTTTGGCTCATGGCAAAATGTTTCCACATAAATCTAGAAATCATTTAGGGGTTAAAAGCAAAGAGGCACCACTCGGAGTTTCAAGTTTCCACGTATATAGAGGTGGCTGGGAAAGAACACTTAATTAGGGGTTCGCTAAAACATTACTCAGTTGCATTCAATCTTATTAAACTGTTGACTGTGGTTCTTAATCCTCGTGCTGCCTTTGGGGCAGTGTTGGGAAAGTTTTTTTTCTACACAAACTAGTTCAGTACATAGTTCACAATCTTTAAAATTAACTTGTTCGTTCATGATTTCAAATATGAACTAAATAGTTCATTTTTAGTTCTTTTTACTTTTTTTTTTTTACCTCCAATACACCTTTTGAATGAGAATTTAAGTTAGCATTGAGCGGACAGCCCTCAGGATACTGGTATTTGTAGTTTACAGACAAAAGTCACATTTCTACCGTCTGCGTCAGTACGGTCTTTGCCGAAAAACTCTTTTAAATGTTCATATGCTGTGCAGTCTGAGAGCTCCGGACTGTTGCCATAGCCCATGCTTTATAGTGATGACGTTTTGTTTGTGCGACAGGGTGACGAGCGGTGTCGCAGTGCAAATCTGTTGCCATATCGAATGGCTTTCCGCAGCGCCGTTAAGCACAGTTCACAGTGTGTTTTATTTGGGGGGTGTCACACACGAAAACATGGCCAATACACCACTGCCCTTTTTCTGGTGATTGTATGGCACCTTGTCATTACCAGTTGAGTATACAGGTACACAAGTTGCCAGAAGCCAGACCAGCTTCCTCACCTAGCTTCTTTTGTGGCAGTCTGGAACCCCTCCTCTGACAAGTGATTGTGTCCTTGGCCAATCAAACCATTTGGACTGGCTTTATGTGGTGATGGACAGAAGCATAGCAGGGGCATAGTCATACAGGAGAAGCAAGCTGTCTGCAATTGAGTCTTTTGTAAAATATATCGACAGAGAAACAGAGGACGGGGGGCACAGTGTCAAGGTGCTTAGCAATGATGCCTTACATCAAAAAGGTCCCAGGTTTGAAACCATGGGCTGACTGGTGCCTTTCTGTCTGGAGTTTGCATGTTCTCCATGTGTCTGCGTGG
The DNA here is from genome assembly GCA_005024645.1 of Planiliza haematocheilus. Taxonomy (NCBI): domain Eukaryota; kingdom Metazoa; phylum Chordata; class Actinopteri; order Mugiliformes; family Mugilidae; genus Planiliza; species Planiliza haematocheilus. The sequence continues at coordinate 2,386,873 of SRSE01000430.1, forward strand.
GTTCTCTCCAGGTTCTCCAGCTTCCTCCCACCATCCAACTGGTTATCTGTCTCTCTGTGTTAGCCCTGTGATAGACTGGAGACCTGTCCAGGGTGTACCCCATCTCTGCCAATGACAGCTGGGATAGGCTCCAGCAGACCCTGCGACTCTTCACAAGAATACACGGGTACAGAAGATGAATGAATGAATGAATGAATGAGAAACAGGACAAACAATCAACAGCAATTAAGTCATTGTTGTATGACTACCTTATTGCATGCAGAGGTATCTTTGTCTCTGTACAGGTTGAAACAGGCACCATCATAAAATGGTACCAGACTCATAATGTGAGGCCTGAGTCTGAGTAAACCACTATATCACAGACTGAATCAGTAAAGTTAATAATGATGTGCTGTGATGAAACAGCACCAAGCAGATAATATAATAATCTTCTATTGTACCATTTATTGTTCCCATTAGTCCCATTTTTATTCCAGCTGCATGTGGATATGTTGTCTTTGCTGGTTTGCAGGTTTGCACAGAGTGAAGGATGTCAATTATTTCTCCCATATTTCTGTGTTCCAGGCAGCGCCTACTTGAAATAAACCCGCTGCATGGAGAATTGACTTTTTAAAATTGGCTTTACTGTCATTAAGCTTCAACAGACAAAGCACCAACAAGCGCTGGTACAGGGCACGCGGCTGCATCCACAATCATCCCTCAAAGTGTGTGTGTGTCTTTGAGAGATAGTTTGGCATATCAGGTGAGAAATTTCAAATTGCATATTTTCTAACACTTCAAAGGTCAAGTTATGCATAACCATGATAATGCGTACACAAACGTAATGGCCATGTTACATGGTCATTATCCACAGTTTTCACCGGTTGTTTTGGAAACCAACTGTCTCAAATAGTAATGAGGCTGAAAACATTCACATATAATGATTATTACAAACTCCTGTTTACTCTGGTGTATCTGGCGATGCACAAAAAAATTTATTTGATGGAGCAGTTATGTTTTGTTTTTTGAGTGACACAGTCATTTTCTTCCAGTTTTGTTTTCCTCCAAATCATGTCTTTGTGGAGTCACTCAACACAAGCAATATACTGCCAGGTGATTCTGGTCACACATGGGCACACTCTATGAATTTTGTGTGACCTATAGCTAACAATGAACATGGTGGAAACCAGGGGCGGATCTAGGATCCTAGGAGATCAGGGGCTTAGCCCTTACGGTGCAGATACCGATTAATTTTTTACATCTTTTTTTGGTGCACACAAAACTACAATTTGTTGTACTTCAACCTGGAACATCAGCACGCTTTGCAGCGGCTGTTGCCGGTGTCGATGGTGGTGAAGCTGTCCGCTTTTTGAAAAAGCTTCTGATGTCCATTGATGCGAAGCGATATCCGATGCTGTTTCAAATTTGCCGCGGGGGCGCTCGATTCGGGGACGCTGGCACCAACGAGATCGAGAAACACTTCTTCTTCTGGACAGGTAGGCTACAGGCTGCTTTCCTGCGCATGCTGCCACTCTGGTGAATTCCGGTACTGCATTTTATACTCAGCCCAGCGCAGATGCGAGATCCGGGGCTCTTCAGAAAACATCCGGGGCTTGAGCCCCAGGAGCCACCCCCTAGATCCGCCACTGGTGGAAACACATCAAATAAGGAGCACACTGGACCAAAAATGGACCTATAAAGCTGATGAACAATGAACAACTGTGTCTTCATATAGAATCTCAAAATCCTGAAGAAGATCATGTCATTATCCATGCCAGCCATGCATTCCCAATTTGTTGCTAATACAGCCTGAGCCAAAACACCAGAAATCTGAAAACGACATGAGAAAGCTGCAATTAAGTGCAATGCAAACAGGATTATCGATTAAATAACAATGTACATGAAAAGTGACAGCTAAGGGGAGGCCAAAAAAAGAAAACGGAGTGATGGGAATGACACAATAGCGTTTACTTTCACAGCTGAGACAAAAGACGACCACGGGGTTTCATTGTACCTTTTGGATGTGTGTGTAACATACATACATCTAAACTGTAACAAGAGCCACTTAAAGAATATTTGATTATCTTCATGAAACATGTGCAGAGTTATGTGAGGAATTACACTTTGCTGCACAATTACTATGAACCATCTTGGAGTCGGTTAATTAAAAGCAACTGAAAAAACAGCAGGTCACAGCAAGACAAGGGAAGATAAAACTTTTTTATTTTTTATTTTTTGCTGATCTGACGAATAGACTCTTCATTAATTCATCACAGAGGATATGTTGCTGAGAACAGAAGAAACTCCTAAGAAACACCAGACTGGTCAATGCAATTGTAAAATCAAGCCGCAGGATTTCTTTTAAGATGCTTTGCAGATAGACCTTACTGAGATACAACTGAGACAGACCAAATAGGAGCCAGATAAGATCAGTGAGAATTGATATACAAACCATTCATAAGACAGCAAGGAATAATTCGCCAAACATTTCCCAGTTTTTTCCCTCCACAGAAGGACAGCAGTTACCGAAATGCTTTGGACCCATAAAGGCCCAGTGTTGGCAGGACAGAAAAAAACAACGCTGCCTGTCCATAGTTGTTCCAAAGACTGCCAAATTAGCTCAAATCATCGCATATATAATTGAGCCAAATTGAGTATCATCTGTTTTGATGAGGCTAAATTGAATCTGGACCTGATGGTAAACCATTGAACGTGTTCATAGCGAGAATAAAAATGTCCCTACTGTAGTGTCTGGCAACTCACGTTGTGAGTAGGTGTATGCGTGATGACGTGTCAGTACGTAACATGTATGGAAGCGGGAGAGAAGTAAATAAAGAGGAGTATAATGACGGTCCGAAGGTGTACGTGAATTAATGTTAATGAGAAGTGGAAAAACATTACAAATGGCGACGAGAATCTAAAATGGTACGCGGCGAAAGCAAAAAAAAAAAAAAGCAGCTGTAACTGAAGTTTAATCTGACGAGGAGGAGGAAGAAAAGAGGACGGACTGCGAGCATGGCGCTACCAGCGGTAACTCCCTTTGATGTGTCCAGCGACTCTGCTAATGTTGGCGGCCGCTGGCAAAAGTGGCTAAATAGTTTTGAACTCTATTTAGTTGCGTCGGGAATCCGCGAAGATGCACGCAAAAGAGCTCTGTTACTACATTTAGCAGGAGCCGAAGTCCAAGACATCTTCTTCACTATGGATGATTCTGCAAACGACGGTGGATATGACGGTGCAGTAAACAAACTGAATGACTATTTTAGACCGCAGAAAAATATCCCCTATGAGAGACATGTGTTTAGACAAGCCGAGCAAGCACAAGGAGAGTCTGTAGACAGTTTTGTGCGCAGACTAAAGCAGCTTGCAGCTACATGTGAGTTTGGGGTTAACAGAGACGATTTCATACGGGATCAAGTGATTGATAAATGCTCGTCAAACACACTGCGCAGACGCTTGCTGCGAGAAAAAGATTTAAAACTCCCGGATCTCCAAGGAATTGCCAGAGTGATGGAGACAGCAGATTATCAAGCTGAAAGGATGGAGAAATTAACAGTTAATGCCGTGGAAAAGAGATGGGACAAAAGTAAAGTCAAATCTACAAGACCCAGATTCTCCAAAACCCAAAGTCAGTCACCACGTGATGAGCACAGCATCAAGTGTTTCAGGTGTGGACGTACAGGACACATGAGCCGTGAGTGCACAGTGACAAAAAACAAAAAGTGTAATAACTGTGGGAAAGATGGACATTTCGCAAAAATGTGTAAGACAAAGAAAACACATAAGGTAAACAGAGTCACAACCACAGTAACACACCAAGGACCCAGTGACAGTGAAGATGAACATGTGTTTACAGTAAATGAATGTGCTGTTGAGGGAACACTGTCCATATTGATAAATGATCAACCAGTAGACATGTTGATAGATTCAGGGGCTTCGTGTAATATTGTGACAGAGTCCACATTGGAGCAATTAAAGTCAAAGAGTTGCATAAAGCTACAGCGTCCAGTAAAGAGAGTATATGCATTTGGCTCTACAACACCACTGCATGTAAAAGGTATTTTCACAGCTGGACTCAAAGCTAATGAAAAATCAGAAACAATCACAGCAACGATTCAAGTGATTAAAGAGGCACAAATCTGTGTGTTAGGCAGACGCACTGCTGTGAAATTGGGACTTCTGCACATCGGCCCTATTGAACATGTGAACACAGTTCAGCCACAAGACATAGAAACTTTCACAGCTGAAATAGAGGACAGATACAAGGACTGTTTTCAGGGATTAGGAAAACTGAAAGATTTTCAGCTGAAACTGCATGTGGATGACAGTGTACGGCCAGTTGCACAGCCTGTTCGCAGGATACCTTTCAGTGTGAGAAAGCAAGTGGAGGACAAATTGAAACAACTCGAGGAAGCTGATGTCATTGAGAGAGTGAACGGACCGACACCGTGGGTTTCACCTCTGGTTGTGGTGCACGGTAAGAAAGAACCAAGGTTGTGTGTGGACATGCGCAGAGCGAATGAGGCCATAGTGCGAGAAAGGCACCCCATCCCTGTCATAGACGAAATACTGGAAAACATGACAGGCGCCACAGTATTCTCAAAGATTGATCTGAAGTGGGGATACCATCAAATAGAGCTGGAGCCAGAGTCAAGGTCGCTCACCACTTTTGTAACACACACAGGGCTATGGCGCTACAAGAGGCTGATGTTTGGTATCTCATCTGCACCTGAGATATATCAGCACATCATTGGACAAGTACTACAAGCCATTCCCGGAGTGCACAACATATCAGACGACATCATTGTATCAGGAGAAACCATACAGCAACATGACGAGAGGCTTCACCAAGTCATGCAACGGTTGCAAGAGAGGCATCTGACAGTCAACAGAAAAAAGTGCCAATTCAGGATGTCACAACTGGAATTCATGGGACACGTCCTGTCCAAAAATGGAATAGGAGCAGCTCAGTCTAAGATCGAGGCAGTGGAGAATACACGTCGACCAACGAATGCTGCTGAGGTGAGGAGCTTTTTGGGACTAGTGAATTATTGTGGCAGGTTCATCCCTAATCTAGCCACAACGTCTGAACCGCTCAGGAGGCTCACAAGGCAGTTGTGTAAATGGACATGGGGATCAGAACAAGAAACAGCGTTTGTGGAGTTAAAGAGACAGTTGGCCAGTTCTCATGTAATGGCATATTTCAAACAAGATGCAGAGACACATGTGGTTGTGGATGCTAGTCCAGTGGGATTAGGAGCCATACTGAGCCAGAAACAAAGTGATGGAACACACAAGCCTGTTTACTATGCTAGCCGAGCCTTGTCTGATGTAGAGCGTCGCTATTCCCAGACTGAAAGAGAAGCCCTCGCTATCGTGTGGGCATGCGAGAAATTTCATGTATTTCTCTATGGAAAAGACTTTGTGTTGGTCACCGACCATAAACCTTTGGAAACAATCTACTCGCCAAAGTCCAAACCGCCAGCGAGGATTGAAAGATGGGCTTTGCGGCTGCAGCCCTATCGCTTTAAGGTCGTCTATAAGCCAGGCCCACAGAACGCAGCTGATTCGCTCTCACGCCTAACAGTCAACCAGCCGGTACAAAAAGGAACACTGGAGGACCACGTTTACTGGATGGCTCAACATGCAGTGCCGCATGCTTTCACGCCACAGCAAATGGAGGAATTGTCAGCAGCAGACCCCACTCTAGTTGTTTTGCGGAGCTGTATAAAAACTGGTGACTGGAGTAAATGTGAACCTGTTTATCAGACAGTTAAATCTGAGCTTTCCACTGTGGGGAAAATAGTGTTAAGAGGTTCAAGAATTGTTATTCCTCAGGCCGCACGACGACAGACACTGATGTTAGCTCATGAAGGTCATCAAGGAATAGTAAAAACAAAGCAGAGACTGAGAACAAAAGTGTGGTGGCCAGGAATTGATCGAGAAGCTGAAGAGCTAGTGAGGTCATGTCATGCATGTCAAATCAACAGCACGACTTCACAGCAGGTTCCTATCACGAGAACAGAGCTCCCAGCGAAACCATGGCAGACACTCGCTATGGACTTGTGTGGACCATTTCCATCAGGACACCATCTGCTGGTACTGACTGACTATTACTCCAGGTGGGTGAGTGTTGATATCCTTCAGAACCCCACCTCTGTAAACATTATTAATCGTTTGAGACACTTGTTTGCAACACACGGGCTCCCTGAATGCATCGTGACAGATAATGGCACTCCATTTCTGTCAAAGGAATTCAAGACATATTTGCAGGAACATGGGATAACGCATCGCCGTGTCACACCATACTGGCCACAGGCAAATGGCGAAGTTGAAAGGCAGAACAGGACACTTTGTAAAGCCATACGTGCAGCTCACGCTGAAGGAAAGGACTGGCGTGCTGAGCTGGACGTTTTCCTTCTGGCTTATCGCAGCACTCCGCACTGTGTCACAGGCCGCAGTCCGGCCGAGCTACTATTCAACCGCCAGATCAGAACCAAACTTCCAGAAGTGTCAGAATCTCAGCTGCAACCTGCAAGACAAGACGCTGATGTGCGTGCAGCGGATGCTTCACGGAAGGAGAAGGGACGTGTACATGCAAACAGAGTCAGGAGAGCAAAAGAAAGCACAGTGAAACAAGGTGACAAAGTACTGTTACGGCAGCAAAAGAAGAACAAATTATCAACACCATATGAACGTGACCCCTACACAGTGACAAGTCAAAAAGGTCAATCAGTCATCATTGAAAAGGATGGCAAGAAGATGATGCGTCATGTATCGTTTGTGAAACTATGGGTTGAACCTGAACCAGAGACTGCTGAGCCGAATCAAGTGACTGAACCGGCTGAAATGCTGCCGGATGCCGTTCCCCAACAGGGCAGTAGACCTCAAAGGACCAGGAGGCTACCAACTCATCTCACACATTTTGTCACTTAGACAGACAGTGCCAAAAGGGGCAGAATAATCCCCGGTGCATGTCTTAATGGCAGGGTAGTCCACCCCTCGCCATTCAGGTTGTTATAACATGAAAAAGAAGAAAAACTATAAGAAAGAAAAGTCATCTAAAGAAAACTCTGTGCTAAAGATTATTGAGCTAAAAGATTATTGTTTTGTTACATTTAGTATAAAAGAAAGGAATTTAAGTTTTCTAAATTGAAGATATTTGATAACTATATTTTGAGTAAACTGAAGAAGTTTGTAAACCTGAGTTTATGGTAGTAATAAGATTTTTGGTTAATTCTATGAGTTTAAATACATCCCTAGCCTTAAAGAAACTATTTTGGTTACTGTATATTAAAAGGGAAATTTATGTTTTCTATGTAACAGTATTGAACACGAAGATGTGTCACAGTGATGTTATTACTAGTTTGTTATAAGTGTAACATGTTGAGAAAACAGTATTACAAGTTTACAGATGTTATTACAGGTTGGTACATTGTCAGCAACTTAAGTAATGTTAATGGTTGTATAATGGGTTATTGTAATGTAAGTCATTATCTAGAAGGGGAGGGATGTAGTGTCTGGCAACTCACGTTGTGAGTAGGTGTATGCGTGATGACGTGTCAGTACGTAACATGTATGGAAGCGGGAGAGAAGTAAATAAAGAGGAGTATAATGACGGTCCGAAGGTGTACGTGAATTAATGTTAATGAGAAGTGGAAAAACATTACACCTACCTATGCTTCTGAAGCAACCACTGCTCTCTCCCTACTGCCATGTCAGAACCACAAATTGTTAGTTGTGTGCATCTGGATAAAAAATGTTGAATATTGATATATTTATTTCATAGCCTGCCATGTCAATCCACTCACTCGCTAATTTATTTCTGCTTGGATTTATTTGGTGTGTTGTTCTTTACAGCTACAATGACAGCATATTTTACATTTACTAATGAACAGACATGGTACATGGTTTCGTATTTTTATACAGGACTTTTTTGCATATCGGTACTTAAAGTGCTTTACAGTCACAGTGACACACCTACACATTTGCTCACACAAGCTAACAACAGTGCCAGCACTGAGAGCAACTGGGGGTTCTGTTTTTGGTCAAGGACACTTTGGCATGTGGCATGTTCTGGGGATCAAACTGGTAACCCTCCAGCTTGTGGACAACCCGTTCTAGCTACTGAGCCACAGCTGCACATCACGATCTCTTTTGTTTTTATACCTTTTCTGGCAGGAAAATCATAATTGCAACCATAATTTAAAGAGGTAAACTCTGATTGACTGACTTGATGGTCTGACACTGTGGCCAAGTTGCATGGTGTGGAGGGGGCGTGGTGCGTCAGCCGCAGGAGAGAGGTGTGGAGAGGACTCATGAGACCAGCACCAGGTGAGAGTGATTAGCACGCCTGCATGCCGTTAATCTAATCACTCTCTCCTTTTAAAACACAGTAGCGTGCTGGACCTGGGAGGGAGAGTCACAGCCAGGAGCCACACACAGACATGGATGTCAGCAGCAAGAGAGCCTGAAAGAGGGCGTCTGCGAATGACAATGAATGTGTGTAGATTGGCTTTATGACATAAAATAAAGGACGTAAAAAGTCATCACTGTCAAGAGTGTCTGTTGGAAAAACCCACGGTGGCATCACAGTACGCCACACATGGGTATCACATTATTAAAGAAATATTGTCCCAAGCTGACCAAACCACATCCAAATGTGATTTAAGTGATCAAATCTGAAATGTGCACATTAAGCTGGCCACTTGTAATCAGATCACCCAGGACGCATGGTAATACCAGGTGGGAACAGGTTATAGTAAACCATGGAGGACTCATCAACTCATGAAGTCTAGAGAGGAACTCTCTTGAAGTGAACATCATCCAAAATACGACTACCTGAATCTTTCAGAAACATAGAGACTGACAGCATTTCTGACAATCTTGAAATAGCCTTCCCAGAACCCTGATCCACTTCAGTTGGGTGCTTGATAGGAAAGATAGGAAAAAAGAAGCTGTAAATAAACTGGAAGTTTTGTTGTATGAAAAATTGGAAAAGATTTCACTGGAGAAACAGGCTGATCCTATGTACAGGTGTCAAAGCAGCTGGGCAAGCTAAACACTGGATCAGTGCACCTGTGAGAGCATTACTGGGTTTTCATATGAATAATATATCTATTCCTTATTACAATCAGCAACTGGGGTCAGTGTGGGGTCAGTCTCTACACAACACATTTGGGTTGCTGTTTGTTTGATTTTAGTTTTGTGTTTCTATACATTTTTACAAAACATGTCATTATCATAGTTATCAGTGCACTCCATATCCCCATAGTCTGCTGATGTTACTTATTTGTTAATTGCAATGTTTATTTCACTAGATTTATTTCCATCCAGTGTTTCATTCATTTTTCACCAAGATCTTGTATTGATGATGGGAGAGTCTGACCACAGCTCAAAGCCTTCTCCAGCACATCCCAAAGACTCTCAATGGGGTTAAGGTCTGGACTCTGTGGTGGCCAATCCATGTGTGAAAATGATGTCTCATGCTCCCTGAACCACTCTTTCAATCTGAGCCCCATTGTCATCTTGGAATATGATCCATTGATGGAATAACCTGCTCATTCAGTATATTCAGGTAGTCAGCTGACCTCATTCTTTGGGCACATAATGTTGCTGAACCTAGACCTGAGCAACTGCAGCAACCCCAGATCATAGCACTGCCCCCACAGGCTTATACAGTAGACACTATAGGCATGATGGGTGCATCACTTCATCTGCCTCTCTTCTTACCCTGATGCCCCCATCACTCTGGAACAGGGTAAATCTGGACTCATCAGACCACATGACCTTCTTCCATTGCTCCAGAGTCCAGTCTTTATGCTCCCTAGGAAACTGAAGCTTTATTTCCAGTTATCCTCACTGATTGGTGGTTTTCTAAAGGCTACACAGCTGTTCAGTCCCAATCCCTTGAGTTCTCTTTACGTTGTACGTGTGGGGAATGCTCTTACTTTCACTATTAAACATAGCCCTGAGTTCTACTGTTGTTTTTCTTTGATTTGATTTCAGCAAACGTTTAAGTGATCGCCAATCAGGATCTCTTTAGTGTTCTCTCTACCCCTGATTTGACCCTTCTCAAACAAACTAACATATTTTCCACGACCACAAGATGTGTCTTTGTTTAAGAAAATAGAAGCTACTCATTGCATCCGTTGGGGCTAAACAACTTGTTGCCAGCTGAAAGATAATCACCCATGCAGTATTGATCCAATAGGGGGGTTGTACCTATTTGAATTGAAGATGAACTGTATTAGACAACAACTCTAGCAGACAAATAACTATTTGCAGCAAGATAACAATTATCTTTGTGGGTTCAAGCAAGGTCAACACCAGCTCCTGCATGGTCCCATATGCACATGCAACTGTGGAGTATAGTGCTCATGTGCTTGTAATCAGGAACAGTAGAGCAATGTTCCCCAGCACACAGCTGCTAAGTGACAACAAAAGGCCTGTCACTGTGATTAATGACAAAGAAAGTGTCCCAGTGTGCTTCCTGTGTGCAGTACTGTAGCAGTGGCTCTGAATAGAGAATGAATTGTGCATGTGCATCGTTGTTGGTCTCTTTCTGTCTCATTCCACAAGTTTAATACCTCCACTTATCTCCGACCTTGCACACTCTTAGCAGCTTTTTCCTCACTCCTGCAGGGCCTGGCCACCAATGGATGATGTGTTTTGGCTCAGGGATAAATAGAGGGAATAACAAGAGGAGAACACGGTGTCACGTCCAAAAAAAAAAGACAAAAGAGGTAGGCCAGAGCACATTGTCACAACATGGCATATTCACCAAGGTGCTTCAGAAATGACAGGGCTTTGATTTCTTCCCATAAAGTTGGGGATTAAACTTTCTGACTCACCTATTGGGAAGCAAGCACCAAACCCAGCTGGGGCAAAATCACATCAGCTATGGGTACAAAATTGATGGACCAACTCTATGGAAAAATCCATACTCCGTACATTTATTCCACTCAGTTGAATGCACCACACAGCAGTGCACCACATGACACTAGAAAGAATACAAACAAAAAGAACAAAAGAGTAACTCTACCACCGCCTGTCTCGGTTTAACTTCATACATTCACATAAGCTGGTTTTCACATTTTAATCTTAAGGATAATTCAGGTTCATTATATCTTGGGCTTTCATTTCCCATTTGCTTCTGTTTGAAGAGGAAGATGAAAATGAGCCGTTGTTGTCAATAATTTCTGGTCCATTTCATGTTCAGACTGCGTCACTATAAACAAATGCTTCTAAATTTGGTGATGTTCTGCATCATCAGCACTTTATGGATCTATATGGAGAAATGGGTCGGTCTGCATTCATTTGTGCCCATATGTGGATCTCCAACCCCTCTCTAAGCTGTTATTGAAATGTCTTCTATATTTGTGTTAAAAAAGCGCTGTAACTTAGGTGTACCTTGTGACTCAGAGCTGTCTTTTGACGCTTCAGTGACTAAAGTAGTGCAGTCCTGCTTTGTCCAACAGGGAAATGTCCCCTAAATCAGGTCATTCTTTTCATCATCTAGGAAAGGTTGCCCATGCTCTACATGTTCTTAAAGATGGGACCACAACGCACCTTACATGTTGTACTGATGTGGCTGCTGGAGTTGGAGCAGATGCTAACGTCCCATTGTTTTGTGGTTTGGTGGTTTAATCAATAATAATGATCAAAATAATGATCAATGAACATTTACTTGAAATCCCTTTGAGGGTATGAGGGTGTGATTTTCGTCATTTAGATCTGCATTTGTGTCTGTAATGATGACATTATACTCATTAGGGAATGAGGAGATCTAACTAGAACACAATTCAGGACAGGACAATTTTGACAGAGTGGGCAGTTTTCAAACACTTTGAAATGTTTTGTAGGAAGACTGAAAGACTGTTGGTGTTTTCACAGGCATTGTCTGGGATTTGTCAAGACATGAGTAAACTCGAGGCTGTTGAGCCAAGTAGTTGACAGCAGTTTACTGCAACTGAATGATGTAAATGACTGATCAATGTTCCTCTTGCTTTTATTCATCTAAATTTACGCACAGAGTTATGGGGATTTATACATAATGTCTGTTCTAAGCAGAGGTATATAAAGTACTTGAAAAACAAATACGTAAAAAGTACAAATACCATGACTGAAAATGACTTTGGTAAAAGTTAAAGTCACCCATTAGAAAATCACTTGAGTTAAAGTCTTAAAGTAGCTCACATTAAATGTACTTAAATATCTTGTGAAAAAGTACAAAGTATTTTTATAGCCCGCATAAAAAGAATCAAAACAACCAAAAATGGTTCTCCCCTTGTTCTCGTTATTTCAATGAACAATGAAGTGAATGAAATAGACGTGGTATGATAAAACAAAAACAAAAAAAAACCTTGTAGAGTGAATCGGGTGTCTCGTGTCTGCCTAAGAACAAAATAAAGCATCTGTCTGCTTAAGAACACAAAAAGTGCCTCCTATCTCCTAGTCACGGGTGACTGTCGTCTTCTACCAAAGAAGATGCTGTCAGTGTGGTAACGTCTTCTGTGTCTTCCTCATGATGATGTCCGCCGCTCCACGCAACTTAGCAAACAACTACAGTGAGTAGGGCAGGTCAAAATGTAATCAAGAAAGTGGGATGGATGGGCCTTAACTTTACTTTTCAAAGCTGTTTTGTCTTCCAAGTAATGGTAATATAGAAGGGATCAGTGTTACTTGTGTCTTATTATAAGTGGACAAGTATGTAAATGCTTTAGAACAGGTGTGACTCTACTCATCTTCCTTTACTAATTTAGCTTTTATTTTTTACTAAGACATCATATTTGAAGTGTCTCTTATCCATTGGGCACAAAGTTGTTCATTTCTGTTTGCATAAATTGCATAATTAGTAAGAGTTTTATAAGACCACTTCTTGCTGTTTTTGAGAACATGTGGCCTTCATTGAATGTTTAGACACTTGTCATGCCTTAACTGGTGGACAACACAAAGAGAAGCTCATGAAGAGGCACACTTAACAGTGATCTCTGATGGAACTCTGCAGGTATGTTAACAAGGCTGCCATGCTGCTCAACATCCTCTGGCTCAGACTTGGAAAAGTGTCCTCTTCCTGAATGCTTTAGACAACCACGGGGGAAGTGAACTGTCTCGTATTGTCCCAGATGGACTCATTATCCAAATAATGAATCTCTCTCATGCACTACACACTCACAGGCACTCTTTTACATATACTGTGTCTGCGTTGTCTCTCTCATGAGCACATCAAACAACAGACTGTGGAGAAAAAAGTACCGTGAACCAGACAAGAGAAATGTTTTTCTTTGACATGCTTCTCCCCTCCTGATTTAAGGTGGTGTAATATTTCTCCACCAGGCTGACTGCAGTTTGATCCCTCGGAACACGACAACCTTGGTCAACTTCACAGATGCCAACCGATGCTGGCCTTTAAACACTGCCTTAGATTTAAAATTCAGTGAGGGTTGGTTTCTTTTCTTTATGCAGACTAGCTCAATGATTTTATTTTTTATTTTTTTGGTAGATGTTTTGCTGCCACTCTGTACTCAGTGTTTGGTTGGCATATCACTGCTGGCCACTTGGCAAAGGCGGCTTTGGACAGCGTGTTCTGAAGATTTGAGAACACACTTCTACACAGGCACACACTGCAGGAATGAGCCACACAGGGGGGCACCGGCTGTAAATAATGGCTACCGTTGTTGAGACTGTTGACAGTTTGGCTACTGTCTAAAACGAAGTGTGTGCGTGAGTCATTGTGGCTTGCTCTTTATGTGTGTCATTGTGCAGAGCAGAAAAGAGCGTGCTGATCAACACAACAGAGCTTCAGTCTCTTGGTTGGCCCATGCAAACACCAGGGACTCTGGGCACAATTAAAACAAGCCAGCTGCAATTATTAGCCACCTCGCCTTCTCCTACTTCTTTTGCGTTTCTTCCCCCTCCCACTTACTCCCTTTATAAAACAGACAGATGAAGCTAGGCCTCCTATGACTGTAATCATGGGCCTTGCTACTAGAAAAACTGAAGAAAGAAGAACGGGTCCAAGACAATATTAAACATCAAATTTAGAGCAAATCAAAACAGCATGTGTTTCTTAAGCTTGTGGCACAAGACCAGTGGATTGTGCATGTAGTTGAACATACTGGAAAAACTTTACAGTACCACAATGTAAAACGCTGTAGGTGATAGAAATACTAATACTTACAATAAATATTATTAAAAATCTTGACTAAGATGAGCCTGGAGACATTAGGTCTGGGTGACACAATGCTTCTCATTAGACTAATTTAAGTCTTGTTTGACCTCAGTGTGAGATAAGAGCACACAGACTACCTCAGGCCTAACATAAAATAGATCTGAGATCTATACTGGTAAATGTTCAATTATTATTATTATTATTATTATTAGCTCCACATATAGCAGTCAAGCATTATGACCATCTTCCTAATATTATGTAGGTCTCCCTTGTGCCTCCAAAACAGTTGTGACTCATCAGAGAATGGACATGGGCCTTCTGAGGGTGTCCTGTTGTGTCTGGCAACAGAGTGTTGTTTGGGATCTAGTGAATTTGGAGGCCAGGTCAACACCTTGTGCTGTTCTTCATGCTTTTTGAGCTGTTCCTCATGCTGCTGGGGATTGCTGCTGCCATCAAGGAGCGTCATTGCTATGGGGTGGAGGTGCCTGGTCTGGTCTATGTAACATCCACCTGAATGCCATGAAATACCAAAAGTTTCCCTGAATTGTCCCGAGATGGTCAATGTCATTCACTTATCCTGTCAGTGGTTTGAAGATTGTCTTTCATCCAGGTCATGGTTTATTGAAAACATAGCTGAAACAAAAGCAGCTGAATGTGTGATGGTTTACCACTCGTCTGTGGGTGGTGCCCACCTGAAACTCACATGACAGGGAAACTCAACAGTCCATTTGGCTGTGTTTTAGAATGAGTGATGTAAACCATTTTAAGCTACAGTCAGAACAGTAGGAACACTGTCATACCAGGTTAACTGAAGCAACCTATGAACCCTTTGATATTGCTACTGATTTAATCGTGATAATTTTTCTACCACATCTCTGAACCCTAATTTTGTTTAAGTAGAAGTATATCCAAAAACTACTTCCTGATACAGAACCTTAATGGTTAGGGACCACTCTGAAGTTGTCATTATACTGTATATGTATATGTATATATGGAGTCTTAATATTTAATTAGCTGGTCACGTGTTTTGTTCATCTTCAAAGTAACAAATAACTAAAGGTATAAAATCAATATAGTATGATAAAAAGTAAAATATTTGAAATATAGGGGAGTAGAAGTATAAAGTGCTGTACGTCCAAACTGTACACTAGCAAATGTACATAGTGAGTGTGTGCATTTGTGTGTGTGTGTGTGTGCGTGCGTGCGTGCGTGCGTGCGTGCGTGCGTGCGTGCGTGCGTGCGTGCGTGTGTGTGTGTGTGATTTAGAAATGCTCAGAGGGTGGGTGTTCCTAATCTAAGCTGGAAGCCTGCAGCTCTGTCGATCTCACACTGTTTAGGAGAGGCTTATCTGGAACTCCAGCTTAGCTATAACACAGACGCTTTACATGCACGTACACATGCATGCACACACCTACACCTAGAGCACCCACCACCACCACCACCACCACCACCACGTCTCAACAAAGACAGCAGAAGAAGCGGACAGGAGTGAGGGCAGGGCACCGATGCATGGACAAACGCCAGGCAAAGATGTCATGAGAGAAATGAAGTGAGATTCTACACATAAAGCTGTGAAAAAAGCAGCTAAAAGAACAGCAGGGGTGAAGTCAAACCCCCCCCCCCCCCCACAGAGGAGCCCAGACTCCCTGCTCTCCCCTACTGACTCCTCCACTGCCCCCCTTTTCTGCCTTTTGCTCAGTTCTCCTCTCTTTGACGTGTTGTGTCTCTGCCCAGTCCTCCTCACCCAGCTTAACCCTGTCTTCTTCTCCTGCCCCCTCAGCCTCCTCAATCCTTCTCCATCATCCACTCCTCGACCCGTCCCTCACCCTCTCTACTTTCTTTTTTTTTTTTTACCTCCCTTCTCATTCTGTCACCCTGGAAAGCATTTAGAATGGCTTATGCTATGCCGCCTTGCTGTCTTCACACACTAATGCAAGTATTCATCGGATTAAAGGGAGAATGTGTTGACTGCGCCGTAAACCATTTCCATGGCTCTTGATCACAAAGTGGAGCTGCCTCCTGACTACAGAGTCTGACAAAAAAAAAGAAAACAAGCAAAAAACTGGACAACTTCATGACTAATTCTAACAGTATTGATGAAATACTTCTACACATTTGCACACTCTAAATATTCAGTGGTTGTTGTCTTGGCTCTGTGATTGAACCCGGTTCATTAGTTCAGCTTACATAAGTATGCTAACGAAGAACTGGTTTTATTGGCCTCATTACACTGCAGGGAATTGGCCCGATAAACCGGGAGTTATGCAAGAGAGGAGAGGACCACGGTTCAACATCTGCCCCCTTCGTGGCAATAATCCACCAGGCACCAATCAGCCGTACCAAACTGCCTTTACGCTGATACAGAGTGAGATGTGGAGACACAGACATATCCCTGGCCAAATCCAAATTTGGCAGGGCCGCATGCGGGAGGGCGGTAGAGAGTCTATGAGTGATAGTCTATGCGATTTGTTTTTTGTCTTCTCTTTTCCGTGCCTGCTTCTTTGCCAAAGCTGAAATTTCATGGCTGGGGACTATCAGAGGTGATTCTGAGTGCAAAGCTGAATTATTTCTTTTCGTGTCTGATATAAGCGCATTGGGACGTATGCGTGTGTGCATGCTCATACGTTTTCGCACTGTCTCCTGAAACATTTTTGTCAGCCGTTTGTTCTTATTCCAGTGTATCAGTAAACATAAAGGACTGCACGCTCTGAATCAGAGCTGTCTGCTTCTTTACAAGTGGGTCTCCTTCCATCCTACGCTTCACCCAGGCCAGTCGATTTGGCTGACTGAGAGCTGCTACCTTTTGTATAGTGATGGTGATTATCAATGGATATTAGTCCAGACCTGGAGAGATTGGTTCAAATAATGGTTGGCGACACTGACGCCAGTACTACTGCAAGTGACTTTCATCATAAACTTACCCCGCAGCTCAGAACGTAACCGTCTGCTAAGATGAAAGGGTGGCCCGCTTACCTCTACATTTGATTTGAAGACCTTCCATATGAATTCAATAAAGCACAAACATAGGTTCAGAGGAGCTATAGAGCTGTATGGGGTAATTCAACAGAAAGTTCACCAGAAATGTGAAAAACATTACATTTGGTTTAGTTTCTTTTCCACTAAAAGCTGGATTACAGAAATCTGACAAACACATATCTTACATCACGTAATTGTTCCTCTGTTTTGGTCTCCACCAACACCTTCTTAGCTGAGCTTTGTACTTTATAGAGCAGATGGATTATTGCACGTATTCCTTTAAAGCCACATTGACACTTTGTTTTCTACTTATTTGCAAACATTAGCAAACACCTGACTAGCTGAACAGCCAGGAGACATGAAACACAACCAGTTACAATAAACACCATTTACTGACGTAGCTAGGGCCATTTCTCAGAATATGAATCTAGTAACATTTCATTATGGGACATGTTTCAATCCATGCAGAGAGAAAAAACAACAACAACAAAAAAAAACAACTCTGCACATAATTAGTCTTCCACGCATTTAAATTTGTTGTAAATGGCGATAACTACATAATGGTCACTCTTCTGTCCATCACTGCACGAACTCCTCCAAAACTATTTGATTGATCCGACAGATATTCATTCATTCATTCATTCATTCATCTTATATACCTGCTTATTCCTGTCAAGGGTCCCAACAGATGTATTCAAATTAATTCCTCAGGTAGTTGCTAGATTTGTCTGCTGCTTCCTCTCGGGCAGAATAAATGGATGAAGTCAAACTTAGCCAAATACCAAATGATGTGAATAAAACTGTGATTTTTCTGTAAATCTGGTTGAAAGGTGTACTACATTTGGATAAAAACCTGGCTAATGTCATGTTCGCTCTCAGCCGTCCACATTTTCTATTTGCTTTCTATTTCATTTTATGTCACAGACCCCCCTTTTTTCTGCTCCATGGCAAATGTGGTAAAAGCTGCCAGTCAGATGCATTATCCCAGACTATGTAGGTAGGTATATTAAAATAATAAAGGTTACAAGTCTTTGCAGAGAGGCATGCATGAAGAAAAGACAAAGGGAGATTCTGATCTTTCAAAGTTTTCATGATGGGGCGTGCAGAGTCCACGTATACCGCATATCTGTATTAACAGTGGGATGTTAACTGAGGTTTTGAAGCAGAATCTTGTATCTGTTGATGCTCTGCAATAAGCAGCAATACAACAAATTTGCAACAGTACAAATATGTAATTGAAACGTTTCCAGGCTGTCAGACAAATTATGCGGTGAGCAAAGTAGTAACACTTCACAATGACATTTGAATGAAGTCCCCAGTCTATATTACAACAATATTAAACAATTCTAATATAAAGTATGAATTACATCCATTAAAACTTAGTATGAAACTACATTTCCTCTTAATGTTATGCTGTGTAGTGTCTATTATTTGGTCAGTGTGTCAGTTCTTGTTGTCTTGAATTTACTGATGAGAAGTTAGCATCTCAATTAGCAACCAGAATTATTAACTGTACCAACTCATTTTCAGTCTAGCTTGAAATATGTAGCTTCTTAAAAGCCCGCTGCCTTTTAACTGTTTTAAATGTACAAACACCTTTGTGCTGTTCAGTGAAATGCAGCTGCAGCTAAACATCCCAGGTCTGGATTTTGCTGACAGGTACAGTATGGGGGAGCTCTGGGGAACTGCCTCTTATTACAGAATAACAGTGACCTTTAAAACATCCCATCAGGCACCCTGGGTGTTCTTGGTAAAACATCTGTTACTGTAGCTCGGAGCCTCACACCGCCACCAGCACCGCACTCCGTCCCACCCTGCTCTGTTCAGTTCTGCTCTATAAACTTACTGCAGGATTTAGCATAAGACATAGCATGGCATGGGCCATGCACATCTTTACTGTCTGCCTGGACTTGGATGGCTGTTTTTTTTTTCCTTTTTATTTATTTATTATTTGAAGCAGTTAAACATTGAGAGTGTCGACATTTCCGAGCACTTTTTTATCCAGTTTGCTTGATATTGCCTTATCGGTCTTTACATCTCAGACAGTTTGTTTACAGTGTAAAATCAGGATTATGGACCACGAGTCTCTCGGCCCACTGGCCTTGCTTTGACTCTGTCCGCATACAGGACTGAACAAAAACAGGCTTTGTCCCAGAAATGCAATTTGGAATGGTGCTGCCGACCTCCTCCCACTTTGGCCACTGTGAGAAACATCAAAACAAGCGGCCTGAGGCTTAGTGTCGAACACTGCAAGAGGTTTCTACTATGAATATATAAAAGCACTGTGCTGGGAAAGTTGGGAAACTTTTGAAACTTTTGAATCTCAGGCTGTTAGAAGAGTCTGTGAGGCTGAAGACATGGGTTCAAATCTTGGGCGACACAGAGGAGAGGTGGTTAGCGCTGGTTAGGCTGGTTAGGTTCATTGGTGATTCTAAGGGGCCGTCCACATGGAAACGCTTTCTGGTGGAAACACAGATGTTTTGCATCATTTTGGCCGATCGTCCACACGAATCCTGTAAACACTATCTCTAAAACACACTTTTCTGAAACCTCAAGTCCTTTCATGCAACAGCTTGCCTAATTAAGGATTTTATTCTTTTTAAGCAAATCGTGGTTATTCTGGTGTTGTCTGGTTATGTTGACCTTCCTGGGGAGCTAAAGGCATGGCTGAGAGTGGAGCATGCATAAATACTGCAGCCAGCTCTTCACGTGCCATGTGCTGAAACAGCATGGGGGAAATTTATTTAATATTTAGTTGTACTGCATGTTTTTCTGGCTACCCTGTTGTGTTTTGTGTCTAACACAATGACACTGGCATGGTTTACACACACTTTTAAAGTCCTATTTAAGTGTTGTTGTTTTTTTTGTTGTTGTTGTTTTGTTTTTTTGCATGTGATGAGTAAATAAAACCCACCTTTTTAAATCAAAAGTACCTATGTCCTTGGTACTTCCTGGTCAGAAACACATGTTTAGAGACAATCCACTGGAGCTTCTTTATCTTGAGCTCAGTTTGGGGGTTAGAGCCACATTTAATACCATTACCACTGGGGACACATTTGTTCCAGCTGTACCTTCAGCCCTAATCTGGGAATTTGCACACAGGAGATACTGTGTAATTGTTTGATATCTGTTGTGCTCCTACAGGGTACATATGAGCTAAGGTAGAAGGTACTCTGTTTTATTTAGTTATATCCAGTTCTCTTAGTAGATCATATATTTTATTTACATTTTGGCAAGAGCTAAAGGATTAGAGTGTGCCTGACATTTAAATATGTAATCTGTCTATTTTTATTACTACACTAAATAACATCTGTTTGTCTTTTAATAGATTTTGGTCCAAATGCCACATCTTTGTCTAATAAAAATAATTTCTGGCTAAACCATTCCCCAGAACTGGATTATCTCCCATGCTCCCCCAGGTCGCAAATTCTACTTTTACATTTTGTGAAATGACAGAAACACTAATCAGGACTGATTTGTTGTTGCACATTCATAGGAATACGTGTTAATAAGAAGGACTTTGCTCTATGAATAGTGCAAAAAGCAAAAGCTTAGCAGTTCTTTTTTTATTTGTCCTCAGTGTGGTGTAGCCAAACTCAGTTCTTATCAGAATATGACAACACCTTTTTTGAATTTCATTAGTGGGCTTGGTTAAACAAATACAACTGTACAATGTTCTGCCTTCTGTCCATCACGACAAAAAGCCCACCCAAACAATTAAAGCGGCCTAGGCCGTCTTTTTTGCAAAGGGCATAATCAGCTCCTAACAGAGCAACCCCGGGCAAACCTTGCCTTACAAACATTTTGTAGGTGGGCGACACAGTGACGCGGTGCTTGGCGCTGATGCTTCACAGCAAGTTTGAATCCGTGGGGTGACTAGGTCTTACTGCGTGGAGTTTGCATGTTCTCCCTGTGTCTGTGTGGATTCTCTCCGGTGCCTCTACTCGGGCGCCAAAGACATGCTTGTTAGGTTCATTGGTGATTCTAAATTTGCCCGCCTGATGACAGCTGGGATTGGCCCCAGCAGACCCCGCAACCCTTAACAGGACGAGCGGTTATAGAAAATGAATGAATGAATTAACATTTTGCAGGTGATCGCAGTGGGCCGTCTTCCAGGATAGTTTGTCCTGGCACTGCAGTATAGTATGGTACAAAATTCCTCAGTACAGCAGATTTTTCAGTTACTGCTGACATCTTCTTCAAGCATCCATCAAAGGTCCTAAACACATCTTCAGTGTGAAAGTTTCAGAGACACTCATGTATAGTAGAGACAGTAGTAGTAGTGAGACAAAGCCGTGAAAATGCATCTGTTTGCCTGAGCGTTTAAGGGCTAACACGATATGAAAGCCCATGTGTTGGACTTGCAGCATCACTCTGCAAGATGTGACAAATACAGCCAATCATCAACCGACTCCACATTTGTGGGGATGTGAAAATGAAAGCTGTTAAAACTACAATGTGCATTTCAATGTGTCTTGGGCGACTTCTTCTTTCTTTTCATGCAAAGTCCACCAAGACCTGTTCCTTTTTTTTTTTCATAATCACTCCTCTTCACTTGAAATATTAGTCTTACCATGCTACCCAGGCAGTTATCTTTCACTTCTTATGTTCTGTGGGACTTGCAATTATTGATCAAATAAAAAAATAAAAAATAAAAAATGCCAGCAAGTAATGCCCACTCACACAGATTTATCAAAGGCTAGCTGTTAATGAAGTCACACCAGGCAGACAGAGTAGGTAAAAAAAAAAAAAGAAACTGCGGGATTTCAACAAATCCACAAATCTGCTAAAATGTAATTTGTTTTATTAGTCATTTTCGTTTACTGCTTTGGGAACATTTACACCACACCTTTTTATTTAAATATTGTTCTAAAAGAAATTCAGTGCACGCTGGAAGCAAGCCTTCTTGATTCTGTGGGTTTGATGGTGAGACCAAAAGACCTTGTCAGATCAAGACATCCCCCTACAGAGCTTCCTGTCTAGTGCTGGTAGACTGGTAAGCGTGTTTTCAGCCTTCCAGTTACAGAAATTGAGTGACTTGTACTTCTTACTGTGATTATGTGATGGATCAGGTCCCCTGCATAACACGCCAGTCAGCAAGTACGCCTTATTGCTGCATTGTGATTTTGTGTGTTATTTTTGTACCATGCTATATGCTTGCATGTATGCAAGTACCGCATCTGTGTTTGTGTGTGTGTGCAGCAGTTGTACTGGTAGCGTGAGCAGGACTGCATGCTTTCAGAGCTTCCGTGACTTGCCAGGAAGCCCCCTGCTGTGCTGCTGAGTGCCTCCCCTTCAGATGCATTAAAATAAGATGAGTGTGTGTGTGCCGGGGTGAGTGTGTGTATGTGTCAAGAATAGGGAAGCAGATAGCAAAAGAATGGAAAGAGTTAAAGGAGAGATTAAAGGATTGCAAACACACACATCGTGAGGCAGATCTCTGTGCGAGTCGTCACAATGCCCACATGCAAACATACCCGTTTGCGTGTGTGTGTGTGCTCATGTGCAGGAATGTGTGTGCTGGAGTCCCTGTGGGCCATTAAACTAAGATGAGTGCCATGTTGGATAGCAAAGAGGGAAAGATAGTGGGGGGAAGAGTGAGGAGGAGGAGATGTGTACATGGTGGGTAATTGGCTCTTAAGTGCAGCACGCGTCTTTACCCAAGAGCCTCTCCTCTGCGCTCCTCTCATGGCTGCTGTTTGTTGGGCTGAAAACTCCGTCCACTTATCTCCGCAGCCAGCAATCGCTACAGCCTTAAACACAGACACTCTTTGTCACCGACTAACATGTTTTCATCCACTCTTCTATTCTGTCTGCCTCTCCATTCTTAGTCCTGATTCCCTCCTCCCTGCCTCACATATGAACAGATTCATGAAGGACAGTGGCAATGAAAATAAATACTGATTATATATTTGCGTACGGCACAACAAATCGGTCAATATTTTAAATTTATGATTCTTCCCTAATTCTTTAACATTTAGGTTATGATCACATCACATCTTTATTTGAGCATTTTCCACTTTCCACAGAATATATTAAAGATATTACACTGAGATAGATATCACATCTCGGAAATTTATGTAGTAAATAGAAAACACATATAACACACATTACTGCATGTAGCTCAGGTGATTCTAAAGTACAGGCTGTCTGCATCCTACGATTCTGCTTCCTGATCAAACAGCGTTCACAGAGTCTGTATTGAGTTCTTTCCCTGTTGGTCCTCAGTATTAGCTCTTTCTGTTAAATAAAATGCAAATTCCTTGAGCAATATGTACTTTTTAAATCATTTATTTTTGTAACAATACTGCAGCTGGAGTAACCTGTTGTTGTCCAACTCTTGCCTCTATAGAAATCTACATATTTAATGCATGCAAGTTTTGCTTATCTTACCTCCTTGTGGATGCATGTCCATATTTTTATTCATTTTAGTGAATAAACTGCAGAACTGCTAACTTTCCAAACTTACATTATGTCCCCTGATAGGTGAAGTAAATAACATTATCCATCTTGTGACATTTCAATGATCTACTGGGGAACTTTTAGACCTGGAATTCATTCATGTAGATGTTACTTAGACATGTAGCACCCACCTAGACCAGAACAGGCACCCCCAGCAGGATGCAGCCTGACACAGAAACACACAAAAACACTTTAGGAAAAATTAAAAAAAAATAAAAGAAAACATGAAGAACAGAACAAGGTGTTGACCTGGCCTCCAAATTCACTAGATCCTTAACTGATCAAGTATCTGTGGGATGATCCACAGAGGCCCCTCCCCCACTAACAACATCCTGTTACCAGACACCACAGGACACCCTCAGAAGGCTCATGTCCATTCTCTGATGAGTCGCAACTATTTGGGAGGCACAATGGAGACCTGCACAATATTATGAATATAATGTTGTGTCATAATGTTATGCCTGATTGATCTACTGTAGTATATACCGTATAAAATACATGAACATGCTTTACCCTTATGTATGCTGTGACATCCTATAAATTTAAAGAGAAGTTTCACTGTTTGATGGACAAAACACTGCCTCAGTGTCCTCAGTGTAATGTAGCCAATGCAGCTTGCTGTAGGCTCTATGTTCCTAAAGTATCAATTCTAAGAATATTTATCACAATATAATAAGTTATTCTGACTCCCATGCAGCTCAACGTTATGCATTCTCTTTGTGACTGGAGACACATGCACTTTGACACCAACAGCTGAAGAGTAAGCAGCAGCTCTTATGAAGAGCCCCCTTTTCTTTCTTTATGGGACCCCAAACAATTACTATGTTTGCTTGTCTTGACTGTGGAACCCCTGGCAGTATGTGACCTTGGGCTCTGTTTGCTGATTTGTCTTGTCCAGGACAAAATGGCAGTTGGGGAGGGGGACAAGCAGCTGTTAGCACGTTATACAGTAGCAGCTCACAACTGAATGAATAGAAATAGAGAAGAAAATAGATAAGAAACTAGAGGACAGGAGCTCAGTGCCAGCGTCCAGTTGCATCATTCCCCATGGTCTAGGCCAAGGATGGGGAATATAAATGATGGAACCGCCTCCACGATTTTTCATCGGCACTACCTGACCACGCACTTAGCCAGATATGATAAAATTGCCATTTTAAATATGTTTGTATATGTATGTTTGTATATCTAGCTATGTATCTCTCTCTCTCTCTCTCTCTCTCTCTCTCTCTCTCTCTACACACACACACACACACATATATACACATATGTGTTTGTGTTTATTGAAGCAAACAAAAAAATGACCACTTACTGTGATTTAAGTTTTTAAAATAATTTGTGCATTTTTACACTAAGAGAGAGTTGAAAATTTTCCCTGTATACCCCCCATACCACACCACCACCAGCAGTGGGCACTGGTAAAAAGTCACTGTTGTTTGCGTACTTTTGATTTGAGGTCGGCTACGCAGCCCTTGCAGCTTCAGTATACTTCTCGTATTTAACTCTGTGCAACGTGTTGTAGTGGCGACTTAAACTGAAATCTTTCTCTCTGGAGGCGCCATCTAGTGGCAAGCTGTGTCATTACAACTGATTCATTGCACGCAGAGGATATAGTTTTATCATTTTCAAAAATTAATCTAAGGGCCACTTCGAGTGAGGTCGTGGACTGTGTGCTCATAACTATGGGATGGTTTGATGTCACCTGGGCCAGCCCTAGTTAGAAGCTTGATCAATAAGAACAGTCTGATATTAAAAGTAGAGAGGGTGTCTGCCTCCTGAACCCAAACCGGGAGCTGGTGCCACAGGAGAGGAGCCTGATATGATCAAGCTAGGTGTTTAAGGGCCTTGTATGTAAGGAGGAGAGTTTTTCAAATTCTATTCTAGGTTTTAAAGGGTTTGTCAAAAAAATCAGATTTGCTGCTTTTCACATGACTGTGTAAATGACAGAAAATCATTTGTCCATTTTGAATTGAAGTTTTATTAGATGCAACTTCTGCAATGTAGGTCATCCAGCCTAAACTGACAAGATGACTTATCTTCCCACAAGCAGATTACAGGACTTGTGGGAGGCACCTGAGGGCCTGGCCACATTCTGCATGGCTCAGTCGGTAAATCTGTCTCTCCTGAGTAATTAAAGATTTCAGTGTGGTACATGACCTTTTTTTTACATGTCATTTACTCCCTGCATCCTTTCTTCCCCTCCGTCTAATGAAGCAGACATGAAATAAAACTGCTGCTTGGAGAGGTGTTTATAGATGATCTAGTGCAGCTCCACTGAGAAATAATAAAAGTTGAATATACTCTCTGTTGCCTGGTATTCATACAGGGTATGTCAGGTGCAGAAACACACAAACACACACACACACCCACACCCACACACCCACACACAAACACAAAAATAGTGACAAGTCATTTATTTATATTGCAGCAACCACCTTTTTCCAAATCTGTGGCACACCTGAGTACAGTATGTTACAAAGTTCGCTCGGAGCCCTAAACTTTACTTTTTCTTTAGCAGACACAATGTGATGGCAAACACTTTCAAGTGTGTCCCCTAGCTGTCCTTAAATAACATCTGGTTAGCGCTGGTAGCATTTGTTCCAAAAACCAAGGGACTCAGTGAGCCCAAAACTCACTTCAGCTTTCTCCTCCTGGCGTGAAAAGCATCTGGTGACTAAGAATAACCAATTAAAATCTAAAATATCAGCCTTTTCCCTTTATGAATCAGGCACCCTCTTGTCTCTTTAAAGCACGCGGGCGACGGACAAGCGTGTTTGTGTGCAGCTTTCGTGTCTCAGGCTTGTCAGACCTTTACATTACATTCATGATACATCAGAGGCATGAATGATTGAAGAGAAAAGCAAGTGGCGTATGCAAGGCAAATTCAGCCCATCTGAAAGTCCCATCATCCCTCTGTCTCACCCAGCGTTTCCCAGTTGGTAACAAGAGCACCAGACTCCCAACTTAAAGCATTCACAGTGGAGAGATAAGCTCCTCTGCTCAGGGGTAGAGAGAGAGAGAGAGAGAGAGAGAGAGAGAAAGAGAGAGAGAAAGAGTGAGGGGGGAAAAAACTCCCTCAATGATAAACAGCTGCTGGAGAAAAAAAATATTCCTCAACAGAGTGAGAGAAAAGGCTTATGTTTATGATTTCTCAAAACAACTTTATTTCTGACCTCTCCATAATCCCCAGAAAGTCTTTCAATTAGAGAATGGTTGAAATTCCTATTTTTGAGTGCGCCGCTTCCAGACAGACTGGGGAGAGTGAGAGATAATTGGCCAATAAAAATGTAAATAGGGTGGTGGAGCAAACCAGCATGTGATGTGAAAAACTGTGTGTGTTGGGATGGGGGTTGGGGAGGGATAATCCACTGTGACAGGTTGTGTTGATTTTGTTGGATGCTAATTGGATGCTCGCCGAGTTCTTTTCTGAGCAAATACTATAATAAAACAGACGTGATTACTGATGGGAGCTAAATGAGATGAGGGCGGTCTAAAGGCAGAGCAGTCTGAATGGGAACCCCTCCTCCTCCTCCTCCAGGTGACCTCTTAGATGATGGCTCTGGGTAACAGGTGGAATTGTGAAGTGACAACATTTGATTTGACTGGGTAAAAAGTTCAAAGTGGGGTTAGACCTGTAATTGGATTTGACAGCAGGGGATATGAAACTTTAATTAAACCACCGATATGATCTGGTAAAGTGTGGCACCAATAAGACGAACAGCATGTGGGTTCACGCAGTGTTGTACAGTTACATATAAACAAGATGTTTAAACACAGTTTTAGTTTTACAGTATAAACCCATTTCATTCAGATTTAATACATTTTTTAATCTTTGTTTAATGTAATCATTTTGCAGTTTTGCAAATACTTAAAATGAGTTTCAAAAATGAGAATAAATATGTATTTATTGTCACAAATTAGTTTTACATGGCCTACAAATCTAACCAAATTGCTTATACTAATCTTTCATTTTTTAAGATGCTTTTTAGTAGTTTTATGATCTTTGGAAGGTAGTTGTCTTTGGGGTCTCAAACAGAATCAACAAGCCCTCCAATTTATACGACCATATAGGTCGTGTGTACATGCTCTGGAATACGACCCATGGGAGCGTTTCTTGAAATAGCGCTTCTAGCGGTAACAGGAGAGTATTGCAGATTGCGGGGATTAATCTTCGGCATCGGTATGTCATATTGGACGATTTAAGGTAAGTACAGCAAATGTGTTTAATTGACATTTGAGAACAATATAACATGTTGTCAGCTCGTTTTAATGTTGTTTCGCTGTCTAGTATACCATCTACGGGGGATAAAATTAACGCTAAGAGCTACCGTTGCATTAAAACAACGCTTGCCAAACGCTAGCTAGCATTATAACAGCTATATGATTTCCAGAAGACGTCAGGACATGCACAGGTGAAAGCCTGGAATGGAAAAGGACAGACAGATAAGACAGGTGTCCACTGGTGTCTGTAAGCAGATTTTCAAATGCTATTATCATACTTTAGTTAATTTACAATCACAGTATTGTTTTGAAGAGAAAGCGTGTATTATAGTTAAGTAATATATTAATTTATAACTGCCCTATGCCTTAAATCAGTCATGGTCCCTGAGAACCTGAGGCCCTCATAACAGGTCAGAGTGATCACTGGATCATTTAAAAGTGTATCATCAGTAATTTTATCATCACTATATGAATACCTGTCAACCTGTTTCAGTGTTTCAGTCTCATTCTAGCCTCCTCTTAACACATAGCCTGCATCACTGTTTTGACTGGTCATGATTTCTACAGAGGAACATAACATGCATATAGTAAGATATTGACTGGAAATTAAGGCGTAAACATGAAGTTAAACAGACAGGTAGCTCCTTGATTACACAGTTTTGCTGATGTCATCCAGCATCAAAAGGTCAAATTTAACTTTATTTATATATCCGAAATCAAATTAATTCAATTTGTTCCAGGGGGGTTACAATCTGTACAGTATGTGACATCCTCTGTCCTTAGATCCTCAGTTTCACTAAGGAACAACTACTAGGATTTGTGTTGGGAAACCAAATTCTGACTAAGTTTCTGCAGCACATTATATTTCTGATGTTAGAAGCATTATGTGTAATGTTATACTGCTAATTGAACATATGACATGTTTGTATCTTGTAGGTGCCTGACTACATAGTGTGTACGTTGCCTACTACATGCATACTGTGTTACATAATGCCCTTTTCTATCTAACTTGGCTACACTCATTTATCACGTCATCTTCAAATATAGGCTGTTGTATACATATACAGAATGTGGATCATTTTTCCAAGTATTCTAATTACAAAATGCCTGCATAACTGCAAAATCAATGTGTCATTCAAAACTGTACATTTTCCAGTCATTTTCAAACACTTTAACAGTAATACTGAATACTGTCTATCTGTCTGTCTTGCAGTAGGACAAAGTGGAAAAACTCCTAGGAGCCAAAAGACAACATTCAAGGCTAACATCCTGAAATAGACTGTTACTGTGTCATATTGATTTTGTTATTGTTGCTGTGTTGTATGACAGTTATGGAGGCTGACAGGTAATCAAAAATGTTCAAGTATAGACATGTTTATTTTTTAATAATTCATTTTTAATGTTTGATTCAGACTGGTATTAAATTGATGACAAGAGTGAAAATCACTCACTTTATGATCTCTTTTGCTTGATCTCTGAAGAGGTAGGCTACATGAATGATAAATGTTAATGTCTGCTAATGTTTTAAAATAAAATACCTGCCACCTGTCTCTGTCTGTGTTCATTTTCATTCTATTCAGTTTCATGATTGTTTGCAATCAATAAATTAGCAGCCTGAATAGGTTTGTTTTCACTAAAGAAGGGTGAGGGGTTAACAGACAACTCCATCCAATCACACCCATTACAGTAGCTTAGCCAGCATAAAATAGCCCATGTTATTGAGAAGTACATTCTTACCCATCAGCTGAATTTGTGTGCTTATATTGCTTGTTAATTACTCAGAATTTATTTAGTTTTGATTAACATTTATTGTTAAAGGCATAAGCCGTGAACCAGTAGTTCCACTATAGGTGAGGATAGAAGTTACAATATTCTGAAATCAAGGAATGCCCCTGTCACATATCCTCATTAGTGTTTTGTTGAGATGCTGTTTCTTCATTGAAACACACAGATGTCAGAAATGACCTATTGGACATCATAACAACGGTATGTGTAACTGTCCCTTGACAAATAGCTGTTGTGATGTTAGTTTACACATAGGTTCAAGATGTCTAGTGGAATTAATTGGCAAAAACAAATGAGCAGATACAATATAAATTACTAATTCAGTTGTAAATCTGTCAGATATGATTACCTTACATGGTTTTTCTCATTGTTATTTAAAAAAGAAAAAAAAAATCCTTCTATCATGGGCTGAGTCCTCAAAAGGCTCTCTGAATCGCCTGTGCATAGCTGTGCCCATGAAATGTAAAAATGCATACTTTGTTGAAGGACTATAATAAAGATATCATTGGGAAGGTCTCAACCTGGGGAATAACATATGTTAGTTAGGGGATTGTAAATGACTCCTTCTTTGAACCATTGACCTTTGAACCCTGACTTCTGAGAGGTTCTGAAGGGCTGTAATTCTGCATCAAAAGGGGCTACAGACATAGGACAAAGTGTTCTAGAAAGCTTATGAACTCAGCTGTGTGACTATACCTAGTGGATATAGACAGAAAGTGGGGGTGCTGTTCAAAATGGTAAACATATCTTTTACCCCACTTGACAATTATATACTTAAATTCTGGTCACAGATATGTGTTTCCCACACCCTTAAACCCCCGACTAAGTATTCATTTTATTATTTATATCCTCCTATTCAAGGAAATCACTATCGTTGTAGAAACTACAAATCCCTTGAGCCTTAACATGTAGCTTGATACCAAGTCACGTGATATTTGTAGTTTTTCGGTTTTCAAACACGTATGTTAAAATAGGGTTGTAAAAAGATATATATACTGATTACATTGAATATCTAGTGTTGCCAAACTAGCGATGACATTGCTTTAAGTTGATATATGTTAAGAAAAAGTACATTTAGTTTATTTAAGATGTGTTTAGAGCCGCCAAATATAGATATACGCCAAAAAGCAATGCAGTTTGGTTCTCCCGGCTTTATGGAACAGTAGCTAGGGTCAGAATTGGTTTATCTGCTTGACACATGAACTATTTACCACGGCCGAACTTGTAATGGCGGTGATTATAGTTGCTTTACGTTAATAAATGACACACAACACTGCATTTGAGTCGTTTATTTGAAAATATTATGAAGCTTTGCTGTAGCTTGGTTGAGCGGCAGAAACCGAACGCAGCCAATCTACGGCGGACAGCTATAGACAGGAATGGAATGAGTCCAACTACGTCACTAGGATTTCTGCCGATCTCATAATGCCTTCTTTTAATAATACAGTTCAAAATGCACCAGATTTAACGAATGCATTTAATAATACGGCATTACTAGCATTCACTTTGAGGGTGTGGGTAGTATTTTTACACTAATCGGCTCGTTTTCTACACCGGGATGACGACGGAGGTTGACCGGCCGATCATCTCAGGAGGCCGGCGGCTCGTCTCTGAGATGACCCGCTGCTCCTGGTTCCACAGGTGGCGTTTCACTTCTCCGAAAACGTCCGAGCAAACTTCCAAACAGGCGTTATTTGAATAAACTGATCACATATTCGGGATCTACATGGTTACTTTCTCGCATGAAAAAATATTAAAACTTAATGAAGTGACGTATTAACAGCTCTAGAGCTACTCACCCTCAAACGTAACAGTGAGTCGTAATTTGGGTGCATGCAAATGTCGATATTTACTCGACCACTAGGGGTCCCTGAACTTTGAAACGTAACCTGAGGTCGTAATTCGCAGTTGTACACACGACTCATGTGGTCGTTTTTTCGAGGAGGACAGTCTCAACAGAATTGTTCCAACTGCAAAAAACTGTTGCGATGGACTGGCGGCCTGTCCAGGGTGTACCCCTGCCTCTCGCCCGATGACAGGACTAAACGGGTATAGAAGATGAGAGATGAACTATTAGAGGTGTGCGGATACCACTAGAAAGTTTATGCCATGTTTTCTAATAATCTTGCCTAATGGCAACAGGTATAATGTGAAGAGTATTAGCCCTAGCACAGAACCCTGAGGAACTCCGTAACTTACTCTTGTATAAGTAGAGGAATCATGGTTGACATGAACAAACTGGAATCTGTCAGACAGATAGGATTCAAACCAGTCTAATGCAGTTCCTTTAATCTGGATCTCACTTTCAAGTCTCTGTAGTAAAATATTATGATCAATAGTGTCAAATGCAGCACTAAGATGTAGCAGAACAAGTATAGAGACAAGTCCACCATCTGAAGCCATGAGGAGATCATTGGTAACTTTAACCAGAGCTGTTTCTGTACTGTGATGAACTCTAAAACCTTACTGAAACTCTTCAAACCGACCATTCCTGTTTAAGTGGTCACACAACTGATTAGCAACAACTTTTTCTAGAATTTTGGAAATAAAAGGAAGGTTGGAGATCTAGAGTGGCTTTCTTAAGTAAGGACTTAATTACAGCAATCTTAAAAGACTGAGGCACATATTGTCAGGATCTATGTTTCTGTGTCGATTTGTTCTGTCTCTCTCTGGAGGTTGGTCTGGAGCTGGGTGGAGCTGGAGCCACCTGCAAGCAATGGAGCCTCATCAGCCATATACTCTCGTCAATATAATCCTGGTTCATTCCTCCACTCGTTGCCAGATCGTCTGCTTACCATAGTGGTACAAGTGCCTTGGTTTTTGCTGTAGTAATTCCGTCCAGCGTTGTATACTTATTTCTTGTCTCTTTGTCTTCAGCTCCCGGACCAATCCACTCGTCAGTTCTTTTGTTGTCTCCTTGGGATCCTCCCCAGCTCCACCAGTCTACCAGCCTTCCTCCCGGCACCTCTTCCCCTGTTCTCTCCGGAAAAGCTCACCACCCGCTTCATTCCTACCTGCTTCTTGCTTTCGCAGTAAATTGGTTAAATCACTGCTATTACTGGCCTTTGAGACTTGAGTTTGTGTTTGAGACTTGTGTCCGAATTATATTGGCAGCCGTGACAGTACGATCTGGCAACGAGTGGAGGAATGAATCAGGATTATATTGACGAGAGTAGATGGCTGATGAGGCTCCATTGCTTGCAGGTGTGCTTGCAGGTGGCTCCAGCTCTACCCAGCTCCAGACCAACCTCCAGAGAGAGACAGAACAAATTGACACAGAAACATAGATCCTGACACATATCCTGTTAATAAAGATACATTTATCTGGTTCAATATGGAGGTGTTAATTAATGGAAAACTTCTTTGAGCAAGTTAGTTGGGATTGGATCTAGAAGACAGGTTGATGGTTTAGATGCTGTAATTGTTGAAGAGAGCTCGAGAAGATCTACTGGGGAGAAGGATTCCAGATGTTGATAAGGCCTTACAGAAATTTCTAATGTCACTGTACTTACATCTTAGACAGCCGTCAGAAGGATGCCTTAAATGTTTTCTCTAATGCCAACAATTATATTAGCAAAGAAACTGATGAAGTCATTACTACTGAGGGCCAAAGGAATAGATGGCTCAACAGAGCTGTGGCTCATTGTCAGCCTGGCTACAGTGCTGAAAAGAAATCTGGGGTTGTTCTTGTTTTTTTTAAGTTGTTAAACTATCTTTCCAGGCTATGCGAGCTTCTTCAGAATTAGCGGAATGCCAAATTCTTTCTAGCTTTCGGGCTGCCTGTTTTAAACAGCGCAACTGTGAATTATACCAGGGAGCTAGCCTCCTCCGATTCATGACCTTCTTGTTCAGAGAAGCAACTAAGTTTAAAGTTGAACTAAGCGATGCTGCAGTGCCATCGATAAAATAATCTATTAGTGCAGGAGTTAAATTGTGGTTGCTGTCGTCCACAACATTGGCACATGGCACTGGGATATATAAAGTAGGAATTAATTCTTTATATCTAGTTACAGCATCATCAGATAAACATCTACTGTAATGATATGTCTTTTCAGTTCCTGTGTAATCCATTATTGTAAATTCAAAAATTATGAGGAAATGATCAGACAAAAGATGGTTATGGGTAAATACTGCAAATACTGTTTACAAGTTTGTTGGGTCACCACTGTATCTTACCACCTTTTTACAAATAGCACACCTTGCTATGGTTTCATTTTCGGCCTGGAAATGTAACCAAACAGCCCTACTCTCCTTCTCTCATTGTGTGTAATGCGTTGCAGCAGCAGCATTTAGACAAACAGAGTCAGGTCGCTTCTTCAATGAAACGAGAGAAACTGAAACGTATCGATCTCATTACATTGGTATCGATCAATATCGATAATCTCGAGATTATCGATATTGATCGATTTGGATTGATCCAATTGACTATTTGGGCTACAGTGGGTTAGCAGCTCATTGTGGCAGTAGCCCAGGCTTTAATAAGCCATGGACTACACCCCAAGTTGCTACAAATACGATTAATGATAAAATACCCCTAGAGTCAGCGAGAGCAGGGGCGGAAGATGACTCACTTTGGACTGACACGGCTTTTGACCCAGGATTGAATTTGACACTGAGTAGGCAAGGCACGTTACTGGAAGCTACTAGTTCAGATGGAGATGGAAAGAAGCAGCAGGTTTGTGTGTGTGGCTGGCAGAAGTTAACAACAATGAAGGGCCTCAGAATCCATCAAGGGAGGAAAAAGTGCTTGGCAGAGGGAACACAGGGACCCCGCATTGATAGCTACTTCTTAAGAAGTGCATTAAGTCAGTCGGTTGAAGTCCAGCGACAGGAGTTAACCCACAGTTCGCAGGACATCAGCACCCCTAATGTTGAAGTAGGTGCAAGCACTGAGGCAGACAGAGAGGTTAGCCAGCCAAAAAGGGAGAAAATTAGCAGTCAGAAAGGAAGGATCAAATGGCCAGGTGCAGCAGATATTAGGCAGTGGGAAGATATTAATAGCGATTTGGTTTGTGTACTAGGTAGGCTTAAAGGGACAGCGGAGAGTAAGTTGGAGAAAATGGGAGATCTCATTTATGATTACGGTAAGGAAAGATTTGGTGTGGCCGAAAAACAGAAGAAGCAAAAGGGACAGGTGGTTAGATCGAGGCGTCAGCAAGAGATTGATAGACTCATACAGGAGAGGAGACTCCTTAAGAAGCAGTGGAGGAAAGCTACAGTTGAAGAGAAGGAAGGTATTGATTGTTTACAGGCAGATGTTAGGAAGCGGTTGGCAGCTTTAAGAAGGGCAGAGAACATTAGGAAAAATAGGAAAAGGAAAGAGCGGGCTAGAATAGCATTTTATAAGGACCCATTTAGGTTTGTGAAGTCACTATTTAGTAAGGAAAAGAATGGTAGCCTTACGGTACCAAAAGAGAAACTAGAGGAGTACTTGGAGGAGGTGCATAAAGATGCGGACAGGTTTAGAAAGTTGTCTCTACCCTCTGATATTCCACTTATTGGTGAAATTGTTAGCCAGTGTGATGACAGCCCACCAAGGTGGAAAGAGGTTCAGGAGGTGGTAAGACGCGCAAGAGCCTCTTCAGCCCCGGGACCTAATGGGGTTCCCTACCGGCTGTACAAGAGTGCACCAGATGTGTTGAGGTTCTTGTGGAAATTAATGAAGGTAGTGTGGAAGAAACAGGTTATTCCCAAGGCATGGCGCAGGGCAGGGGGGATTTTTATTCCCAAAGAGAGGGACTCGTTGGAAATAAGCCAGTTTAGACCAATTAGTCTACTGAATGTTGAGGGGAAGATCTTCTTCAGTGTTGTGGCACAGAGGTTGTCTAGTTACTTAGTGAAAAACGGGCTAGTTGATACGTCGGTGCAAAAGGCTGGGATCCCCGGCTTCTCTGGGTGCTTAGAGCACACCAGCATGATTTGGCACCAAATTCAGTCAGCAAAGCAAGAGAAGAGAGACCTGCATGTTGTATTCTTAGACCTGGCTAATGCTTTCGGATCAGTGCCACATAGTTTGTTATGGGAAGCATTTGATTTCTTTAGAGTTCCAGGTAGTATAAAAAACTTAGTCAAAGCATACTTCTTAGACATTCAGCTCTGCTTTACCACAGCAGAGTACACTACAGCATGGCAGCAGCTGGAGGTAGGCATTATGGCAGGGTGTACAATCTCTCCGCTAGCCTTTACAATGGCAATGGAGGTCATTATTAGGGCTTCCAAATGGGTGGTAGGTGGAGAAAGGCTGCAGGGAGGGCTTCGCCTCCCCCCAATTAGGGCCTACATGGACGACATGACGACAACAACGTCAACCGCTCCTTGTACTAGAAGATTGCTGGATAAGTTAAATAGCAATCTGCAGTGGGCTAGGATGAAAGTGAAGCCTACTAAATCTAGGAGTATTTCCATTATTAAAGGAAAAGTGGTAGATAAGAAGTTTTTTATAAATGATGAGGTAATTCCCACAGTGCTGGAGAAGCCAGTGAAGAGTTTGGGAAGATGGTACGATGCAAGTCTTAGTGATAAGGCGCAGTTTGAAGGGTTGAGGCAGGAAATGATTCAAGGCATTTCAAGCATAGACCGGTCAGGGCTACCAGGCAAGCTAAAACTGTGGTGCTGGCAATTTGGTTTACTGCCCCGGCTAATGTGGCCGCTGACGGTGTACGAGGTTGCCCTTTCAAAGGTAGAAAAGCTAGAAAGAATGAGTAATTCATTTATCAGAAAGTGGCTTGGTGTCCCACGCTGCCTAAGTAGCACAGCGTTGTATGGGAAAGGCATACTGGAGCTCCCAGTTACCTGCCTAACAGAGGAGTTTAAGTGCACTAAAGTTAGGCTGGAAATGACTCTAACTCAGTCAAAGGATCCAGTGGTTAGGAGCGTAGCACCTACTATTAAGACAGGGAGGAAGTGGAAGGCAAAAGAGGCAGTGCAGCAAGCACAGGCAGCTCTTAAGCATAGGGATATCATAGGCCATGTACAGCAAGGGCGTGGAGGCCTAGGACTGTGTGCAGGGAAACCTCTGTGGAGCAAGGCATCAGCAGTAGAAAGGAGAAAGATGATAGTGGAAGAGGTACAGAGGCAAGAGGAAATGGTTAGATGCTCGAAGGCAGTGTCGCAGGCTAAGCAGGGTCAATGGGTGAACTGGGAGAGTGTGGAGAAAAGGAAGGTGAAGTGGAGAGAGCTTTGGAGCATGGAGGCCAGCAGGATTAGATTTATGTTAGGGGCTACTTATGATGTGCTGCCAACTCCCCAGAACCTGAACCAGTGGGTAGGTGAGGATGCTGCCTGTCCACTGTGCACTTGTGTCTGCACGCTTAGTCATATTCTGACAGGTTGTAAGGTTAGTCTCTCCCAAGGACGTTATACCTGGCGTCACAATCAGGTATTGAAATGTTTAGCAGCTGCAATAGAGGAAAAACGGGTGAATGTAAATTCCGTGGCCGTTAACAGAGAGAATAGAGGTATTAAGTTTGTACGGGAAGGAGAAAAGGCTAGAGGAGCAGGCTTCAGGCATAACATGGGACAGCTAAGGGTAGGAGGAGCCTGGGAGATGAGGGCGGACTTAAATAGCCAACTGGTTGTCCCAGGTGAGATAGCTAGCACTCGACTACGGCCAGATCTGCTGTTGTGGTCTGAGCCAGAGAAAGCAGTCTATTTCATAGAGCTGACTGTCCCGTGGGAGGATAGAGTTGAGGAGGCTAATGAGAGAAAAAGAGCTAAGTATGCAGAGTTAGCAGCAGATGCAGAGCAAAATGGATGGAAGGCTTATGTCCGCCCGGTAGAAGTGGGCTGCCGTGGATTTGTGGCAAAGTCGGTCATTGCTCTGCTGAGTGAGCTGGGCATACGAGGAAGAAGCCAGAGGACTGCGGTTAGCAATATGTCCCGGGCAGCAGAGAGAGCCAGTGACTGGTTATGGGTGCGCAGGAAGCATGCTAGCTGGGGAGCTAACTAAGGTAAGGATGTAGGCCGCATGTAGGCCGCATGTAGGCCGCATGTAGGTCCCAGTTGATTTGTTTGTTGCTTGTCACAGATTTGGTGGTTACGCGCTTCAGCTTGCATCAACGGAGCGGAGCATGGTAGATTTGTTTGTTTGTTATGGATTTGTTTGTTTGTTATGTGCTTCAGCTCGCATCAACGGAGCGGAGCATGGTAGATTTGTTTGTTTGGCGAGGAAGAGAGGGTTGTGTAGTGGCGGTGTGGAGGGGGGTGATTCCAGGACGCTGGAAATCACTGTTAAGCCTTCTTGAGGTGTCGTGGGCCTAACTTAACGAAACATCGGTGAAGGGAGGTGCCCACTTGAAAACCCCAATGATATGCTGCATACTGCTGTTGTTCAGATCATGTTCTCATGGTATTTGGTAGCCATGGTTTGCTGCTGAGGGGGCCATACAAGCCAGCAGCGTTTAGTTAGGTATGTTTTACAATGTTTGAGGTATCCTCTGCTGCTCAATGGGCTTACAAGCCAGCAGCCTCTAGTTAGCCTAGGTAGAATATAGGTTATTGGTCATATTATATGACTGTAGGCTTGGTAGGGCCTCTTAGTCGAACAGGGCCTCTAAACGTGTTTTGCCTGGGAATTCGGCACAAGGGATTGTAACATCTTGTCCTGTGTATTTCTAAATATTTCTCGCAATTACCTAGCCCTCTTTCTCTCTCTGTTTGTCTCGTTTCTCAACCCTCTCCCTCCCTATCCCTCTCACTTATTTTTTCCCTCTTGCACCTTCCATTACAGGAATCACTCCCTGGGATCCTCTACCATTATCTGTCTACACATTCATCCCACTTTTCATCCTCCATTTTTCATACTCCATCCCATCCCCTTGGCCTGGTAGGGAACATGGCAGGACAGGACGAATACAAAAGCTAATTTAGTGAAACACAGTGTGAACTAAAACCACGGCAGAGAGAAAGCAGGGGAAATCCAAACAGATTCTGGCAAAAGGGGAAATCCAATTAAAAGATTGAACTCATACACATCAGCATGCGAACAGAATCCAACAATGGGTAATGCAACAAAAGATGGCCCAACAGAAGAAAACAATGAGGAAAATAAATCTAAAGCAGTCAAAATACATTTAACCAAGAGCAGAAGAGTCAACAGGAGGCAGTTAACAGGGGAAGGGGAAGAAGGGTTCTAGCCAATATTTAGAATTTAGAAGTCATGAAGGCCAATTTTAAAGATAAGTTTTTACTAAATTATCAATTATAAATTCCAGTTTGTGAAGATATAACTTAGTAACCTATTGTGGGTGGATTGATTTATTTTGTTTACTTAATTTTTGGCCAGAGCAAAGCCAGCTATTTCCTGCTGCTGCTGTACTAATCACTTTTTGTCACATAAGGACATGAGGTCTTACAATGAGCAACAAAGTCAACATCTGGAGGATGTTCATTATTATTTTCTTTGTATGTACACACACACACACCATTGTATGGCTGTTTTTTGAAACATGGCCAAAAAGTTGACGTGAACGTTGCAAACATCAGTTTGCATATCACAGCTCAG
This sequence comes from Planiliza haematocheilus, assembly GCA_005024645.1. Lineage (NCBI taxonomy): Eukaryota > Metazoa > Chordata > Actinopteri > Mugiliformes > Mugilidae > Planiliza > Planiliza haematocheilus. Next base: position 2,425,968 of record SRSE01000430.1, read on the forward strand.
CAATCACCACAGAGTCTCCAGACTCAGTTCTTATCAGAATGAGTTTGGGTCTTGGGCGGTACAGTGGAGAGGTGGTTAGCATTGACACCTCACAGGCGGTCCCGGGTTTGAATCCACTGTCTGACTGGTTCCTTTCTGTGTGGAGTTTGCATGTTCTCCCTGTCTCTGCGTGGGTTCTCTCCAGGTTCTCCAGCTTCCTCCCACCGCCCAGAGACATGCTGGTTAGGTTCATTGGTGATTCTAAATTGGCCGTAGGTGTGAGTCTCTCTCTGTGTTAGCCCTGTGATAGACTAGAGACCTGTTCAGGGTGTACCCCTGCCTTTCGCCCAGTGACATCTGGGATAGGCTCCAGCAGACCCCGCAACCATTAACACGAATAAGCGGGTACAGAAGATGAATGAATGGATGAGTCTGGCTCTCTGCATGCAGTTGGATAGTCTAAGAGCCAATGAGAGGCATGAAGTACAAGACGTTAAGGCATTCTTGAAGTCAGGGACATTCTCTTCATCCACTACACATCCCAGCTGAGTTGAGTCTTGCCTCCTGCTTTGGGGTCTGGCCACCAGCTGGATAGACCCTCACAAGTCATCCTGGTAAGATAGGGAAAGTCATCTGTGTAGGTATCCTGCATCAACTTTCATGTTTAATGTAAGAGTCTTTAATTAGGGGGGAATGGGCAACAAATACAGTGTATCATTTGTTTGACCAAACAAAAAAAATGAAAGACTGGACTTTTATTATCCTTCCCCTTGAGATGGGACATCATCTTGGCAATCTCAAAATGCAGTTTTGTTTGTGTACGTTCAAATGTGGAACTGCGTGTGCAGTCTGTCAGACTGGAAGAGCTCTTCATTAGGGTGATGTGTCGAAGGAGAGGCTTCCCAGTCCCCTCTTTCAGTCCTCATTGTTTGTCCTGATAAAAATCTGTACCCATATTCACTTTTAAGTGTCAGGAACTGACTTAAATCAGTGATTGTGGTGTTGCATTTAGTCACACCTCAAAGTCTCACAGATCTTCTTTTCTGTGTGCCCTTTTGATATGTTTCATCACTCTGGAGATGCGCAGACTTTGAAATCCTGGAAAAAAGGGGACAGCGTTTTTGAGAAACAAAGAAACATGTCTAAGAATAAAGAACCAAAGCAGGATTCACTTGTTTTCCTTTACAAAGGGAGAAGCATTAAAATAATTTTTTTTTGAATGAGAGGATTTTTTTTTTTTTTTTTTAAAGCAGGACTCTCCCCTCTCTCTGATGTTCCATTTGTATTTCTTTAGAGCCTCTTGTATTTACCTGCTGGTTTCAAATCACAGCAGCAGCAACTTTGACTTAAAGCGGACTTGAGAAAACATGAGCAAATTAAGAAAATGTCTTCACCACTTTGACAACAGGCTTAGGAAAAGCTTCTTCCACAGCCGTTTCCCTGCTGTACTCAACTCCCCAGAAACACACACACTCACATATATATTCAGTATATACCAATTCACAGTATGCAATACAATATTGATATACAATTACTGATAAATACTTAATACAATAGAAAGTCTGAAACTTTCTGCATTGACTGACCTTGTTGTCTTAAACTCGTTTGCTTTGCATTCCCCCTGCAGTCCAGTTCCTCCTGCACCAGCTGGGTTTGGGTCAGGTGATAGTCTCTCTTCTTTAGTTCAAATAGTCCTTACATACATAGCCTGGTGATGTGTTTGAGGTCGTTGTCCTGTTGAAAACAAATGGTGGTGCCGCTAAGCTAACATCAGATGGGTTGGACTGTTGCTGCAGAGTCCTGCGGTCGTCACGCTGGTCAAGTGTTCCTTGAATTTTCAGTCTTTGTCCACACTATCCCCATTTCCTCCTCCTCCATGCTTCACAGCAGGTACCACATATGCACTCACCTCTTATGCTGGGCTCATCAGACAAAAGTACAGATTTCCTCTGGTCTAGTCGCCCAAGCGGCTCTCTTCTCCTCACTGTTGTTCCTCAGTAGTGGTGTCTTTGCAGTAATGTGTCAGCCACTCTAATTCTGTAGAGCATTTATGTGGGCTCGGATCTGAAGGTGCAGTCTGAAAGTTTTGAAATTTCCTGCATTGGCTGACCTGTCTTACGATGGACGGTCATTTCTCTTAGTTGAGCCATAATATGGATTAGAACAGTCCTGAAAAGGGATAGTCACTATAGAGAACTGTGTAACAACCTCTGCACAACATAACTAATTGTGTCAGATGAATCAAGAAGGTCAAGAAGGGTAGCAACTTCACTAATTCACTCTTGACAAGGCTCACGTTAACTGAAAACCACTCCATATAAGATAGTCCTTTGATTATCCCACTACTTCTCTAGAATATAACATAAACCATGTTCTGGTTTCAGTAGCATTTATCGTTAGTATATAATTCCCTGTGTTTGGCACATTACTTTTAAAACGTAATTAATTATAGTTATTAGTTCTCCCAAAAGGTAACTGAGTTAGTAACTGAATTACTCCACTAAAAAAGTAACTGGTTACCAGGGAAAGTAACTATTGCATTACATACTAAAAAAAAACAACAACAAAAAAAACACCTGTTAAAATAGATTTATTTTTTTCTGAGCGTTATATACACTTCAAGTGTATACGTTCTTGCCTTTTACCTCTGCCTTTTAAACAGTAACTTTACCTCTGAATGCTCCAAACTCTTCATGGCTTCCATTGCTCTCCATTTCTGATGCTTGTGTGCAACTGGTCCAATGAATTAAGCTCTAATTTATTGGATCAGTGGTACGCCCCCTTATGGGGTCGCAGGGGGTGCGCACAACTTTGGTAAATCAAAAATAAATCAAAATAATCAAAACGCTGTATAATCCAAACTGAAACATGTTTTTGGTCCACATTTTTATGTGGACCTACTTTTTACACTGATCAGCAAGCGGTCGAGCGATCTTCAATGTACGTTCTGGAATGATCGAGCACGTATTTTCAACTCACAAACACGATCGGTCATTGTTGCCGGTGCGTCAGCTGTGGATGTTGCTCGACTTGTGACGACTTATGAGTTGAATGCGCAAACAGCTGTTCTGTGACCGGGGTCTCCTTCATGAGTCCGTCCGCTGAACTTTTTTTTGTCGCAAGTAGCGTAAATTAGCTTCTTCGAGCACAACACACACCCTATCCACGCCCAGCGCCATTTGTTTTAAAGTCATTTATCAGTAGCCTAGTTCGGACGTCTTCCCCTGGCTTCACTACTTCACTACTGCGTTGTGTCTGCTGCATTCAGGAGAACTCGGAAGTAACCGATAAATCAGCGTTCAAGCTACAGATTAAGTCAGAGGAGAAAAAAAATAAGTTTGCGATATTGTCACTATTTGCTGAACATAAAACATAGGCCTATGCAGCAGCAATTTATGCTTATTTTTGAAAAATACGATATGCGTGTAATTTCCGACCTGTTATTTCAGAGTTTGACGCTGTTCAATTCATTTTTCACAACTCAGAGCTCGTTTTATCCCCAAGTCATGAACGCAGCATCAGCTGCAGCTGGCTCTCAATTAAGATTTTCCAGGACCCGCCCCCACCCTGATTGGATAGTAATTAGTTTGGTTAGGAGCGAAAGCTGGTTTCCTCTTATTCCATTGGTCAGCGAACTCAACTGACTCGAACTGACTCTGACACAGTGACGGCTGGTCAATAGAGGGCGCTAGGGCGCCGCCCCTCCTGTGAAATATTGACTGTTTTATAGGCTATATCTACCAAGATCAACCATGAATCAATCAAACCTAACAAGTACGAAATAAATATACAAAAATACATCCCGTTTTGCAATGGTGTAGTGATACCCGCCACACTGCCAGCAACCATTAAATGCGTCTGACTTTAGGCTCAGCTTGCAATTTGCCATCGATATAAAGCCCTCCTCCAGGTCAAGTGCACCGGTAATGCTGGAGTCTATGAGAGTTAGCAAACTTTTTTACTCTTTACGAGCAGAAACAGCTTTTCATTGGCGCATGAAAATTCGATTCGAGGTCGCAGCTCTCTGCACCCAGACCAATGGCATTGTTTTGTATTTTTTTAATCTTAGCATGATTGGACAATTCATCAATCAGTCACGTCAATCAGAAAGCATTGGCCCCACAGCTGTAACTCATTCTAAGAGACAAGATGGCTGACGTTAATAGCGGAGACTCAGTGATGCTTAAGGAAAATTCAATTATTTCACTTAAAAAAACTAAATTTTTTCGTCGGTCGGCTGTGGAGAAGAAAAGGGTGAAGGAGTTGCGATCCGACTGTCCGGACTTAAACATTTCGCAGCAGCCTACTGATCGTGGGAGGACATACACAAGGAGCTTCACCTCAAATGTGTATGCTACACAGAATTGGCCACCTGGATGTGCAGTATGTGCACACTCTCACTCTCTCTCAAACACACAGAGAGAGAATGTTAACTTGTGTATAATTCCTATTTTTATTGATGTTGGATTTTACAAGGCAAATAAATTAAGTTAAAACTTAGTTCCATGGCTCCATTTATTTTTGTAAGGAAATGTTCTATTTTGTCTTTATTATTTTGTCAGAATGCACCAGAATGCTTAGTTTGTATGTGAGAATCACAAAAAAACATTTACTGGGGGAGGATGCCCCAGACCCCCCTGCAGGGGTTTGATTTACAAACTTTGCGCCCCCCTTAACATAAAATTCACCAGCCGCCACTGCTCTGACAATAAGCCAAATCAATTTTTATTTATTTTTTCATCGTAGTCAAAGGCCTCACGCTGGTGATCCGACACGGATATATCTTAACAATGAATCAATATCTTTCTGTTGTAATGAGGTAGGCCTATTCTCTTCTCTGGCCAAAAATTAAACTGTGTGTGTGTAGGTGTGTGTGTGTTTATCTGTAATACACTTGATGACACAAAAAGAAGAAATTAATCTATACATTGTAAAACAAGAGAACAAGAGCAAAATCATACAACTGTTGTTTATTTTTGCAAATAAAAGTTTGGAATGAATCACTTTTAGTGCTTGTATGCAGGTAGGGGGTGGGGGGCCTGGCTTATCTTGGACACAGGCAAGGAGGGCTTCAGGGACAAAAGGTTGGGAACCACTGCATTAGATTACTCCTTACTATTTTAACGCCGTTATTCCTTATGAGTCCAACGGTCACCGCACCAAATGATGAAGCAACTCCCACCAGGCCATCAGACACACTTAAAATAAACTAAACTCTGGTCACTGAATGCACATCCTATCTGCCAATACACTACAGTGTGCAATATGACTGCCACTTGCCAACCACTTATCACCTTTTGTAAATTCATTCATTCATTCATCTTCTGCTGTCGGCAGGCAAGAGGCAGGGGTACACCCTGGACGGATCGCAAGTCTGTCGCAGGACCAACACAGAGACAGACAACCATTCACACTCACAACTACGGCCAGTTTAGAATCAAAAATGGACCTAATGAGCATGTCTTTGAAGGCGGAGTACCCGGAGAGAACCCACGCAGACACAGGGAGAACATGCAAACAGAAACCCAGTACCTTCTTGCTGTGAGGCATCAGTGCTAACCACCTTAACCCAGCACTTAACTCTGTGTTTAATCCTGCACCTGACAAATAAACCTGAATTTGAATCTGTAATAAGAATAGCAGAAAACCTTTTAATGAGAAGGACTGTCCAAACTTCTGACTGGTACTGTACATAGTATATATCGGTGCATGTAAATGCATGCATTTAAATCAAACAGAAGCTTAATTACATAGAGTTGAAGTATGTAAGTGCTCTTGTGATTCTGCTGGGCAGTGGATAGCCATGCACCAATTCAGCATTGATTAAGAAATCGTACACACACATGAATGCAGCTGTGCACAGAGCCAATATGGAGGGTTACGTTGGTGGGATGCCAGCGGACGGACAGTGTTAATCCCTCCATCTTCTCCTCTCTTTTACACTTTTTAGATCTCTCATTCAGCAGGTTCACAAGACCCCTGAGAAAAGTCTAACCTCTGCATGAACCCGCATTTCACCTCAAATATGACAGCTTACACTTCCCTCTCATCTCCCTGTTCTCCTCTCGCTCTGACACACACATACACACTGAGGCAGACACACACACTCATCTCAGTTTCCCTCTCATCTCAACATGAACATGCACAGGAAAGTTTGCAGCTTCTCTTTTCCCGTCTCACTCTTTCTCTCTATCTCTCTCTCTCACACACACAGACTCGTGCTCAGACGGAAGCTCAGCTTTGTGAAGAGACGGTAAGAGGGAAGAGGAGGTGGTACAGAGAAGAAAGAGCTGGGGAAATGTAAGATGTGTCACCATGACCTTTGATGGTGACAAGTGTGAGAGCGCTGCCATACAACTGCTGTCTTTAACCCTCTCTCTGACTCTCTGCCTACCTCCTGCTCTCTGCAATAGTTGGATGAATAGCAGTTCATGTTTGTTTCAAGATGTAAGAACATTTTTTGAAAGCTTGCCAACTAAAGCAATATCAATTTTATTGCAGCTGCTTGTGTAGTTTCAGCAGATACAGAAAGATATAATCTTGGTTTGACTACCTTCACCAATACTTTGGCTGTTTTGGTTTGAAAATAGTACACAGAATTACATTAAAAAAAAAACAAAAAAAAAAACATTTGTTTTCCAATTATTCTGGAGATTTGCTTTATTATTATTACAATGCCAATACTGTTTTGGATCAATATGCCCTTCAAATCAAATAATCTACATTTTAGCCTGTGTGGAACATTCTGAATCTGAATTGTTCAGATTATGATAAATTATTCTTGTTTTACAAATGTAAAAATGTAATGATCTAGGAAGATGCCTCACACTCAGATCTTATTAAAAAGATGGGTATATATTCAATTAGGAGGTGTGTTTCAGCTGACAGAGCAAAAAATGTAATTGCTGGAGCATAATCAGCTCCCAATGGAGTGCCTCCAGAGTAACTTTCCACCACAATAAATCTGTGGGCTGGAAAGTCTGGCTGGCCTCCCACCTAGGGAGATATGGTAATGTGTGAGCGTTGTGAAAAATTGATTGTGCAGCTCAGAGTAGCTGTACTCACATTCTCATGTTTTAGCGGGTACTGTTTTAAAAGGACAAGCTGCTTCTATGTTCAAACTGTGGTGGTACATAGAAAACTGTGGTACTGCAAATACTGCCTATTATTAAACATAGCAAAAACACAAATTCTGACGCTGAATTATTCCCCAGGCTGAGAAGTTTAAGAAAAATATAACATCAAATGGAATTCCAAGGTAATTAAATATCTTTGGGTGGCATTGTCAAAAGATCTCACTAAAACATTTGAAATAAATCATAATAACCTTAATAATGATATTAAGATAGATATCCGGCAGTGGTCAGCCTATAACATGGACTCTGAGACATGAATTGAGGTAGGTAATAAAAATGAATGTGTTACCGAGACTGTTACACAGCAAATGTGCCAGTGTTATTTTTTTAGTGTTGGTGTAAATTAACAGGGGTTACTATTAATTTTATTCAGAATTGATCAAAATTAACTCCCCCTAGAGTCCGTTCCTGATAGTGTAAGAGTTGATATCTGTCGTCCTGAGAATCACTCTGAATTTACACTCTGGCTCGTTCAATTGGCCAATGGCCACACCCATCATTAGAATCGCGATTGCCCGTGGCAGTGACCGGCACACTGGTGGCACGCACAGAATCAGACTGCAGTCATATCCAAGTCTCTTCTTTCTACGGTAAGTTAAGTTTCGGTCGATACAATTGAATCTTTTGGATTGATATTAGCGTTTTTTTGTTTTCTGGCTTTGTCTGCTAGCTAACTAGCTAACGTTAGCTTAGCTCGCTAGCCTAAAAGTGTATAAAGGAATGGCTTTTTGAGTATAGGAATGTATTGAAAAGGTTGCACATGATACGAGTATAGTATGACAACACTACACATGTGCAAGGCACATTGTAAATAGGCCTACATTGTGTTTGGTAGTATTGGGTTAAATTTTACAGTGTTTCCCATGAACATTAATTAACACGGGCGTTTGGGTCCACTACAGTCTCTCGGAGGAAAAAAAATGTTTTTTAACCCGTTTTTTTTTATTATTATTATTATTTAAACAGCATTTCACCTTCCTCCATCACCACCAGTGTCATGTTGCGCTGTCATTTGCATGGTAGTCGCTATTGCACAGTGTTCAAATTACCAGAGGCGATTGCGCAAATTTACAGGGGAGGCTCAGCCTCCCCTAAAATATCGCTAGCAATTTCGTCAAATACTACGAATTTACATTACTACTCAAACTAAAATGTGCTAGAACATGATCGACTTCATGGCTACTTCTTATAATAACACAATCATTAATAAGTTTTAGCCGTTCGTCTATCGTGATTTTTTTCTCATATTGCTGTAATGGCACGGTCCATTTAAAAACCCACTGAGGCTCGGCTTCAATGGACTTTCAATGGGGCTTCAGAATGGGCCGATCTCAGGGCAAAAAAGCTAGACATTTATTGGACAAACGCTCCAAAATCGTCACTTCCAGGGAGGCCGGGCGTCTCTGGGAGTCAATGGGCAGTGGGATGTACCTGGACGCCGAGCTTCTCTATGATGATTGGATGAACTGTTAACGTGGCTGGAACTCATCGTGATTGACAGCGCTTTAAGACTATAGAGCAGGGGTCTTCAACGTTTTCCAGGCCAAGGACCCCCAATCTGATGGAGAGATGGAGCGGGGACCCCCTACTTATATATATATATATTGTATAAAATTGTGTTTTATATTAAACCGGTCCTATAGTGCCTTGTAGAAATGTACCTTGTTGTTCTGCATTCAATACTAAGATATTAAAATAACAAACAGGTTAATATATTCATGTTTTTATTTTGAACATGCAAGGTACAGTGGTATGGGTGGCCGTGCCACTGCCATTTATATCTTTTTTTTGGCGTGTTAAAAATCGATCCATTTTTTCATTTCTCTCTTCAAAACAGCTGCCAGCTACTAGCATGAATGAGCTCACGGGGAACCTGACAGAGTGTGTCACATACGGCCTCGTGAGTGGCACAGCAGCATAGATCGTTTATTTACATCAAGATGGTTGACTCTGTTGCCGTTTATGATCACTACTATCAGGAAATCGCCCATAAATATATGTTATATAATAGTTAGAGCCTTGATTCTTTTCCCCATAATCCCCAAGCTGTATAACATTTAAAAAGAACTTCATGTGTGTTTAAAAAAAATTGTGGAGGTGAATATAAAAAAATGTCTAATCAATCAAAACATTTTCGCGACCCCCCTGCAGTACCTCCGCGGACCCCCTAGGGGTCGCGGACCCCCTGTTGAAGACCTCTGCTATAGAGAGTGAGGAGTTGTCGTCATGCTACAGCTTCTCCAAATACCGCTGTTTTGCTGTTTTATGTAAGCTTGTCCCTGTAAGGTCCATTTTCTTTCCCCTTAACTTTCTCCATTGCTTTACTTTCTTACTTTTCTTGTATCTGTCCCGCTGAAATAATAAACGCGCAAAAATTAATGTTTCGTCGCTCCTCCGTTAAATTCTGTTACTCAGGTGTATTTATAGTTCATCAGCTCTGTTCATTAATGCATGTTTGTCCCTCCCAAATCTTGCTTATCTACAGTATCTTACGTTTTAGTGCTGGCAAAATTCAATTTGCCAAGTTCTGCTTCCTTGAGCCTGAAGGATTCCTCTAATGTGGAAGTGGATTCGGACATATTTGATGGAACTCTTGAAGTCATCTGGGGTGTCTTTCAAGGCCGAAGAATGTCATGGTAAGGGATTGCAGGCTTATATTTTTAATTTTCTAGAATTTGAGTCTGGTTTCTACAAAAGGTAAATTGAGCTATTGAGTAACTCATTTCCTCTCGTGGTCATTTACAATGCAAGGCCGTGTGTTTTCTTAGGTAACAATGCTGAGGTGGAGTTCTCAGAGGGCTCATCTTTATCAGACTGGTCACCATCACGTGCATTCCAAGGGTCATCATCAGGTTCTGACTCAACGCTGATACTAGAATCTACCAAAGCAGCTGGTTGAAGGACCCCTGGATGGCAATGTTGCAAGAGATGTAAGTTAACCACCTGATATTGACCCTGATGTCAATTAGACCGATGTCAAACCTTACATTAAAATTTCACAAGAAGTATATTAGTACTGCAGCTTTAGTAGGTGTCGGACTGAAGACCCAGAGCTCCGTTATGTTGGCTAATTCTCATTTATCATGCACCCCCTAACTAGGGTTGCAAAATTCCGGGAATTTTTAAAGTTGGAAACTTTCCATGGGAATTAACAGGAATATATGGGAATTAACAGAATATATGGGAATAAACAGGAATAAACAAGAAATCTACAAAGTTGAAGGCTGGCCCTTAACAGGGAACTTAAATATAGTTGGGGGGAATATATTGTAGCATAGTCTTGGCTAAAACAACCAGATTTAATGCAAGTACACTCCTCAATCACATGCACACAGCACACTGCTTACTGCAGGGCTATTGAGGCCACGCTCCCTACATGCACGATGCATTCCTCCATCACATGCACAGGTGATTTCTTGAAGCCTGGAGGCCACACTTTTGAGCTCAAAGCACAAGACTATTGAAGCCACACATTTGAGCCCGCAGACTATGTAAAGTCAAGTAAGTTTTGATAATATCATGGGGTAAATATATTTGATCTATAAAGTTATTAATGTTTAACTTGCAAATATTAAATAAAAATGTATTAATACATTAGCTAACTAGTTGGTAAGTTAGGTGCTAAATGAAAGCTATTTTTCATTTCATTGACCATTTAAGAGGCCAGCTAATTATGGTGGTAGCTACCTCAAATTTGATGCTGTTTCTTCTGACTCCATGACAAAAAATGCATGTTTGGATATGATACAGTTTGTTTAAATTACCCCCAATTTCCAGTTAATTCCCATAAATTCCCAATCATTCCAATGTTTCTCATTTTGAATATTTCCAAAATTCCCCAGTTTAACTTCCCATGGAAAGTTTCTGGAAATTTACCGGACATTTTCCACCCCTTTGCAACCCTACCCCTAACCAACTGTTACATCAGCCCAGGGCACAGGCTGAAATACCTACTGTACCTGCAGTGTGAATGTTATGCAATTGTCGTTTCAGAATGTTAGAGTCGAGTCCAATTTTTTCACTGTTAAAGGGTTTTCCTGGTGTTTCCTCAGCTGATGTGAGTCGATGTGTTTTTCTTTATCAACAGGAACATTTCTATGATCACCAGAGTGGTTCCGGCTACCAAGCATGGAGGCTGAAAACTGTGCAGCGGAACTCTGCTCAAGACGGCAAGAAATCCAGGACCACTTTCCAAGAGGGCCCCAAGACTCGACGCAGTATCCATTCAGATGATGATCATTTAAATGCATTTGGCATTGAGGAGAAAAATGAGGTTTTCACAATGATCTGTGTAAATGACCTGGTATATTACAGACCTTGTGATAGGCAATTTTCATATGACACCGATGAGCAAGTGTACCAAGTGAATCCATGCAGACTGTGAATTGTTAATGTGGTGTGGTGGCCATTTAATAAGACTATTTTTGTAAAGAAGTGTTTGCCTTGTGTATTTTTTGTGATGGGTTTAGTGGGTGGGTGGGTTTATTGGTAGTCAAATTTTACACCCATTGGTCTGAATGCACTGGTAGTCAGTGTAGCATTTTCAACCGCAGTCGGTGTAACATTTTATTAAAATGACACTAGTGTACAGTACTATTGACACTACACCAGAGGCGATTGCTCTAAGACTACAGGGGAGGCTCAGCCTCCCCTAAAATATCGCTGGCAATTTCGTCAAATACTACGAATTTACATTACTACTCAAACTAAAATGTGCTAGAACATGATCGACTTCATGGCTACTTCTTATAATAACACAATCAATAAGTTTTAGCCGTTCGTCTATCGTGATTTTTTTCTCATATTGCTGTAATGGCACGGTCCGTTTAAAAACCCACTGAGACTCTGCCTCAATGGACTTTCAATGGGACTTCAGAATGGGCCGATCTCAGGGCAAAAAAGCTGGACGTTTATTGGATAAACGCTCCAAAATCGTCACTTCCAGGGAGGCCGGGCGTCTCTGGGAGTCAATGGGCAGTGGGATGTACCTGGACGCCAAACTTCTCTATGATGATTGGATGAACTGTTAACGTGGCTGGAACTCGTCGTGATTGACAGCGCTTTAAGACTATAGAGAGTGAGGAGTTGTCGTCATGCTACAGCTTCTCCAAATACCGCTGTTTTGCTGTTTTATGTAAGTTTGTCCCTGTAAGGTCCATTTTCTTTCCCCTTAACTTTCTCCATTGCTTTACTTTCTTACTTTTCTTCTATCTGTCCCGCCGAAATAATAAACGCGCAAAAATGAATGTTTCGTCGCTGCTCCGTTAAATTCTGAGGGCGTTGCCCCTGGCAACCGATAGCGTCTCCTATCATCGTGGCCGACCGGCTCAGACCCCGTCCAAATCAACCCAGATCGGCACGTGACAAGCTCGGATGAGTGGCGAAACGTCTTCTCGAAAAATCTACAAGTCCAGTTGCCTTTTTTGAAACTTTTTGGATTACCATGACCTGGATGACTGAGAACCTTCACAGACATAAATTTAATGATGTAATAATTGGCCAATTTTACAAAACTGGGCTTCCCCTATTTGAAAGACCAGCAGCCGCCACTGCACTACACATATATTAGCTAGTGTTAATTTTGAACTCCTTACAGTGTTGAAATAACTATAGCTGAGTGTAAAAACACTAACACTGACACTATACATGTGTTAGTGTTAATTTTGAACTCGCTACAGTGTTGAAATTACTAGACATAAGTGTAAAAATATACACTGACACTAGTGTAGAGTACTATTGACACTTCACAAGTGTTGGCCAGTGTTAATTTTGAACTCCCTACAGTGTTGAAATAACTAGCTGAGTGTAAAAACATTAACACTAGTGTTAGTGTTAAATTAACACTGAAAAGAGTGGACGCATATACACACTTTCTTGGTGTTAAATTTTACACTCTCAGAATTGATTAAACACTTGCTTTTTTGCTGTGTACGTCTTTTCCGAGATGATTCCAGAGGCATAATTCAGACACTGGGACAAACTTATATCGAGATTTATCTGGGCCAGAAAGAGAACATGGGTTTGGTATGGCACACTTCAGCTACAAAAAGAAGAGGGAGGGTTGTCCTTGCCAAATCTGAAACAATACTTTTACGCATCTGAAGTAAAGTTCCTGCTTTGCACATGCTGCCCTCTATGTCACCCTGACGTACACTCACCGGCCACTTTATTAGGTACACCATGCTAGTAACGGGTTGGACCCCCTTTTGCCTTCAGAACTGCCTCAATTCTTCGTGGCATAGATTCAACAAGGTGCTGGAAGCATTCCTCAGAGAGTTTGGTCCATATTGACATGATGGCATCACACAGTTGGCGCAGATTTGTCGGCTGCACATCCATGATGCGAATCCCGTTCCACCACATCCCAAAGATGCTCTATTGGATTGAGATCTGGTGACTGTGCAGGCCATTTGAGTACAGTGAACTCATTGTCATGTTCAAGAAACCAGTCTTCTGCTGCTGTAGCCCATCTGCCTCAAAGTTCGACGTACTGTGCGTTCAGAGATGCTTTTCTGCCTACCTTGGTTGTAACGGGTGGTTATTTGAGTCACTGTTGCCTTTCTATCAGCTCGAACCAGTCTGGCCATTCTCCTCTGACCTCTGGCATCAACAAGGCATTTCCGCCCACAAAACTGCCGCTCACTGGATATTTTTTCTTTTTCGGACCATTCTCTGTAAACCCTAGAGATGGTTGTGCGTGAAAATCCCAGTAGATCAGCAGTTTCTGAAATACTCAGACCAGCCCTTCTGGCACCAACAACCATGCCACGTTCAAAGTCACTCAAATCACCTTTCTTCCCCATACTGATGCTCGGTTTGAACCGCAGGAGATTGTCTTGACCATGTCTACATGCCTAAATGCACTGAGTTGCCGCCATGTGATTGGCTGATTAGAAATTAAGTGTTAACGAGCAGTTGGACAGGTGTACCTAATAAAGTGGCCGGTGAGTGTATATCGTATGCTTTCAGTGATTCTCCATTCAGTTAAAACCATCAAGTTAATGAGGTAGTTATATCCAGATACTGCAGGTCAGGGACATTGTCCGTGCTTGTTATTTCAATGATCATAAAAAGCACACCTGGGGCATGATAGGGGATGTATAATCTGTTGAGTTTTGCCTCGTACTGGTCAATTTCTATCTCTTTAAAGTGCACAGTAAACTAAATCATGACTGGCGCCATTCATCTTAACTTCCTGTCAATATGGCGGCGGCAACAAAAAGTCACGTGACGTCTGGAGCTCTACATCAGGCAAGATGGAAATACACAGAGGCCGAGATGGAAACTTTCCAGCATCAGGCAACATAAGGGGACACTGGAAATAAACTGGCCCAACAAAGCAAAAATGAAATTATTGTACAAACGCTGGCTATCTGGAGCAAGACGGTAAAAAATGAATATGAAGGCAGACATGAAATTATGAATTTTGCCTGTTCTAGATCGCAGATTCAGACAGAAATCAGTGATGCTGCATTCAGACAATAGTGGGACAGATGGCATTACAGCGGAATGCACACTAACCCACAGAGGGCTCCTTACAAAACAGACTTCTTCTGATACCTGCAAAGGAGAGATTACTGTGGTAAAAGAATCAGACCAATATTGTCTGGAGAGGCCAATACTCTGATAGATGTTCTGACTGAAGACTATGAAAAGAAGACTAGAAAAATAATTTCTAAAATCTATCAGGGTCTTCAGAAACAGAATGGGAACAACACAGGACACAATAAAGCAAAATGGGAGAAAGAACTGAACATAGAAATATCAGAGGAGGATCAGCGCTCCATGTGGAGTGCACAGCATTCATCTACGAGTTCAAAGAAGTGGAGAATATCTGGCTGGAAAATTTTGATTCGTTTTTTTGATTACACCTCTTATAAATGCAAATTCTCTCAATCACAAGAACAATGCTGGAGGCAGTGTGGAAGCATGGACGCAGATCACTCTTTTTGGTGAGTTTTTGGAGTAATGCATGTATGACTGGGATAGATTCTGGGATACACAATTCCTAACCTTTCCTTTTTTGTGTGTCTTAAATGAGAATGTGATTATTAAACAAGACTGGTATCCATATAAGATACTGGTGAAAAAAATAAAAATCTGTGGTGGTACAGAGAAAGTCTCATCCAAATCACTTTCTGGAAACCATGAACGCCCGTACCACAGTTTGTGCCAGGACATCTAGTAGGTAAATATGAGATAACACCATAGTGAGCCTACTGTATGTCTTTAATGTCATTTTGGTGCATCTGGGCTTCATAGGGAAAGCCAGAAGTACAACAACACCATTAGGATGCATTGTCCAAGGACCAGGAATCCATCCACATCCATCCATTAGCTGGTAAGATGCCTCAGTCATGACCAACAGCAACTCACCCCCTGCTATACAGCAAACTCCGTACTCCCTCGTGCTTCTTGACATTAAAAGGTCTTTTGCTTGTGGAGTGCGTGTGCAAGTTTGTGTGTGCAGGTGTAGAAAATAGAGCTGGAAATAGTCCTAACACAAACACTTAATGAGCGGCTTTCCCAATCTCAGCTGCTGTGATATCTCGTGCTATTTTAAGAATAAAGCCATACTAATAGACACACAGAGAAGCTGACGTTCAGTAACTGATCCTGCACCTTGTCACCAATTAGTGTTTCTCCCAGCTATTTCTAATTCCAGGCTTTGTTTTTCAAGGTCTTCCTATATCCCTGACTTCTCTTCTAATTGTCAGTGATGTTTTCTCTTTCTCTAGTCAGTTCCACAAAGTCGTGTAAGGAGTATTTTAGGTAAGAGCATAATTTATTATCATGCAGTCACACTGAGGTATGTTATGCAGGGACTATAGTCAACAGAAAAACAACAGCGTTCTAGTTATTTGCTCAGATATTTACAATGATTGTGCTTTGAGCTTTTGTAACAATAGGGTTCACATCCAAATGAAGCGAAACATTACAGCGAAAGTTATAAAAGCAAGCAAAAGACAATGTGAATTCATTTCTGTTGATTCACCGTCTTCATCTATTACTTGCAATGTACACTGTTATCAATCCTAATACCCTTATGGTGACATAGTTCATAACTTGTAGACCAGACTTGTAGACCACATCTACAGTCTTCTGTTCATAACTACAGTATAATCTAAAGCTAAATGAGCCTTTACCTGTTACATTTTTATTAAGGTTTCCAAAACAGAAACCTTACCCAAGCAAGTCAAGGAGCAGTGCTGGGCCCGGGAGCCATTTTGGTGTAGTGGCTAAGCCAGTGGGGTGCGTGACCCCTTGGGGGAGGGCGCAAAAAACATTTTTTGGGTCAGGGGTCATGAAGATTTTCTTATGTACCAAAAGGGGGACCAGCAGAGAAAGTTTGGGAACCACTGGGCTAAGCCACGTTAACTTTTGCATGCATCAAATGAAGAACTAGGATAGTGGCAATACCTATTTGATAGTCTATAAGTGTCTTGTGAGTAAATATTTTATCACTTAGATTAGTGTGGGGCCAAAGTGAGGTCAGTGCACCGTGTAGAAGCATCCAGAAGGCTGCTAAGAAATGAAGAGGGGGGTGTTTAGCATCATATGCACAAGTGGTGAACTTTTATAGGCCCTCTTTGAATTATGTTTTTAATCCTACTAAATACACCCATGCTAGTGGCCTTTGTTCCTTGCGTTATGAGCACTGTGTGCTAGTCAGTGACTATTCAGCTGTGTTGAGTTTCAGTAGAAGTGAGCATCTCATGTTGGTGTTAATAATGGCGTAATAATCATCAATTACTTTCATCGAAATCACTGCCACACAGAACATAAAGAAGACATCTCAGTAGACAATGGGTAGGCTGAACAACGAAACATTTTCTCCATTAAAGAAGCTGTTAAGAAGGAAAAGCATGTTGGACCAGTCACAGTTTTTATGATCTGATCTGCCATGTGGTGCATGTCACACTAGGCAGTAGGCTGTATCGGAGTCTTCAGATCGATGCCAGTGTAATGGCATAAACCATTAATTTACCACCCAGAAAACATAAAATATGTACCAAGATATGGAAAATGGCCAGGAAATTATGTGCTGTCCACATACTTTTAGTGTCATTAGTGTCGTTCCTTTTGATTTAATCCAAAAATACTAATTAGACAATTGAAATTTTGGAGGTTTCATGCGTATAAAAGGGTATAGATAGTTTTTATTTAGGATTTAGCATTTGTGGGCTAAATTTCACAGATCAACAGAAGCAGATGTGTCTATAAATGAGTCAGGAGTAACCTCAGATGTGCAAAAGGAGCAGGGCAGAAAGAAGCAAATCCTTCAGAGCTTTTAAAAAATATAAAAAACATACCTGAAAGGTGAAAAAAATACTTTTGGAAGGCCGAGTTCTAAAGATTGGGTTGAAGCAAGCGCCAGTGTCATGAGTAGGCTATGTTGGAGTTTAATTTCCCCTGTACCACGTTTCTTTTATTCAGCAAGTATGATGAAAGAAATGAGAGACTGCATTTAATCACTGAAGTAAACTGAACGGCTTGGCTCTTTACACTGCTGTCCTCTTCCGTTTCAGGTAATTACGTAGAAGTAGTTGTTTTGTTTTGTTTTTAAATGACAGTGAAACAACATTTTGAAGATTTAATTTATCTCCAAAGGAAATTAATGGTCTGAAAACCCCAGACCTGACAGGAAAATTCACATTGTTAGTTTTGTGATTTATTTCAGTTTTTTTGTTTGTTCGATCATGTAGAATGATGTTTAGGTTTGTATTAGCATATCAGAACAAAACACATAATTTTACAGCATCTTCATTTCTATTTCTGAGATGTGAAGAACTCTCCATTCTGTGTATTATTTTTTTTTTATCATGTCTTTTTATCAAATTCTGAGCATGCTTCCATGTGATTCCGCTCCCTCTGTCTCTCAGTCCTCCACGCTCCTGCTGACATTCACATCTCCATCTCCATCTCCACCTCCACTTCCCAGCACACCTGCACTTTCTTCCCCACCTGCAGACACAGACCCTCCGGGGGTCACAAAGCCAAGTGAAAAGCTGGCCATAATGCCCCCGTTGTTGCCGGCTCCAGAGCCTGGGAACGCCTCCATTCCCACTCTGTGACACTCATCCGGGCAAACCTGCATGCAAGACAATCCCCTAAGAATGTCCAAGCTTATCTGAGGGACCGTTATTGCCGCTTTGTCCCGTGCCATTCCCAGATTTCTGCGAGCCCCAGGGCCTGACCTAAGGGAGTATTGGTTTGTCGTACATAAAAGCAGAAATACATTTTTTCTTTGTTTATAAGGAAGTTCCCCTGCTAAGCTTACCTCTCTGCCTTCTTCTCTTTTTCTTTTCAAGACTGGCAAAAAGGAGAAATGTGTGAGAGTGATCCAGCAGGAAAGGAGATGAGGAAGTCATAGAAAAGGTGAACAGAGACGGAGAGAGGAAGGAAAAAGAGTAGAGAAAAAGCAGTAGTTTTAGTCTCCTCATCAGGGTGCTGTCAGGTTTATAAATAACAGTAATCAATGGCTCAGCTGGCTCTGTCCTCTGCACTAATTGCTTTAAGTGCTTAAAAACCAGTTCATGCGCTTTTTTTCCAAGACAGCATAGTTATAGAGCTGCCACTGTGCTTTTGTCTTGTCCACTGATGTTTCATTTTTTGACTTACGTGTTTTTGGACACAGTAGTCATGTGATTACTTGGCAGAGGTGGGACCAAGTGATTGTTTTGCAATTTGGATGAGTCAATTTGTTGCTTTGTTTTTGGGTGAACATTGGAATATGGCACTCTCTTCTGTTCTAACAACTCGCCCCAAACGGAGCCAACAACATGAAACCGTGGTTTGGGTGAACGGCTTACAACTGAGCCTGCAGTGTGATTGGTGCCTACAGGTAGTGCTGTATACCCTGCACATACGGCACATATAAACACTTGATTTGTCCTAAAGTCAGTAGAAAGGAGAGACTGAAAGGCCACTTTTCATCCTCCCTTTCTTGCTTTCATCTCTAATCTCTCCTGCTTCAATCACATCTTTGCAGTCCACCTGTTCACTTCCTTGTTGCTCTCTTTCTGTCACCACCTACACTGATTTATCTCCGTTCATTAGTTGGTATCCCTTACCAAGGGTGGCATCACCTTTAAATGTTAGCATCCAACAAGATTTATGGTGAAGTAACTACTATGTTTCTCCTTCAGTAATCATTGGAAATGTTACACAGCTCAACACTGAATGTTGATTCAGAATGAGTCTGAGTTGTTTTCTATTTTAACATCCTGCGTACCCATCAGATTTCTGATTTCTGGTTCCTTTAAGGGTTTAAATTGGCCACTTCGGTAGAGGCCACAGAAGGCAGGGCGAGCAATCTACATATGATTATTTATCAAGTGTGGAGGCTCACATTTAGTGTTGGCATTTATCAAAGGTGCTTAGTGTTTATCCAGCAGTGCTGATTAAACGTGCTGAACTTGCAAACACACCTTATTTTCTAATGGAGCTTTTGGTTTCAGGCTTGAAGGGTGTGACTGTTTGACTGAGGTGCGTATTAGCTCAGCTGATTCATTTCATCTTCACACATCCGGGAGGCATGCGTTTGATCCAGGGAGTTTCAGACTACCAAGCACGAGTCTTGTCTATTAACAGACTGTAAGAGCCGATGTTGCTGCAGCCGTGAAACTGATGGATTTCATTTTACGACCTTTTGCATCTCTTACTTAAACAGTCTGATGACACGGTTAAATGACTCTAAAATGCTGGGTTGTTATGAATAAAGCAGAGAGTAGTAGAAATAGGAAAAGCAGTGTCGTTGTGAATTTGACCCTGGAAACTTGAGAGGCTGAGAGGTCTGCAGAGCTCAACATCTAGCGTCCTTCAGACATCAGCGGTGCAGCCAACCGAATTTCGAGCTCAGTGATTGGATGTGTTCGTACTGCAGTGCTCCATACGACTTGTAGCTTAGCGCTCTCCAGTACTTTAGACTTTCCATGAATTTTTTACAACCCTATTGTTCATTGTTTGTGTCAGACCAGAGTGTTTATCCAAGCCTGAATTTCTCCAGCTACCACTCACCTCAGTGTCTATTTTGAAAGCAGTGGAAATCCAGAGTAGATATTTTCACTTAAAAAAAAAAAAAAAAATGAATTCAATGATAGGGACTATTTCACTATATGACTTAACAGCCTGGTATTATGTATCTATAACAAATATCTGCTGTCAGGATGTTCAAGTGGATAATGACATGAAATAAGTTGTTCATTACCTCTGAGCTGCATGGATAGGCTGCCCTGCCCTTGCACATCAGATCACATTATCAGGGGTTGCGTTAACCAAATATTTTCCACCACTGACCGTTTTTTTGTTGTGACGTGTGTGAAGTGTGACGGAAAAATCTGAAGGCCATCCGTCATTTGGACAGATTGCAATGACCTCTTGGTGGCGAGTGACCTTACTGATTGGCTCTTGTCTCTTATTGCAGTTTGCGTTCCAGACATCACGGAACTTTTGTCGGTGCACGATTTCCTGGTACACTGATTATACTGATGCACACGTAAGAGCTCGACTAACCATATGTCTACGTCTAGTATGTAATGGTCTATACAGCTAACGGATACCAACATGGAATTTGAGAGTTGTTTACACTAGCAGTCCCATTCTGAGTACAGACAAAACGTGTCGGCAGCCAAAACTTTTGTTGTTGTTGTTTTTACCATTTAAAAGTGCAGTAGGCAGGGTTGCGAAGATCCAGGACTTAGCCAAAAAATGTGACTTCTCAGTCCCTCCCCCCTTTCCGCTAAAGCCCAAAACAGTCTCCCAAGCCCCTCCCCCCACAAGGAAGAGCTGTGCACGATAGAGCACGTGCATATTGCCCCTGGATTACTGCACACGAGCAGAGAACCGAGGAACCTGAATGTAGCCTACATCAGTGATGTTTGCTATCAGTAACAGTTAGAAGTATTCATTGTGGTGTTTTATTCCACAGTTTAGATTTATCAGTTTGCTATGTGGTAGATATAAGACCGGGCACAACGAAGTTTTATGACACAGCCATCCAAAATGACAGACAACGTAAAAGTTTAGTGCAACCTCTGCATTATTATTATTATTATTATGCAATGATAATTCTTTTTTGTAGTTCTCTGTGCTCAGAGATTTTCACACAACTAAATGCAAGGCAGTGTTGGAGCTGCAACTGATCTTTCAGGCATGTGAACTTCCACAGCTAGTGCCCAACAGTGCAGCGGCTGTTTTTGTTCTGATCTGTCCTGCTGCCACAGATCAAATCAAAATGAAAAGAAACAAACCCATGGGACATCCCAAAGGCTTATGGGCTTGACAACATCTCTTTTCTCCTCTGCCTTTGGTTTGTCTCCTTTATTTTCTTACATTTTTTTTGTTTTGTTTTGCTCTTCTTCTGCGTGTTCCTCTTATTTCCCCATCCTTTCGACCTATCATAACCCTCCTTTCCACTTTTCTCTCATCCCGTGTCTCTGCTCTTAAATCTTCCTTCTCTCAAAGGGAATCTCAACAGAACATAGTCTCTTTTTCCACTGACCCTGGAAAAAGTTTGTCACTTTCACATCTATATAACTAAATATAACTATAAAGGTCATTTGTTAATAATTGAAAACACCTTAGCATACTTTGACTAAAGAAGTTTTGGGCCACAGCCTTGGGCAGTTTCCTTTGTCGTTCTTCACAGTGTGGACAGAGAAGTGAGGGCAGAGAGAATAAAAAACAAAACCTGCATTATCTGGCACAGCTCAGCATGCTGTGTAATAGTTTTGATAGTTTTACATACTTTCACCAAATCCAGAGATGGACAGAGTACTGGATCCCAGTACTTGAGTAAGAGTACAAATACTCTTGGTCAAAATTTACTCCGCTACAAGTGAGAGTAGCCCAGTCAATACATTACTTGAGTAAGAGTAAGAAAGTACTTGCTTTTAAATGTACTTAAGTATTCAAGAGTAAATGCTTTTAAATGTACTTAGAGTAAAAGTAAGAGTAAATTCCTATTTTTTTTAATCTTTTAATGGACCTGACTGAATTAGTCATTTTACAATTTTATATACTACCTTGTATCTCTTGTTTCAGAGAAAACTCTTTGAAACACCTGCACTGATGTGCTTGCCTGTAGAACCATTCTGTTATACTGTACCAAGCCTTCCCCAAAATCTATAAAAATGGAAAGAAAATGAATGGAATCATCAAAGACGACAATGATGTCATTTTCACATTTTAATTAAACAATTTCTCCCCTTCCACACACACCCACACCCACACACCCACACACACATCAGGCCTTTTTCACTCCGACAAAGTCGAACATAGCTTTAAGATAAGGCCATGGGTTTTCTTCCTCCGCCTCATAAAACTCCGGCTCATCATGTTCAGACTTGGATTTATCGGAGATTTTTTCGGCAGTCGCCATTGCCACCGCGGTCTTGTTTTGAGCTGCTTGGGTAGGGGATGACGTATTTCCGCTTTGACGTAAATCCCAGTTGAGAAGGTGTACTGTGATAGGCCAATCGCATTTTAGGGAAAAAAAACAAAAAAAAACAAAAAAAAAACAGGCAAACCTAAAAGTAACGAGTATTCATGAGCCTTCTCAGAAATTAACTCGAGTAAAAGTAAAAATCTTTGCCTTGGAAATGTATTCGAGTAAGAGTAATAAGTATCAAAGAATTCTAGTATTTGAGTAAAGTACAAATCCTCAGAATCTGTACTTAAGTACAGTACTTAAGTAAATTTACTCCGTTACTGTCCACCCCTGACCAAATCACACTGTAAAGCTGGTGACAAAAATTACCTTTTAGATTTCCTGCAATGAGAACTCAGTCACGCATGAGTGTTCTCACTGCCTGTTTAACATCCAAAGAGCTGTCGATCTTGCCAGTTTAGCTTATTTCTGGGTGGGTTTTGCCTGCGTGTGTGCATGCTGGCGTAGCACTAAAATGAAATGAAACCAACTGTGAAGAGATGGCTAGGCTAGCCAGGAACGTGTGTAGGAGTTTGTGTGTCACTGGCCGAGTGACGAGATGCATGTTAACCTGAAGCACTGCGTAGCACCTTCTTTTTATGTATTACAAGAGTTGTTTAATGTTGCCGATTAGATATAAAAGGATTTCAAGGAGGAAATATCTGCCGACTTCTTAACAAAAACAGGCCTATAACTGCTAATAGAGCTTCCTTGCATCCATCTCTAGAGATAAACTAATGTCTTGTTTTGTTTATGTACACTTTCTTCATTTAATGTAACTGATAGAAGAGACAGCTGATTTATTTGTGCAAGGAAAGGCAAAGTGACGAAAAAGAGACTAAAACGATGAAGAGCTGAACACTTATAGTCACGCGTCAGCCACAACTGTGGCCACTCTAATCTGATTTGTGTCACAGTAACTACAGCCACAACAGATATGGCTCATACGCAACACCTAACTGAGACAAAGCAAATTCATTTTAAAAAAGACACAAAAAGGATCACCGTGAGATGAAAAGGGCAAAATCAGAATCAAAATAGTTATAAATGGATGCAAAACTAATACAGAGAGATGCATCTGAAGACACAAAATGAACCATGAAGAAAAAAAAGAGGATCTCTATGAAATGCAGAAGGAATGCAAACAGACACACACAGAAAAAAATAAATATGTGCAGATGTGCAAACAACCACAAATTGCCAAACAAATAATTAGAATGAGGAAAAAAGAAATACAGGAGGAACATCAAAAAAGGTGGAACCACCTGAAACAAGAAGCAAAATGGAGGCCAAATACGAGACACAGAAGTCTAAAGTAAAATTACTCAAATCTGACACAAAAGACTTACAAAAGTGTCACTTATCCAAAAGCAACCAGACAGTGTAAGCCGGGTGGATCATTTTTTGTTTTTACTTCAAAGAGATGTGAAGAAAGTATTAGTGGAGCATCAGTGAAGGCTGGCATAGTGAAGCTGATCTAACAGGCCTCTTTCCAAACATTGCACTTGCAGCAAAAGTGTGCCTCGACGAAAGGTACTGTAATCTCACCTTTCTGTACAAAGAACAGAGTAGGTTGATGGCCCGAAGGACATTCAAAAGAGACATGGCAGTAGCAGTAGGGAGTTGTATGAGTACGGCCATAGGCAGGAAAGGTGAGCTCTCCAGGGGGAAGGGATATTAGTTGCATCATGTAGAGTGCCCACATATTGACCAGAAGATTAGTTGTTTTACAGGCAAGATAGGGAGTTTGGGAAGAGACACAAAATGCATACATAGATTATAGATCCTCTCCTCTGGTGTTCCCCAAGGCTCTGTTCTTGGTCCTCTTCTATTCATCATCTACCTCATCCCCCTTGGCCAGATATTTCATAGGTATAATATTAAGTTACACTGTTACGCAGATGACACCCAGCTCTACTTGTCCACCAAACCCAGCTCCACCTTTCCACCCACTTACCTTTCTGACTGTATTCAGGAAATCAGAACCTGGTTCTCTAACAACTTTCTCAAACTCAACAGTAGTAAAACTGAAATCCTTCTCATAGGCACCAAAACCACTCTATCCAATATAAATAACTTCTCTATTCAAATTGACAATTCCCCAGTCTTCCCCTCTCCCCAAGTTAAGAGTCTGGGTGTCATCCTTGACACCACACTTTCTTTCCATTCCCACATTAAGAACATCACCCGTTTAGTCTATTTTCACCTACGCAACATCTCCCATCTCCGTCCATCCCTCTCTCCTGAAAATACTGCCACCCTTGTCCATAGCCTGGTCACATCCCGTCTAGACTATTGCAACTCCCTCTTATTTGGTTTACCTGACAAATCCATTCATAAGCAACAACTGGTTCAAAACTACGCCGCACGCATCATCACTAGAACCCCCTCCATGAGTCACATAACACCGGTCCTGCAGCAACTCCACTGGCTTCCTGTCAAATTCCGTATCACCTACAAAATCCTACTTCTCACCTTCCAGGCATTAAACAACCTTGCCCCTCAGTACCTCACTAACCTGCTCCACATAAACATTCCTGCCCGCACTCTTAGGTCATCTTCATCACAACAACTCACCATCCCACCTGCTCGCATGACCACCATGGGGTTCAGAGCGTTCTCCCACTCAGCCCCCTGCCTCTGGAACACCCTCCCTGAACACTTAAAAAATTCAGACTCAGTCACCACCTTCAAATCTCAGCTCAAAACTTATTTATTCAGACAGGCCTACTCCATTCCATAGTCTCACTTCTATCTCCCATGCTATCTGTAATTTATTGTATGTAACTATATGTTCCATTTTTGCTTGTGTGTACTTTCATTGTGTTATTTGTGTATTTGAACTGTGTTTATTTTAACAATTTTGTACGGTGACCTTGGGTGTCATGAAAGGCGCCTATAAATAAAATGTATTATTATTATTATTATTATTATTATTATTATTATTATTATTATAGAGACAAAGGCCTAAGGGTCTGTGTACATGATGTGTCCCTAGAAGGATGTCCCTAGGAAAGACAAGATTTAAGTAACCCAATGACAGGCAATCTGGATGAGTGAACTGGGGACAAAGAGACAATTTAAGGTACCTGACCTAGATCCTCCGATCATGAAGGAAATTTGCCAGATTACTGGTGGCACCACACAGGATGGAGAATGTCATAGTCTGATCTGTAGGAGACAAGTAGCAAGAGAAGTGTTAAGGTCTACTGTGGCCTAGTACTTAAACATTAAGGTTGTTCAGTCCACCAAGCACTTCTGTGAACGGATCCTGAGTAGAAGAAGATTTCAGAGGGTATTGAGGCATCCATAACACTGTCAAGTCTAAGGTCTTATCCTTTCTGGTGTTGCAGGTCAAATACCAGGTGAGGTTTGTCAGAATATGAGATTTTAACGTCATACATTTCCATTTATAATAAGAAGTGGGTGGCACAGTGCTGAGGTGGTTAGCACTGATGCCTCACAGCAAGAAAGTCCCGGGTTCAAATCCATGGGCCTTTCTGTGTGGAGTTTGCATGTTCTCCCTGTGTCTGTGTGGGTTCTCTCCAGATTCTCCAGCTTCCTCCCACCATCCAAAGACTCATTAGGTTCATTGGTGATTCTAAATTGGCCGTAGGTGTGCATGTGAATGGTTGTCTGTCTCTGTGTTAGCCCTGAGATAGACTGGAGACCTGTTAAGGGTGTACCCCACCTCTCGTCGGATGACAGATGGGATAGGCTCCAGCAGACCCCGCAACCCTTACCAGGAACAAACGGTTACAGAAGATGAATGAATGAATGAATAAGAAGTGCCCTGAGCTGCCTTGTCTGCTAGTCTGCAAAATTGGAATGAATGACATCACAAGCGCACCCTGCAGTTGTTGCAGATGGTCAAACGTAAACAATGACACTCAGAGGCAGATAGCATGGCCTCAACTCTACAGCCAGTAGTTCAACAACAAGAGTGCAGATTGTTGTTTTCAAAGTTGGTTGAGCTGCAAGAAAAGAAAAGTACAAACATTTCATTTTTTACATGTAAATAAGCATGTTTTATCACTGTTATGAATGTCATATAAAAGTTTTTTTATTGAATGTTCTGAATGAAGTCAATAGTCAGGACCAGTGAGACATCTTCATCAACCATTTTTGCAATTTAATTTGAACCAGCCTTAAATATTCAGAACAGATGAAAAGCTAAAACAGCAGAATCAAGCATTCTTTAATGCTTTGGTAGACCTGCAAATAATGTGAACTGATAATGCCCACAGTTCACAAAAGCTGTTGTAGAAGTTATCCAGGTCAGAATCCTGACAGCTGCTGGTGAAGAAATCACTGTCTTCCAGAAAGGCAGGTTGAAAAGTATGATCCCAGGCTTTCATCACAATTCATGGCACACATCAACATGTAATTGTATCTACTGTCAGTACGCAAATTAGTTAGCAGCGTGACAAATGTGTTTTTTTTTTTTTGTTTTTTTACTAAGTTGAAGCTATTACCTATAGATTTTGTCATGGTTGCTTAAATTAACAAGAGGATATAGCTTGATGACATTTAAACTTGATGGATGTATTTGTTCTTCATAATATGGCCACAAAGAGTGCATTTGAACATGGCTGAGATCCTGAAACCATAATACCATAATGTTCCACAGACTTGTACACACAGAACGAACAATTGCTATACTCATATAGCCAACAAGTGCAATTTTGGACTGACGGGACAGCTCAGATATGGCAGTCAGCTGCATGAAAGTCATGTTCAGGGAACATTATATGGAATTTTAAATACACACAAGTGATTATGTAATAATATTGCAGGTGAAGGATTTTGAAGTATGAGTTATTGTAAGAGAATTATTTTCTGCTGTTTACTATCATGCAAAGGGATGCTGAACCCTCGAGCTCAATAGTGCTCAGTGAGATCATGTACCAAGAAATGAATCTTCAGTGAGGGATTGCTACTGAAGGGTCTAGATCCCTAGTCAACGTGTTTCACATTATCCCATTTCTTCTTAAAATGGGGATTCAGAGGAACTCAAATCAAAACCGAAATGTGTGGCCAAATGGCCAGTGAACCGCAAGCCAAAACAGATTTTGTTGGGATAAAAACAATTATGTGTGAGAAGCTTAGAGAGGACAATTAGTGGTGAAATGGTGCTTTCATTCAGTGACATTAACAACAACAAAGAAGTCTTGTGGCTGTTTATTTAGCATGATAAAGGCTGCACAGAGTGAGTCAAATAATATGGGCTCTCCAGACAAAAGCCGTCCATCGAAACTCATTAGAGCTGTGAATGAGACACATTAGGAGTGCACAATGCCTGGTTATGATGTTGAAAGAAAAAATGGAGCTCTGAAAGTAAAGGATGCATTCATTGTTGTAAATTTCAAATGATTTTTTTATTTTTATTTTTTTCAACAATATGGCGAGAAGGTAAAAGGCACACTTTGTATTCTGCAGAGGCGGGCGTGCCAGATGATCCCAGCTGTTATTATTTATTCCATTTGCCTCAGCTATAAATGGTTCTATATGCACAGTGGTTGCTCAAAACACTGCCTAAAAAAGTAATGCCACCACCTGTGGGCAGATACAAGAGGCCAGGAGGCTAATGTTGACCAGAGGAGCATAAGGTTGACATGGTAAATCTTGTCAAAGCGGATAAACACCATCTCTGCCTGCAGTGAAAAGCCCTCTTTGTCTTGGAGAATGCGAAAGTCTCACAGAAACGTTATTATTTATCTTCTCTTCTGCTACGTGTGCCTAAAAGTAAGAGAAGGAAAGACTGAGCAACAGAGGAATAAAAAATTTAAAAAAGCTGTTTAAGGCCAAACCGCTGCAATAAAAGTGATGTATGAGACGTCATCCTGTGATTGGCTCAATACATCACCCTCAGATCGTGAGCACACACACACACTTACTCGGCAGTGTGATGAAGTCCTGCCTGCCTGTAGGCTAATAGATGCAAGATAATATAAGAACTCTGCAAATACGTGCAAAAGCAATCCTTTATTGGCCTGTATTAGCTCCACATGAACGTCCACACGCACACTCAGCTGCTTTCATGCACACAGACATACACACATTTATTTATTTTTTATTTTTTGTTAGACGGAAGTATTCTGACGCTCGGAGCACAGGAGCATTAAGGATGAGAATAAGCAGGTGAAAACTAAGTGAGATAACAACTGCTCTGATTAATGTGTCTGCTCTCTGATGCTTGATGTTCCAGCAACACTTATGAACCTCTATGTTCATGAGTTTAAAATACTGGAGATGCAAGTCCTCACAGGGTGGATTTGTTTTCCATTCATTCATCTTCTGTAACCGCTTGTGCTCTGGAGCCTAACCCAGCTGTCACTGGTCGCCAGTCTGCCGCAGTTGTGGTGGTTGGCACTGATGCTGTGAGGCATGAGTGTCAACCCAAAAAAGGTTCAAAAAAGGTAACTGGACTTGTAGAGTTTTAGAGAAGCCGTTTCACCACTCATCCGAGTAGCTTCTTCAGTTCTAGGGGACTGGATTTGTTTTCCATTCATTCATCTTCTGTAACCGCTTGTGCTCTGGAGCCTAACCCAGCTGTCACTGGTCGCCAGTCTGCCGCAGTTGTGGTGGTTGGCACTGATGCTGTGAGGCATGAGTGTCAACCCAAAAAAGGTTCAAAAAAGGTAACTGGACTTGTAGAGTTTTAGAGAAGCCGTTTCACCACTCATCCGAGTAGCTTCTTCAGTTCTAGGGGACTAGTGTGAATGGTTGTCTGTCTCTCTGTGTTAACCCTGAGATAGACTGGAGACCTGTCCAGGGTGAACCCCTGCCTCTCGCCCAGTGACAGCTGGTATAGGCTCCAGCAGACCCCTGTGACCCTTAACAGGAAAAAGCGGGTATAGAAGAAGAATGAATGAATGAGACTGTTGTGTTATTACTAAGAGGTAAACACATTGCCTCCAATTAACACAGAATTCACAGGGATCATTTGAACAGTTCATTGTTCTTTATAATCCAACTTCCACCTCCTCCCAATGAAGGTGGAAAGTTGACCTGGAGTCACTCTGTTGGGATCTGATTATGATCTGGAAAATCTCTGCAGAGGCAATGAAATCATTTTGGTGGGCTTTATGTGGTGATGGACAGAAGAAGGAACAAAGGAACAAAGACTAAGGAACTGGTCATTGACTTTGGGAGGGACAGACCCAACCCCAGTCCAGTTCTGATAGCAGCAGAGGAGGTGGAGGTCGTGCAGACCTATAAATATCTTGGGCTGTGGACAACAAGCTGGACTGGACGAACAACACGGGGCAGCTGTACAAGAATGCCCAGAGCAGGATGTACTTCCTGAGGAGGTTAAGATCCTTCAACATCTGCAAGAAGCTCCTGGGGATCTTCTACCAGTCTGTGGTCACCAGCATCCCGACCTACACTGTCATGTGCTGGGGTGGGAGCACCTCAAAGGCAGAACTCTCCAGGTTGGAGAAGCTGATCAGGCGGGCTGGCTCGGTGGTTGGCAAATAGACTGAGGAACTCCTTTGTCCCCCGTGCCATCAAACTGTTTAACCAACACTCACTTGGGGGGAGGAGGACAAAAAAGAAAGGGACTGAATGACTAGCCTGCAACAACACGAGTGCAATAGTTAAGTGCAGTAACAATATGCAGCTGGTATTTTTCTATTTATGTTAATTTCACTGTTGGTAACGTGATAGGGACGGGATACAGCATATAACGGGAACGGGACATAGCTGGATATTTTCTTATGTACCAAAGGGGGTCCCAGCAGAGAATGTTCGGGAACCAATGGCCTACATGTAGTTGCTGGATGTGCTCGGAGGTACGTTATGCAGACCCCTGAACATACATAGAACCAGAAACTAGGGATGTGTGATATTTCATCGCATACGATATATCGTAACTGTTTTTAACTAAGTGCCCTTAAACAATGTTGTATACGTCTGTATTAGCTTAAGTCAAGTGTAATGTCTTGTTTGTGTTTTAGTATGTTTAATGTATGTACAGAGATTTGTGGTATAACATGGAACCCTCTTTGTACATGTTCTTTTCTTTTTTTTGTAACTTTTTGCCGCCAGTCTTGGCCAGGACTCCCTGGGAGAAGAGTTACTGTAACTCAATGGGACTTTTCCTGGTTAAATAAAGGTTAAATAAAATAAATAAAATAAAATCGTCAAAAACATTCCCCACGGTACGAATATGTCAAACGATAAATTTCCATTGATTACATATATATGTGCGTGACAGAATGGCAGAAGGTGGAGCAGATACGCCGAGCAGTGAGGAGCTTGTTCCTAAACGAGGCTCCACCTACATTATCTTCAACTGGTTTGGTTTTAAAAGTCTGATGTGGAGCAGCAAAATGCACAAGAAGCAGTGTCAACTTCATCCAAAGCCTCCGGTAAAAACAAAACAAAAAAAAACAAACAAACAAACAAAACAAAACAAAAAAACTCAGACAAAACTTGCCAACAGTCAAAAGGAATAGGCTAAGTTGTTTATTTATCGTCATTTTTATCGTTACCGTGATAAATAGCAGAAATTATCGGGATACATTTTTTAGTCCATATCGCTCTAACAGAAACCATGGATAGTTGTACCCAGACTTTAAAAGTCATCTGATTTAAGCTGCAGAGCATACTTTTCGCAATACTCTTTAGTCTTTAGTTTCCACATTCCAGTAGCTCAGGCTGTATCTTGGCAAACTGCAGTCTGGGAGTTTTCCCTCAACTTTTCTCTAAGATATCCTCTGAGGGTGTCTCATGAAGGCTTCGAATGAGAACCATCTAATACTAAATAATAGGAAATGAATTCGCACATAAACAAGCTCCTCTCACTCACTGTGACTGTGTTGATCTGTGTTTTTTTTTAAATGACTATACTCCAAGGGCAGCACAGTGGTGAGGTGGTTTGCATTGATGCCTCACAGCGAGAAGGTCCTGGGTTCATGGGCTGACTGGTTCCTTTCTGTGTGGAGTTTGCATGTTCTACCTGTGTCTGCGTGGGTTCTCTCTGGGTGCTTGTCTCATTAGGTGCATATCCATGTCAGGTACAGAAGATGAATGAAATGAAATACATGACTTACAGCAATAATAGATTGAATAGATCTGTCCTCATCCTGATGTACCAGGTAAAACACTGGAGAAATTTGCACCTCTGCATGGTTTGGAAAGTGAAATTACAAAATGACTATCACACTGAGAGCTGCTGCCCGCTGGGAGGAGGTGGTGACAGTGGGTAAGGTTTGGACTGGTGGTATTGTGGTGAAGTGGTGACTCAGGGAAGACACTTGGAGCTGCCCATCCTGCTGGCCTTGCCCTTGACGCTGACAGCACTGTTGCCCCTGCACTTGAAGACGTCAACTCCTTGTGTGTCTGAGTGTGTGCGCGAGCAGCGTCGGCTGAATGGAGACACTTGGATGGCAGTCACTGTGACAGGGTCAACAAGGAAGGAGAGCACTGACACTGACATTGCTCGACCTCTGATGACCGGTCTACACGCACAACGCACGCACACAGATTCAGTATGTGTGCACATAAGACACTGAGATGAAAAAATAATGTGAAAAATTAGATCTGAGAATTAATTTTCATCTTGAGCTTGTGATTTAAATGTATACAGAATGGTCACACTCAAACATTTAGAACGCTCATTATGTTCTTTAATCCTGTAAATGTTAATTTCATGACATTATAGCTATAACACCACATGGCTTTGGTGATATTAATGAAAAGGTACGGTCTACTCCCATAGCAGCTTTGTTTGATGCACTTAATATGCAACACTTTCAATCAGACAAATTAAAGCTGTGCATAAAAGGAAGTGTTGAGGTTTAGAGCCTCAGGGTGGTAATTCTTCAGCACACACTGCTTCAGAACTTGCCACACATATTATTGTAGCGTTGGGAAAGTTACAGCAGCAGTAAAGTGCGCCATCATTGGTTGTATCTAATTTGCAAGAGGGCGGGTTCATGTTAGGGGTCCTCCTTACTTTACATAATTTAATTCCCAATATTTAAATTCAATTTAACGCTATTTGTCCAGGCGTTATGCTTGGTTGCACCAGAAACTCCTGGAGGCTAAGGAGGCTAAAAGAGTTGTCACGGGTCAATGGGTTGCACCCGGTCAACATACCTGTTAGCTGGCTCACTGGTCCACTGTTCCACAGTGTCAAACTCTCATAGAGTGGAGGGCCAAATAAAAGTGTGGATGAAACTTGGTGTGGTCAGACAAGGGTGTTGGTGATTTATATTCTCTGAATCTTTTGACAGGTGACTAAATGGATGTCAGCAGAGAAAATCCACAAGCATATTTAGGGGAAACATCTTGGCCAAGACAGCAACTTTAATCAGTGAGCAGCATTATTGAATCAAGTTTAGTTGGTGATAACAATTGGGATTTATGTGGCAGTGTGTGGATAAGGGGCACTTTCGGTTCAGGTTGGGAGAATGGATGTCGACAGTAGAAACCATGAATAAACGACTGCTAACTTTTGAATGTTTTTATGCTCGGTTAAAGAAACAACAAACAAAAAAACAGCACTTCAGTGATGTCCTCAGCTATCTCGTTATCCAGAATCCATCCTGAAAGTGAAATGAGACTGTTATCGCGGTGCATTCGGAAACAGGCACAGATAGATCAGCCTCATATGGCGCCCCACACACCCACATTCAGCAGTGAACAGTCAATGCTAAACACCTGAAACGGGCACGTTCAATAATGTTGTTTAAATCCTGGCAATAACCGAGAAGAAGACATTAAGAATTCATCTTTATCAACAAATTAAGATGCTCCTTGGTGTGTTTTTCATGGTAAACTTGGCCTGACAGCATCCATTTCTGCAGGTGTGTGGAATGTGACGGTGAGACAGCGAAGATGAAATAAAGAGCAGGAATGTTGCTAAGATTTGATTTGGCTTTTATTGTTTTACAACTTAACAGTGCTCATGGAATAGTGCTTACAAAAGTGAAGTGTGTTCAGAGGTGAAATTAAATGTGAGAGGCATTATAATAGGTCATATTATGTATATTATTATATTATACAGTACTTGACTTTGGCAATACTGCCCTGGTGTAATGGCTCACATTTATTGTATTGCGACTGTGCTCATGAAGAGCTTTTGAGTACACCTGCTGTTACATTAAGTTGAAGAATAAAAAGGACAGAGTTCTTAAGATGATTGATTGTGCTCAGTAAGAAGTTTCACCCAGCAGCGAGAACTCCGCAGCAGACACAGCTACCATTATGGGTTATAGTGTGAAGTCATCATTGAGGTTATCATTCCTGATAATAATGGACTTTATGAGGAGAAAGAGACAGATGGAAAGTGACTGCACAGACACATTAATGTCATCTTCTTCATTTTTTAACCTTGACCTACCTATCCTGCTCCTGAAGTACCCGGAGTAACACACACACATGCACACTGAAAAGATGAATTCTGCAGAGGAGGTAATTTATAATTAGTTGCACAGCATGACAGTAGTCCTGCTCCACCATACACAGCCCACAGCATACATCATCCACTACATGCACAATAGCAATCAGGAGTCAAAGCAATCAAGTAATCACATTTTTAATAATGCATCTCCCACTGGGGGACAGTGCACCACAATGTGGGCCAAATATTAGATAATAAGCAAAAAATGATAAAATGCAACCCATTATCCTCCTATTTTACTGTTGCATTTCCATTTTAACACCAGTTTTTTTCACTCAGCAGCAGTTATTTCAGTAGTGTGCGGCTGTCAGGGAGTGACAGCTCTATAAGGTGACTCCAGTGGTGAGACAGGTTGCCACAGAAACCCCGGAGAGAGCAGGCTAATGCTGAACAGCAGCAATCGACACTGAAAATAGTGATCTCTTAGTGGCTCCAACCAGGTCTTGGAAAAGACAGGTTTTGCGCTTCCTGGATGAGTCCAAGCTCAGGTGTCAGTCTCAAAAAAGAAAGCTCACACCTGCACACAGCTTGAATCCATTTCCTACTGTGTCAAAACTGTAAGCCGCAACTTTTGTTACCAGGTTAAAGTTTTTTGATAAATCCCACATTTAGAGGTACAACATGAGCACCCACCAATAAGGCACCAATGTCCACAGGTAATCCAAAACATTAAGACCACAGTTGCCACACTTGCATTGATTGAGTTTGATGAGGGCTAAACCATAGGAAGATGACTGAGTTGGAACATCTTCAAAAAATGCCAAGACTTAAGGGGAGTTGTCACTGAGCAGCAGTATGGGACAACCCATGTCAGACTTAAACTACAACTCTTGGCAGCAGAGACCACAGGGCAAACTACAGAAGTCTTGCAGATCCTATGCCTTGGTGGGTTGGAGCATGTGAAACACGAAGAGAATATTCCTTCATAATGTTCCAGTTCGTCAGTCACTGTTCGTTCTTTCACTGACAGCACAAATCTCACTCGACAAACTCTCATCTCTACCATAAGTTCCGTCTCTCTCGTGGTGCATTAACTGACATCAAGGACAAAAAAAAAACACGCTCTACAACCACAGCAACAATGTCAACTAATAGCTCACAACAGAACTAAACACACACAACTGTGAGCTGCAGATATGTACAGCCTATGTAAATCAGTGCCATCAGTAGCATTTAATGGTACTTCACAGCATGTTGTAAGAAAGGATATTTCTCTGAAGACTTTTCCATGTGTAGCAGCTAAAAGTCTTATAACTTTGACAATTAAACCAGCAGCAAATTGTTAATGTGCAGCCTCTGTTTCTCTGCTTGTGTTACCAATTGCCTATTCAGATAATGCATTGCCAGACTGATTTTTTTCATATTCTGCATGTCATGGTAGAATGGGCTTCATCTTTAGTGAAGTATTTCCACACACTCGATGAACCACTGCTAGTTTGCTGTAATGACCCACTGGCCTCCTCACCTGTCGTTGTTATTGTTTTGCGATCAGTGCCTAGTTGACTTAATGCTTAAGGTGCCATGGCACAACATTGCAGTTGACTAACTGACTAGTCTGTGCAGTCCTTAATGTGCATTAATATTTGGGGTGTTATTCTGGAGCCTTACAGACATATCCTTTTTTGATTCACCTTAGCCTCTCACCCTCCATTTCAACAGCTGGTGTTTTTAAAGGGTAGGCAGTCTTCATTAGATTGGTTAGCACTGAAACTCACCATGACACCAACCGCTAACACCGTATGCAGCCTCACTTCCTCGTTGTGCCCATCTGTGTTAGATTTGCACAGCACCTGTGGTCACCAGCACCACCACCACCACTGCAAAACTGCATTTGCAGGTTTGCTTTGTAAATTGAGCTTTAAGAGTTTACTGACATGTTTTGTTTTAGCTTTAGCAATTCAAGTTAAATGCTAATTTCACTCTAACAGTGTCACATTCATAATATTAACATGCAAGTGTTGAAGGTCTAAAATGTTTACCCTGTTCACCATCTCAGTTAAGTGTACCCACAAAATACTGCATTGATATGGAGACTGATGACTGGTTTCATTACCTATAAAAAGAACAGATTAAAGCAAAGTGTCTCTTAACGTTGTGGCTTAGTTTACCTCAGCAGCAATATACTATCTTTGTATACCGGAACACCTGGTATGTATTAAAGGTGCATCATCTCACCAATCTTTACCTTTACAAAGCTGCATGGTATTGTGTTTTTGCCTGGACACATTTACTACTTAGTTGCAGTTGGTTACAGCTCATTCTGTTTCTCTTTCTTCAACTCTTTTAATTTATTTCACTAAAATGCTCTCTGTTTGCTCTGCCCGCTTCATTTTAAATGGCTTGCAATCATTTGAACTCTTACACTTGCAGCATTTTGGAGCATGGTGCAGTCCAGGTCCATGGATTTATCGGAGGTCTGCTATGCCCCGAAGACATCTACGGTTGGAAAGCTGCTGACCTCCACTTTGCTTACATTTTCCAATATTAGCTGCTTTGAGGTCATGTACATTTGATGTGCTCAGATTGGCAATTGAAGTTTAAAATCTCTGACACTGTCAAGAAATGATATTTAAAATATAACAAATCTAGGGCATGACCAGAACAAGTGTGTCAGACCCCCAAGGAACTGAGGACATCCATCGAGGTATTGACTGTTTTTTGGGTAAATCTAGGCCGATAAAGTTTATTAACATTTCCCCATGTGTCGACTAGGTTCCATCTCAGGGGTTTTGTAGGCATTTCTGGAGCATCACAAAAGACATATGGAGAACATATTTAAATTTGTTTAGAGTAAGAAAATAAGATATTTCTCTTTTATTATGTAGGCTACTTGCGAGAATAAAACAACACCTTAGGTTATTTGTCTAAAGATTTACTATCTGCTATATTTTTTACAGACAGCCCCCTTTAGAAACAAGGTATTGAAGCAGAATAGAATGTAAGGTGAAGTAGTTATAGAGGAGCTATAGAGCATTTTACAAGAGTGCCTATGTAGGAACAATAAAGAAGAACTTTATAGTCATTGCACACAAGTTACAATGAGCTAGCAGCTTTGTGCTTGAGTCTGTTGGCCCCCAAGACTCTGAGTCTACCAGAGGGGAGGCTGCTGAACAGAGAGTGTCCGGGGTGAGTTGGGTCCCTACGGATCTTTGCGGCCCGTCGAAGGAGGCAGCTCGAGTAGATCTTGTCCAGATGGGGAAGCTGCAGCTGTTTTTTTTCTGCCGCTGTGCAGCTGGCGTACCACACCGTACATCCGTAGGTTAGCACACTCTCTATGGTGCAACGGTAAAAGTTTTTCAGGAGTGGTGGAGAAAGTTTGTTGTGCATTAGCGTTCTCAGGAAAAAAAGAGATGCTGCAAGTTTTTCCTTTTCTTTTTTTTTTTTTTTTTTTGGAGAATGTGTGTGATATTCACAGTCCAGCCCAAGTCCTCTGAGATGTTGAAGTCTGTGACCCACTCCACTACCGCTCCGTTGATGCTTAGACCTGCATGCGGTGTTGTCTTCCTCCTCTGGAAATCAATGATGATTTCTTTGGTCTTCATGGCACTGAGGTTGAGGTGGTTGTCATCAGGCCACTAGCCTCTGGACCTCCTCCCTGCATGGAGCTTCACTGCCACCACTGATCAATCCAACGATGGTCGTGTCATCAGCAAATTTGATGACGGTGTTAGTATTGCAGGTGGCGATGCGGTCGTTGGTGCAAAGAGTGAAGAGGGCAGAACTTAGGACACAGCCCTGTGGCACTCCGGTGTTGTTGGCCAGTTAGCTGGGGCTGATGGAGCTCAACAAACAGATCTACTGGGCTTGTAGGCAAACTTATGTTGGTCAAGGTCAGGTGGAATCTGGGCCTCTAGTCCAGTCTCTCAGGGCTACAGGGTGGTAATCATTCAGCCCTGCGATGGAGGTTTTGGGCAAAGGGATTATGGTTGCAGTTTTTAGGCAAGTGGGGACTGTGGCTTGCTGCAGTGAGAAGTTGAAAATGTCTGTGAACACTTTTGTAAGCTGATGGGCACATGATTTCAGAGCCTTTCCTGGAACACCATCCAGTCCTGGGGCCTCATGTACAAAGACTTGCTTGGATTTCCTATTGAAACGTGGCGCACACTCAGATTCAGAAGCACATGTCCTTTGTACATCCCATTCAACTTAGAATTGAGTGCACATTGTACATGACCCCTCACTGTCCTCGCCCCCTTTTAAATATGCAAATTATATTTAAATTGACCCAGTACCTGAGACTTCCCTCTCTGCATGATCAGAAAATGAAAACATAAGAATGAGTATGATGGGAAACGCTACTCACTGGAGTGGAGGCAAAAATGTCCTCTTTGGCAGCTGTCCTCCATGCACCAAGTGTTGGTTAATTGCATTCACACATCACATATGATCTGTACATTGACGGAATGAAAATGTTTCCTGTTGACATTCACAAATTCATCATGTGATAGCGCTTTTATAGCAACGTGTGTGCAGTCGATAGCTCTGATTACATTCGGCAAACCGGCTCTCGTTGCAAATTGCGCTTTAATGTTGACCTTTTACATCTAGGGTCAAGTTAATTGAAAGTTGTCCCCCAGTCTTCTCAGATCAAACCCATAGGGATCAGTGTTCAACAAGGTTCCAAAAGTTTATGATTTTATTGCAAGTTCTAGTCTTTATCACATGCTTCACAATACTGACACTGAGCATACAGGTTGTTATCTGGTCGGTGTTGTATTAATAAGCAAGACTTGTAATGTGCTCCTGCTTAACAGTAATATACCTACTAATCTATGGCAGCTCAAACTCATAACTTACATGACTTCAGTAATGTGCTGCTTGGTGTCAGATACCATGAAGGTCTTGAGGAGTTTATGCCTCAGTAGCTATATGCAAAAGATTGGTATCATATTAGCCAGGGTGGCCTTAAAGTATTTGTTCCTGACTGTGTATTCCTCAGGGGTAATAGATTCACTCATTGGCATGTGCAATGACACCGCTTAATTGGCTTCATGCTATTTGTAATAACTATGAGCACAGTAGCTATCGCCTCATCTTGTCTTCAAGATGTTGACATCCACGTGGCTTCTACAGTTTTTCTTCGTCTCTTCTTATTTACTGCTCCGCCTGTTTTACCAGTTTCTCATTTCTCGATGCCTTTTATTGTGCAGTACTCTTGTTAATTATATGTCATTTACACGCAACAATACACTTGACAATAGAGGGATGTTTTGCAAAGAAAAAATGTGTCATAATTGCAGTGAAATGTAGAGATAGGTATAAAGTAACATCAAAATAAGCACAATTACACTTGGCTGCATTACAGTAGTGCCAACATTATGATTTCAGATCCTATGTAAGGTTACTGGTTCAAGTAATACCAAATGGAGTGGCATGGATTTATTGTGCATCATTGTATGACATTAAAAGAACTTATTTTATCAGTATTGGTGAATTGTCTAAATAGATATACCCCAGCCTGTTACTGTAATTTAAATTGATATTAACCATTGGCAGAGCAGTGTGAGATGATTTATGTAGGTCAAACATGGGAGATCCTGCATTTGTAGTGTGTGTTCAGATCATCCAACGCTGTCACCTTGTGTCAGAAATAAGAAACTACACTAAATGTGCTTATTGGTACATCAATCTTCA
Organism: Planiliza haematocheilus; assembly: GCA_005024645.1. Classification (NCBI taxonomy): domain Eukaryota; kingdom Metazoa; phylum Chordata; class Actinopteri; order Mugiliformes; family Mugilidae; genus Planiliza; species Planiliza haematocheilus. Next base: position 2,465,560 of record SRSE01000430.1, read on the forward strand.
TCATTACAGGCCTCAGATCTTTACCGATACTGGTTTCTGAAGGAAATCAAGAACACCAGCCATGTTAATTTAACCTCTCACGCAGGATCAGACTGGGTGACAGTTGTTTTGTTTTTTTTAGTTTGATTTGATTTAAGAAAGCTTTCATATCAATATTCAGTCTCATATTGAATCATTCTGAACATGCCTTTGTAACTGTTTTATCATTCATGTATGTGAAAATTCAGCAGTCACAATCTCTGCACTCCTTGTAACAGCATATTTCAGTGGAGGTTTGTATGTGTGTCACTGAGCCTCCCTGTCCTCTCTTTCACCCCGAAAAACAGAAATACTCCCTCGGCATCGTGCTCTTCCTCTTCCTCTCTCTCTCTCTCTCTCTCTCTGTCTCTCTAACACCCCCCTGCTTCCATCTCCCACCGCCTCCAACCTGCTTTGATCCGCCCCTGCAGCCATGCTGGAAAGATGACAGAGTGTGGAAAGAGAGAGACAGAGAGAGAGAGCGGAGAGGGAAGGAGAGAGAAGAGAAAGACATGACAACTCCTCAACAAGTGTGGAGCATCTGGGGAAGAGAGAAATAGAGAAAAAGAGGCGAGTGCTATTCTGATGATGAGCGTCTCACCGTGGGACGAGGAGACATATGCAGCATCAAGAGGTGCAGGCGCTGGGTTAAGCATGCACATCCTCGCTGCCCTCTTTATACACACACATCATGTGTTAACTGGCTCTGCTCACTCTTAATCTTATTCTGATATCAGTGAGCCACAGTGTTGCAAGGGGTTGATGTCTTTATACCGTACTGCTGGGAATACTGACTAGAGCACAATGTGTATTCATTCACAGCTAGTCACAAACTAATTGAGAGGACCTTTCTGTTTGAACACAGACAGTGGCCATCTGCTTTGGGAAATTACTCAGTTATTCTTGAGGCTCTTTTTGACTACATTTTCCTACATTCACTAGTGTAGAGAAGTTAGGGGATCTTGGAGGAAGAACTACAAGTCCTGACATGTGTGCATCCTCACAAAGGTTTAGACAGGCAAGCTAATGAAGTAAAATGCATGCCAGGAGCATGTTTGCAAAATAGCTATACTTGGTTTGGCTTCATCGATAATTCAAGAAATATATCTGCATTATTCTCACTCTGCCAGTGGAGCTCAGTAGCTTCTGCTATTTTGGTTACGTTCAGCTTAAACTGAAACTGTTTAGAGTTGTGTTTGCAGCTGCTATGAAGAGAAGTTTTGTGTGCTAGTTTAAAGATTCTTGTCCACAACCCCAAGGACTCCACACGACTCACGCTGAAAAGATACATGTGTCCTGAAAGTTATTAAAAGCACTTACAACAAAGGTAATATCTATGCCTTGATCAGTACAGGCGTTGATCAAGGCATATTTTAAATGACTGGACTGAAGTTAGGGTGTAGCCAAAATTGCTCTTTTGTATTTGTTTTACAGCGACCCTAGCCTGAAATTTTTTTTTCTATTATTATTATTTTTTTTTTGTGGTGGTGGAAAGTTGATATAAAACAACTCAGTTTGGATGTCATTATGTCCATGCAATTGAAATGGTTTGGATGGACTTTATGTGGAGATGCACAGTAACACCATGGACTTGGACATGCCCCGTAATGTAACGTGTGTGTGTGTGTGTGTGTGTGTGTGTGTGTGTGTGTGTGTGTGTGTGTGTGTGTGTGTGTGTGTGTGTGTGTGTGCGTGCGTGCGTGTGTGTGTGTGTGTGTGTGTGTGTGTGTGTGTGTGTGACCTAAGTGACTGAAGGCACACAGACAGCAGTTTGTATGTGCAGAGATGCCAATGGGTTCTGCGTTACTTTTAGCAACACTGAAGACTTAATTGTTATGTTTAAAATTAAATTAAAATATCTAATAAACTGCAGAGCTATTTAGGTGTCAAACATAAAGGGCCTACATTGGACTGATTAGCACATGACTTGATCAAGATTCCTTTTGAATACTCAGAATTAAACTGATCAGGATTTGGATCAGATTGGGGGTAAACAACCTGAGTTTAACATCCCTAACATCTACATCTTAATCCCTGGGTATAGGATGTTATGTGTAACTAATCTACTTTTTTTTCTCCCCTCAAATTATTTTGGACGTTCTCTTCTTTTTTTCATTTGTTTTGTTAACCGATCCAATAATAATAATAAAAAAAAAAAAAAATGCGATGCACTACATATTACGTGATGACTTGTAACAAAGCGAGAAACAAATTAAACTCATTATTCACAGTGCTGCCCACAGGGAATCCTGATGCATTTCAAACTCACTCCTATTTAATAAAGAGCAGAAAGATATAGCTGTGTTTTTACTCTGTAATTACTTTTGAAGGGCAACTGCATAATTATTCCTTTAGAGACCAAGCAGAATCTGTAGTTATTTATATTATGTGGCTAAGATTGCAATACAGACTATGCATTTTCACTTTTAAGACAAAAATTACAAAAGGTTTTTTTTTTTTCACATTCCTAAACAATTTAACTTTTTTATGTATATATATAATTTGTGTGGCTGTATGGTCTGTACAGTGTGAATAAAGATAATGTGCTTGGACCCTGATAAACAATATGAAATACTATTCATTGCTACTTCTTCTTTTTCTAATGTACAGTACTTGAAATGGTGGAAGGCATGGAGTGGGAACGTTCATTTTTATGTTTGCTTAAGTTAAGTTTTAAACAAGTTTGGATTTCCATACTGCAAGACAATTGTTGTACGCACAGGGCTGATCTGACAGATGTAAATTTGCAGTAGATTAACTGCATATAAAAACTGTGGAAAAAATATAGTTGTGTCTTTTGTGATGGGGCAACAGTTTGGTTAGGCATAAACACAAAAGCATTTAGTTTAGGTTAAGAGAAACATCATATGTCACTGCATTTGCCCTGCATAGACTTAGACTTAGATAAACTTTATTGATCCACAAGGGAAACTGCTTGGTCACAGTAGCTTAGTTGTACATAAAAACACTCTTAAGAACCTCAGATAAAAAGAAAAGATTAAATTAAATAAAATAGAAATAAAAAATAAGCAGAAAAAAATCTAGTAAGATAAAATAAAAATAGTATAAGCAAAAATTTACAAATTAGCATATTAGCAAATGGTACAAATGTACAAGAAATAGAGAAGGAAGAATTAAAATTATATATACAGGGTAAGGTGCAATAGTGTCCATTAATGTTAATAACATGGAGTTATCTATCACAGAAAGGTGAGTTGTTGTACAGCTATGGTATGAATGACATTGTAGAGCTGGACAGAGAATGGTATGAATGACATAACACACAAAAATAGCTTAAAAAGTAAGAATCACTTCTATATTATATAGTAATAATATAGTAATTGATAAGAAGTTTCAAAAAACAACCTTTGCCATAATGATTTTGAATAATAAACACTCCATAACTGGTCATGGGGAAACCATTCACCCTGACTCCACCCAAAATGTTGGCCAAATTTAGCACATAAAACTAGTGGTGATTGGTGATTCTGGTGACCGTAGGTGTGCATGTGTTTGAGAATGGTTGTCTGTCTCTGTGTTGGCCCTGAGATGGACTGGCGACCTGTCCAGGGTGTACCCCTGCCTCTCACCCGATGACAGCAGGGATAGGCTCCAGCAGACCCCTGTGACCTAAACGGGTATAGAAAATGACTGACTGACTATAAAATGCACATTATTATGACTCCTAATAAACTGATCTACAGAGCCATTATTTTGTGGAGGTACAGGTTAATATGAGTGTGTGCTGTAAATGTGTGGCTGCTAACCAAAGACTAGAAAACTGAAGACTTTTAGCGCCCCAGAAAATACCGGAGAACATTTGAATCCAGTGTGTTTGAAAGGATCTATACAGCTTTAACAAATCACATTAAGGCCTTGAAAAGGTGTGTGTGGATGTGTGTGTGTGTACTTTGATTAAGAGTTGTCTGTCTGGATAAGAAGTTAAGAGGTGACCATCCAAGAAGTCAACAATGACGCTGTGTATTAACATAATTCAGCTCTCACGCTGACAGATAACATATTCTGAATTGAAGTTCAGACTAATTTAGTATACATTTTTTTTTACAAATGTTGTACATCTATTAATACTACTATTTAGAGGAAACCTTATAGTTAAACTATGTTTTTTAAACCGTAGTTGCCAAACCTTTATGTTAAATATCTGTCTAGTTGGTGTCCTCACCTTACAGAAGTCTGACTTATCACTTCCACCAAAGAGAGAATGATTATCGAACAACCAAAGTGGTAAAATTATTAAATATCACACCAAATAAGTGCAAAGAATGAACTTTTTATTGTTTTCACAGATCACCTCCTGACGCCCTGTCAGTTGTCATGCGTTCAGATATTCCTGTGCTCATCGTCACGTCTGTTTGAAGGGCCGATTAGTTGGGGTTCCTATTTAAATGTTGTGCTGACGTCACTCTGAGGCGCCTGGTGCTGAACTACAACAGTTAGCCCGACACTGGTGGACCAAACATCTTGTTTGTATAGTTGCAGGATTGGGGTGTTGTTAATTGATTTGTTTTGATTCTGGATAAGCAATTAGGTTTTCTTTTGAGATATCATTTTTAGAAAAGGCTTGGTCTATATGTTTAGTTTTGTTCATTCAATTATCTTCTGTACCTGCATATTCCTGTTAAGGGTTGCAGGGTCTGCTGGAGCCTATCCCAGGTGTCATTGGTCTAGAGGTGGGGTCCACCCTGGACAGGTCTCCAGTCTATCACAGGGCTAACACAGAGAGACACTCACACCTACAGCCAATTTAGAATCACCAATGAACCTAACCAGCATGTCTTTGGACGGTGGGAGGAAGCTGGAGAACCTGGAGAGAACCCACGCAGACACAGGGAGAACATGCAGACTACACACAAGACTCTTCACACAAGCAAAAAAAGACACAACACTGGGAAATAAACCATTCACATCTACCAAGGGGCCCAAAGAGTGCCAAGAAAATATTCCCCACACCATTACACCACCACCACCAGCCTGAACCGTTGATACAAGGCAGGATGGATCCATGCTTTCATGTTGTTGACGCCAAATTCTGACCCTACCATCCGAATGTCGCAGCAGAAATCGAGACTCATCAGACCAGGCAACGTTTTTCCAATCTTCTATTGTCCAATTTCGATGAGCTTGTGCAAATTGTAGCCTCAGTTTCCTGTTCTTAGCTGAAAGGAGTGGCACGCGGCTGCTGTAGCCCATCTGCCTCAAAGTTCGACGTACTGTGCGTTCAGAGAGGCTCTTCTGCCTACCTTGGTTGTAACAGGTGGTTATTTGAGTCACTGTTGCCTTTCTATCAGCTCGAACCAGTCTGGCCATTCTCCTCTGACCTCTGGCATCAACAAGGCATTTCCGCCCACAAAACTGCCGCTCACTGGATATTTTTTCTTTTTCGGACCATTCTCTGTAAACCAGAGTGTATGTCAAACGGGAACTTTGCTATCAAAACCTAACAATCCTTTGTCAAAATGTCACTCTGATGACAAAATGATCATCATATGAATACAGTGTCAGATCAGCAGCAACACACCAGTCTGCTTTATATAAAACACTGCAGTCTTTTGTTTTCACTGTTTTTATTCAGTTCCACAGACAGACAGAGAAAGTTTTCATAGCAACCAAAAAGTGAAATACTCAAAATCATTACATGACAGTAGTGTATTTTACAGTACAGTAAATTTAAGATACAGTACAGTTAAAGCAAAAATAAATGGGCTTATGGATTCTGCCGTCTGTTGCCATCCACCCCAGTAGGTTTTCTAGCCATTCTGTAGAAAAAGGCAACCACAAATTGTTATTGTTTGCTTCTTTTTTACAGTACTGAATATACTGTACTTTACTGTATTTACCACACACAGTACTGAAACATCTCAACACATTATCACGGTATATTTCACAAATTACCATTTTTCTTTGAAAAGGAGCATTAGCCACCCTGCAGTACAGTACATGTGATATGGTAACGGATATGGTACAGTACTGTAAATACTCCAGATACAGTCTGAGTAGAGTAGAGAGTTGAAGACGTATCTGTTTTCCAGTCGGAATGTGCCTCATAGTCAGGCCATGGTTTATGACATGGTCCTTACATGGCCTCTTCAACCACGTCCTCCTCTCTCTCTCTGTCTTCCTCTTCCTCTGCCTCTAGCTCTCCCTGCCTCCGTGCTTGCAAACTTCACCGAGTGGCTTACAGTAACAACAACAGAATAGTTTCTACTGCTGAATGTACAGAGACAAATACGCAACCCTCTGAAAAAATATGAAAAAATATTCCATGGGGTTTATTGACTACATCAGTACCTCACCCAGAAAGTTCAGGGATCGGGGATCTGAAAGCACTGAGAAGCTGAGACCTACCAGATAATTTTAGACTTGAGATTGTGATCTTCAGGGTTGTAGACCTATAGAGCAAGAATCTGTCATGTAAATAAATTACAATAATGGAAGAAGTATTCTAAAGAACCCTTCTAATGGACCAGTCTTTACACCTTAGCAGTAACTCTGATCAGCTCGACCTAGGTCCTGGAGGATAGGGCTGGAGTTGAATGGGGAGGAGTAGGGTTGCAGCAGTTTGAGTCTGAAATGACAGCTTGACAAAATGACCTCCATGAAGATTTACAGCAGGACTGTAGTGCATCTTGATATTTAATAATAGCTGCAAAAGTAAGCTCTGCAAGTCCTGTATGAGCTTGCACCAAGAATTGCTTTGGCAGTTTGGATGAATTATTGTTTAATATAGCTAAAGCAAATGCACAAATGAGTCTATTCAGTCAGTCAGTCAGTCATTTTCTATACCCGTTAAATCCTGTTAGGGGTCATGGGGGTCCCAGCTGTCATCGGGCGAGAGGCAGGGGTACACCCTGGACAGGTTGAGTCTATTCATTCACTTTCTTTCTTTCTTTCTTTCTTTCTTTCTTTCTTTCTTTCTTTCTTTCTTTCTTTAAATGTCTATAGGGGCCTTTGGGTGTGTTTTCTATACCACTTTTTGGGTAATGAAACATTGTTGTAAATTCTTGTTTCCAAGTATGTCAGGAGGAATGCTGGGACAAAAAGTGGAACAAGTTCATTCTGATTAGAGACACGTGCACAGTCTAGTCTATCTGCTCCTTGTACTCGTTCACACAGAGCAAGGGACAAGACTACAATGTTAAGCATCTCAAGGCCAAGTTGTGGTACAAGAAGATAAAAAGCCGGGTTCCCAGGGTTGTGTGTAGCATCCCAGTCTCGTCTCCTCCTCCAACCAGATGCAGGACCTGCCTTTGTTTGCTACCAGTCAGACCTGAAAGTTGTTCATCTATAGATTGACTCTTTTTCTCAGCCACCATGTCCTTTGCGTCCATTGCCATGATGATGCTCCTGGGTACTTCAGTGGTGATTGAATTTGTTTTGCATCCATCCAAAGAAGATCCCACAGCCTCGGCCAATTTGATTTCTCATCACGGGTCACTATCAGTATGTCTTGTTTGTGGTATATGCAGGAAATGTTTAAAACTATCACTGTGGTTGATTTATGAAGAGCTCATCAGACCGTGTTGATGCATGTGAGGTTAAATACGAGACTATGAGTGTCTGCATAGATCAAAACTTCAAATGTTACAAACATATCTGAAAATAACATATCTTTTATGTATTTTTGTTTAGTTGTTATTAACGTATAGGTGACATTCAGGTGCCATGGTGAGTCGTGGCAGTCCACCAGGAAGGATCTCCTCAGGGCTCTAAACATGCAGACTGAGCCACAGCTATCTGCCGGTGGGCTGGCCAGTGTCAGAGAGCAGCGGAAGAGAACCTTAAGCGCAGTTTCTCGCGCAGTCAGTGAACGTAAGCGGCATGTACAAATTCAAAGAAGCAACTCAAGATCCTCTAGTCCAGTTCTTGTCCTAATTATTTGTCTTCTCATGCATGTCTTCTCATGCATCCTTTCACTTCCAGCTGTCTACTCTGAATCTCCTGATAGTGGAAACAAAACAAGTCTGAAATGCTGCTCCATGGCCTCAGAGATCTTCATGAAAGGTACACAACAAATGTGTTCTTAATATCATTGCTTTGTATATAATATATATATACTGTATATTCTTTTGTCTCTCTTTCTTGTACATTTGTTCATATGCCAATTTGTACATTTTTGCTTATACTGATTTTATTTTATTTTATTTTATCTTGCTTTTATCTATGGTTCTTAAGAGGGTTTTGCTACTGTGACCATGCAATTTCCCCTGTGGATGAATAAAGTTTATCTAAGTCTACATCTATATGTTTATAAGTAGTCTATGTTAATATGCATCTTTTTAAATAAAGTTATCTGGCAGATCTGGGCTGGGACAGCTGGGTGATCCATCCTTTGAGCCTTACTATCATTCAGTGTGCTCTCTGCAACTCTGCTGTGAACACTGTGCAGTGTCCATCATCCCATGCCAATGACCGTAATGCTAACTCGCAGGTATAACACGTATATAAACTGTCAGAAAAAAAATGTTGTTTCAAAATTAAAATGATCATGTAAGTGCGATGCTTTAGTCTGTGTGCTACTTCAACCAGTGTAAATGAGTTTCAAACATCGTTTACACTGGTGTTTTGTGAAGGTGAACAGCTGCCAGTAGATAAGTCTGTTTTCTCCTCTTCGCTGCCAACATAAATATACGTTGCCAAACACAAGCCACAAGTCTTTCCACAAAGTTGATCAACTAGAACACAGTGTAACAACAGGACTAATAGTTATATTATACTTAAGGATGGAGATTTTCTATGAAAAGACAGCTGTTTCTGACTGTGGAGACTATTTAAAGTAAATCTCCAAGTAATCTTGAGTTCTGGTGTGTCTGTGGTCTAACTGGCAGCACCTTTTGTTACAAACTACAGCTGCATCTTCTAAAATATAGCTTAAATATTCTATGTTTCGTGTGTAACAACAGATGCCTGCAGTCCCATCGGTCAGTTCCTCAGTTCAAACCTCGTGTGAGACTCCTCCTTCGTTTATGTTTCTACAGGACGAGGTGCCTTGTTGCCAGCCCTCTTCCCAGGAAATGGTTCCCATTGTCTACATGGATGAATCCAGCACCACTGTCATCTCCTCTGTGCAGCTGATGCACAGATGTGGCTGTGCACCTGCCAACATCCAGCAGTCCAGCGAAGAGTAGAGGCCTGAGTATGTGCGTCGTACTTATAGATATCACATGTCAGCCTGTATTCTTACACAAACATGTGTGTTGCTTTTGTTGGTTGTCTGGGAATTATCAGGGGAACTAAAGTCGCTCTACACACTCTTTCATTTTTCTTTCATTTTTGAAATAATACAAAAGCTCCGCAGCACAATCCACATTTCAGTGTTAAACATCTGTAGGTAAATCCAAGTATTCGTCTCGCACCAAGTAATGGAAATAACAAAGTAAGTACAGCCAACACTAGGATAATAAATTCTGCCATTTTATCTTTGTTTGTAAATCTCATGAGGCCTATTTATAGTGGCTGTTACTCTGAGTGTTCTCTCCAAACATCTGAAACTGCTGAGAGCCAAATCCACGCATAAGGCAGTCTTTTGTCTGGTGTGTGAGATGGGCATTTCCTCCTTTGGAAAAGAATTGAATCTGAGCAGGCAAACTGAGTTCAGACAGTTGAGGTTGTGCATAGACTTGCTGTTCTGAGGGTTAACAGTTGTTTGCAGGAGGAGTAATAAGGCAAAGATGGTATCAATTTCTCTTGGAACATCTTATAGTGGACACAGCGCCAAGGTATGTCAGTGTGTGTGTCATTTAGCGTACTGTCCCAGCTTCTGGTGGCTGCTGGGGCACTTGAGTGTTCAGAGAAAGAAATGTTGCTGAGGCCAATTCCTGACAGCGTGGCACCGCCAACAGACTGTTTAATGGAGTGCTCTGGGATGATGTACATCAAAAAACTGCAACTTCAGGACCATCGAAATATACGTCTTAAAGACTCCATAGAAGGAGTGACACTGTGAACTCTTGATGCAAGGTTAAAGCTGTGTTCTAAAAGTAAAATTGGCTAAATGCTGAGATGTCAGGCTGCCATAGATGAGTGTTATGTTGCTAACAGAAAGATCTGTGCATAGGCCAACATAAACTAGTGTATTTTTGCAGGAGACTTGGGGGAATACTGTTGGTCTACTGAGCTCAAGTGCACCATTGGAGAGAGCCTGGAGCACACCTACGTGGTGTTGCCTGTGGATCTATCTGCATCTGGAAATGAGCAGCTGGAAGTCAAAGTCAAACTGGCCCCACTGCCACCACACTGGACTTACATACCAGCCCCACCACAGTCTTGGACAGCTGCGTCCACCCTATCTGGTTACCTTCTGGCAGAGGAATCCAAATTAGTCCATTTGATAAGGTGGAGGATAAAGTGTTTGTGCAAGTACTCATATGTTTTGATTAAGTAAAACTAATTCTACCATAGAAAGCCAGCACTAAGTCTGTAAATATAGACACTGAACACATAATGTTTGGCCTCTCTTGCTATTCTGTACCGTATTGTGGTGACCTCTACTGTTCAGAACTTTAATTTGATGTCACAGTTTAACTGATAGTTTGTTGATCAAGGGCTTCTGATGACACCCGATCTCAGATCACCTCCCTGCCAGCAACATCTTATCTATCTATCTATCTATCTATCTATCTATCTATCTATCTATCTATCTATCTATCTATCTATCTATCTATCTATCTATCTATCTTCCTTTTGGTGAATGAATTACATCATATAGTCTCTGAAATGCTGTGACTTGTGTTTCCTTAAACTCGGAGCAGATCCAGTCATGGTTAAATTAAATGCACAGTTCATTCATTTATTCATTTTCTATACCCGTTTAGTCCTGTTAAGGGTCACGGGGGTCTGCTGGAGCCTATCCCTGCTGTCATCGGGCGAGAGGCAGGGGTACACCCTGGACAGGTCGCCAGTCCATCGCAGGGCTAAGAGACACAGACACAGACAACCATTCACACTCACATGCACACCTACAGGCAATTTAGAATCACCAATGAACCTAACCAGCATGTCTTTGGATGGTGGGAGGAAGCTGGAGAACCTGGAGAGAACCCACGCAGACACAGGGAGAACATGCAAACTCCACACAGAAAGGCCAGCTGGCCGATGGATTCGAACCGGTGACCTTCTTGCTGTGAGGCATCAGTGCTAAGAACCTCGCCACTGTCAAATGCACAGTTATGTTTGGTAATTTGATCACATGCAAAATTCTGTTCTGTTGTGCAGACTGTGTTTTTTAGGTTTTTTATGTTTTTTTTTTGTGGCTCCTTATTCTAATTGTCTACCCACTTATTATTTATTAAGTCAGCAATCTGACATGACGTGACACATGTTTCTATATTTTGACAACCCCATTACAGTCAATGGGCTAGGTTAAATACCAGAAACACTTCAGTGTCAATACCGTACCACCTTTTCTGAACTTAAATGGAAGATGTAAATAGTCATGCAGGGGGATTTAATGCAGGGCTGCTATATTAGAGTGCATTCAATTTCACAGGTGTACCTAAGCCAAGTTTGTGTATACAGAGGTTTATTATCTAGTGAAAGGAGAGGGTTGTTTAAGTGCTGATATCTTTGTAACTGCCAGCAGGGGAGATTTCTTTACACTCGCTGTTGCTGCTTGTTGACATGTCTGTATAGGTTTTTTTGTTTTTTACCCATTTGGCTTCTTGTTTTTACGTTCCAGCAGTCTAGCTCACAGATGTGTCATAAGCTAGACCAGGGGTCGGCAACCCGCGGCTCCAGAGCCGCATGCGGCTCTTTAGCACGCCCCTAGTGGCTCCCTGGAGCTTTTTCAAAAATTGGTGAAAATGGAAAAATAATTAATTTTTTGGGCTCCATTTTTGGGGGGAAACCTGACACAAACATTCTTATGCTGTAAAAATGTATGTAATAAATACCGAATTTCAGAATTGCCAAATAGCAGAATTGCGTCATAGCCTGCGGCACATCATGTAGCACGGTGACAGGCGGGTGGCTGTTGTAAACAAACGGGGGTGTGTGATAGGCCATGGAATGTGAACTCTGATGGGCCGCAAGAAGAAATGATCGAATTAATATCGCTGAAAGGCCAAACACGGGGAGAGGACATCTGTGAGGCTGTGCTGCAGTGTTTAAATGAGAAAGGAATAAACACTAACCACCTGATTTCAGTGGCTACAGACGGCGCACCGAGTATGAGAGGATCGCAAAAAGTTATCGACATTAAAGACTTTACAAAAGTGATATCTACTGCTTGATTATTGGATTGCTCAAGATTGAGGCAGCTAGTTTAGTTTTTTGCACTAATATTTCCATTTTGGTGTTGTCTGTGTTTGGTTATCGCAGCCAGCAGACGCCGACTCCTAGCAGTGCCACAAGGAAGTGGTGGGAGACGTCTGATACTCAAGGACTCCTCTCATTCATGCTTCTTTGTAAAATATCTAAAACTGCAGTATCCCAGAGCACTCTCCTGTGTGTGTGCATGTGTGTGCGTCAGGATAATTGCCTGGATTTATCGGTGACAGGAATAGTTAAGTGTGTCATTCGGATTTTCAGGGACAAGGGTTCACTTACTGGTGAATGTGGCAGACAAAGACCCCTGCAGAGACGCACACAAGAATACACACACACACGCACGCACGCAAGCTGACTTAGACGCGTAGGAGTTTCTCGGCTTAGTGTTCGCATGTTGCAGTGATGTCTTATACATGGAATGTGTGGGATGGAGAAGCGTGCACGTAAGGAGACTGGTGCTGGAGCTCACCATGCGACACAGTCTAACACACACAGACACACACACACATGTGTACACACTCACATGCATGCTTCTCTAAATCTGACAAACACTGCAATAAAGCTGATGTGCTCAGCGTTACTGACTGTCCCACAGATGAACTCCTGCTACTGAGATTCACTCTAACTGAGGGGAGCCTGATCAAATACTCCAATTCCCCACTGTTACCCCCTTCCTTTAACACACACACACACACACACAGGCAAAGACACAAAAACAGAGTATGGGATGGCTTTTGAATACTAATAGTGAACCTATTTACATTTCAAGCTGTATGACTGTCAGCTCATCTCTGTTTCAGGGAGAGAGTGGGGAATTGTCAAGAACACAGAGTTCTCGTCTGGCTCTTAGTTTTATTCCAACCTTTAAACCCGCTACATAATGCTGGGATACTTCAGCATCAAGGCCTGATAATGAAACTTTAGTCAGACTGTGTTCATCTTTCATTTTGTTTACAAATCCCATGTTTACACCAGGTCCTGTCCTCTGAGAAACCAGCGCAAGTATAAATGTGACATCTCTATCTCTCTCTCTTTTTCTCGCTCTCTTTTCCCTCTAAAAAATAACAGTCACTGAAAGCAGTCAGAAGCTGCTTTGAGAATGGCACTTCTTTTCATAGTCTAGACCTATTCAGATATTCACATAAGACGACGTCCTTCGCTCTGTAAGAAAAGCTCAACCGGTGCTGTGGTAAGAGGTTTAATAAAGACGGAACGAATTAAGCGAGTATGGGCAGCTAAATAGAGAGCAGGTTACTTGGCAGGAATCACTCTGAACTCCCAACAGCATCGGTATCAGCTGATAACACACTCAAAAGCTCATTGATTCAAGGGTGGCTTCACTCGACATCCAAAAAAGATTTACAACTAATTTTTACATGCGCACTCTCATGCACGATCGCGAATACCATCGAACTGGCTCTCGTGAAGACCACTCTGGGAAAGGAAGACCGAGTTAGAGTTACCACCAGCTTAGATTAAGGCCAGCATAAATGCTCTATAAGAGTTCAAGCGGCAGACACGTCTCCACATCAGCTGTTCAGAGGAGGCTGCGTGAATCAGGCCTTCATGGACAAATTGTTGCAAAAATAAAAAAAATTGCCTCTACTGAGGAAGAACAATGAGAAGAAGAGAAGTGCTTCGACCATGAAACACAACATTAAACCAGTGGGAATATATACTAGAGAATGAGAAGTATAAAAAGTGAGCGGCTGGTATATGTGTGGTCCCCTCCATGCCATATGGAGGAGGAGAAGTGATGGTGCGGTAGAACACTGCTCGTGGTGATTTATTGAGAAATTCAAAGCACATTAAACTGGTGTGCGTACCGTAGGATTCTGCAGCAACGAACCATCAACCCTGGACTGAGTTTAGCGAGACTGTCATCTTTTTTTTTTAAGAGGACAAGTGTTGATTTTAGTGTTATATGTTAAAGCGACCATGAAGTACCAGTGGCAAGGTGGTTAGCACTGATGTTTGAATCCATGGGCCTAGGTGTGAGTGTGAATGGTTGTCTGTCTCTCTGTGTTAGCCCTACGATGGACTGGCGACCTGTCCAGGGTGTACCCCTGCCTCTCGCCCGACTCCAGCAGACCCCCGTGACCCTTAATAGGACTAAACGGATATAGAAGATGAATGAATGTATGTTAAAGCAATTTTGCCCTGTTGAGAAGAGTTAAAACTTCTGAAGTACAAGGATGAACCTAAATAGTGCTGTGATGCTGCTGAGGCTATTGAGATTCAGAAGAGCAAGACTTACTCAGAAATTAAAAAGACAAGCAAAGTATGAGATGAACAAACTTCTGACACTGAGCAAAGCAGCATCAAATGCAGGGAAATTTTAACTGGTATTGCTGGTATGTTTTATTTGCACGACAGCATTCAACATAACATCATGTGGCCTAAATAAAGTTTGTAAAGTAAGTAAAGTTTTTCTTGCACATGCACAATATCACTTCTCTAATTAAAGACAGTACAGTAGTACCTAAGAGTGGAAAACGGCATGTACAAAACATTTTCATAGTAGATGGCAACTGATGCATCTCTTAAAAGTACCTGAAAAAAGAGTTTTATTATTGACAGAAAAGTCAGAAACAGTGCATTGTATATCTAAATGTTCTCCAGCTTCAGTGTCGCTGAGGAATGTGAGTCACTACGGTAGCTTAGAGATTACCTAGCAAAGGTCACTGAGTGAGACATATGATTTGTTTGCTGAAACGTGATTCATCAAAATTAAGATGATATGGAATATGGAATAATCACTATCTACAAACAAGAACGATAACTTACAGGTAGCACTTGCAAATGTAGCCACGTTGAAGCAGTCTTTCATTTAGAGTTTCTCCACAAATTACAAAGGCGACATGACGTGATGATTCTATCCTAGAAAATGCCAGCAATCGTCCGGCATTTGGGGGTTAAATACCCCCGTGACCATATCATTGCACCTGGTCAAAAGTGATTAGTGATGTGTATAGTAGGAATAAAAAGAGTAATGTGTCTGGAAACAAAAATACAGTCATTATTTAATTTAAATAATTATGGGCAACAGTGCATTTATATACACCAGTCAGGTATAACATTATGACCACTGACAGGAGAAGTAAATAACATTGACCATCTTGAGACAATTCAGTGTTCTGCTGGGAAACTTTTGGACCTGGCATTTCTTGGTGTGGATGCTACTTAGACATGTAGCACCCACCTAGACCCTAACCTCATAACAATTACACTCCCTGATGGCAGCAGACATCCCCAGCAGGATGCAGCCACAAAAACACTTTAGGAACAATTAAAAAAACATGAAGAACAGCTCCAAATTCACTAGATCCCAAACTGATCAAGTATCTGTGGGATGATTCATAGAAGCCCCTCCCCTTAACACATAGACCAAAGAGGAGGTTTCTGGATGTAGTGAAGAAGGACATAAAGGTAGTTGAAGATACATAGGACAGGGTGAGATGGAAGCAGATGATTAGCTGTGGCAACCCCCAAAGGGAACAGCCAAAAGGAAAAGAAAAAGATCCTAATATACTGCCTTAGCATAGATTCCTATTAGTTAAATGATAAGGGGTTACTGTTTGTTTCTGTTATATTCCTTTTTTACCATGCACAACTGAACACATCAGAGGCCTCCCTCTACCAACGAAATGGTCCTGACATTTAGTTTTCTGGATCATTCAGTAAATGCTGCATCTGTCTTTGTAGTTTTATCTTTAAAAGTTTATGATTAAGGATGAGATATGAGCAAACTCCCGTTTAAAGGGTGTGTATTGGGCTCACATTTAATGTCACTGCCAGAGTTTTGGTTTGTTTATGTGTATTTAGCACCATTTCCAACACATGCACATGCTTTACATAAATCACTGAGTTAAGAAGGAACTTAAGCAGCACAGCCTCCGCTCCATCTATCTCTCTCACGCTCCCTATATTTCTTGCTCCACTTATCCACAGCATTGCCTGCAGCTACTCATCTGAGAACAGAGCAGAGAAAATGAGGGAATCATCTCCAAAGTGGAGGAGGATGATGTGTAAGAACAATCATTGTGCCAGGAGGCATGATAAGCCTTTGAATAGGAGGTTCATTTATGGAAGTTCTTAACCCTGTTGCTTTTCCTGTTTCTCTCACAGCATCAGCAGGTTGTTTGCAGACTGTCTGACAATGAGTTCACTAACTGAGGGTGTCACAGTCAGGTCAAGAGACATTTTAATCAGACGTTCACACACACAGGCAGAGGTATCGAGTCAAACATTTGGCCAGCAGGCATCCACCACTGGTGGCTGTCTGGAATTAGTAATGGGCTCTGGTCTGGCAAGCTGTTTTCAGCGATGGGAATGCAGTCCTGCGCTGCCCTCTTTAGGCCAAACTCTGAAATGAAAAGGGTCTAATAACAAAAATCTTTGACAAAGACACACACATATCCTGAAGGTATACTGAACATTTTACAAAATACAAATATACTGTGCCTTTCTTTAATCTTTAATTTTGTTCACGGAATTTTGAGTATATGGAATTTAAGCAGTGCTTGTTCCTGTTAAGGGTCACGGGATCTGCTGGAGCCTAGCTGTCACTGGGTGAGAGGTGGAGGTACACCCTGACCTGGACAGGTCTCCAGTCTTTCACAGGGCTAACACAGAGAGACAGAGTTTGTCTCCGACGTAGGTGTAGCATGAAATCACAATATTCAAAGTCTAAATTTACTTGCCAATATTATTAATTTCTCTGAAGGAGTTCGACACGTAATAAAAATCTATGATAGCTAAATTACTCATCTTCAAAAACTAAACTGTGACAGAATGTCAGAGTGGGACGGTGGGACAATCGTTTCTTCTTGCTGCATTGCAGTTGACTACA
The DNA here is from genome assembly GCA_005024645.1 of Planiliza haematocheilus. Taxonomy (NCBI): domain Eukaryota; kingdom Metazoa; phylum Chordata; class Actinopteri; order Mugiliformes; family Mugilidae; genus Planiliza; species Planiliza haematocheilus. The sequence goes on from SRSE01000430.1 coordinate 2,482,715, forward strand.
TGAACCACATGGTGTCAGTGCTACACAGATGAGGAAATGGTGCGACGTAGCCTACTGCCAAATGATTATCTCTGGCTGGCGGTAACTCAGCGTAACTCGGTTTTATTCACACCTTAACAACTGGACACGAGATAGGGATGTAAGGGAAATATTGCACCAATGCTGCATTAGGTGATGGTTGCTGAAATGACTGTTAGGTTCAAGGACTAAGATACAAAGCTCAGACTGGAGAATGATCCACAGGCAACTATGCAGGCATGAAGAAAGAGAGTCACTTCCATGGTTGCCATGGAAACATACCTGCTTCTCAAGACTGCATAACCCCGAATACAGAAACAGAAATCTGTCTGACGTGGAAGAGACAACAGAAAGACAGAAAGACCATCAGGTATGAAGAGAGAGGCAAGGACACGACATGCATTTCAGCAGATTCTTCATTGCCAACAACTCTGTAAATACCGATCAGAGTTGTGCAGCCTTTTTCCTCCTAACCAGCATCTTATCATTTCTAACTCACATTCAAAACAAGCCCTCAACACAGTCTACAATTTGACAAAAACTACTCGAAAATCAATGATCCCAAAAGACAGTTTTGAGCTCCTGTGTGAGACGCATTATTTGCCATACATTAATTTTCAAATGATGTGTTCATGGTTCAAGAATACTTTGCATTTTAGGTAACTAGTTATCCACATCAGTACTGATTACCTTAACCCTAACCCTATAGGATCTAATTTGTTCGCATATTTCAAATAACAAAGTTATTTTGCATTTCACTCTTTAGCAGAACCAGAGATGAATGTTTTTTTTATTTTTTTTATCATATGATGTCTTAGCGATTGTCAAAACCTTACATTTTTGTTTGTTTGTATATTAATTTATGGGATGCTAGTAGTGGGCCAATGTATCCTCAAGCTGTCAGACTCAAGAGACAAGCAAAAGCTACAGAGATCTGGTATGCTCAATTCTCAGTCACACTCCATAACCTTAACACTTGGCAGATTATTTTAAGCACCATGTAAAAGCATAAATGTTTTATACTACTTCTTCCACAAGTACAGTCAGTTGGTGGAATTGTTAATAAAGGCAAACACGAAAATAATACGTTATAAAGAAGAACAACAGACATATGATGAAAAAACAGAAAAAAAGCACTGAAAATGCATATTATACATGTATTGTTGGTACCCTTCCATTAAGAAATTAATACCTACATTGTCTAATAAATAACATTTACTTAAATTAACTAATGGAAATCATATGTTGCTTTTGAATTATGGTCCAACAAAACTATTTTCAAAAACAAATTAATGAAACTGGCCTGGGCAGAAATTATGGTACAGAAAATATGGAAAATAGTTTGACCATAGGCACATGTTAAACTAAAGTGTGTCCTGTAAGGATAACAGATGTCTTTAAACTTTTAATCAGTCAGTCTGCCTATTTAACGTTTGGAAAGTAGTCACTGTGAATATTGACCACAGAAACCTAAAGATAGCAGTGTCTCAAGATATTAGAAAGAAAATAATAGAGGTAAAGGCCATAAGACTATCTCCAAGTAGCTAGATCTCCCTGTGACTATAATTGCACATATTATTCAGAAATTTAATGTCCAGGTTACTGTACCAACATCCCTGGATGTGGCTGCAAGAGAAACACTGACAACAAATGGAAGAGATGAATACAAATAGTAACTAAAGAAACCAGAACAACTTTCAAAGAGATTAGAGGTGAACTCTAAGGTCAAGGTACCTCACTGTCAGATTGCACCATCCATTGGTGGTTGTGGACTTAAAGGAAGATGGCCAAGGAGGACTCAGCTGTTGAAAGCAAATCAAGGTTATGTCCTAATATTTCCCTGCAATTATCATAAACTCTTAAGATTAAGATTAGTGATCTCGGCCAAGTATACTTGTGTATACAAGGAATTTATTCTCTGCATTTATCCCATCCGTGAATTAGTGAACACTCAAGCACACAGTGAAGTGAAGAACACACTAACCCAGAGCAGTGAGGTGCCATGCTACAGTGGCACTCGGGGAGCAGTGAGGGGTAGGTGCCTTGCTCAAGGGCACTTCAGCCCTTGCTACTGGTAGGGGTTCGAACCGGCAACCCTTCAGCCACAAGCCCAAAGCGCTAACCAGTAGGCCACGGCTGCTCTTGAATGACTCCACAAAACTGATCCAGACTGAAGCATGACAAGGTGGATCTGGAACACATACAGATCATGGATCCAGACTTGGCCCAAAACTTAACCAAATCCGAACATGAAGTAGCTCCTCATCTGGAGTAATTCTGATTTGGACTTGTTCATGAAGTGGTTCATTTACTCCACAGCTGTCCTGAATCCCTTATTCATCAAAATGTAATTGAGGGGTATGTAACTGAAGGTTTTGCTTCAGATGTATGATGTTTAATAGATTATCACTAACACCAGATACGATCCATCTGATAGCTTGTTGGTGGTTATGATCTTTACATATGTAAATAACATTTGGCGCCAACAATTTCTTGACACTCCTCACCACATTGAAAACTCCAGAGATTTCGTCCACAAAGTCAGTAACATCACACTGCTTCCAGAAGAAACGTATCCTATGATGTAACCTCTCTTTTCATGTGTATCCCAACCAGAGAAGGAACAAAAGTATTACGGGAAAGACTATGAAATGATGACACCGTGGCCAGTAGAACCACCCTCACCCCAGACCAAGTCTGTGTGTTGCTCGATCTGTGCCTGATGACCACCTGTTTCCAATTTAATGAAGGAAGCAAACACGGGGCTGTGCAATGGGGTCACCAGTGTAATCGATTGCAGTCAATCTCTAATCCCATACAATGCATCTGAACAGGTTAACATTAAAGCGCAATTTGCAGCAAGAGCACAGCACATCAGTACAGTGGACAGCAACATCAAGTTCACTCAGGAGGACATCAGGTAGTTTGGTCTTCCTGGAGTGCTTGATGCATGTGGAGGATGACCGAACCCATCAACACTGAAGTGTATAGGAAGCCCACACAGATCAGCACTTATTATTTGATTCCCACCACCCACTGGAACACGAATTAGGGGTCATCAGAACTCTTAAGCACTAAGCACAGATGGTACCCACGAGACTGGATGGCAGGGAGAAGGAGCAGTAACACATCAAACACTCAAGACATGTGGATATCCCAAATGCGCCTTTGGCAAAGACTCAAAAAGATACCCCAAAAAGGATAGAGAGGAGAAGTACAACAAAAAGAATAACATCGTCATCCCCTACGTGGCTGGTGTGCCGGAGAAACTCAGGATAAACACCTCTTTCCAGTTTATTTCAGACCAGGGAATACACTTAAATACACAAAAACTGGTCCATCCTAAAGACAAAACACCCAGGCGGAAACAGAGTAATGTGGTGTATGCTGTTCAGTGCAGTGAGGATTGTATAGACTTATACAATGGGGAAACCAAACAACCCATCCACAAATGCATGTACCAACACAGGAGAGCCAGCTCATCAGGAAACGATTCTGTGGTCCACTTACACCTGAAGGACAAAGGACATTCCTTTGAATATAACAACGTCCAAATCTTAACCAGAGAAGAGTAATGGTTTGAAAGGGGAGTAAAGGAAGCCATCTATGTCAGATTGGAAAAGCTTTCACTAAACAGAAGACTGAGACTGATATTTAATCTGCGAGTTAATCCAACGACAGGTACCTAGTACCTAGCCATTAATGTAAATCAGCTGCACCGGTTTCTGGTTGTGTACACAAACAAGCAAATTTCAGTAGAAGTTTCCTACTTACACCTCAAACTTCCCACCAGTCCCCTAGAACTGAAGAAGCTACTCTGATGAGTGGTGAAATGTCTTCTCAGAAACTTGACAAGTCCAGCAGCCTTTTTAAAATGCTTTTTTGGATATTCTAACATCAAATACAGTCCTTGATTTCAACATCAAACTGATGTTATTTTCGGGGGTTATGATCTTTGAATCTGTAACACATTTTACTCTTAGTCTAGGCAACGCCAAATCTCAGGAATGCTCAGAGGGAATTTCTTGACGGTTGGCACCAACAATCTCTTGGCTTCAAATTCAAACCGAAAGGGTTTTTGTGGCTGATGGTTAAGGTGTCTAGGATATCTATGTCCGTGGTCTCTGTTTCAAACCCGATGAAATTTCTGTAGTAGTAGTTTATGCAGCCGGACCATTTCATTCCCTTTAAATACCTTGTCTGTGAAGGTTCTCAGTCATCCAGGTCATGGTAATCCAAAAAAAGGTTTCAAAAAAGGCAACTGGACTTGTAGATTTTTGGAGAAGACGTTTCACCACTCATCGAAGAAGCTACTCGGATGAGTGGTGAACGTCTTCTCCAAAAATCTACAAGTCCAGTTGCCTTTTTTGAAACCTTTTTTTTTGGACTTTAAATACCTTGTTCTAGGATTCACATACCCATCTAATATCGGCTACAGTACTTCAACTTCAGATGGACAAGGATTTTGTGGCTGAAGGTTAAGGTGTCTGAGAATTCTGTGTCTGTGGTGATTCTAAATTGGTCATAGGTGTGCATGTGCATGGGAATGGTTGTCTGTCTCTCTGTGTTAGCCCAGCAATAGACTGTCCAGAGTGTACACTGCCTCTCGACAGATGACAGCTGGTATAGCTCCCAGCCATCTCCAACCTGCCGATGATTCCCCTTATATTTTCAAACTGTCATGTAACATCATTAGTTTGTATCATAGCATCCCACTTGTATGCTTTAGTCAGATATGTGTATCATCTGATCCCTGCCTACATACCCATGGTAAACAGACAGCCACCCACCAAGAGGTATGTGAGGAGATGGACTGAGGAGGCCAGTATGGCGCTGAGGGACTGTTTTGACACCACAGACTGGGATGTGCTCTGCAGGCCACACGGGGAGGACATCCACAGCCTGACAACCTGCATCACAGACTATATAAATTTCTGCGTGGAGAACACAGTACCTATGAAGAAGGTGCGGTGCTTCTCCAACAACAAACCCTGGGTCACCCCGGAATTAAAAACTCTGCTGAAGGAGAAAAAGAGGGTTTCTAAGACTGGGAACAAAGAGGAGCTGAGGAGGGTCCAGAAGGAGCTGAAGAGAGAGATAAGGAGGGGCAAGGACAGCTACAGGAGGAAGCTGGAGGAGCGCCTCCAGGATAACAACACCAGAGAGGTCTGGAGAGGCCTGAAAACCATCTCCGGACACGGGAAGGACAGTGGAAGGGGCCCAGAAGCGGGAGACCGTGAATGGGCCAATGAACTGAACCTGTTCTTCAATAGGTTTGACTGTGCTCCTGCCTCCTCCCCCACCTCCCACAGCCCAGACCAAACAACACCCATTAACCACCCCCTATCCTCAACCCCCCACAACATCTCCACCCCGAGAACATCTCTGAACTGTCACCAGCAACACACCTCCTCCCACCACACTCTGCTGGGGTGATCCATTCACCCCAACCCCCACCCAACACAACAGGGTTTTCTTCACATCACCCCTCCAACTTCTCCATAACCACGGACCAGGTGAGGAGGGAGCTGAGGAGGATCAAACCAAGGAAGGCTACTGGCCCTGATGGCATCAGCTCCAGACTCCTCAAGGACTGTGCAGATCAGCTCTGTGGGATTTTTCTGCACATCATCAACATGAGCATCAGTCTGGAGAGAGTTCCGCTCCTGTGGAAAACATCCTGCGTGGTTCCAGTTCCCAAGACTGCACGTCCCAGTGAGCCGAACCACTTCAGGCTAGTAGTCCTGACTTCTCACCTGATGAAGACCATGGAGAGGATCATCCTGAGCCACCTCCGTCATCTGGTGAACGACAACATGGACCCGCTGCAGTTCGCCTATCGTCCAGGCATAGGTGTGGAAGACGCTGTCATCTACCTGCTGCACAGATGCTTTTCCCATCTAGATGACACCGGTAGCACTGTGAGAGTCATGTTCTTTGACTTCTCCAGTGCTTTCAACACCATCCAACCATCACTGCTCAGGGGGAAGCTGGAGGGAGCTGGAGTCAACAGTAGCCTGGCTGCATGGACCATCGACTACCTCTCCAACAGGCCGCAGTATGTGAGGCTTCATGACTGTGTGTCTGATGTGGTAGTCTGCAGCACGGGGACGCTGCAGGGTACTGTGCTCTCTCCTTTCCTCTTCACCCTGTATACATCGGACTTCACACACAACACGGACAGCTGCCACCTCCAGAAGTTCTCTGATGATACAGCCATTGTCGGGCGTGTATCTCAGGGAAACGATCTGGAGTACCTGGAGGTCATCGCCGACTTTGTGGACTGGTGTGCTCTGAACCACCTGCACATCAACGCCAGCAAGACAAAGGAGGTGGTGATTGACTTCAGTAGAAAACCACATCTGACTGCACCGGTGAACATCCAGGGCTTGGACATCGAGGTCGTGGAGGATTACAAGTACCTGGGTGTTCACCTTAACAATAAACTGGACTGGACACATAACACAAACGCCCTATACAAGAAGGGCCAAAGTCGTCTCCACCTGCTTAGACGACTGAGGTCCTTTGGAGTGTGCAGGGCACTGCTACGGACTTTTTATGACTCTGTGGTGGCTTCTGCCATCTTATATGCAATGGTCTGCTGGAGCAGTGGAAGCTCAGAGAGGGACAGGAAGAGACTGAACAAACTGGTCTGTCCTGGACTGCCCTCTGGACTCCATCGAGGAGGTGGGTGAGAGGAGGATGTTAGCCAAGCTGACATCAATCATGGACAACCCCTCTCACCCACTGCATCAGACTGTTTCAGACCTCAGCAGCTCCTTCAGTGGCAGACTGCTGCATCCACGCTGCAGGAAGGAACGCTACCGCAGGTCGTTCATTCCAGCTGCCATCAGGCTGTACAACACCAGCCTGAGTCAATAATAACTGTACCTTTACACAAATATATCTGCTTTTTGCACTGATTTTTTGCACAAACCACTACCTCTCCAGCTCAGTTTTTTCTTCAAAGTTTTTTTAAGCAACTATTTATTTGTAAAGTCACTCCACCACGATGCTGTATATACAGAATGTCTTTATATTTCTAGTGCCTTCCTTACATATCTTTTCAGAGTATTGTATTTCTTGTATATTTTTTTGGTATATATTTTTTCAAAAAATTCTGTACTTGTGTTTTTTTCAGGTAACTATTTCCCTGTCTAAGTTGTCACTGTTTTTCTGTATATATATTTTTTGCCAAACTCCACGCTACTGTGACAAGGAAATTTCCCGTACGTGGGATTAATAAACATATCTTATCTTATCTTATCTTATTGATGACAGATATACTGTATGTTTATCTTGCTGTTCTCTTTCTCTGTCTGTACCTGGCTGGCCTTAGGCAGATGGGTCCCTCCATATGAGCTGGGTTCTGCTCAAGGTTTCTTCCTGTTAAAAGGGAGTTTTTCCTTGTCACCGTCGCCTTCAGGCTTGCTCTGGGGGTTTCAGGCCGGGTCTTGTAAAGCGTCTTGAGACGATTTGTATTGTTATTGACGCTATATAAATAAAACTGAATTGAATTGAATTGAATTGAACCCCACCCATCACAGAACGAGCAGTTATAGAAGATGAATGAATTAATGAAGGTTTTTGTAGGTGAATGTTAAGGTGTCTAGGATTTCTATGTCCGTGGTCCCTGGTTTAGGGCAATTCCAGGCAACACCTTGTCCTTAATTTCAACATCAAATTGATGGGGTATTGGTGGTCATGATCTTTACACCTGTAAAGCAGGTATAAAAGTAGTATCAAATGCATCGATATGTCATGAGGGTAGAATTATGTCATTGAAATTTTTGCTTGAGTTGGTGTTAAGTCAATTATCACTTTTGCACAAATTGTGACAGCCCACATAGCTCAGTTGGGAGAGCATTAGGGTGAAGATTTCTGGTTTCAGCAGTGGAGTGCTGTATTGTTCCCTTTAAACAGCTAGTTCTAGGATTTACATACCCTTCTAACACCAGATGCTGTTATTCTGATTGCTTTGTGGTGGTTGTGATCTTAAATCTGTAAATTTGTCAGTAAATGTCAGGAACACTCAGACACTAGACAGTTGGCAACAACAGTCTCTTGGCTTCAACTTCAGACTGAGAAGGTTTTTGAGGTTGAAGTTTAAGGTGTCTAGGATTTCTGTGTCCATAGTCCCTGGTTCAGGCCCAGGTTTTTGCAGCTGAAACAGCTATTTCTAGGATTCATATACTCTTCCGACATCCAAATAAGGTCCTTCTGAAGGATTTATGGTAAATGGTAAATGGTCTTGCTTTTATATAGCGCTTTTCTACCTATTGGTACTCAAAGCGCTTTTACAGTCAGAGACACATCTACCCATTCACTCACACAAGCACGCACACATTCACACACCAGTGCCACGCACTGGGAGCAACTGGGGGTTCAGTGTCTTGCTCAAGGACACTTCGACATGTGGCACATTCCGGGGATCGAACCGCTAACCCTCTGGTTCGTGGACAACCCGCTCTACCTACTGAGCCACAGTCGCTATGGTGGTTATGATCTTTACATACTGTATGTAAAACTAACCATAACTCTTACTGACAAGGTTGCGGGAATACTCTAGTTCCGGGGTCCTCAATTAGCGGACGGCGGTCCACGACCGGACCGCGGCACACCTCTCTGCGGACCCAGGGCGAATGGCACTTTTTTAAACAAAAAAAAAAAAAAAAAAAAACTTTTTTAAAAACATATATTTGTCCGTGGCCGATCTATCGCCATGCGCTACTATTGTATCGCCAAATTCTGTTCATTTTTAGTCAAATATCTCCCATGTTCCTACTTTTGTTGTATTCACTGCATGCGCGCTGCGCTCTCTGCGTACTGTGTCTGCGTGGCTGTTGCCTGGGTGACATGGTATTATGGGCTGTCATCTCTATGACAACGATGCGCTGATTGGCTGAGAGAGCGTGAACGCTGCTAGCTTGACTGGACCGACGAACACGAACACGTCTGTTTACGTGCAACAAGTGGAAGAGCTAATCTGACAAAAATGGTGTGCTCAACGATGAATAAAAGACGTAAAGTGGACAATGAAAACCGCCTTTTTCATGAGGAATGGACCGACAAATATGCCTCCATTTTACCACCTGCAAGTACAAAACCAATGTGCTTAATATGTTTAAAGACGGTTGCTATCATAAAAAGTGAAAATGTGAAGCGCCATTATGTTAAAGAGCACAGCTCTTTTGAAAAGAAGTTTCCTCCTAATTCAGACCTGAGAAGGCAAGAAATTGACAGGTTGAAGCAGTCATATCAACAGTCCAGCAAGGTTATTGTTAAATCTATGACACAACAACAAATTGCAATGGAGTGCTCACTCAGAGTGTCGTGGGTATTGGCCAAACATAAGAAGCCTTTCTCTGATGGAGAAATAATAAAAGAGTGTATGACTGAGGTGATGGCAGCAATGTTCGAAGGAAAAGAAAAGGAGGAAATGACAACAAAAATCAAACAAATCCCACTCTCAGATTCATTAACCACAAGACGCACTGAAGTACTGGCTGATGATGTGACAAAACAGCTTTGTGATGGCATAAGAAATGCCGAATGCATCTCCCTCGCTGTGGATGAGTCCACTGACACTACTGACATAGCTCAGTTGTTGGTGTTTGTCAGATATTTTGATGAGGCTAAGGGGGACTTTGTTGAAGATGTGTTGGGTCTAACAAACCTCAGTGGACAAACAAGGGGGGAAGACATTCATAAAGAAATATCAAAAATGCTGAGTGAAAAAGGGATAGATGTGAAGAAAATTGTGTCAATTGCTACTGATGGAGCTCCAGCCATGTTGGGGAGAGAGAAAGGACTGGTTTCGCGTCTGAGAGAACACCACCCTGGCCTGATATCCTATCACTGCATAATCCACCAGTCTGTCCTTTGTGCAAGTCTTGGAGAAGTCTACTCAGAAGTCATGACAACAATGATGAAACTCATAAACTTCTTGAGAGGATCATCTGCACTGCAGCACCGCTTGCTTCGCACATTCCTGACAGAGGTAGATGCAGCCTATGATGACTTGCTCCTGCATAACAACATTAGATGGCTGAGCAAAGGCAAGGTCCTGGAGCGGTTTTGGGCAATCAGGAAAGAACTGCAAGTGTTTCTGTCACAGCAAAAGAGCGCAAAAGCAAAGCAGTTCCTGGAATATATGGAAGACGCTGGGAAAATGGAGGCTGTGGCATTTTTGGCAGATATAACCTCTCATCTCAATGACCTGAATCTCAAGCTACAGGGGAAGAACAACACAGTCTGTGAGCTGATGTCTTCAGTACGTGCCTTCCAGAGGAAGCTGGAGCTTTTCAGATGTGATATACAGGTAATTTTTTTTTATTAATAGTAGTAGTAGTAGTATACAATTAGACAAGACAATAATAATAATAATAATAATAATAATAATAATAATAATAATAATAATAATAATAATAATAATAAATTGTAAAAAGATTTAGAAAGAGGGGGGTGGGGGTATTTTTCAACATTTTCTACCACACACATTTATTGGATTCCACTCAACCTTTTTGGGGAGATGTTAATGAATTTTTACCTACAGGAGGAACTGCTTCACTTCCCCAAACTTCTGGAACGGACCAAGGGAGAGGGAAATCGCCAGTGCCAAGTTGAATTCCTGGAGAAGCTGATTGCCAATTTCAAGAATCGCTTTGATGACTTTGTATTAGGAAAACAAGTCCTGCTGTTCATTGACAACCCATTTCTGATCAGAAATGTGAGTGAGTTCTCTGCAGAAGCACAAAAAATCTTCCTATGGGCCCGGGCTGCTACACTGCAAAGTGAGTTGATTGACCTCCAGGAAAGCGTTGCACTTCAAGAGGCTCACCTTGCACTTAAAGAGGCCAAGAGTAAGGCTCAGTGTGACGCCATCCCCTTCTGGACAAAGAAGGTAATTGCAGCAAATTCACCTCTGCTGCATAAAATGGCAGTTCACATTCTGACAATGTTTGGCTCAACTTACTGCTGTGAGTCTGCATTCTCCACAATGAACATTGTGAAGAACAAGTACCGCAGTAGACTTACCAATGAGCACTTGCATCAGTGTCTCCGCATGGCCATCACACCGTTTGTGCCAAACTTCAAAGCAATGGCTTCAAACCCCAAATGCCATTTCGCTCATTGAGCAGTGTTTTACAGTTCAAGTTACTATGTTTGCACCTTAATGACAGAGTTTGTCATTTATGTTCTGTACATGTTAACATGTACTGCTTACTTGCACGTTTTCTTTTTGTCAGCAGTGTTTTACAGTTAAAAACAGTGTTATACAGTTTTTAATATACTGTCAATAGTTGTTTACGTTTTAGATCTTGTCAATTATTTGTTGACAATAACAATGTGTAAACATTGTACCTGCACGTTTTTGTGTATTTTTATTTCAAGTCAAGAAAATGTTTTGTTAATTTATTTTTATTCAGTCAGAATGTTCATTTAATTTTGTGTTTGGACAAAAGAGAACCAACTTTACCTCTGTTGACTTGCCTTGCACTTGACCGTCATAATAAACGGACCCATGCTTGTTTGAAAAAAACAATTGTGGACCTTTAAGATTTGTATTTGAGGACCCCTGCTCTAGTTGGTAAGAGGTTTACTGAATTTCTTGAGATTTGAGACAAATATTTTCTTGGCTTCAAACAACAAGTTTTTGTATTTACAGTTATCACTGATTCGCTGATTAACGTGTTTTTAAGAAGGTGTCTTGGATATTTATGTATGTAGATCTTTTTAAAAATCTCTTTCTCTCTCTCTCTTTCTAAAAACACCCGATGAGGTTTAGGTGGTTGAAGAGTTAGGCATCTAGGATGTTTTTTTTCCCATAGATTTGTCCATCATTCTACTCAAGTGACTTGGTCTGAAGGATTAAATGTTAGCTTGTTAGCACGAAGCCATGAAAATATTCAAGTCAAGATGTGACAAGCTGATACACTTTTGACCAACAGAGTCAAAAGGCGGAGTGCTGTGCTATGACTGATGTGTTTTAATATCACAAATCTGTGCTCTGTACAGACATTTTATAACTCATGCTCCAGTGGACAACTACAGCACACAGTTTTGCTGTACCGGTTAGGATATCAAGCATAGTGGCAATGTTTTTGTTATTTTATTTACATTTTATTTAAAACATTTTACATTAATTTTGACCATCATTAATATTAATACTTCCCATAAAAAACAGCAAATGTTACAATTATCCTGTTTGTGTAATTACTGCTGTGTGCCTTTGGGGGGCAGAATAGTCATCACTGGACTTTTTTTTTAAATGAGATTAACGTCTACTCTGTTTGGGTTTAAAGCAGGTATTTCAATATATTCCATTTTATAAGCAGTGACAAATGAACAACAAACTATTCACTGAGTTTGGTAAACATGAAAAGTATGAAAGATGAAGTCGGTAGAAATAGGCTAGCAATATCAGTGTAAAGTAAACACAGTAGCACAGACATACAGACTATTAACTACTGTATCAGAGGAGAGAAAACACGTAGAAACTCAAAACTCTGTAAACACAAAACAATCATAGCTTTGCACATAGACTCAGCAATGTGTAATTGAAATGCACAACAAGTTTGCAATACATTGCATGTGACGTTTACTCAGGTTGGTGTTAATTAAACGGAAAATTAGAAGTAAAATTTGGTATGTTTCACATTTTAATTCTATACTACACGTGTTACTACAAGTAAGGTTTCTTTTTGTTCATAGATGCTGCACATGGTTCCTTCAGAGTTTCTTCAAGGGTTACCATGTTTAAAGACTTACTTTTAAGACACACCCAATACAACGCAACAGAGATTAATTGATTCGTCAATATAATTGATTAGTTGATCACAGCCATTGGATGGTTCATATATTTCAAGTGTGATAAAGTGTTTGAGTTTCACTGCAGTATGATGTTGCACAGAGCAAACCAATTGGACAATAACAAAATAATCATTAACTGTAGCTTGAATAATCAGAAAACCGGCTGAAACCAGGGCACCAGTTGCCCTTGGGTGTGTCTTGAAGACACCACTCATCCAAGTAACTTCTTTAGCTCTAAAAGACTGGTGAGGTGTCGGGTTAAAATAGGAACATCTGTGGGTGTCGCCCATCAGAAACTCACATGACTATGGTCTGTTAAAGACCAGATACTTTGTAGTTGGAGAAAACTGTTTTGATCCAGTTTCCTTCCCAGATAACAATAAATCCCGATGATATAATTAATTAAATAAGCCTGAACTTTGTAGTTACTCATCCTAAATCCTGTGTGTTTTGGTCAGGGAGTATGGGCAGTAGGATAAGTTCCATAGACTGTGCAATGCTGTACCCCTTGTTTTGTTACAAGACTCTTAGTCTGCAACTGTTGTGAATCATTGCTTCATCTTCATTCCATTCAAATGTTAATAGTTATCATATAGTTATTCTTGTGGTGAATGTAGCATACTATACAATGTTTGTTAAGTTAAAAAAAAAAATTAAAAAACAATATGCTGAAAATACCCTGATCAGGAACACCGGCATGAAGCCTGGCCTGGATACATGGTGATTGTTTCACAGGAACCTAAAAAGCAGGTTGTATCCGAAAAGGAAGTTTGGAATAGAAATTCTGAAACGTCTTCTGCATAATAATTTGAATGAATCGGGCATGGGGAAATTTAGCTACAGAATCCCATCACAGTGACAATATTTTATTTTATTTATTCATTTTTTTATTTTTAAAAGCATGAAAACCATATCTGAAACACACAAAAATAGAACTTGTAATTACACAATACACTTCTACAGATGCAACTGCTACCTGCACTGCATGCTGCAGTAGTCTGCCAGGTGATACAGAAAAAAGGGCTGGTCAAATAATAGCACAGTCAGTCTGATCACTGAAATACGTATTATATGTTATCATTAAATATAACCTTTACATTATGTTTCAAGAACTACGTAACCATAGCCATGTTGCTTTATGATCTTTTGGACTGATGAATGTTTGCATCCAACCTGAGGGCCTCTTTTTGTTTTCTTAACAGTGCTATTTCAACCGAGCCTGCTAACGGAGGCGGAGGAGTATATGCTGAAAGTACTCTAACGAGCAGCTAAAATACCCAATAGAAATAACACTTGTCGTTCAAATCAGCCAATGGCAGCAGTTGAAAGCCACGCTGCTCCTCTCAGGGTGCCGTAGGGGGCGGTGCTTGTAACCAAGGACCCACCCCTCAAGGCCGTGGAGTTTGGTTGCACACAGGCTGCAGTTTCAGTTTGTTTTATTCACCATTTTGAGTAGCTGAAGGTAAAAAAAATAAGAATATTTGCGTTTGGGGTACAAGGCGCTGCCATACTTTTATTTTCACGCGCTCTCTCGGACGGTGGAGTTGTGCGTCAGACCTCGTTCCCGTCGGTGGTTTGCAGAGCGGGAATCTATATTTCTTTTTTTCCCCTGTGCTTTTTCTTCTCCCCCCTTTCTTACATCCTTAACCTCTACAGTATTCCTGCAAAATGTCAAGACCAGTGAGGTAGGTGTGCTAAATCTGTCCTGTGCTCCCCCGTAAGTTAATAACGACACCGTGCTGGCTGGCATCACAGATAACGTGCACGTCGCCACCATGTTGTGTTTTATGAGGTGGGAATTTGTTTATTTCATGAAAAAATAATCGAAATGTGTGCGCGAGTGTTTCCCTCCTTGTGTGTGTGTGTGCACTCTCATTTTCTAACATGGATCCCAGCAGTGTGGACTGTTCGCCATGTCTTGTGGAGATACGCGCAGCCCGCCGCTGTGTCGTGTCTGCCTTGCATTTAAACGGATCCATGATGTGCATTGTTGGCTGCTATGTAGGCCAAGTGGAAAATTAGTCGGTGTGATTTAAGCAAGCTACGTTTTATGGATTGCTTAAACCACGTCTGATATTATTTTCCCTTTCTCACTGAGAATGAGAATATGGCTACCCATTCATCCAGGGAGGCTCCAAAACGCTAATACCCCCCTCCTCCCCTCCAAAAGAAAAAAAACGACCGGAGGTGTTGTTGGTCGGCCTCGGGATTTGATCTTGTTACCGCGCAGACTGGGAATGACGGTGCTGTAGTCACGAATGTATCGTTTTTCAATGCATTTAATACGTTTTCATGGTAAACGTCTTGCTGATCAGAGGTAACGTGGTCATTGGGGGAGGAAGCAGGGAGAGCGGGACTACATTTTCGGCGCTCGCAGTAAATTAACACTGCTGGCTGATGTCAGAGGGAGGCGGAGAACTACAGAGTCACCACACCCCCTCCACCCCCCTTTTCAAAAACCCTACCGTGATTAGAACGCATGAGGTGTCTCTAGGCTCTGTTATTTCAAGTTAAAATGCCCTTTAGCTTGACAAAAAGTCATTTCGTGCTTTTCCAGTGTAGGCGTGATCCCCGAAATCTCGCGTTTTTTCGTGGAACTCAAATGGAATGTTTTACTGAGCTGTACCTCCTCCTTTGAATGAAAATTGGGCGCACGTTGTTTGGACTTGGATAAATATTTAGGGACTGTGTGACAATAATGCAGAATGGAGTGTGAATATTTACATAAACTGAACAGCAACTGCTTTTTTTTAACAAAATGAATGTTTACACATAAATATACTAATAATGGCATTTCTTCTAAATACTAATGGGATCAGTCAGTTGTGGGCTGGGTAGTTTTGGTGGAGGAAAAACAAAGGAGGTAAGTAAATGGTTTTATTTATTTAAAACAAAACATTCAAATATGTGAGATTATGCTGTACACATTCAACAAGTATAAAACTGATACAGAAAACTTGGATCACCCATGGCGTATGTTAATGCCAGGTGTGAGCAGGGCTGCAATGGACAGAAGAATTTTTCAGTGCTGATAAAGTTAAAATGGCTGGAAGTTGTATGTATTCTGGACATCTGCCCTCGCGCTGCCACCTCTGGGCAGAGCAAGCATTGCATTAATGACTAGGGTAACTGACTTTAGGTGTAAGTTTGTGTATTCATTTTGGCTGGTGTTAGTGTAGATGCAGTTTTTTTTAAAAACTTTTATCGATTTTTTTCCTTTAGCAACAAATAGACATCGACAAAAACAGATCAAGAAAAATAACAAGCTGGATTGTTACGCCTCTGCAGTTTGTTTTCTGTTGTGATCGGTGTAAAAGACCTTGTCCTCTTGTTGATGTAGTCAACAATGCACTTCTCACATTTTTTTGACGTTCCCCATGGATCCTTATGAGTCGGTTGCTCCAAAATATATCATAGAGTGACAATTAACAATCACTGCTATCATACACAAAGACACAGTCATTACTTATATGTCCCTGAACAAAATGAAAGCAACAAAAGACACCCAGTACACATCTACACCATGCTGTACTGGCAATGTAAGACAGTGCTTTTGCTTTATCTACAGATAGAACTTTGTATTTATAGCAACATGTCAACTTATTGTGTCAGACAAAATGTTTGTTTTAGCAAAAGTAATTGCGTTATTTTTTTAAATGAAGAGAATTGTTTTTATGTAGTGACATGAAGTGGTAATTTGCTGTTTTTAATACCCAGCAATAGATCTTGTAAGCAGATAAGTACAGGGGTAACACACACACATATATACTGGGGCTGGGCAATAAAAGGATAATGACCATGTGTCTATCACGATATATATCGTTATTAATAGAAAATGCGTTCAATAGAATGTTCGATAATGTCCCATGAACTCCGTCAGAGAAAAAAATGGAAGAAAACTCCAAGCCAGAACTGCAAGTCATTCTGGGGGATGTAGGCAGAGAAGGGCTTTAGCCTCTGGACCTATCAGGACCCAGCTAAGCCAACAACAACAACAATATAAAAGAACGGCATGGAGTGAAAGCAGCATATGAGTGCGACAGCGCGATAGGAAATTTGATTAAAAAAAAAAAGGAAAAATCATGTTACCAGTTTGGCAATATTTTGGTTATTTAAGTCAGACGGAGTCAGACCGATGGTGTCTGCAAACTTGAGCATATTAATTGGCCCGTGTCTCTCCTGATTAGTCTAAGAGTCGGTTAAGTTTCGTTTATCTGCCGGTCAAGTGAGTGGCTGCTGACTCAGTTAAGCAGGATCCACGAGGAGCGGTTATGAGTCGGTTAAGTTTCGTTTCTCTGCATAAAGTTTGCTGGTCAAGTCGGGTACGTTTTGTTTCTCTGCCGAGTGAGGTGTAAGATGTTTGAATGGTGCCGTTTTTGATTATCAATCAAATGTGGTAGGACTCAATTGAGCTGGTTAAATAGACTCTAGAATCTTTTTTCCAAAGCTACTGAATTAATTAAAAATAAATGAAATTTAAATGCTATTCAATATGTAATTGTTATCATTTAAAAAAAAATAAAAATAAAATGACAGATAAAAATGGGTTATGACAGGATTTTTATGACCCTGTCAGTCAAAATTACAGACAACAAAAAAGTCTTGTGCACTGCAGCAGTGCCACATGACAAAACATCAAAGCAATATAAAGAAATAATGGATGCAGCTTAGCACAGTTTAGAAGTCTGGGTAGAATAGGTTAAAAATTAATCAGTAATTATCGATATCGACTGATATGAAACAATTAGTGATATCATGATACATTTTTCAGCCATATCGCCCAGCCCCAATATATACTCTCACTCACTACAGCCAGCGCTGCCTTACAGCTGCGCACCAGTGCCACATACGTCAAATCCAGCAGAATCATCTGTGTCAACGAAATGGCAAAAATATGCAACAATTTAGAGTTCTCCTTGGAGCCTGGCTAGCTAGCTCCAGCATTAGGCAGGCTTTCCTCACAGTATCCAGATTTTGTTCAAAGTTCACCATTAAAATGACTTTCTAAGAAGATCTGCAACCAAATCAATAGCCTCCCCTTCTTTTGCCATCGCAGGCTCAAAAAGTAGCTCAAAAACATTAACAGGAGCAGCTCGCAAGAGATCGTGAACCGCTAGCTTAAACAGAGCAGCGCACTTACCCTCCAATCAGAGGACACGAAAACGCTGACGCTATAGTAGGCCACAGAGAAGGCCTAAGAATACACACTTGAAATGTGATTGGTTCGTTAGAATGTATTTCGAACATTAGCCATCTGCAATTTTACTTGTGACAGCCCAGGCAGATTTCTTTGACTCCGGCATCACACGACAGCTGAAATGTGATTGGATAAAAGCACTAATGCAAAGTTACACTGCAGGAATCACCGCAGCTGAGAGACAGACAAGCCATAAAATGTAAAGAATAGACCATTAGGAAATATTTAATAAAATAAATATTAAGAGAAAATATTTAAATGTAAGTCAGTGATTTTGAGGAAGTTTAGACCAGCAAAGAAAGCTTTGCTGGGCCAGAGGCCTGCCACTATTACATATATATGCATATGTTATACAATCACACACACCAAAAAGCATAGCCTAAAATGACATATTGGTATTGTTAAGCTTCTTTGACAGCGCATCAAAAAGCAAACTGAATGTGCTGGATTCACACAAGGAATGAAAGTTATAAAACTGAATGATCTTAGTCGTTTATCAGGAATAACACAGAATTCTGGATCATATTTTAAGCATATTACTTTAGTAAATAGGACTTGGGATTTGTTACAATACAAAACTGTGTTTTGTGGTGCAAATAAGTACAATGTAACTACAGCTTACGTTGATACTAATTAACAATAAAACCTTTTTTGTTTTTTGACTGTTGGTCAGAGAAAGCATCACGTGAACATGATGCCACTGACCTATGTCCAGCTAAATTTAACTCTTGTGTCATCATACATGACATGACCAAATAAACCTGAACAATGACAATCATCATGCTTACTTAGAATAGTGAGCTAAATTGTTGCTAAAGCCGCCACCTCTAACCTGAACTTTTAACCTCTTGCCATTAGAGCTATTATTAGATGAATGATTTCTGTCTTGGCACAGGACTTGGATCATGTAGGACAGATATCATGATCATCTGCAACTGTTCTCTTTCCTTAATCTGAACTGGATGACAGCAAAACTATCAAAACATTTTAAAGACTATGAATTGTAAGTTGTTAATTAGAAGTTGGTTATGGGTAGGCCTGTCGCAATAAACGATAAATCAATTAATCGCAAGGTAATTAAAATGTGCTCGATAAGTTTTCTGGCAACGATAATTTGCTTTTTTTTTTATTTACTTTTTTGATTTTCTCGTGTCTCTCTCTACGAAAGAGAGTGGATGACAAAGGCTTTACTCCGTTGCAGCGCTCTACTGACCCCTTTTGTTTCCTCCGCAGAGCCCGCTGCGTCGTTGCGTAGTGCTTGCGCCGTGCTTGTGTGCACCTCGCCAATTTTTTAACTATCCGTCGTTTCGACGGAGCGCCGACGGAGACCGCATCGCTCTGATTGGTCCGCTGGAATTTTACCTCATTTCCGGAATTTCGTGTTGCTCCAGCAAACACCTTGTGAACGTAGTATCTGCTATCGTAAATGTCGACAGTCACTGTCTAATTCATGTAACCGGAAATGTCACATCATCCTGACGCCAATGCGGAAGTGATGCGTGCATAGAGCCCATTGATTATTGTTTTTGGTTGTTTTGTTTCTTTATTTTGGATATTTAAAATGTTTTCCAGTCCCAGTGTTAAATGTTCCTTAGAAAATAAAGATCTTTGAAAGGGTGTACTTGCATTATTATGCCATTATCATTATATTTGATGAAAGTGGTCTCAAAAGAACAATATTATCGTTTATCGCAATAATTTCTGGGACAATTAATCGTCTTGAAAAATTTGTTATCGTGACAGGCCTAGTTATGGGTAACATCTGCAGATGTGCCTTTATAAATCCCAACTCCCCACCATTCATTTAGAACTGAAGAAGTTTCTTGGATCAGTAGTAAAACACCAAGAAACTCTACAAAAGTCCATTTATATATATATATATATATATATATATATATGATCAGAGTGGCTGGTGATTTCAGTCATTACCAAACATTGTGCATCAATCTCTTTTATTAAGAAGAAGATCATCAATTCACCCAATCCAGAGTTTGGTGACTCACTAGGACTGGGCAGAATAAACACTGTTGGTCAGTACTATCTTCACATGACCCAAGACATGAATTGTGATATGGGGCTAGCTTAGCGGGCATGTCACTGGCTCCTGTACTTGTAAATGTTTATGGCACCATCACTCTACCTTCACAACAGAGATACCTAATTAGTTTACCAGGCAGGTTTTGGAGGTGCTCTGGGATACCAGCAGTGGACTGTTTTTAAAGTAGTCCACTCATTCAGGAAGTCTTTTTATAAAATTGTTCAGGTTTGTTTGTGTTCTCAGTTTTCATGTAAATAGCTTAACCCCTTAACGCCTGAATGGATTTTTCAATTATATAAAGAAATTAATTATTAGCTCTGGTCCTACAAGAAACTAGTGCTTGCAAAAGGTTCCTAGGAATTTTTTGTATGTGCACAAACCGACATTGGAGTATGACATGCCCCGCGGTCTGAGCGGAAACAATGCGTCACGAATTTGCTGGGCATGAAGGGGTTAAATGTGTCTGAAATGTGGGTTACTGTTTGTAAAACAAATTCTAAAAAGTAGAGGGGTGTTTGCTGTTTTTAATCATGCTTAAAATGTTCAGTTCAGTGTCAGCACTGCATTACAGCTTTTTGAAGGTGTGTGTTACCTGAACCATAGCTGTCTGCTGTCACCCGAGGCTTTCCTCATACACTCTGCCAAATTAGCCCAGGAAACTGTAGAACGTACACCGTTCAGTGTCTCATTTAGTGCCCCAGTCAGGGGGGACCAATTGAATAATACAATAAGACATCAATGCACTGCTGACATGTGTTTTTAATTGGCAGGAACATGTCGTATAATAACTTTGTTGTCCACACCTAGGGCTGGGTACCGAACTTAGGTTCTTTTGTGGCACCGACCGAAA
The DNA here is from genome assembly GCA_005024645.1 of Planiliza haematocheilus. NCBI lineage: Eukaryota > Metazoa > Chordata > Actinopteri > Mugiliformes > Mugilidae > Planiliza > Planiliza haematocheilus. The sequence continues at coordinate 2,503,631 of SRSE01000430.1, forward strand.
TGCTTCGGTAGTACCGAGTATCAAAACATGCCTCGTCTTTCGGTGCCAAGTTTCGATATCCGGAGGTTAATCACGTGATCAAGACCTGATCATGCTGCCAGTGATTGGCTGTAACGTTATACTTTGCGGCTTGCAGGAAAAATACGTGGTACCAGACAGAGACGTTTTGTGGTTACGCCCACAGACGGGGTTCACGTGTATCTGTGTTGTGATTGTGAACAGGAGTTGTGCGTCGTTGAAACGCTTAAAAAATGCCACCGAAGTCAAAAGTGTGGCTCCATTTTTTGCAAGATTGATGCCAATACTGCGCGATGCAATATATGCAACAAAAAAAAAAAAAAAAAATCATAATTGCTAAGGCTGGCAATACGACTAATTTAATGAAACACCTGACCGTGCACGGAATCAGTGTAAGAGCAGTAAGTTGCTCCGTGTTTGACTGCAAGAAGATCGGACCGCAGCCTCTCATATCCCGCGAAACGTCTCATAACAACATCAACAACAATGGCGGACTACATGCTTGCATTACTACTGGAAAAGATATTGAGCCTATTATGGTTACTAGGGCAAAATCAAATTTTTCCTTGAGTTTGGTTTCTTCGAAAGCCGATTTGTAAACAGCGCTCAAGCTTCATGCGCATGCGCCACCTCTTCCTCTCCGTTTTTGGTGAATTTCTGAAACTGAAACAGCGCCGCCTATAGACCTGGGATATGAAGTAGCGTTCAGTCGTGTAAAGACAGAAAAAGGATATGATATGCTGTTTATTTTTTCTGTAAAACTGCTTGGAGTGGAAAACTACCAAAGCTGAAAAATAAAACTGAAGATTTGTACAATGTGTAATGTAATTGGCTTTTTGTTATCTTATAATCTTATAAAATTGGTATCGTTCTGGTACCGGTATCGAAATGAAGGTATCGGTACCGGTATCGAAGATTTTTGTTTGATACCCAGCCCTATCCACACCCCAGTTCCCTGGTATCAGCTGAAGGCAGTAGAGTAACTCTTAACTCATAACGTGTCTGTACTTCTTCACAGGAACAGGAAGGTGGTGAACTACTCACAATTCAACGAGTCTGACGATGCAGGTAAGCAAAACGTTAAGTGTATTTATTTCAGTATATTTAAGAGAACATTATTAAAATGAGTGATGTTCCGATCAGTACTGTTGCCATTTTTAAAATTATGGTATCAGTATTGGGCTTTAGCCAAACCCCATCTTTAAATTTATTTTAGGTCTGTCAAAAACCAAAACCACATTCGCTGTAGCATCAAAACATCTTCCGCTTCTGCTTTAAGGCAGTTGGCTAGCTGTGTGGAAGTACTGTATACTGAAAAAAGCAGTTAGGCAGACAGAAATATGTAAAATTACTCAACGTGAATGTCATCATTCAGTATCACCAACTTGATTTGCCCCAGAAAAAGGCAAAGGCTGCACTGAAACAACAATTAACATTGTGTTTAAAAGAAGGGAAAGGTTTCCTGGAGCCTGTTATTTAACACCATTACATCGTTCATTGTAAAGAAATGTAAACCCTCCCGTAGTTAAGGTTCACTGTCAAAAATTGGTGAATCTTCAGTGAAGCTGTTACTTTCCTCAGGTACCATCATCATGCCAGCTGTTTCTAACTTCCTTATCTACAACATCTTGATGATGCACCAAATTTACAGATGATTCAAGCTCTCAACTAGTGTATTGCAATGACTTGACTAATCATGTGAGATTTGTTCCAAGAACCATCAAGTCAGTCACTACACCCAGTACTATGCTTTAGGATCAAATACCTGCAAATAAATTGCTTTCTCTGAGCATGTTACCATAGCTAACAAACAACTACATGACAGTTTAGTTGTCATTGTCATGCCAAAGTACAGTCTCACAAAGCAGCTAGCATGACTGTGGACTTATTCCTTCATTCAGTCTTGTGTGCAGATATATGCAAGAGAAAAGACAGAATCATTTCCTTTTCTCTCTATGTAGATGAGGAGTATGGTGACGACAAGCCCAAGAAGGTGCGCACAGCCCCTCGTGAGCCCAAGCACAAGCGCTCAAAGAACTCGCAGGATGACAGGTGAGCACTCTGAGTTTTGATTGAACTCCTACAGCAGCTGTTCCCACCAGTGACAGAGAGGCACAGTTAGCACCATGAAGGCAGGTGAGGGGAGAATGGTTGCATTTATGGGGTAAATTACAATTCAGACAAATTTTTCCTAATCTTACAAGGTTTTTTATAGAAATCTGCAGGAAAATATGGTTTAATGGTGTAATAAAAGAAAACGAAAGTTTCAAGGTTTTTCTTACCAAAGTAAGCTTGCAGCTGAATGAAAAAGCTTACCACTGAAAAAATAGTTTTTAATCATTTCAGTTTTAAAAGCAAAAGCTACCATATTCTTTTCATTGGTCAGTAGGCCTTGATTATTTTATTTTTTTGCCTTTTCAAATTGTGGATCAGACTCTAATAATTTCTTATTCTTTGTCTCAGTGAGGACTCTGATGACAAGCTCTCCAAATCTAAAAATGATTCAGCAGGTAGGTCTGTCAGATTTACACGAGAAGACTGGCTCAGACGCTGTGTAAAACGTTCACTGTGATTAGTGCACGCTGGAAGCAGGAGACTCGGCTTACTGACTTCTGTCTGTGTCACTGCTACAGATGACTTTGGCAGCGAGGAGGAAGACAATGAATTTGGAGAGGAGGAAGAAGAAGATGGAGGAAGTGACTATGAAGAGAAAAAAGGGAAAAAGGGAAAGAAAGCCAAGGTGGAGAAGCCCAGCAAGAGGGGGCCAAAGAGAAAACGGGCTGCAGGTAACTCTAAATATTCTAGTTAATTGAGTTCAATTATAGAAATCATGGAATGATATTTAAATGTTATTGGATGGTAAAAGGGACTCCATCAAACCCAAAACTAGCTTTAAATTTAAACTTCACACAGGAGCTAATTGCTTTTCTGATTAACTTTGCTGTTCAAATAGTTTGGTTAAATTTATAAACTCCAGACCTATTTGACATAGGTTTAGATATTAATAACAAGTATAATCACTAATGAATCTTGTTTCCACGTCAGTAGAATTAAACTTGCTATCAGTTTTTTGTCAAGTGATCCTAGCATGTTTTTCTGTAATGGACCAACCTTGATCAAAGCTTTAGTTGCTCAGTAATAGATTAAACATGTAAACATATTTCAGTGATATCAAGTGTGTACATGTCTGCATATGTTGTTTTATGACACAGTACATTTAATTAGTGTTAGTCAGACGTCAGTATCTGACAAATGACCCCAACTGATGTTGTTGCCATGCAGTTTAGCTGCTTAAGCTAACATTAGCTTCAAGGACTGACAACAATAGACATCGCTTCACAGCTCCAAGTCAGAGCGTTTTTATTTGATCACCTTTAATGGAAATCTGCCAGTTCATTCATATCAAATTGTGATGAAACTGTGTTCTACTGCGTGCGTGAAACATCTGAAAGGGGTGGGGTGATCATTTTTGTGATTACGTTAAGAACATGCCTTCATTACTTATGCCTGGATGCCTTACTTTAAGACTGTATTTTGTAGTGGTGGCTCTTACACATTGAAACACCCTCCTGTCTGTGTAGTAGTAGTAGTTAACTGTGATCTAAAATTGTTAAATTGACAATTTGTAAAGGTGCTGGTAGAATTTTTTTAACTCATTTACTAGAGGTGTGAGTGATATTAATTTTCTCATACAGAGAAAAGCTATGGCAAATTTCAACAGAATTGTGCAGTTTTTACAATATGACCAAGGTATTGGTGTCATGTTTCAGTCTACAATAATGAGAGAAAATGGATGCCATCAAACTTCAAATTGATGAATATCTAACTCATATCTTTACAGCTTGAGCCCTGTGCTTGATTGGCAACTCTGCATGTACTCTCTCATACATGCCTGAAGTTAATTCAACCCACATTCCTAACTGACTGTGACTGATTGTGACACTCAGACATTGTGACATGCATCTTTGATTTATTACTGTCAGTAGAATAGGGATGCAACGAAAGATTTCGGTCGAAAAGCTGAAAATGCACTTTTGGGCCATTTTCGGACGAAAATTGATGTGGTTGTTTCTTGCATTATCACAACATCCTGTTTTGGCCATGTTCTTTCAGTGATAAATCTTTGGCCGAAAGTGCATTTTTGTTTTTTCAGCCGAAAGTTTTGGACTTTTATCTCCGAAACAACACATGCAAGCAACAACCGTGGCAATTTCTGTCCAAAAATGGTCCGGAAGTGCATTTTCGGTTTTCGGTCGCAATTTGCGCGGCTGTCATTTGCATCATCACAACCTGTTTCGGCCATGTTGTTTCGGCGATGAAATTTTCCCTGAGATTGGCTCGAAGGTGCATTTTGTTTGGTAAATTTCGAGCGCAAGCAAACAGCTCAAAGTACAGGTGTGAACACACCCAGGATGCATTGAGGTTGACTTTAAGTGAATTAGTTACAGAGACCATATTTTTGGTGCTCTGTAACACATTTGACAGCATTCCTTTTGTAGTGTGAACGCTACGACAGCCTTCTCAGTAAGGGTGCTGTTGCCTGTTTACTACATTCTTTCAGGAAAAAAAACACAACTGCTATGACTGAAAAAAGGTTCTAGGTAGTAATTAAAGTCTTTTAAAATATGATAGCTGTTAACTAACTAAATGATAAATAAAACCTAAACTAGAATCGGCAAACGTGTGTGATTCTGTGATTAAAAAATGTCTGGTTATGTGGTTAATTGTAGATTTAACCATTTTAATGTAGGAGCCCTGTGGAGTTGTGTATTTCCTCAGTTCTGGCAGTGTTTTTGTTGAATAGAGGACCCGTCTGAATGTATGATGTGTAGGAGTAGATGGCCACTCAGAGATGTGGACTAAAGGCAACACGCAACAGCACAACAATCACAATTTATGCGTTTATATACATATATACACACAAGAGAGGGGGACATCTTTTATCTTCTCTGTTTACCATTGTCTTATTTACCTGCCATGCTCTGAGTAATTGGGTAAAATGTCTTTTTTCTTGTGTAGATGACAGCGACGACGACAGGGAAGTGAGTCGAAAGCGTACAGTGCGTCAGGCGGCCTCAAAGGCTGTGTCCAAACAGAGAGAGATCCTGCTTGGTGATGGAGGCAGTGAGGACGAGGAGCACGAAGACCAAGAGGAGCCTTACCTGGACCGTACGTACAACGCAACATACACCAATACAGCAGCACATGCCATCACACTTTCAGATGTCTAGTAATGGTATAATCCTGGACAACACTGCCACACAGAGACAGTGTTTGCTCCTCCATACAGAACATTGTCAGCAATGTGTCTGATCAAAAGATGAGTTTCTCTGTAGACTAGTTTGATGTTTTGTTTGAAAACATCTTCATTTCTAGTATTGATCTCACTGTCCAGTCCTATTTTATATACAATGTATACAGGAGCTTCAAATCAGATCAGTCGAGCTTGTGTTTTATGTGAGATTCTTGCGTACCCCATTTTCCCGTGCAGCTGACGAGTCTGGGAGTGACGAGGACTTCATGGTGGAGGATGATGATGACAGCGACTACGGTCGCTCCAAGAAGAGAAGCAAGAAAGTGATTCGACGGGGACGGCCAGACAAGAAAGAGAAGAAAAGTCCCAAACCCAGACTAAAGGCTACAGGTAAGACGGTTACAATTCAGCTGCACAAGAAGGATTTTAGACTTTGTCAGAGTCTCTGTGTTCTAAAATAATCTGAATAGACCCTTTTATCACAACTAGAAAATGCCATCTTGCTGTGTTATAGGGAGCCAGAATCTGAGGAGTAAGCTTAATGGCGCCAAACTGAAATTTTATTGAATATCAACTGCCACTCTGTGTCAAAAAGATCGGAGAAACAGTGCGATGGTTAAGTGCGATGCAAATGCAATGAAATATAAATGTCCAGCCATTGCACTGTCCCCATTGTTTAAAGTGAAGCAGGAAGTAAAAACAACTGGCAAACAACAGTGCAGACTACAGGGTTTACTTGCTGATGCATTATAGTCAAAAAGATTAGGCTGAATTGATGTTTATTTATCATCATTTTTATCGTTACTGTGATAAATACCAGAAATTATCAGGATACTTTTTTTTTTATTCCATATTGCCCATCCCTACTATATAATGCAGCTATAAATGTCTCGTAGCGGAGTTGGCGATGTGGGGCGTACATCGATCGTACATATTCACATAAAAAAAAAAAGTGTTTTCTTACGCCATTGTCAAAACAAAGCCTACACAATCTGTTTGTCATAGTTAAGTAACATATTACTGTAGATTGTTTTGCCTCCAACTAAGCCCCACCCACTAAAATACATGATTTACTAACAAGAAAAGGGGGCTATAAATTAACGTCATCTGCCACTGATTCAAAGCTGGTGGTCAGGTTACATTTAAAGATGTCAGAAGCACTAAGACAAAAACAGGGTTAACATTACATTTACTGTATTAATTGATGCTACGAAGAAGCCAGTAGGATTGAACTATTGTCTCCCTCCATAGTGACCCCCAGCCCAATGAAAGGAAAGGGGAAGGGACGCCCCAGCACCAAGGCCGTGGAGAAGAGCTCGCCCAAAGAAGAGGAGGAGGAGGAGCCCGAAAGTCCCCTGGAGGAAGAGGAGGAGGAGGCAGAGAAGAAGGAGACCTCCCCGGCCCCCAAGACGACAAAGGAGGCCGCAGGAGGAGACGAGGAGGAGGAAGATGAGGAGGAGGAGGATGGCTCAGAAGAGGAGGCACCCTCTGGAGAAGACTAGAAGATGGTATCCATTTGAAGCCCATCCTCAGCGTCTCTCTCTGTCTCTTCTAAACGTTTCTGTTTTATTTTGTTGTGATTCTGCATTAGGAGAGCAACAAAGTTTGAGTTTTTTTGATTGTTTTTTCTGTCCCGGTGGCCTGGCTCAATGGTTTGGACTTGGTGTGCTTCGTTTCCCCCCCTTTAGCGCCCTTCAACTGAGACGTTGTGCTTATGTGACCATACACTATATGTAAGGAAGTTGTATTTTCAGCAGCCTCTTCCTCCCTTCTGTCTTCATCTTCTCTATATTTTAGTTCCACATCCTTGTGAAATTTCTCAGTGAGCATCCGTCCTGAGTGTGAACAAACCAGTTCACTAGTGTTTGCTTTTCCTCTTCTGAGATTTATCAGTGATCTGACACGACTAGCTGCACCCTTTTACTTACTCTGTTTACTCTACTGATACGTGCGATCATTGGGGGTGTTGTTCAGTATCAGTAAGTAAAGCGCTGTATTTCCAAAGCAACGTAAAGCCAACACATGTAGGGCTGGAGGCTCCACCATCTCTTTGGTACTGCTTTTAACTAGGCTTGCAGCTGCTGCTTCGTAGATCAGTTACAGTTGTAGACTGGTGCTGAGCATTTGCTACATGCCGGACAGCATGTGTGTGTGTTTATGCACATGTTTAAATTTGTATGCTTGTGGGGGTACTTCCTGTGTTTTTTCTCTCAGCCCATCAGCTGCCTTTGTGAAACGATTTCTGTTGTATGTTGGGCTTTCTAATGATGATGCACCATGCTACGTGAAGCGACCCCCGCTCCATTCAACACATGCCCCCCCACACACCTCCCCGCATGGCTAAAGCATCTTCTCAACATTCAGCCCCTTGTGCCAGGCACCCCTAAATATTTTTATTTTTGTTTTCTTTTTTGTTTTCTTTTTTTGTTTTTTAAAAGGCAAGCCGAGATGTTTCTTCTCCCTTGTTTTTGTTTGCTTGTTTTTGTTTGTTTTGTTTTTGTTTTTCCTTTTCTTTGACAGTTAAAAAAAAGAATGTTTTTTTTTCTCCTGTTGGTTCATTGTTCTAATTCTCTATTCAGATTTTTTTTTTGTAATGTTTGTTTTTTAAGAAAAGAAATAAAATGTATCTTGATTTTAAAGAAAAAATTTGACCCTTTTCAATCTGTTTTGCCTGATTGTCGGACCGGCCATCCCTCCCCTACTCCTGTCCTTTTATTCATTCTCCCCCTCCCCTCCTCCTCTGCCACTCCCATCAGTTTAATGGTTACTGTTAGTATCCATGTCTGTTTCCTCTAGGCTGCTTT